>CM033324.1:64026414-65481959 GCA_019359835.1 Pharus latifolius | reverse complement strand
AAGTCCACTCACATCCGCCACTAGCTGTTTGACTTCTTCACGAGGACAAGAATTGCCAGCCACTAGGGATGCAGGACCTCCCAGATGAATCCTGCCTCCCGGAGCTTGGTAATCTCGACCTTGATAGCCTCTTGGCTTTCAAGGGAGAGCTTTCTCAGCTTCTGTTTGACCAGGGGGTGACCAGGGTTCATAGCGAGCTTATGCTCGATGACCTCCTGGGCGACGCCTTACATGTCGGCGGGCTTCCACGCGAAGACGTCGGAATTATTGCGTAGGAAAGCCGCAAGTTGCTCCGCGTGCTCTTTGGAGATGTCCGCCCCGATCTTGACGGTTTTATCTGCGTCGTTCGGGGATAGTGGGACCTTCTGAAGGTCCCCTTCCGGATGCGGCTTGGGGGGAGACCTCCCGGAGGGGATGGCCGTTGCATCCGGCGCCGGGGAGGAGGTCTCGCCCCCAGGGGTCTTGATCATGTCGATGCTCCCCGGGGAGGAGGTCTTGTACAAAGCGTAGGCCACGTCTTGGTCGCCTCAGGTGAACGCCGTGAGGCCCGGGGATCTTCACACAGAGATAGCTCTGGTGGAGCACCGCCCCCAAGCCATTGATCGTGGCCCTCCCCATGATTGCGTTGTATGAGGAGGGGAGGTCCACCACATCGAACCAGACCATCTCCGTCTGGTAGTTGTCTGGGGTACCGAAGGTCATGGCAAGATCTACATTCCCCATCGGGTGGATCGTCTTTCCCGGGATGAAGCCCTACAACGGCCCTGCTGGGGGTTGCAGTAGCTTCTCGTCTACCTTGAGGTACAGGTCATCGGCGGAGCTTCCGCCATCGATGAGGATGCGCGCCAGGTGGTAGTTGTAGATGGTGGCGGAGACGATGAGCGCATTGTCATGGGCGAAGCGAACCCCCTGCGCGTCTTCCACTGTAAAAGTGAGGGGGACGTCCGACCACTTTGGTGGCTGAGACGTATGCAGCATCCCCACAACCTTTACCTCACGCACGTACTCCTTGTGCTGGCGCTTGGAGTCTTGCCCAGAGGCAGACCCTCCCGTGATGATGTTGACACGCCTTTGGGAGGTTTGAAAGGGGAGCTCTTCTGGTGGGCCCCCTTCCCGCGCTTGTCCTTGATGCTCCCTCGAGGGGGCAGGAAGAGCCGGCAAGGCCGGCTGGGAGGGAAAGGAGGTTGGACTCCCCCCTGCCCACGCTGCTCGAGGAATACGGCGAAGTGTTGCAGAAGCTGGTGGCATTCCTGGGTTGCGTGGGTATTAGACTTGTGGAAAGTGCACCACAGGCCCTCCTTGCCTTCCGCCGCGCGGCCTTCACGGCCACAGGACGACTGCCCCCCCCCCCACCGCAGCCTTTCGGCTTGGGGAAGGGAAGGTTGCCCTTGGGGGCATTGCGCGAGCTGCCCCCGCCTTCGAGGACAAAGGTGTCCCGAGGCCGTGGCTCACTACGATTGCCCCTTTTGAGATGCTTGAGGGGGTCCCTAGCCTGCCGATCAACGGGGGCAGGAGCCCCCTGGTTTTTCTTCCAGAGGTCGTCCTCCTCCGCCCAAGCGTATTTCTCGAGCACAGTGACGATCTCGTCGGCGGAGGAGGGGCAGCTTCGCTAGAGTCTTTGATGGAGCTCCCCGGGGAGTATCCCACTCTTGCACGCCTCAATGATTGTGGAGTCAGGGAGGTGAGCCACTTTGCTCTTGACTTGAGCAAAGAGCTTGAAGAAGCTGCGGATGGTCTCCCCTATGCTCTGTCGGACGGTATAGAGCTGCAATGAATCCAGGGGACGCACATAGTTCCGCTGGAAGTTCGCACAGAATTCACGCCTGTGCTGTGTGAAAGAGTTGATGGAGCCAGCCTTCAGGTTGTAGAACCACGAGCGGGTGATCCCGGTAAGGTAGAGGGGGAGGTCGTTGCACTGGACTGTCTCGTCCCCCCAAGCCGCAGAGATGGTTGTGGAATACACCTGCACAAACTCGTAGGGATCGGCCTCACCATTGTAGTGTTCGATGTGCAGTAGTTGGTAAGGTCGCGGCCATCGAATGCACCAGAGCCAACGGCACAGCGGTTGGTTAGCCCCTTGCACCTCCCGGGGAGTGTCCCTGTCGCCGTCCCCTTCGACGGGGGACGCCCGTTCGTTGTCAGAGTTGGGAAGGGGTCCAAGAGGTCCACCGGTGCGGCGGTAGCGTCTCTTCTCCTCTGGGTCAGTTGAGCTAACCTCTTGGACGTCTGGCCAGCCCCCAGCAACGGCGGTTGCTTCTTCAGCTTGCCTCTTCCCTTTGCTGGGATGGGAATATGGTTCACTGCATCCACAAGTCAGGGGAGGCTCCGGCTGGCAGCGTGAGGGAGCCTCTCCAGACTTGGTGGTACGCATTTTCTTGACCTCCTCTCGTGTAAAGCGGACCTGATCCGTCGGGGGAGCCCTCGGGGGCGGCCCCGGGGGAGGAGGGAGCTCATGCCCAGCGGTCACGGGTTCGGAAGGTACTACCGGGAGGTGGGCGGAATCCACCACCGAGCAGTCCCTGGGAGCGACGTCTGGAGCCGGAGAAGAGGGGCCCTCACGAGGGAGGTCCAGCGGCGGTGTAGGAGTCGTCCGGCGAGCCGCCTCCCACGTGACAGATGCAACCGGCTTGGTGAAACCGGCTCCCGGCCTTGGGAAGAGCCCCGGTGCGGAGTGAACTCCTGGGATAGGGAAGGCTCCGGGAATAAGGTAAGCCCCCGACATCGGGAAGGTCCGCGGCACCAGGAAGGCTCCATACAATGGGCCCGCCAGGGGAACGTAACCCCCGGTGGAATCGTAGGTCGCGGGAGCGGCTGGGCCTCCAAGGATCAGAGAGGCCACAGGTGTCCCATAAACGGGGGCATTGCCCCCATGAACGGGAACTACGGCGGATAGATGGGGGCCGGCGGCTGCGCCAAAACGCGGAGGAGTTCATCATTGGAGCTCTAGGTCCAGAATTGGCCCTCCACGAGAGCTATGAGCAGAGTGTCTCGGGAGGCTAGGGGAGCCACCGGGGGAAGCCAGTCCCCCCCGGGGCACCCATGGTCACCAGGTTAGACCCGGAGGCCTATCCACCGGAAACAACCAGGAGGGTTATAGGTAGTACCTGGGTCTGGCCATGTCCAGGCGGAAGTGCCGGGGCGGCCGTGCTTCGAGGGGTTGGCACCGAGTCACTGGGACCGGCATCACCGGGTAGGGTGCGAGCCCTCGTTCTTGGGGGAGCCATGGCCATTTGTCAGGAAATCCCCATGGACGGCAACAACTGTCGTGGTATTGCGAATACCTCGAAAGATTTTGTGGAGGTTCCTAGCTAAATGGAGATGACACGAGCTGACCAAGTGATTGGTCCTCTACTATCGAACAAACACAGCAAGTGACACGAGGATTTATACAGGTTCAGGTCTCAGTGGAGACCCTAGTCCTGTCGACGTGCTCCCAACAAGAGTCGGCTACGGGACTTCTCTCGTGGGTAGAGTGCTCCTAAGCTCGCCTATTCGTTTTCATGTATTGATATTAAATGAGTTGTCCTCTGTTACAATAGAGGGATACAAGGGCTTATATAGGCCCAAAAGATGCAAAAAGACTAAACAACCCTGGCCGCGGCCGTTGGATCCGAGGTCACTAGCGTCCTTCTTCCGGCCGAGGGTGCTGCATGCTTGACAAGTGTCTTCACCAGTTCCCAATGCCCTCCGCGCATGACCCTCACGTGACCCCGGTTCCGGACGGGGGTCACTGGGACCCTTGTCCCCGGGCAAATGGTGGCGCTGGGACCGGATCGTCGGGACACTTGTCCCCGAGCAAACGGCTGCGCCTGGGACCGAGGCTCTGGGACTCTGGTCCCTAGACAAATGGCGGCGCTCGGGACCGGATCGCCTGGACCCTTGCAAATGGCGGCGCTCGGGACGTGGGTCATCGGGCCCATTACCCCCGGGCAAAAGGAGACGCCGGGGACGGGGGCTCCGGGACCCTTGCCCCTTACCTGGACTTGATTGCACAGAGATTTCCCCCAACAATAATACTAAAGCCTTGTCTAGGGCTCATTTCTTTTTTTAAAAAGCTGTGGGGGCTGATTTGCAAAAAGTGCTGGGTTGAAAAGCTGTATTTCTGATTACTTGTGCCAACTAAAATACTATAAAAATATTTTTAAGAATTTTCTATGTATTTTGGATATTAAAACAAATCCTATTTGCGTGCTTTCAAATAAAAGAGTGTCATTTCATGTGAATAAATTGTTTCATTTTATGCATGAAAATTATGATATGGTTGGCTTTTAAATATGGTATGCATTAGGATAGGACGGAGTGGATGATTACGAGATTTACAGATTGATAGGAACAAGCTGATAGAGAAGAGACAAAGAAATTAGTTGAGTTGAAACTAGAATGAGCTGAGTTTTGAGAAGGATTAATCTGAGGAAAAATTTTAAACGGGGGGATTAAAAGTAAGATTTTTTGGCTGTTAGACCTATGTAATTGATGAAACAGCATGGTTTAAAAATTGCGAGCGCACTAGACAACAATCTCAACAGAAAAAAACAAAGCCCTAGATCATCAGCTCTATACCAATAGAGAAATTAGGATCAAACACCATAATTCTCATAGGGAGAAATGACATAACTATTGGACTAAAAGTAACTCACAGTGGTTCACAGTGAAATGGAAGCTCTACTATTTCACTACTCCAAAAGAATCAACATGATCACTAGAGTTGCAAACTCTAATACCATAAGTAATAGAAACTCGACCTCATAGCACTAACTACAATAATCCAATCCCTCAGTTCACAGTCAGCAAAAACAGTAGAGATGCAAATGAATTCACTAGAACATATCTTCAACAAACTCAACACTCCCAAAAGATAGCCAAAAGACAATCTCACAACCAGACTCTAATTCTAATGCACAAAACTCAGTTATTTGGGAAGCAATTCACAAGAAAAAATTCACAGAAGCAAAATTAAAAGTTCATTTGGTTCATTGCAGTGCTCATCACAGATTGGCTCACAAACTAGAGCTAATTACTTTCCAAGCATCACAAGAAACATGTTTGAGGGAGAAGAGAAAGATTTGAGAGAAAGAAAATTGGTCATTTAAGGGTGTTCATGCAGAAGGAGATCAGTCGGGGCCATGGACAAGGAGGGAGCTGTGGTCGAGGGTTGGGGTGGTCGAAGTCTTCGATGTGGTCGAAGTCCTGAGGTCGATGTAATGACTAGAGGTCGAGGAAGAGGAGAAGCAGATGAGAGAGAGAGTAGTGGTGAAGGCTTGGATTGATGGTGGAGAAGATCTAGCATGGTGGCGGCGGTACAATGCTTGGAGAGGCAGAGAAGAGGCAAGGTGAGGTGGTGATAGAAGGAGATGTTGGCTATGGAGATAGAGAAAGGGTGAGGCGACACGATGGCACACAGATTTGGTGGTGGATTTGCAACGGCGAGCTCGGGGTGGGACAACGGTGTGGCTAAACTGGCGGCATTGAAATTGGTGGCTCGGGCGCGTGGGGGCCATCGAAAAAAGGGAGGAGAGTTGGCTTGAGAGCGGTGAGGTAGTGGAGGAGTTGGTAATCGTGCCTGAAGGATCGAATTCCATGAGAGATAAGAGTATTCATCTTTTACGTTAATGGATCACTAATTAAGTCTAAACAATTTGGGGGTTTTGTGAGCTACAACTAAAACTACAACTAAATCTATCAATCTAGGGTTTAAAACGCAGAAAGGAATACCTAGGGTTTCGGGAGTTCCATAACCATTAGGTGTAATTCTATCCAAGGTCTAAGAATTACAAGTTAATTTCAGTTGTTTTCCAAGACAGATTAAGTTGCTATTATAGTCATTGGTACAACAGTCAGAAGATTGCTTCCATTGTTATGTTTGGCGAGAGCCTCTCTCCTGTTCAGGAACCCACGTCAAAGCGCTAAGGACACAAGAAGTCCCGTAAATTCCTGCTAAGGATCAACTGTTATGTCTATTGCTGAAACGAGAATTTAGGGTTTAGAGGAAGAGAACATAATGAAATAACTACAAAACTTAAGATCAAGACCAAAGAAGAATTATGCCTTCTACAGTAGGTCATCCCTAACCCTAGAAGTGAATTACTCTTAAAAAGCCATAAAAATATAGAAAATATAAGAAATAAATGAAAACTTACTTGATTGCTTCAAAATTAAGTCTACTGTCCATGTCAGCTTACAAACGCAAGAAAAAATAGAGAAGGGGGTTCTACTAAACTAAACTCTAAAAAATAGCATAAGAATTGAGCCAAAAGCTTCTCTATTTATCATACAATTGGTTAACATGTCAAATATTACTCTTTAATGTGCAGGCGTTGAAATCTAGCTTCGAATGGCACGAGAATGGACAAATCTGTGTCAAAACCAACCAGTTTCGAGGAAAAACTCCTCTGGAAATCGAGCCGAGCATGACCTGTGACATGCGTTGTGCTGTAGGCCAAGCACTGGTCAGTCCCTCGATCATGCTAGGCTCAGTAAAATAACAACCAAGTGGCAGTCATGTTTGATCGGACTCTTTTCGACCAGACGTGTTCGTGTTCAATGGGGACCCTTTTCGACTAAATGTCCTCGTGTTCGATCGAGACTTTGTTCATCCATATGTCTTCGTGTTAGATCATCGCTCTTTTTTTGTCCAGGTGTGTTCAATTATGGTTCCTTCTTGCCTAAGTGTGTTCGACTAGGTGGTTTCGACTGTGGAATATTCGCCCAAGGTTCCTTGTTGTCCAATTTTGATATCTTTTGTCGAAATTGGGCCAAACAAAGTTGAAACATCTTCATATATTGTAGGTTTGATCCTTGAAACATGGCAGAGAGACGTGAATGCGGATTGTAGAAATAATATAAAAATATGCATAAAATGTCACATCAAAGGAGTTTTTATAGTGTTTTTAGCTTGTTTTCAATATTAAACTTAAGGTAAAAGTATTACCAATTTAGCACTTATTAGTTGGCCATTGGCGGCGTATGGCCTACCCGTTGTGGCGTGGTGGAGGGAGGTGGGGAGGATTTGAGGGAGAGGAAGAAGAAGAAGAAAACAAGACAAAAGCCAAGCTCTGTTAGAAACAGTGTTGGCAGCTTAATACCAAAATGGCCAAATTGTAGAAATGCCCTCCAACTTTACTGAAATTGCAATGATGTTCTTTTGAGTTAGGGCTAGGGTTTTTGAGGCTTGGTAGTTTTGCCATTAAGTACTCAGATTTGTTAGAAATTGTAATTAGGTCCTCCAACTTAGGTTTTTGGCTTTTCTATGTCTTGGCTATTTTGTAGAGGGGTGTTACGAGTTTTCAAAATTTACAAAAAGGCCCTTGGCTACTAGGTTTTAAGGTTCTGGGCCCCTGGAGACTCTGATTTCGGTACGGTCAGTTCCTACGTGTCCAAAGAAAAGTGTGCTTCTGTATAGAATCAACCGAGGGTCAGGTTTAGTCGATGAGGTGCATCTCATTAGCCAATATCTACTTGAATCGCGTCGACTTGCAATAAAAAATTGCAAACAGAGTAATCTAGCGGGTTTGGCGATAAATCTGGAGTAACCTATGTATATGCCTAAGGGACAATGAGTCTCAGTAAAGGGTAATTGACACTTTTTATAACAATTTTTGAAAGGTAAATGATAAGTTATGTATTTTGTAATGGATGCTTGCTAAGAACCAACAAAAAATAGTACTTCCTTTTTGATTGATAGAGAGCACTTTTTGTAACAGTTTCTTAAAAATAAATAATAGGTTATGTTCATTTGTAACGGTTCATGGCCGGCAACTGAAAAAAATCATCTATAATTAATTAAGTTATTAAAGACTAAGGTCTGCCCTGGTCAAAAACCTATTTGACCATGACTAGCTCTAGTCGAGTACCATCTGAAACCCTTTACATGGAATCGCGACCGTGGGAACAATGACTCACAGTAAAGGGTGATGCCCACTTTTGGTAACTGTTTCTCAAAGAAAACTAATCGCACCTAAAACAATGAGATTCTGTAATACAGCAAGTGTACGGTTGAACATTGAGCACCTGATAGTCGAATTCCACAAGGAACAAGCATATTCGTCTTTCTATCTTAATGGATCACAAATTAAGACCAAAACGGGTTCTGGGTGTGTTTTTCTACAACTAAGCTATCAATCTAGGGTTTGCAAGCTGGAATGATAATCTAGGGTTTCGGGAGTTCCATAACCATTCGGCCTAATTCTGCCCAAGGTCCAAAGATTGTAAGTAATTTCAATTGTTTTCCAAGACAAATTAAGTTTCCAGTTTGGGGCACTGTGTCAACAATTAGAGGATCGCTTCCACTATCACGTTTGACGAGAGCCTCTCTCATGTTCAGGATCCCGACTCCAAGCGCTAAGGACTCAAGAACTCCCCAGAATTCCAGTTAAGACTCGACTATTACGTTTATTGTCGAAACAAGGAATTAGGGTTTGGAGGAAGAAAACGTCAGGAAATTACTACAAAACTTGAATTAAAGATGAGGGAGAATGACGCTTTCCAGACTTGGTCATCCCTAACCCTAGAGGGGATCTACACGCTAAAAGCCATAATAATGCAGAATTAAGAAATTACAATTAAATAAAAACTCACTTCATTGCTTCGAAATCGAAGTCACCGTCCTTTCTGGCTTACAAAAGTAATAAAAATAGAGAAGGGGCTCTAATAACTACAACTAAACTAAACTAAACCCTAACGGCTTCTAAACCTAAGAAAATGGGTTATTCATTGAGCCAAAAGCTTCTCTATTTATAGTACACAGGTAAACATGCACAAAAACAACTCATTGACATCCAGGCAATGAAGTCTGGCTTCAAACGGGGTGAGAACACATAAATCTAACTCAAAACCGGCCAAATTTGACCCGTTCTGATCTAATACGACTATAACCAACTAGATTCGGCTAAAACCAACCAAACCTGACCAGTTCTGGTTAAAACTGGATCAAAACAGCTCAAATACAACCAGTCCTAGTCAAACCTGACCAAAAATGACCAGTTTTGTTCAATTATGATTAAAATCGACCAGTAAAAAGCCGAGGAATCCAATTCGGACATGAACGGGACACGTGGCGCAATCGCGGCCACACATGCGTCTGTAACACCCTGAGTTAGGGGTGAAAATCTCCTTTTTCATCAATAGCATGCATGCATGTATCTGTAGTAATAGCCAGATCAGTATCTATCCTAAGCCCTAAAATCTCCAAAATCTATCCTGTGATCTCAAATCAAGATCAGATTATTCAGATATGATCTATCAGTTACTTTGAACTTAAAAGTCTTCAGAACCTAGATCCAATTCTATCTCTAATTCCCAGAATTATCAACTTCTTCTGTTTTCGAAAACAGAAATACCTTATACTCTAAGTTTCAGAAATACAGATTTAATCTGAATCCTGACCAAGTTCAGACCAGATTATTCCTGGAATATGATCATGGGTATGTCAATACCTTAATCTAAAAAGTTGGCAGCCAGATTCTATCATCTAGACTCTTTTCACAAATCAGTCCAAGAGTTATCGCAAATTAGTCCTTATCTGATATCTGAAAACCCAAAAAGGCTAAAATCTCCAGATTAACTCCAAACTCAAAATCTCTTTGGCAAATCTTCTCAAAATGCTATTTGCCACAAGTTTCTCTTCTGTGCAGATATCAAAATGAAAGCCTAAATGCCAGAACTCGAGATCGACAAAACTTAAACCTTATTTTACCCTAAATTACCCTATTTTCAGTTTGTATCAAAAACTATTCAAATGTGTCAAATTTTATCAACCATCTTTTCCAAATACCTTGTTGAATATAATCTACCAGATTAGTGAAATCAATTTCAGTTTAAACCTTCCAAATCTCCAGATTTACATTTCAGTCCAAATCAAGAAATCAAGTATTGAAATCAGGTCCCTAATTAGACCAGGACAGCAGCAAGCATTCGACCAGGTCAACTGCTGTACACGACCAGGGCTCGCCGTGGTTTCTTTGCGCCGTGGTTGCTCGCCGCCGGTGAAGCTTCGCCGCACTCGTGACCGTGCATGCTAGTGCGCACATGTCCTCGCTCCAGCTGATGCCGTGGCAAGGCCGCTGCTACGTCGACGACCAGCGCTTGCTCCCGCGCGCGATCAGCGGCTTTTGTCAGCAATCCATCACCACGTAGCCTCGCCGCGCCAGTACCTGTCGCCACCGCTTGCTACAAGCTTTGCCAGGTCCCGATGAGGCGACATTGCGATCAGCTGAAAACTTGTCGCCGTCGCATCACCGCCCTTACTGTTTCTTCGCCGCTATTGCTCCTGCACGCAACCAGTCAAGTCACCGGCTGCCAATTACTTCACTGTCCCCTCTTCGCAATCTTCGCCTGGTCTATTTAAACCCTACTGTGTGCAGCAGCTTCTCCATACTTCACCAGAAACCAGCTAAATTTCCAACTCTCGCTGTTTCAGTCATCTTCTCCGGCGAGCCGTCGAGGAAGCTCACGGTGCCAGCTCACTTCACTGCATCTCCTGCCAAATTGAAGCTAGCAGTGAGTACCTCTCATCCTCCTGATTGTACTGTAGCATCTAATTGCTCTCCGGTGGACCCTAACGCCGGTGATCGCCGGAAATGGCTGAAATTCGAAGAATGCCCTGTTCCGGCAATGTAGCTCGAATTACTCCAAATTAGCTCTCGATTCTGTAATAAAAATTGATCAGTAAACTAAATCAAGCATGCCTGTGAACTTAGAACAATCAATTGAGCCCAATTTGAAGCTATTCCCAATTTTACAATTTATCAGTTGCTGGCTCTCGTTGCCAAGCCACACCGGCGAACCTCCGGCCAAATTGACGTCGCCAATAGCTTACCCATACCCTTCCATCACTCCTAGAGCAAGGAATCGAGTTCAATCGGCCTGTGTTGGAAATGCCCAAATCCAGTGTCTCTTCTCCGGCGCCGATGACCGGAAAAGTGTTCCCGGCCATTTCAGCCCTCGAAACCTTGTCATTTAGATGTGCCCTAGCCTCCTGAGCATTGTTGTCTTCTAGTTCGACACCTAGATCGGCCTAGATTGGAAGATATAGCTTTGCCAAGTTTCTGTCTAGAATTGCTCTAGTGCAGCCAGTTCATCTCTGTTCATCATCAAATTTCTTGCTTTCCAGCCATTTCTTGCCCTAGATCCTGTTGACTTAATTGTTCCTGTTACTCAAGCCTACCTCCCAGACAAAGTGGTGCATCATTTGGAGCTCCAGATCAAAAGTTATGCTAAGCCCTAGTTTTTGGCATTGTCAGCTCTATGCCAGAGCTTGTCAGCCAGTGGCATTGACCTTATTTACCCACTTCTGGTTGTGCAATTTGAAATCCACTTTGTCCACTGAATTTGTAGAGTTGTGATCTACATTTTCTTCTACTACCACAATTTGAGATAAGCACCCTACCTTTTCTTAAAGCTATGTCCAAACTTTGATCCGAATGTCGATCTGTTGACATTCGCTGTTTTGATTAAACCAGTCACAAAATTGTTATCCCTATTGCAAACCTGAAACCCTAAGATTATCTAATCACCATCCTTAGCCCAAATTCCTTGAAACCCTAGAATCTCGACTCAGTTCAATTTGCAGTTCAACTTATCTCCAGTTTAGTTCAATCATTCTGCATATAAGTCATAAAACATTTTAAAGATTATAAGTAATTATTGTGTGATTGTTTGTCGTCGAGTAGATTCAGAAGCTGAATTTGAAGATTTTGCTGTTGATCCGTCATCGACTGCTGTATTTTACGACGCGGAAGGCAAGTCATATCCTTGGTCATCTTGAACCTATATTTTAAATGTTGCTAAAACATAACCTTGAATATAGGCAATATTGCATGTGAATGATTGAGAATGGTTGATTTATCAATTGGCAGTACTGGACTGGTTATCTGTAAAATGTGAAATAAACAAGTTTTGAGCCATGAACTATTATATGTATTTATATACTTATATTCATGAAATAAAACCCCTAGCCGGGACCAGAAAAATGGTATGGATGGCTGTAGCACTGGAGGTGCTAAACTGCAAAGGAATGCAGGCACTGAAGGTGCAGGGTTGTGGATGGTCTGGTCATTAGCTTATAAGGACTAGAATCTTGTGTTGTGCGTCTAGTGGCATGAACAACGTGCTAACCGCAAGCCTGGTATGGGACAGGCCTGAACAAGTAATTATGTGGATCGCACATGAAACCCCTGCCTGAGATGTGTAGTGATGCACGATAAACACGGAGCGCGGCTCCCACACATATCACTGAAGGTGATCAAGCACGCTGACCCAGTAATGGGAATAAGCAAAGGGGTGGAGGTTTGGATACAACCTGCCACAACTGTGCCTCGCTGAGAGCCACAGGGTCGGGGGTGAATTGTAAGTGATACATAACAAAAGTTATTGTTATTTCCACCTTGCCGCTCACAGTATGAAGTGAGTCAGGGGTCCAATCATTTTGTTATGATAGGAAAGGTTTGAAAGTGGAATATCTTGCGGGTAAATTGGTACCTCTCTGCAGAGTTAAAAACGTATTCGAATACTCCGAGCTCCCGGGTTTTTAGGAGTCTGCTGCGGTGGATTAAATCCACGGGGTGTGACACAAGTACTATTTTCTAAATAAAATATGTTTAAATCAAGATTACCCAAATGACATGTGTTGTCATGATAAGGAGTGCTGCCGTGGGCTGTAGTGTGTCGACGTGTCACGGTAGTGCTATAATCTAGTGAACATGATTGATGATGTTATATTATAAAAAGTGCTGCCATAAGATGAGATGAGAAAGGAAAAGATTATTTTACAAATATCCATAATTCTTGACTAGTCTAGGTTCATATCATCACTACTATATGTATCTACTCTTACCTATGACTTGCTGAGTACGTAAGTGCTCACCCTTGCAACATTCAACTCAATAGATGGAGCCTACTTTGATCAAGATGATGGTATGGAGTACTACGTGGATCCAGAAGGAGGAGAATCAGTTCCGCCAGAACCCTGAAGTGTGTTGTTCTGCCGTCAACTTCTTTTGTGGGAGGGTCACCTATCTTCTGCTGCGTAGTTAAATATTTTGTTAAACCCTGAATGCCTTGTAGGCATTGTAATCCTCTTTATGTAATATTAAGGCCAGCAGGCCACACTGCTTAATATTTTGTGAGTACTCTGTTGCAATGTAATATACTCCTGTGTTTGACTCATCCTGGGAAGTCAAAGGTTTGTGAGAATGGGACTAGCTGCAGCGAGCTAGGTCTCTACAGGAGTAGTCGTTGTCCCAGTCTCGGGGCGCGACAAGGAAAAGTTGGTATCAGAGCAACATGAGAACTTGACTGTAGGACGACACCTTTAGGAAATTGGCCGTGCCACGAAAACATAATTTATTCAGAAAACTAATTGTTGAAAACTTTATTTTGATAAAAACAATGAGCTTTGTAGCTCTTGAAAACCTTCATTTCAAAATTTTATTTGGATTTTCTAAAATTCGGTAAGATTGTGAGAGTGCGTTCTGTTGTTTCAGAGTGTCTTAGAGGTTGGTGTAGACAGAGCTAGTGGATGCTCTTGATAGCTTTGTGATTCGCTCTTGCTTTTGCAATGGTTAATTTGTGTATTACGGCTAATAGCCTAAGTAATTTTATGCATTAAAGTAGTTGCATTAATTTCTGCATTGCTGTCTTAGTTGGCCTTAGTTAGTTAGATCCGTCTAAACTTTTTCAGAGCCACTATGGTTGACACCAGAAGGAGATCTCGAAGTGGAAGAGAAGATATAGGTCAGACTCCGCAGGAAGAAGAAACTATGACGAGAGACCCTTTGTTTCAGCAAGGATCTCAGAGCTCCAATCCACCTCAGAATGAACAACCCAGTCTTCAGGAAATTTTGTTGTCAATGGAGAAAAGCCGACAAGAAGCTCAGATAGCTCATACTCAGTTGTTAGCTCAGATAGTTCAGAAATTGCCTACTGGAACAACAGAAGGAACTACTTCTGCTGTAGGAGCAAGATTAACAGATTTCCAAAAGACCCGTCCTCCAACATTCTCTAGTGCGACTGATCCCATGGTTGCCGATGATTGGTTACGGGATATCGAGAGAAACCTAGACACGGTTCGATGCAGCGAACGAGAGAAAGTTTTGTTTGGATCTCATCAGTTATCAGGAGCTGCAGCCGCATGGTGGATGAATTACCAGGAAGCTCATCTTGATAAAGATAATATCTCTTGGAGGGAATTTAAGGATCAATTTCGGAAATTCCATATACCTACTGGTGTTATGGCAGCTAAGCGGCGGGAATTTCGGAATTTAACTCAAGGAAGTAAGTCAGTCACTGAGTATCTACACCAATTTACTCATTTGGCTCGATACGCACCTGGAGATGTGGATACTGAAGAGAAGAAGATAGAGCGCTTCACAGAAGGACTTCAACACTATTTACAGTATCAAATTGCTTCTCATGAACTGACGGAATTTCAAACCCTAGTGAATAGAGCTTTAAAGGTGGAAGAAAAGAAGAATATGGGGGAAGAAAGCCGAAAGAGGAGGATGTTCCAGCAAACACGACCACAGTCAAATCCAATCAGAGGAAGAGTTCCTATCACTCCCAATTTCCGACCATCTTATCAGAATCCAAGACCAGCAATGATATTGTGCCCCAACTGCCGAGGAAATCATTCTCAGAAGGATTGCCCTCATCCTCGTGTTGAGTGTTATCATTGTGGACAGCGTGGGCACCGTAAAGAATTCTGTCCTTGGATACAACTTCCGATGTCCATTGCCAGATCTCAAGCAGGAACACAGCCAGTAATAACCAGGGCATCACCATCGCAGAATTTTAGAGGAAATTCAGCAGGAAGAGGAGGAAACATGGCTAATCGAGGAAGAGGAAGAGGTAGAGCACCAACTGCAACCCAAGGAGGAAGATTAAACTATACTTCAATTCAAGAAGCAGGCAACGCCACCGACATTCTGCTAGGTAGATTTCTGATTCAATCTGCATCTGCCTTAATATTGTTTGATCCTGGTGCTACGAATTCATTCATGTCAAAAGCATTTGCATCTGAAGTTGAAATGCATATAGACCAAGTACCACTAGAGTACTCTATGGTTATACAAACTCCAGGGGCTAGATTATCAGTCTACTCGATCTGCCCAAATGTAACTTTTAATATAGAAGGGGTAGAATTTGAGGCAAATCTACTAGTTCTAGAACTGCAAGGTCTAGACATTATTTTGGGAATGGATTGGTTGTCCCAACATAAAGGCCTAATAGACTGTGAAGAGAAAACCCTTAGTCTTGTCAGTAGCCAAGGAGAGAGAGTTCTATTCTATGCAGAAAGATCATCAGTCAAGAGACCGCTAAGATCTGTTCAAGCATTACAAAAGTTATGCCTGGAACAAGTGCCTGTAGTGCAACAATATTCTGATGTATTTCCAGAAGAACTTCCGGGAATGCCACCTGACAGAGAAATAGAATTCAGTATTGAGCTTAAACCAGGAGCAGCACCTATAGCAAAACATCCCTATAGGATGCCAGTTACAGATTTGGAGGAACTCAAGAATCAACTCGAAGACTTGGAAAACAAAGGATTTATCAAACCCAGTGCTTCTCCATGGGGAGCCCCAGTTTTGTTTGTGAGGAAGAAAGACGGAACTCTACGAATGTGTGTGGACTACCGAGCTTTGAACGAAGTCACTATTAAAAACAAGTATCCATTACCAAGAATTGATGACTTGTTCGATCAGCTTCGAGGAGCCAAAGTATTTTCCAAGATAGATTTGAAATCTGGATATCATCAGCTAAAGATCAAGAAGGAAGATATACCGAAGACTGCTTTCACTACCCGATATGGTTTATATGAGTTTACAGTAGTACCTTTTGGCTTGACCAATGCTCCGGCAGCTTTCATGAATGTCATGAACAGTACATTTATGGATTTTCTTGACAAGTTTGTCATAGTATTCATAGATGACATTCTGATATATTCCAAGAGTACGGAAGAACATGAGCAACATTTACACCTAGTCTTGGAAAGGCTACGAGAGAGGCAATTTTACGCCAAGTTTGACAAATGTGAATTTTGGATGTCATGAATTTCATTTCTTGGACATGTGTTGACAGCAGAAGGAATTTCAGTGGATTCAGCTAAAATCTCTGCAATCAAGGAGTGGAAGCAACATACCTCAGTTTCAGAGATTAGAAGTTTCTTGGGATTAGCAGGGTATTATAGGAGATTCATTGAAGGATTTTCCCAAATTGCCAAACCTCTTACAAATCTGCTAAAGAAGGATGTTGCATTCGAATGGACCACCAAGTGCGAGGAGAGTTTTCAGAAGCTAAAGCAGAAATTGACAACAACACCAGTCCTCACCTTACCAGACAGCAAAGAAGATTTTGTAGTTTACTGTGATGCTTCAAGGCAAGGAATAGGCTGTGTGTTAATGCAGCAAGGTCGAGTAGTGGCTTATGCTTCACGTCAATGGAGACCACATGAGGAAAATTATCCGACCCATGATTTGGAGTTAGCAGCAGTAGTACATGCTTTAAAGATATGGCGGCATTATCTCATTGGGCGTAAGTGTGAGATCTTTACAGATCATAAGAGCCTCAAGTATATTTTCACACAGACAGAGCTCAACATGCGTCAACGCCGATGGCTGGAATTGATCAAAGATTATGATCTTAGCATTCAGTACCATCCAGGGAAAGCTAATGTAGTGGCTGATGCCCTAAGCAGAAAGGTTTACAACCTACAAGGAATGGTTATGTTGAAGAACCCTTACCTACAACAAGAGTTGCAGAATCATCAAGTGGAAATAGTACCGCAGGGAACGGTAGCTACTTTAACAATAAGATCTCAACTTGAAGAACAGATAGGAAATGCCCAGAAGAGAGATGAAGAAATTTGTAAGATCAAGAGTCGAATCAAGTTAGGAAAGGCTCAAGGCTTTACTGAAGATAACCAAGGGATTGTATGGTATCGAGAAAGAATCTGTGTACCTCAAAACGCAGATCTTAAGGAAATAATTCTCCATGAAGCACATAAAACTCCATACTCAATACACCCTGGTAACACAAAGATGTATCAAGATTTGAAAACCAGATTCTGGTGGGATAATATGAAGAGGGAGATTGCAAAGTATATTGCAAACTGTGATACATGTCGACGAGTTAAAGCAGAACACCAGAAAATAGCAGGAAAGCTACAACCTCTACCAATACCATTATGGAAATGGGAAGAAATTGGTATGGATTTCATTACAGGATTACCTAAAACTCAAGGAGGATATGATTCCATATGGGTTATTGTGGACAGACTTACTAAAGTAGCTCACTTCATACCGGTCAAAAAGATTTATGATGCCAGTAAATTAGCAGAGTTATACATGCAAAGAATAGTGGCATTACATGGTATTCCTAAGAACATAGTCTCAGATCGTGGAACCCAGTTTACCTCCAAATTTTGGAATAGACTGCATGAAACCCTAGGAACCCAGTTGGACTTAGTACTGCATATCATCCACAGACGGGAGGACAGACAGAAAGAGTCAACCAAATCCTAGAAGATCTTCTAAGAGCTTGTATACTAGATTATGGGACATCATGGGACAAATGTTTACCATTTGCAGAATTTACATATAATAACAGTTATCAAGCTAGTATACAGATGGCACCATTTGAAGCTTTATATGGACGTAAATGCAGAACACCATTACATTGGAATGAGCCAGGAGAACGAAAAGTCATAGGACCAGAGATAGTAGAAGAAGCAGAAGCTCATGTCAGACTCATCAGAGAAAGGTTGAAAACAGCACAATCACGACAAAAGAGCTATGCAGATAAACGACGAAGAAAATTATCTTTTGAACCAGGAGATTTTGTGTATCTCAAGGTCACACCATTCAAAAGATTACAAAGATTCCAAGTGAAAGGAAAGTTATCTCCAAGATACATTGGACCATTTAAGATAATCAAGAGAAAGGGAGAAGTATCATATAAATTGGAATTACCTGAGGGATTAGCAGGAGTGCATGATGTGTTTCATGTTTCTCAGCTCCGGAAATGTTTGAAGGAACCTACCGACCAGATAGATGTACAAGATGTGCCTTTACAGAAGAATCTCACTTATCTTGAGCACCCAATCAGAATCCTAGCCACTGATGAACGTCAGCTCCGAAGGAAGAAAATCAGATTGTGTAAAGTTCAATGGAAGAATCATTCAGAGCAAGAGGCTACTTGGGAGAAGGAAGAAGATCTTAAGCAAACCTATCCTTATCTTTTCCTGTCTTAGGTAAATCTCGGGGCGAGATTTCCTTAAGGAGGGTAGATCTGTAACACCCTGAGTTAGGGGTGAAAATCTCCTTTTTCATCAATAGCATGCATGCATGTATCTGTAGTAATAGCCAGATCAGTATCTATCCTAAGCCCTAAAATCTCCAAAATCTATCCTGTGATCTCAAATCAAGATCAGATTATTCAGATATGATCTATCAGTTACTTTGAACTTAAAAGTCTTCAGAACCTAGATCCAATTCTATCTCTAATTCCCAGAATTATCAACTTCTTCTGTTTTCGAAAACAGAAATACCTTATACTCTAAGTTTCAGAAATACAGATTTAATCTGAATCCTGACCAAGTTCAGACCAGATTATTCCTGGAATATGATCATGGGTATGTCAATACCTTAATCTAAAAAGTTGGCAGCCAGATTCTATCATCTAGACTCTTTTCACAAATCAGTCCAAGAGTTATCGCAAATTAGTCCTTATCTGATATCTGAAAACCCAAAAAGGCTAAAATCTCCATATTAACACCAAACTCAAAATCTCTTTGGCAAATCTTCTCAAAATGCTATTTGCCACAAGTTTCTCTTCTGTGCAGATATCAAAATGAAAGCCTAAATGCCAGAACTCGAGATCGACAAAACTTAAACCTTATTTTACCCTAAATTACCCTATTTTCAGTTTGTATCAAAAACTATTCAAATGTGTCAAATTTTATCAACCATCTTTTCCAAATACCTTGTTGAATATAATCTACCAGATTAGTGAGATCAATTTCAGTTTAAACCTTCCAAATCTCCAGATTTACATTTCAGTCCAAATCAAGAAATCAAGTATTGCAATCAGGTCCCTAATTAGACCAGGACAGCAGCAAGCATTCGACCAGGTCAACTGCTGTACACGACCAGGGCTCGCCGTGGTTTCTTTGCGCCGTGGTTGCTCGCCGCCGGTGAAGCTTCGCCGCACTCGTGACCGTGCATGCTAGTGCGCACGTGTCCTCGCTCCAGCTGATGCCGTGGCAAGGCCGCTGCTACGTCGACGACCAGCGCTTGCTCCCGCGCGCGATCAGCGGCTTTTGTCAGCAATCCATCGCCACGTAGCCTCGCCGCGCCAGTACCTGTCGCCACCGCTTGCTACAAGCTTTGCCAGGTCCCGATGAGGCGACATTGCGATCAGCTGAAAGCTTGTCGCCGTCGCATCACCGCCCTTACTGTTTCTTCGCCGCTATTGCTCCTGCACGCAACCAGTCAAGTCACCGGCTACCAATTACTTCACTGTCCCCTCTTCGCAATCTTCGCCTGGTCTATTTAAACCCTACTGTGTGCAGCAGCTTCTCCATACTTCACCAGAAACCAGCTAAATTTCCAACTCTCGCTGTTTCAGTCATCTTCTCCGGCGAGCCGTCGAGGAAGCTCACGGTGCCAGCTCACTTCACTGCATCTCCTGCCAAATTGAAGCTAGCAGTGAGTACCTCTCATCCTCCTGATTGTACTGTAGCATCTAATTGCTCTCCGGTGGACCCTAACGCCGGTGATCGCCGGAAATGGCTGAAATTCGAAGAATGCCCTGTTCCGGCAATGTAGCTCGAATTACTCCAAATTAGCTCTCGATTCTGTATAAAAATTGATCAGTAAACTAAATCAAGCATGCCTGTGAACTTAGAACAATCAATTGAGCCCAATTTGAAGCTATTCCCAATTTTACAATTTATCAGTTGCTGGCTCTCGTCGCCAAGCCACACCGGCGAACCTCCGGCCAAATTGACGTCGCCAATAGCTTACCCATACCCTTCCATCACTCCTAGAGCAAGGAATCGAGTTCAATCGGCCTGTGTTGGAAATGCCCAAATCCAGTGTCTCTTCTCCGGCGCCGATGACCGAAAAAGTGTTCCCCACCATTTCAGCCCTCGAAACCTTGTCATTTAGATGTGCCCTAGCCTCCTGAGCATTTTTGTCTTCTAGCTCGACACCTAGATCGGCCTAGATTGGAAGATATATCTTTGCCAAGTTTCTGTCCAGAATTGCTCTAGTGCAGCCAGTTCATCTCTGTTCATCATCAAATTTCTTGCTTTCCAGCCATTTCTTGCCCTAGATCCTGTTGACTTAATTGTTCCTGTTACTCAAGCCTACCTCCCAGACAAAGTGGTGCATCATTTGGAGCTCCAGATCAAAAGTTATGCTAAGCCCTAGTTTTTGGCATTGTCAGCTCTATGCCAGAGCTTGTCAGCCAGTGGCATTGACCTTATTTACCCACTTCTGGTTGTGCAATTTGAAATCCACTTTGTCCACTGAATTTGTAGAGTTGTGATCTACATTTTCTTCTACTACCACAATTTGAGATAAGCACTCTACCTTTTCTTAAAGCTATGTCCAAGCTTTGATCCGAATGTCGATCTGTTGACATTCGCTGTTTTGATTAAACCAGTCACAAAATTGTTATCCCTATTGCAAACCTGAAACCCTAAGATTATCTAATCACCATCCTTAGCCCAAATTCCTTGAAACCCTAGAATCTCGACTCAGTTCAATTTGCAGTTCAACTTATCTCCAGTTTAGTTCAATCATTCTGCATATAAGTCATAAAACATTTTAAATATTATAAGTAATTATTGTGTGATTGTTTGTCGTCGAGCAGATTCAGAAGCTGACTTTGAAGATTTTGCTGTTGATCCGTCATCGACTGCTGTATTTTACAACGCGGAAGGCAAGTCATATCCTTGGTCATCTTGAACCTATATTTTAAATGTTGCTAAAACATAACCTTGAATATAGGCAATATTGCATGTGAATGATTGAGAATGGTTGATTTATCAATTGGCAGTACTGGACTGGTTATCTGTAAAATGTGAAATAAACAAGTTTTGAGCCATGAACTATTATATGTATTTATATACTTATATTCATGAAATAAAACCCCTAGCCGTGACCAGAAAAATGGTATGGATGGCTGTAGCACTGGAGGTGCTAAACTGCAAAGGAATGCAGGCACTGAAGGTGCAGGGTTGTGGATGGTCTGGTCATTGGCTTATAAGGACTAGAACCTTGTGTTGTGCGTCTAGTGGCATGAACAACGTGCTAACCGCAAGCCTGGTATGGGACAGGCCTGAACAAGTAATTATGTGGATCGCACATGAAACCCCTGCATGAGATGTGTAGTGATGCACGATAAACACGGAGCGCGGCTCCCACACATATCACTGAAGGTGATCAAGCACGCTGACCCAGTAATGGGAATAAGCAAAGGGGTGGAGGTTTGGATACAACCTGCCACAACTGTGCCTCGCTGAGAGCCACAGGGTCGGGGGTGAATTGTAAGTGATACATAACAAAAGTTATTGTTATTTCCACCTTGCCGCTCACAGTATGAAGTGAGTCAGGGGTCCAATCATTTTGTTATGATAGGAAAGGTTTGAAAGTGGAATATCTTGCGGGTAAATTGGTACCTCTCTGCAGAGTTAAAAACGTATTCGAATACTCCGAGCTCCCGGGTTTTTAGGAGTCTGCTGCGGTGGATTAAATCCACGGGGTGTGACACAAGTACTATTTTCTAAATAAAATATGTTTAAATCAAGATTACCCAAATGACATGTGTTGTCATGATAAGGAGTGCTGCCGTGGGCTGTCGTGTGTCGACGTGTCGCGGTAGTGCTATAATCTAGTGAACATGATTGATGATGTTATATTATAAAAAGTGCTGCCATAAGATGAGATGAGAAAGGAAAAGATTATTTTACAAATATCCATAATTCTTGACTAGTCTAGGTTCATATCATCACTACTATATGTATCTACTCTTACCTATGACTTGCTGAGTACGTAAGTGCTCACCCTTGCAACATTCAACTCAATAGATGGAGCCTACTTTGATCAAGATGATGGTACGGAGTACTACGTGGATCCAGAAGGAGGAGAATCAGTTCCGCCAGAACCCTGAAGTGTGTTGTTCTGCCGTCAACTTCTTTTGTGGGAGGGTCACCTATCTTCTGCTGCGTAGTTAAATATTTTGTTAAACCCTGAATGCCTTGTAGGCATTGTAATCCTCTTTATGTAATATTAAGGCCAGCAGGCCACACTGCTTAATATTTTGTGAGTACTCTGTTGCAATGTAATATACTCCTGTGTTTGACTCATCCTGGGAAGTCAAAGGTTTGTGAGAATGGGACTAGCTGTAGCGAGCTAGGTCTCTACAGGAGTAGTCGTTGTCCCAGTCTCGGGGCGCGACAGCGTCGTGATAGAAACCAAATAGAACATAAGCGGGACACGTTGTTCCTTATGACAAGATTTGCTAAGATCGATGAGAGTGAAACCGCTATTGTCTACTTTGACACTTTGACGGATCTGTACCCATTGGCAATAGAACAAAGGAATCTTGAAGAGTACATAGTCGAGCTCTCATATTTCTTCAATTACACTGTAGTATGAGTTCAATGGACGGATCATCTTGGCATCCTCAGAGAAAGTGAAAACTGTCACACCATTGTATTGTGTAGTACTCTTTTGGTCCTACTTTTTGGTGTAGAATGTTTAACCGTTGATGTTGTAACCTTGCCAAGTGCCAACAATACATCTTGGCCATCTAGCCAACGATCTAACCGTCTCACTTACAGAGTCATTAGTAGCTTGAGAGAGTCTATTTTCAATCCATGCAATCAAATTCTTGTTATGTTCTTTGGTGACCCAAATTTCTTCCTTGGAAAGATTTGACGGAGATTATTACGCAGTAATGTAATTGTACCTTTCCGTGGTCGCTCATAGCCTAAGACCTCAGGTAAAGCTCAAACACACTCAGGTCATCTTGGTCGCGCATAGCCTACAACCTTATGGTCGCGCAAGTTCTATGACCATAGACTGGTTCTGCACCTGCGACCTTCTGGTATGCAGGAAGTGGCTGTAGGATCGAGGATGCCGACTAGCGGGGGGGGGGGGGGGGGGGTGAATATGAGGCTTTAAAACTTTTCAAGTAAAAATAATTTTTGCAACGAAAAGACAAAGAGCAAATAAACTGAAACAATTTAATAATATTTTGCACTAAGAATGAGTAAGAAAATTAAACACGGTGATTTATCCCGAGGCCTCGGAGACTCACCCGGTCTCCCCTACTCCTCATTGAAGCACTCAAATGAATGAGTCTTGCTCAATATCCACGAAGGATATTTTTCACAAAGATTGTTCCTTCTCCACTCCGGATTGGCGACCACCGATGCCTTTCACAAAATATGTCGAGCCTCTCCGACAATCTCTATTAATGGAGAGGTCAACGGCCATGCCTCCAAACCGTCTCGGTGAGGACGTTCACCAAGAGTAGCAAGTTGCAAGATCTTCTCTTAACCCCCAATAATACCGAGAAACTTCTAAGGATGCAAATGATACCAATGAATGCTCTGAGAAGTTCTCTCTCAATCACAATGAATGATACTTGGTGAAAAGATCAAGATTTTAGCACTTGGGCTCAAGTGTATATCAAAAAAATATATCTCTTGGTTCTTTAGAAAAACAGCTCAAAAAAATACTTATAAACATTGATCAAAGTCTGTCCAAAAGTGTTTATAAAACTGATCAAAAATGTGAACAGAAGCTTCAAGAAAATCTGCTCAAACACTTCTCAAAGATCTGCTCAAAAGTGTTTGTAAAACTGATAAAATCTCAGTTCCAAAATTGTTTATAAAACTGATCGAAATCTGATCAAAAAGTGTTTATAAAACTGATCAAAACAGTAGAGAAATCTGCTAACAAACTCTTTAAAAACTGCTCCAAAATCTGCTAAAAAATAGTTTATAAAACTGCTCAAAAATGTGAACAAAAACTACTCAATAATAGTAGAGAATATCTACTCGAAAGATTTTTAAAAACTACTCAAAAAGAGTAGTAAAAATATGCTCAAAAGTGTTTTAAAAACTTCTTCTAAAAACTGCTCAAAAGAGTAGAGAGATGATGCTTGAAGGTGTATATAAGAATATGGTTTGAGATGAATGAGAATACTGCTCAAAACACCTATATTTATAGCCCAACCTCTCACCTAGCCATTGTGGTAGAAAAGGAAAGAAATCAGAACATCTAACAGCCAGCTACGACCTCAAATGGCTAGTAAATAGTCGTTAGAAAGTCTGGTCGAATGAATAGTGTTACTGGTCGAATGAACAGTGTTACTAGTCGTATGAACAGTGTCTGGTGAAATGAACAGTGCATGCCCAGTGTCTGGTCAAATGAACAGTTTTCGTGTGACATCTAGTCAAATGAACATTACTAAAAAGACCAGTTTCAGGCCCTCTTTGAAACCTATATATTTTTCAGATTTTGACCAAGAATATGAATGAATGCGAATGCAACAAATGACCTAACAGTTTCTCAGTGTGTGCCAGAACATCAAGAGATTTTGCAACCCCTATTAATAGTACGGTTAAATACTAAAAAGAATTTCTATAAAATCCGGTCAAACTCCAAACTCTGAGACCAGTACAATAAACAAGCACTTACCTTAGGTCTTTGCTGCTTGCTTCTTGGCGACCTTGTGCTTGCGATCTTGCCTCAAGTCCTCGGGTGACCTTGGCTCACGACCTGCAGATCCAGGTGACACTATGGCCTTGCGCTTGCCACTCCCATTTGATCTTTCTTCTTTTCACCTAATCTTATTGAAGACACTTGTTGTCATTTATCATCAAAATCAAGATTAAGGGCCTAGAAGCAACAGTGGCTTCTATGACGATAGTGGCTTCTAGGGCACAGGTTTATACATCATATCTGAAATATCTTGAATATGATATATTGAATAAATAACTAGTTCGGGTGATAATCCTCGTCAGCCAGCCCCCAAATTTAAAGAGATAATAAGATTATAACTTCAAATTTAAAATTCATTAGATATAGTACTCGACGCTTCACCTTCTTCTGATGTACTGTACACCATGTGGTGGTTTATTTCTCAGAAAAAACTTTGGGTTTATCTGGACACGCAATCATGAAATCTTTGACGACATAATTGAGGCAAAATGTAAGTGCATTTTAAGATTTCGAAGCACCTGTTGAATACGAACCATCACCTCTGGCGCTTATAAATAGCCAAGCTTCATTGGTTTCTGAGACTCACAAGTTTTCACTAACTAAGTCCTAAGAACTTCCTTTGATCTTCCAACTCTAAATCTTCTCCTATGTTCTCGTCTTCGATGGCGACCCAAGGCTCAAAAAGTGTTATTGAGAGTGATGTCGAAGATTCAGACATTGAACAAGCTGTTGAGGAGAATCTGTTTCAAAACATCTGTTCGAATCTTCATTCTTTTTAGTAGAATTCTTCAAAGTAATGCATTCTGAAATTCTTTAGATGTTCGGTGATTCTTCTTCTTCGAAGAACCATTTTGGGTGCGATGCTGGATCATCGAGTGAAACTTCATCGGAGAAACTGATGAAGATCGAGGACCAGGATGTCACATTGCTCCATACTTCTGATCTGCACCCATCTGAGGGTGTGTCCACTACTATTGTGCCAGCAGTGCCTTTGACATCAAGTTCTTTGAGGCCAAGGTTCAAGACTTTTCATATTTCCTCTTAACTGAATTGTATAGTTAAGTATGGTGTCTTCTCACGTCATTTTGAGAATGCAGGGATATTGGTACCATTCTTGAGCCAATTCCTTCAGTTTCCCAACCAACTGCTGCCTCCTAGGTAATAATCTCTTATTGTCAACCACGTTAGATATATCCTGTGACTAACTCTTGGTCTTATAGGATGAGTAGGCTCTATGGGTTCTCAGCGAATAGCTTGGTGAGATCCAAGTTCTTTTTGGAGAGATGACAACTGTAGGCAAAACCCACCAAGAAGACCAAGAGATTCTGGAGATGCGCCTTGCCAGTGGAGAACGCTGTCTTGGAACTACTCTGACCGTCATCAAGCGCCTAACAGAGAGTCTTCAAAGACCGCGTGAAGAAATAAGGCGGACTTGCGAAGAGAGAGACTATGCACAAGACCAAGGATACCTCTCTGACGCGATCAGGGCTCATTGTCTTATTGCAGTAAGAAGCGACGTTGACAGACTGAGGGATGTCGCGGACTCCCTTGGAGCAGTTAGTGTTGGTCCTTCCAATATTAACTTAACCCTAGGGGAGCTTTGTAATTTGCTTTTGGGTGGTCGCCTGCATCCCTTTTCTGTGTAAAGAATGCAAGAAATAAAATTCCTTTTCTTTACATCTTGACTCCTTTAATGATTACGTATAATCTATAATCATCAATTGGAGTTCTCTAAATTCTTTGTGTCAAAAATGGTTACAGCTAAATGCTTCTGCGACCAAGACATACATAGGTAATAAGTGTTTTGTCCATGATCAACTAGGACAGTTCTAAGGTCACACAACTGCATTGAGACCATTAGGAGCACTGGGGTCACAGAATAACATTGCGACTATACATAGTATTGTGGTCATACATAGTACTGAGATCACAAAATTCTCTTCGAGATCTTTAATAGTACTGGAATTACGAGATTACGCTGAAAACATAGGGTATTTAAACAGTAAAAAATTCCCATATAATCACTTGTACCGTAGCCCCCGAGTTTGAAATGAAATGACCTTTTAACTTCCAAAAAGATGCATTTTGTTTCAAATTCCACCAGGGTAACAACGTGGTTTCGAGTTCAATCCGTGAATAGACCTGTTATGAGGAAATATTAAAATAATGAGCCCAGCAGGTAGTGATCTAGGGCAGATAAAGGAAAGGTACCTTGCTTGAGAAGCTTCAGAAAGCCCTCTTTTGCCTTAGCCACTCCACCGCAAAAAACCCTCTGGTGCGTTTTTGCTCTCATCGCCATCAAAACCTTCATCTTTGCAACAAGTCTCACAATGTTGAGAGTTTGATGGCACTAGGAAAGAGGAAATCCTTCCTTCGCAACTACTGATCAGCTGGCGGCCGATGGAGAGACAAGAAGAAACCCCCAATGTTAAAGAAAGTGAATTGGTGGTTTTTGAAGACTTCCTGCACTGTGGATTCCGCTTGCCAGAAAGCAAATTTCTGCAAGATGTGTTGAGGCATTTCGACTTGGACTGGTAAATCTTCACCCCAATGATGTCCTCATTCAAGCTGTCTTCCAGCATTTGTGTGAGGCTTTTGTGGGAGTATTGCCAAGCGTAGATCTGTTTCGACGGTTCTACTTCTCAACATGGTCAAAAAGTCCCAGTGTGGCTGGGTGTGTGTCCTTTCGCCTGCGGGAGAAAAAGGATTACCCCTCCTACCCACTACGTGATTCAATACACAAATGGAGCCAGAGATGGTTCTACTGCTCAACATCAGCGGAAAGCAATATGTGGTTCGAGAATAGGCAGCCGGTGAGAAGTAGCGAAATGGACACCGTCCTAGTGTTAGGTGCTGATTTGCAAAAGCAAGTGCAAGTGATTCTTCACTTAGTATGCCAGGGACTGACTACGACAGACATCATTCATGACTTTGTGAAGAATCGGATAAGCCCTCTAAAGAAGAGGGAGCACCCTGCTTGGGAGGTGCAGTCCATGGCGGATAATACCCTGGACTGTAATAATTGGTGAGTTTCACCTGTTCGCATAATGTACATTACTACTACTGGGTAATGTCATACGGAGCAATTGTAAATGTGAAACAGTTTTGTCCGTATCAGAAATTGATAAGAGGACAAAGAACCTTCTGAAGCCCTATAACATGGCAACAGAAGGAGTTATAGGATCACCCTGTCCTTAGAGCTTAATCAACAGCGGCGATGATCTGAGACAAGAATGTCAAAAGGTAAGACTTCTTATGGAAAGCTTGCTCAATGATGCCTGCTGATATCAATTTACCAATTATGAAATGATGGAGTTGTTGAAGGGAAAGTTATCAGGACAAAATGTCCTGGGGATGACACCGGATCTTCTGGGAGCCCAACGTCAAAGAAAATAAAAGCCATCTCTTCTAAAGCCAAAAAGATGAAGGAGCCAAACCCTGGAGTGTCCAAAGCAAAGACCATAGGAGGGGCTTCATCGAAGGAAAAGAAGGCTACCGCAAAAACTACTGCGGTAAAATTTTCTCTTCCCCCTGTTATGCCATGTAAGAATAGGAGTCACTTCTTAATCGTACAGGGTGAGGGGAGAGACGATGAGGAAGACGACGTTCCTCTCATCCGTCGAAAGAGTAAAGCGAGGAACCCTCTTGAGATTAACATTCCAGATAAGCCATGCTCCCCCACCATTGCCAACATATTGTCCTCAATGGCAAAGGCAGCTGTTGAGGCAGGGGATCTCATGGCCGCGGAAGAACTCACAGTCATGAAGGAAGTTTCCAGTCCTGAGGCTAGCATTTCCACAACCATGGTCACAGAAGACTCTGCGGCCGTAGTTTCAACCCCTTTAGGGCTGGTGACACCTCCTCCAAACACCATAGGAGTTGATGTGGTAAGAATATCATACTTCATGAGCTTGGTCTTCACTGCATATATTAATCATCTTTTGAATATGCAGGAAAGGGAAGCTACTGTCCTATTCAAGAAAAGAACAACAAGGACAAGTTTTGATGTCACTGCAATTGGGGCGCACAGTGTGCTTCTTTCTCCCAAGAGCTCATCACCGAAACCCAAGAATCAGATGGGGTTTCGAATCAAGTAAGGATATCACATCTTGCTAAATCATGTTTTTCAAAAATAGAAATGTTACAAATTTGTGATCTTTCCAGGAACCCTGTGCCTAGGACCTTGTCGACCCTACCAAAACTGGCGCAACATCTACCGCGGAGGTCGCCAGGGACACAGGCACAAGCACAATGGGTGAGTTAGCCCCTCAGGCCATTGTGGAGGAAACAACTGCAGATTTCCAGTTCCATCGGATGGAAACCGCAACCCCGACAGCAGGAGTAAATCAGCTAGAAACAACATTCGCTGCTCCTGTTATCAAGGAAAATATTGGTCTCATGGTTCAATCTTCAAAAGAACCCGAGAAGATGCTGAAATCTTCTTTCAGCAATTTTGTAGAGGTAAGTAAAAACACTTTATCTTCTCTAAAATTGAAGATCTTAGGAATGTTCAGGCTTAAACAACAGGTTTTACTGTGTTTCAGGATCTTACCCAAATGGCGACCAAGTCAAGAGTTCTAGTTGACTAAATTGAGGTCGCACAAAGGGAGATCGGCCATCCACAACAGTAAATATCCATACCCTGTTTATACCAACTTGAACTTCACCTATGCACAAAAATTTCCTCTCTGGTCGCAGGGAAAATTCTTCACTAACAAACAGCATGGCTAATCGACGCGATTAGGAAGAAACTGCAGCCACGAGACTTTCCTCTATGCAAAAAGAACTCAGCGAGGCACAGCTAAAGCTCACCTGTTAGTTTACTTTCAACCAAAGGATGTTATTTCCTTACATGAACTACTTAATTTCATTACTTTGTTCATGTAGTACAAGAGGAACAGATGAGCATTCTTTCTAAGGAAAAGTATGACTTCTAGCAGAAGTATGCCCAGGTTAAGACTCAAAACGGGCAACTTCATGCTACCATTGAGCACCAAAATGCAACCATAGAGTCATTCAAAAAGACGACCGACACTATCTGTGAGGAGAGGAAAACCTTGAAGGCGACAATCTCAACCTGCAGCAGCATTCAGTCAGAAGTCTTTGAGAAATTGAAGATGGTTGCGGACTTGCTGAAGGCTGACATTATTGATCCCCAAAAGGAGAACCTAAGCCTCTTGAGTCATGCAAATTGGTTGCGGCTCAAGCTGAATCACTTCTTGAGTACCTTCCGGAAGATACAAAGCGGCAAGAAGAGGCATTGAAGACCAACGTGTCGGGGGAAATCTCCGCGGGGCTAAGTCCAGGTAAGTTGCGCCACGCTCGCTCGGGGATGCGGCTTCCGGTCCCTCCCCGGGCGCCGCCATTTGGCCCCCGGGACCTGGCCTCCGGCGTTGTCCCGGGAGCCGCCATTTGGCCGGCGACGTGGCCTCCGGCCCCTCCCCGGGCACCGGCATTCAGCTCCCGGGACGTGGCCTCCGGTGCCGTCCCGGGCGCCGCCATTTGCCCGGGGACGTGGCCTCCGGCCCCTCCCCGGGCGCCGCCATTTGGCTCCCGGGACGTGGCCTCTGGTGCCGTCCCGGGCGCCGTCATTTGCCCGGGGACGTGGCCTCCGGCCCCTCCCCGAGCGTCGCCTTTTGGCCCCCGGGACGTGGCCTCCGGTGCCCTCCCGGGCGCCGCCATTTGGCTCCCGGGACGTAGCCTCCGGTGCCGTCCCGGGCGCCGTCATTGGCCCGGGGACCAAGCCTCCGGTGCCATCCCGGGCGCCGCCATTTGGCCGGGGAGGTGGCCTCCGGCCCCTCCCCGGGCGCCGCCTTTTGGCCCCCGGGACGTGGCCTCCGGCGCCGTCCCGGGCCTCATCGCCCTTCTAAAGGTAAAGCCTCGAACTGTTTGTCACGTGCAGGTCACGCGAGGAGCGCCTCGGGAACTAGCGACCACCTGTCAAGGATCCAAGGCGTTTGACCGGAAGAAGGACGGTCCTACCCTTCAATCCGACGGTGGCTTCCGGGGTAGTTTAGGTTTTTTGCTTCTTTTTGGGGCTATAAATAGCCCTTGTACCCTCTGTTGTAAGGGATCGGTTCTCTTTTATTGGAATAGCTAAACTCACAGACGTGCTCCGGAAGCCTCTCCCCCGGAGAGAGCCTCCCCAGCCGACTCCGGTCGGGATTGCGTCGACAGGACTAGGGCCCCCACCGGGACCCGAACCTGTATAAACCCGTGTGTCATTTTTTGTGCTTGTCCGGCGGGGGAGGACCGGTCATCCGGTCAACCCGCGCCGCGTAATCTTCGCTAGGATCATTCTCAAAACCTGCCGGGGTATTCGCAATACCACGACAGTTGGCGCCGACCGTGGGGACTCGTGACAAGACGCCATGGCTCCCCCAAGAACGAGGGCTCGCACCCTTCCCGGTGATCCGGGTCTCGGAGACCCGGCGCCGTCCGCCCGGGACACTGCTGTCCCGGCGGTCCCTTCCAGAGGCGACCTGGCCCAAGTACCGCCTCCCTCCTTTCCTCTTAACTTAGGTGCTTCCACCTCCAGGTCCTTCCCGGTGACCGCGGGGACCTCGGCCGGGACGAGTCTCCCCCCGACGGCTCCCCCGGCTCCCCGGGACGCCCTACTCGAAGCTCTCGTGGAAGGCTAGCTCCGCGCTAAGCGCTCTATGGACGAGCTCCTTAGCGTGTTGGCGCGGCCCCCGGCCCCCACATTTGCGTCACACCCGTATCCGCGGAACATGCCCCCGTTTATGGGCTACCCGGCGGCCCCTCCGGCCTCCGGGGGGTTGTCCGCCCCTTATGATCCTGCCGGGGGGTTCCCTCCCCCTGTGGAATATACGTCCGGACCTCTCCCGGCGCCCGGGCCCGTCCCGGTGCCGGGGGGTTATTTCATGCCAGGGCCCTTCGTGGCACCAGGGGGGTACCCCGTTCCTGGCCTATTCCCGGGGCTGGGAACCCACTTCATGCCGGGGGTTTACCCTACGCCGGGAGCCAGTCCCGCCCCCCGCGTCGCGTTTACCACACCAGGGGCGGTTGATAGAGCAGCCCCCGTGCCGCAGAGGACTTCCCCCCGCATGGGCTCCCCGGTTCCGGACGTCACCGCGGGGGCTCCCCCCTCGCCGGTTCCGGGTGTTACAGGGCCTGCCCCCTTCCCGGTTCCGGTCGTGGCCACCGGGGCACCCTCCACTTCGGTTCCAACGGTTACCGTGGGCGCCCCCTCCCCGGTTCCGGATAATACAGGGGCTTCCCCCTTTCTGGTCCCGGGGGCCGTCGCAGGGGGCTCCCCCCAACCGGCTCCGGAAGCCTCCTGGCCGGCAGCTACAGTGCATGAGCTCCCTCCCTCGGCGGGACAGGTCCGTTTCGCCCCGGGGGAGGTCGAGCGAATGCGTTCACTAGAGCGCGGGGAAGAACTTCCCCCCGGCCGCGGGCGCGGGGAGCCTCGCTCTCGCACCGGCGAGGGGAAGAGACCCGCTGAAGAGCCAACCTCTCCGGTGGAGAGCCCGGACGTCCGGGAACTCAATCCCGGTCCGGAGGAAAAGCGTCGCCACCGCCATTCTGGCGGACCTCTCGGACCGCTTCCAGACTCAGACAACGAAGGTCCCGTGAAAGAAGACAGCGACCGGGGCTCTCCCCCGGAAGTGCAGGGGGCTAACCAGCCCCTGTGCCGGAGACTTCGCAGGATCCGGTGGCCGCGGCCTTATCGCCCTCCGCACACCGAACACTATAACGGTGAGGCAGACCCTTACGAGTTTGTGCAGGTCTACTCCACTGCCATCTCTGCGGCCGGGGGGGACGAGACAGTACAGTGCAACGTCTTCCCCCTCTACCTCTCCGGCATTGCCCGCTCCTGGTTCTACAACCTGAAGGCCAGCTCCATCAAGTCTTTCTCGCAGCTCAAGCGGGAGTTCTGTGCCAACTTCCAGGGGAACTACATGCGTCCCCTGGACTCCTCGCAGCTGTACACTGTCCGGCAGAGGATTGGGGAAACCATCAGAAGCTTCTTCAAGCGCTTTGCTCAGGTGAAGAGCAAAGTGGCCCACGTCCCCGACTCTACGGTCATCGAAGCCTACAAAAGCGGCATCCTCCCGGGGGAGCTCCACCGAAGGCTCTCCTGGAGCTGCCCCTCTTCCGCCGACGAGCTCTTCAACGTGCTCGAAAAGTATGCTCGGGCGGAGGAAGACGACATCTGTAAGAAGACCCAGGGGGCTCCCGCCCCCGTCGACCGGGGGGCCAGGGATCCCCCCAAACGCCCCAGGCAAGGGGGGCGTAGCGAGCCACGGCCTCGGGACACCATTGTCCTCGAGGGCGGAGGAGGCTCGCGCGACCCCCTGAGGGCCAACCGCCCCTTCCCCAAACCGAAGGGCCATGGGGGAGGACAGTCTTCGCGCGGCCGGGAAGGCCCCGCGGGGAGAAGGCGGGAAGGACCGTGGTGCAGCTTCCACAGGCCCAGTACCCACGCTACCCGAGATTGTAGCCAGCTGCTGCAGCACTTCGCGGACTTCCTCGACCAGCGCGGGCAAGGGGGGGGACTCCGGCCTCCTTGCCCCCTCGGCCAGCTGTTCCGGCCCTTCCCGCTCCCGCGGGGGGTCAGCAGATGCAGGAGGGGGAGCCTTCAGAAGCTCTCCCCTTTCAAACTTCGCAGCGGCACATCAACGTCATCGTGGGAGGATCTGCCTCCGAGCGGGACTCTAAGCGCCAACATAAGGAGTACACGCGCGAGGTCAAGGTTGTGGGGGTGCTACACAAGTCCCCGCCACCGAAGTGGTCGGACGTCCCCCTCACCTTCACGGCAGAAGACGCGCGGGGGGTTCGCTTCCCCCACGACGACGCGCTTATTGTCTCCTCGACCATCTACAACTGCCATCTGGCCCGTATCCTGGTGGACGGCAGGAGCTCCGCCGATGTCTTATTCCTGAAGGCCTTCAAAGAAATGCAAGTGGATGAGAAGCTCCTGCAGCCCGCTGCCGGGCCCCTGCAAGGTTTTGTCCCGGGGAAGGCGATCCACCCCGTTGGCAAAGTAGATCTTCCAATGACCTTCGGCACCCCGGAGAACTACCGGACCAAGCTGGTCCACTTCGACGTAGTGGACCTCCCCTCCTGCTACAATGCGATTATTGGGAGGACGACAATTAACCGGCTGGGGGCTGCCACCCATCAAAACTATCTCTGCATGAAGATCCCCGTGCTGCATGGTGTGATCAACGTCCGGGGAGACCAAGACGCCCAGTGAAATAGGAAGGGGGCCTCATAAAGACGCTGCGGCCACAATCGGAAACGTCAACCTCATAAAGACGCCCGGGGGGGAGGCTCCTCCCCCGGAACTAGACACTGCTGCGCCACCGCCCGGGAGGCCCCTCCTCAAGCCGCGTCCAGAAGGGGGCCTCCGGAAGGTCCTGCTGTCCCCGGGCAACGAAGACAAAACCGTCCGGATCGGGGCGGAGCTCCCCGAGGAGCACGCAGCGCAACTTGCGGCTTTTCTGCGCGAAAACTCCGATGTTTTTGCGTGGAAGCCTTTGGACATGCGGGGCGTCACCCGGGAGGTCATTGAGCACAAGCTTGCCGTGGCCCCCGGTCACCCCCCGGTGAAACAGAAGCTGCGGAAACTCTCCCTCGAGCGCCAAGAGGCAATCAAGGCAGAGATCACCCGGCTCCGAGAGGCGGGGTTCATTCGGGAGGTCCTGCACCGCGAGTGGCTTGCGAACCCCGTCCTCGTCAAGAAATCAACCGGCAGGTGGCGGATGTGCGTGGACTTCACCGACCTTAACCGCGCCCGCCCCAAAGACAACTTCCCGCTCCCGTGGATTGATCAGCTCGTTGACTCCACTGCGGGGTGCGAGCTCATGAGCTTCCTAGACGCCTACTCGGGCTACCATCAAGTCCGGATGGCGGAAGGGGACAAGGAAAAGACGAGTTTTATTACTCCCCTCGGAACCTTCTACTACGTCCATATGCCCTTCGGGCTCAAGAACGCGGGGGCAACCTTCCAGCGCCTCATGACGCTGGTTTTCAGAAACCAAGTCGGCCGCAATGTCAAAGTCTACGTAGACGACGCGGTCGTCAAGAGTCCCCGCGCAGCCTCCCACGTCGACGACCTGGCTGAAACCTTCTGCAACCTCCGTGCGTTCGGGCTCAAACTCAACCCGGAGAAGTGCGCCTTCGGGGTGCGCGGGGGGAAGCTCCTAGGTTTCCTCGTGTCCTAGCGGGGCATTGAGGCAAACCCCGAGAAGATCCGGGCGTTCCTAGATATGCCGCCGCCGCGCTCCGTCAAGGATGTCCAGCGGCTCTCCGGCCGCCTAGCCGCACTCAGCCGCTTTATCTCCCGGTCGGGGGAGCGGGGCCTCTAGTTCTTCAAGATCCTCCGAGGGCTCGAGGGGTTCCATTGGACCACCGAGGCCCAGGAAGCGTTCGACGACCTCAAGAAGTACCTCACGAGCCCTCCAATGCTTGTGAGTCCATCTCCGGAAGAGCCCTTGCTCCTCTACCTCGCCGCGACTCCCGTCGCCGTCAGCGCGGTCTTGGTGAAGGAGCAAGGGGGGCAGCAGCGTCCGGTGTACTACGTGTGTGAGGCCCTCCAAGGGGCCAAAACTCGGTACACGGAGATGGAGAAAATCTGCTACGCCCTCCTCATGGCGTCCCGGAAGCTTCGGCATTACTTCCTGGGGCACCCCATCACCGTCCCGTCGTCCCTCCGCCTCGGGCAGGTACTGCGGAACAAGGAAGCCATCGGCCGGATCGGGAAGTGGGGGGTCGAGCTCGTCCCTCCCCGGGCGCCGCCTTTTGGCTCCCGGGACCGGGCCTCCGGCGCCGTCCCGGGCGCCGCCATGCGCCCGGGGACCTGGCCTCCGAGGCCTCCCCGGGCACCGCCTTTTTGATCCCGGAACCTGGCTTCCGGGTCCTCCCCGGGCGCCGCCTTTTGGCACCCGAGACCTGGCCTCCGGCGCCGTCCGGGGCGCAGCCACTTGCCCGGGGACGTGGCCTCCGGCCCCTCCCCGGGCGCCGCCTTTTGGCTCCCAGGACCTGGCCTCCGGCGTCGTCCCGGGCGCTGCGACTTGCCCGAGGACGTGGCCTCCGGCCCCTCTGGCGCCGTCCCGGGCGCCGCCTTTTGGCTCCCGGGACCTAGCCTCCGGCGCCGTCCCGGGAGCTGACATTTGCCCGGGGACGTGGCCTCCGGCCCCTCCCCGGGGACATCTTCTCATATGAAGTATATTCACTGTTTCTGACTATGCATGATTATTTGAAATACAAGTTATGTTTGAATGACATGAGTAGATATTACCTAATGGATCATGAAACCCCTTTTTGTTATTGAACCTTCGTATATATGCTTTTGTCACCCTAGGACTCATATACTGAATATTCACATTAAACTTGAAATGGTCAAATACATGAGAAGTTATGATCAAAACCGTTTTGTCAAGAAAACTGATAAAAGGGATCAGTAGTGAGGATTGGTTTGTATGGAGAGGGTGCGGTGCGCACCAGGGAATGTGAATGTTCCTCACTATTGGTTCATAAGGACAAGAACCTTGTGCTGTGTCTCTATGCGAATTGTAAACGTACCAACCACTTGCCTGGTATGGGACATGCACAACTTAGTAGCTTTTTGGTATTAGCAGTTCCCTGCATGGTTTGTCGATCTGGTTTCTCGCGTGGAAACTGGTAGGCCAAGGTTCGGCCACGAGTGATGTGAGTTAAGAAAAATGATGAGAGGAAAAGGCGTAAAAGAAGGAAGGCGCCCTAGACCTGATTAAGCCGTGAGCGGTTGTAATCTTAAATGGTCGCATGTCTCGCGTGGACATAGACCAAGGCTATGTGTCCTGCGGGAACATAGACCAGAGAGGCTAGGAAGTAAGGCAGTGGGGAGGACCCACAACAGTACTTGAGACTTAATTGTCTATTTACTGGGCAGGGATATTGTTAATATTGAACTGTAAAAGCGTTGTGTGATCTCGGCCTTGTCACATGTGTATAAGTCACATGGAGCTGATCCGACTTGAAAGCCGAGTGAACCAGTGGATTTAAAAAGAGGTACACCTTTGCAAAGTGTAAAAGAAGTATCAGATACTCTGTACTCCCAGGTTCAGGAGTCTTTTCGTAGTGGATGTTATCCATGGGTTATAGCACAAGTAATGTTTTGGAATGTTTTCATAATGCGGTTAACAAAGTAGTGACTCATGGGAGACCACTACATCTAATGTTTTATTGAAAACCTGTTTAATATTTAAAGTATCGTTTTCATGACAAAAGTACTGTTTTACTGAACAAATGACTTGGAAATCTATATATCTCTATCCATATGAAACTAAACCCCGGAATCATATGTTCCACCCTCATGTAAGTACAATTGCATTAATCCCTGGAATGAGTGTTGCTGAGCACCAAGTGCTCACCCTTGCATTTTTATCCCACTGTAGAAGAGGGATTCGAGGATCCCGATTCCTTCAGTTATGAGTACTCAGTTGAAGATGGAAGCACCCCGGACGAGCCCACGGTCTAAAAGGATTATGCACCAAGTCAAGTCAGATGTGGGAGAAGCCCCTCCAACCCCGCTGCTGATGGAAGCCAAGCTGTTCGTCGTCGCTTTGTGTTTTATGTTGTGTGTTCGGTACTTGGATACCGATTCTGGTTCTGATAAACTAGTTATTTTCTTAGCAACTCTACTTAGCGCCATTTTCGGTGCTTTGGCTATGTAATATTGGCCATGTTGGCCTGATACTTGTTTAATGATATTACTATGCTTGTGTGGTTCGGAGCTCATGTGACATCCTGCTGTGTGTAACCTACCTGGGCGGTTACCAAGGTGATCCTCAAATGGGGGTCTCACAGCGAATGGTATCAGAGCATGAAGCTTGACTGTAGGTCGTGACCCTTACTAGAATGGGCGTCCCTAAAGTAGAGAATCGCTAGATTATTTGGTAAAAATCTAATTGTGAAAAACCTAATTTGTTTAAGAAAAGCATAATGAATATTATTTGAAAACTTTCAAAACCGTTTTCCTACTTTTAAGTGTTCTGTGTATCATCATCGCAGATGGCCCCTGGTAAGAAGCTAATTCACGGAGACGAGTTGGGATCATGGGCATTGATGCTTTGGATGATGTTGCAATTCCTTGGAGCAAGAGACAATCAGCGACCAGTCTACTACGTCCGTCGTGAAGAAGTAGATGGTAGACCTTTTGGTTTCCGTGCCTCGGTGATTGTGTACGAGATTCCAGAGATCTGGAGAGGATCAACAAGAAAGGAAGCTCGTAGAGAAGAAGAAGAAGATGCCATCCAAGACGCTGCTCGTCGTGCTATAGGTACCATCCGCCAGCTGTACGATGACTTTCTTATAGGTTCTCCTTTCTGCTTTGTACCCTACCAAGTTCCCGGATCGGATCGTCGAACTGTTCATCCCTCCACCAACCAGAGAGATGCCATCCTGACCAAAACCAGAGATGTAGTCCAAGTCTTGGAGTCAAGCTACACTCGGTTGTTGCGTGAGCATGAAAATGCTCGGGATGACCGTCACTATCTCGAAGGAGCGCTTGCAAAGGTCCGCTCAGAACTCCAAGAGAAAGAGAAACAGATTCAAGAGTTGGCTGAACCTAGCAGAGCACGAGAAGTCGAAGACGAAGGATCGGTGAACAAGAAGAACCGCTTGAAGATAAGACTCACAGCCCGCAAGAGTGTGGGAAGACCTAGGGATTACCTGGGTTATTTCACACCTGCTTCGCGTGGCATTGTGATCAACACCCCTGCACCAGAATATCCTACTCTCGCGAAAGGGAAGGAAGTTCCTGAAGGCAAAGGAAAAGAGATTGCTACATGCAACACCAACGATTCATCTGAGGAAGAAGAGGACAATGATATGGAATGGGACCCTATGGATGCCGACGAAGATCAAGAAGAGGAAGACCCTGAAGAAGTGGAACCTTGCAGTTCTTCCAGGACCGACAAGAGATCCTAGTTTTCTCTTCAGCTTGACCCTTCTGCTCTAGCCCATGTAATTGTTAGTTTTTAGCTCTTGTTGTGGTAGTTGCTTTGCTTGTATTGTTTGTTGGTAACTCTAAGGCTGTAAAGGTGAAAACCTTGTATCTTTCGAAACCTTTGAAAATAGCAATTGCATGTTCCAATCCAATCTCTTGGGTTGATCTTTCATTTCAGCTTGTGTTCAATCTGTGCTCTCTTGAATTAGTAGTCTTTTCTCAATTATCTTGTCAGAACAGAATGGTGAACACCAGAGGTAGAATCCAAGACTCGGAAGAAGCCCCAAGGAACACATCAACGAGAAGGACTAGAGATACCTCAGATCAGCCAAATTCATCGACCCCAGCACCGCAAGGGGGAAATCTGGCAGAAATACTGATATGGATGGAACAAAACCGACAGAGATCTGCAGAGGTACAGAGTCAAATTCTGGAACAGTTGATGCAAAACTCCGCAACACGACGCGAGGAAGGTTCGAACATTGGAGCAAGACTGACAGACTTTCAAAAGACACGTCCTCCAACTTTCTCCTGCACTGAAGACCCGATTGTGGCAGACGATTGGTTAAGAGAAATTGAGAGGAAATTGGACACTGTCAGGTGTAATGATGAAGAGAAGCTGCTTTATGGACCCCATCAGCTCACAGGATCGGCTGCAGCATGGTGGGAAAATTACAAGACGGTACACCCTAATCAGAATTCCATTACCTGGAATGAATTCAAGGAACAGTTCCGTAAGTACCACGTCCCCAAAGGAGCTATCCAAGCCAAACGCAGAGAATTCTTGAATTTAAGGCAAGAAGGAAGGACGGTGAAGCAGTATTTGCATGAATTCATCAAATTGGCCAGGTATGCACCTGAAGATATCATGACAGAAGAGCGGAAGATCGACAGATTTTGCGAAGGCCTACAAAACTCATATCAATACCACTTGTCAACGCATGAGTTCACGGACTTCCAAGTCCTTGTGAATCGAGTGCTCAAAATGGAGGAGAAAAGAGGCATAGTAGAAGAGGACCGCAAGAGGAAAAGTATAGCATACCCTTTTCAAGGAAATTCTAGCCGAGGAAGACCAGCACCATATGCCAGAGCCGCTTTCAGAGCACCCGCACCTCCAAGACCCCAGAGGACTTCATCAGCAACAACTCTAACATGTCCCGGATGCAAAGGGAGTCACCTCTATAAAGATTGTACACTGAAGAATGTAGAGTGTTTCCATTGTGGCAGAAGAGGACACCACAGAGAGACTTGTCCACTTCGGCATTTACCTCCCAGCGTTGCTAAAGCTCAGGCAGCCAAATCCCCTGCACTTGCACGAACTATTGCCAGAGGAGCACCACAAGCCAGAGGAGGAAGATTCCAAACCAGCAAAGGGAGAGGAACATCAACCACTGGAGGAAGACTCAACTTCGTGACTGCTGCAGAAGCAGGAGAGGCAACTGACGTCGTGATCGGTAGACTCTTGATCTCCTCTCAGATTTCGGTTGTTTTATTTGATCCCGGTGCAACTCATTCATTCATGTCAAAAGATCACTTGTTGAGTAATAACTTGCCTGTGGTTGCTTTAGAGCATCCTATCATCATTCAGTCACTTGGTGCTAGGATGATTGTTAATTCCATCTGTAGAAATGTTGCCTTCTGTATCGGCAATCTAGAATTCCTGGCAGACATGCTAGTTCTAAACCTTCAAGGATTAGATGTCATTCTTGGAATGGATTGGCTGGCCAAGCATAAGGGATTAATGGATTGTGAGAAGAAAACAATCACCCTGACAAATGCCATTGGAAAGCAAGTTACGTTCCATGTAGACAGAACTCCAATCTGCGACCACCTGCAGAGATTGAACTGCATTGAAGAAGTGAAGCTTGAAGAGGTACCGCCTTTTGGCTCCCGGGACCTGGCCTCCGGGGCCTCCCCGGGCGCCGCATTTTGGCTCCCGAGACCTGGCCTCCGGCGCCGTCCTGGGCGCCGCCACTTGCCCGGGGACGTGGCCTCCGGCCCCTCCCCGGGCACCGCCTTTTGGTTCCCAGGACCTGGCCTCCGGCACCGTCCCGGGCGCCGCCATGGCCTGTGGACCTGGCCTCCGGGGCCTCCCCGAGCGCCACCTTTTGGCTCCCGGGACCTGGCCTCCGGCGCCGTCCCTGGCGCCGCAATTTGCCCGGGGACGTGGCCTCCGGCCCCTCCCCGGGCCCCGCCTTTTGGCTCCCGGGACCTGGCCTCCGGCGCCGTCCCGGGCTCCGCATTTTGGCTCCGGGGACCGGGCCTGCGGCGTCGTCCCGGGCGCCGCCATGCGCCAAGGGACCTGGCCCCCAAGGATTCCCCGGGTGCGGCCTTTTGGCTCCCGGGACCTGGCCTCCGGCGCCGTCCCGGGCGCTGCCATTTGCTCGGGGACCTGGCCTCCGGGGCCTCCCCGGGCGCCGCCTTTTGGCTCCCGGGACATGGCCTCCGGCGCCGTCCCGGGAGCCGACATTTGCCCGGGGACGTGGCCTCCGGCCCCTTCCCGGGCACTGCCTTTTGGCTCCCGGGACCGTGCCTCCGTCGCCGTCCCGGCCACCGCCATGCGCCTGGGGACCAGGCCTCCGGGGCCTCCCCGGGATCCTCCTTTTGGCTCCTGGGACCTGGCCTCTGGCGCCGTCCCGGGCGCCGCCATTTGCCCGGGGACCTGGCCTCCGGCCCCTCCACGGGCGCCGCCTTTTGGCTCCCGGGACCTGGCCTCCGGCGCCGTCCCGGGCGCCGCCATTTGCCCGGGGACCTGGCCTCCGGCCCCTCCCCGAGTGCCGCCTTTTGGCTCCCGGGACCTGGCCTCCGGCGCCGTCCCGGGGGCCGCTATTTGCCCGGGTAGCGGCCTCCGTCCCCTCCCCGGGCGCCGCCTTTTGGCTCCTGGGACGTGGCCTCCGGCGCCGTCCCCGGCGCCGCCATTTGCCCGGGAACGTGGTCTCTGGCCCCTCCACGGGCGTCGCCTGTTGGCTCCCGGGACCTGGCCTCCAGCGCATGTCCCGGACCTCATCGCCCATCTAAAGGTAAAGTCTCGAGTTGTTTGTCATGTGCAGGTCACGCGAGGAGCGCCTCGGGAATCAGCGACCGCCTGTCAAGCATCCAAGACGTTTGACCGGGAGAAGGACATTCCTACCCCTCAATCCGACGGTGGCTTCCGGGGCAGTTTAGGTTTTTTGCTTCTTTTTGGGGCTATAAATAGCTCTCGTACCCCTCAGTTGTAAGCAAGTGATTCATTTGTTGGAATAGCTAAAAACTAACAGGTGTGCTACGGAAGCCTCTCTCCCGGAGAGAGCCTCCCCAGCCAACTCCGGTCGGGAGCGCATTGTGTGTCAGGACTAGGGCCCCCACCGGGACCCGAACCTGTATAAATCCGTGTGTCATTTCTTGTGCTTGTCCGGCTGGGGAGGACCGGTCATCCGGTCAACCCGCGCCGCGTAATCTTTGCTACGATAGTTTTCAAAACCTGCCGGGGTATTCGCAACACCACGACAGTTGGCGCCAACCGTGGGGACTCGTGACAAGACGCCATGGCTCCCCCAAGAACAAGGGCTCGCACCCTTCCCGGTGACGCCGGTCTCGGAGACCCGGTGCCGCCCGTCCGGGATACTGCTGTCCCAGCGCTTCCGCCCGGAGGCTGTCAGGCCCAGGTACCGCCTCCCTTCTTCCCTCTTAACTTAGGTGCTTCCACCTCCAGGTCGTTCCCGTTGACCACGGGGACCTCGGCCGGGACTAGTCTCCCCCCAACAGCTCCCCCGGCTCCCCGGGACGCCCTACTTGAGGCTCTAGTGGAGGTCCAGCTCTGCGCCCAGCACTCAATGGATGAGCTGCTCAGTGTTTTGGCGCGTCCTCCGGCCCCCACATTTGCGTCGCACCCGTACTCAGGGACTATGACCCCGTTTATGGGTTACCCGACGGCCCCTCCGGCCTCCGGGGGTCTGTCCGCCCCGTATGATCCTGCCGGGGGGTTCCCTCCCCCTGCGGAATATACGTCTGGACCCTTCCCGGCACCCAAGCCCGTCCCGGTGCCGGGAGGGTACTTCATGCCAGGGCCCTTCGTGGCACCAGGGCGTACCCCGTCCCAGGCCTATTCCCGGGGCCGGGAGCCCACCTCATGCCGGTGGTTTTCCCTACGCCGGGAGCCAGTCCCGCCCCCCGCGTCGCCTTTACCGCACCGGGGGCTGCCGACAGAGCAGCTCCAGTGCCTCAGCGGATTTCCCCCCGCATGGGCTCCCCGGTTTCGGACGTCGCCGCGGGGGCTCCCCCCTCGCCGGTTCCGGATGTTACAGGGGCTTCCCCCTTTCCGGTTCCGGTCGTTGCCACTGGGGCCCCCTCCACTTCGGTTCCAAACGTCGCTACGGGCGCCCCCTCCGCGGTTCTGGATGTTACAGGGGCTTCCCCCTTTCCGGTCCCGGGGGTCCTCGCAGGGGGCTCCTCCCAGCCGGCCCCGGAAGCCTTCGGGCCGGTAGCTACAGTGCATAAGCTCCGTCCTCCGGCGGAACATGTCCGTTTCGCCCGGGGGGAGGTCGAGCGAATGCATTCACCTGAGCGCAGGGAAGAACTTCCCCCCTGCCGCGGGCGCGGGGAGCCCCGCTCTCGCACCGGTCGGGGGAAGAGACCCGCGGAAGACCCAGCCTCCCCGGGGGAGAGCCCGGATGTCCAGGAACCCAGTCCCGGCCTGGAGGAGAAGCGTTGCCACCGCCACTCTGGCGGACCTCTCGGACCGCTTCAGGACTCTGACAACGAGGGCGTGCCCCCCATCAAAGAAGACAGCGATCGGGACTCCCCCCGGGACTCCCCCCGGGAAGTGCAGGGGGCTAACCAGCCCCTATGCCGAAGACTTCGCAGCATCCGGTGGCCGCGGCCCTACCGCCCTCCGCTCATCGAGCACTATAACGGTGAGGAAGACACTTACGAATTTGTGCAGGTTTACTCCACTGCCATCTCCGCAGCCGGGGGGGACGAGACGGTACAATGCAATGTCTTCCCCCTCTACCTCACCGGCATCGCCCGCTCCTGGTTCTAGAACCTGAAGGCTGGCTCCATGAAGTCTTTCACGCAGCTCAAGGGGGAGTTCTGCCCGAACTTCCAGGGGAACTATGTGCACCCCCTTGACTCCTCACAGCTGTACACTATCCGGCAGAGGACTGGGGAAACCATCAGAAGCTTCTTCAAGCGCTTTGCTCAAGTGAAGAGCAAAGTGGCCCACGTCCCCGACTCTACGGTCATCGAAGCCTGCAAAAGCGGCATCCTCCAGGGGGAGCTCCACCGAAGGCTCTCCCGGAGCTGCCGCTCTTCCGCCGATGAGCTCTTCAACATACTCGAAAAGTACGCTCGGGCGGAGGAAGACGACATCTGGAAGAAGACCCAGGGGGCTCCCGCCGCCGCAGACCGGGGGGCCAAGGATCCCCTCAAGCGCCCCAGACAGGGGGGGCGTAATGAGCCACGGCCTGGGGACACCTTTGTCCTCGAGGGCAGAGGCGGCTCGCGCGAACCCCCGAAGGGTAACCGCCCCTTCCCCAAGCCGAAAGGTTACGGGGGGGGGGGGGGGGATAGTCCTCGCGCGGCCGGGAGGGCCCCGCGGGGAGAAGGCAGGAAGGACCGTGGTGCAGCTTTCACGGGTCCAGTACCCACGCTACCCGAGACTGTAGCCAGCTGCTGTAGCACTTCGCGGCGTTCCTCGACCAGCGCGGGCAGGGGGGGACTCCGGCCTCCTTGCTCCCTCGGCCAGCTGTTCCGGCCCTTCCCGCTCCCGCAGGGGGTCAGCAGGCGCAGGAGTGGGGGCCTTCAGAAGCTCTCGCCTTTCAAACTTCTCAGCGCCACATCAACGTCATCGTGGGAGGGTCCGCCTCCGGGCGGGACTCTAAGCGCCAGCGTAAGGAGTACGCGCGCGAGGTCAAGGTTGCGAGGGTGCTACACGCGTCCCGGCCACCTAAGTGGTCGGACGTCCCCCTCACCTTCAAGACGCACGAGGGAAGGCAATCCACGCCGTGGGCAAGGTAGACCTTCCTATGACATTCGGCACCCCAGAGAACTACCGGACCGAGCTTGTCCGCTTCGACGTAGTGGACCTCCCCTCCTCCTACAACGCGATTATGGGGAGGACCACAATCAACCGGCTGGGGGCTGCCACCCATCAAAACTACCTCTGCATGAAGATCCCCAGGCCGCATGGGGTGATCAACGTCCGGGGAGACCAAGACATGGCTCGTGCTCTATACGAGCGCGCTGCGGCCACAATCGGAAACGTCAACCTCATAAAGACGCCCGGGGGGGAGGCTTCTCCCCCGGAACTAGACGTCGCTGCGCCACCTCCCGGGAGGCCCCTCCTCAAGCCGCGTCCGGAAGGGGGCCTCCAGAAGGACCTGCTGTCCCCGGGCGATGAAGACAAAACCGTCCGGATCGGGGCGGAGCTCCGCGAGGTGCATGCAGCGCAACTTGCGGCTTTTCTGCGCGAAAACTCTGATGTTTCTGCGTGGAAGCCTTCGGATATGCGGGGCGTCGCCCGGGAGGTCATTGAGCACAAGCTCGCAGTGGCCCCCGGTTACCCCCCGATCAAACAGAAGCTGTGGAAACTCCCCCTCGAGACACAAGAGGCAATCAAGGTGGAGATCACCCGGCTCCGAGAGGCGGGGTTCATTCGGGAGGTTCTGCACCCCGAGTGGCTCGCGAACCCCGTCCTCGTCAAGAAGTGAACCGGCAGGTGGCGGATGTGCGTGGACTTCACCGACCTTGACCGCGCCTGCCCCAAAGACAACTTCCCGCTCCCGCGGATTGATCAGCTCGTCGACTCCACAGCCGGGTGCGAGCTCATGAGCTTCCTAGGCGCTTACTCGGGCTACCATCAAGTCCGGATGGCGGAAGGGGACGAGGAAAAGACGAGTTTCATAACTCCCCTCAGAACCTTCTGCTAGTCCATGTGCCCTCCGGGCTCAACAACGCGGGGGTGACCTTCCAGCGCCTCATGTCGCTGGTCTTCAAACATCAAGTCGGCCGCAATGTCGAAGTCTACGTGGACGATGCGGTCATCAAGAGTCCCCGCGCAGCCTCCCACATCGACGACCTGGCGGAAACCTTCCGCAACCTCCGCGTGTTCGGGTTCAAACTCAACCTGGAGAAGTGCGCCTTCGGGGTGCGTGGGGAAAGCTCCTAGGTTTCCTCGTGTCCCAGCGGGGCATTGAGGCAAACCCCGAGAAGATCCGGGCATTCCTAGAGATGCCCCCGCCGCGCTCCGTCAAGGATGTCCAACGGCTCTCCGGCCGCCTAGCTGCGCTAAGCCGCTTCGTCTCTCGGTCGGGGGAGCGAGGCCTCTGGTTCTTCAAGATCCTGCGGGGGCTCGAGGTGTTCCGCTGGACCCCCGAGGCCCAGGAGGCGTTCGACAACCTCAAGAAGTATCTCACGAGCCCTCCAATGCTCGTGAGTCCGTCTCCAGAAGAGCCCTTGCTCCTCTACCTCGCCGCGACCCCTGTCGCTGCCAGCGCGGTCTTGGTGAAGGAGCAAGGGGGGCAGCAGCGTCCTGTGTACAACGTGAGTGAGGCCTTCCAAGCGGCCAAAACTCGGTACATGGAGATGGAGAAGATCTTCTACGCCCTTCTGATGGCGTCCCGGAAGCTTCGCCATTACTTCCTGGGGCACCCCATCACCGTCCCGTCGTCCCTCCCCCTGGGGGAGGTACTACGAAACAAGGAAGGCACCGGCCGGATCGGGAAGTAGGGGGCCGAGCTCGCCCCCTTCTCTCTGTCCCTTACTGGCCGCTCCGCCATCAAGTCGCAGGCCCTCGCCGACTTTGTTGCGTAGTAGACTCCCGCCTCTGGGTCCGGGGACGAAGACCTCCCTGTGCGGCCCCGACACAGTGATCATTGGACTCTCATGTTCTATGGGTCGCTGTGTCTTGCGGGGCTGGTGCGGGAGTAGTCCTCCGGAGCCCCGAGGGGATGGAACTCGAGTACGCCGCGCGGCTTGAGTTCCCCGCAACCAACAACGTCGCCGAATACGAGGATTTGCTCCTCGGGATGCGCCTTGCGCGCTCCCTGGGGATCCGGCGCCTCCTAGTCAAGGGAGATTCTCAGCTCGTAGTTTGCCAAATGGACAAGTCTTACCTGTGCCATGACGCAAACTTAAGTCTTTATTTGCAGGAGGTGCAAAAGATGGAGAGGCATTTCGACGGCCTCGAGGCCCGGCATATCCCGCGAAGGGACAATGACCGGGCCGACGACTTAGCCCGGGCAGCAAGCGCCCGGGAATCGTTCCCCAAGGGGGCCTTCTTGGAAATCAACACGAAGCCCTCGATGGCCTCCCCGGACACGGGCGACGAGCCTCATGTCCCGGAGGTCGCCGAGATCACCTGGACTCCGTCCTGGATGGACCCCCTCATCTCCTTCATCAAGGGGGAGGGGGACCCTCCCGGTGAGACCGAGGCTAAGCGCCTCCGGGCCAAAGCCCGGGCATACCTCCTGCTGGAGGGGAGGCTCTACAAGCGGGGGCCTTCCGCCCTCCTGCGCTGCCTCCCCCGGATGGAGGGACTTCAACTTCTCGAAGACATCCACGAGAGGAGCTGTGGTTCTCACCTAGCCCCGCGTGCCATTGCGGCCAAGGCCCTCCGGTAGGGCTTCTACTGGCCCACGGTCATGCGCGACGCGCGAGACCTTGTCTCCGCGTGCGAAGCATGCCAGAAGATGGCCAAGGGCTCGAACCTCCCCCCTATAGCGCTGCAGACGATCCCCATCACTTGGCCCTTCGTGCGCTGGGGGATGGACCTCTTAGGGCCCTTCCCCCCAGCGCCCGGAGGATACAAGTATGCGGTAGTCGCGGTCGACTATTTTACAAAGTGTGTTGAGGCGGAGCCTTTGGCCAGCATCACGTCCCGGGCCGTCCAGTGGTTTTTCTGGAAGAACGTCGTATGTCGTTTTGGTGTCCCCCGGGAAATCACCGTGGACAACGGGACCCAAGTCGACTCGGCTTCTTTCCGGGAATTCTGCGAAGGCCTGCGGCTCGTCATCCACTTCGCCTCGGTGGCCCATCCCCGGAGCAATGGGGCTGTCGAGAGGGTCAACGGCGTAATCCTACCGAGGTGCATGGGCAGAGGAGCTTCCTAGCATCCTCTGCTCCATGCGCACGACCCCGTCCCGGGCGACGGGACGTACTCCCTTCTCCCTGGTCTACGGGGCGGAGGCAGTCCTCCCCCCGGAGATTGGCCTCCGGTCGCTGCGGGTCGAGCTCCTGGAGGGAGCCACACCCGCAGCGTACCAAGCCAACGAGGCAAACCAACGCCTGGAGATCGACCTCGTGGAGGAGGAACGCGACTGAGCGCTCCTCCGCCATGCCATCTACGAGCAAGAGATGGCGCGCGCGTACAACCAGCGCGTGCGCGAGAGAGCTTTCCGCCTTGGGGACCTCGTCCTCAAGCACGTGACGGACCCCCAAGCCCAGGGTAAGCTCTCCCCCAAGTGGGAGGGCCCCTACAGGATCTCTGCGGTCCTAGGCTCGGGGGCATACAAGCTCTCCAACCTTCAAGAGCAAGAGCAGGAGCAGGAGCTGAAACACACGTGGCCTCTGGCCCCTCCCCGGGTGCCGCCTTTTGGCTCTCGGGACCTGGCCTCCGGCGCCGTCCCGGGCGCCGCCATTTGCCCGGGGACGCGGCCTCCGGCCCCTCCCCGAGCGCCGCCTTTTGGCTCCCGGGATGTGGCCTCATGTCCCGTGCCTCATCCCCCTTCTAAAGGTAAAGTCTCGAGTTGTTTGTCACGTGCAGGTCACGCGAGGAGTGCCTCGGGAATCAGCGACCACCTGTCAAGCATCCAAGACGTTTGACCGGGAGAAGGACGTTCCTACCCCTCAATCCGACGGTGGCTTCCGGAGTAGTTTAGGTTTTTTGCTTCTTTTTGGGGCTATAAATAGCCCTTGTACCCCTCAATTGTAAGCAAGTGATTCATTTGTTGGAATAGCTAAAAAATAACAGGTGTGCTCCGGAAGCCTCTCCCCCGGAGAGAGCCTCCCCAGCCGACTCCTGTCGGGAGCGCATCGACAGGACTAGGGCCCCCACCGGGACCCGAACCTGTATAAATCCGTGTGTCATTTCTTGTGCTTCTCCGACGGGGGAGGACCGGTCATCCGGTCAACCCGCGCCGCGTAATCTTCGCTAGGATCGTTTTCAAAACCTGCCAGGGTATTTGCAATACCACGACATGTACTCACCGTTCCCTCCCCTGTCGCGATTTCGCGGGGGGAGGCGTTGTACTTCGGTTCAATATCAATACAACTAGCTTTTTCCTCAGCTCTGTCTCAATGCAGGTTCTTACATTACCGTCTCTCACGGCGATGCCCTCCCCCGTGAGGATGCCCTCTCGACGGGGATGCCCTCCCCGTGAGGAAGTGGGCTATCACGACCCAACAAGTCCCTATAATGGGAGTCCCAGTCCCGTAGGGCGGCTTACGATCACCCCTCGTGGACTTAGGGTGTAAGCGGCAATGTGTCAATTTGGGAGACTAGTCCCCTACCCAAACACTCAGACCCGTCATCGGGCGCATCCTCCTCCGGGAGTCGATTGTCTCCTCAGTGAGACAGAATTCTCGGATATTCTTTCTTGGAGATCGAGTTCCCGGCTCCCCGTTCGCACGGCGGCCAGAGGGTTGTCTCCCGGAAAAATTATTCCCGGGAATTTCGCCTTCTTGGATTTTCTTGGATGATTTTTCCCGGAGGACTCATTCCCGGCTCTCCATTTTTACTGTGACCAGAGGGTTTTCTCCCGGAAGACACTCGGTTCCCCGTTCTCATGCTGACCGGAAGGTTTTTGCCCCGGGGAGAATTTCTTGGAATTTCGGCTCTGATATTTTTCTCAGAGACCTCGTTCCCGGCTCCCCGTCTTCATGGCGACTGGAGAGTTCTCCCGGAAAAATTATCCCTGGAAATTCTTATAACCTTGGGGAAACTTGAAAAAATCTTATGCGGAGGGTCCTTACCCCCGGAGCTTTGTCACCCCCACAGCGCACGGAGTTACCCACTGGGGAGGGCGCATAAGGAGCACCCGGGAATCACCCCGTATCGGACCATCTAAGATAAGTACACGAGAAAACTTAGCTCTATTAAAGAAATCAAAGCACACAAGCAAACTTAACTTTATTGAAGATCATTTAACCGGAGGACATCTTCCCCCTCCGGTGGGCATCATTACATCAGATACAATACAACTCAAGGTATAACCCTGAAAGTTCCTACGTCTAATAATCCCGAAGACCTTCCGATATCTCCCAGGCCAGGTCCTGGTACAAGCCGCATATGCGACGTTGGGCCTCCCGGAGCAGGTCTTCGGGCCAATACTCGTAGCCCGCCGGTGCAAGTATTTGATGCGGGGGAACCCTCCAGGACCCCGGTCGTGAAGGAGATAGTTTAGCGCGGTGATTGTCGAAGTTGTCCAAGTGCCACTCCGGATGTCACCGCAACGGGCTCCCGGGAAATGCCCCCGTTGCATCCCCCGGCGAAGAGACTTAGCAAAATAAAGGCGGCCTGGGCATCCGCCGGGTTACACCCGCTGGGGCTCAAAGGCCTCACCCCCGGAGAGTTTCTCCGGGACCTTCACCTGGGAGTAACCTCCCGGGTAACCTGGTACATTTCAGTTAAAGACTTAGCAAAAAATTCAATTTATATTGCATCAGAATGTTTTTTGTACAAGTACCCGGGGCCTCCACTAAGAAGTTACCAGAAGCAAAAGCCTAAAAAAAAGTTGCCCTATCTAAAGGCCCGGGGGGAGGCACATACTTCTTCGTTGGCGTCCTCCCCCTGGGGGGCTCCCGCCGGAGCCGCAGCATCTGCTCCCGGAGGCGTCAGCGCCAGGAATCTCACATGGATTATCCGGTCGTAGAAGCCGCCGGCGAGCTGCTCCACTTCTTGCCGTGACGGCTCGAAGAATTCCGGGAAGCACCAGGGGATTCGGCCCCCGATCGCCCGGGCGCCCACCCCCCGGTGCTCCACGAGCCCGACCGCGGCGGCCACCATCGAGATCGCGCGGCCTCGCGCCCGGGCATCAGCGGCCTCCGGGATCACGGAGACTTGTGCGTTGAGAAAACGCACAGCCTCCGTGAGCTTCTCCAGGGCCGCGTCGGAGCTGCTCCCCGAGCCCAGGCTCACTCCGAGCCCCTCGAGGGCTGAGCGAATGGACCGGCCTGCATCTGTCACCGCCTGGACGCTGGGGCTCTCGAGCTCCCGGAGGGCGTCATCCTTGGTCTTCGCCTCCCTCCGGAGCCGGTCGTTGGCGGCCTCGAGGAAAGCCTCGAATGCCACTACTTCCCCGGGCCTGGGGTGGGGGGCTCCATCCTTCTTCGTGGGGATCTGGACGTCCCCGTCAACAACCAACCCCCGGTCCACTAGGGACTCTAGGTCCACGGATGTAAACTCGGAGGCCCAGAGGAAGTCCGCGGTGACTTCCTCCGGTGGCACCTCCGCGGCCTTGGCACGTCCCTTGGGTCCCATCTAATTCTTCCGGTGGATTAGGCTCTAGGAAAAATGGGGACTTGGGGGTTCCGGAGGCTAAGCTTCCGGGAGTGAGCTCCCGGAAGAGGGCAACTGGGAGAGCTAAAGGTGCTGGAGTTTGAAGGTTTGAAGTTTGGAATGATTTCTCCAGGCCCCCCGAGGCCGTATTTATAGGGCTCGAATGCTGCCCCGATGGGTGCCACGTGGCCCTTCGTGGTGCATTCGCGCCATTGAATTCAAATAGCGCACGGGAAATGAAGGGACGGGCGCACGAAATGAGACATCGCCGGTTCGAACCGTGAGCGGCCATTATGGCCGAACGGCGCGCTCCCATCGAGACGACCTTAATGGACGACGGCGCGATAACAAACGCGCAGTGTGGGAAACGAAGCGTCATGGCTCTGGTGGCTTGTCCCGGTGATTTTCTCGGTGACATGAACCATCCCCTCCGGGGACTCGAGCACTGTCCCCGGAGGGCATGGGGGGCTGATATCGGGGGAAATCTCCACGAGACTAAGTCCAGGTAAGAGGCTGTTCCTTTTGCCCGGGGACAAGGCCCCTCGGTAGCTTGTCCCGGGCGCCGTCATTTGCCCGGGGACAAGGCCCCCGGTGGCTTGTCCACGGAGCCGCCTTTTGCCCGGGGACAAGTCCCCCCGGTGGCTTGTTCCGGGCGCCACCTTTTGCCCGGGGACAAGGCCTCTCAGTGGTACCCAGGCGCCGCCATTTGCCTGGGGACAAGCCACCGAGGACAAGGGCCCCCGCGGCTTGTCCCGGGCACCGCCGTTTTCCCGGGGACAAGGCCCCCCGGTGGCTTGTCCCGGGCGCTGCCGTTTGGCCTGGGACAAGGCTCTTCGGTGGCTTGTCCCGGGCGCCGCCATTTTCCCGGGAACAAGGCCCCCCGGTGGCTTGCCCCGGGCGCCGCCATTTGCCTGGGGACAAGCCACCGGGGACAAGCCCCCTCGGCGGCTTGTCCCGGGCACCGCCGTTTGCCCGGGGACAAGGCCCCCCGGTGGCTTGTCCCGGGCGCCGCCGTTTGGCCTGGGACAAGGCCCCTCGGTGGCCACTCCCGGGTGCCGCCGTTTGCCCTGGGACAAGGCCCCCCCGTTGGTTGTCCCGGGCGCCACCATTTGCCCGGGGACAAGGGACCCCGGTGGCTTGTTCCGGGCGTCGCCTTTTGCCCGTGGACAAGGCCCCCCAGTGGCTTGTCCCAGGCGTCGCCTTTTGCCCGGGGACGAGGCCTCCAGTGGCTTGTCCCGGGCGTCGTCGTCCTTCTAGAGACAAGGGTCTCCGGTCCCGGGTCATGTGAGGGTTACACGAGGAGTGCCTCGGGAATCGGCGGACACCTGTCAAGCATCCATGGTCCCTGACCGGAAGAAGGACGTCGCTACCCCCCGATCCAACGGTGGCAGGCGGGGTAGTTTAGTCTTTTTGCGTCTTTTGGGGCTATATAAGCTCTTAAAACACCTCATGTAAGGGGGACAATTCATTATTACTTAGAATAGACAATCTCACAGGTGTGCTCCGGAGCCATCTCTCCCCCGAGAGAGCTCCCCTAGCCAACTCCGATTGGGAGCGCATCGACAGGACTAGGGTCTCCACTGAGGCCCGAACCTGTATAAATCTTCGTTTCATTCGCTGCATTTGCCCGACGGGAGAGGACTGGTCACTCGGTCAGCTCGCGTCGTATTTTCTTCACTAGGATCTTCCACAAAACCTGCCGTGGTATTCGCAATACCATGACAATCGAAAACACGCTTCTTGATGCCTTGTAATATCTGCCCATGAGCACGTTTGATGGCTCCATTGCTCTGTAGATGAGCCACAGATGCAAATCACACTTTGGTCCCGATGTCATCACAATAGTCCAGAAAGAGACCACTAACGAACTGGGAACCGTTGTCGGTAATAAGGCGACTTGGAACAACAAATCATGTGACAATATTCTTACGAAAGAATTTCTTCGCCGTAGCGGCGGTAATGTTGCGGACTAGTTTAGCTTCAATCCAGTTAGTAAATACGTCAATGGCTATGAATAAAAACTTATATCCATTAACCGCTTGCGGCATGGGACCTACTATATTTATTTCCCAGACCGCAAAAGGCCATGTTAAAGGAATAGTTTGTAAAGCATATGCAGGCTGATGAACTTGTCATGCATGAAATTGACACTGTAGGCATGTCTTGACCAAACGCATGGCATCATCAAGTGCCGAAGGCCAATAAAAACCATGCCGGAATGCCTTTCCGACTAGTGTCCGATAAGATCCTGTGCACCACACACACCATCATCAATTCTTTCAAGAGGGATTTACCTTCCAATTGGGATATACAGCCCATGAATACTCCTTGAGTACTCTTTCTATTTAAAATTCCATCAATTATTTTATATAGACACGCCTTTCGAATTAACTGATCACTTTTGGTTTCATCCTTGGGCAAGATCCCATGTTCAAGCTAGAGCCGCAATGGTCGGGTCCAATCTTCTTCATGTCCAAGTTTGGTGACGTCAACTATCACCAAATCATCCTCATCCGAAGCCATGGTTGAAGAGTATTTTAAGTGTTCAACGAACACTCTTACTAGAGCGGATGTGTGTGAGGACCCAATTTTTTATATTGGTCTGTGAGTATGTTATCTTTTCGTGGGACAAATTTGACTTCGAAATGACTAAAGTATTTTTCTGATTTCCTAACTTCCCCCCGGTACTGAGCCATTGTCTCATCGGAGGTGTTGTACTCCTTGTTTACCTGCTTTACGATTAACTATGAGTCTCCCCCCACCACTAATCGACGGACTCCGAGGAATTTTGCTGGTCGAAGCCCTGCAAGAAGACCTTCATACTTTACTACGTTGTTGGTCGCAACAAAGTGCAATTGAGTGACATACTTGAGTTGGTCGCCTTGAGGCATAATTATGACCACTCGAGCCCCCATGTGTTGAAAACTACGAGAGTCCTCAAAATACGTCGTCCAATGGTCGGTGCATTGTAAATCTCTATATTCTTGCGCAGGAGGGTCGGGATTAGTCCACTTGACCATCAAATCTACAAGAATTGGAGATTTAACTGCGATACAAGGGGTGAAAAGGATAGCAAATGCTCCAACTTCCACCGTCCATTTTGCAGTGCGACTAGATTTCTCCGGCTTTTGGATTATGTCTCCCAATGGGAAGGACGAAGTCACAGTAATTTTGTGCGCTTGAAAGTAATGATGTAGCTTATGGGAAGCCATCAGAAGAGCATAAAGTAAGTTCTGGACTTCAGGGTAACGCTCCTTTAGTCCATGAAGTACTTCACTTACATAATAGATTGGTTGTTGTACACCTTCTCTCTCCGCGACCAGAACTGCGCTGACCACACGAGAGGTGGCTGCCAGATAAAGAAGTAATGGCTCCCCCAAACTTGGAGAGAGAAGTACTGGCAGACTAGATAAATACGATTTGACCTCTTGAAATGCTTTTTCAGCTTCATCCGACCAGGTAAAACCATTGTGCTTGCAAAGAACCTTAAAGAAAGGCAATCTGCGTTCACCTAGTCGTGATATGAAATGTCTTAGAGCCGCCATTTGACCTGTTAGGCTCAAGACATCCTTCATGGTCGAAGGAGATATCATTTGCTCAATGGCCATGATTTTTTCAGGATTAACCTCGATGCCTCTTGAACAAATAAGGAAACCCAAAAATTTACCAAAAGATAGTCCGAAGGAGCACTTTTTAGGATTTATCTTTATTCCATGCTTATTCAAATTACAAAAGGTTTCAGCGAGATCATCTATGTGATTAGAAATTTTCAAGCTCTTTACAACCAAATCATCTACATAAGCTTCCAAGTTACACCCTAACTGGGAAAGAAAGGTCTTTTTTCTCAAGCACTGCTACGTAGAACCGGTATTCTTGAGACCAAATGGCATTCTAACGTAGCAGTAGGTGCCAAATGGTGTGATAACGACAATTTTCTCTTCATCTTCTTCTGCCATGTTAGTTTGATGGTACCCTGAGTAAGCATCTAGGAAGCTCATCAATCTGCAACCCACTATAGAATCGACCAATTGATTGATGTGGAGAAGGGGAAATAATCCTTCGGGACCATGACCGGGTGAGACCAATTGATTGATGTTTAGACTGGTGTAGTCGATGCACATGCGCCACTTACCATTTGACTTTAGGACCATGGCTGGGTTCGCAAGCCATTCAGGATGATCAACCTCACGAATAAATCCTGCCTTTTGGAGTTTGTCTAATTCCAATTGGATAGCTTCTTGTTGGTCAACAGCAAAGCGTCTAAGCTTTTGCTTTATTGGTCACTGACTAGGCCGAATTGCTAGCTTGTGCTGAAACACTTCGCTTGGAACTCCAGACATGTCAGATGGTTTCTACACAAACACATCTGCGTTAGCCAGCAGGAAAGTAACAAGCTCGACTTCCTATTTGTAACCCAAATCTGATCCAATCCGAATGGTTCTGCATGGATCGTCTGCGGGCAATGGAATCGGCTTTAGTTTATCATCTGGTTGCGGGGCAACTTTGATCGTATCTGAGGTTGTGGTCGTAGTTTTAACATACCGAAGAGGAAGCTGATCCACCAACTCAAGAGATAGCCGATCACAAGTAAGAGCCATGTTTCGGCTGCCTCGGAACGAAATAGCGCCTTTTGGGCCTAGAAGCTTGACACATTGATAACTTAGCAAGTGTCTTCCTGCCAAAAATAGCGTTATATGCCGAATCACAATCAATCACATCAATTGTAATCAACTCTGTTTGGAAATTGTCTGGTTCTCCCAAAGTTACGGGTAACACAATTTGTGCAATCGGCATCATTGAAGGACCAGGGATTATTCCAAAAAACAGGTGAATTATGGGTTTAATTTTGGAGTGGGGAATTTTCATCTCATCCAGTGCTTTAACCAATAACAGGTCCAAGGAACTACCTCCATCGATCAAAACTCTTTCGACACTAGCATTGCTAATTATTGGGGTAATGAAAGGAAGCCGCAATGGTCGTGTGAACCCCTTGGGCCAATCGTCCTGATCGAAGGTTAAAGGAGTTTCCGACCAATGAGGATATTGAGGTTCTCCATGGGGAGCCTCAACTTTGTTTACCTCATGGTAAAAAGTTTTGAATTGACTGACGCTTAGAAGCATAAGAAGAAGCACCACCAAAAATAGAATTGACATAATTTTTGGGTACCTGGTAAGACATTTCTTCATCTCCATTAGTGTCTCTAAACTCGCAGGCTTGATCTTGTCGCAGTATGGTCGGCATGGGTCCAATTCCTTAATAGAAATCATCCAATTGCTTCAACCAATTGCGGCAGTTCTTGAGGTCATGTCCTGAAGAATTATAGAATGGACACTTTTTGCTTCCCTGCGGGTTAGATTGTTTTTCCGAATGGTCCCTGTCGCGGCCACCAGAAGGAGTTTTGCTTTTAAACGAAAACTTATTACCTTTCCCTGGTGGCGGTTGTCGGCAACAGCTAAGTCTCGGTACTGTCCGGCCCGATTCTTCTTGGACTTCTTGGACTTCCCGCCTGATGATGATTCTGGTTTCTTGCTAGAATCATCCTTTTTATCATTTTTGAGACCTGGTTGAGGCGGCAAATTCCCCTTGTACACCATTCTGTTCCATTATACAGCCTCAGCCGTGTTAGAATAGCGGTCAGCCATGTCGAAGAGATCAGCTACTAACCGGGGTGGATGGATGAGTAAGTCCTTGGTGAACTTCCGATATCACGCGACATGTTTGAACGCCCTGAAAACGGAGCTGTCAGAGATGTTAGGAATGGTATTTCTCACTCCAACAAATCTCTTGACAAATTGTCGAAGAGTTTCTGTAAAAGTCTGGTGCAAGCGATGAGATCATCTTCCTTGCCGGGCTTCTGATAATAATTTTGGAAATTGTTGAGTATTGCACCACACAACATTTCCCAATTGTAAATTGACCCCTCTGGTTGATTAAACAATGAGGTTCTTGTTAGTCCTTCGAGAACCGTTGGCAAGTAGTTTGCCATTACGCGGTCATCTCCTCCTGCCGCTTGAACGGAAGTTATGTAGATTGGAAGAAATTCGGATGGATTCTGAGTTCCATCAAATCTTTCAATCATTCCTAGTTTAAACTTATCTCGCCAGACCACAGTACGGAGGCCTGGCGAGAAAGCTTTACAACCAACATAGGAAATGCCGAAATGTCCCCGACCTTCCACATGGTCTCGAACGACATCACCTTGAGGATATACACCTCGCGGCCCCAGGCGAGAATGCACTAGTACGCGATCTCGATCGCCGGAACTTCCAACCCACCTGACCTTATCATGTCGAACTGGCCCTACTGGCAATCGATTACACCTCCCATGACTAGAGTGAAAATAATCTCACTCATGGGAACAAATCGTAGAGCGGGAGACACCGTTGGAGTTGCATCAGATGCAACTTCGTCAAGCATGTCTGACAAGACTCTGGCAAAGGTTATCCTATCCACATCTTCAATACCAGCAGGAGGATTACGCAGTGTATCTGTGATAACACTAATTTGATCTTGTGTACTCCTTCTGGGTGCCATGGGTGTCACCATTTCTTCAACCGCTGGGGGATAATCTAGGGCTAAAGAAGGTGTTTGGTCGCACCTGTGAACATGCGGATGATAGGAAGTTCTAGGAGTGGCATCGTGGTGAGATTGCGCATGGTGTAAGGCTTCCTTAGTGGCCCTGTGAATCTCATTTTCTCATTGCTTGTGATCCTGATCCTCCTTCTGTCTGCGTTCCTGTTCCTCCCTAGCAATTCGCTGCTCAGGAATTTCCTCTGATAGTGCAGCAAATTCTGGAGGAACCAAGGTCACAAATGGTGAAAACATCCCTCCTTGTTCCGAATCAGATTTGAAATCAAAGAGAGTTTGGAGATTGTCTGGGTCAAACTTCCCAGGACTAAGCTCCAGATTACCATCATCCACATCCTCTGAAGTGATGTGTTGAGGTACATATTCAACCTCTAATATGGCAGGACTCACATGAGGCGTCTGTTCTATCTTCTCTGGCTCTTAGTCGATGGACATGACCATAGTCAGAGAAGATGCATCCTCAGGATGTTCTTCAAGGACATCCTCGCGATCCACCACTTCCATAGGAATGGGATCGTCAGATGAGGGCATCTGAACATGGGCATAATCGTCGAGATCGAAATTGTCCTCGGAATCGTATGCCCCAGACATAGCTTAACAGAACTCCTTGGTCGATCTTACGTAGATTTGTGAGTAGGATGTGAGACCTTTCAGGATGTTTATCAGGTAAGTTAAGACAAGTATGAAATGGGGACACGAAGAATTATACATGTTTGGGCCCTCAAAGGATTGAGCAATAACCCTACGTCCTGTGTTGGTTCTACTATGTATAAGAGAGTTTACAAGGAAAAGGAAGATTGTTACAAAGATTAATACTCTCTCCTTGTACTGCTATCTATTGCTTATTGCTTGAATTGTTCAAGTCTTTGATCTGTTCTATTTGTCTCTTAATCGATCTCCCCTACTTCTGTACATCTGTCATCCTTTTATACTATGCGAAAGGATGCCAACGTGAAGCAGCTTGGATGGTTGCTGCTATCCAGTTGCATAACTGCACTGATCTCTTCGCTGGTTAATACATGCAGTTATAGATAACAGCACATCTTAACTCCTTGACGGTTGTCTTCATACATGGGATAAGAAGTTATCTTTATCCGAGGAATGTGTCTAGTAAAGCTCCAACACACTCAGGTCATCTTGGTTGCGCATAGCCTACGACCTTATGGTCGCGCAAGTTCTGCGACCATAGACTGGTTCTGCACCCGCGATCTTTTGGTATGCAGGAAGTGGCTTCTGCCACCATAGTGGCTGCTAGGGCACAGGTGAATACATCATATCCGAATTATCTTAAATATGATATATTAAATAAATAACTAGCTCGGGTGATAATCTTGAGAAACGACTTGCTTGGGAAGAAGAGGACCCGCAAACGGCAAGAAGATGAAGCTTGTTTGTGGTGAGAAGAAGTTCGCAGGACTACAGAGGAAACTCTGTGCCATGACACCGCAAACTTTGGTCCTGGAACATCCTACCAAGGACATCCTGGTGGATCTAGGCGCGACCAATGGCCGCTCACAAATTCGGAGCGTTCACAACAGCTGAGGTGATAATAACTAAGACTCCTCTTGTTCTAGAACAAGCACACAGGAGCGCATTGGTGTGATCGTGGAAGCGCACCATAACCCTCCTACTAGTTTTACAAATGACAACAGGGTAACATTTGCAAAGAGTTCTTGGAAAAAATCTCAACGAAGTTGCATTAGATGTAACTCCAATTGCTTCGTCGTGATCAGTAACCAACCCTCGAGAAGGAGATAGTGCTCACCATAGCCAAAGAAGATGCAACTGGGTTTGAGCCACGCCAACTCGTCGTGGTCATGACAAGATCCGGAGAACTGACTGTTCCCGTCATCGCCACCATGAGCTGATACGCTCATGCTTGGGAGCACGCGTGATGATACACAAGCTAATTTTTCCAGTGGCCATGGCTATAGTCATGACGATCGACAACCGCATATTACATTCGATGGGATGCAAAACCCTTTCGAATTTCTCCAGATATATGTCACTACTATCTAGGCCGTAGGTGCAAATGAAAAGGTGATGGCTAATTATTTGCCAATGGACCTTGAAGGTCTGGCAAGAATCTAGCTCTTCGACCAGCCAGAAGAATCAATTTATAATTGGGAGATGCTATGTGATGCTATCCTCAGCAATTTCCAGAATTGTTACAAAAAAAACTGGCAAGGAGGATGATCTTGATCGATTACACCAGACTTCAAGTGAAACTCTCCAGCAACTTGTTAAGATATTTGTGGGAGTAAGAAATACTATCCCTAACATCTCTGACAGTTCAATAATCAGAGCCTTTAAACATGGTGTTTGATACCGAAGATTCACGGAGGATCTCAGCAGTCACTCGCTCGACATAGCTGATCGCTACTTCGACGCCGCTGAGGTGGTAGAATGGAATAAGATGGTTGATAAGGGTGATTTACAACTACAGCCAGGTTTGGGCTCCGAAAGGAAAGGGAATTCTAACACGAAGTCAAGATCATTCATGGGCGGGAAAAGCAAAAAGGAGAAAAAGGATGGAACGAACCGCCTCGGAGAGGTCGCGAACATGGAAAAGTGACCACAGGATAAAGTTAATAAAGTTTCATACAAGAATAATAAACCTCGTTCTAGTGGACGCAATAATGACCACACAGGGAAACAAGATGTGGTGTTCGTTGCATGATGTTTCAGGACACGAGCTCAAAAATTGCCGAACGTGGTTAAAGCACATGGAACAATTCTACCAAGCTAATGCACCTATGCCTGCCATACCATAAAAAGGCAACCTTGTGGGAATAAGGATGCTGATGGAGATAAGGACATGCCATATCAGGTACCAAATAATCATATTAATGTTATTTTGGTTCTTCTTCGTCTTATGCTTCCAAGTGTCATTTTAAATCTGATCGCTGAAAGGTGAATAATATTGAAGCTCCCCCAGGAGAGCCTTAATACCCCACTGGTCGGAGACGTCCTTGACCTTCAGTCGAGAAGACTGCCCCAAGAGATTGTCGTGACCATAGCGATTCCCTCTGCTCATCTCTCCCAAGATCAGCAATGCTAAAGTGGGCAGAATGTTAGTCAATGGAGGAAGTTCTCTCGACTCACTTTTTGTAAAAGCACTTGACAAGATGCAAATCCCTCGTTTAGGAATTAAACCTATGGTACACCCATTTTTTGGATAATTCCTGGTCCTTTGTATACTCGTATCGGTCAGATTGTGCTGCCGGTGACGCCCTGAGAATTACTTTTGATGTAATTGATTTTGATTCAACATAGAATACAATTCTTGGTAGGACCTCACTTGCCAAATTCATGGTAGCATCACATTATGCTTATCAATGCATCAAGGTGCCAGGACCAAAAAGCATCATCACGGTCAAGGGTAGCAAGAATACAGCTCTCACTTGTGGTCGCATTTCCTTGGAATTGGTCGATCAGCTTCCCCTCAGGGATGTTATGGTTGCGACCAAGGCTAAAGAGACATATCAAGTCAAGCTAACCCCTCGACCAGATGAAAAACTTAGACCAGTTTCCTTATACACATACAATCGAACCAGAACTATTCAGATTGGGTCAGAACTGGAAGACACATAGCAACTTGTGCTCATCACTTTCCTCCAAGCTAATGCAGATGTGTTTGCATTGAAACCATTTTATATGCATAGAGTCCCAAGGATAGTGATCGAGCACAGGCTAGCAATTTAGCCTGGGCAGCGACCCATAAAGCAAAAGCTCAGACGCTTTGCCTCTGACCAAAGATAAGCAATTAGTTCAGAGTTAGACAAACTCCAGGAGAATGGCTTTATTCGCGAAGTTGACCATTTTGAATGGCCCGCAAACCAGTCATGGTCCTAAAATCTAGTGGTAAGTGGTGTATGAGTGTCAATTACACCAATCTTAATGTTGCCTGCACGAAGGTTGATTTTTGCCTTCCCTATATCGATCAGTTGGTTGATTCAACAGTGGATTGCAAACATATGAGTTTCCTGGATGCCTACTCAGGGTACCATCAAATTAGCATTGCAGAGAAAGTTGAAGGGAACACTATCTTCATCACACCATTCGGAACCTACTGCTATATGAGAATGCCATTTGGGCTCAAGAATGCTAGTTCCACGTACCGACACTTGATGTAGAATACCTTTCAATCTCAATTAGTCGTGACTTATAAGCTTATGTAGATGATCTGGTAGTAAAGAGTGCTAAAAGCTCTGGTCATATAGATTATTGGGCTGAAACTTTATGTAGCACGAATAGACATGGAATAAAGTCGAATCTTGAAAAGTGCTCTTCTAGAGTTTTGGTTGGTAAACTTTTGTATTTCCTTGTTTGTTCATGGGGCATTGAGGTTATTCCCAAAAAAATTCGAGGCATTGTCCAAATGCGATCTCCTTCAATTATGAAGGAGGTACAAAGCCTAATTGGTCGAATGGCGGTTTTGAGTCGTTTTATGTCAAAGTTGGGCCAACATGGATTTCCTTTCTTTAAGATACTGCGTAAGCACAATGGTTTCCAGTGGTCAGTTGTGTTGCATCTAGACCTTTATGCCTGATCTGATTTTGATGATTAATGAAAACAAGCGGTTCAGACTAATTGTGTTTTTGAGATATAGAGCTTGGTTAGGAGGATATTCAAGATGATCAAGATGAACCCAACTTAAAAGAGAAAAAGCACAAGTCGCAAGGAACAAAGATCATACGCAAATCATATGATTAAAGGTGCAAATGACCTGAGACTTTTCAGTTTTACCGATCTCGGTATTTTGGAGGTTGATCGGTTTAGGAATTTGTTTTTAGTTTTAACTGTACTATAAAGAGGGGTTGCAAGTCCTCTGTACATTTCCAGCATAAACAGAGAAATTATTAGGTCACTGCATTTCATTCATTTCAGTTGGATTTGATTTTGTTTTTAAGATGAGTTTTTGACAGCATAAGAGTTTTTGCATTGTCTAGAAAGATCTAGGCAGAGCTGATTTTTGTTTCTATTGACAAAAAGATAGCCCTTTTAATTATCTTTCAAACGAGCTATCAAACACTTGAATCGGACCTCTGGATCAAATGTGATAATTATTTTCATCCATGCTTACTGTTAGTATGCTATGTTGACTGTCAGTCTGAATGTCTGTCTGTTAACTGACATTTGTCCAGAGAGTGTGTTTTTTGTGCCAAAAATCTTTTGACCTAAACTAACTGTCAGTATGCCATGCTGACTGTCAGTATGCATTTCGACCTCGAGCTGATTTGTTTGAGTTTTTGTTTTAACTGGTCAATTTTGTGGTCCATACTGACTGTCCGTAAGTGATGCTAACTGTCAGTATGAGTTGTCAGTTTCCATATACGACCACAAACGGCTAGCAAAGTTTTATCCGTAATTTTTGTCAGTCGTTGAGGAAGACACTGACTGTCAATTTCTGCTAATTTATTTCCATATACGACCTCAAATGGCTAGTTGAGTTTTCTCTAAATTTTACTTCTTTCTGGTTGTGACCTAAACTGACTGTTAGTTTGATACACTGACTGTCAGTATGCACTGTTTCTTTTCATTTCGAGCTCAAACAGCTCTTTTGATTCTGGAGGCTATAAATAGAGGCTTTGAGCTATTGTTTTAACATTCAAGCAGCCTCCTTCTCTCTTATACACTTGAGCATGTGTTTTAGAGTTAAAAATTGTGATCTTTTGATCAAGTCGTGAGCTCTGTGATCCACTGAGTTTTTCAGTTCGCATCACTTTTGCATACTTAGAGCTTCTCAGTGCATGTTTGAGGTCTAAAAGAGACCTTGCAGCTTGTTACTCTTGGTGAAAGCCCTCACCTAGATGGTTTGGTGGCGTGGCCGTTGATCTCTCCTGTTTGAAGTTTGTTGGAGAGGTTTGGCGTGATTGTAAAAGGCATCGGTGCTCGCCTTTCCAGAGTGGACAGGAGCAACCACTACTGAGTAATATCCTTCGTGGATATTGAAGCAAGACTCATTCATTTGAGTGCGTCAACAAGGAGTAGGCGAGACCGGGCGAGTCTCCGAGACCTCAGGAAAAATCTTGGTGTTTGTTTTCTCTTTCTCTTCCTTTTAATTATGCAATATTTTGTTAAACTATTTTTGGTTCTTCTCTTTGTAAAAGTTGTTTTAATTTAAAGTTTTTAAAGCCTCCTATTCATCCACCCCTCTAGTCGGCATCCTCGATCCTACAAGATGAAGGCAATAAATCCTTTAAGGAAGTGAAAGCATATTTAGCCAGTGCTCTGGTACTGGTTTCCCAACTCTGGGAGAATGTCGCGCCCCGAGACTGGGACAACGACTACTCCTGTAGAGACCTAGCTCGCTGCAGCTAGTCCCAAACCACAAACCTTTGACTTCCCAGGATGAGTCAAACACAGGAGTATATTACATTGCAACAGAGTACTCACAAAATATTAAGCAGTGTGGCCTGCTGGCCTTAATATTACATAAAGAGGATTACAATGCCTACAAGGCATTCAGGGTATAGCAAAATATTTAACTACACAGCAGAAGATAGGTGACCCTCCCACCAAAGAAGTTGACGGCAGAACAACACACTTCAGGGTTCTGGCGGAACTTATTCTCCTCCTTCTGGATCCACGTAGTACTCCGTACCATCGTCTTGATTAAAGTAGGCTCCATCTATTGAGTTGAATGTTGCAAGGGTGAGCACTTACGTACTCAGCAAGTCATAGGTAAGAGTAGATACATATAGTAGTGATGATATGAACCTAGACTAGTCAAGAATTATGGATATTTATAAAATAATCTTTTTCTTTCTCATCTCATGGCAGCACTTTTCATAATATAACATCATCATTCATGTTCACTAGATTATAGCACTACCGCGACACGTCGACACACGACAGCCCACGGCAGCACTCCTTATCATGACAACACATGTCATTTGGTAATCTTGATTTAAACATATTTTATTTAGAAAGTATTACTTGTGTCACACCCCGTGGATTTAATCCACCGCAGCAGACTCCTATAAACCCGGGAGCTCGGAGTATTCGAATACGTTTTTAACTCTGCAGAGAGGTACCAATTTACCGGCAAGATATTCCACTTTCAAGCCCATCCTATCAAAATGATTAGACCCCTCCTCACAACCATGTGTGAGTGGCAAGGTGGAGATAACAAGAACTTTTGTTATGCATCACTTACAATTCACCCTCGACCCTGTGGCTCTCAGCGAGGCACAGTTGTGGCAGGTTGTATCCAAACCTCCACCCCTTTGCTTATTCCCATTACTGGGCCAGCGTGCTTGATCACCTTCAGTGATATGTGTGGGAGCCGCGCTCCGTGTTTATCGTGCATCACTACACATCTCATGCAGGGGTTTCATGTGCGATCCACATAATTACTTGTTCAGGCCTGTCCCATACCAGGCTTGCGGTTAGCACGTTGTTCATGCCACTAGACGCACAACACAAGGTTCTAGTCCTTATATGCCAGTGACCAGACCATCCACAACCCTGCACCTTCAGTGCCTGCATTCCTTTGCAGTCTAGCACCTCCAGTGCTACAGCCATCCATACCATTTTTCTGGTCACGGCTAGGGGTTTTATTTCATGAATATAAGTATATAGATACATATAATAGTTCATGGCTCAAAACTTGTTTATTTCACATTTCACAGATAACCAGTCTAGTACTGCCAATTCATAAATCAACCATTCTCAATCTTTCACATGCAATATTGCCTATATTCAAGGTTATGTTTTAGCAACATTTAAAATATAGGTTCAAGATGACCAAGGATATGACTTGCCTTCCGCGTCGTAAAATACAGCAGTCGATGACGGGTCAACAGCAAAATCTTCAAAGTCAGCTTCTGAATCTGCTCGACGACAAACAAACACACAATAATTACTTATAATATTTAAAATGTTTTATGACTTATATGCAGAAATGCACAACAAGAATGATTGAACTAAACTGGTGATAATTTGAACTGCAAACTGAACTGAGTCAAGATTCTAGGGTTTCAAGGAATTTGGGCTAAGGATGGTGATTAGATAATCTTAGGGTTTCAGGATTTCAATAGGGTTGCACTAGAGAATGTTGGTGGACGGGTTTTTTGAAAATCTATTAATCTGGCACCTACAGTAGTTCCTTCTGTGGCTCCAGTAGGCATTCTTTGAACTATTTGAGCCAGCAGTTGGGTATGAGCTGCCTGGGCTTCTTGACAATTTTTCTCCATGCATAGGAGAATGTCTTGAATACTGGGTTATTCACTCTGGGGAGGATTGGAACTTTGAGATCCTTGCTGAAACAAAGGGTCTCTCGCCATAGGATCTTCTTCTTCTTGCGGAGTTTGTTCCCTGTCTTCTCTACTGCTTCGAGATCTCCTCTTTGTGTCAACCATGATGGCTCTGAAAAGGGTTTAGACCGGTCTAACTAACTAGGGCCAACTAAGACAGCAGTGCAGAAAATAATGCAAACTACTTTAATGCAAAAAATATTTAAGCTTCTAGCCATAGTACACAAATTAACTATTGCATAAGAAACAGCGAATCACAAGCTATCAAGAGCATTAGCTAGCTCTTCTACACTATTCCCCAGCTAAACCCTTAAGACACTCTGAGAAAACAAAACGCGCTCTCTCACTACCTTACCAAATTTTAGGAAAATCAAGACTTTGAAATAAAGGTTTTTAGGAGCTACAAAGCTCATTATTTTCCTCAAAATAAAGTTTTCAACAAATAGTTTCTAAATAAATTACATTTTCCTGGTGTAGCCAATTTCCAAAGGTGTCTTCCTACAGTCAAGTTCTAATGCTGCTCTGATACCACAATCTTTGACGCGCCCCGAAACAGGGACTATGACTACTCCCGTAGAGACCTAGCTTGCTGTAGCTAGTCCCATACATGCATACCTTTGACTTCCCAGGATAAATCAAGCACAGGAGTATATTCACATTGCAGCAGAAAAACTTACAAAATATTTAAGCAGTGTGGCCTGCTGGCCTTAATATTACATAAAGAGATTACAATACCTTTGCGGCATTCAAGGTTTAGTTAAAGCAAAATAAAAACTTCTACACAGCAGATGATAGGTGTCCCTTCCACAGTAAGAAGTTGACGGCAAAACAACACATCAGGGATCTGGCGGAACTGGCTCTCCTCCTTCTGGATCCAAGAAGTTCTCCACGCCTAGCCTTCTTCTTGATCATGATACGCTCCATCTACTGGGTTGAAGGTTGCAAGGGTGAGTACTTACGTACTCAACAAGTCATAGGTAAGAGTAGATACATATAGTAATGTTGTTTTGAACCTAGACTAGTCAAGAATTATGAGTGTTTGTAAAATAATCTTTTCTTTCATATCTCATCTCATGGCAGCACTTTTTATAACATAGCATCGCTATTTATGTTCACTAAATTATAGCACTACCGCGACACGTCGACACAGGACAGCCCACGGCAGTACCCCTTATCATGACAACACATGTCATTTGGGTAATCTTGACTTATCAAATTTTATTTATAAAACATACTTGTGCCACACCCCGTGGATTTCATCCACCGCAATAGACTCCTATAAACTCGGGAGCTCGGAGTATTCGAATACGTTTTTAACTCTGCAGAGCGGTACCAATTTACCAGCAAGATATTCCACTTTCAAGCCCATCCTATCAATACGATTAGACCCTTCCTCACAACCATGTGTGAGTGGCAAGGTGGAAATAACAAGAACTTTTGTTATGTTTTACTCACAATTCACCCCTGACCCTGTGGATCTCTCGCGATCCACAGTTGTAGTAGGTACTCCCTCCACCCCTATGCATATTTGCATTACTGGGTCAGCGTGCAAGATCACCTTCAGTGATATTTGTGGGAGCCGTACTCCGTGCCAATCGTGCATCACAGCGCATCTCATGCAGGGGTTTCATGTGCGATCCGCATAAGTACTTGTTCAGACCAGTCCCATACCAAGCTTGCGGTTAGCACGTGTTTTCACGCCACTAGACGCACAACACAAGGTTCTAGTCCTTATATGCCAGTGACCAGACCATCCACAACCAAGCACCATACGTGCGGACTATCCTTTGCAGTTAAGCACCTCCAGTCTAGAGTCATCCATACCAAAATTCTGGTCACGGCTAGCGGTTTTATTTCATGAATATATATAAATACATATAATAGTTCATGGCTCACTAATTGATCTGTTCACATTTCATAGGCATCCAGCCTAGTACTGCCAATTCACAATTCAACCATTCTTTCACATGTAGTATTACTTCTATTCAAGGTCATATCATCGCAACTCATAAAATATAGGTTCAAGATGATCAAGATTATGACTTGCCTTCCGCGTCGTAACAGACAGCAGTTGATGTCGGATCGGTAGTGAAGTCCTCAAACTCTGGCTTCGACCCTGAGCAAAGATTAAGCAAGCAACCAAGAATCACAAACCTTTTTGTCGTGGTATTGCGAATACCCCGGCAGGTTTTGTGGATGATCCTAGAGAAGAAAACGCGGCTCGGGCTGATCGGGTGACCGGTCCTCCCCCGCCGGACAAACACAACAAGTGACACGAGGATTTATATAGGTTCGGGTCCCGGTGGGGGCCCTAGTCCTGTCGGCGTGCTCCCGACAGGAGTCGGCTGGGGAGGCTCTCTCGGGAGAGGCTTATGGAGCACACCTGTGAGTTTGGCTATTCTAGTAATAACGAATGAGTTCTCTTTACAACAAGGGGTACAAGGGCTATTTATAGCCCCAAAAGAAGCAAAAAAGACTAAACTACCCCGTATGCTACCGTCGGATTGAGGGGTAGCAACGTCCTTCTCCCGGTGAGGTGCCTTTGATGCTTGACAGGTGGTCACTGATTCCCGAGGCGCTCCTCGCGTGACCTACACGTGATCAAGAACCAAAGACTTTACCTTTAGAAGGGCGACGTTGGCTGGGACATGCACCGGAGGCCAGGTCCCCAGGAGGATGGCGGCGCTCGGGACCGGCACCGGAGGCCAGGTTCCCTGGCCAAAGGCGGCACCCGGGACATGCCCCAGAGGGCAATGTCCCCGGGCAAATGGTGGCGCCCGGGACATGCCCCGGAGGCAATGTCCCCGGGCGAAAGGTGGTGCCCGGGACAGGCACCGGAGGCCAGGTCCCCGAGCCAAAGGCAGCGCCCTAGACATGTCCCTGAGGGCAATGTCCCCGGGCAAATGGCGGCGCCCGGGACATCCCTCGGAGGCAATGTCCCCGGGCGAAAGGCGGCGCCCGGGACCTGCACCGGAGGCCACGTCCCCGGGCCAAAGGTGGCGCCCGGGACATGCCCCGGAGGGCAATGTCCTCGGGCAAATGGCGGCGGCCGGGACCGGCACCGGAGGCCATGTCCCCAGGCGAATGTGACGCAACTTACCTGGGCTTAGCCTCACGGAGATTTCCCCCAACAGCAGCCCCCCATGCCCCCCGGGGACGATGCTCGAGTCCCCGGTGGGTATGGCACATGTCACCGGGAAAATCTTTGGGCCAAGCCACCGGAGCCGTGATGCTTCGATTCCCGTGCCGCGTGCTTATGACCGCGCCGTTGGGCCATAAATGCGCTCACGGTCCGAACCGGCGCCTCGGTTTGCATGCCAGTCCCTTTTCTTCCCGCGCACGGCTTGAACTCCAACGGCCCAGATGTACCACGAAGTGCCACGTGGCGCCCATCTAGTCCACGCTTCACCCCTATAAATAGGGCCTTGGGGGGCCCGGGAACCTCATTCCATACTCCAGCGCCCTTAGCTGTCCCGGTGGCCCTCTCCCGGTAGCTAGCTCCCAGTAGCCTAGTGCTTCGAACCTTGAGGTGTCTGCAGCTCCCTAAAACTTTAGCCACTGGAAAAAACCAAACCTGATGGCGCTGAAGGGTCGAGCGAAGACGACGGAGGTGCCCCCGGAGGAGGTCACTCCGGACTTCCTCTGGGCGTCCTAGTTCACGGCCGGGGACTTAGACTCCCTGGTCGAACGAGGACTCGTAGAGGACGGGGACGTCTGGGTCCCCATGAAGAAGGATGGAGCCCCCCGCCCCAGGCCAGGAGAGATCGTGGCCTTCGAGGCCTTCCTCGAGGCGGGGCTCTGGCTCCCGGTGCATCCATTGCTCCGAGAGTTTTTGAAGGAGTATGGGGTGGCTCTAAACCACCTCACGCCGAATGCCATCGTCCGGATGGGCCTATTCATATGGCTCTTCGAGACGGCGATCGGGCGGGAGCCTACCCTGCGAGCCATCCGGTACTTCTACGAACCGGCGGTGAGGAGCTCCCACCTGGTCAAGGGGGGACCCAAGTCACCCTTTGGCTCGGTGATGGTGCAGATGCTGCCGTCCCGGGTAGTCGATTACCCGGTGGTGGCATCTTGGGACCACTGGGGTGTCACGTCTGCCACGACTGTGACATCACCTGTGAGGAGCCCAGCTCGGTGCAGCTGGTCCCATAAACCACTTGACTTCCCAGGATGAGTCAATCACAGGATTACATTGCAGCAGCAAAATAGTACAATAATCATAATTGTATGGCCATCAGGCCTTAATACAAAACGAGGTACAGTGCCTTACAAGGCACAAGGGTCTAACAAAATAACACATCTAGTCGGCGGAAGCTAGGCCCAAAAGCAATCCACAGGAAACAGAGATTGACAGCAGGACAGCACCACATCAGGGCTCCGGAGGAATCTGCTCGTCATCTCCTGGGTCCGCAGCATCTTCAGGGTATCCTCCAAGGTCGTAGAACGCTCCATCTATTGATGAGTTGTTGCAAGGGTGAGTACTTACGTACTCAGCAAGTCATAGGGAAGGTAGAGATACATATATATATATATATATGACATGAACCTATGCTATTGGGGAAAGAGTGAAAGGTTTTTCAAAATACATTTCTTTCTCTTTTTTTATTCAAATCCCGATCATACCCATGGCAGTAAATAAATCATATTGATGGTGATACATATATCCCATATCCAAGGCGATATATCCTCATATCACATTATTTTTATTCAAGCCTTTCAATCTTATACTCATAACAGTATTTCGTATACTTTAGGGCATAAATCCACATGCCTCTTAGTTATCACATGTTTACTAGATTATGGTATTACCGTGACACGTCAACACATGACAGTCCACGGCAACGCCCCTTATCGTGACAACACATGCCACTTGGGTAATCTTGAACTAACAAATTTTAGTTTATAAAACAATACTTGTGTCACACCCCATGGATTTAATCCACCGCGGCATACTCCTAAAACTCGGGAGCACGAAGTATTCGAATACATTTTTAAACTCTGCAGAGATGTACCTCTTTTTAAATCTACTTTTTCACTCGACTTCCAAGTCGGGCCAACTCCATGCGACTTATACGCATGTGACAAGGTCGAGATCACACAACGTTTTGCAGTCTAGTATTAACAGCATCCCTGCCCGGTAAGTGGACAATCTAGTCCCAAGTACCGTTGTGGGTCCTCCCCACTGCCTTACTTCCTAGCCTGGGTCTATGTTCTCGCAAGACACATAGCCTCTCTTGATTACAGTCGCGCACGACTTAATCTGGCGTAGGGCGTCTTCCTTCTTTACACCTTACCCTCTCATAATTTTTCTGATCCCACACCACTCATGGACGAACTGCGTCCCACCAGTTTCCACGTGAGAAACCGGATCGACAAGCCATGCAGGGAACTGATAATACTAAGAAAGCTACTAGATTGCGCCTGTCCCATACCAGGTAAGTGGTTGGGATGTTTTTCATGCCACTAGACGCATGACACAAGGTTCTAGTCCTTATATGCCAGTGACCAGATCATACCACAAACCATGCATCTTCAGTGCCTGCACATCCAGTGCAGCCAAGCACCTCCAGTGCTACCACCATTCCACACCAAAATACTGGTCACGGCTAAGGATTCTATTTCATGAATATAAATGTATATGTACATACTTTTATTAGTTCATGGCTTGCTATCTTAACAAGTTCACATTCTTCAAGTATTCAATCCATCACTGCCATAATATTATTGATCTCAACACATGCAATATTAATGAGATATTCACTCATGGAATAGTATAGCAATTCATAAAATATAGGTTCAATATGGTCAAAGTATGACTTGCCTTCCGCGTCGTAAGTATCAGCAGTTGATGATGGTTCAGCGACAAGATCTTCAACCCCGGACTCTTGCTCTAAACAAGATCAAATAAGCAAACAGGCATTACAATCAATCCTATTCTTACTAATTCACTACATGCAAAGATGCAAGGAGAAAATACTCTGGTGATACAAGGTTTGAAAGCGATTTGAGTTTAACTATGGAAACCAGGGTTAAGATTAGTTGTCAAGGTTTACAAGGTTCCAAAATATCAGGGTAATATCAAGGTTGTGACTGGTTCGCCCAAAAACAGCGAACGTCTTTAGGTTGGCATTCGATTCAAGGCATCGACATAAGGTCAATGGGTGATAGAGGGCTCAACTCAAGTTGTGACAGTAGAGAAAAGTGTAGATCACAACGTTAGGAGTCTAAGGGACAAAGTTATTTCCAAAGTTCATGGCTGGAAGTGGGTGAAAAGGCTCAATGCCACTGGCTGACATAGGCTGACAGTGCTCTAGAATGGCATTGACATGGTTTGAGCAGTTTCCAGTGGCCAAAGTAGGTTTTGATCCAAGCATATGGTGCACAAGGTAGTGAGACAACTATTTGACAAAGTAGTTTCTGTTTTACATGACCAGAGGTGGGTGAACAGGGCTAATGCCACTGGCTGACATAGCCTGGCATAGGTTTGACACGGCCAGAACTAGGGTTAGCCATATCTTTTGATTAAAGGCTCCAAATGATGCACCACTTTGTCTGGTGGTTAGGCATTTGTAACAGGAACAAATGTCTCAACAGGATCTAGGGCAGGAGATGGCTGGAAGGTGATGAAAACCGGCGAAGAACACGGTGGCCGAACTATTCTCAACAGTTTCTGGACAAAACCTTGGCATGGTGATACCTCTTCATCTGGGCCGATCCAGGTGTCGAGCTAGAAGACAAAAATACTCATGGGGTCGAGGCACATCTACTAGACAAGGTGGTTGGGGTTGAAACGGCCGGGAACAAAATCCGGCGACCGGAGCTAGGGAAGAAGCCACAAAAATTTGGGCATTTCTGATCTAGGACGAATGAACTCAAATCCTTGCTTGAGGATGGTCTCTGGAGTATAACAAAGCTAGATGTGAAGCTAGATTGTCTGGAGAAACACCAGAGAAGCTTAACAGCGAGCTCTAGCTTACATGCAAGGTGCAAAGTTGGGGTTTTTCATATTTTAGCAAATCCTTCGATTCTGGTTGCTTAGAGATGCTTAGATAAGTTCACTAATCAAGATTGATCACAGGCTCGAGAGCTAATTCACTCTGGTTAGAGTTTAATTGCTCGCCGGAGTTGTCGGGGAAAATCAGCAATTCTCGGCGAGGTGGTGCGATAGAGTTCAATTGGCTGCTACTACACAGGTAAGTGGATGAGGGTTACTTACTGGTAGCTTCAATTTGAAGTTCGGTGCAGTGGATTGGCCTGGCACCGTGAGCCTCTTCTCGAGCTCGCCGAAGAAGACGAAGACGACGGCGTGGTTAAGAATTTGAGTGGTTCTGGCGTGTGTGTGAGTAAAGGAGTGGCCAGAGCAAGCTTAAGTAGGCGAAGTGAGCAGCAACGGTTGAAAGTGCCTGGAGACTTGGAGCTGTGAATCAATGGCGAATTGACTGGCCGGGCGGGACAGCAGCGAGGTGACGCGCTCCAGCGGCCGTGCCGGCTTTTACAGTCTGGCGTGCAGTCCTGGTTGATGCAACGGCGACTTGATGCTTCCCCCAGGCATGCTTGCAATGTGGCGCAACTGCGCTGCCGTTGTCGGGCGCGCGCGCGGGAGAACAAAGGCGCTGCTGGCTGGTGAAACGGTTCCACGGTGGCGAACACGATGCGCACACGCGGCAAGGAAACAGTCGCTGGGGTGGCAACGCTGGAGATCGCCGGCGACGAAACCGCAGCGGTGGCAACGGCAACGGCCAAGCTCCGGCGCTCGTGGTCGTTTGAACGGCCTGGTCGTGCACAGTAGCCTGTGGTCGAACCAGGGACTGATTTGCGATGATTTTTGGTTTGGCTTTAGACTAAACTGCAAATCTGGTCTTTGAGAGGTTCGATTTGGAATTTGACTCCATGGCTGATTATAATATTTCTATTAATACTCATCTAGCTCAATTTTAGAGAAAATTGATAAGATTTGAGGGATTTCACCTATTTTCGAAAATAGGGTAAAATTAGGGTAAAATAAATCTGGATTTTGTCGATCTCGAATTCTGGTGATTGGAGAGAGATTTTGAAGTCTGATCAAACAGGAGATCTGTATCAAATAGCATTTGGGAGGTGTTCCCTGAAGAAATTCTGGAGTTGGAATTGATTTGTAGATTTTATCCTTTTCAGGCTTCCAGGTAAACAGAAAAGGACTTATTCGCAGTAAAATTTGGACTAATCTGCGAAAAGTGTTTAGATGAATTAATCTGGCTCCCAACTTTTTGAAGTGAGTTGAGGATGAACCTAGGAACATATTCCAAGGGTTACTTGAGTCTGGATAGGGTTAAATCAAGATAACTCAATTATCTGGAAACTGGGGTACTTAGGGTAAATCTGAATTTTCCTGTTTTCGAAAACAGAGAGAGGCTTAGGTACTGGGAGTTGGGGTCCGAATCTGATCTGGCTCCTGAAGACTTTTATCTTCAGGGTAACTGGTAGGTTAAATCTGGATGGTCAGATCTTGATCTGGATCTAGAGAATAGATTTGGAGATTTTTAGGGTTTGGGAGAGATTAGAGTTCAGCTGATCTGGCTACTACTACAGAGATACATGCATGCAGGGTTTTTATGCAAAACTTTTCACCCCCAAAACTAGGGTGTTACAAGCCTACCCTCCTTAAAGAAATCTCGCCCCGAGATTTACCTAGAGAAGGGAAGAGGTAGGGATAAGCCTGCCGCAGATCATCCTCTTTCTCCCAAGTCGCTTCTTCCTTTGAGTGATCTTCCCATTGAACCTTGCAAAGCTTGATTTTCTTTCTTCTGAGTTGACGCTCATCACTAGCCAGTATTTGCAGTGGTTGAGTGAGGTAAGTGAGATTCTTCTGAAGCGGAATCCCCTGGTGTTCTACCTGATCCGTTGGTTCCTTGAGGCACTTACGGAGTTGCGAGACATGAACCACATCATGAATTTCTCCAAGATCTGATGGTAAATCCAGTTTGTAAGATACCTCTCCTTTCCTCTTAAGGACTTTGAATGGCCCAATGTACCTTGGGGACAGTTTTCCTCTCTGATGGAATCTTCTCAACCCTTTTAATGGTGTAACCTTGAGATAAACTGATTCGCCTGGTGCAAACGACAATTCCCTTCTTCGGTTGTCGGCATAGCTCTTCTGGCGTGACTGTGCTGCCTTTGATCGTTCTCTGATGAGCTTGACGTGTGCTTCAGCCTCTTCGATTAGTTCGGGTCCAATGACTTGCCTTTCTCCTGGCTCGTCCCAATGTAGTGGAGTTCTGCACCTGCGCCCATACAAAGCTTCAAAGGGTGCCATTTGCAGACTAGCTTGGTAACTGTTATTATAAGTAAACTCCGCAAATGGTAACCACTTTTCCCAAGAGGTTCCATAATCTAAGATGCAAGCTCTGAGAAGGTCTTCCAAGATTTGATTTACACGTTCAGTCTGTCCTCCTGTCTGTGGATGATATGCAGTGCTAAACTGCAATTGGGTTCCCAAAGCTTCGTGGAGTCGGTTCCAGAATTTGGATGTGAATTGTGTTCCTCGATCTGAAACGATATTTTTCGGGATACCATGCAGTGTCACTATTCGCTGCAGGTATAGCTCCGCTAATTTGTTGCCATTATACGTTTTCTTGACTGGTATAAAATGAGCAACTTTCGTGAGTCTGTCCACAATGACCCATATGGAATCATATCCCCCTTGTGTTCTGGGAGTCCTGTGATAAAATCCATACCAATCTCTTCCCATTTCCAAGTTGGCACTGGTAAGGGTTGCAGCTTTCCGGCTATCTTCTGATGATCGGCCTTAATCCTTTGGCAAGTGTCACATCTTGCGACATATTCCGCGATTTCCCTCTTCATTCCATAGGTTGCTTCCATTCCTTGATTGCGGAGATTTTAGCTGAATCCACTGAAATTCCTTCTGCTGTCAACACATGTCCAAGAAATGAAATTCTTGACATCCAAAATTCGCATTTGTCAAACTTGGCATAAAATTGCCTCTCTCGTAGCCTTCCCAAGACTAGGTGTAAATGTTGCTCATGTTCTTCCGTACTCTTGGAATATATCAGAATGTCATCTATGAATACTATGACAAACTTGTCAAGAAAATCCATAAATGTACTGTTCATGATATTCATGAAAGCTGCCGGAGCATTGGTTAATCCAAAGGGCACTACTGTGAATTCATATAGCCCGTATCTTGTAGTGAAAGCAGTCTTCGGTATATCTCCCTTCTTGATTTTCAGCTGATGATATCCAGATTTCAAATCTATCTTAGAAAATACTTTGGCTCCTCGAAGTTGGTCGAACAAGTCATCAATTCTTGGTAATGGGTACTTGTTCTTAATAGTGACTTCATTCAAAGCTCGGTAATCTACACACATCCGTAAAGTTCCGTCCTTCTTCTTCACGAACAAAACCGGAGCTCCCCAAGGTGAAGCACTGGGTCGGATAAATCCTTTACCCTCCAGTTCCTCTAACTGACTCTTCAACTCTTCTAAGTCCGTTACCGGCATCCTATATGGTCTCCTAGCTATAGGTGCCGCTCCTGGTTTAAGCTCGATGGTAAACTCTATCTCCCTGTCAGGCGGCATCCCTGGGAGTTCTTCTGGGAATACGTCCGGGTATTCCTGTACTGTGGGCACTTGATCCAAGCATACTTCTTGAAGTGCATGGACTGCTCCTTGCAGTTTTTCAACCGACGATCTTTCTGCATGGAATAGGACTTCCTTCCCTTGGTTACTAACAAGGCTTAGAGTTTTCTTCTCACAATCCACTAGACCTTTATGCTGGGATAACCAATCCATTCCTATTATAATGTCTAGGCCTTGCAGTTCTAGGACTAATAGGTTAGCCAAGAACTCTACCCCTTCTATTTCGAAGGTTATATGACGACAAGCTGAATATACAGGCAGCTTAGCTCCTGGGGTCTGTATAGCCATAGAGTACTCTAGAGGTACCATAGGTATTCCCACTTTAAGTGCAAAATCTTCGGATATGAATGAGTTTGTAGCTCCAGGATCAAACAGTATTAAAGCAGATGCAGACTGGATCAAGAATCTACCTAGGAGAATGTCAGAGGCATTGTCCGCTTCTTGAAGGGAGGTGAAGTTTAGTCGGCCTCCTCGGCCTGCCATTTGTCTTCCTCCTCGCCCTCGTCCTCGGCCTGCTACATTTCCCCCTCTGTTGGGCAAACCTCCTCTGGGGCTCTGCAATGGTGATGAAGCTGTGGTTCTAGGTGCCATTGTTTGTGTTCCAGCTTGCGATCTTGCTATCGCCATTGGGAGTTGAATCCACGGGCAACTGTCTTTGCGGTGTCCCATCTGTCCGCAATGATAGCATTGGGTCCTTGTCTGAGGGCAATCCAGTTGATAGTGCGCTCCTCTGCAGTTGGGGCATGTCGGCGTGAATGGTGGTCTTGGCGCCGGGTAGGTCGGATGAAAGTTTGGAGATGTTGGGGCCCTTCCCCTAGATGAGTTGGCTGGCAGTCGCGACTGTTGCATCATCTTCCTCTTCCGGCTTTCTTCTCCGATGCCTCGTTTTTCCTCTATCTTCAATACTCGATTCACCAGGGTCTGGAATTCTATGAACTCATGGGAGGCAATCTGATACTGCAAATAGTACTGAAGTCCCTCGATGAAGCGTTCAATCTTCTTATCTTCCGTGTCGATGTCGTTGGACGCATACCGAGCTAGATGGTGGAATTGGTGCAGGTACTCAGTGACAGTCCGGTTCCCTTGAGTCAAGTTCCGGAATTCTCGGCGTTTAGCTGCCATGACGCCTGTAGGGATATGGAATTTTCGGAATTGGTCTTTAAATTCCGTCCAAGTGATGTTGTCTTTGTCGAGATGTGCTTCTTGATAATTCATCCACCAAGCAGCTGCTGCTCCAGTGAGTTGATGTGATCCGAACAGCACCTTCTCTCGATCATTGCAACGAACAGTGTCCAGCTTCCTTTCGATGTCCCGTAGCCAGTCGTCTGCGACGATTGGGTCGGTCGCGCTTGCGAAGGTTGGCGGTCGCGTCTTCTGGAAGTCTGAGAGTCGAGTTCCGACGGCGGTACCTTTGGCAGTCCCTGGCATTTTCTGAATGACTTGAGCTAGCAACTGGGTATGTGCAGCTTGGGCTTCTTGGCGGCTCCTCTCCATTGAAAGGAGAATTTCCTGGAGACTTGGTGAGTCTTCATGTGGTGGTAGTGAGCTCTGCGATCCTGGATGAGGCGTGGATCCTCTTCGCGGCGTAACTGGGTCTTGGCCCTCTTGGTCATCGTGGGTCCTTCTCCTTGTGTGAACCATTCTGGTCTTCTGAAGAGAGAAGCAGATAGATCTAACTAACTAGAGAGAAAACTAGGGTACTAATGCAAAAATTAATGCAACTATTTTAATGCACAAACACTTAGGCTTCTAGCCATAGTAAACAAGTTAACCATTGCGAAAGCAACAGCAGGGCACAAAAGCTAGCAAGGGCACCCACCTGCTCTATCTACACTACCCTTTCTCGGCTAATCCTCCACGACGGTTGACTAACTACTCGAATAGGGTTCTTCCCAACTAGGCTATGTGCTGTAGCAACGTAGCCCAACTCCTGAGGAAATCTATAAAAGCAGAAAGCGCTCTCGACACCTTACTGAATTTTTAGAAGAAGCCAAGTAAGACTTTGAAATCAAAAATTTTAGAAGCTACAAGGCTCCCTTTTTCAAAAATAAGGTTGTAGAAAATAGTTTTTAGATAAATTACGCCTTCCTGGCGAGCCAATCCCTAAGGGTACCGTCCTACAGTCAAGGTCTGTGCTGCTCTGATACCACTATTTCTTGTCACGTCTGCCACGACTGTCACATCACCTGTGAGGAGCCCAGCTCAGTGCAGCTGGTCCCATAAACCACTTGACTTCCCAGGATGAGTCAATCACAGGATTACATTGCAGCAACAAAATAGTACAATAATCATAATTGTATGGCCATCAGGCCTTAATACAAAACAAGGTACAGTGCCTTACAAGGCACAAGGGTCTAACAAAATAACACATCTAGTCGGCGGAAGCTAGGCCCAAAAGCAATCCACAGGAAACAGAGGTTGACAGCAGGACAGCACCACATCAGGGCTCCGGAGGAATCTGCTCGTCATCTCCTGGGTCCGCAGCATCTTCAGGGTATCCTCCAAGGTCGTAGAACGCTCCATCTATTGATGAGTTGTTGCAAGGGTGAGTACTTACGTACTCAGCAAGTCATAGGGAAGGTAGAGATACATATATATATATATGACATGAACCTATGCTATTGGGGAAAGAGTGAAAGGTTTTTCAAAATACATTTCTTTCTCTTTTCTTATTCAAATCCCGATCATACCCATGGCAGTAAATAAATCATATTGATGGTGATACATATATCTGATACCTGCCTAGACCGTCTCGCAATAGAACGAGGACAATGCAGTAGGCGAGTATTCTAGTCGTTCTTTCCACAGGGACTAGAGAAGCAAAACGTGAAGAACTAGACTAAATTGAATGAATAAGAAACGAAAGCAGATGAAAGAAAGAGAGATGTCAGAAGAAAGAGAGAGAAAGACAGAGGTGATCGCACCACGACTATCAATCAATGCTAAGTCTGTACGCATATCCGTGAGTACAAGTGATGGAATTGTAATCATCTAGTAGTCTCACGAGGGGGAGGCGAATACGACTAGAAGGAATACGTCCATCAACGATATCAACGAATGAGTGCGTAAAGAATTAACACCAATTAATCCCCTAACAACCATCAAGGAGTACAAGCAACAACTCAACAATACTCAGTTTGAATATATGTTTATTAAAGTTTAGAATTGACACTCAGCAATGGAATTCATCAGAACATGAATCTCCAGAAGCATTTAGCAATTCATTTCTCAACACATCAATTCAATGCAAAACAACCACTTTGAACAACAGGTTTGTACAGATTTGAGCATGACAGACACATCAAACATAACATTTAACCATCACGCTCACACTAACAATTGATCATTGAAAGTTTGAACTCATCTGAACACTAGAGACTGATTCCTAATTATGTTTCAATGCAGTTGCTACATACATGCAATCCAAACCTAACTGAACCAAGTTGTCAAGCAGCAAATTGGGTACAGTTTTCTGTACATCATGTGACCAGAGGAAACAAAAATCGTCTATACAATTGAAATGATCCAATTTAGTTTAATCAAGTCAATCTAGCTCCCAATCAGAGATATAGTTCAACTTAAGTAGCAAGAAAAATTCGAAACAGAACTCATACAAATCCAAACACAAGAACTCTAGCAGATTCAGTAAACTCCTGCAATCAGTGCAAACAGTTCACACCTCATTGATTCATCACAGTTCAGGTCTAGTTCCCTTTTCTGTACATGCATCACTGGAATAACAGATTAGGGGGAGAAGAGAATGAGGTTGAGAGAGGGGAATCGTTGCCAAGAGTTCAAAGTCGAAGAAGAAGCCGGGCGCAGAGGTCGCCGGAGCAGTGGAAGAAGATGGCCGGAGTCGATGAAGACGTGGCCGTCGTCGTCGAAGCCGCAGCAACTCGAGATGAAGAAGAGGATGCCGGCTCGGTGAAGCACAGTTGTGGCGGCGCCGGCTCGGGACGGCGATGAAGCGAGATCGGCTGCTGGTGGAGTGAAGAGGGGTGCCCGAGGAAGATCCCAACGGTGGCTGTCGTGGAGCTGTGGGGCGGTGACGCTGAAGGCCAGCGCAGATCCGTGGCGCTGGAGCAGAGGCACCGCCGCTGTGGAAGCCCACGGCGCGGGATGGAGGCGCACGACGGTGGGATGGCACCAGGTGGTGGATCGGCGCGGGAGACTGGCGGATCGGTGGCGTGGGGCGGCTGTGGTGCCTGCGCAGGTGATCCGTCAATGGAGGCCATGAGGGGCGGCTGTGGGGGCTTTGAGCTCGCCGTGGAGAGGAAGGGCGCGGCGCCGTGGAGATCTGGTGATGGCGGCGCGGTGGCGCGTGGATGGCGTGGGAGAGACGCAGTGGTGGCGTAGCTGGCTCGGTGACGTCTCGGGCTGCGCGGTGCAGGATGAGAGCGGCGCGGGATCCGTGGGCGAGGACGAGCACCGCCGGTGTATGGCCCGGCCACCGGCGGCGAGGTGGAGGGAGGTGTGGAGGAGTGATTTGGGGAAGAAGAAGAAAGGAGTAAAAAAAATAAATGCCGGGCTCAAGAATGCTTCAGTGGCCGGCGGCAAGGAAAAGAAAGGGAAATTTGGCACTTTTGCAGAAAAGCCCTCGAGGTTTTGGAGAATTAGAAATGTGACCTCGTGGCTAGGGTTTGGGATTCCGGGCCCCCGGAGACTCCGATTTTGGTGCGGTCAGATCCCACGCGTCCGCGAGAACGCGCACTTCCATCAGGAATCGTCCGATGGCCGGATTAAGTCGAGGACGCACGTCCGCTAGCCGAAAATCCATCCAATCCTCGCCGACCTATGATAAAAGTTGGAAAAACGAGTAATCCGGTCGATTTGGCAATTAATCTGGAATAATCTAGGTATATATGCCGAGGTATATGACTAATATGTGCAAAAGCATGGGGAAAATGTACACAAAAATGAGGCAAATCGAGTAAATATCATCCCCCCAAGCTTAATTCTTTGCTTGTCCTCAAGCAATGTGACAAGAAATAAATCCAAGGAGTCAAGCAAGCAACCAAATGTCATGAAAGAGTAAAATACAGCGTATAGTAAGCTCAGCAAACTAAGATGTGTATCAAGCGCTCAACCATCTAATAATTGCACTGAAATTGCAAGTAACTAGCTTAGTTCTAGATACGGAGGAAATAAGAATGCTTAATTCTACTCATACCACCTACATCCATACGTGTATATAGAAATTCAAAGTGAGCATAAACAATACACAAGCATCGAAGAACTACAGTCTCCATAAACATCAAATAAGCAGTTTCAACCTTATTAATTTTTGAGCTCTCTTTATTTGAAAAACAAAATCTGGTGCACATGTAAGTCTCTACCCTTCGACTTATTTAGGCGGATCTCTCCGTACTTCGCTCTAGGGTAGGTGGCCCCTAGAGTGTTTTATAAACATGCTCATGAGTCAAAAGATATAGCGGGAAGGCTTGTGCACTTATTAGATTTGAAAATGTGCAAACCATGCTTACATACCAAAGACTCAGAGGAGCAACGAAGCAGAAGAGCTTTTATTCAAAAGAAAAGAAAATTTGGCAGTGTCTACAAGGTAGAAAACGAACAAATGCGACCTTATTAGTAGGATTTTTTTTTTCAAATCTGGTTTACACAAGTTATATGATTGTTTAGGAGACTCGTGTTCTAAACATGTGTGTAGAGATTAGGTTCACAATTGACATTTCAGTATACAAGATAGAATGCGGTAATAAAGATATCAGTAAGCATTCGAATTTCCACAATATCCACAACAAAACTATGTACAAGCAATTTTAGTACCATTAGAAGATGATTAATCACAATTCAACCTATAATAGATTGTCGAGCTACTAAACCATGCAATAAAAAAAACTCAACACGACATGCAAGAGGCTCCAGAAGCCAAATGAGGACAGTGAAACGCAAAATGAAAGCACATGTAGTCATAACCACAACAATCACATATGGATACAAATCCGCACAAGTCTAGAATTTCCAGAAACTTTTGACATGACCTTTCTAGATTTTTCTTGCAATCCAAACAACACAAGTATACAACAGGTCATATCACAACATAAACAAGCCCACAAGGCTGGATAAAGATCATTCACAACATAAGCAAGGCAAGATAAGCAAGTACATACAACAGATCTCATACATGAGCACAAACTTGCACAAAGAAGCTCCATTTTGAAAAATTTGACCCAGATTTTAAGAATTACAGCACAACAAGAAATGCATTCTCCCCCCAAGCTTAAATGGTTGCATAGTCCACAATGCAACAACATGAGATGAACACATGGAGATGGGAACACAAAATAAATTTCATGCACAAGGGTCATATGAGAGGTCCGCAATAGCTCACCGGGTGAAGAATGGAGACGATGACGCTGCGATGAGCCATCCAAAGTATCCCAAATGTGCCAAGCCGCCATATGAGGATGATGCCCTAAAAGAACAACCAAAGAAGAAACTAAGAACAATCCTACAAAATAAAGGAAAATAAATAACAAAAATAAAGAAAGAGAGAAAACACTCGGGTTGCCTACCGAAAAGCGCTTCTTTTAGGTCGGAAGCTCGACCCTCAAAGGATATAGCGTTGAAGCGCGAGTCTGGAAGGAGAGGCAAGTATGGGACGTAGTAGAAGCTCCACGTCCGCCCTCCTGTCAAAAGCAGCATACTGTCGAAAGCAGCATACCTGGGAATCCACCAGGATTCCAAGGAATGTCGACTCGGAGCAAGTTTGCTCGCGGTCGAGAAAGCACACGTGCTAACCTGCAAATAAGATAAAGAAAGACCAAGCACGTGTGTATGGTAGGGACAAAGCCCTCCAGAAAGTCAGCTGACGAAGATCCTTTCCCGTAGATCGACTGACTATACATATCATGAGGATGGCATATATCGATGCAGGATGAATGACAACTCAAAGGAATATGAATAACCTCGTCAGAACTAGACAACTCATAATGATACGAGAGGGGTTTCGAGTCTACCTGAATAGTGGATGGTGTGAAGTTTGGGGTAGGGAGGACCTCCACGGGGGTCGGGTCTGGTAGATCAAGATGAACTGGCACCCCAATGTCAGAAGGAAGTCCCTCGTCAGCAAATATGAATGTCTCCCTCTCGATCTCGTGGCTCAAGGAGTAGTCCAGAAGGTCTGCAACATCGAAACTGACACTCTCCATCTCTGGTCCGTCTGCCAATGGATCATCAAAAGAAAACGGTCCAAACGGACGCAGAGGAGTCTCAAAAACAAGCTCCCCATCATCATCATCAAACATGATCAAATCAATAGGAGGCGGAGGTGATTGATGCGACGTCGAAGAAAGAAGATCGGGTCGAAGCTCGTCGCTCAATATTGTGGTCTCTCCGTGAGGGTCTCCAAGATAGATGTCATGGGTGGGCTCCGGGACACTCAACGGAGGTGTGATGGCCTCAAATGCAGGTACTTGAGATGGCAAGATGTGGACTGGATCTCGATATCCTCTGAACTCAGCTATGCAGGATCGCACACCTTGCATCTGAGTCCGCAATAACTCCACATCCCTTGAATGCTGAGTCTTGAGTCGCTCAGATTGCTTAACCAAGCCCTCCATCAGTGCCTCTAGTTTAGATGTATCCTCAACTTCAGGAGGCGACTGTGGGGACGGATGTAGAAACTTGTTCATCTTTTCCAAATGGCGCTCAAACATCACCTCAAGCCTAGATGGTGTATCTTCATATGCAGGAGGCTGCGGTGAGTACTGCTGATGTGACAAGTATGGAGCCTGATGTGATGTACATGGAAGCTGCTCTCCGTACCTAAAACCCTGCGAAAGATGACTAGGAGAAGATGATGAGATAACAGGATGGTTGTTCCTATATGGTGAATTTGGGTATGTAGGCCATCCAGGACGATATGTAGTGGATGCTCGACCACGCTGACAAGCGGCGGGTGAATGACCTCGAATACCACAAATACAACATATAGGAGCAACACTAATATGAGCAAATAATCCACGAAGGGCTGCATCCATCTGACGAGGCAAATCATCTAGTTTAGCACTGAGATTGTCACATGCATCACAAAAAGAGTGGGAACCATCCATATCCTCAATCAGTGAAAATCAATCAACGAGAAAAGGACAAGAGAAAAGGCGAGAAATAAAAGAGCTGGGACGGAAAAGGGGGCGGGAAAAGATGCAAACAAAAACCGAAAAGAAAAACGAAAACAAAATGATTTAATCTAGTTAAACACGTTCACTTGCATCTAATCCCCGGCAACGGCGCCAAAAATTGATACCTGCCTAGACCGTCTCGCAATAGAACGAGGACGATGCAGTAGGCGAGTATTCTAGTCGTTCTTTCCACAGGGACTAGAGAAGCAAAACGTGAAGAACTAGACTAAATTGAATGAATAAGAAACGAAAATAGATGAAAGAAAGAGAGCTGTCAGAAGAAAGAGAGAGAAAGACAGAGGTGATCGCACCACGACTATCAATCAATGCTAAGTCTGTACGCATATCCGTGAGTACAAGTGATGGAATCGTAATCATCTAGTAGTCTCACGAGGGGGAGGCGAATACGACTAGAAGGAATACGTCCATCAACGATATCAACGAATGAGTGCGTAAAGAATTAACACCAATTAATCCCCTAACAACCATCAAGGAGTACAAGCAACAACTCAACAATACTCAGTTTGAATATATGTTTATTAAAGTTTAGAATTGACACTCAGCAATGGAATTCATCAGAACATGAATCTCCAGAAGCATTTAGCAATTCACTTCTCAACACATCAATTCAATGCAAAACAACCACTTTGAACAACAGGTTTGTACAGATTTGAGCATGACAGACACATCAAACATAACATTTAACCATCACGATCACACTAACAATTGATCATTGAAAGTTTGAACTCATCTGAACACTAGAGACTGATTCCTAATTATGTTTCAATGCAGTTGCTACATACATGCAATCCAAACCTAACCGAACCAAGTTGTCAAGCAGCAAATTGGGTACAGTTTTCTGTACATCATGTGACCAGAGGAAACAAAAATCGTCTATACAATTGAAATGATCCAATTTAGTTTAATCAAGTCAATCCAGCTCCCAATCAGAGATATAGTTCAACTTTAGTAGCAAGACAAATTCGAAACAGAACTCATACAAATCCAAACACAAGAACTCTAGCAGATTCAGTAAACTCCTGCAATCAGTGCAAACAGTTCACACCTCATTGATTCATCATAGTTCAGGTCTAGTTCCCTTTTCTATACATGCATCACTGGAATAACAGATTAGGGGGAGAAGAGAATGAGGTTGAGAGAGGGGAATCGTTGCCAAGAGTTCGAAGTCGAAGAAGAAGCCGGGCGCAGAGGTCGCCGGAGCAGTGGAAGAAGATGGCTGGAGTCGATGAAGACGTGGCCGTCGTCGTCGAAGCCGCAGCAACTCGGGATGAAGAAGAGGATGCCGGCTCGGTGAAGCACAGCTGTGGCGGCGCCGGCTCGGGACGGCGATGAAGCGAGATCGGCTACTGGTGGAGTGAAGAGGGGTGCCCGAGGAAGATCCCAACGGCGGCTGTCGTGGAGCTGTGGGGCGGCGACGCTGAAGGCCGGCGCAGATCCGTGGCACTGGAGCAGAGGCACCGCCGCTGTGGAAGCCCACGGCGCGGGATGGAGGCGCACGACGGTGGGATGGCACCAGGTGGTGGATCGGCGCTGGAGACTGGCGGATCGGTGGCGTGGGGCGGCTGTGGTGCCTACGCAGGGGATCCGTCAATGGAGGCCACGAGGGGCGGCTGTGGGGGCTTTGAGCTCGCCGTGGAGAGGAAGGGCGCGGCGCCGTGGAGATCTGGTGATGGTGGCGCGGTGGCGCGTGGATGGTGCGGGAGAGACGCAGTGGTGGCGTAGCTGGCTCGGTGATGTCTCGGGCTGTGCGGTGCAGGATGAGAGCGGCGCGGGATCCGTGGGCGAGGACGAGCACCGCCGGTGTATGGCCCGGCCACCGGCGGCGAGGTGGAGGGAGGTGTGGAAGAGTGATTTGGGGAATAAGAAGAAAGGAGTAAAAAAAATAAATGCCGGGCTCAAGAATGCTTCAGTGGCCGGCGGCAAGGAAAAGAAAGGGAAATGTGGCACTTTTGCAGAAAAGCCCTCGAGCTTTTGGAGAATTAGAAATGTGACCTCGTGGCTAGGGTTTGGGATTCCGGGCCCCCGGAGACTCTGATTTCGGTGCAGTCAGATCCCACGCGTCCGCAAGAACGCGCACTTCCATCAGGAATCGTCCGATGGCCGGATTAAGTCGAGGACACACGTCCGCTAGCCGAAAATCCATCCAATCCTCGCCGACCTGTGATAAAAGTTGGAAAAACGAGTAATCCGGTCGATTTGGCAATTAATCTGGAATAATCTAGGTATATATGCCGAGGTATATGACTAATATGTGCAAAAGCATGGGGAAAATGTACACAAAAATGAGGCAAATCGAGTAAATATCAATATCCCATATCCAAGGCGATATATCCTCATATCACATTATTTTTATTCAAGCCTTTCAATCTTATACTCATAACAGTATTTCGTATACTTTAGGGCATAAATCCACATGCCTCTTAGTTATCACATGTTTACTAGACTATGTTATTACCGCGACACGTCAACACATGACAGTCCACGGCAACGCCCCTTATCGTGACAACACATGCCACTTGGGTAATCTTGAACTAACAAATTTTAGTTTATAAAACAATACTTGTGTCACACCCCATGGATTTAATCCACCGCGGCATACTCCTAAAACTTGGAGCACGAAGTATTCGAATACATTTTTAAACTCTGCAGAGATGTTCCTCTTTTTAAATCCACTTTTTCACTCGACTTCCAAGTCGGGCCAACTCCATGTGACAGATACGCATGTGACAAGGTCGAGATCACACAACGTTTTGCAGTCTAGTATTAACAGCATCCCTGCCCGGTAAGTGGACAATCTAGTCCCAAGTACCGTTGTGGGTCCTCCCCACTGCCTTACTTCCCAGCCTGGGTCTATGTTCTCGCAAGACACATAGCCTCTCTTGATTACAGTCGCGCACGACTTAATCTGGCGTAGGGCGTCTTCCTTCTTTACACCTTACCCTCTCATAATTTTTCTGATCTCACACCACTCATGGACGAACTGCGTCCCACCAGTTTCCATGCGAGAAACCTGATCGACAAGCCATGCAGGGAACTGATAATACTAAGAAAGCTACTAGATTGCGCCTGTCCCATACCAGGTAAGTGGTTGGTACGTTTTTCATGCCACTAGACGCACGACACAAGGTTCTAGTCCTTATATGCCAGTGACCAGATCATACCACAAACCATGCACCTTCAGTGCCTGCACATCCAGTGCAGCCAAGCACCTCCAGTGCTACCACCATTCCACACCAAAATACTTGTCACGGCTAAGGATTCTATTTCATGAATATAAATGTATATGTACATACTTTTATTAGTTCATGGCTTGCTATCTTAACAAGTTCACATTCTTCAAGTATTCAATCTATCACTGCCATAATATTATTGATCTCAACACATGCAATATTAATGAGATATTCACTCATGGAATAGTATAGCAATTCATAAAATATAGGTTCAATATGGTCAAAGTATGACTTGCCTTCCGCGTCGTAAGTATCAGCAGTTGATGATGGTTCAGCGACAAGATCTTCAACCCCGGACTCTTGCTCTAAACAAGATCAAACAAGCAAACAGGCATTACAATCAATCCTATTCTTACTAATTCACTACATGCAAAGATGCAAGGAGAAAATACTCTGGTGATACAAGGTTTGAAAGCGATTTGAGTTTAACTATAGAAACCAGGGTTAAGATTAGTTGTCAAGGTTTACAAAGTTCCAAAATATCAGGGTAATATCAAGGTTGTGACTAGTTCGCCCAAAAACAGCGAACGTCTTTAGGTTGGCATTCGATTCAAGGCATCGACATAAGGTCAATGGGTGATAGAGGGCTCAACTCAAGTTGTGACAGTAGAGAAAAGTGTAGATCACAACGTCAGGAGTCTAAGGGACAAAGTTATTTCCAAAGTTCATGGCTGGAAGTGGGTGAAAAGGCTCAATGCCACTGGCTGACATAGGCTGACAGTGCTCTAGAATGGCATTGACATGGTTTGAGCAGTTTCCAGTGGCCAAAGTAGGTTTTGATCCAAGCATATGGTGCACAAGGTAGTGAGACAACTATTTGACAAAGTAGTTTCTGTTTTACATGACCAGAGGTGGGTGAACAGGGCTAATGCCACTGGCTGACATAGCCTGGCATAGGTTTGACACGGCCAGAACTAGGGTTAGCCATATCTTTTGATTAAAGGCTCCAAATGATGCACCACTTTGTCTGGTGGTTAGGCATTTGTAACAGAAACAAATGTCTTAACAGGATCTAGGACAGGAGATGGCTGGAAGGTGATGAAAATCGGCGAAGAACACGGTGGCCGAACTATTCTCAACAGTTTCTGGGCAAAACCTTGGCATGGTGATACCTCTTCATCTGGGCCGATCCAGGTGTCGAGCTAGAAGACAAAAATACTCATGGGGTCCAGGCACATCTACTAGACAAGGTGGTTGGGGTTGAAACGGCCGGGAACAAAATCCGGCGACCGGAGCTAGGGAAGAAGCCACAAAAATTTGGGCATTTCTGATCTAGGACGAATGAACTCAAATCCTTGCTTGAGGATGGTCTCTGGAGTATAACAAAGCTAGATGTGAAGCTAGATTGTCTGGAGAAACACCAGAGAAGCTTAACAGCGAGCTCCAGCTTACATGCATGGTGCAAAGTTGGGGTTTTTCATATTTTAGCAAATTCTTCGATTCTGGTTGCTTAGAGATGCTTAGATAAGTTCACTAATCAAGATTGACAACAGGCTCGAGAGCTAATTCACTCTGGTTAGAGTTTAATTGCTCGCCGGAGTTGTCGGGGAAAATCAGCAATTCCCGGCGAGGTGGTGCGATAGAGTTCAATTGGCTACTACTACACAGGTAAGTGGATGAGGGTTACTTACTGGTAGCTTCAATTTGAAGTTCGGTGCAGTGGATTGGCCTGGCACCGTGAGCCTCTTCTCGAGCTCGCCGAAGAAGACGAAGACGACGGCGTGGTTAAGAATTTGAGTGGTTCTGCCGTGTGTGTGTGTAAAGGAGATGGCCAGAGCAAGCTTAAGTAGGCGAAGTGAGCAACAACGGTTGAAAGTGCCTGGAGACTTGGAGCTGTGAATCAACGGCGAATTGACTGGCCGGGGGGGACAGCAGCGAGGTGACGCGCTCCAGCGGCCGTGCCGGCTTTTACAGTCTGGCGTGCAGTCCTGGTTGATGCAACGGCGACTTGATGCTTCCCCCAGGCATGCTTGCAACGTGGCGCAACTGCGCTGCCGTTGTCGGGCGCGCGCGCGGGAGAACGAAGGCGCTGCTGGCGGGTGAAACGGTTCCACGGTGGCAAACACGATGCGCACACGCGGCAAGGAAACAGTGGCTGGGGTGGCAACGCTGGAGATCGCCGGCGACGAAACCGCAGCGGTGGCAACGGCAACGGCCAAGCTCCGGTGCTCGTGGTCGTTTGAACGGCCTGGTCGTGCACAGTAGCCTGTGGTCGAACCAGGGACTGATTTGCGATGATTTTTGGTTTGGCTTTGGACTAAACTGCAAATCTGGTCTTTGAGAGGTTCGATTTGGAATTTGACTCCATGGCTGAGTATAATATTTCTATTAATACTCATCTAGCTCAAATTTAGAGAAAATTGATAAGATTTGAGGGATTTCACCTATTTTCGAAAATAGGGTAAAATTAGGGTAAAATAAATCTGGATTTTGTCGATCTCGAATTCTGGTGATTGGAGAGAGATTTTGAAGTCTGATCAAACAGGAGATCTGTATCAAATAGCATTTGGGAGGTGTTCCCTGAAGAAATTCTGGAGTTGGAATTGATTTGTAGATTTTAGCCTTTTCAGGCTTCCAGGTAAACTGAAAAGGACTTATTCGCAGTAAAATTTGGACTAATCTGCGAAAAGTGTTTAGATGAATTAATCTGGCTCCCAACTTTTTGAAGTGAGTTGAGGATGAACCTAGGAACATATTCCAGGGGTTACTTGAGTCTGGATAGGGTTAAATCAAGATAACTCAATTATCTGGAAACTGGGGTACTTAGGGTAAATCTGAATTTTCCTGTTTTCGAAAACAGAGAGAGGCTTAGGTACTGGGAGTTGGGGTCCGAATCTGATCTGGCTCTTGAAGACTTTTATCTTCAGGGTAACTGGTAGGTTAAATCTGGATGGTCAGATCTTGATCTGGATCTAGAGAATAGATTTGGAGATTTTTAGGGTTTGGGAGAGATTAGAGTTCAGCTGATCTGGCTACTACTACAGAGATACATGCATGCAGGGTTTTTATGCAAAACTTTTCACCCCCAAAACTAGGGTGTTACATGGGGCTATTGGATCCGGAGGTGGTTCTACCTTCGGGTCCGGGATGACGGGGTGGTGTATTCCCAGAGGCCGCCACCTACAGTAGGTCGTCCGCGCCGAAGCCCCCTGTGTGGACGGACGAGGAGCTGGAGCTCCATGGGAAGGTCATTGTCTCCCGGCGCACCAGCTCTATGCGGGACGCTGCCGAGGAGATGATGTTGTTGAGGATCTCCCCCTTCTCTCGCGGGAGAAGGGGGATCGGGATGGGCCCAAAGCAACGGCCTCCGGTTAAACCGGTGACCCGACGTAAGTGTTCGTTACCTGGTTCATTGCATTTACAAATTTTTCAAAATTTCACTAACTCTTACCTTTTGTAGTCCGGCCGTACCCGGCGGCAGGGGAGAAGGCGGAGAACCTCCTGGAGAGGTACTTCGCCGACGAGCACGACGCATCGTGGGGGAGGGCCCTCTCCGGAACATGGTAGCCGAGGCCTTCGGGCTAAAGCTACCGGAGAGGAAGCCCCTCCCCACCCCCGGATCGCACAAGCGGGGGAAAGAAGTTGCCGGGGGCCCTGAGCCTAAGAAGGCCAGAGTCCAAAAAGCCCCCGGCCCATCGACGACGCTGGCCTCGACGCCGGCGATGGCCCGGGACGAGACCCCCGGGACCGGGTGCGCCCGGGCCCCGGCCCGGAAGGAAGTAACACCCCCTCCGCCGGAGAGCCCCGTTGAGGCTCGGGGGAAGGAACCAGCCGCGGGCGGGGCGGCGTCCGATTCGGCAGACTACGCCCCTTCGCCGCCTTCGGTGGCGGCCCTCCCGGCACCCCCGGCGCCTTTGGAGCCGGAGAAGCCGGAGTTGAGATTCGCGGAGGCCTCGCCTCCGCGGGTAGAGTGGCCGGTAGACGAGGGGGGAGCCCCTCAGTCTATGAGGTCCCTCCGGTAGTGGAGGTCTCGGGGCCCTCCCGCCCGGGAAGGGAAAGGCCTGATGGTTCCTCCTCGGGCAGGGACCCCTTCCGAGAGTTCCTCGGGCACTTCCTCGGAGGCCACCTCCTCGGCGACGAAGACGTCAACCACCGCCACCCCTGCCGAAATAATGCCGGGCACTCAGGTCCGGGGACCCCTCATCGGCCTCGATGGGACCAGCGTCGGGCGGGAGACCCCCTTGCTTTCCATGGGGGAAGTCGCCCGCTACGCGGAGGGCCTGCAGACCCGGAAGGTGCAGGCCTACGTTGCGGAGGGGACACTCCACGAGCATTTTGGGGAGCTCTAGTCTCTCCAGATTCAGGTACTTACCCGAGTCGATGACGCCTTCTTACGGCTCCCTGCACTTGAATTTTTTCTAACTCTAGAGTTTGTAGGGGGCGGCCATTACCTGGGGCCTTGAGCAACGGATCAGCCGGTTGCTAAAGGACGTGGAGGAGAGGGCCGCCACCTACCTGGGGCAGTGGGACGAAGCCCTCCAGGAGCTGGCCGTCAACGGACTCAGGTCCAGGCTTAGGTCCACGTCTCCGAGGCCGTCAACGGCCGCCTCCAGCAGGAGGCCAAGGCGAAGGAGGAGGCCTTCCGGGAGCTCGAGGGCTCGAGCGTCCGGGCAATGATGGACGCGGGCCGCTCCGTCCGCTCAGCCCTTGAGAGCCTTGGCGTGAGCCTAGGCTCCGGGAGGAGCTCGGAGGTGCTCCCGGCCATCCTCGCGGAGGCTGTGCGTTTTCTTAATGCACAGGTCTCCATGATCCCGGAGGCCGCAGATGCCCGGGCCCGAGGCTGGGCAATCCCCGTGGTTGCGGCCGCGGGTGGGCTCGTGGAACACCGTGGGGTAGGTGCTCGGGCGATCGGGGGCCGCATCCCCGGAGCTTCCCCGAGTTCTTCGAGCCTTCGCGCCGGGAGGTGGAGCAACTCGCCAGGGGCTTCTACGACCGGATCGTCCGGGTGAGGTTCCCGGCACCGGCGCCTCCAGCAGAGGACGCCCCGGCCCCGGCGGAAGCCCCCCGGGGGGTGGACGCCAATGATAAAGTATGAGCCTCCCCCGGGTCTTAGATAGGACCCTTCTTTTGCTTTCTTAGGATTTTGTCCCCGGTAGCTTCTTAGAAGAAGCCCCGGATACTTGTAAAAAGACATTTTGAAATGCAATGGAATTAGAAATTTTTCTAAGTCTTGAATGAATACATTGTTACCAGGATTCCCGGGAGGTTACTCCCGGGCGAAGGTCCGGAAGAGGTTCCCCAGGGGACGCCCAAGCAGCTTTGATCTTGCTAAGTCTCATCTCCGGGGAACGCAGCGGGGACGTTGTCCGAGAGCCGATCAGGTTAAGATGGCATCCGGAGTGGCACTTGGACAATTTGGACAATCATCGCGCCGAATTATCCCCTCCGCGTCCAGGGTCCCGGATGATCCCCCCTCTTCGGATACATCCACCGGCAGGCTATGAGTATTGGCCCGAGGATGTGCTCCGGGAAGCTCAGCGCCGCGTAAGCACATTGTACCGGGACCTGGCCCGGGAGCTAGTAGAGGGCCTCCGGGGTTATAAGGCGTAGGAGCCTTAGGATGTAGAGAACTTCCGGGTTTTGACCCGAGTTGTACCGTTTCCGATGCCCACCGAAGGGGGAAGATGTCCTCCGGTTGAATAATTAATAAAGCTGTGTTTGCTTCTTGTTGCTTTGAGAGTCTCCTTTTAATATTTTCCTTGGATGGTCTGGACGACTTCTCTTGATAAGAATGAGCTAAGTTTGTTCGTGGATGGTGCGGTCGACACCCGGGGGTTCCTTATCCCCCCCCCCCCCCCGCCCGCAGTGGGCCGGAGGGTAACTCCGCGCGCTGTGGGGTTGACAAAGCCCCCTGGTTTAAGATGAAGACCTGTGACATAAGAATTTTTCCAAGTTAGAAAATTTCAAAACGAGGTTTCCGGGGAAAATCCTTCCGGGAGACAATCGTCCGGTCGCCGTGAGAACGGGGAGCCGGGAATAAGGTCTCTGGGGAAGAAACATCCGAGAAAACCCGACCAAATTGTAACATCCCAAATTTTGCCATCTCTTTAGCTTGCCAGTCAACGTATCTTCATTGGATTCTCGGATGTCTCAACCCTATTTTTGATCCTTATCTCAGAATTATGATCTCAGGTATGCCACTACCTTAATTTAAAAAGTTGGCAGATAAACTACGCCTTCGGTCCATTTTCGCTTTTTAGTCCAAAAGTATCGCATATCAGTTCTTTTCAGATTTGTCAGGAGCCCAAAAAGACCAAAAGTCTCAGATCACCTTCAAATTCTGATCTGATTCAGTGACTATCTCCCATTCATTATTCTGAACATTTTTCCCTTCTGAAAGAATTCCAAAAGATCAACCGAATTCCTAGTTTCAGCCTCGCCAAAGTTTCAAACCCTAATTACCCTATTTACCCTAATTACCCTGTTTTCGATTTTTGTCAAAACCACCAGATCTTATCGGATTTCACCGTTTTTCCTGCTGGATGAGTCCAAGAGATTTAGCAATACTCATCTACAAAACCAGAACTCAGATCTGCCCTTTAGATCTCTAGATTTGCAAATAGGCCCAAATTCCCGAACTACATTCCTTACAGTTTAGTCCAAACCTTCGCAAATCAGTCCAAACTTCGCAACCAGGCCCCTGTACCATTTTCGACCACGACCAGCGCCATTCGACCGCACCCGCCACTTAGCCTCGTCGCAGAGCTCGCCGCCGGCAAAGTATCCCACGCAGCCACGTAGCCACCACCTGTGCGCAACCGTGCCGCCACCGTGGAGCCACCGTAGCCGCGCTTGTGCCGTGATTCTCCCGCGCGCGCGCGTGCTCCAGCAGCAGCAAAGCAACGCCACATTGCAGCCATGCCGAAGCCAATGATCCCGTCGCCCTGCTCCAGCTGATTTGCTGTGATTCCCCCTTCTCTGGCTCAGTCGTTGCCGTGTCCCAATGTCGCCTCGAACCCTTCTCCGGTGTCAGCCGCGAATCCCGCTTGTTATGCTTCTACTCCCGAGAGCTCAACCCATCGCCTATATAAGCACCCCCCCTTGCCCAGCATTTCTTCACACCACCCGTAGCTGCAAGCTCCAACTTCTACCACCAGAGAGCAACCGATTTTCCTTAGCGCCCCCGTGAGCACCTTCTTCTCCGGCGAGCTGCTTTCGAGGCCACCGGTGCCAGCTTCGCCCGCAGCTTCCCACTCCAAACCAAGGCCACAAGTGAGTTACTCTCATCCCCCTCTCCGTATCATAGCATCCAATTGGCCCCCGGCCAACCTCAACGCCGGCGATCGCCGGAAAAGCCCAAATGCCCTGTTTCCTCAATGCTGCCCTATTCGATCCAAATTAGCCCTTGTGCTAGTGATGAAAATTGATCAGAACACTCCTTTGAGCAAGCCTACGAATTTGGATTTCAAAATCGAGCTAAGATTGTAGCCTCCTGTAGTTTGCGCGCCACCAGCAAATCAGCCCACGTCGCCGAGCTTCTCCGGTCATCCTCCGGTCGAATTAACCCCACAAATAGTTCCCTCACCTCACCCTCTCACTCCCTGAGCAATGAATCGAGTTCAAACTCTTTAAATAAAAAACCCCCAATCTCCAGTGTTGTCTTCTCCAGCGCCGGTCGCTGGAATTTCTCCCCGGCTGATCTAGCCCCGTACACTTTGTCCCTTGGATAGATCTCAGTACCCCAAGCAACACTGTCTACTAGCTCGACTCCTGAATCAACCTGAATCAAAAGATATTCCAATGCCAAGATTACTGTCGAGTAGCTCAGGCCACCGTGTTTACTCACCGGATTTGGCCACCCTCCGGCCACTTTCTGCCCTTGAGCCTATTGAGTACTTTGTTCCTGTTATCAAGGCCTAACTCCTAGACAAAGTGGTTCATCAATTGGAGCCCTGAGTCAAAAGTGATGCCATGCCGTAGTTTCTGGTCATGTCCAGCACTATGTCAGTGCATGTCCACCAGTGGCATTGAGTGATTTAGACCTGTTTCACTTGAGCAATTGAAATTCCACCTTGTCCATTAGATTCCTGGAGTTGTACTCTACAACTTTCTCTACTGTCGCTTCTCCAGAAAACCTACCTGAGACCAGCTTAAGGCTATGTCTTGCCGTAGACCGAATGTCAGCCCTTCAACATTCAACTCCTTTCGAGTCCATCTCTTCAATCAGCATCCAAGTGACTTTGTCCAAACCTTTCCCCTGCATGCATGATATATTTTACATATCATTTCCCATAAAGACTATCTTCTGTATGCTTATATAGTGTATGTGTGTATTATCTGTATCCGTCGTGGAACCAGAGGTTGAAGGAGCGGAAGAAATCTTCGAAGAATTATCCAAGTAACTAGACCCAGCATTGCAAGGCAAGTCTCAATCCCTTGATCATGTCTCGCCTATTATTTTGAAATGAAGTATGTTAATTGTTTTCAAGTATATGCATGCCTTATATTCAAAAAAGAACTATATTCAAATAAAGTGATTAGATATGACCTAAATGATTGTAAAGCCCCTTTTGACATTGAATATCCCTGCACCCTTGTCACCCTAGATTATCATGCTTAGGCTATGCTATGCTCAAGATTATATGTTAAATGTTGAATGGTCACATATGAGAAAGCATGTTCAAAACCTCTTTTTGTGAAAGAAAATGTGATTGGAATCAATAGTGAGGATGGTTCGATTGGATGGTGTTGTGTGCGCACTGGGAATGTGAAAGACTCCTCACTAAAGATTCATAAGGACTAGAACCTTGTGTTGTGCTTCTATGAGGCATGAAAAACGTACCAACCACTTGCCTGGTTATGGGACGGGCGTAACTTAGTAGCTTTCTTTAGTATTAGCTTTTCCTTGCAAGGGTTGTCGATCCAGTGTCTTGCGAGAACTGGTGGGCCGCAGAAAGCCATGAGTGATGTGAGTTCAGAAAAATCATGAAAGGAAAAGGTGGACAGAAGGAAGACGCCCTATGCCAGATTAAGTCGTGCGCGACTGTAATCAAGAGAGGCTATGTGTCTTGCGAGAACATAGACCCAGGCTAGGAAGTAAGATAGTGGGGAGGACCCACAACGGTACTTGAGACTTAACTATCTATTTACCGGGCAGGGAATAGTTAATGCTAGGACTGTAAAACTGTTGTGTCATCTCGGCCTTGTCACATGCGTAAAAGTCGCATGGAGCTGATCCGACTTGAAAGCCGAATGATCGGTGGATTAAGGTGGTACACCTTTGCCAAGTTTAAAAAGTATCGGATACTCTGAGCTCCCAGGTTATGGAGTCTGCGCGCTGTGGATCCTATCCACGTCGATGCAGCACAAGTAGCTTTTGGAAAGTTTTTCACAAAATCTGAATAAAGTGGTGACTTATGGAAGACCGCCACACACAACATTTTCTGAAAATCTAGCTTAGGATTTTAAAAGCCTTGCTTTTGAAAATAAAGACCTTTCTTCAAAATTGAGAGTGAAAATCTATTCTATTCCTATATATATATACAACCAAGACCCCTTTCCTTGAAAACCCTTCATCTATATATCCGCATTCTCATAACGGGACTTGCTGAACATCGTGGAAAAATATGCTCACCCTTGCCTTTTCACACAAATTCAGAAGAAAGGATTCGAGGAACCTGATTCTCTTGACCTTAGCACAGAGAAGAGGAAGGAACCTTTACAGACGATTTGAGCTTCTAGGAGGGTCATGCGCCAAGTTGAGTTCGATGTGGTAAAGGCCCGAGCCGAACCGCTGCAGAAGGAAATGAAGACCTTTGTTATTGCTTTCGTGTTATTGTTTTTGATTCTTGATTTATGAAAGATTCTCTACTTTGTATCAACTTTAATTAATGCCATTCTTGGCTTTATGATAATGTAATAGTGGTCCTCGTGACCTTGTACTTGTTTTATCTATTTGACTTATTGTTTAAAGTAAATCCTGTTGTTGTGAGCTTGTGATGTACCTTTCTGTGTGCAATCCACCTGGGCGGTTGCCATCGGAATCCTCAAATGAGGGTCCCACAGAAATTTCTGGAGGTGAGCTTTCTGGGAGACAATCGTCCGGTCGCCGTGAGAACGGGGAGCCGGGAATAAGGTCTCCGGAGAAGAGTATCCAAGAAATCCGTAATTTTTCTGGGAGACAGTCATCCAGTCGCCGTGAGAACGAGGAGCCGGGAATAGGGTCTCCGGGGAAGAAATACCCAAGAAAGCCCGATAGGAGATTTCCGGGGATAGACCTTACAGGAGACAATCGTCCGGTCGGCGTGAGAACGGGGAGCCGGGAATAAGATCTTCGGGAAAGAAATATCCAAGAAAGCCTGAGACGTCCAGCTGGGTAGACTGTCGACTCCCGGAGGAGGATGTGCCCGATGATGGGTCTGAGTGTTTGGGTAGGGGACTAGTCTCCCAAAGTGACTCGTTACCACGATCGCTGGGGACCGGGTTGCCGCTTACACCCTCAGTCCACGAGGGCTGATCGTAAGCCGCCCTACAGGAGGGACTTGCTGGGTCTGAGCCCACTTCCTCCCCGCGAGGACGCCCACCCCGCGGGGACGGGGAGGGCATCGCCGTTGGGGGCGGTAATGTGAAGAACCTGCAATGAGACAGTTGAAGAGAAGAATCCAGTTGTATTGACAATGAAATGAAATACAACGCCTCCCCCCGCGAAGTCGCGAAAGGGGGGGGAAAGGTGATTACAATGCCCCCTCCCCCTCCGGCGTGATCGCTCCGGGGGAGGGGACGGGCTTGTGTAGGCTAGACGTAAAACTTGTGAAGTAAACGCAAGTTCCACATGTGCTTCAGCTCCTGCTCTTGGAGGTTGGAGAGCTTGTAAGCCCCCGAGCCCAGGACCGCGGAGATCCTGTAGGGGCCCTTCCATTTGGGGGAGAGCTTACCCTGGGCTTGGGGGTCTGTGACGCGCTTGAGGACAAGGTCGCCAAGGCGGAAGGCCCTCTCGCGCACGCTCTGGTTGTATGCGCGCGCCATCTCGCGCTCGTAGATGGCGTGGCGGAGGAGTGCTCCGTCGCGTTCCTCCTCCACGAGGTAGATCTCCAGTCGCCGGTTGGCCTCATTGGCTTAGTACGCTGCGGTCGTAGCTCCGTCTAGGAGCTCGACTCGCAGCGACCGAAAGCCAATTTCCGGGGGGCGGACTGCCTTCACCCCGTAGACTAGGGAGAAGGGAGTATGTCCCGTCACCCGGGTCGGGGTCGTGCGCATGGAGCAGAGGATGCTGGGGAGCTCCTCTGCACATGCAACCCCTATAGGATTATGCCGTTGACCCTCTCGACAGCCCCATTGCTCCAGGGATGGGCCACTGAGGCGAAATGGATGATGAGCCCCAGGCCCTCGCAGAATTCCAGGAAATAAGCCTAGTCGAATTGGGTCCCGTTATCAACAGTGATTTCCCGGGGGACACCAAAATGACAAACTACGGTTTTCCAGAAAAACCGCTGGATGGCCCGGGACGTGATGCTGGCCAAGGGTTCCGCCTCTACCCACTTTGTAAAGTAGTCGACCGCGACCACCACATACTTGTATCCTCCGGGCGCTCGGGGGAAGGGCCCTAAGAGGTCCATCCCGCAGCGCACGAAGGGCCATGTGATGGGGATAGTCTGCAGCGCTACAAGGGGGAGGTTCAAACCCTTGGCCATCTCCTGGCAGGCCTCGTACGCGAAGACAAGGTCTCGCGCGTCGCGCATGACCGTGGGCCAGTAGAAGCCCTGACGGAGAGCCTTGGCCGCGATGGCACACGGGGCTAGGTGAGAGCCACAGCTCCCCGCGTGGATGTCTTCGAGAAGTTGGAGTCCCTCCGGCTGAGGGAGGCAGCGCAGGAGGGTGGAAGCCCCCGCTTGTAGAGCCTCCCCTCCAGCAGGAGATATGCCCGGGCTTTGGCCCGGAGGTGCTTAGCCTCGGTCACGTTGGGAGGGTCCTCCTCCCCCTTGATGAAGGAGATGAGGGGGTCCATCCATGATGGAGTCCGGGTGATCTCGGCGACCTCCGGGCCGCGAGGCTCATCGCCCGTGTCCGGGGAGGCCACAGAGGGCTTCATGATGAGTTCCAAGAAGGCCCCTTTGGGGAGCGATTCCCGGGCGCTTGCTGCCCGGGCCAAGGCGTCGGCCCAGTCATTGTCCCTTCGCGGGATATGCCGGGCCTCAAGGCTGTCGAAGTGCCTCTCCATCTTTCGTACCTCTTGCAAATAAAGACTCAAGTTTGCGTCATGGCACTAGGAGGCGCCTGGTCCCCAGGGAGCGCGCAAGGCGCATCTCGAGGAGCAAAGCCTCGTACTCGGCGATGTTGTTGGTTGCGGGGAACTCGAGCCGCGCCACGTACTCGAGTTCCTTCCCCTCGGGGCTCCGGAGGACTACTCCCGCACCAGCCTCGGCGAGACACAGCGACCCGTTGAACATGTGTGTCCAATGGTCACTGCATCGGGGCGGCGCGGGGAGGTCTTCGTCCTCAGGCCCGGAGGCAGGAGTCCACTCCGCGACGAAGTCGGCGAGGACCTGCGACTTGGTGGCGGAGCGGCCTGTGAGGGATAGGGAGAAGGGGGCGAACTCGGCCCCCCACTTCCCGATCCAGCCGGTGGCCTCTTTCTTCCGCAGCACCTCCCCCAGGGGGAGGGACGACGGGACGGTGATGGGGTGGCCCAGGAAGTAGTGGCGAAGCTTCCGGGACGCCATCAGGAGGGCGTAGCAGATCTTCTCCATCTCCGTGTACCGAGTTTTGGTCCCTTGGAGGGCCTCCCTCACGTAGTACACGGGACGCTGCTGCCACCCTTGCTCCTTCACCAATACCACGCTAACGGCGACTGGGGTCGCAGCAAGGTAGAGGAGCAAGGGCTCTTCTGGAGACGGACTTACGAGCATTGGAGGGCTCGTGAGGTACTTCTTGAGGTCATCGAAGGCCTCCTGGGCCTTGGGCGTCCATCGGAACCCCTCGAGCCCCCGGAGGATCTTGAAGAATTGGAGGCCTCGCTCCCCCGACCGCGAGATGAAGCGGCTTGGCGCGGCTAAACGGCCGGAGAGCCGCTGGACATCCTTGACGGAGCGCGGCGGGGGCATGTCCAGGAATGCCCGGATCTTTTTGGGGTTTGCCTCTATGCCCCGCAGGGACACGAGGAAACCCAGGAGCTTCCCCCCGCGCACGCCAAAGGCACTTCTCTCCGGGTTGAGCTTCAACCCATACGCGCGGAGGTTACGGAAGGTCTCCGCCAGGTCGTCGATGGGGCCACTGCACGGGGACTTTTGACGACCGCGTCGTCTACGTAGACTTCGATGTTGCGGCCGACATGATCTTTGAAGACCAGCGTCATGAGGCGCTGGAAGGTCGCTCCCGCGTTCTCCAGCACGAAGGGTATGTGGACGTAGCAGAAGGTTCCGAGGGGAGTTATGAAACTCGTCTTTTCCTCTTCCCCTTCCGCCATCCGGACTTGATGGTATCCCGAGTAGGCGTCTAGGAAGCTCATCAACTCACACCTCGCGGTGGAGTCGACTAGTTGGTCAATCCGCGGGAGTGGGCAGTTGTCCTTGGGGCAGGCGCGGTTCAGGTCGGTGAAGTCCACGCACATCCGCCACCTGCCATTTGACTTCTTCACGAGGACGGGGTTAGCGAGCCACTAGGGGTGCAAGACCTCCCGAATGAACCCCGTCTCTCGTAGTCGGGCGATCTCCCCCATGATTGCCTCTTGGCGTTTGAGGGAGAGTTTCCTCAGCTTTTGTTTGATGGGGGGGTGACCGGGGGTCACCGCGAGCTTGTGCTCAATGACCTCCCGGGTGATGCCCCGCATGTCCGAGGGCTTCCACGCAAAAACGTCAGAGTTCTCGCGCAGGAAAGCCGATCTGGACGGTTTTGTCCCCGTCGTCCGGGGACAGCAGGACCTTCCGGAGGCCCCCTTCTGGACGCGGCTTGGGGAGGGGCCTCCCGGGAGGTATCGCCGCAATGTCTGGTTCCGGGGGAGAGGCCTCCCCCCCGGGCGCCTTAATGATGTTGACACTTCCGATTGTGGCGGCGGCGCGCTCGTATAGAGCACGGGCCATGTCTTGGTCTCCCCGGACGTTGATCACGCCGTGCGGCCCGGGGATCTTCATGCAGAGGTAGTTTTGATGGGTGGCTACCCCCAGGCAATTGATCGTGGTCCTCCCCATGATCGTGTTGTAGGAGAAAGGGAGGTCCACTACGTCGAATCGGACCATGTCGGTCCGGTAGTTCTCCGGGGTGCCGAAGGTCATGGGGTGATCCACCTTCCCCACGGGGTGGATCGCCTTCCCCGGGACGAACCCTTGGAGGGGCCCTGCCGTGGGCTGCAGAAGCTTCTCATCCAACTGCATCTCCTTGAAGGCCTTTAGGAAGAGGACGTCGGCGGAGCTCCCGCCATCCACGAGGATGCGGCCCAGGTGGCAGTTGTAGATGGTGGCGGAGACGATGAGCACTTCGTCGTGGGGGAAGCGAACCCCGCGCGCGTCTTCCGCCGTGAAAGTGAGGGGGACGTCCGACCACTTGGGTGGCGGAGACGTGTGCAGCACCCCCACAACCTTGACTTCGCATGCGTACTCCTTACGCTGGCGCTTAGAGTCCCGCCCAGAGGCGGATCCTCCCACGATGACGTTGATGCGGCGCTGAGAAGTTTGGAAGGGGAGAGTTTCTAAAGGCTCCCCCTCCTGCGCCAGCCCCTGCTGACTCCCCACGGGAGCAGGAAGGGCCGGAACAGCTGGCCGAGGGGGCAAGGAGGCCGGAGTCCCCCCTGCCCATGCTGGTCGAGGAACGCCGCGAAGTGCTGCAGCAGTTGGTGGCACTCTCGGATAGCATGGGTACTGGACCCGTGGAAGCTGCACAACGGTCCTTCCCTGCCTCTCCCCACGGGGCCTTCCCGACCGCGGGAAGACTGTCCTCCCCCATGGCCTTTCGGCTCGGGGGGTCACGCGAGCCGCCTCCGCCCTCGAGGACAAAGGTGTCCCGAGGCCGTGGCTCATTACGCCCCCACTGCCTGGGGCGTTTGAGGGGGTCCTTGGCCCCCCGATCAGCGGGGGCGGGAGCCCCCTGGGTCTTCTTCCAGAGGTCCTCTTCCTTTGCCCGAGCGTACTTTTTCAGTATGTTGAAGAGCTCATCGGCGGAGGAGGGGCAGCTCCGGGAGAGCCTCCGGTGGAGCTCCCCCGGGAGGATCCCGCTTTTGCACGCTTCGATGATCGTAGAGTCGGGGACGTGAGCCACTTTGCCCTTCACTTGGGCGAAGCGCTTGAAGAAGCTCCGGATGGTCTCCCCCGTCCTCTGCCGAATGGTGTACAGCTGCGAGGAGTCCAGGGGACGCACGTAGTTCCCCTGGAATTTCGCGCAGAACTCAGCTTGAGCTGCACGAAAGACTTGATGGAGCCGACCTTCAGGTTGTAGAACCAAGAGCGGGCGATCCCGGTGAGGTAGAGGGGGAAGACGTTGCACTACACTGTTTCGTACCCCCCGGCCGCGGAGATGGCTGTGGAGTATACCTGCACAAATTCGTAACGGTTGGCCTCACCGTTATAATGCTCGATGTGCGGCGGGCGGTAGGGCCGCGGCCACCGAATGCTCCGAAGTCTGCGGCATAGGGGCTGATTAGCCCCCTGCACTTCCCGGGGAGAGTCCTGGTCGCTGTCTTCCTTGACGGGGGACACGCCCTCATTATCGGAGTCGGGAAGCGGCCCAAGGGGTCCGCCAGAGTGGCGGTGGCGACGCTTTTGTTCCGGACCGGGGCTGAGTTCCCAAACATCCGGACTCTCCCCCGGACAGGCTGGATCCTCGGCGGGTCTCTTCCCCCGACCGGTGCGAGAGCGAGGCTCTCCGCGACCGCGGCCAGGGGGCGGTTCTTCCCCGCACTTGGGTGAATGCATTCGCTCGACCTGGTCTGCCGGGGGCACCATCGGGGGCGGCCCTGTGGGAGGAGGGAGCTCATGCACTGTAGCTGCCGGCCCGGAGGCTATCGGGGCCGGTTGGGGGGAGCGCCCTGCGAAGACCCCCGGAACCGGAAAGGGGGAAGCCCCTGTAATATCCGGAACTGGCGAGGGGGGAGCCCCCGCGGCGACGTCTGGAACCAGGGAGCCGATGCGGGGGGAAATCCTCTGAGGCACGGGACCTGCTCTGTCGACCGCCCCCGGTGCGGTGAACACGACGCGCGGTGCGGGACTGGCTCCCGGCGCAGGGAAAACCCTCGGCATGTATTGGGCCCCCAGCCCCGGGAACTGGCCCGGGACGGGGTATCCCCCCGGTGCCACGAAGGGCCCGGGCATGAAGTACCCTCCCGGCACCGGGAAGGGCCCGGGTGCCGGGAAGGGTCCGGGCGTATGACCCACTGGGGGAGGGTACCCCCCACTGGGGTCATACGGGGCGGATAAACCTCCGGAGACCGGAGGGACCGCCGGGTGACTCATAAACGGGGACATGGCCCCCGGATATGGGTACGGCGCATATGTGGGGGCCGGTGGCCGCGCCAACACGCGAAGCAGCTCATCCATGGAGCGCTGGGTGCGGAGCTGGCCCTCCACTAAAGCCTCGAGCAGGACGTCCCGGGGAGCCGGGGGAACCGTCGGGGGGAAACTCACTACTACCGAAGTGCATTCTACTAACCCATATTTTCTAACGGTTATAAGCAATCTGGGAAAAATCCAATAGAATAGGACGACAGCGGCGGAAAAGTGGCAATTTACTATCGGTTACACACTAGTCCAACGTTAGTGAAATGCAAATACTTTTTACTATCGGTCATTACTGTACAAACCGATATAATATATTAAATAGTTGTGGGACCCTCATTTGAGGATTCCAATGGCAACCGCCCAGGTGGATTGCACACAGAAGGGTACATCACAAGCTCACAACAACAGGATTTACTTTAAACAATGAGGCAAATAGATAAAACAAGTACAAGGTCACGAGGACTAGTATTACATTATCATAATGCCAAGAATGGCATTAATTAAAGTTGATACAAAGTAGAGAGTTTTTCATAAAAACAATAACACGAAAGCAATAACAAAGGTCTTCATTTCCTTCTGCAGCGGTTCGGCTCGGGCCTTCACCACATCGAACTCAACTTGGCGCATGACCCTCCTAGAAGCTCAAATCGTCTGGAAAGGTTCCTTCCTCTTCTTGGTGCTCAAGGCTAAAGGAATCAGGGGCCTTGAATCCTTTCTTCTGAATTTGTGTGAAAAGGCAAGGGTGAGCATATTTTTCCACGATGCTCAGCAAGTCCCGTTATGAGAATACAGATATATAGATGAGGGGTTTTCAAGAAAAGGGTTCTTGGTTTTATATATATAGGGGTAGAATAGATTTTCACTCTTAATTTGAAGAAAAGGTTTTTGTTTTCAAAAGCGAGGCTTTTAAAATCCTAAGCTAGATTTTCAGAAATGTTATGTGTGGTGGTCTTTCATGAGTCACCACTTTACTCAGATTTTGTGCAAAACTTTCCAAAAGCTACTTGTGTTGCATCGACGTGAATAGAATCCACAGCGCGCAGACTCCATAACCTGGGAGCTCAGAGTATCCGATACTTTTTAAACTTTGCAAAGGTGTACCACCTTAATCCACCAATCATTCGGCTTTCAAGTCGGATCAGCTTCATGCGGCTTTTATGCATGTGACAAGGCCGAGATGACACAACAGTTTACAGTCCTAGCATTAACTATTTCCCTGCCCGGTAAATAGACAGTTAAGTCTCAAGTACCGTTGTGGGTCCTCCCCACTGCCTTACTTCCTAGCCTGGGTCTATGTTCTCGTAAGACACATAGCCTCTCTTGATTACAGCCGCGCACGACTTAATCTGCCTTAGGGCGTCTTCCTTCTTTCCACCTTTTCCTCTCATGATTTTTCTGAACTCACATCACTCATGGCCTTCTGCGGCCCACCAGTTCTCGCAAGAAACTAGACCGACAACCATTGCAGGGAAAAGCTAACACTAAAGAAAGCTACTAAGTTGCGCCTGTCCCATAAACAGGCAAGTGGTTGGTACGTTTTTCATGCCGCATAGAAGCACAACACAAGGTTCTAGTCCTTATGAATCTCTAGTGAGGAGTCTTTCACATTCCCAGTGCGCACACAGCACCATCCACTCAAACCATCCTCACTATCGATTCCAATCACATTTTCTTTCACAAAAGGGTTTTGAATATACTTTTCTCATATGTGACCATTCAACATTTATCATATTATCTTGAGCATAGTATAGCCTAAGCATGATATTCTAGGGTGACAAGGGTGCAGGGATATTCAATGTCAAAAGGGGCTTTACAATCATTTAGGTCATATCTATTCACTTTATTGAAACATAGTTCTTATTTGAATCTAAGGCATGCATATACTTAAAAACAGTTAACATACTTCATTTCAAAATAATAGGCTAGACATGATCAAGGGTTTGAGACTTGCCTTGCAATGCTGGGTCTAGTTACTTGGGTAATTCTTCGAAGATTTCTTCCGCTCCTTCAACGTTTGGTTCCACGGCGGATATAGATAATGCGCACATACACTATATAAGCATACAAAAGATAGTCTTTATGGGACAAGATACGTAAAACATATCATGCATGCAGGGAAAGGTTTGGACAAGGTCGCTTGGATGCTGATTGAAGAGATGGGCTAAAAAGGAGTTGAATGTCGAAAGGCTGACATTCGGTCCACGGATTGACATAGCCATAAGTTGGTCTTAGGTAGGTTTTCTGGAAAAGCGGCAGTAGAGAAAGTTGTAGAGAACAACTCCAGGAATCTAATGGACAAGGTGGCATTTCAATTACTCAAGTGTAACAGGTATAAATCACTCAATGCCACTGGTGGACATGCACTGACATAGTGCTGGACATGGCCAGGAACTAGGGCATGGCATAACTTTTGATCCAGGGCTTCAATTGATGAACCACTTTGTCTGGGGGTTAGGCCTTGGCAACAGGAACAAAACACTTAACAGGTCCAAGGGCAGAAAGTGGCCGGAGGGTGGCCAAATCAAGCGAGTAAACACGGTGGCCTGGGTTACTGGACAGTCATCTTGGCATTGAAATAACTTTTGATTCAGGTCGATTCAGAAGTTGATATAGTAGACAATATTACTTAGGGTACTGAGATCTATCTAAGGGACAAAGTGTGCGGGGCTAGATCGGCCGGGGAGAAATTCCGGCGACTGGCGCTGGAGAAGACGACTCCTAAATTGGGCGTTTTTGATTCAGAGACTTTGAGCTCGATTCTTTGCTCAGGGAGTGAGAGGGTGAGGTGAGGGGACTATTTGTAGGGTTAATTCGACTGGGGAATGGCCGGAGAAGCTCGGCAACGTGAGCTAATTTGCTGGTGGCGCGCAAACTGCGGAAAGGCTACAATCTCAGATCAATTTTGAAATCCAAGTTAGTAGGCTTGCTCAAAGGGGTGTACTGAACAACTTTCATCACTGGCATGAGGATTAATTCGGATCGAATCGGGCAGCATTGAGGAAACAGGGCATTTGGGATTTTCCGACGATCGCCGGCGTTAGGGTTCGCCGGGGGCCAATTGGATGCTATGAAACGGAGAGGGGGATGGGAGAAGCTTACTGGTGGTCTTGGATTGAAGAAAGAAGCTTCGGGCGAAGCTGGCACCGGTGGCCTCAAAAGCAACTCGCCGGAGAAGAAGGCATTCACGGCGGCGCTGGGGAAGTAGCTGCTCTCTGGTGCTAGGGCTGAAGCAATGCAGCTGCGGGGTGGTGCGAAGTAATGCTGGGCAAGGGGGGGTGCTTATATAGGCGATGCGCTGAGCTCTCGGGAGTTGAAGCATATCGGGCGGGATTCGTGGCTGACACCGGAGAAGCGATCGAGACGACGTTGGGACGCGGCAAAGACTGTGCCAGAGAAGGAGGGGATCACGCGAAATCGGCTGGAGCAGGGCGACGGGATCACTGGCTTCGGCATGGCTGCAACGTGGTGTTGCTTTGCTGCTGCTGGAGCACGCGCGCGCGCGGGAGAATCACGGCACAGGCGCGGCTACGGTGGCTCCACAGTGGCGACACGGTTGCGTACAGGGGGTGTTACGTGGTTGAAGTGGTGGCTGCGCGGGAGACTTTATCGGCGGTGAGGTCTGCGGCGAGGCAAAGTGGCGGGGCTCTGGTCGAACAGACCTGGTCGAGATCGAAAATGGCACAAGGGCCTGGTTGTAAAGTTTGGACTGAACTGCAAGGGATTTGGACCAATCTGTAAGGAATTTAGTTCGGGAATTTGGTCCTATTTGCAATTCTGGAGATCTGAAGGGCTGATCTGAGTTCTGGTTTTGAAGATGAGTATTACTAAATGTCTTAGACTCATCCAGCAGGAAAAATGGTGAAATCCAACAAGATCTGGTGGTTTTGACAAAAATCGAAAACAGGGTAATTAGGGTAAACAGGGTAATTAGGGTTTGAAACTTCGGCGGGGCTGAAACTAGGGTTTCGGTTGATCTTTTGGAATTCTTCCAGAAGGGAAAAATGTTCAGAATAGTGAATGGGAGATATTCACTGAATCAGATCAAAGTTTGGAGATGGTCTGAGACTTTTGGTCTTTTTGAGCTTCTGACAAATCTGAAAAGAACTGATTTGCGATACTTTTGGACTAAAAAGCGAAAATGGTCTGAAAGGTTGGGTTTATCGGCCAACTTTTTAAATTATGGTAGTGGCACACCTGAGATCATAATTCTGAGATAAAGATCAAAATGGGGTTGAGACATCCAAGAATCCAATGAACATATACTGATTGACAAGCTAAAGAGATAGCAAAATTTGGGATGTTACAATAGTACTTGGAGGGTAAAATTGCGCACTTTTAACTGATAGTAAAATTGCGCACTTTATACTATCGGTTATTATTGTACTAACCGATATAATATATTAAAACAATACTATCGGTTTTTCATTTTTAACTGATAGTAAAATTACTCACTTTATACTATCGGTTCGTACTGTACCAACCGATATAATATATTATATAGTACTATCGGTTTTTCTCGCGTAACTGATACTGAAATTATTGATTTTTTACTATCGGTTATTACTGTACTAACCGATACAATATATGAAATAGTACTATCGGTTATATAAAACAAACCGATAGTAAAATGACTTCATATACACTAATGGTTATGACAGTGGGGACCTTATTTTACTATCGGTTTGTGTTTTTGAACCGATAGTAAAATTGGACAACTTAATTAGGTCGACCCCTGCTCTGCGCTCTACATGTTGGAATCATTTCAGCCGCGCACGACTCCAAGCTAGAGTGATCTGGAGAAGCTAGCTGAGAGGTTGATCATATTTCCATCCCCCTCGGTATTGTCATCTTCTCATCACCTCTCTCTCTCTCTCGATCACTCTTTCACATGCACTCTCCCTCTCTCTCTCTCTCTACTTGCAATTCAGTAAACTAGATACATGTATCTCCGAACTAGCTAGAAGGCTAGGTTGGCTAGCTAGCTATAGCTTGCTGAATTTAAGTAGCTAGCTAGCTGGCTCTTCCAATTAATGCATGCATCAAGTTAATTAGGGTTTCATTTATACAAATCCATTTAATGTAATTAAGCAGCTCATGTACACACATATGGCCTAGCTAATTATGTTTCATGCATATATGCATGCCCTGAGTCATTAATTATTATTTGAATTTGTCAATTTTGTGAAATAATTGTAGATGGACAGAGAATATTGGATGTATGGAATAAAACGTACTACTGTTGAGTATTTGGAGGGTGTGAATGGGTTTATTAAATTTGCTGAGCAAGAAAAGGCGAAGAAGGGACAGAAAGATATGCATTGTCCTTGTATATATTGTATGAACTTAAAAAGGTTTGGCAACTCTGATCAGATTAGGAGTCATTTGATTCGTCGTGGTTTTAACGCACACTATACCCGTTGGATATGGGATGGTGAAAATCTTAAGGAAACGAGCACCGCTACCACTCAGCAGCACCCGGAAGTGGATTGCAGTAATGATGATCATGATCAGAACATTGGTAATGTTCATTCGGAAGTCCATGTAGATGACGACAATTTAGATGAAATGTTACATGATGTAGAAGAAGACTACAGCGAAAACGATTTAGCTAAATTTGAGAAATTAATTGTTGATTCTGAGAAGCCTTTGTTCCTCGGATGTGCAACATTTACAAAGTTTTCTTCTGTGTTGAGATTATATAACTTGAAGGCAAGCAACGGTTGGAGCGATAAGAGTTTCACGGCGCTATTGGATCTGTTAGCGGACATGCTTCCAGAGGGAAATGAGTTGCCAAGATCAGTTTACCAGGCCAAAAAACTATTGTGTCCGTTGGGAATGGAAATCGAAAGAATACATGCATGCCAAAATGATTGTGTTCTGTACCGTAACGAGTACGAGGATTTGCATGTTTGTCCAAGATGCGGTGCATCGTGGTATAAGCATGGGGACATAATTTATCACAATGGATGTGATGAGGTAAAGAAAGGTCCTCCAGCCAAAACTGTGTGGTATTTGCCTGTGATTCCCAGATTGAGACGGCTGTTTGCAAATCTGAAAGATGCGAAGTACTTGCGTTGGCATGTTGAAGGTCGGAAACAAGACGGGAAACTAAGACATCCAGCTGATTCCATTCAATGGAGAAACATTAACAGAACATTCGGTGAGTTTGGCGGCGAAGTGAGGAATATAAGGTTTGGGCTGAGTACGGATGGTATGAATCCACACGGAAATATGAGCAGTCGACATAGCACTTGGCCGGTTCTTTTATGCATCTACAATCTTCCTCCTTGGTTATGTATGAAGCGCAAGTACATCATGATGTCATTACTAATTTCAGGACCCAGACAACCCGGGAATGATATTGATGTGTTTCTATCACCGTTAGTCGAGGACTTACATAAATTGTGGAGCGAAGGGGTGCCGGTGTGGGATGCACATAAGCGGGAGAATTTCATGTTGCGGGCCATGATATTTTGCACCATAAATGATTTCCCGGCCTATGGAAATTTGTCGGGGTATAGTACGAAAGGAGGCAAGGCTTGTCCTATTTGCCTGGATGAAACTGAAAGCATGTGGTTATCGAACTGCAGAAAAACAGTGTACATGGGTCACCGCAGATTCCTTCCGATGCATCACGCCTACCGTAAGAAGAGGAAGTCATTCAATGGGAAGCCTGAGAAAGGATCAGCCCCAGTGTTTGTGACTGGTAAGGAGCTTTACTTGCGCGTGAAGGACATCAAAGTTGAGTTCGGTAAATGTTCTAAACCTCCAGAAAAAATGTTTGGAAGAAGAGATCGATTCTTTGTGATCTGCCATATTGGGAGCACTTACAAGTTCGACATTGCATTGATGTCATGCACGTAGAGAAAAATGTTTGTGACAGTTTGATTGGTTTGTTGTTGAACATTCCAGGAAAGACGAAAGATGGCATCAACGTTCGCTGTGACATGATCGACATGGGCATAAGGACTGAGCTTGCACCGTTGGAGAAGGGAAAGCGGACATACCTCCCCCCGGGCTGTTATACTTTGTCAAAAAGAGAAAAAACAGAACTCTGTCAGTGCCGACATGGTGTCAAAGTTCCATGCGAGTATTCTGCGAACTTGAAAAAACTTGTGTCCATTAAAGACTTGAAACTGGTTGGTATGAAGTCCCATGATTGTCATGTACTGATGTCACAAATGCTTCCCATTGCTATCAGAGGCATTCTCCCAGTCAAAGTCAGAGAGACAATTACAAAGCTATGTTATTTCTTCAACACAATATCTGGCAAGGTACGTAAGCGTGTACTCCTAGCAAGTTAATTAGCTCCATTCGTGAAACTTGTCAGATTTTTTGGATCTGAATATTTGCTGCAACTGTGTCCTTGCAGGTAATTGATATGGATGGACTGGATGATTTGCAACGCGATGTGACTACCACTCTTTGTCAGCTGGAGATGTATTTCCCTCCATCCTTTTTTGATGTTATGGTCCATCTAATTGTTCACCTTGTCAGAGAAATTAAGTTTTGTGGACCTGTGTTCCTGCGCTACATGTATCCATTTGAGAGATTTATGGGTATCTTGAAGGGATATGTAAGGAATCGACATCGGCGTGAGGGCAGTATCATTGAAGGTTATGCCACCGAGGAGGTGATCGAATTTTGCACCAACTATTTGGCCGGGGTTGACCCAATTGGCGTTCCTACGTCCCGGCATGAGGGCAGGCTTCAGGGCATTGGAACGATTGGATTTAAAGCAGTCGTCCCCTCTAGTGATCTGTATGCAAAAGCCCATTTTTGGGTTTTACAGCACATGACGGGGGTGGATCCATACATACACGAGCACAAGGAAATGTTACGGAAACAGAATCCCTCGAAGCCAGAGATTTGGATCACCAGAGAACATAATAGGAAGTTTGCTGGGTGGATCAAAAATAGAGTCCTGCAAGCTTCTGAGGGCGATGTAGATGAAGATGTTACATGGTTGGCCAGAGGGCCTAGATTTACTGTTGGGACTTGGCAGGGGTATGACATCAACGGCTATTCATTTTACACAAGAACTCAGGACGAGAAGAGTACTATGCAATGTAGTGGAGTGACACTACTTGCTATTTCGGAGGATGCCAGGGCAGTAAGGGCACTCGACTCATATTACGGTGTTATTGAGGAACTATGGGAGCTCGATTATGTATTACTTAAGATTCCTCTGTTTCAATGCCAATGGGTCGAAATCCCTCGAGGTGTTAAAGTCGACAATTATGGGTTTACTCTCGTCGATCTCAGTAGAGTCGCACACAAAGATGATCCATTTATACTTGCTGAGCAAGCCACACAGGTGTTCTACATCGTTGACCCGGCCAACCCAAAGTTGCACGTTGTCCTTCACAGTAAGAGACGTATTGTTGGGGTCGAAGACGTTGTGGATGAAGAAGAGTACGATCAGTTCGACGAACTACCTCCATTTTTAGATGGAATCCTTCAATCTGTCCCTACCGTGGATATTGACGAAACAAGTTACCTGCGAGACGACCACGAAGAAGGATTATGGGTGGACAACCATTCTTGACTAATTTGCAATATGTAAGTAACGTATATTACTTGGATCTTTAATCGAAGAATTCTTCAAATTATTTTTCAAAAATTCTTTGGGAAAACATACGTGATGCATTGAGAATCATTTCTGCAAATTTTCATTTCAATTGGAGTATATACTTGATTTGAGCAATAATTGATTCTTTTCACAAATATATATGAAAACTGCAAATTTTCATTCCATGATTGGTCTTTACTGTTAATTTATTTCAAAATTATTGGAAGTCATCTGCATGGGGTTTCAGGTGTCTTTACAAGTGCAAAGTGATGTACTGATACCCATCTGTAATTGTTCTCAGGAAATACCTTAGGGTCAATTTAACAGTATTCTACTATCGGTTTCAACCTCCAAACAGATATGAAATTAACATATACTATCGGTTTATTGTTATAAAACCGATAGTAAAATACAATGCAAAATGATGTACTGAGATCCTCTGTAATTCTTCTAAGGGAAATCCTTTAGGGTCAATAACATTGTATTTTATTATCGGTTATAATTGTGAAACCGATATGAAATTAAACTATACTATCTGTTTATCATTCATAATCGATAGTGATTTATACTGTGTTATGAGCCCCTGTTCTTAGTTTACTATCGTTTTAGTGTTTACAACCAATAGTGATTTATACTATGTTATGAGCCCCTGTTTCTTAGTTTACTATCGGTTTGGTATAATAAAACCAATAGTGAAAAGTTCCCATACTGAAAACCCTAACTTACATGTTTTTACTATCAGTTTTGTTGTTATGAACCGATAGTAAATATTCATTTATTAGGTTATAACCTTGCACGATTTTCCCTCCAGTGCAACTGATCACATTCCAAATTCCAAATACTCGCGCGGAAAACCCTAGATTCACCGACGTTCGCTTCTTCGCTCCTCTGCGCCACCATTGCCGATTAGAATCTGGTTCTCCACCCCCTCCGGCACTGCATTGCGCCACCGCCTCCGGCCACTCCACGATCGACTGTAAGTGTTCTTGACCAAATCGCTCCTGTGTATTGCTTAATTTTGTATGCAATGGTTCATATCCCGTTCAATGGATTACAAATATAAACCTAGAGTAAAATTCATGAACTACAAACTTGATAGCTATGAGAATGACAGAATTGATGAAAATCACTAGCAATTTGTCATACAGTGTAGTCCACTATCGGTTTCTTATTCAGAACCGATAGTAAATACCTTAAACTGAATTTTCTGTTAATTATTTCCCATTTTCTAATTTTCATCTGAAATTTTGGTTCATTTACATTTTAACATACTTTATGTTCTTGCTGAGAGACTAGCATAGTTTGTACTGCTAATCTTATAGATTTTACTGAATTCAAACTTGATTACTATCGGTTTGACTTGGAAAACCGATAGGAAATAGTAGTGCCATCATAGTTTGCACTGCTAATTTGAATTTTCTGTGAATTACTTCCCATTTTCTAATGTTCATCTCAAATTTAGGTTCATTTAAATTTTAACAGACTTTATTTTCCTGCAGAGAGATTAGCATAGTTTGCACTGCTAATCTTTTAAATTTTCCTGAATACAAACCTTAGTACTATCGGTTTTCCTTTCAAAACCGATAGGAAATAGAGTATGTTTTAGTTTGCACTGCTCATCTGAATTTTCTGTGAATTACTTCCCATTTTCTAATGTTCATCTCAAATTTAGGTTCATTTAAATTTTAACAGACTTTATTTTCCTGCAGAGAGATTAGCATAGTTTGCACTGCTAATCTTTTAAATTTTCCTGAATACAAACCTTAGTACTATCGGTTTTCTTTTCAAAACCGATAGGAAATAGAGTATGTCTTAGTTTGCACTGCTCATCTGAATTTTCTGTTAATTACTTCCCATTTTCTAATGTTCATATGAAATTTTTGTTCATTTAAATTTTAACAGACTTTATGTTCATGCAGAGAGACTAGCGTAGGGCACAACAATTTTAGTTATGAACTTTGTCATGTACCTTTCTTCATATCAATTGATGGTTTGTTCATGAATTTTAGGTAAAGCCATGTCGGCATCTTCCTCGGCTGATAGTAGTGATTCGGCGAGGGCGAACGTAGATGGCGCTGCCTCATCCCAGTGCAAGAGGAAGGCGCGAGGCACAACGATGTTGGGTTGTTTGGCCAAACGCGCGGATCTTTCCTGTGAGTTCAACCAGTTTGGGAGACCAATCGGGAAGAACGCCGGGCACTATGCTGCCTATGTTGGCTTGTTGGCGAAGGAAAGGTGAAGATCACCGTCCAGAGCTGGAAGGACGTCAAGGCCGACGAGAGGGATAGGCTATGGGCGGAAGTGAAGGTAAAATTAATCAAAATCACTGAACTCTTGAGTAATCACATTCCCTTGGTTTATCCTAGAGATTAGGTAAGTTCTACTTATATACACCATTTGAAACAGGCCAAGTAGAACATCCCGGACGATGGTCCCAAGATAGCTTGCTTGAAGGACATGAACAATACGTGGAGAACCTTCCAGAGCGTCCTCGTCAGTACCTTCCTCGCTAAAGGCGAATCTCCATGCGAGAAGTACCCCTTCATAACAAAGGAGGTATGGGAGCAATTCGCCCAACAGAAGGGGACTCCTGAGTTCAAGGTATGTATGGTTCCTTTACTTGGTTACACCATTGTATGCAGTAAGCAGTGGTGCATTAATTTTCTTGTTTCTGGTACGCAGGCCCTCAGCGAGAAGAACAGGGCAATCCAGAGGAGGAGCAGTGGAAGAAGACTGAAGACGAGGCGTCGCATTTCATCGACTCCCCTGACCTACCACTCTCCGAGATCCGCAATCAGCGATGCCAGCGCTGGTGGCTGGCCAGAGGGACCGTGTCAGCCATGGGGACTGTGGCGTTCCCAAACCCCAGGGACGTCGAGGTCGTGCAGCGACTCGTAAGTTGGCTAACTATGATCACTAGTGTGCGCACAAGTTTGTATATATTTCTTCCTCACAATGGAGAGCTTTCAATGTAACAGATCTCTTGCTCGAAGGATGCGACCGAGGGATTGTTCAGTCCCCATAGGGAGAACGACATCCTTACCCGAGCTCTAGGGAACAAGGAGCATCCAGGGCGGACGCGAACCGTGGGGGCTGTGGTGCCATGGAAGGAAGGCTTCTCGGAGTCCGGGCAAAAGGCGAAGAAGGCTGGCAGCTGGAAGGAAAGGGAAGTGGAGCTATCTCAGAAGATACGGGCAGATGTGACTGCACAATTCGCGGACATGTTCGCTCAAATGAACGAGAAGTGTGAACGCCTCAGCCGAGTTGTGCAGTCCAAGGGTTTAGATCCAGCTGCCGAGGTCGACGCTGCCAGGCCGAGTAGTGTTGGCTCGAAGGTTCACGTGGATCCGGTGGACCTGATCGAGGTATTGCAACTCTTGAGCTATATATGCAGTTCGGCTGATGCCAATCCCGTTACGTTAGAATTGTTTCGCTAACCTGCTATAGTTGTTGCAAATTGCAGAAGCCGGAGAGCTGTAGCCTATTGATCAACATAGGCAACAAACCTGTTGCGGTTGCAAATGGAGTCGTATACCAGTCTTGGGAGGATGTCCGGATCCACTGCGTACCTCTGGAGCCTGGATTCGCAAAGGTACAGGTGGACATGGCCCTCCCGGGCTACAGCTCTTTTCCGTTGCCCGTCCCAACGGATGAAATGCGGACAATTGGCGAGGCATTGGGCTCATACATACAGTGGCCCAAGAAGAGTGTTAGACTACAGGAGGTAAACCCTAGCCATTCTAGCTTACAACTCAGTTAATATACTCAATTTGCAAAATCTAATTTAAGTGTTTGTACTTAAAGTGGACGATGGATACCAGCTCACTTCCTGAGGACACCACCCCCGCCACAACGCATGAGCGAACTTCTTCGGCCCCCATGCCTCCTCCGACGGCCTCAAACCCTTCGCCATCAAATGAGGCCGGCGGCACCACACCCCAACCTTTGAAGCTATACACTCGCTCCCCGCCCAAAGGCAAGGGCAAGGCCAAAGGCAAGGCCAAACAAAGCCAGCCTGGTACGTTCAAGAACGGGTCCCTACTCGTGTCGGAGTACCTTCTGCGCAATATGGATCAAATAACCAGAAGTCTCCACGAGTGGTACCTGACCCGGTCTAGGCGCCACATCAACTTCTTGGTTCACTTCAGGCCAGCCCATTTTCACCATGAGCCCGGGAGCATATCGGTGGCCCACGAGGATTTGTTCGACCTCCTCAACTGGCGGGAGCTTGATATGTCCATCATACGGACTGGAGTCCTGTGAGTTTGCTGTTGTCTGAAGTTATCACAGTTCGTGTCATAAATCTAATCACTTTTTGTATGCACTACTTACTAATGTCTACTTTGCATCCAGGTGCATGTATAGGCTGGCGTCGATGAGGGCATGTGACAAGGTGGGTTTCCTCGACCCAGAGAAAATAAGCCTCACGATGCTAGAGCACGACCAAGCACATGCGGAGGAATACATATCAAGGGCACTACTAGCGCAGCAGGACCGAGAGTTCATTCTTGCGCTGTACCACCAAAGTTTAGTGCATTTCCTACTAATTTAACTCATTCTTGTATGTTACGCCTAACTTATGTATGAAACGGTTCGCTTATATATGCAATGTAGGGGCCACTGGGTCCTCGCCGTCATTTGCCCATGGATGAATGAGGTCTATTACCTCAATTCGATGAGCGACAAGGTGCCGCATGTTTTCACCCTCACATGGCACATAGACGCGTAAGTAACATAGTTGTCTTAAAATTTTCTCTGACTAGCTAATTAATGATAACATATTAACCGGCAATGCTAAATTAAATACAGGGCTTTCAAAAATTATGCTAGTGCTGGAGGGAGGCATGACGCTTCGAAGGGCACAACAATTTCTTGGAAAGAATATGAGGTAATTAATATGGATGGAAGTACTCATGATGAGTCTTTTAATTTAAGCTTAATTAGTTCTTTCGAGTTAATTTGGGTTTATGTCTTTGCATATACAATTTTTCCAGTGCCATCAGCAGCCACAATCGTGGGAATGTGGCTTCTATGTCATGAGATTCATGTATGACCTGATCAGGAGAAACTTTGCCCAATTCCCTAAGGTAACCATTTTTCCTGACTCAAAGTCGAACTTTAATTGGATGTGACGTACGATCCTAACTTCATACACGCATATATGCAGAGCACCATGTTGAAAGAGCAATATGAGTTGCCTCAATTGAAGGAGCTACGAACAATTTGGGCTCAATATGTCATGGAAGAAGTGGCTATCAACGATCGACAGTAACTGACTTGTGTTGATTGCTGTATTTGTGAATATATATTGAATGTGTTGATTGCTGTATTTGTGAATAAACTCAATATGTGAATAGATTCATTGATGTATTTGTGAATAAACTCGATCAATATGTGCATAAATTCAATCTGTCCAATGCATGTGTATATTACTGTATTAGTGTATTTGTGAACAAATTGATCAATATGTGAATATTGCCGAATATTTGTAAATATTGGTGTATTTGTGAATGATCCAATGTATCTCTGTATAGCTGTATGTATATGTGCATGATTCTAGTACTAACCGTGCCAGTACATAACCGATAGGAAAAACTAATATTACTATCGGTTATATACTACAATCGATAGAATAAATATTACATTACTATCGGTTCATATGCAACAACCGATAGAATAAAGTTTTCAGTACTAAACGTGTCTACAAATTACTATCGGTTATATACTACAACCGATAGAATAAATATTACAGTACTATCGGTTCATATGCAGAAACCGATAGAATAAAGTTTTCAGTACTAAACGTGTCTACAAAATACTATCGGTTATATAATATAACCGATAGAATAAAGTTTCCCGTACTAACTGTGTCCAGACAATACTATCGGTTGAGATAATACCCGATAGAAAAAAACATTAACATTACTATCGGTTTAGATCCTAGCCGATAGAAAAAGCCTAAACAATACTATCGGTTTATATATAAGCCGATAGAAAAAACGTATATAATACTATCGGTTTAAATTCGAACCGATAGAAGAAATAATCGATAGCGATTAGTGAACGTTGGGAATGTAGATGTTTTACTAACGTTTTTTGAACCGATAGAAGTGCTCTGCACCTCTACTATCGTGCCGACCACTATCGGTAAGAGAACCGATAGTAGAGTGGATTTTTAACCGATAGTGAAAAGCATTTCTGTAGTAGTGACTGGTCCCGGCCGAGGTTCCCGCGGTCACCGGGAGCGACCCGGAGGTAGAAGCACCTAAGTTAAGAGGAATGGTGGGAGGCGGTACCTGGGTCTGGCCACCTTCGGACGGAAGCGCCGGGACAGTCGTGTCTCGGACGGGCGGCGCCAGGTCTCTGAGACCGGCGTCACCGGGAAGGGTTCGAGCCCTTGTTCTTGGGGGAGCCATGGCGTCTTGTCACGAGTCCCCACGGTCGGCACCAACAGTCGTGGTATTGTGAATACCCCGGCAGGTTTTGTGGAAGATCCTAGCGATGAAAACACGGCGCGGGCTGACCGGGTGACCGGTCCTCCCCCGCTGGACAAACACAACAAGTGACACGAGGATTTATACAGGTTTGGGTCCCGGTGGGGGCCCTAGTCCTGTTGGCATGCTCCCGACCGGAGTCGGCTGGGAGGCCCTCTCGGGGAGAGGCTTCCGGAGCACACCTGTGAGTTTGGCTATTCTAGTAATAATGAATGAGTTCTCTTTACAACAGGGGGTACAAGGGCTATTTATAGCCCCAAAAGAAGCAAAAAAGATTAAACTACCCCGGACGCTACCGTCGGATTGAGGGGTAGCAACGTCCTTCTCCCGGTCAGGTGCCTTGGATGCTTGACAGGTGGTCGGCGATTCCCGAGGCGCTCCTCGCGTGACCTGCACGTGATCAAGAACCAAAGACTTTACCTTTAGAAGGGCAACGATGCCCGGGACATGCACCGGAGGCCAGGTCCCCGGGCGGATGGCGGCGCCCGGGACCGGCTCCGGAGGCCTGGTCCCGGGCCAAAGGCGGCGCCCGGGACATGCCCCGGAGGGCAATGTCCCAGAGCAAATGGTGGCGCCTGGGACATGCCCCGGAGGCAATGTCCCCGGGCGAAAGGCGACGCCCGGGACCGGCACCGGAGGCCAGGTCCCCGGGCCAAAGGCAGCGCCCGGGACAGGCCCTGGAGGGCAATGTCCCTGGGCAAATAGCGGCGCACGGGACCGGCACCGGAGGCCAGGTCCCCGGGCCAAAGGCGGCGCCCGGGACATGCCCCGGAGGGCAATGTCCCCGGGCAAATGGCGGCGCCCGGGACATGCCCTGGAGGCAATGTCCCCGGGTGAAAGGCGGCGCCCGGGACCGGCACCGGAGGCCAGGTCCCCGGGCCAAAGGCGGCGCCCGGGACATGCACTGGAGGGCACTGTCCGTGGGCAAATGGCGGCACCCAGGACACGCCCCGTAGGCAATGTCCCCGGGCGAAAGGCGGCGCCCGGGACCGGCACCGGAGGCAATGTCCCCCGGCGAAAGGCGGCGCCCGGGACATGCCCCGGAGGGCAATGTCCCCGGGCAAATGGCGGGACCCGGGACATGCCCCGGAGGCAATGTCCCCGGGCAAATGGTGGCGCCCGGGACCGGCACGGGAGGCCAGGTCCCCGGGCCAAAGGCGGCGCCCGGGACATGCCCCTGAGGGCAATGTCCCCGGGCAAATGGCGGCGCCCGGGACTGGCACTGGAGGCTAGGTCCCCGGGCGAATGTGACGCAACTTACCTGGGCTTAGCCTCGCGGAGATTTCCCCCAACACTTTTCAATACATTATTATACTACATGCAATAATGCAAAGATGAAATGTTTCGATGATTCTGGAATAATTGGGTTTAGAAGCTGATTAGGGCTAACTCACAGAATTAGGGTTGAAGATGGATGATATGGACTTTTAGGGTTCGAGAGTATGGAAATGACATTAAATCCGCGACTGGTTTGCCTAAAATCGACGAATGTCTTCAGGTTGACATTCGGTTCAAAGCATCGACAATGGATCAATGGTTGATAGAGAGCTCAATTCAAGTTGTGACAGAAGAAGAGATTGTAGATCACAACTTCAGGAGTCTAAGCCACAAGGTCAAACTCAAAATGCACATTTGGAAGGAAGTGAAAAGGGCTAATGCCACTGGCTAGCATAGACTGGCATTGGACTGACATGGCCAGAAACTAGGGCTCGCCATATATTTTTATGTAGGGTTCCAATCGATGCACTACTTTGTCTGGGAGGTAGGCTTTGATAATAGGAACAATTTACTTAACAGGATCTATGGTAGGAGATGGCCGAAAAGTGGTGAAAACAGGCGAAGAACACGGTGGCTGAAGTTTCAAATCTTGGCACTGGATAGAGATTAGGGCATAGCTATTACTTCTGATTTAGGCCGAATTAGATGTCGAGCTCGTAGACAAAATTGTTCAGGAGATTGAGGCGCATCTAGTGGACAACGTTGCTAGAGCTAGATTGGCCGCGAATAGATTTCCGGTGGTCGGTGCCGGAGAAGATGACTTTGGATTTGGGTTTTTTCATTATACACGATTTGAACTCAATTCCTTGCTCAAGGAGTAAGAGGAATACATTTAGAAACTAATGGCATGATTAATTTGGCCGGAGCATCACTGGAGAAGTCTGCAGACGAGCGCCGGCGACTAGTGAAGCTCAAACTTGGAGATAGCTTGGATTCTTGCTTAATTTCGAAATCTGAATTCACTGGTTTCCTAATTAAAGCTTACTGATCATTTTCTTCTACTGGGTCGAAGGTTAATTCGGATTGAATCGAGTTGCAAAGCTGGAACAGGTGGGGTTTTGGAATTTCTGGGCGATCACGGGCGATGAGGTCCACACGGATTCAATTAAATTCTACAGAACGATGAGGAGGATGAGAGATACTCACTGGTGGCTTCAATTTAGAGATTGATGCAGTGGATGAGGCTAGCGTCGTCGACCTCCTCGGCGGCTCACCGGAGAAGAAGACAAAGTCAAAGGAAATTTGGTTAATTGCTGAGAAGTTCTAGAGAGCGGTGCTTGTGATAAGGGAGCTGCTCGGGACTGCTATCTAAGGGCAAGGCGAAGCTGTGAGACCCCCATTTGAGGATCACCTTGGTAACCGCCCAGGTAGGTTACACACAGCAGGATGTCACATGAGCTCCGAACCACACAAGCATAATAATATCATTAAACAAGTATCAGGCCAACATGGCCAATATTACATAGCCAAAGCACCGAAAATGGCGCTAAGTAGAGTTGCTAAGAAAATAACTAGTTTATCAGAACCAGAATCGGTATCCAAGTACCAAACACACAACATAAAGCACAAAGCAACGACAAACAGCTTGACTTCCATCCGCAGCGGGGTTGGAGGGGCTTCTCCCACATCTGACTTGACTTGGTGCATAAACCTTCTAGAACGTGGGCTCGTCCGGGGCACTTCCATCTTCTGTTGAGTACTCATAACTGAAGGAATCGGGATCCTCGAATCCCTCTTCTACAGTTGGATATAAATGCAAGGGTGAGCACTTGGTGCTCAGCAACACTCATTCCGGGGATTAATGCAATTGTACTTACATGAGGGTGAAACATATGATTCCGGGGTTTCAGTTTCATATGGATAGACATATATAGATTTCCAAGTCATTTGTTTAGTAAAACAGCACTTTGTCATTGAAATGATACTTTAAACATTAAACAGGTTTTCAATAAAACATTAGATGTAGTAGTCTCCCATGAGTTACTACTTTGTTAACCGCATTATGAAAACATTCCAAAACATTACTTGTGCTATAACCCATGGATAACATCCACTACGAAAAGACTCCTGAACCTGGGAGTACAGAGTATCCGATACTTCTTTTACGCTTTGCAAAGGTGTACCTCTTTTTAAATCCACTGGTTCACTCGGCTTTCAAGTCGGATCAGCTCCATGTGACTTATACACATGTGACAGGGCCGAGATCACACAACGTTTTTACAGTTCAGTATTAACAGTATCCCCGCCCGGTAAATAGACAGTTAAGTCTCAAGTACCGTTGTGGGTCTTCCCCACTGCCTTACTTCCTAGCCTCTCTGGTCTATGTTCCCGCAGGACACATAGCCTTGGTCTATGTCCACGCGAGACATACGACCATTTAAGATTACAACCGCTCACGGCTTAATCAGGTCTAGGGCGCCTTCCTTCTTTTACGCCTTTTCCTCTCATTATTTTTCTGAACTCACATCACTCATGGCCGAACCTTGGCCTACCAGTTTCCACGCGAGAAACCAGATCGACAAACCATGCAGGGAACTGCTAATACCAAAAAGCTACTAAGTTGTGCCTGTCCCATACCATGCAAGTGGTTGGTACGTTTACAATTCGCATAGAGACACAGCACAAGGTTCTCGTCCTTATGAACCAATAGTGAGGAACATTCACATTCCCTGGTGCGCACCGCACCCTCTCCATACAAACCAATCCTCACTACTGATCCCTTTTATCAGTTTTCTTGACAAAACGGTTTTGATCATAACTTCTCATGTATTTGACCATTTCAAGTTTAATGTGAATATTCAGTATATGAGTCCTAGGGTGACAAAAGCATATATATGAAAGTTCAATAACAAAAAGGGGTTTCATGATCCATTAGGTGATATCTATTCATGTCATTCAAACATAACTTGTACTTCAAATAAGCATGCATAGTAAGAAACAGTGAATATACTTCATATGAAAATATTGGGTGAGACATGATCAAAGGAATGAGGCTTGCCTTGCGATGTTGGGTCTAAATACTCAGACGGATCTTCAAAGACTTCTTCCGCTCCTTCAGCTTCTGACTCTGCGGCAATCAACCAACACACAAACACATACCATAAGCATACAGAAAATAGTTTCTATAGAAATTATTAAGTAAATAAGTCATGCATGCAGGGGAAAAGGTTAGGGCAAGGTCACAAGGGCTCTGGTCGAAGAAACGGCTAAAAAGGATTGAACGTCGAAGGGTCGACATTCAGTTCATGGCTTTGGCATGGCTTCAAACTAGTCTTAGGATGGTTTTCTGGAGAAGTGATAGAAGGGAAAGATGTAGATCTCAACTCCAGAAATCTAAAGGAGAAGGTGGCATTTCAATTGCTCAACCAGAAGGGGCTAAACAAGGTCAATGCCAGTGGCTGACATGCACTGACATAGTGCTGGACGTGGCCAGAAACTAGGGCAAAGCTTAACTTTTGATCCAGGGCCCCAATTGATGCAACACTTTGTCTGGGAGGTAGGCATTACTAACAGGAACAAAATACTCAACAGGAACAAGGGCTGAAAGTGGCCGGAGGGTGGCCAAATCCGGCGATGAACTGCGGTGGCGACACGGCACAGACATTGATCTGGACAAGAGCTTGACAAAGGCATAACTCACAATCTAGGCAGATCCAGGTGTCGAGCTAGTGGAATAAAATGCTCAGGGAGGTGAGGCGAAGCTAAGGGACAAAGTGGTGTCGGCTAAATCGGCCGGGAAAGAATTCCGGCGACCGGCGCTGGAGAAGATGACACTGGAGCTCGGGGATTTTTGATTCAGGGCGAATGAGCTCAATTCCAAGCTTGAGGGCGATCTGTGGGGTATGAGGAGGCTACTGGAGGGGTTAATTTCATTGGAGATCGGCCGGAGGGGCTCGGCGACGAGGTCCGGCGAACTGGTGGACCTCCAGATTGGGATTTCTTCAATTTGAGCGCAATTGGGGATCCTGATTCAACAGGCTTGCTCTACTAAGCTCACTGATCAAGTTCTTCTACAGAATCGAGAGCTAATTCTGGCTGAATGGGATAGCATTGAGGGAACAGGGGTTTTCTGGTTTTCCGGCGATCACCGGCGATGGGGAGCACTATGATGCAATTGCTTGCTTGGGCACGGGAAGATGGGTGTGGGGAACTTATTGGTGAACCTGGATTGGAGAGATGGGCTACGGTTTGCTCTGGCGACGGTGGCTCCAGAAACAGCTCGCCGGAGAAGAAAGGGAAACAGTGAAAAACTGAGAATTTGGCTAAGTCTTGAAGTTGTGCTTCTTCACAGCACTGAGGGGGTTTAAATAGGTCCAGGGGCGAAGCTAGCGAGGGATTAAGCGACAGTGGTTGCTTGCGCCGGGGAGAAGTTTGTCGGGCGCAGGCGCAACGACGGCGACGGCGATGTGATCGCGCTCAGGCGGTGCTGCAGCTTTGCCAGTAATGCCAGGGTGCCTTGGAACTTCGTCCGGGACGGCGCAGATGCGCAGGCGACAACGTAGCTCCGGCAACGACACGTACGCGCATGCAACTGCCACGGCAACGATTGCGCGCGCGAAGACACGGCTCTTGGGCGAGGGCGTTTATCCGCTGGGCGAGGCGATGACACGGGCTATCACGTGCGCGTGGGGTGGCTCAACCGATTACGGGGGCGGCGACCGGAGAGGATGGCCGGCGGCGAGCTTTGCGGCAAGGCAACGGCGAACGGGGCACGGTCGAACGGCACAGGGGCTAAAAAGAAGGCCCGGGCTAATTTGCAATTTCAAATCTTGCTTCAGGGACTGATCTGTGAGGAAAAGTTGAATAGGAAATGGACTTGATTGCAAATCTAGAGATCTAAGGGTCCGATCTGAATTCTGATTTCGCAGATAAGTTGCAAAAGATTATTAGAACTCATCTGGCCAAAGTTTGGTATGATCGGGTAAGATCTGAAGGGTTTCAACACAATTGGGGAAAAGCAGTTTAGGGTAAAAGTTAGGGTAATTAGGGTTCTGAGACGGCAAGGGTCGAAACTCAGTTTTAGGATGAGATTCTGGAGGTGATCCCGAAGGGGAAAATGTTCTGAACAACAGTTAGAAGGGAATGGCTGAAGCAGATTAGGGTTTGGGGTCAAGATGTGGATTTTGGCTATTTTAGGGTTTGGCAAAACAGGGGTGTTACAAATCTACCCACCTTAGAAACAATCTCGTCCTCGAGATTAGGGCAGGTCAGAGAATAGGAAGGGAAATTCTCGGCGGAGATCTTCTTCTTTTTCCCAAGTTGATTCCTCCTCTGAGTGATTGTTCCACTGGACTCTGTAGAATCGGAGGGTTCTTGACTTCAGTACTTTCTCTCTGGTTTCCAGAATTCTAACAGGGTATTCTTGACAAGATAAGTCTGGTTGAATCTCAATCTCTACAGGAGATATTTGTTCCGTTGGTTTTCTCAAGCATTTCTTCAGCTGAGACACATGAAATATGTCATGAATTCCGGTCAGTTCTAGTGGCAATTCCAACTTGTATGCTATTTCACCTCGCTTTTCCAGAATTCGATATGGTCCCACATATCTAGGTTTTAACTTTCTCTTCATCTGGAATCTTCGAACTCCTTTGTATGGCATAACCTTGAGATACACGTAATCGCCCTCTTCAAATGATAGCTCTCTTCTACGATTATCTGCATAGCTTTTCTGTCTAGATTGAGCTGTTTTCAGTTTTTCTTGTATGATCCTGAGATGGGCTGTGGCTTCTTCTACCAACTGGGGTCCTAGATGTTGCTTTTGACCAATTTGTGTCCAATACAGAGGCGTGCGGCATCTTCTTCCATATAGAGCTTCATATGGTGCCATTTGTAGGCTTACTTGGAAACTGTTGTTGTATGTGAACTCTGCATACGGTAGAAATAACTCCCAAGAGTCTTCATAATCCAAAACACAAGCCCTCAACATATCTTCCAAAATTTGGTTTACCCTTTCAGTCTGACCTCCAGTTTGAGGGTGGTAAGCGGTACTGAACTTTAACTTTGTGCCCAGGGCTTTCTGCAACTCTTGCCAAAATCTTGAAATGAACTGGGCTCCTCTGTCGGAAACGATAGCCTTCGGCACTCCGTGCAGTACGACTATTCTGCTGAGATACAGCTCTGCTAAGTCCTTAGCTGTATATAGGGTCTTTACTGGGAGGAAATGTGCTACCTTTGTTAATCTATCTACTATGACCCATATAGAATCGAATCCTTTTTTCGTCCTTGGTAGTCCCACAATAAAATTCATTCTGATTTCATCCCACTTCCACTCTGGGATTTGTAGAGGTTGTAGCGGTCCCGCAGGCTTTTGATGTTCTGCTTTCACTCTTTGGCATGTGTCACAAGTTGCGACAAACTTGGCAATTTCTCTCTTCATTCCTTTCCACCAAAAATTTTTCTTCAAGTCCTTGTACATTTTGGTGCTGCCTGGGTGTATGGAATATGGGGTTTGATGAGCTTCTTGCATGATCAGGCCTTTGATCTCGTTGTCATTTGGAATGCAGATACGGTCATCGTACCATAGGATTCCCTGTTCATCTTCTCGAAGGTTGGTTGTATCTTTGTTCCTCATGTCCTCCTTCATCTCTTGAAGGTCGGGGTCAATCGCTTGAGCTTGTCGGATCTTATCCTTCAACTCACATTCCATCTTTAGGGTAGTGATAGTTCCTTGGTCCACTAATTCCAATTGCAACCTTTCGAAGTCCTTGGTCAGTTGTGTCGGCATTTCTAGCTGTGTTATCTGGTTGCAACGAGACTTCCTGCTCAAAGCATCAGCTACTACATTGGCTTTTCCCGGGTGATAGTGGATCTCTAGATCATAATCTTTGATCAGTTCTAGCCATCTTCTCTGCCTCATATTCAACTCCTGTTGCGTGAAGATATATTTCAGGCTCTTATGATCCGTGTAAATTTCGCACTTACTGCCTAGTAAGTAGTGTCTCCATATCGTTAGTGCATGTACGACCGCAGCTAGCTCCAAATCATGTGTTGGATAATTCTCCTCATGAGGTCGTAGTTGTCTTGATGCATAAGCTATCACTTTCCTTTCTTGCATCAATACGCATCCCAATCCTTGCTTGGAGGCGTCACAGTAGACTTCAAAATCCTTTTTGACGTCCGGTAGTATCAGGATTGGTGCAGTTGTCAGTCTTTTCTTCAATTCCTCAAAACTTCTTTCGCACTCCTCGGTCCAATTAAAAGAGGCGTTCTTCTTCAGTAGCTGGGTCAGCAGTTTGGTGATCTTCGAGAATCCTTCTACGAATCTTCGATAATATCCCGCTAATCCCAAGAAACTTCTAACTTCTGTTGCGGTTTCAGGTTGTTTCCATTCAGTAACAGCTTGTATCTTCAACTGGTCCATAAATATTCCTTCTCCTGAGATGATGTGTCCTAAGAAAGAGATCTTCTTCAGCCAAAAGCACATTTGCTGAACTTGGCGTATAGCTGGTGGTCTGCTAGTTTCTGTAGCACTATCCTCAGATGATGTGCGTGCTCCTCCTCTGTCTTGGAATAGACCAGGATATCATCTACAAATACAATGATGCACTTATCCAGGAATTCCATAAGGATTTTGTTCATTAGATTCATGAATACCGCGGGTGCATTAGTTAATCCAAAGGGCATCACTGTAAACTCATGCAACCCGTGTCTGGTCACGAAAGCAGTTTTAGGGATGTCCTGTTCTCGGATCCTTAACTGGTGGTATCCCGATCTCAGGTCTATTCTTGAGAGCACTTTCGCTTCTCTGAGCTGGTCAAAAAGGTCATCTATCCTTGGTAAGGGGTATTTGTTCTTAATGGTCATGTCATTCAGCTTACGGTAGTCTATGCAAAGTCGCATGCTACCATCTTTCTTCTTAACAAAGAGCACTGGGGCTCCCCATGGTGATGAGCTTGATCTGATGAATCCTTTTTCTTCCAATTCAGTTATCTGCCTCTTCAGTTCCTCTTGCTCATGACCTGTCATCCGAAACAACTTCCTAGCATACGGAGCAGATCCGGGTTTCAGTTCAATGGTGAACTCTATATCCCTATCTGGTGGCAATCCGGGAAGTTCTTCTGGAAAGACTTCTGGGTACTCATTGACAATCGGTACCTCCTCAAGCTTCACTTCTTCAATGCAGTTCAACCTCTGCAGGTGGTCGCAGATTGGAGTTCTGTCTGCATGGAATGTAACTTGCTTTCCAATGGCATTTGTCAGGGTGATTGTTTTCTTCTCACAATCCATTAATCCCTTATGCTTGGCCAGCCAATCCATTCCAAGAATGACATCTAATCCTTGAAGGTTTAGAACTAGCATGTCTGCCAGGAATTCTAGATTGCCGATACAGAAGGCAACATTTCTACAGATAGAATTAACAATCATCCTAGCACCAGGTGACTGAATGATGATAGGATGCTCTAAAGCAACCACAGGCAAGTTATTACTCAACAAGCGATCTTTTGACATGAATGAATGAGTTGCACCGGGATCAAATAAAACAACTGAAATCTGAGAGGAGATCAAGAGTCTACCGATCACGACGTCAGTTGCCTCTCCTGCTTCTGCAGCAGTCACGAAGTTGAGTCTTCCTCCGGCGGTTGGTGTTCCTCTCCCTCTGCTGGTTTGGAATCTTCCTCCTCTGGCTTGTGGTGTTCCTCTGGCAATAGTTCGTGCAGGTGCAGGGGATTTGGCTGCCTAAGCCTTAGCAACGCTGGGAGGTAAATGCCGAAGTGGACAAGTCTCTCTATGGTGTCCTCTTCTGCCACAATGGAAACACTCTGCATTCTTCAGTGTACAATCTTTATAGAGGTGACTCCCTTTGCATCCGGGACATGTTAGAGTTGTTGGTGATGAAGTCCTCTGGGGTCTTGGAGGTGCGGGTGCTCTGAAAGCGGCTCTGGCATATGGTGCTGGTCTTCCTCGGCTAGAATTTCCTTGAAAAGGGTATGCTATACTTTTCCTCTTGCGGTCCTCTTCTACTATGCCTCTTTTCTCCTCCATTTTGAGCACTCGATTCACAAGGACTTGGAAGTCCGTGAATTCGTGCGTTGATAGGTGATACTGATATGAGTTTTGTAGACCTTCACAAAATCTGTCGATCTTCCGCTCTTTTGTCATGATATCTTCAGGTGCATACCTGGCCAATTTGATGAATTCATGCAAATACTGCTTCACCGTCCTTCCTCCTTGCCTTAGATTCAAGAATTCTCTGCGTTTGGCTTGAATAGCTCCTTTGGGGACATGGTACTTACGGAACTGTTCCTTGAATTCATTCCAGGTAATGGAATTCTGATCAGGGTGTACCGTCTTGTAATTTTCCCACCATGCTGCAGCTGATCCTGTGAGCTGATGGGGTCCATACAGCAACTTCTCTTCATCATTACACCTGACAGTGTCCAATTTCCTCTCAATTTCTCTTAACCAATCGTCTGCCACAATCGGATCTTCAGTGCAGGAGAAAGTTGGAGGACGCGTCTTTTGAAAGTCTGTCAGTCTTGCTCCAATGTTCGAACCTTCCTCGCGTCGTGTTGCGGAGTTTTGCATCAACTGTTCCAGAATTTGACTCTGTACCTCTGCGGATCTCTGTCGGTTTTGTTCCAGCCATATCAGTATTTCTGTCAGATTTCCTCCTTGCGGTACTGAGGTCGATGAATTTGGCTGATCTGAGGTATCTCTAGTCCTTCTCGTTGATGTGTTCCTTGGGGCTTCTTCCGGGCCTTGGATTCTACCTCTGGTGTTCACCATTCTGTTCTGACAAGATAATTGAGAAAAGACTACTAATTCAAGAGAGCACAGATTGAACACAAGCTGAAATGAAAGATCAACCCAAGAGATTGGATTGGAACATGCGATTGCTATTTTCAAAGGTTTTCAAAAGATACAAGGTTTTCACCTTTACAGCCTTAGAGTTACCAACAAACAATACAAACAGAGCAGCTACCACACCAAGAGCTAAAGGCTAACGATTACAAGGGTTAGAGCAGAAGGGTCAATCTGAAGAGAAAACTAGGATCTCCTGTCGGTTTTGGAAGAACTGCAAGGTTCCACTTCTTTAGGGTCTTCCTCTTCTTGATCTTCATCGGCATCCATAGGGTCCCATTCCATATCATTGTCCTCTTCTTCCTCAGATGAATCGTTGGTGTTGCATGTAGCAATCTCTTTTCCTTTGCCTTCAGGAACTTCCCTCGCTTTCGCGAGAGTAGGATATTCTGGTGCAGGGGTGTTGATCACAATGCCACGCGAAGCAGGTGTGAAATAAACCAGGTAATCCCTAGGTCTTCCCACACTCTTGCGGGCTGTGAGTCTTATCTTCAAGCGGTTCTTCTTGTTCACCGATCCTTCGTCTTCGACTTCTCGTGCTCTGCTAGGTTCAGCCAACTCTTGAATCTGTCTCTCTTTCTCTTGGAGTTCTGAGCGGACCTTTGCAAGCGCTCCTTCGAGATAGTGACGGTCATCCCGAGCATTTTCATGCTCATGCAACAACCGAGTGTAGCTTGACTCCAAGACTTGGACTACATCTCTGGTTTTGGTCAGGATGGCATCTCTCTGGTTGGTGGAGGGATGAACAGTTTGACGATCCGATCCGGGAACTTGGTAGGGTACAAAGCAGAATGGAGAACCTATAAGAAAATCATCGTACAGCTGGCGGATGGTACCTATAGCACGACGAGCAGCGTCTTGGATAGCATCTTCTTCTTCTTCTCTACGAGCTTCCTTTCTTGTTGATCCTCTCCCGATCTCTGGAATCTCGTACACAATCACCGAGGCACGGAAACCAAAAGGTCTACCATCTACTTCTTCTCGACGGACGTAGTAGACTGGTCGCTGATTGTCTCTTGCTCCAAGGAATTGCAACATCATCCAAAGCATCAATGCCCATGATCCCAACTCGTCTCCATGAATTAGCTTCTTACCAGGGGCCATCTGCGATGATGAGAAACAAAACACTTAAAAGTAGGAAAACGGTTTTGAAAATTTTCAAATAATACTTATTTTGCTTTTCTTAAACAAATTAGGTTTTTCACAATTAGATTTTTACCAAATAATCTAGCGATTCTCTACTTTAGGGACGCCCATTCTAGTAAGGGTCACGACCTACAGTCAAGCTTCATGCTCTGATACCATTCGCTGTGAGACCCCCATTTGAGGATCACCTTGGTAACCGCCCAGGTAGGTTACACACAGCAGGATGTCACATGAGCTCCGAACCACACAAGCATAATAATATCATTAAACAAGTATCAGGCCAACATGGCCAATATTACATAGCCAAAGCACCGAAAATGGCGCTAAGTAGAGTTGCTAAGAAAATAACTAGTTTATCAGAACCAGAATCGGTATCCAAGTACCAAACACACAACATAAAGCACAAAGCAACGACAAACAGCTTGACTTCCATCCGCAGCGGGGTTGGAGGGGCTTCTCCCACATCTGACTTGACTTGGTGCATAAACCTTCTAGAACGTGGGCTCGTCCAGGGCACTTCCATCTTCTGTTGAGTACTCATAACTGAAGGAATCGGGATCCTCGAATCCCTCTTCTACAGTTGGATATAAATGCAAGGGTGAGCACTTGGTGCTCAGCAACACTCATTCCGGGGATTAATGCAATTGTACTTACATGAGGGTGAAACATATGATTCCGGGGTTTCAGTTTCATATGGATAGAGATATATAGATTTCCAAGTCATTTGTTTAGTAAAACAGCACTTTGTCATGAAAATGATACTTTAAACATTAAACAGGTTTTCAATAAAACATTAGATGTAGTAGTCTCCCATGAGTTACTACTTTGTTAACCGCATTATGAAAACATTCCAAAACATTACTTGTGCTATAACCCATGGATAACATCCACTACGAAAAGACTCCTGAACCTGGGAGTACAGAGTATCCGATACTTCTTTTACGCTTTGCAAAGGTGTACCTCTTTTTAAATCCACTGGTTCACTCGGCTTTCAAGTCGGATCAGCTCCATGTGACTTATACACATGTGACAGGGCCGAGATCACACAACGTTTTTACAGTTCAGTATTAACAGTATCCCCGCCCGGTAAATAGACAGTTAAGTCTCAAGTACCGTTGTGGGTCTTCCCCACTGCCCTACTTCCTAGCCTCTCTGGTCTATGTTCCCGCAGGACACATAGCCTTGGTCTATGTCCATGCGAGACATACGACCATTTAAGATTACAACCGCTCACGGCTTAATCAGGTCTAGGGCGCCTTCCTTCTTTTACGCCTTTTCCTCTCATTATTTTTCTGAACTCACATCACTCATGGCCGAACCTTGGCCTACCAGTTTCCACGCGAGAAACCAGATCGACAAACCATGCAGGGAACTGCTAATACCAAAAAGCTACTAAGTTGTGCCTGTCCCATACCAGGCAAGTGGTTGGTACGTTTACAATTCGCATAGAGACACAGCACAAGGTTCTCGTCCTTATGAACCAATAGTGAGGAACATTCACATTCCCTGGTGCGCACCGCACCCTCTCCATACAAACCAATCCTCACTACTGATCCCTTTTATCAGTTTTCTTGACAAAACGGTTTTGATCATAACTTCTCATGTATTTGACCATTTCAAGTTTAATGTGAATATTCAGTATATGAGTCCTAGGGTGACAAAAGCATATATATGAAAGTTCAATAACAAAAAGGGGTTTCATGATCCATTAGGTGATATCTATTCATGTCATTCAAACATAACTTGTACTTCAAATAAGCATGCATAGTAAGAAACAGTGAATATACTTCATATGAAAATATTGGGTGAGACATGATCAAAGGAATGAGGCTTGCCTTGCGATGTTGGGTCTAAATACTCAGACGGATCTTCAAAGACTTCTTCCGCTCCTTCAGCTTCTGACTCTGCGGCAATCAACCAACACACAAACACATACCATAAGCATACAGAAAATAGTTTCTATAGAAATTATTAAGTAAATAAGTCATGCATGCAGGGGAAAAGGTTAGGGCAAGGTCACAAGGGCTCTGGTCGAAGAAACGGCTAAAAAGGATTGAACGTCGAAGGGTCGACATTCAGTTCATGGCTTTGGCATGGCTTCAAACTAGTCTTAGGATGGTTTTCTGGAGAAGTGATAGAAGGGAAAGATGTAGATCTCAACTCCATAAATCTAAAGGACAAGGTGGCATTTCAATTGCTCAACCAGAAGGGGCTGAACAAGGTCAATGCCAGTGGCTGACATGCACTGACATAGTGCTGGACGTGGCCAGAAACTAGGGCAAAGCTTAACTTTTGATCCAGGGCCCCAATTGATGCAACACTTTGTCTGGGAGGTAGGCATTACTAACAGGAACAAAATACTCAACAGGAATAAGGGCTGAAAGTGGCCGGAGGGTGGCCAAATCCGGCGATGAACTGCGGTGGCGACACGGCACAGACATTGATCTGGACAAGAGCTTGACAAAGGCATAACTCACAATCTAGGCAGATCCAGGTGTCGAGCTAGTGGAATAAAATGCTCAGGGAGGTGAGGCGAAGCTAAGGGACAAAGTGGTGTCGGCTAAATCGGCCGGGAAAGAATTCCGGCGACCGGCGCTGGAGAAGATGACACTGGAGCTCGGGGATTTTTGATTCAGGGCGAATGAGCTCAATTCCAAGCTTGAGGGCGATCTGTGGGGTATGAGGAGGCTACTGGAGGGGTTAATTTCATTGGAGATCGGCCGGAGGGGCTCGGCGACGAGGTCCGGCGAACTGGTGGACCTCCAGATTGGGATTTCTTCAATTTGTGCGCAATTGGGGATCCTGATTCAACAGGCTTGCTCTACTAAGCTCACTGATCAAGTTCTTCTACAGAATCGAGAGCTAATTCGGGCTGAATGGGATAGCATTGAGGGAACAGGGGTTTTCTGGTTTTCCGGCGATCACCGGCGATGGGGAGCACTATGATGCAATTGCTTGCTTGGGCACGGGAAGATGGGTGTGGGGAACTTATTGGTGAACCTGGATTGGAGAGATGGGCTACGGTTTGGTCTGGCGACGGTGGCTCCAGAAACAGCTCGCCGGAGAAGAAAGGGAAACAGTGAAAAACTGGGAAGTTGGCTAAGTCTTGAAGTTGTGCTTCTTCACAGCACTGAGGGGGTTTACATAGGTCCAGGGGCGAAGCTAGCGAGGGATTAAGCGACAGTGGTTGCTTGCGCCGGGGAGAAGTTTGTCGGGCGCAGGCGCAACGACGGCGACGGCGATGTGATCGCGCTCAGGCGGTGCTGCAGCTTTGGCAGTAATGGCAGGGTGCCTTGGAACTTCGTCCGGGACGGCGCAGATGCGGAGGCGACAACGTAGCTCCGGCAACGACACGTACGCGCATGCAACTGCCACGGCAACGGTTGCGCGTGCGAAGACACGGCTCTGGGGCGAGGGCGTTTATCCGCTGGGCGAGGCGATGACACGGGCTATCACGTGTGCGTGGGGTGGCTCAACCGATTACGAGGGCGGCGACCGGAGAGGATGGCCGGCGGCGAGCTCTGCGGCAAGGCAACGGCGAACGGGGCACGGTCGAACGGACAGGGGCTAAAAAGAAGGCCCGGGCTAATTTGCAATTTCAAATCTTGCTTCAGGGACTGATCTGTGAGGAAAAGTTGAATAGGAAATGGACTTGATTGCAAATCTGGAGATCTAAGGGTCCGATCTGAATTCTGATTTCGCAGATAAGTTGCAAAAGATTATTAGAACTCATCTGGCCAAAGTTTGGTATGATCGGGTAAGATCTGAAGGGTTTCGACACAATTGGGGAAAAGCAGTTTAGGGTAAAAGTTAGGGTAATTAGGGTTCTGAGACGGCAAGGGTCGAAACTCAGTTTTAGGATGAGATTCTGGAGGTGATCCCGAAGGGGAAAATGTTCTGAACAACAGTTAGAAGGGAATGGCTGAAGCATATTAGGGTTTGGGGTCAAGATGTGGATTTTGGCTATTTTAGGGTTTGGCAAAACAGGGGTGTTACAGAAGCGAAGCAAGGCAAAGTTTACTGCTTGGTGGTTAAGTTGCTTACGCCGGTGTATCTTCCCGCTGAAGCAACGGCGAGCAAACGAAGCTTCTCTCTGGCGTGCAAGCTACTGTTGTGCTGGACAAAGACTGCCACGGCGATGACTAAGGTGCAAACACGTGTGCGCATGCAGACACGGTTGCAAAAAAGCACGGCTAGAGCGGCGCTGATCGGCGGCAAAAACACGATGACAAAGTGCTCCTGGTCGTGGTCGCATTCGCAACGGCGCTAGTCGAAGTGAAGCACTGCACGTTGTGGTCGCGGTCGATGACGAGTACTGTGCACCGCTGGCAAAGGTCGAAGATGCTGATTTTGCTAAGCCCTGGTCGCAAGCAACTGCTCTGGTAGTGAACAGCAGATGTGGTCGAGCCAGGCACCTGTTTGCAAGATTCTTTGTTTGCAACTTGGACTGATTTGTAATTTCTGATTTAGAGATAGATAATTTGCAATCTGCTTTCATAGATGTGCATAAACTTATACCTTATACTCATCCAGCAAGAAATTTGGTAAAATCTGGCATGATTTGATGATTTTCCATATAAACCAAAAATAGGGTATTTGGGGTAATTAAGATCTGGGTTTCAATCGATTTCGAATTTCGGCATCTAGGATGAGATTTTGGAATCTAGATAGAAGGGAAAATTGTATCAAATAGCATTTAGAAGATATTTGCTAAAGAAATTCTGAATTCGAAGTTAATCTAAAGATTTCAGCCTTTTTGGGTTTCCAGATATCAGAAAAAAGGACTGACTTGAGATATAATTTGGACTGATCTGCGAAAAAGGCTTAGATGAAGAAATTTGACTGCCATCTTTTTGGATTAAGGTATTGGCATACCCCTGATCATAATCCAAGGATAATCTGGTCTGGATTAGGTCAAGATTTGGCTAAATCTGAGTTCAGAATATTTAGGGTAATTAGGATATTAATTACAATCCTGTTTTGGAATACAGAAAAGGATCGCAAGATCGGAGAGTTAGAGATGGAATTGAATCTGGCTTCTGAAGGCTTTTATGCTCAAAGTAACTGATAGATCATATCTGAGCAGTCTGATCTTGATTTAGATTCAGAGGGAAGATTTTGAGATATTTGGGGCTTAGGATAGATTAGGGTTGAACTGATCTTGCTACTACTACAGAGATATATGCATGCATGATGTTCATGGAAAAGAGAGTTTTTACACCTAAACTCAAGGTGTTACAATATCACCGCTATCCAAGCAGCTGGTGGGGATGATCGCGTCATGGCCAACTACTTGCCGACGGTTCTTGAGGGACCGGCAAGGACCTGGCTGTTCAATTAGCTCGAGGGTTCGATATATAACTGGGAAATGTTGTGCGATGCTATCCTCAACAATTTCCAGAATTGTTATAAAAAACCGGGGAAAGAAGACGATCTTCATCATCTACGACAAACCTCTACGGAGACACTTCGACAGTTTGTCAAGAGGTTTGTCGGGGTGAGAAAGACCATCCCAAGCATATCCGATAACTCTGTTATCAGGGCGTTTAAGCATGCTGTCCGATATAAGAAATTTATGGAAGATTTGCTTATCAACCCTCCTCGATCAGTCGCTGATCTCTTTGATATGATTGATCACTATTCAAATGCGGCTAAGGCCGTTAAATGTAATAGGATGGTCGATAAAGGAAATTTACCGCCCCAACCAGGTCTCAAGGACGTGAAAAAAGAGGATACAGGCAAGAAGCCAGAGTCTTCATTGGGCGTGAAGTCAAAGATGACCAAAAACAATCGAACCACACAGTACCGGGAGGTCGCAGTCTCAGAAAACCCACCGCCGGCTAAAGATAATAAGTTTTCATTTAAAAATAAAACTGCCTCTGGTGGTCGCAATGCCGACCATCCAGAAAAACCGACTAACTCGCAGGAAGGCAAGAAGTGGTGCCCGATCCACAACTCTCTAGGACACGACCTCAAGAATTGCTGGAGCTGGTTGAAGCAGCTAGGTGACTTCTACTAGGGAATTGGGCTGATGCCAACTTTGCCATCGAAAATCCAGACTTGCGAGCTTAGAGACACCGACGGGGATGAAGAAATGTCCTCCCAGGTACCTCGTAATTATGTTAATGTCATTTTTGGAGCTTCCTCCTCTTTTGTTTCTAAACGATAGTTTAAAGCATTTAATCGAGAAGTTAACCAAGCGGAAGCTCCCCTTGGCGAACCTCAATACCTTCGTTGGTCGGACACTCCTTTGACGTTTGATCGCTCTGATTGTCCTGTTGGGCTTACTCAACCATTGAGATTACCTCTGGTCATTACCCCAATTATCTGTAACGTGAGAGTCGAAAGGTCCTGATCAATGGGGTAGTTCTTTGGACATTTTACTGGTCAAGGCATTGGACGATATGAAAATCCCTCGTTCAAAAATCAAACCCATAATCCATCCGTTTTATGGGATAATTCCTTGTCCCTCGATGATGCCAATGGGATAGGTGGTGCTCCCAGTCACACTGGGTGAACCGGATAATTTCCGAACAGAGTTAGTTACTTTCGACGTAATTGATTGTGATTCGACTTGTAACACGATTTTTGGCAGGCCAACTCTCGCTAAATTTATGATGGCGACGCAATATGCCTATCAGTGCAGCAAGTTACCTGGCCCCAAAGGCGTTATATCAGTCCGAGTTAACCACAATGTGACATTGACTTGCGATCGGTTGTCACTGGAGCTCATGGATCAACTTCCCCTTCGGGATGTCTAGATTACCAACATGGCTGCGGATACGATCAAAGTCACCCCTCGACCAGAGGAGAAGCTAAAACTAGTTCCATTATGCCCAGATGATCCATCTAGAACAATTCGGATTGCATCGGACCTGGACGACAAATAAGAACTCGAACTCATTACTTTCCTATGGGCTAATGTAGATGTGATTGCGTGGAAACCATCCGACATGCTCAGTGTCCCAAGGGAGGTAATTGAGCACATGTTAGCATTTTGACCTGGATAGTGACCAATAAAGCAGAAGCTTAGACGCTTTACTGTTGATCGGCAAGAAGCTATCCGTGCGGAGTTAAACAAACTTCAAGCAGCCGGGTTTATTCAAGAAGTCAATCATCCGGAATGGCTTGCAAATCCGATCATGGTCCGTAAGTCAAATTGTAAGTGGTGCATGTGCGTCGATTACACCAGCCTAAACAGTGCCTGCCCGAAGGATGATTTTCCCCTTCCCCGCATGGATCAGTTCGTCGATTCTACTGTGGTTTGCGAACTGAGGAGTAATCTAGATGCTTACTCAGGATATCATCAAATTAGCATGGCAGAAGAAAATGAAGAGAAGAGTGCCTTCGTCACACCATTTGGCACCTACTGCTACGTCAGAATGCCATTTGGTCTCAAGAACGCCAGTTCCACGTACCAGCACTTGATGCAAAAGACCTTTCTTTCCCAGATGGGGCATAATCTTGAAGCTTACGTAGATGAATTTGTTGTAAAAAGCCTGAAAAGCTTGACTCATTTAGATGATCTTGCTGAAACCTTCTGTAATTTGACCCAATTTGGAATAAAATTAAACCCAGAAAAGTGTTCTTTCGGGGTTTCATCTGGTAAACTTTTAGGCTTTCTCGTCTGTTCAAGAGGAATCGAGGTTAATCCCGAAAAAATCAGGGCCATCGAGAAAATGAGGTCTCCTTCAACCATGAAGGACGTCCAGTGCCTGGCTAGTCGCATGGCGGTTTTAAGTCGATTGATATCGCGACTAGGCGAGAGGGGATTACCTCTCTTCAAAGCTCTCCGCAAGCACCATGTTTTTACCTAGTCGGATGAAGCCGAGAAAGCGTTCCAGGAGGTCAAAGCATACTTATCTAGTCCACCGGTGTTCGTTTGCCCGGTCATAGGGGAACCACTACTTCTTTATTTGGCGGCCACACCTCATGCGATCAGCGCTGTTCTGATCGCAGAGAGAGAAGGTGTGCAACGACCCATTTATTACGTGAGTGAGGTACTTCAGGTTCCTAAGGAGCGTTACCCTGAGGTCCAGAAGATACTTTACGCGCTACTGATGGCTTCCCGCAAGCTACAACATTACTTTCAGGCACATAAAATTACAGTGCTCTCGTCCTTCCGCTTGGGAGATATTATCCAAAACCCGGAGAAATCTGGTCGATTTGGAGTATTTGACATCCATTTCACCCCTCGCACTACGGTCAAGTTTCAGATCCATGCAGAGTTTTTGGTCGAATGGACTAACCCTGACCCTCCAAGGCAAGAATCCGAAGACTTGTCATCTACCGACCATTGGACGATGTATTTTGACGGCTCTCGTAATTTCCAACACTCGGGGGCTGGATGTAACACCCTGTGTTTGGGGTGAAAATTTCTTTCTGAAAAAGTCATGCATGCATATGTCTCTTCTAGATCAGCCAAATCAGCCCCAGCTTTATTCTGTTCTAAGCCCAAAATCTTAAAATCTATCCTGTAGACCCAAATCAAGATCTGACTTTTCAGATTTGATTTACTATCTATCCTGATTATAAAAGCCTTCAGAACCCAGATTCAATTCCATCTCTAACTTCCAGATTTATTAACTCCTTCCTGTTTTCGAAAACAGAAACATATTATATTACCCCAAATACCCTAAGTTTCAGAAATTCAGATTTAATCAAAATCTTGACCAAGTTCAGTCCAGATTACTCTTGGATTATGATCAAGGGTATTTCAATACCTTAATCCAAAAAGTTGACAGCCAGATTTCATCATCTAAAGCCTTTTCACAAATCAGTGCAAGAGTATCGCAGATTAGTCCTTTTCCAGATTTTCCAGAAGCCTGAAAAAGTAAAATGTTACAAATCATCTCCAAATCCAAATCTGATTCAAGGAACACCTCCCAAATGCTTTTCTACACAAAATCTTCTTATATGAGTATCTCAAAATCAAATCTTAAATTCCATAATTTCAACATTTGACAAAATCCAGATTTTAGATACCCTAATTTACCCTATTATCAATTTCACTCAAAAACCATGCAAATGTTTCAAATTTCATCTTCTATCTGTGCCAAATTATCTGTTGAGTTAAGTTTGCCAAATCAGTAAAATCAAATTCAACCCTAACCAGCTAAATCTCCAGATTTACAAATCAGCCCAAAGCCAAAAATCAGAAATTGCAAATCACTCCAGATTCGACCAGAGCAGCAGCTGTGTTTTCGACCAGAACCTCGCCGTGCTTGTGCGCCGTGTTTGCTCGCCGCCGGCCAAGCTTCGCCTGCGCTTGTGCCCGTGCATGCTTATGCGCACGCGTCCGCGCCTCAGCCATCGCCGTGGCAGCGCCAACGACCAGCAACCTCTCTCGTGCGCGACCAACAGTAGCAACATCAGCCTTTTGTCAGCAACTCCACGCCACGTTGCCTTGCTGTGCCAGCCATTGTTGCCACTGCTTGCACCAACCAGCGTCGTTGAGTCCCAATGAATCGACAATTTGAGCAGCCTGTGCCTGGCCAATCAAGTCCCCGGTGTCAATTCCTTTGTGTTCCCTCTTTGCAAGCTTCGCCCTGGTCTATTTAAACAGCCCAACACGTTGCATCATCTCCACTTCACCACAATTTAGCTAAGTCCCAAATCTCCTCCACCTTCGTCTTCTTCTCCGGCGAGTCCAGCACGGAGGCTCACGGTGCTAGCTTCAACCACTGCACCATCTGATAAATTGACACCACCAGTGAGTATCTCTCATCCTCCTCATCGTTCTGTAGCACTAATCGAGCTCCGGTGGACTCTAACGCCGGTGATCGCCGGAATCCTCGATTTTCCCTGTTCCGGAAATGCAGCCTGATTCAACCCAAATTAGCCTTTGAACCTGTAGATTAAAATGATCAGAGAGCTGTTTTGAGTATGCCTGTGAACCTAGAATCACTAATTGAGCTCAAATCAAGACTTTCCCCAAATTTGAACTTCACCAGAAACTGGCTCACATCGCCAGGCCACACCGGTGATCCTCCAGCGAAATTAACCATGTCAGTAGCTTTCTCACACCTCCCTTCCACTCTCACATCAAGGAATCGACCTATAAACCTGTGTAGCAAAAACCCCCAAATTCAGTGTCATCGTCTCCGGCGCCGTTCACCGGAATCTGTTTCTGGCCACCACCATTGAATCCACCTTGTCTAGCATCTTCGCCTTATCTCCTGAGCACTTTTCTCTTCTAGCCCGATCTCTGAAACCGTCCAGATCACAAGATATAGCTGTGCCAAAGATTCTGTCCAGTGCTATTGTTTTGCCGTGTTGCCACCGTCTTTCCTCACCGCCGTTCATCGCCGTCCGGCCATCTTAGGTCTTCAAACCACTTGGATTGTGTTCCTGTTACTTGAGCCTGTCTCCTAGACATAATTGGCGCAGCAGATGAAGCCTTGAATTGCATTTGCTGCTAAGCCCTAGTTTTTGACATTGTCAGCACTATGTTACTGCATGCCAGCCAGTGGCATTGGCCTTGTTTACCCACTTCTGGTTGTGCAATTTGAGAACCACTTTATCCACTGAATTTGTAGAGTTGTGATCTACATTTTCTTCTTTTGTCACAACTTGAGATAAGTTCTCTAGCTTTCCTTGAAGCTATGTCAGAACCTTGATCCGAATGTCAATCGGCTAACATTCACTGTTTTTGAACAAACCAGCCGCGGACTTGATGTCCTTATTGCAGCCTTGAGATCCTAAGAGCATCTAACACCTATCCTTAGCCCAAATTCCTTGAAACCCTAGAATCTTGACTCAGTCCAGTCTGTAGTCTCAACTAATCTCAGCATTATTCAGTTATTCTGTTAAGCATATCTGCATATAGATCATAAATTATTTTAACATAGTAATTATTGTATGATTGTTTGTCACCGAGCAAATCCAGAAACTAAGTTCGAGGACTTTGTTGTTGACCCGGCATCGACTGCTGTTTCTTACGACGCGGAAGGCAAGTCATATTCTTGGACATGTTGAACCTATATTTTAAGAGTTGCTATAACATAACCTTGAATATAAATAATATTGCATGTGAAAGAATGAGAACGGTTGAATTATGAATTGGCAGTGCTAAGCTGGATGCTTGTGAAATGTGCAAAGATCAAATAATGAGCCATGAATTAATATATATGTATTTACCTATATTCATGAAATAAAATCCCTAGCCGTGACTAGAATTTTGGTATGGATGGCTGTAGCACTGGAGGTGCTTAACTGCAAAGGATAGCAGACACGGAAGGTGCATGCTTTGTGGATGGTCTGGTCACTGGCATATAAGGACTAGAACCTTGTGTTGTGCGTCTAGTGGCATGAAACACGTGCTAACCGCAAGCTTGGTATGGGATAGGCCTGAACAAGTACTTATGTGGATCGCACATGAAACCCCTGCATTAGATGCGCTATGATGCAGGATTTACACGGAGTACGGCTCCCACACATATCACTGAAGGTGATCTTGCACGCTGACCCAGTAATGGGAATATGCAAAGGGGTGGAGGTTTGGGCACAACCTACCACAACTGTGGTTTGAGAGAGATCCACAGGGTCAGGGGTGAATTGTGAGTGAAACATAACAAAAGTTCTTGTTATCTCCACCTTGCCACTCACAGTATGAAGTGAGTCAGGGGTCAAATCATTGTGATAGGAAAGGCATGAAAGTGGAATATCTTGCGGGTAAATTGGTACCTCTTTGCAGAGTTAAAAACGTATTCGAATACTCCGAGCTCCCGGGTTTATAGGAGTCTGCTGCGGTGGATTAAATCCACAGGGCGTGGCACAAGTATGTTTTTCTAAATAAAATTTGATAAGTCAAGATTACCCGAATGACGTGTTGTCATGATAAGGGGTGCTGCCATGGGCTGTCGTGTGTCGACGTGTCGCGGTAGTGCTATATTCTAGTGAACAAGAATAGCGATGCTATGTTATGAAAAGTGCTGCCATGAGATGAAATGAGGTAGGAAAGAAAAGATTATTTTACAAACATCCATAATTCTGGACTATTCTAGGTTCATATCATCACTACTATATGTATCTACTCTTACCTATGACTTGCTGAGTACGTAAGTGCTCACCCTTGCAACCTACAAATCAGAAGATGGAGTGTTCAATGATCAAGATGAAGGCATGAAGAATTTCGTGGATCCAGAAGGAGGAGAGTCAGTTCTGCCAGAGCCTTGATGTATGCTGTTCTGCCGTCAACTTCTCACTGTGGGAGGGTCACCTATCTTCTGCTGTGTAGTTGTTATTATGCTAGACCATATATGCTGCGAAGGCATTGTAATCTCTTTATGTTATATTAAGGCCAGCAGGCAACGCTGCTTCAATATTTTGTATGTTTTTCTGCTGCAATGTGAATATACTCCTGTGCGTGACTTATCCTGGGAAGTCAATGGTATGCATGTATGGGACCAGCTGCAGCGAGCTGGGTCTCCACGGGAGTAGTCGTAGTCCCAGTGTCGGGGCGCGACACTGGAGTTGTCTTAGTAATGCCTCAAGGCGACCAACTCAAGTATGTCATTCAATTACATTTTGGTGCGACTAACAACGTAGAAGAGTATGAAGGTCTTATTGCTGGGCTCCGGGCAACAAAATTCCTCGGAGTCAGTCGATTAGTGGTGAGGGGAGACTCACAGCTAGTCGTAAACCAGGTAAACAAGGAGTACAACACCTCCGATGAGACAATGGATCATTACCTGGGGGAGGTGAGGAGATCGAAAAAACACTTCAGTCATTTCGAAGTCCAATACATCCTGCGAAAGGACAATATTCTCGCAAACCAATTATCTAAAATTGGGTCCTCACGTACATCTGCTTCGGCAAGAGTGTTCGTCGAACACTTAGAGCATCCTTCGATCATGACTACAGTCGAAGATGACCAGGTAACAGTCTTCGTTACCAACCTTGGACAAGAAGGGGATTGGACCCATCCATTGATGGTCTATCTCGAACATGCGACCTTGCCCAAGGATGAAACCGAAACTGATCAGCTGATTCGAAAAGCGCGCCTATAAAAGCTTATAGAAGGAGTTTGTATAGGAAGGGTACTCAAGGGGTATTCATCCATTGTATTTCTCAAGAGGAAGGTAAATTCCTCTTGAAAGAAATCCTTGATGGTGTGTGTGGTGCGCACACATCATTTCGCACACTGGTCAGGAAAGCTTTCTGACAGGGTTTTCTCTGGCCTTCGGCACTCGATGATGCCAAAAATTTGGTCAAGACATGCCCCCAGTGTCAATTTCATGCCAAAGAGGTTCATCAGCCCGCATATGCTTTGCAAACCATCGCATTAATGTGGCCCTTTGCGGTATGGAGGATGGATATTGTGGGAACTATGCCACAGGCGGTCAATGGTTACAAATTTCTGTTCGTAGCCATTGACACGTTTACAAAGTGGATTGAGGCTGAACTAGTCCGCAACGTCACCGCTGTTGCGGCACAGAAGTTCTTTAACAAGAACATCGTCACTCGATTTGGTGTTCCAAGTCGTCTCATCACTGACAACGGTTCCCAGTTCGCTAGCGGTCTCTATTGCGATAATGTTGGAACCAAGGTGTGCTTTGCTTCTGTAGTTCATCCACAGAGAAATGGTGCCGTTGAACGCGCCGATGGGCAGATATTACAAGGCGTCAAGAAATGTGTCTTTGATCGCCTTAAGATGCGCTCGGGGGCATGGGTAGATGAACTCTACTACGTTCTATGGGCACTACGCACTACCTGCAGTTGAGCCACAAGTGAGACACCTTTCCAGTTGGTATACGGCGCCGAGGCGGTGTTACCTACGAAAATTCATATTGGTTCTGTCCGAACAGATCAATTCGACCAGATTGATCAGATCAAACAACGTACTCAGGATTTAACCTTCCTCGAAGAAGAGCGTGATCGAGCATTGATAAGGTCAGCAGTATATTTGCAAGCTTTGTGAAAATATCATAGCAGGAGGGTGCGACCGCGTAGTCTTCACGTGTGTGATCTGGTTTTATGAAAAATACAAAACCAGTCTAACCGCAATAAGTTCTCTCCTCAGTGGGAAGGCCCATACATTGTTATTTCAGTACCGCGACCAGGATCGGTTTGGTTAGCGATGCAGGATGGAAGAATTTTGTCCAATACTTGGAACATCGATCAACTGCGCAAATTTTACGTGTAAGTTTCCCAATCTTTTTTCCTGTTCAATTAGCATGGTTTAACAAAAACTTCGTGAGTGCTTTCTCTCGTCTCATGTTATGTTCGTTTCTTTATTTGCTATACCTATACCGAGCCCGGCTCGGGTGCTGGTCACCGATAATCATCTTGCTACAAATATCAAAACCGGATTCACTGGCCTATCTCATGGTCGCCTCCAACTAAGACATCTCTCAATAAGCCATTTCTCAATGCACACGGGCTTACTGGCATGTTCCTAATCATTCGAGTGGCTGCCAGTTCGTAATAAGGACGGATGTTGTATTAAGATCAGCATCGGTTTGATCAGATGATCATATCTAAATTAAAGCATTTCTTGGTTATTCATAATGCCCATATTTTTCCAGAGATTATAATACTAGATTTTCAGTACTTATGATCTCAGGAGGGGGCTACAAGAATATGGTCATAATATGAAACGAAGATAGTATCACTCTTTTCAAAAAATTTAAGGCACGCATTTGCATGTTATAAATGTAATTTCACAGGTATATTGACTAAGAGGGATCATTACAAGGAATCAAATAAGGCCTAGCTCTTTAAGCAGATCTTCGACCAAAGGCTTAACTTCTTCAGAGATGGCCTCAAGTTGATCACTGTCGATCTCTGCATCTTCAACCACTGGCTTCAGATTCAAATCTGGGCCATGGTGAAATCGTAATATGTAGAGAATGGCAGAAGTTATAGATCTTACAATTGACTTCCATGCCTCTTCCTGGAGTTTTGTATCTCCAGCAAGATACTTGACGAGTGATTCGGCTTGGGCCGCGACCAATGTGGCTAACTTGCTAAGGCTTGGATTGTCCTTTTGCTACTCGATCACATCTACTTTTAGTAGAGTAGCCACCATCTTCAGTTTTTCGAAGATGTTCGATTGAGTACCGCTGCAGGAGGAAATTGTTTTGTTTAGACCTTCATTCTCCATACTGGCAGTATCAATTTTTGAGCTTTGTAACTCAATGGTCACCCGAAGGTTTTCCTTCTCTTCTTAAATACAACTTATTTGATCCTCTTGTGCTGCATGAACATGGCAGATGACTCTTACAGCGGTTCATGTAATGAGAAAACGCTTTTTGATCAGAAGTATACTTACAAGAAAGTTTGGACTGCGCTTCGCGAAGTTCCTTTTCTAGATAAGAACGCCTCACAACTGCAGCTTCTTCTTGATTCTCTCGATTAGCCATGCTCTTATTCAAAAAAGCATTTTCTCTATAACAAGAAGAATGATCAGCAACGCTTAAATTCGGATTCAAGTTAACACGGATAGACAGCACCACACTTACTGTTGCAGTCGGCTGATCTCCCGTTGTGAGACCTCGATATACTTCGCTATGGCTGTCGACTTGGTCGCCACCCGGGTCAAGTCCTGGAACACGATAAGAAATTGCTCTTAAAACTTGAATGTTCCTGGATTTTTGCGAGTTTGAAAATAAAAAAAAGAAGAGTTGTTCATACCTCTATGTAATCACTGAATGAGCCGCTCTCAACATCAGCGTGAGGTCTAACCTCAAGACTTGCTGTGTTCGCGGTAGGGGCAGTAGATGATCTTTCCTGTTGATCCCCCTCTATGACCGGGACTGTGGTTTCCGTCTCTTGGGATCAGATTTTCGCTGCCATTCCATCCACGATGGCCCAAAGAACTTCTTCGGCCATGGGAGTCGGACTTGGCTCTCCCGCGACCTCTACTGTGGGTGTACCACGGCTTGTCGAGGTCACCACAGTACTAGGTGCAGCATCCCTGCTCCTACAGAAAGATAAGCATATTGCAAGGCGAAATACCACTCATCAGTCATATCTAGATGGCGATAGGAGAAGTCCTTACTTTATTAGAAACCCCACCCATGGTTTGGGTTTCGATGATGAGCTCCCAGGAGAAAGAAGACCACTGGGTGCTCCTGGGAAAGAGTATTCTTCTGTCCTTGTCTTCCTTCTCTTGAAAAGGACAGTTTCCTCTTCTCCCTGTATGAACACAATTCAATGGGTATGTACAGAGGAATGAAAACATGCAAGGTTGTGAGGATTCTTACCGCAGTCGCTGCCTCGATCAGTAGGGGAGGTGTTGTTAGTCCTGGGGCTTCACGAGCCTCAGGCACCAGGGTTCCACCCGTAACCACAGGATTGTCAGTGGTCACGGGACCCATTATAGCCATTTCTATCCCTGCGATCAGGGACAAGATTTCATCGACCGGAAGGGAAGTCGACCCCTCTGGGACGCTTGTTCCCAAGAGGTTAGTCGCTTTCCTCTTGCGACGAACTAGAGGAATGTAGCCTTCCTCATCCTTGCTCCCTTCACCCTGTACAACGAAGAAGCAATTTTCACTCCTACTTGGGGTTGCAGGAGGTACCAAGAATCTTACCGCAGTCTTTTTCGCGGTAATGGTTTTCTTCTGCTAAGAAGCCTCTCCCAGAATCTTCTTAGGTTTTTTGGGAGCAGACTCCTTCACTTCGTGCTTTGAAGGGGTCCTCCTCACCCTCTTCACAGTTGGTCTTCTCGAAGGACCAATGTCCTCTCTTGGACGCATTGCCTCAGCAAATTTTCCAAGAAGCTGTACTATTCAACATGCTTTCGGTAGTACAAGACAAATGGATGATTTAGAACAGAGCTTGTTTGAAAAAACCATACGTTTCTGCGCTCTTGCTTAAGATTGTCGTCGGCGTTAATTAAGTTCTGGGGGCGAGGCGATCCTTTAGCTCCCTCCACAGCGGCGTTATACGCCCGAAGGAGGTAGTTTGTCCGTTTCGCGATCTCGGACAAGGATAGCGCTGTGTCACAAACAAGCATGTTAACAAATGCGACGTCTTTTCATCAGTAAAAATGCGTGTTTTCACGCTGGGGGCTCATCCTATTCTTCACGAAGTCGCGTATGATATCACACAAGGTCAGGCCTTGCTGAACTAAGTGAAGAATAGCTTGAGCTTGTCTCTTCTGTTCTGCGCTAAGAATGGGAAGGGAGTCTAACTCACTGGCTTTCTCCGGTCGGGTGTTCGCGAATCATAGTCCGCTCTCCGACGGAGGGGTGCAGTAGAACCACTTATGGTACCACCCATGAACAGAGTCTCGTACAGGTGGGAATGGGTACTCCTTCTTCTCCCGTATATGGAAGTAGATGCACCCAGCGGCATTCGCACTTTTTGACCATGCCGAAGAGTAGAAGCGCCAGAAAAGCTCCACGCTTGGAAGAACTCCAACAAAGGCTTCACAGAGATGTTGGAAAATCTCCAGGATAAGGCTTGCATTTGGGTGGAGATTTATCAACTCCAATCCGTAATGGTCCAAGATTCCCCTCAGAAATTCACTTTCTGGGAATCGGAACCCGCAGTGCAAGTATTCCTCGAATATCACCAATTTGCCCTCTTGGACGATTAGTGTTTCTTGATCTTTTTCCGCTGGCCGCCAGTTGATCAACAACCGTGGGGGGAGAATCTCTTCTTTCTCTAGTGCCACTAGTCTCTCTTCTGTATGGTGGACAGATTGGCTCTAGGACGCCATTTCTTATAAAGAATTGAGAGGAAAAGTGGTGACTTTGGAGACAACAAAGACGAGGAATGCAAAAGAGGGTTTTGTGCGGCAGGAGGGTCTAAGGCAACGAAGGGTTTTTGGCTTCTCCAGTAAGCTACCTCTTCCTTTTATATGTCCGAGACAACCCTTCGCCGAATATTTTATTAATTTCCCATAATGTGTCTCTTTCCTCTTGGAACTCGCTATCCATACCCAGTAATGAATCCAAAATGAAATGTGTTTTTCTCATTTTATTTCGCATTCGGGGCTATGGTACAGATAAAAGTATTGGAAATTCCAAAAAGTTTATTAAGGAAGAAATCCCTTATGGCTTGGGAATGAATTTATAACTTCTATACAGATTGGAACAAAATCCTATGATCACTGTGGATATGTGTGATCACAACAACTGTGGTCGCCGTATGGTCAAGATATTGTTTTGTGATCGTTATTCAAGTTCTGATCACGGTCTACAGTCCGAATGCTGTTCTGAGACCAAAGAACTGTTTTCTGATCGTTACTCTAGTTCTGATTGTAGTCTACGGTCTTAATGTTATTCTGAGACCGAAGAACTGTCCTGAGACAGTTTTGGACAGAAGTCTACCTGTGTATTTTTGGTCGCAGAAGCATTTTCACGTAACTATTTTTCACAAAATATAAAGAACCCTAATTCGGATTATAAGTTTTACATAATCCTTTCTAAGAGATCAATTATGTAAGGGAAAGAAATTCTTTATTTCTAACAGTTTTTGCGTACAGAAGGGACAGAGGCGACCAAAGCGTCAACCAAGTCCGATAGCCTTTTACAAAGTTCTCGCAGGGACATGTTAACATTAGTGGGATCAACACAGGCTGCCCCTAGAGAACTGGCTATCGCTCTAAGCCTACCTACATCATCCCGAATCAAAGAAGTGCTATTGTTCCTTATTGTATCGAAGAGTTCTCACTACAGCCAAGCATAATCCCTCACCAAGCAAAATAGGTGCGCCTCTTCGCGGGAGTTGTCATAACATTCTGCCAGACGTAGAATGGCCGAAGACATCTCATCAGTCTTCTTCTCCAGGGCCTCTTTTTCGTTTGGGAGAGTTCACTCGAGGGATACACTCTCACCAAAAAGAGGCTGGACTTCAGCAAGCTGGTCGCTAGGGGCTCTAGAGATTTTCATCTCCTGTACAAACATGGGTTAGTTTTAAACAAGATAAAACGACCAGCAGAGAGAATGATGATAATTCCCGATCCTCGCAATGAAGTTGCTCAGGAGGATGTAGGGTTTACCTCAGGAAGTAGATCACCCGATGAAATTCGAGGACCATCAGGTCGTGGGAGTGTAACCTTCCCACCATAAAATTGATAACCCAACAAAAGCTGGGGATCGCTTGGTCACGATAGGGAAAGCCGATTAGAAGAAGAAAGGATGTAAGAATGCAACTGGAGGAGTTGCTAGGGCTGAAGAATAGGGTAATGTGACAGCCCAAGTCTCGGCTCCCTTTACCGATTTTGATGCAGTTCCACTGGAGGATCCTTCGTCATTCTTCGATCTCTTCTTTGGAGGAATTAGTTCTTTGCATACCTATAAGTTTCAAAAAACATTACTTTGGAACCGACCAGAATTGAACCAGGACTTTCAAAAAAAGACTTACTTCCTGAAAGTCTTGATCAATTTCTAACAGCACTTATGTTTCTTCCTCATCACTCCCAATCTCTATAATGTTTTTGGGATCTTGATCTGCCATCGGAACAAGAACTGAAGTTTAGAGGGAATAACTAGAGAGGAGAAGTAGCTTTGAAAAAGACTTAGTCGAGGTGAGAAATTTGTGAGTTCAAAGAACCAAAAAGCTCTTCAATTTATAGAGCCAGAAGGCGTCAGTTTGTTTCCACACACGTCTCAGGTTCTTAAACCGCACTTACGGTTGCCATCACAATGAGTCGCCTAAGTCATCATTACTTGCCAAGAAAAACTCAGGGCTTTTCTCGGGATATGAACCGTCACACGGTGGAACAGTATCAGCTGAAGTAAATTTGTCCATTCATTTTCTACAAATTTGGGGGCTAGCTGACGAGGATTATCACCCGAGCTAGTTCAAAGTAATACATGTCTGGTTTAAGACAGAATCAAATTAGATGTGTGTCCATCAGTTTGTCGCTATGGTCTCAGATGGCCTAAAGGGCGCGAACACAAAGATAATTCAAGATCGCAGCCCTTGCATGATCGTAAGGCCGCAGACAGTGCGCGGTTAGAAGACTACAGACAGTGTGCGGTCAGAGGGTCACCGATCATGTGCGACCAGAATAATTCAGGAAGTCCTAACCCTTTGAACAGGCATATCCCGAGAATCAAAGGGATCTTTCCACATATGAAGACAACTGCCAGGAGGTTAACATGTGTAGTTATCCCTTGATTGCACGTGTTAAGCCTGCGTGGAAGTTAAATGCGGTTAACAAACTACATCCTAGCAATTGTCCAAGGCCGTTTCGCATTGGTGCCCTTTTGTCTAGTATAAAAAGGTAGTCAATGCACGATCTAAGGATAGTTATTAAGTTAAGCATACAAGTATTACCAGGCGTCCAACAAACCTAAAGATTTAGACATAGTTAGATAGACACTAACATTGAAGAGATCTTCGCCTGTGGTCATCCCTTCTCCCCTCTTGTGAACATCTTATTTCGTATAGTGAAATCACAACAGGACGTAGGGCTATTACTCCCACCATCAAGGGCCCAAACTTGTATAAATTCTCTTGTGCCCGTACAAACATTACTCATCCTACCTTTCTAGAGGAGTGCCCTGAAAGGTCCCGCAACTCACAAATTTGCATAAGATCGACTAAGTACCCCGAGTCCAAATCGTCGACACCCGGTGTCGTCGCCGGACAAAGGGCCTTCTGAGCCTTGGCGCGCTTCTGCTTGGAACCCTCGGTGGTCTCCTTCCCCCGCTTGTGAGAGCCAGGGGTCGGGAGAGGCGTCCTCTCCGGTAGCCTTAGCCAAAAGGCCTCGGCCACCAAGCTCCGGGGAGGACCCTCCTCGATGACGCGCACGATGCGCTCTTGCTCGTCGGCGTAGTACCTCCCGAGGAGGTTCTCCGCCTTCTCCCGGGCGGCTACGTATGGCCGGACTACGAAAATGAAGGGAGTTAGTGAAAGTAACAAAGAATCGAAGTGAGTCACCAGGTACTTACGTCGGGTCACCGGCTTTTGCGGGAGCCGTTACGCCGGGCACATCCCGATCCCCCTCCTCCCGTGTGAGAAGGGGGAGAGCTTGAGTAGCATCAACTCCTTGGTGGCGTCCCTCATGGAACAGAGGCCCCAGGTGCCCACCACCTTGCTAAGGAGCTTTAGCTCCTCGTCGGTCCAGACCGGGGGCTTGGGGGCTGACGATTGGCAGTTCGAGGAGGGCTCAGGTGAATAGGTCACCTCGGGGTCCCAGACCTGGAGGTAAAACCACATACGGACCCAATCCGCCACAGGATACTCCTGCACCCGTGACGGTAGGAGTTGTATCATGATGGAGCCGGATGGAGACTTCCGCCCTCCCTGCACCAAATGCGAGCTCCTCACCGTGGGCTCGTAGAAGTACCAGAACAGTCGGAGTGTCGGCTCCCGTCCGGTGGCTATCTTGAACAGCCAAATAAAGATGCCCATCCGGACGAGGGCGTTCGGCATCAAGTGATTGAGTGCCACCCCATACTCCCGAAGGAACTCCCAGAGCAACGGATGCACCGGGAGCCGGACGCCAGCCTCGAGGAAAGCCTCGAAGACGATGACATCTCCGGGCCGTGGGCGGGGCGCGCCGTCCTTTTTCGAGGGGATCCAGATGTCCCCTTACGCGACAACCCCCTGGTCCACGAGGGACTCCAAGTACCCTGAGGTGAACTCAGACGCCCAGAGGAAGTCCGCAGTGACTTCATTCGGAGGCACGTCGGCGGCCTTGGCACGACCCTTTGGACCCATTTGGATTTTCCGTGAGTTAAGCTATCAGGGAACTAAGTTCGGGGTGCTTAGGCATCCAGAGTCTAGGCTTCCGGGAGAGACCTACAGGGAGAGCTTAGGGCGCCGGTGGTGTTTGAGGCTTGAGGGTTCAAGTGTCGTCTCCGGGCCCCTTGAATCCCATTTATAGGGCTTGAAAGCAGTGCCGATGGACGCCACGTAGACCCTCATGATAAATCCGCACCGTCCAATTCAAACAGCACGCGCAAATAGAAGGGATGCGCACGGGAAGCGATGTGTCGGCGATTCAAACCGCGCGAGGCCATTATGGCCGACGGCGAACGACAACTGATTCTAGTGGCGACGGCGCCAGCATAAGTGTCTAGCGCAAGAATGGAGCCGTCGATGAGGTGCCGAAAATCGCTTACGGGGGGACATGTTCCCGGTAATGTGAACCATCCCCTCCCAGGACTTAAGCAACGTCCCCGGAGTATATGGGGGGCTGCTGTTTAGGGAAATCTCCATGCAATCAAATCCCGGTAAGGGGCAAGGCCCCCGCAACACCTGCCCCGGGCGCCACCTTTTGCCCGGGGACAAGGCCGCCGGTGACCCCCGTCCTGGGTGCCGCCTTTTGCCCGGGGACAATGGTCCCGGAGTGCCGGGCGCGGCCTTGGGCTAGGGTACAAGGGCCCCGTGACGCCCATCTTCGGCGCCGCCTTTTGGCCGGGGACAACGGACCCGGAGCCTTCCCCCCGGGCGCCGCCTTTTGCCCGGGGACAAGGGCCCCGATGACCGCCGTCCCGGACACCGCCGTTGGCCTGGGGACAAGGCCCCCGGTGACCCCTGCCCCGGGCACCACCTTTGGCCTCGGGACAATGCCCACGGTGAACCTTGTCCCAGGCGCCGCCTTTTGCCCAGGAACAAGGGCCCCGGTGACGACCGTCCCGGGTGCCCCCCTTCGCCTAGGGACAAGGCCCCCGGCGACCACTGTCCCGGGTGCCGCCTTTTGCCCAGGGACAACGGTCCCGAAGTCTTCGTCTCGGGCGCTGCCTTTGGCCCGGGTACAAGGGCCCCAGTGACCCTCGTCCCGGGCGCTGCGTTTGGCCTGGGGACAAGGGCCCCGGTGACCCCTGTCCCGGGGGCTGCCTTTTGACCGGGGACAAGGACCCTGGTGACCCCTGTCCCGGGTGCCGCCTTTGGCCTGGGGAGAAGGTCCCCAGTGACCCCCATCCTGGGCGCCACCTTTGGCTCGAGGACAAGGCGCCGCCTTTTGCCCGTGGACAAAGGCCCCGCCAAGCCCCATCCCGAGCGGGGTCACGTGACGGTCACGCGCGGAGCGCCTCGTGAACCGGCAAGGATACTTGTCAAGCATCCAACCCCCTCGACCAGAAGAAGGACGCTATTGCCCTCTGTTCAGACAGCTGCAACCAGGGTAGTTTAGTCTTTTTGCATCTTTTGGGCCTATATGAGCCCTTGTATCCCTCTCTTGTAACTAAGAACAACTCATTTGTATCAATACAAAAAGCGAATAGGCGTGCTTAGAAGGACTCTCCCCACGAGAGAACTCCCCTAGCCAACCTCTGTTCGGAGCACGTCAACAGGACTAGGGTCTCCACTAAGACCCGAACCTATATAAATCCTCGTGTCATTTGTTGTGCTTGCCCGACGGGAGATGACCAGTCACTTGGTCAGCTCGCGTCGTCTTTGCTTAGCTAGGAACCTCCACAAAACCTGTCAGGGTATTCGCAATACCACGACAAACCTATTCTTCCCTTAACTAATCCTTGGGGATGAGTTAGGCATTTACATCGATAGTTATGAATGAAGAGGTGAAGCCTACCCCCTGCTGCAAGTGAAACTAATGTTGCAACGGGGGTAACTACTTCTCTGGCGGAATCTCTTGCCATAGTTACCACGACAGCTCCATCTGAAGACTAGATGTTGCTGGGGCTACTAGGGAACCTGAACCTCTCATTGACAAAGAAGTTTAATAGAGTCATCTCTCAGCAACTGTCAATGATGAGGAGACTAAGGTCGCACCTACGACCTTGACTATGGGGTCAAGCGAACAAGCTGGAACTTCTACTCCCCTAGCGGTCTATGAAATTGTTCCTTCCTCTTGTCAGGAGGAGAAGACAGCGGATCAAGCTGCAGATCTCTCGCATCTTGCTCAAAAATTGACGCGTGCCCAGACCCGTTAGTCCGTTTGACGCGTGCCTAGACCCGTTAGTCAGTTTCAGGCATTCCAAAGTCCAAATCTGAGCCACTTTCCTTCCTAAACAAGTCTTGAGTTGTAATTGGTTAATTCTAGGACTTATGTAGTATAAATAGAGAAGCTTGTGGCTCAATTGGACTTGCTTTCTTTAGGCTTAGTAGTAGTTTTGAGCTACTTTTTACTTTAGTTTTTGTTGAATAGAGCCCCCTTCTCTATTTTTCTTGCTTTTGTAAGCCGGTAAGGATGACAACTTCAATTTCCAAGCAATCAAGTAAGTTTTTATTTAATTGTTATTCTTATTTCTTCATTATTATGGCTTTTAGCGAGTAGATGCCCTCTAGGGTTTGGGATGACCTCATCCTAAAGGCGTGATTCTTCCTCGGTCTTTATTCCAAGTTTTGGAGTAATTTCATGATGTTTCCTTTCTCCAAATCCTAAATTCTCGTTTTGGCAATAGACATAACAGTTGAGCCTTAGCAAGAATTTAGCGGAGTTCTTGAGTCCTCAGTGCTTTGACACGTGATCCAAAACAGGAGAGAGGCTCTCACCAAACGTGACAGTGGAAGCGATCCTTTGACTGTTGACCCAGTGCTCCGAACTGGAAACTTAATTTTTCTTTAAAAACAATTCAAGTTAACTTACAATCCTCGGACCTTGGATAGAATTACGCTAGATGATTAATGAATTCCTGAAGCCCTAGATTTTCATACCAGCTTGCAAACCCTAGATTGATAGTTTAGTTGTAGAAAAATACACCGACAACTCATTTAGACTTACTTAGTGATCCATTAAGCTAGAAAGATGAATACGGTTGTTCCTCGTGGAATTTGACCCTCAAGTGCTCAACATTCAACTGTTCACTTGCGGTTATTACACAATCACAATCCTTTCGGTTGCGATCAGCTGCCTTTCTGTAAGTGCACTTATGATCACATCTAGATAAGACATCTCTTTTTCAGCCCATTCTTACCACAAAAGAGACTTACTAGCATGTTCAGATCATTTGAGTTATGGTCCTTAGGCCAAGAAAACTATCCTATGACCATTGTACTACGTCTTCAGTATCAATGGTCGCAGGAGGGGTTAGGGGAATATAATCATAACATTTGGTCAGTAAATTAAGTATTTTTATCTTTTCTTTTCTTTTTTCATTCGTTTCTTTGCTATTCATGACAATTTGTAAGGTATAAAACGAAGACTCCAATGGTAAAGTAAATGTTTTCATTCCATTCCATTGTTACAAAAAAAATTACAATGAGAGGAATTACATCAAGAAAGGCCGACGTAGCACAATAGTTTTTCTATCAAAGGCCTGACCTCGGCAGTGATCACATCAAGTTGGTCTTGGTTATCGAAGGCCACATCTTCCACTACAAGATTCAGATCTAAATTCAGACCATGGCGAAGTCAAAGTTTGCAAAGCATGGCAGAGGCAAATAGTTGCGACATCATTCTTCAGTGCCTCTTTGTGCCTACTAACAATTTTAGGAAGGCTTGCGACCAAGATATCAACTTGAGCCACGACCAACTTGCACGACTCATCAAGGGTAGAATCATCCTTCTTAGGATTGATAATGTCCGCGTTAAGTGAGTCCACAATCTCCCTTAGCTTTGCGAGGGTATCCTTCTCTGTGAGACCGCATCTCTTGATGATTTTCTCCAAGGCCCCATTTTCTTTAATGGTGAGCTTTGTGGTCTCCTTGGTCTTCTCTGAGATTGTCTTGAAATGGCTGACGACGTTGTCGATGATTGGAACAAGGTTCCAAGCCGAACTTACACAAGATCAAAAGTTCACACGGGAAACACTTCTGACAAACTGCTGTGCCCCCGCCTTGCGGACAATGACTACTCGCGTGGGGACCCACCTCACTGCAGCTAGTCCCATACATGCATACCATTGACTTCCCAAGATAAGTCAAGCACAGGAGTATATTTACATTACAGCAGAGTAACTTACAAAATATTTTAAGCAGTGTGGCCTGCTGGCCTTAGTACAACATGAAGAGATTACAATGCCTTCACGGCATACATGGTCTAGCTAAAGCAAAATAACAACTACAAGGCGGAAGATAGGTGAACCCCCACAGTAAGAATTTGACAGCAGAACAACACACATCAGGGCTCTGGCCGAACTGGCTCTCCTCCTTCTAGATCCAGGAAGTTCTCCATGCCTTCATCTTTATCATGGAACACTCCATCTATTGGATGATAGGTTGCAAGGGTGAGTACTTACGTACTCAACAAGTCATAGGTAAGAGTATATACATATAGTAGTGACGTTATGAACCTATGCTAGTAAAGAAGTGTGGATGGCTGTAAAATAGTCTTTTTCTTTACATCTCATGGCAGCACTTTTCATAACATAGCATTTCTATTCGCATTCCACTATTTTTAGTACTACCGCGGCATGTCAACACATGACAGCCTATGGGAACACCCCTTATCATGACAACACATGTAATTTGGGTAATCTTGACCTATCAAATTTTATTTAGAAAACATACTTGTGCCACACCCTATGGATTTAATCTAACACAGCAGACTCCTATAAACCCAGGAGCTCGGAGTATTCGAATACATTTTTAACTTTGCAGAAGGGTACCAATTTACCCGCAAGATATTCCACTTTCATGCCCATCCTATCAAGATGAGTAGACCCTTCCTCACTGCATAGTGTGAGTGGCAAGGTAGAGATAACAAGAACTTTTGTTATGTTTCACTCACAATTCACCCCTGACCCTGTGGTCGGACTACCAGACCTTCGACAGTTGTGGTGCGCTGTACCCCCACCCGAATGCCTCTTCCCATTACTGGGTCAACGTGTAATCACATACAGTGATATGTGTTGGAGCCGCACTCCATGCCAAATCGTGCATTACTTCCCATCTCATGCAGGGGTTTCATGTGCGATCCGCATACTTACTTGTTCAGGCATGTCCCATACCAGGCTTGCAGTTAGCACGTTTTTCATGCCACTGGACACACAACACAAGGATCTAGTCCTTCTATGCCAGTGACCAGGCCATCCACATCCACACACATCCAATGCCTGCACCTCCAGTGCCACCACCATTCCATACCAAACTCTGGTCACGACAAGGTTTTTATTTCATGAATATACATAAATACATATATATTACGTTATGGCTCATTAATTGATCATTTCACATTTCACATCTCAACAGGCATCCAGCCTAGTACTGCCAATTCATACCGCAACCATTTTTTCACATGGAATACTACTTATATTCAAGGTTATATTATAGCAACTCGTAAAATATAGGTTCAAGATGTTCAAGAATATGACTTACCTTCCGCGTCATATAAATCAACAGTTGATGTCGGGTCGACAGTAAAGTCCTCGAACTCAGCTTTTGGATCTACTCAGGAAGAAATCAAAAACAATGATTACTAACTATATTAAAATGTTGTATGATCTATATGCAGATATGCTTTAAAAGAATAACTGAACGATGCTGAAGTTGATTGAGACTGCAGGCTGAACTGAGTCGAGACTCTAGAGTTCCAAGGAATCTGGGCTAAGATTGAGTACTGGAGGTTACTAAAGTCTCAAGGCATCAATATTGACATTTAGTTCGCAGCTGATTTGCTCAAAAACAGTGAATGTCAGCCGATTGACATTCGGTTAGCGGCTGGTTTGCTAAAAAATAGCGAATGTCAGCCGATTGACATTCGGTTCGCGGCCTGACAAAGTCAAGAATGACATAGACATGGTTTAAATGATTTTTAATTGGCAAAACAAGTTTGAATCAAAGCATTGGGTGCACAATGAAGTAAGGCATCTTCTTGACAAAGAGGTTTTTACATAAAAGCCCAAAATTTCAAGGAATTTATAGTTAAGTCCCTGGCACAAAGAATTTGAATGCCAGTGCACTGCCAAGACTTATGTTTAGTGTGCCTGGACAAATTATGCATGCATTGCTTTGACAGCTATGTCAAATGGGTAGGCAAAGTCAAGGCGAACCTGCTGGCGAAGTGAAATGGACAACAGCAGTGAGACGACGGCAAACGACAAGGTCAAAGTCGTCAGCTTTGAAAACTTGAGATGAGCTATGGTGACAGCAAGCTACAGAAGTTGGAACTTGAAATTAATCGAGGGCTTTTGCTCTTGGGGTGATGATGATGGTGCTGGAGCAAAGAATTTGGTTGCAGTTGAGGTTTTACGGCTCACCGGTGAAGACAGCGGAGTTGAAGATGAAGGCGAACGTGGCGAGGATGATTTAGAGCAATGCAGGTCAAATAGGCTCAGCTACACCATGTACGGGATACAAGGAATGAGTTGGTTCAGCTGGTTTGGTCGAAGATGGGGTGGAGCTCGCCAGTGACGTTAAGTGTTCACGGCGGTGCACGAAGGAACGAACGACTCAAATCACAGGCTAAATTCAAATTCTGGATGAACAGGGTTGCTAAGAACAATCTGGTGATCATATTATTCCACAGGAGGGAAGCTAATTTCGACTGGAGTGAGTTCAATTGCTGGAAAAGGGCAATTGCAAATTATGGCAATCACCAGCGATGGGGTTCACTGGAGTTCAATCAAAGGCTACAACACAAAGAGACGAGAAGGAGGAACTTACTGGTCGAATCAAATTGGGACTTGACGCTGGCCGGTGCAGAGCGAAGGCGACAAAGCTGGCACGGCGTGGCGACCTGGCGTGAAGCTGCTAACAAAGTTACTGCTGCTACTGGAGCACGGTCGCTACTGGTCGCGCGCGAGCGGTTGTTGGTTGCTGGTGCTGCCATGGGGACAATTTTAGCGCAGACACGTGCGTACATGCAAGCACAAATGAGCAGGGGCACAGGCGAAGGCGAAGCTTGGCCGGCGGGGAGAAAACACAGTGAAGCCTGGCGCTGGTCAAAGGCGTGCTGGCGGGTGTGGTCGAAAGAAGAATTTGGACCAGATTGGAATTAAAGAAATTGGGTTTTGGACTGATTTGCAATTCCTGAGAATTAGATGGTTAGGGCTGAATCTGATTTCACTAATCTAGCAAACTTTATTCAATAGATGATTTGGCAAAGAGATAAGATAAGATTTGGAACATTTGAATAGTTTTCGAATGAAACGAAAATAGGGTAATTTAGGGTATTTAAAATCTGGATTTGTCGAAACTGAAAATCTGGAATTTAGGATAAGATTTTGAGATCCTCATAGAAGAAGATTTTGTATTGAATAGTATTTGGGAGATGTTCCCTAAATCAGATTTGAATTTGGAGTTGATTTGCAACATTTAGCCTTTTTAGGCTTCTAGAAAATCAGGAAAAGGACTAATCCGCGATACTTCTTGGACTGATTTGTGAAAATGGTATTAATGGTGGAATCTGACTGCCAACTTTTTCGATTAAGGTATTGGCACACCCTTGATCATAATCTAAGAATAATTTGGTCTGGATTAGGTCAAGATGTCATTAAATCGGAGTTCAGGGTATTTAGGGTAATTAGGATACTAATTAACTTTATGTTTTCGAAAACAGAAAGAGATTGGTAAATCTGGAAGTTAGGGATCGAATTTCATCTGGCTTCTGAAGGCTTTTAATCTCAGGATAAATAGTAGGTCAAATCTGGAAAGTCATATCTTGATTTGGGTCCACAGAGAAGATTTTGAAATTTTTGGGGCTTAGGATAGAATGAGTCTCTGCTGATTTTGCTGATCTTGGACAGACATATGCATGCATGACTTTCTATGAAAAAGAATTTTCACACCAAACCCAGGGTGTTACACAAACACCAGAGGAAGAATCACAAACATAGACGCATCAGAGACATGAATTATATAGGTTCGGGCCCTCAAGACTGAGTAATAGCCTACTCCTATTGTGGTTTCACTAAGAGTGTAAAGGATTACAAAAAAGAATAAGAGATGTTCTTGAATCTGCTAAAAACTAATCTCCTATTCCCTAAGCAATATGAGGCTCCCTCGTCAAATACCCTGATCAAATCAGGTCGTATTGGCCATATCTAATCGATCTCTCAATCTCTTTTTCGATCCCACCTTCTCTGTCCAAAGCCTCCTCTTTTAATAGCTCGTTGAAGGTCGTCGGTTACGAAACTGAAGGATCATTGATGCGCAATTATCTATGCAATTATCCTCCTGACTATTACCTCACCTGGGAGTTATGACATTTGTGGGTAAACAAAGGCTCACAATATCCAATGGTCATGGTCGAACGAGCATAACCGTTAGGTATGGTCAAATGATCATAACCAATCAGTATGGTCGAATACACATAACCATCTAACTATTGGACCTTTAGTCTGTGGTCGGTAAATACATTCTCAACTAGCCCTTTATCTAAAGGAGGACTCCAGTTTTTGGTTCACCGACAAGGTAAATAGTACTCGTTTGGTCGTGTATGGGCTACGACCTCATCTCAACGACCATAGTGGTCGTAAGTAACACAGTCCTTTCGACTAGAAGGTTAGTGTTATGATCATTAGATTTAGAGATCGTACTTATAGGGTAGACTTCCTTATTATCTCTTCCTGAAATTTCTTACGACCCTAGGAAGGAAGCCCATTTTTTCTCTCTTAATGGTCGTGTTCGACCACTAAAAGGTATACACAAATCACTGTCAGATGTTGTGAACCTTATCGAGGTCGTTTCCTCGATCGATAAACTTCTGCTCGTAATAGTCTTTTTCTTTAGCTGGCTTGCTATTTTCCTCTCTTTGCTCTGAGTAGAGGAGAGAATGTATTTGACTGAGTTCATAAAACCTATACAAGTTCACAGAAGCAATGTAAATTTCTGCCGAAATGGAGTTACCATCAACTCTAGTCTGCAATTGATTGCAAACCATTTGAAGGCGATCGGCTATCCCTTGGAGAGAGTCAAATGATTGTGCTTTTTTCTCTAGGGTCGTCACCTTGTCAATAGCATCCTTCAACTTAGCTTCAAGCACAAGAGATTCAGCATGTTTTTTGTTGTTTATCCTCTGGGATTCAGCCATCTTCTTCTACAGAAGAGACCGCTCAACGGACACAACCTCTCTAATGTTGCACTTGTTGGTGACTTCTACTAGCAAAGCAAACTCCCTGCGACAACAGAAATTACTATTACAGTTCGTAAAGGACTAAGATTAAAGCAAGTTACTTACTACTTTAGCTTGGCACACTCCTCTTGTGTAACTTTGAACTGCTCTACCAGCTTGGCAAGTATGGCCGCACCGTGAGCTGAGCTCTGAATAAAACAAAAAGTATCTGAAGGAACTTCTTAGAAAATCACCTAAAGTTATGGGGTAAAGATTTTACTTACCTCCAACAACTCCTCAAGGTACCTCTCAGGAAGGTCCCTAAGTTCGACCACTTGGCTGGAAGAAGCCAAGTTGTCTCGTGCCTGCCCCATTCTGCTTAAAAATTAAGATTGAAAACTCAAGTGAGGGGTAGTGTGATGGATCTCGACGGGTTGCACCGTCGCCTCTTATGCCTCCTACACTCCTCATTCTTTCAGACGGGAGGAAGACACGGTGTCCTTAACCAGAGGAGGGGCAGATGTGTTAGCCTGTGTGTCCATCCCCATGGTCATGGTCGCAACGACGACCTCAACATCGCCAACATCGGTGGGTTCATTAGATTGAAGGTCTTGAACCACATCATCGATGATGACTGTAGGATCTTCCTCGATCTCTTGCGAGTGCACAGCTTCTATAGTTGAAGTGACCTCTTCGATAACGATTGGATTTGATGCAACTTCACCAATGGTAGGCAATTCTGCCATGGTAGTTTCTTCTTCTTCGACTAGAATTGCTTCAATTTCTTGCACTGGAATAGGCATAGTAGTGCTCGAAGAAGTCCTATACATCTAGTTTACAATTGGATAAGATTATACCTAACTAAGTGATAAGGCTTAGTTTGAGATGAAAGAGGTATGTGCCTGATGCTGAGTCCCAGAAGATTTCAAGGACTTGATGATCTGCCCTTGGGAGATAAAAGCGAGGATAGCGCCATTGCCGAGGAATCATCGTGTACTACGAACCTCTTCCTCAGAACAAATAAGGAAGACTCCGTCTCCTCCTCCACATCGCTCCGCTCTCGCTGTACGATCATGAGGGGTAGGGGTCCTTAGCAAAACAACCCTTGCAACTGAGGGACTGGTTGTCGACTTGACCATACTAGGGCTCAAGCCTCTCATCGTTGCCCTTGCTGTCATGGTCACAGGGATACTTGTGGCTGTAGTTGGAGTTGCGGTCGCCTCAATAGAGGCTGCAAAGGTCCTGATCAGCAAAATAGATGCTTGTGTGTCTGAAGGCCGTGCAGTTGATGGCTGTGGACTCGTAGCCTTTTTGAAAAACAGATGAGCAATTTGTCTGCCCTTGCTCTTGGCCGAACTTTTGGTCGCAGAAGGGGCCTTCTTCAATTTCTTCAATGTAGAACCTCCTGAGGGTCCTACATCGTCACCAACTCGCCTCTTTTGGCCTACCTGGCACTCGAACAGTTGTGTAAACAAAAGTGAATTGCTTCGGTAACTCTTGTTCGAAATAAGACACGTGCAAACTTTTCGAAAGAGAAGTACCTTCGACTCGCCTGCACAGGGTCGTCAGTGTGGCCGACCATGCTCTCTGGTCTTAGTGCATTGATATCGCCTTCTACAACCACATTGTAGGCCTTCGGGAGGGAGTTTGTCCTCCTGTTGACCTCAGAAGTGGGCATAACTGTCAAGAAAAGGACAGTCAATAATTTTCCAAAAATGCTTCTGTTCATATAAATCAAAAATGAACTAAAAGAATATATCAATTGGAGTGATAGGAAAATTACCAGAGTGACAATCCCTGGAGCCGTCCTTTGCTGTCCCGACCTCCTAGGCAGGATGTACCCTCTTCCTCAGAGGGTTGATCCAGTTCTTCAAAAGCCCCGCATCACATCACGAGCGGTGAGACCCTTGCTGACAAAGTGAAGGATCACCTAGGCCTGCCTCTTCTACTTGTCATCGAGTGGAGGGGTAGAATCCCGCTCTCCGCTCTTCTTTGGTCGATAGTTTTCAAGCCAGAGATGGCTCTCTTCAAGAGCCAAGCAGTAGAACCACTATTGGCTCCATCCATGGCAGAGTCGCGGAGGGGGAGCTATGTTTAGTATTTTCTCTCCGGCAAGTGGAAGTAGACACACCCAGAAGCATTGGAGCTTTTCGACCACGCCAGGAAATAAAACTAGCAAAAAAGGGGAATGCTAGGCAAAAACCCAACATATGCCTCACACAAATGCTGAAAGACAGCGAGGATCAGAATAGAATTGCGATTGGGATTTACCAATTCTATGTCATAATGGGCAAGGATGACCAGGAGGAATTTGCTCTATGGGAGATGAAACCCGCAGCGCAAGAAATCCTCAAAAATCACCAGCTCGCCCGGTTTGACCACTAGAGTTTCTTCTTGTCCGGTGGGGTGCCATGGGATCAAAGATTTGGAGGGGAGATATCAATCCCTCTCTGGGGCCAGCAAATTGTTGACCAAGTTGAGAAGTGAACAGATCCAAGATGCCATTTGGATGAAGAAAATGACGAACAAAGAAGAGCTTGACTGCTGAAGTTTTTTGGACTAAGGCGATTCTGGAGAAAAAATTCTTTGGAGCCTAAGTATATAAAGCCTCAGAAGCGACGCATCGTGTTCCCAGTCGTGGATCACGATGAGCAGGCTTAAAATTTTTTCATTTAATGCCCGTCATGATAGTTTGAAACATGCAACGAGAGGTCTTTTCGGACTTTGATTGGAATTCGAAACGACAGGGCGTCTCTTTGGAATTAGAAACAATGTTTTTAAAGAACCTCGGCATTTCAAATTTGAAGACTAGCTGACGAGGATTTTTAGCAAGTCCTTTGTCTATACCTTTATCTGATCGCAGCAGACCACGGAGAGAGATCCGAGTCCTTGGTCTATACCTTTCCATGATTGCAAGAGACCATATAAAGAGATCTGAGCTATTTGCTAATGCCTTTCCAAGATCGCGGGAAACCATGGGAAGAGAGCTAAGTCATTTGTTTCTACCTTTCTATGGTCGCAGGAGGCCATGGAGAGAGATCAAGGAATAAGACCAAGACATTCTGGACACAGCCCATTTTGTCAGATTAAACACAAAGGCCCATCATAGGTAATTAATTATTGTGGTTTTAATAGATTGTGGCCACAGACTTCCGTGGTCGCAATCATCTGCAATTATACTACCCGTGACCACTATGGTTGTAGAGATATATGTCCTCTGTCTACATGGTCGCGGAGACATAATAATCCTGAATCTGTAGCCGTAGTCTGTACTCGACCTCAGAATGAAAGAGTTATTTGAATTGGAAATACCTCTGAGTTAAGAGGGTCAGGTCTAGAATTGTCAACCATAGTCTAAGAGTTGTACGGTTGCTTTAAAACCGTACTCTGGCAGATATTCCCAAGGCAATACTCTTTTTATTGACAGGATAAGGATAACTATGTAATGTAGATATCCATAAACCATCAATAAGATATGAATGGGTGTGCAATTATCCATAACTGCACACTCTAATCGACGAATAGCAACTACCTACAACCGCTGTGCAGTTATTGCTGAAGCATCCCTTTGATCAAGCAACTAGCGGTCTCTTCATTAACTATAAAAAGGAAGCCCGATGAACAAATAGGATAGACTGGACGACAAGTCGAGAGACAAAAAGATCAATTCTTGAAGCCTATCATAGGATTAGGGGATTAGAATCTGCAGATACTCTGTAATACCATTATTCACATAGTGAGAATACAATAGAAGTAGGGCAATTACTCCAACTACGAGGGCCCGAACCTGTATAAACACAATGTGTTCACCTGTCCATATTTACAGTAATTTCCCTTTGGTGAATGTTATATACTACCTCCCTACAAAACAAACTAAATTCGTGTAAGTTCGACTTGGCATCTTGTTCCAATCATGAACATAAGTTCTGGCATGGACCTGGTTGTTCAGTCAGCCAGAAGGATCCATTTACAATTGGGAAATGATATGCATTGCTATCTTTAGCAATTTCCAAAACTATTACGAGAAACCTGGCAAGGAAGACGATCTCCATCGTTTTCGCCAGACCCCGAGTGAGACTCTCTGGCAGTTTGTGAAGAAATTTGTGGGGGTAAGAAATACTATCCCCAACATCTCTAACAATTCAGCAATCAGAGCCTTTAAACACGACGTTTGATACCAAAGATTCACAGAGGATCTCAGTATTCACCCGCCAAGATAAGTGTCATAGCTTTTCGACATGGCTGATGGTTATTCTGACGTTGCTGAGGTGGTGGAATAGAATAGGATGGTGGATAAGGGTGATTTACCACCACAACCTGGTCTAATTCTGAAATGAAGGATAGTTCTAACAAGAAGATTGGGCCATCCACGGGCGGGAAATTCAAGAAGTCAAAAAAGGATGGAGCAAACCAATCCCGAGAGGTCGCGAATATGGACAAGCGACCATAGGACAAAGGTAATAAAATTTCATTCAAAAATAATAAAACTTCTTCTGGTGGACGCAACAGTGACCACACGAAAAAGCAAACTAACCCACAGGGAAGCAAGAAGTGGTGTCCATTGCATGAGGTTCTAGGACACGACCTCAAGAATTGTTGAAACTGGTTAAAGTGCATGGAGGAATTTTACCAAGGTAATGCCCCTACACCTACAATACCAGAGAATGGACAGCCCGGTGGAAATAAAGATGTCGATGGAGATGTGGACATGCCATAGCAGGTACCAAATAATCATGCTAATATCATTTTAAGTATGTCCATTGAGAGGTGAATAATGTTGAAGCTCCCCCAGAAGAACCTCAATGACCCCATTGGTCGGAGACATCCTTGACCTTCAACCAGGAAGATTGTCCCAGAGGACTATCATGACCACGATGACTTCCTTTGGTTATAAAGTGGGAAGAGTCCTAGTTGATGGAGGTAGTTCCCTCGACTTGCTCTTTGCCAAAGCCCTTGACAAGATACAATCCCTCGTTGAAGGATTAAAAATGTGGTCCACCCATTTTTTGGAATTATTCTTGGTCATTCGTATACTCCTATCAACCAGATCATACTGCCGGTCACAATAGAAGAACCAGAGAACTTCCGAACAGAATTGGTTACTTTTGATGTAATTGATTTTGATTTGGCATACAATGCAATTCTTGGTAGGCCCTCGCTTGCCAAATTCATGGCGGTAATGCACTATGCTTATCAGTGCATAAAGGTGCTCGGACCAAAAGGCTTGAGCATGGTGAGAGGCAGCCAAAATTTGGCCCTCACGTGTGATCGCACTTCCCTGCAATTGGTTGATCAGCTTCCCCTCGAGGATGTTAAGGCTACGACCAAAGGAAAAGAGCCAGATGTGGTCAAGGCAACTCTGTGACCAGAAGAAAAATTTAAACAAGTTCCCTTATTCCCAAATGACCCGTGCAGAACCATTGAGTTTGGGTTAGAGATGGAGAGCAAATAGGAACATGCGCTCATCTCTTTCCTCCAAGCTAATGCAGATGTGTTTGAGTGGATACCATCTGATATGCCTGGAGTCCCAAGGGAAGTGATTGAGCACAGGCTAGCAATTCAGCCTGGACAGTGACCTATAAAGCAAAAAAGCTCATGTGTTTTGCCCTTGACCGGAGAGAAGCCATTTGTTCGGAGTTCAATAAACTCTAGGAGGCTGGCTTTATTCGTGAGGACGGCCATTCCGAATGGCTTGCAAACCCAGTCATGGTCTTGTAATCTAATGGTAAGTGGCGCATGTGCGTCGAGCACACCAGTCTCAATGCTGCCTACTAGAAGGATGATTTTCTCCTTCCCTGCATCAATCAGTTGGTCAATTCAACAGTCGGTTGTGAACTTATGAGCTTCCTCGATGCTAACTCAGGATAGCATCAAATTAGCATTGTAGAAAAAGATGAGGAGAATACTGCCTTCATCACACCATTTGGTAAGTACTGCTACGTCAGAATGCCATTTGGGCGCAAGAATATTTGTTCCACGAATCAGCGCTTGATGCAGAAGACCTTTCAATCACAATTAGGGCATAACTTAGAAGCTTATGTAGATGACTTGGTTGTAAAGAGTGTTAAAGGATCTAGTCATATAGTTGACCTGGCTGAAACTTTTTGTAACCTGAATAAGCATGGAATACAGTTGAATCTTAAAAAGTGTCCTTCAGAGTTTCTTCTGGTAAACTTTTGGGTTTCCTTGGTTGCTCATGAGGCATTGAGGTTAATCCCGAAAAAATTCGGGCCATTGAGCAAATGTGATCTCCTTCGACCACGAAGGTGGGACAAAGCCTAACTGGCCGCAAGGCGGCTTTAAGTCGTTTCATTTTGAGGTTGGGCAAATGTGGATTACCTTTCTTTAAGGTTCTACAAAAGCACAATGGTTTATAGTGGTCGAAGCCAAAAAAGCCTTTTAGGAAGTAAAAACATATTGAGCTAGTGCTCCAGTATTGGTTCCCCCGACCATGGGAGAGCCGTTAGACATCTATTTGGTTGCTACCCTTCATGTGGTCAACATTGTCCTGGTCACGGAGAGAGAAGGAGTGCAACGACCAGGTTATTATGTAAGTGACGTATTGAATGGACCAAAGGACATATACCCTCTGGTCCAAACATTACTTTATGCTCTCTTAATGGCTTCAAGGAAGCTGCGACATTACTTTCATGCGCATAAGATTAATTGGTCCGTTTGAGACCTGCCTTGGTTTTCGCAGTAGGCTCACCCAGATGCTAATATGTGGAATAATGGGATCTTACTCGGAATTACAGAAACCCAAAGGTTGATCGAAAAATAAGCTCAAAGTAATTGCACCACTCTTTATTTCAAAAAGGGTTTTACATGTCGAATGTTAGGACGCACTCGCCTACATCGATGAACTAGACTCGATCTAATCTATATCATGGTAGATAACTTGGTAGATAATCTATCTATCCTATTACAAAGTATTTATAGTCCAATCGTATGAATATGTATCAAACTCAATAACCTAAACGTATTAGACCCAGACTAACTAAACCTGAATATGTAAGACTTGGTTACATGTATCTGGATCGGAATACAATCAGACCAAAGATTGAATCCATTACGTACTTGACCTTGCACCCCAGGCTACGACCTTGTGGCTGCAACCTCGGATGACAATATCGGGTAGCGCTACGACCATGGCGGCGCTGAGACCCGAAGATCCTCCCGAATCATGGCTCCCTTGTTGAGCAGGAACCAACTCCCATTGTAACCTCTTAATCAAACTGAAGATGTGGAAATTGGGATTGACTTTCATCTTTGGAGTACCAGTTTGCCGCACATACTCGTTGACCTTTTTGACCAATTCAAAAAGTGTCTTTTGTGCCACTGTGGGTGGTAGTCACCTTCTTCTCCAGGATCACGTCGTCAAGTAGAGGTTGGTCTCGTTGATAGACCAAGTCTTCAACAGATGGTGCTATGATATATGGCTCATCATCCGACTTTGAAGGCTCAAAGAGTTTGAGATGTTCAACATTGACAACCTAGTAAATATCCATGTATGGAGGTAACTCGAGCTAACAAGCATTAGGACCAACTTTTTGAAAAATTCGAAAAAGACAATAACAGATGGGTTTAAGCTTTTTACCATCACCTTTAAGTCTCTCCTTACTCAAATTTAGGCTTACCATATCACCTTCATGAAATTGAGTATCAACTTGGTGCCGATCATGTTGCGCCTTGTATTTGAGTTGACTTTCAGCAAATTCTGTTCAACCTCTCGATGGAGCTGTTGAATACCTTCTAGGAACTTTTGTGCACGATGCTGATCAGATGCTTCCTTACTGTTCTACACTCAGGTAGGGATCACAAAGTCCTTGTCAAATGGACTCTGTGGTAGAAATCTCATACAGACCTCAAAAGGTGACTTTGCAGTCGAATCATGCATCGCTCAATTAAAAGCAAACTGCAGGTACGGTATGCTTTCATCCCAAGTCTTCGGATGCTTAGAGTTATAGCCTCTTAAGAGATGAACAACTGTTCGACTGACCACCTCAGTTTGACCATCAGTTTGAGGATGAAAAGCAATACTCCTCTTTAGCCTTGTGTCCATCATCGTCTAGAGCGATCGCCAAAAGTGAGTAAGGAGCAGGGTATCATGATTAGAGACAATAGAAGTCAGTAGTCCAAAATTTGTCCAAACGTGCTAAAAGAATTCCCGAGCTGTTTCTTCTCCCGTGATAGTCTTTCGACATGGTATGAGAATAATCATTTTGGAGAACCGATCAACAACCACAAAGAGATAGTCGTTGCCACGTCGGGTCTTAGGCAATCCTTCCAAGAAATCCATGGATATGCTCTCCCATGGTTGTGATGGAACGGGCAAAGGAGTCTACAAACCTAATTTTTGATTTGTCGGTTTTGAGATGCTGCAGAGACAATAGCCTCGAACAAAACTAGCCACATCCTGCTGCACTCGCGGACAGAACACATGTCAATGAAGATTTTGCAAAGTCTGCATAACCCCAAAGTTTCCAGCAACCTTCGATGTATGCCCTTCTCGCAGCCAATGAATTGGAGGTGCCACACGAGATATACAAAGTAAATTGCCCTTGTACATGAGTCCTTCTTGACGAACGAACTTCGTAAGTTCCCTGTTTTGAGCTCAACTAGTGTTGATCGAAAATTAGGATCTTCACTGTACATTGCGGCATAGTCATCACAACATGAGGGCTCGATCTGCATGAACGCTAATAAGCAGAGGGTCGTAACTGGTGGTTGCGACAACATATCAGCTAGTTTATTGTTTACTGCATTCTTGTACTTAATCACCAGATTAAACTACTGAAGATACGATAGCCACTTCATATGGCAAGCTTCACTATTATAGAAAAGCTTTCTTCTAACGGTAAAAAACACACTTCTACTAACGGTTTTTGTACCGTTAGAGATAGACATGATAGAACAAGACAAGACATTTTCTAACAATAAGAAACCGTTAGAAAAAGTAGCCTATTGTAATGGCATTTTCTGAGATAACCGGTAGAAAAACCGTTCTAGTCTAACGGTTAACTAGCACTACCCATTAGAACATTTTAATAGTTTCTAATGGTAACAAGTACTGAACTATTAGAAAAGAATAGTATTCTCATGGTTGTGTATGAGTTTACCATCAGAAAAACTTACACTCTTCTAACGGTTAATGAAGTGTATACCATTAGACAAAATGTAGTGTTATCATGGTTGTTTAATAGTTTACCGTGAGAAAAACTTATACTCTTCTAACAGTTAATTTAGAGTATACCGTTAGACAAAATGTAGTATTATCGCAGTTGTGTAGCAGTTTACCGTCAGAAAAACTTATACTCTTCTAACGGTTGATTCGGAGTATACCATTAGGCAAAATGTGGTATTATCACGGTTGTGTAGCAGTTTAACGTTAGAAAAACTTATACTCTTCTAACGGTTAATTTGGAGTATACTGTTAGACAAAATGTAGTAATATCACGATTGCGTAGCAGTTTACCGTCAGAAAAACTTATACTCTTATAACGGTTAATACGGAGTATACCGTTAGAAAATGTTGTTGTTTTCTAACTTTGTTTGCTATTTAGCCGTTAGAAAAGCTTTGATACACAATACAGTACAGATGCAAAAAAAGGTACATTCACATATATATACATTGAACAGATTGACACATTAGACAATTATACACATTTATTCACATTCAATTTATTCACATCTATACAAACCACTACAAATACTAACCAATGGACTGTTATTCACAGTTACTGCATATAAATACTAACCAATAAGAATATAAACAATCTATGCACACATTAGCTCTAGAGAACATATGCAAATCGACAAGAAGCTCAAGGAGCTACTAAGTTAGGTGCATAGTGACGCACACATTAGCACAAAAAAGTTATTCACAGTTATTCACATTTGAGTTCATTCTAGTGATGTACCCCGATTCATAGAGAGTACACAAAAAAGGGAAAAATTACAACAAGTGAGCCAAGTTTGTCATGGCGGCTGGTTGCGCACAACTTCGTCCATAACATATTGAGCCCAGATTTGTCGCATCTCTCTAATCTTTGCATTTTCATATTTGTCTTTAGACATGGCAGTCTACAAGCATGTGTGAATACTTAGTAATTAACTTCCTAGATTTGAACGTGACATCCAATTTTCAAATTTGAGTTAGCTAAGATGCTTACCTGGTGGAATTGGCCAAAGTTTGTCCTGACTAGGTCATACATGTACCACAGCACATAAAACCCACATTCCCATGAGTCTAGCTGCTGATGGCACTGAGATAATTGCATATGTGAAGATATGTTAGCTATTCTTTCCATAAACTAATTAAGCATAAACTAAAAGACTCGTGAGTACTTCATATTCTTTCCAAGAAATTCGGGAGCCCTGCTGTGCGACATGCCTCCCTCCAGTGGACACATAATTTTTGAAAGCCCTGCATTCCAGTTAGCATTCCGGTTAATGTGGTACCATTAGCTAGTGAGGTCAAAATTTAAATCAAACATGTTACTTATGCGTCCATATTCCCCTTGACCACATATTCGTTCAGTAACTTGTCATGGATCGAATCGAGGTAGTACACCTCATTCCTCCACGAACAGATCACGAGGAGGACCCAGTGGCCCCTATATTGTACGTAAAAGAGAACCGCTAGCTCAAAGTATATCTCAGGTGTAACATACAAGATTGAGTTAAATTAGTACGAAATGCACTAACCTTTGGTGGTACGGCACTAGAATGAACTCTCTATCCTGCTGCGCCATCAGCACCTTGCATATGTATTGCTAAGCATGTGCTGCAGCTTGCTCTAGCATCATGAGGATTATTTTCTCTGGGTCGAGGAAACCCACCTTGTCACACGCAGCCTCTGATGCTAGCCTGTACATGCACCTGCATGCAAAGGATGGCACTAGTATTGCACCATAAGTTACTACATTTTAAATGAACTACAGCAATATATAGGATCAGCAAACTCACAGGACTCCAGTCCGTATGATGGACATATCAAGCTCCCGCCAGTTGAAGAGGTCGAACAGATCCTCGTGTGCCACGGATATGGTCCCAGGCTCACGGCGGAACTACCTAGGCCTGAAGGGAACTAAGAAGTTCAGGTTGCGCCGGGCTCGGTGTATGTACACTACTACAGAAACAGACATCCAGGATGGCACATCACAGGCAGTTATGAACTTTTCAATGGAACACTGTCTGCGAAGGCCTGTCGGGAGAATATGTTAAGTTATCACAGTCGGTTCTGATGTCAAAACCAACTGTGATAGTCAACCAGACGGTTCTGAACACAAAACCGTCTGTAATAGTCTACTTATCACAGACAGTTTTAAACTAAAACCCGACTATGATAGATACAATCGGTTCTCAACTGAGAACCGTCTGTGATAACTAGAATATCACAAATGGTTGTGAGCTCAAAACCGACTGTGATATATACAATCGGTTCTAAACTCAGAACCGGCTGTGATAGTGTAGTATTAGAGACGGTTCTGAGGTCAGAATAGACTGAAAAGTGTCGGCGCTTCGAATTCTCAACTGTGTTCATTTCTGTCTCCGATCTTTACATTCGGCGCCTAGGGGAACATGAAGCGTCACTTGGGAATTTCTATAAATAACTTGACAGTGGAATAATTTCCATTTAGCTTACAAGTTTTTATAATTCTCAAATTGTTTGACTCCTTAGCTTCTCTGCACCAATGGCATCCTCGATGGCATCGTCAGCCTCGCCCTCCCCGGTAAGAACTCTCAATCTTTTGGATGTACCGCTGTATTGTTAATCCCTGTTGAGTGCATTCTTGACCTGTTGATTTGCACAGGGAAGGGGAGCCGTGGAAGGCCCGGGCAAGGTGAAAGCCAAGCTGAGGGCCCTTCAGGAGGAGCACAAGCTCCTTACGAAGAAGCACACTAAGCTACAGCTTGACCTGGACAATCTCTTCCAGTGCATTCAGCGCATGAACACGGATGGTGACAATGCTAGGGCGAGGACGAGGCGTCTTCGGGAGGAGAAGAAAGCCGCGGATATGACCATCGCTGGTTACGTACCACATGTGGAGATCTCTATTTGATCAATCCACTTTGTGCAAAGCTGCCTCCGCCAAGTGTGGGAACCAGTTCTTGAAACTCATGGACTGTCCCATTCGCCCTTTGCCCTTGTCCTTGCCTTTGCCCTCGCCTTTTGCCGAGGATTGAGCGCGTACCTTCGAAGGAAAGGGTGGGGTGCTGGCGGGTTTCTTTGGAGGTGAAGGGGCTTTGCTGGGAGGCGTGGATCCTCTGGTTGGGCTCGAGGCCATCTTTGCAGTGTTGAGGTCTGCAGGAGATCCCTCATGCCCTGTACTGGGGGCGCAGTCCACTGGTAGTATGTCGACAGGCCACTTCAATTAATGAGCACGTTTGTTAGACTTTGCAAGTTGAGTGTACTGAGTAGGATGTAATCTAAAATGTTTAGGATTTACCGGCTGTATTACAACACACTTCTTGGGCCACTATACGTAGGAGCCCGCTGCCTCAGCAAGTGTTTGCATTGCCTCCGTTGAGACTGGCAACGAAAAAGTATGGCAGCCCGGCATGGCCATCTCCACTTGTACCTTTGCGAACTTCAACCCTAGAGGTACGCAGCGGATCTGGACATCCTCCCCAAACGGATATACGAACCCGTGGGTAACCACTGCCTGCTGGTCCCCCAGGTGAGTCGAAGACTGCAGCTCACCAACTTCTGCAAATTTGTAACAATTAAAACAGGTTAGCAAAACAACTCTAACAGAACGGGAGTAGCATCAACTTAAGTGCATAGCTTAAGGCTTGCAATACCTCAAGCTGATCCACTGGATCCGTGAGGACCTTCGAAGAGCAGCTGCTCAACTGACCCCGCGGGGTACCGTCACCCTGGGGATCTGGATCTGCACTCTTAGCCATCAATGCATGTTTTAGCTGTGCAAACTCTTCCCTCATATGTGCGACCTCAGCCTGCACCTCAGCCTGTATCTCTGCCTGTACCTCAGCCCGTATTTTCTCGGAGAGCTCCGCTTCCTTCTGCTTCCAGGAGCGGGCCTTCTTCCTCGGTGGAGCCGGATTTGCGAAATCAGGCTTCCATGACACAATGACTCCCACGGTCCATGTCGGCTTGGGATGCTGCTTATTTCCTAGAGCCCGGGTGATGATGTCATTCTCCCTCTGTGGGGTAAACAATCCCTGCCTTGCCTCCTTCTCAAAAGAGATCTGTTACCTTTAAAGCTACATTGTGAGACAAATACATATATACACTTATGCGCACACAGTTTACGATGGTGAGCCAACTTACCATTCGCTTCACAACCTCAGCGTCATTAGGGTTTGGGAACTCCATAGACCCCGTGGATGACACGGACCCTCTCCCCCTCCACCACCGCCACCTCACATCCCGGATCTCAGAGAGCGGCAACTCAGTGGAGTCAATGAGAGAATTTTGCTCGTTTTCCTTCCTCCACTGCTCCTCCTTCCCCAAATAGAACCGGGATCCGAGCCGATGCGGGTGGTCGTTCCTCTTCTGGATAGCCTTATTCTTCTTGCTAAGGGCCTTGAACTCATCGGTCCCCTTCTGCTTGGTGAATTCCTCCCATACCTCCTCCAATATGAAGGGGTACTTCTGGCAAGGAGATTTCCCCGCAGCGAGGAAGGTACTGATGACACAGCTCTTAAAGGTTTTCCATGTACAGTTCATGTCCTTCAAGCAGGCCATCTTAGGTCCATCGTTGGGGATGTTCCACTTAGCCTGTTTTCAAACAATGCATGCAAGCACGAGTTAGTTAAACTTTAGGATAAACCAAGGGAACGTGATTACAAAAGAGTTCTGCAATTTTGATTAATTTTACCTTCACTTCAGCCCATAACGTATCTCTCTCATCCGCCGTCACATCCTTCCAGCTCTGGATGGTGATCTTCACCCTTTGTTTTGCCAACAGCCCAACGTAGGCCGCGTACTTCCCAACATTCTTTCCGATCGGCCTCCCAAGTTGGTTGAACTCACAAGAAAGGTCGGTGTGTTTCACTAAATGACCCAACGTCGTCGTGCGTGACCCCACCCTCTTGCGCTGGGATGAACCAGCATCTTCAGTTATGTTGCCCCTCGTCGAAGCACTACTATCATCCGAGGAAGACGACGACATGGTTTTCCCTAAAATTCGATGAACAAACCATCAAAAATTTAATGAAACATAAAGCAAAAAAGGCATCCACCAATTTTGTCTGTCAAGTTTAGGGTTGACTGTACTTTAGATCATGAAATTTTTGAGAGCAACATTTTGGTCTTTTAATTTTAGAGTTGAGAATAGAAGAAGATGTGTACTTTTGATCTAGACATTGTCATACGCATATGACAACATATATGGGAATTAATTCTTCAGGAAGGAGCTTTATAACTTTGTTAGTTGAGGATTAGTTCTAATTAGGATTGCTGAAAAGGTTGTCAAAAGAAAATAGTATTACAAAGAAAAAGGACCTATTTTCATCATTTGTTCTATCGGTAAACACGTCAACTACTGATAGAAGATAAGCTTTCTTCGAACGGTACAAACATGGACTTACATTAGAACATATTTCTGAGCATTTTCATCTAGACATTTTCATAGGAAGAAGGCAACAATTAATTATTTTTGGAATTCCATAACTCATTTGAGGATTGGAGACTAATTAGGTTTGCTAAAGGGATGTCACAAGAAAATAGTACTAAAAGCCCAAAAATTGTTGAAGGGTTTAACAATTTTTTCTATCTGTAAACTCATGAGCTACCGACAGAAGATTACCTTTCCTCTATCAGTATATACATGGACTACCGTTAGAAGAAGTTTCTGAGCACTACTAACATATAAAGTAAAGTATATGGCAATTTGATACAAATGATCACACATACTGTCTCATACATCATACATGAACACTACCAACTAAATTTTTTGAGTTGAACATAAAAATTACTATATTGATGTAGACATTGGCATTAATAAAAGATAAATATATCAACTTTTATTAGTTCAATCTAATTTGATCTAGACACTATTACTAAGAACAAAAAAGGCTTAGGAAGCTGGAATTAAGGAGTGAAAAGCCCTTTGAAGTCATGATGCCTTCAACAATATTTTGTTGAATCATTCAACAAAATATCTAGGACATCAAATTTGTTTGATAGAGCTGATATGCCTGGGGATTCATGTAATTCTTGAGCCTTGTTGTCTAATCTGGTACACTGAAAGGAAAGAGAATGCAAACAAAATTGTTCTATCAGTAAACACATGAGCTACCGATAGAAGATAACATTTTTTCTATCGGTATATACATGTACTACTGTTAGAAGATGTTTATGAACACACTTCCAACATATAAACTACAGTGCATGGCAAGTCCACACAAATGATCACACATACTACTGTATAGATAATTTCAAATCTCATAACAGGTTCATTACAACACTGAAACATATTATGTAAACCCTAGTTTAAATCAACAGTGCCTACGGAGTTTACTAAATGGTACACAATAGCGGGCCCTAGTTTAAATCCAAATTAAAGATGAGCGGAGAAAAATAGCGAACACTAGTGAGAAAACACAAAGATCAAATCAAATTTGGAAGATGCTGGAAAAAGAACGACGCACTAGGGTATTTTATGGTGATTAGTTGTTGCGATGGAGAGGCAGCGTATAACGGAGCGGCAGCTGGTGACTGAGGAAAATAGGGACCAGCGGCAGTGGTGAACCGTAATCCAGGCGGCGATTGTGGCGCAGGAGTGAGGAAGTGATCACCGACGAGGGTAGGGGTTTTCATGCTCGAAGAAACATAGAGATATGAGTTGGAACTGTTCGACTGGAGGGAAAATCTCAGGCGATGTCTAATGAAGTACTGGGTACCTTTTCTAACGGTACAACCCAGGATTACCATCAGAATAATTGTTTTTTCCAACGGTAGAATCCAATAATACCGTCAGACGATGTATGTGCACTTTTCGAACAGTAGTTTGACAAAATTCCGCTAGACTTGCGTACTTTTTCTAACAGTAGGAGCAAAAAATACCATTAGAAATAGACAATTTTTCCAAGGCCTAATTTTTGAAGTGGGCAGGGCATTGGAAAATGATGTTTCATCCTTGTTGAAGAAGCAAAAGGCTACAATAGGATTTTGGCAAGAAAATTTGAAGAGAAGAATTAAGTTCTTAGAATATAAGTGTACTATGCATGTTAGAACTCATGCTGTGGACTAAAAATGAGATATATTAATACTGTGAACTAGCTTATCATTAAGTTCTAAACAAAAATGTATAGCTTGTTGTGAACTACAAAAGGACAATTTTTCAAGGGCTTAATTTTTTCAGTGGGCAGGGTATTGGAAAATGATGTTTCAAGCCTATTGAAGAAGCAAACGGTTGCAATGGGATTTTGGCAAGAAAATTTCAAGAGAAGAATTAAATTCTTAGAATATAAGTGTACTGTACATGTTCACTACTACAGAAGTGCATTCCACTAACCCTTATTTTCTAACGGTTGTAAGCAATCTAGGAAAAATCCGATAGAATAGGACGACAGCGGCGGAAAACCATCATTTTACTATCGGTTATACACTAATCCAACGTTAGTGAAATGCAAATACTTTTTACTATCGGTTATTACTGTACAAACCGATATAATATATTAAATAGTACTATCGGTTTTCCATTTTTAACTGATAGTGAAATTACTGACTTTTTACTATCGGTTATTACTGTACCAACCGATATAATATATTACAATAGTACTATCGGTTTTTCGTTCGTAACAGATAGTAAAATTACTCACTTTATACTATCGGTTGGTACTGTATTAACTGATATAATATATTGAATTGTACTATCGGTTTTTCTCGGGTAACTGATAGTGAAATTACTGACTTTTTACTATCGGTTATTACTGTACTAACTGATACAATATACAACATAGTACTATCGGTTCAACAACACAAACCGATAGTAAAATGACTTCATATACACTAATGGTTATGACAGTGGGGACCTTATTTTACTATCGGTTAGTGTTGTTGAACCGATAGTAAAATTGGACAACTTAATTTGGTCGACCCCTGCTCTGCGCTCTACATGTTGGAATCATTTCAGCCGCGCACAACTCCAAGCTAGAGTGATCTGGAGAAGCTAGCTGAGAGGTTGATCATATTTCCATCCCCCTCGGTATTGTCATCTTCTCATCACCTCTCTCTCTCTCGATCACTCTTTCACACTCTCCCTCTCTCTCTCTACTTGCAATTCATTAAACTAGATACATGTATCTCCAAGCTAGCTAGAAGGCTGGGTTGGCTAGCTAGCTATAGCTTGCTGAATTTAAGCAGCTAGCTAGCTGGCTCTTCCAATTAATGCATGCATCAAGTTAATTAGGGTTTCATATATACAAATCCATTTAATGTAATTAAACAGCTCATGCATGTACACACATATGGCCTAGCTAATTATGTTTCATTCATATATGCATGCCCTGAGTCATTAATTATTTATTTGAATTTGTCAATTTTGTGAAATAATTGTAGATGGACCGAGAATATTGGATGTATGGAATAAAACGTACTACTGTTGAGTATTTGGAGGGTGTGAATGGATTTATTAAATTTGCTGAGCAAGAGAAGGCGAAGAAGGGAGAGAAAGATATGCATTGTCTTTGTATAGATTGTATGAACTTAAAAAGGTTCGGCAACTCTGATCAGATTAGGAGTCATTTGATTCGTCGTGGTTTTAACGCACGCTATACCCGTTGGATATGGCATGGTGAAGATCTTGAGGAAACGAGCACTACCGCTACCACTCAGCAACACCCGGAAGTGGATTGCAGTAATGACGATCATGATCAAAACATTGATAATGTTCATTCGGAAGTCCATGTAGATGACGACAATTTAGATGAAATGTTACGTGATGTAGAAGAGGACTACAGTGAAAACGATTTAGCTAAATTTCAGAAATTAATTGTTGATTCTGAGAAGCCTTTGTTCCCCGGATGTGAAACATTTACAAAGTTGTCTTCTGTGTTGAGATTATATAACTTGAAGGCAAGCAACGGTTGGAGCGATAAGAGTTTCACGGCGCTATTGGATCTGTTAGCGGACATGCTTCCAGAGGGAAATGAGTTGCCAAGATCGGTTTACCAGGCCAAAAAACTATTGTGTCCGTTGGGAATGGAAATCGAAAGAATACATGCATGCCCAAATGATTGTTTTATGTACCGTAACGAGTACGAGGATTTGCATGTTTGTCCAAGATGCGGTGCATCGCGGTATAAGCATGGGGACAGAATTTATCACAATGGATGTGATGAGGTAAAGAAAGGGCCTTCGGCCAAAACTGTGTGGTATTTGCCTGTGATTCCCAGATTGAAATGGCTGTTTGCAAATCCGAAAGATGCGAAGTACTTGCGTTGGCATGTTGAAGGTCGGAAACAAGACGGAAAACTAAGACATCCAGCTGATTCCATTCAATGGAGAAACATTAACAGAACATTCGGTGAGTTTGGCGGCGAAGTGAGGAATATAAGGTTTGGGCTGAGTACGGATGGTATGAATCCACACGGAAATATGAGCAGTCGACATAGCACTTGGCCGGTTCTTTTATGCATCTACAATCTTCCTCCTTGGTTATGTATGAAGCGGAAGTACATCATGATGTCGTTACTAATTTCAGGACCCAGACAACCCGGGAATGATATTGACGTGTTTCTATCACCGTTAGTCGAGGACTTACAAAAATTGTGGAGCGAAGGGGTGCGGGTGTGGGATGCACATAAGCGAGAGAATTTCATGTTGCGGGCCATGATATTTTGTACCATAAATGATTTCCCGGCCTATGGAAATTTGTCGGGGTATAGTACGAAAGGAGTCAAGGCTTGTCCTATTTGCCTGGATGAAACTGAAAGCATGTGGTTATCGAACTGCAGAAAAACAGTGTACATGGGTCACCGCAGATTCCTTCTGATGCATCACGCCTACCGTAAGAAGAGGAAGTCATTCAATGGGAAGCCTGAGAAAGGATCAGCCCCAGTGTTTGTGACTGGTAAGGAGCTTTACTTGCGCGTGAAGGACATCAAAGTTGAGTTCGGTAAATGTTCTAAACCTCCAGGAAAAAATGTTTGGAAGAAGAGATCGATTCTTTGGGATCTGCCATATTGGGAGCACTTACAAGTTCGACATTGCATTGATGTCATGCACGTAGAGAAAAATGTTTGTGACAGTTTGATTGGTTTGTTGTTGAACATTCCAGGAAAGACGAAAGATGGCATCAACGTTCACCGTGACATGCTCGACATGGGCATAAGGACTGTGCTTGCACCGTTGTAGAAGGGAAAGCGGACATACCTCCCCCCGGCCTGCTATACTTTGTCAAAAAGAGAAAAAAACAGAACTCTGTCAGTGCCTACATGGTGTCAAAGTTCCATGCGGGTATTCTGCGAACTTGAAAAAACTTGTGTCCATGAAAGACTTGAAACTGGTTGGTATGAAGTCCCATGATTGTCATGTACTGATGTCACAAATGCTTCCCCTTGCTATCAGAGGCATTCTCCCAGTCAAAGTCAGAGAGACAATTACAAAGCTATGTTATTTCTTCAACACAATATCTGGCAAGGTACGTAAGCGTGTACTCCTAGCAAGTTAATTAGCTCCATTCGTGGAACTTGTCAGATTTTTTGGATCTGAATATTTGCTGCAACTGTGTCCTTGCAGGTAATTGATATGGATGGACTGGACGATTTGCAACGCGATGTGACTACCACTCTTTGTCAGCTGGAGATGTATTTCCCTCCATCCTTTTTTGATGTTATGGTCCATCTAATTGTTCACCTTGTCAGAGAAATTAAGTTTTGTGGACCCGTGTTCCTGCGCTACATGTATCCATTTGAGAGATTTATGGGTATCTTGAAGGGATATGTAAGGAATCGATATCGGCCTGAGGGCAGTATTATTGAAGGTTATGCCGCGGAGGAGGTGATCGAATTTTGCACCAACTATATGGCCGGGGTTGACCCAATTGGCGTTCCTACGTCTCGGCATGAGGGCAGGCTTCAGGGCATTGGAACGATTGGATTTAAAGCAGTCGTCCCCTCTAGTGATCTGTATGCAAAAGCCCATTTTTGGGTCTTACAGCACATGACGGGGGTGGAGCCATACATACACGAGCACAAGGAAATGTTACGGAAACAGAATCCCTCGAAGCCAGAGATTTGGGTCACCAGAGAACATAATAGGAAGTTTGCTGGGTGGATCGAAAATAGAGTCCTGCAAGCTTCTGAGGGCGATGTAGATGAAGATGTTACATGGTTGGCCAGAGGGCCTAGATTTACTGTAGGGACTTGGCAGGGGTATGACATCAACGGCTATTCATTTTACACAAAAACTCAGGAAGAGAAGAGTGCTATGCAATGTAGTGGAGTGACACTACTTGCTATTTCGGAGGATGCCAGGGCAGTAAGAGCACTCGACTCATATTACGGTGTTATTGAGGAAATATGGGAGCTCGATTATGTATTACTTAAGATTCCTCTGTTTCGATGCCAATGGGTCGAAATCCCTCGAGGTGTTAAAGTCGACAATTATGGGTTTACTCTAGTCGATCTCAGTAGAGTCACACACAAAGATGAGCCATTTATACTTGCTGAGCAAGCCACACAGGTGTTCTACATCGTTGACCCGGCCAACCCAAAGTTGCACGTTGTCCTTCACAGTAAGAGACGTATTGTTGGGGTCGAAGACGTTGTGGATGAAGAAGAGTACGATCAGTTCGACGAACTACCTCCATTTTTAGATGGAATCCTTCAATCTGTCCCTACCGAAGATATTGACGAAACAAGTTACCTGCGAGACGACCACGAAGAAGGATTATGGGTGGACAACCATTCTTGACTAATTTGCAATATGTAAGTGACGTATATTACTTGGATCGAAGAATGTTCAAATCAATTTTCAAAAATTCTTTGGGAAAACATACGTGATGCATTGAGAATCATTTCTGCAAATTTTCATTTCAATTGGAGTATATACTTGATTTGAGCAATAATTGATACTTTTCACAAATATATATGAAAACTGCAAATTTTCATTCCATGATTGGTCTTTATTGTTATTTTATTTCAAAAATATTGCAAGCCATTTGCATGGGGTTTCAGGTGTCTTTACAAGTGCAAAATGATGTACTGAGACCCATCTGTATTTGTTCTCAGGAAATACCTTTAGATCAATTTAACAGTATTATTCTATCGGTTTCAACCTCCAAACCGATATGAAATTAACATATACTATCGGTTTATTGTCATAACCGATAGTAAATACAATACAAAATGATGTACTGAGATCCTCTGTAATTCTTCTAAGGGAAATCCTTTAGGGTCAATAGCATTGTATTTTACTATCGGTTATAACTGTGAAACCGATATGAAATTAAACTATACTATCGGTTTATCGTTCACAACCGATAGTGATTTACACTGTGTTATGATCCCCTGTTCTTAGTTTACTATCGGTTTACTGTTCACAACCGATAGTGATTTACACTGTGGTATGATCCCCTGTACTTAGTTTACTATCGGTTTACTGTTCACAACCGATAGTGATTTACACTGTGTTACGAAAACCCTAACTTACATGTTTTTACTATCGGTTTTGTGGTGATGAACCGATAGTAAATATTTATTTATTAGGTTATAACCTGCACGATTTTCCCTCCAGTGCAACTGATCACATTCCAAATCAAAAAATACTCGCGCGGAAAACCCTAGAATCGCCGACGTTCGCTTCTTCGCTCCTCTGCGCCACTGGTTCTCCACCGCCTCCGGCATTGCATTGCGCCACCGCCTCCGGCCACTCCACGATCCACTGTAAGTGTTCTTGACCAAATCGCTCGCGTGTATTGCTTAATTTTGTATGCAATGGTTCATATCCCGTTCCATGGATTACAAATAGAAACCTAGAGTAAAATTCATGAACTACAAACTTGATAGCTATGAGAATGACAGAATTGATGAAAATCATAGCAATTTGTCATACAGTGTAGTTCACTATCGGTTTCTTACTCAGAACCGATAGTAAATACCATAAACTGATTTTTCTGTTAATTATATCCCATTTCTAATTTTCATCTGAAATTTTGGTTCATTTATATTTTAACATACCTTATGTTCCTGTTGAACAATTACTTTATGTTCCTGCTAGCAATTTTGGAAATTTTTCCTAATGCTGACTTGATTACTATCGGTTTGACTTGGAAAACCGATAGTAAATAGTACTGCCATCATAGTTTGCACAGCTAATATGAATTTTCTGTAAATTACTTCCCATTTTCTAATTTTCATCTCAAATTTAGTTCATTTATTTTTTAACATACCTTATGTTCCTACTGAGCAATTACTTTATGTTCCTGCTGAGCAATTTTGGAAATTTTTCCTAATGCTGACTTGATTACTATCGGTTTGACTTGAAAAACCGATAGTAAATAGTAGTGCCATCATAGTTTGCACAGCTAATATGAATTTTCTGTGAATTACTTCCCATTTTCTAATTTTCATCTCAAATTTAGGTTCATTTATTTTTGAACATACCTTATGTTCCTGCTGAGCAATTACTTTATGTTCCTGCTGAGCAATTTTTGAAATTTTTCCTAATGCTGACTTGATTACTATCGGTTTGACTTGGAAAACCGATAGTAAATAGTAGTGCCATCATAGTTTGCACAGCTAATATGAATTTTCTGTGAATTACTTCCCATTTTCTAATTTTCATCTCAAATTTAGGTTCATTTATTTTTTAACATACCTTATGTTCCTGCTGAGCAATTTTTGAAATTTTTCCTAATGCTGACTTGATTACTATCGGTTTGACTTGGAAAACCGATAGTAAATAGTAGTGCCATCATATTTTGCACAGCTAATTTGAATTTTCTGTGAATTACTTCCCATTTTCTAATTTTCATCTCAAATTTAGGTTCATTTAAATTTTAACAGACTTTATTTTCCAGCAGAGAGATTAGCATAGTTTCCACTGCTAATCTTTTAAATTTTCCTGAATATAGACCTTAGTACTATCGGTTTTCCTTTTAAAACCGATAGGAAATATAGTATTTGTTAGTTTGCACTGCTCATCTGAATATTCTCTGAATTACTTTGTCATGTACCTTTCTTCATATCAATTGGATGGTTTGTTTATGGTATTTTAGGTAAAGCCATGTCGGCATCTTCCTCAGCTGATACTAGTGATTCGGCGAGGGCGAACGTAGATGGCGCTGCCTCGTCCCAGCGCAAGAGGAAGGCGCGAGGCGCGACGATGTTGGGTCGTTTGGCCAAACACGCGGATCTTTCCTGTGAGTTCAACCAGTTCGGGAGACCGATCGGGAAGAACGCCGGGCACTATGCTGCCTATGTTGGCTTGTTGGCGAAGGAAAGGGTGAAGATCACCGTCCAGAGCTGGAAGGACGTCAAGGCTGACGAGAGGGATAGGCTGTGGGCGGAAGTGAAGGTAAAATTAATCAAAATCACTGAACTCTTGAGTAATCACATTCCCTTGGTTTATCCTAGAGATTAGGTAAGTCCTACTTATATGCACCATTTGAAACCGGCCAAGTGGAACATCCCGGACGATGGTCCCAAGATAGCTTGCTTGAAGGACATGAACAACACGTGGAAAACCTTCAAGAGCGTCCTCGTCAGTACCTTCCTCGCTAAAGGCGAATCTCCATGCGAGAAGTACCCCTTCATAACGGAGGAGGTATGGGAGCAATTCGCCCAACAGAAGGGGACTCCTGAGTTCAAGGTATGAATGGTTCCTTTGCTTGGTTACACCATTGTATGCAGTAAGCAGTGGTGCATTAATTTCTTGTTTCTGGTACGAAGGCCCTCAGCGAGAAGAACAGGGCAATCCAGAGGAGGAACGACCACCCACACCGGCTCGGTTCTCGCGGCTATGCGGGGAAGGAGGAGCAGTGGAAGAAGGGTGAAGACGACGCGTCGCATTTCGTCGACTCCCCTGACCTACCACTCTCCGAGATCCGCGATCAGCGATGCAAGCGCTGGTGGCTGGCCAGAGGGACCGTGTCGGCCACGGGGACTGTGGCATTCCCAAACCCCAGGGACGTCGAGGCCGTGCAGCGACTCGTAAGTTGGCTAACTATGATCACTAGTGTGCGCACAACTTTGTATATATTTCTTCCTCACAATGGAGAGCTTTCAATGTAACAGATCTCTTGCTCGAAGGAGGCGACCGAGGGATTGTTCAGTCCCCATAGGGAGAACGACATCCTTACCCGGGCTCTAGGGAACAAGGAGCATCCAGGGCGGACGCGAACCGTGGGGGCTGTGGTGCCATGGAAGGAAGGCTTCTCGGACCCCGGGCAAAAGGCGAAGAAGCCTGGCAGCTGGAAGGAAAGGGAAGTGGAGCTATCTCAGAAGATACGGGCAGATGGGACTGCACAATTCGAGGACATGTTCGCTCAAATGAACGAGAAATATGAACGCCTAAGCCGAGTTGTGCAGTCCAAGGGTTTAGATCCAGCTGCCGAGGTCGACGCTGCCAGGCCGAGTAGTGTTGGCTCGAAGGTTCACGTGGATCCGGTGGACCTGATCGAGGTATTGCAACTCTTGAGCTATATATGCAGTTCGGCTGATGCCAACTCCCGTTACGTTAGAATTGTTTCGCTAACCTGTTATAATTGTTGCAAATTGCAGAAGCCGAAGAGCTGTACCCTATTGATCAACATAGGCGACAAACCTGTTGCGGTTGCAAACGGGGTCGTATACCAGTCTTGGGAGGATGTCCGGATCCACTGCGTACCTCTGGAGCCTGGATTCGCAAAGGTACAGGTGGACATGGCCCTCCCGGGCTACAGCTCTTTTCCGTTGCCCGTCCCAACGGACGAAATGCGGACAATTGGCGAGGCATTGGGCTCGTACATACAGTGGCCCAAGAAGGGTGTTAGACTACAGGAGGTAAACCCTAGCCATTCTAGCTTACAACTCAGTTAATATACTTAATTTTCAAAATCTAATTTAAGCGTTTGTACTTAAAGTGGACGATGGATACCAGCACACTTCCTGAGTACACCAGCGCCGCCACAACGCATGAGCGAACTCCTTCGGCCCCCATGCCTCCTCCGACGGCCTCAAACCCTTCGCCATCAAATGAGGCCGACGGCACCACACCCCAACCTTCGAAGGTATACACTCGCTTCCCGCCCAAAGGCAAGGGCAAGGCCAAAGGCAAGGCCAAACAAAGCCAGCCGGGTACGTTCAACAACGGGTCCCCACTCGTGTCAGAGTACCTTCTGCGCAATATGGATCAAATAACCAGAAGTCTCCACGAGTGGTACCTGACCCGGTCTAGGCGCCACATCAACTTCTTGGTTCACTTCAGGCCAGCCCATTTTCACCGTGAGCCCGGGAGCATATCGGTGGCCCACGAGGATTTGTTCGACCTCCTCAACTGGCGGGAGCTTGATATGTCCATCATACGGACTGGAGTCCTGTGAGTGTGCTGTTGTCTGAAGTTATCACAGTTCGTTTCATAAATCTAATCACTTTTTGTATGTACTACTTACTAATGTCTACTTTGCATCCAGGTGCATGTATAGGCTGGCGTCGATGAGGGCATGTGACAAGGTGGGTTTCCTCGACCCAGAGAAAATAAGCCTCACGATGCTAGAGCACGACCAAGCACATGCGGACGAATACATATCAAGGGCACTACTAGCGCAGCAGGACCGAGAGTTCATCCTTGCGCCGTACCACCAAAGGTTAGTGCATTTCCTACTAATTTAACTCATTCTTGTATGTTACGCCTAACATATGTATGAAACGGTTCGCTTATATATGCAATGTAGGGGCCACTGGGTCCTCGCCGTCATTTTCCCATGGATGAATGAGGTCTATTACCTCGATTCGATGAGCGACAAGGTGGCGCATGTTTTCACCCTCACATGGCACATAGACGCGTAAGTAACATAGTTGTCTTAAATTTTTCTCTGACTAGCTAATTAATGATAAGATATTAATCGACAATGCTAAATTAAATACAGGGCTTTCAAAAATTATGCTAGTGCTGGAGGGAGGCGTGACGCGTCGAAGGGCACAACAATTTCTTGGAAAGAATATGAGGTAATTAATACGGATGGAAGTACTCATGATGAGTCTTTTAATTTAAGCTTAATTAGTTCTTTCGAGTTAATGTGGGTTTATGTCTTTGCATATGCAATTTTTCCAGTGCCATCAGCAGCCACAATCGTGGGAATGTGGCTTCTATGTCATGAGATTCATGTATGACCTGATCAGGAGAAACTTTGCCCAATTCCCTAAGGTAACTATTTTTGCTGACTCAAAGTCGAACTTTAATTAGATGTGACGTACGATCCTAACTTCATACACGCATATATGCAGAGCACCATGTTGAAAGAGCAATATGAGTTGCCTCAATTGAAGGAGCTGCGAACAATTTGGGCTCAATATGTCATGGAAGAAGTGGCTATCAACGATCGATAGTAACTGACTTGTGTTGATTGTTGTATTTGTGAATATATATTGAATGTGTTGATTCATTGATTTGTGAATATATGTGAATATATGTGAATAGATTCATTGATGTATTTGTGAATAAACTCGATCAATATGTGCATAAATTCAGTCTGTCCAATGCATGTGTATATTACTGTATTAGTGTATTTGTGAACAAATTCAATATGTGAATATTGGTGAATATTTGTAAATATTGGTGTATTTGTGAATGATCCAATGTATCTCTATATTGCTGTATGTATATTGCTGTATGTATCTCTGTATTGCTGTATGTATATTTGTAAATATTTAGTACTAACCGTGCCACTACATAACCGATAGGAAAAACTAATATTACTATCGGTTATAAACTACAACCGATAGAATAAAATTTCCAGTACTAACTGTGTCCACACAATACTATCGGTTCATATTTAGAAACCGATAGAATACAGTTTCCTGTACTAAACGAGTCTACAAAATACTATCGGTTATATAATATAACCGATAGAATAAATTTTCTAGTACTGACTGTGTCCACACAATACTATCGGTTTATATATAACAACCGATAGAATAAAGTTTCCAGTACTAAATGTGTCGACAAAATACTATCGATTTATATAAGAGCCGATAGAAAAAAATGTTTAGATTACTATCGGTTTAGATCCTAGCCGATACAAAAGGACTAAACAATACTATCGGTTTTTATACGAGCCGATAGAAAAAACTTATACAATACTATCGGTTTAAAACTGAGCCGATAGAAGAAATAGTCGATAGCGATTAGTGAACGTTGGGATTGTAGATGTTTTACTAACGGTTTTTGAACCGATAGAAGTGTGCTGCCCTCTACTATCGTGCCGACCACTATCGGTAAGAGAACCGATAGTAGAGTGGATTTTTAACCGATAGTGAAAAGCATTTCTGTAGTAGTGGTTAGAATTCAAACTGTGGACTAAAATTGAGATATATTAGTGCTGTGAACTAGCTTATCATTAAGTTCTAAACTGAAATGTATAGCCTGATGTATTAATGGTAAGTTCCTCACCTTGATGCACAACTTGTGGGCTATTCGCCAGGACTGTTTCCTTTAATTAGAAAATTGTCATGAATGGTTGTCAACCCATAATCTTTCTTCGTGATCATCTCGCAGGTAAGTTGTTTCGTCGATATCTTCGATAGGGACAGATTGAATGTCCTCCAAAAACGGAGGTATTTCGTCGAACTGGTTATACTCCTCTTCGTCGACAATGTCTTCGACCCCAACAATGTGTCTCTTGCTGTGGAGGAGAACGTGAAACTTTGGATTGGCTGTGTCAACGATGTAGAAAACCAGTGTGGCTTGCTTTGCAAGTATGAATGGATCGTCTTGGTGTCTGACTCTATTGAGATTGATGAGACTAAACCCATAATTGTCAACTTTAACACCACAAGGGATTTCGACCCGTTGGCATCGGAACAAGGGAATCTTAAATAATCCGTAATCGAGCTCCCATATTTCCTCAATAACAGTTTATAATGACACTACCACAGAAACAGACATCTAGGACGGCACATCACAGACAGGTATGAACTATTCAATGGAAAACCGTCTGTGAAGGCCTGTCGGGAGAATATGTTCAGATATCACAGACGGTTCTGACGTCAAAAACAACTGTGACAGTAAACCAGACGGTTCTGAACACAAAACCATCTGTGATAGTATACTTATCACAGACGGCTCTAACCTAAAAACCGACTGTGATATATACAATCGGTTCCCAGCTAAGAACCGTCTGTGATAGTCTAATTATCACAGACGGTTCTAACCTAAAACCCGACTGTGATATATACAGACGGTTCTGAGTTCCGAACTGTCTGTGATAATTAGACTATCACAGACGGTTCGGAACTCAGAACCGACTGTGATTTATACAGTCGGTTGTAAACAACGAAGCGTCTGTGATAGTGTAGTTATCACAGACGGTTCTGATGTATGAACCGACTGGAAAAGTACTGACGCTTCGAATTCTCAACTGTGATCATTTCTGTCTCCGATCTTCGCGCGCGGCGCCTAGGAGAACACGAAGCATCGCTTTGGAAGTTCTATAAATTGACAGTGGAAAAATTGTCATTTACTGTTTGACTCCTTAGCTTCTCTGCGCCAATGGCATCCTCGATGGCATCGTCAGCCTCGCCCTCCCCGGTATGAACTCTCAATCTTTTGGACTTACCCCTGTATTGTTAATCCATGTTCAATACATTCTTGACCTGTTGATTTGCACAGGGAAGGGGAGCCGTGGAACACACTGCCAAAGTCTAGGTCGAGCTGAGGGCCCTCCAGGAAGAGCACAAGCTCCTCACGGAGAAGCACACTCGGCTACGGCTTGACCTTGACGATCTCTTCCAGCGCATTCAGCGCATGAAGACGGATGGTGACAATGCTAGGGCGAGGACGAGGCGTCTTCACGAGGAGAAGAAAGCCGCGGATATGACCATCGCTGGCTGCGGTTTGACAATGAAGGATACCATCGCGAAGCTGAGGGAGGTCGCAGGCCTTCTCGACGCTGAAGTAGTTGATCCTGAGAAAGACAACTTGTCGCTGGAGGAGTCCTGCGTCCTGGCTGCAAGTCAAACTGACTTTATTCTAGATGCAGCCAGGGCTAAGACCACTCCTTGACCTAGCATTCTGTATTTTTACTTTTTTTTGTAAGTGATGAAACAAATTATTGAAAACTTTGTTCTTATGTCAACTTTCTAATTTTCCAGCACATTCTTGGACTGCATGCAATCTTCCCGCTTTCTTTATCTTTCTTTAGCTTTTGTCGAACATTCGACCATACAAAGGTATGTACACTGTGTGCGATCAAGGAACGACTATCGTGATCTTTGGCTTGTGATCGGAGCCCTTGAAATAATATAGAAACAATATAGAAGTCGCAGGTCCCATGCAAATAATATAAAAAGAATACAGAAGTTATATATCAACGTGCTTTGAATATCACAAACGGCTCTGAGGTAAAAAACATCTGTGATAGTCACATTAGAGACGGTTTTTATGTAAGGCCCGACTGTGATAGTCCCAACAGTGTCCTCGCCTCAAATTCTCAACCTCTATCAATATCACAGACGGTTTTTAACTCCAAACCGTCTGTGATAGTAATATTACAGACGGATTTTATGTAAGAACCGACTGTGATTGGAGAACAGTTATCGACACTTCAAATTCTTAACTTCTTTCAAATTCTCAGCGGTTCAACTGGAAGCAAAACTCCAGGGAGGGAACAAGTATTTGTAGAAGTCGAACAGTTCAATATTCAACAGACATATTAAAGACGGTTCGGACATCAGAACCGTCTGTAATATTAAAGCAGACGGTTTTGATCTCCCAACCGTCTGTGATAGTCCCAACAGTGCAATTCTCTACATGCAATTGTTGATAACCGCACATAATAACTGAGCAGATGAAGAGACTTAATTATTTACTTCAAATTTAATTTGCATCGAATTATGTAATCTGACTCTTCAACTTCCTTTGCCGTGTTGCAGTTTATCTCCCGAGAAGTTATATATCATGAATTTATTGACCTTGAAAACCAGTAGTGCGCTTTTTAGAACTCGAGGCACCCGCGCATATGAACCGTCACCTTCTGTTTCTATAAATAGCGAGGCTCCTAAATCCCTGTCTTTATTCCCTTCTCAACTCCCACCTTGATGGCGAGCCGAGATTCCAGTGAGGTTATTGAAATTGATCAGAGTGATGAGGAAGAGATAAGGAATGAACTCGATCAGGATCTTCAGAAAGTAAGTCCTCTCTGAAACTCTAATGCAGATCTTTCTTTTATGACTTGATTACCTTGAAACAAATGCATTTCGAAATCCACAGGTGCTTGAGGAAATGCTCCCTCCAAAGAAGAGACTTAGAAATGATGAAAGATCGTACAGTGGAGCTGCAGCGAAGACTCTAGAGGGTGCTGAGGCCTGTGTTGCCACATTGCCCCTTGCAACCCCTCCAGTTGCATCGACTCCACCTTTGGAGATCCACAATAATCCTTCCAATATCCCCTCTCCAACACCTTTGTATCATCAGCTTTTCTGGGGTAAGGCTCACACTTCCACGTCCAAATCCACTCCGAAGCTTGGCAATCATCTTCACCCTCCCAGCATACGTCCCTAGGAGAAGCTGGAGAAGCATATGTGCAGGAGGAGAAAGCTGCCTTGTGCAGAACTCTCCAAAAAAAAAAAGAGGCGCTGGAGAAGCATTCTGAGGGGATGCCTTTTGCCATTCTGCACTTGGCAGAGTGCATGCTTTGAGTTGCAGCTTCATCTCGACCTTTGTTGTATCAACATTAATTTCTTGGATGATCCTACTGATGCCAAATCCACTCCTTTGGTGAGAGATGATGTTGATAGTCTTAGAGCCATTGGTAGTTCTCCTGGGGCGGCCAGTGTAGATCCTACTGATGCCAATACGTCCCTAGGAGAACTTTGTAAATTACTTTCGGAACAGGTCGACACTAATCAATTGGTCGCTTAATTAATAGTATCTCTTATGTATGGAAAGATTGTAAGAAATAAGAAATTTCTTTTCCTTATATATCTGGCTTTCGATTGATTATGTAACTGATAATCACCAAATGATGTTCTGTGTAAAAATGTTAACAAGAAAATACTGCTGCGATCAAGACGGTTTTTAACTCAAAACCGTCTCTGCTTGAAAGATTACAGACGTTTTTAATTTCAGACATATATATAAAACAAATATGAAAAACAAGATAAAACCAAATAGTCTGAACGTTCAGTTTTTTAAATACTAACATTGAAATAAGATAGAACCAAATATGAAAAACAAGTGGAACAACTGATGACCAGTAGTCGAATGCAAACAAACAATCTGGGATATTATAGACGGTTCGGACCTTAAAACCGTCTGTGATAACACAGACGGTTCTGAGGTAAAAACCGACTGTGATAACCACATACACAGACGGTTCTGAGATAAAAACCGACTGTGATAACCACATACACAGACGGTTCTGAGGTAAAAACCAACTGTGATAATCAAATACACAGACGGTTCTGAGGTAAACACCGACTGTGATAATAAAGCGGACGGTTGGAGTTCATAACCGTCTGTGATATTTCTTTCATAGTTACACGAATTGCACTGATATTACTGACGGTTAATAGAGTGAAACCCGTCAGTAATATTCTGTTCTTCAATAATGCACCGATATTACCAACGGTATTATATAGAACCGTCTGTATCGAACCTGGTATAAAAGGTCTTTTGGTGGATGTTTTGACGTAGTCGTACTCTCTTCCTCGACCTACACTGTCCAGTTCGAAGAGATTTGGGGCAAGGAAGAGCGAAATCTCGAAAGGCCGGGGGAGCATTTGGGGGCGCAAAAATTTGAGGATCGAACCAAGGTTACTACTTGCTCCCGAGGCATACACATTACTTGATTTCATCATCAATATCGATCTCCATTGATTTACTAATTAGCATGTGTATGAATTTGATTAATTGCAGATGGTCCGAGACTGGATGTATATTGACAACCGAGTGTGTGAGGAATACATGAAAGGTGTTTTTGATTTCCAAAAGGTTGTTGAGCAAGACATGGCGAAGAAGGGTTTACCATATATGTACTGTCCTTGTGTAGACTGCCAGAATATTAAGATGTTCACTAACTCATCTCAAATTGTCGCCCAGTTAATCCAACGTGGTTTCAAAAAGGGGTACACGTGTTGGGTCCACCATGGAGAAGAGCCAACTGTAGAAACAACTGCCACTCAGGTTGAGGAACAGGACATGTCGGATCCGAACAACGACTTCGACGAGGAAATGCCAGAGGATGACCATTTAGATGACATGTTGCGTGATGTGGAAGGAAATTACAATGAAAGGGAGTTTGGCAAATTCAAGCGCTTGATTGAGGACTCAGAAAAGCCGTTGTTCCCTGGTTGCAAGTCGAAGTACACAAAGTTGGCCTCTGTGCTTGAACTGTTAAAATTGAAGGCAAGCAACAGCTGGACCGACAAGAGTTTCACAGCACTGTTAGATCTTTTGGCGGACATGCTCCCGGAAGGAAACGAGTTGCCAAAAAACACCTACCAAGCGAAAAAGCTGTTGTGTCCTTTGGGAATGGAAGTAGAAAGGATACACGCATGCCCTAATGATTGCATCCTTTACCATAACGACTACAAGAATATGCATGTTTGTCCGGTGTGCGGCGCATCCCGCTATAAGCGTACTAAGGACCGAACAGACGACGGCGACTGCGCGGAGATAAAGCAAGGACCTCCTGCTAAGGTGTTGTGGTATTTGCCAGTCATTCCCCGCTTGCAGCGTTTGTTTGCAAACCGTAAAGAGGCAAAATTACTGCGTTGGCACTCGGAAGACCGGAAGAAGGATGGAAAGCTGAGACACCCCGCTGATTCTTCGCAGTGGAGAAACATCGACAGGGAATTTGTTAACTTCGGAGTAGAATTGAGAAATATAAGGTTCGGGTTGAGTACCGATGGAATTAATCCTTTTGGTAACATGAGCAGTCGGCATAGCACTTGGCCGGTTCTTTTGTGTATCTACAACCTTCATCCTTGGTTGTGTATGAAGCGCAAGTACATCATGATGTCTCTACTTATCTCAGGACCAAAACAACCCGGAAACAATATTGATGTGTACCTAGCACCATTGATAGAGGATCTCCTAACAATGTGGAACGAAGGGGTGCAGGTATGGGACGCATACAAACGAGAGAACTTCATCCTACGTGCTATGATATTCTGCACCATCAACGATTTCCCTGCTCTTGGAAATTTGTCGGGCCATACTACGAAAGGAGCCAAAGCCTGTGTAACACCCCGATTTTTCCCAAATCTTGGCTTACCTCGTCCCTCCCTATATCAGAATGAGATCCCAGTTATGCCAGTATCTTACCCCAAAAAGTTGGCAATCAAACTCTTGTCATTCATACCTTTTCACAAATCAGCCCAAGTGTATCACAAATCAGCCCTTTTAAGAATGTCAGAAGCCCAAAAAGACTAAAAGTCTCAGACCATCTCCAAACTTTGATCTGATTCAGTGAACACCTTCCTTTCACTATTCTGAACATTTTTCCCTTCTGGAAGAATTTCCAAATCTTACCCTAAACCTGAGTTTCGACCATTCCCGTTTTTGAAACCCTAATTACCCTGTCTTACCCTAATTACTCTGTTTTCGGATTTTTGTCGAAACCCTCAAATCTTGTTCAATTTCACCAAATTTCCTGCCAGATGAGTCCCAGCATTTTAGTGTCACTCAGCTGCGAAATCAAAGTTCAATTTGGACCCCCAAATCTCCAGAATTGCAATCAGGTCCAAACTCCAAAGAAAGATCATCGCAAATCAGTCCTTTTATTGAATTTAGGCCCCTGGCCGTGTCTCAGCAGAACCCGCCGCAGTGCATCGCCGTGTTCTTCGCCGCCGGTGAACCTCCTGCCGTGCCAACACCTCAGCCACGTAGCTAACACCCGTGCGCACTCGTGGCACCGCCGTGGACGCCACCTCGGCCGCGCCAGCACAACCAATGTCTTCCCCGCGCGCGAGCCCGCGAACCAGCAAGTCCAGCTTCACCCGTTCGACACGTCTCGGCCACGCGTCGACGGAGCTTTCACTTCACCGTTCCCTCGTCGCTTGCGCCAGTGCCATCCACTGCCAAAAGCCTGCACCGCTGCACGCCAGTGCCTCGCCATCATCGCCGGCACAAGTTCCCGCTGTGTCCAGTCACTTTGCGGTCGACTTTGTCGCCTCTGTTCCCCAATTTGTCGACCAGAGGATTGCTTCAGCGCCTATAAATACTCCTAAGTGCATTGCTTCAGTTGCCAGTACCAGAAAACCACCAACTCTCCAGCGCCGCCGCGAACAGCTTCTTCCCCGGCGAGCTGTTTTCGAGGCCGCCGTCGCCAGAGCTCTCCACAGCCCCAATCTCCAATCCAAGGCCACCAGTAAGTTCCTCTCTTCTCTCTCTCTGTGTCATAGCTCCCAATTGCACCAGATCGATCCCCATCGCTGGTGATCGCCGGAATTGCTAAATGCCCTGTTCCGGCAATGCTGGCCAATCTACCTGGAATTAGCCCTCGAGCCTGTGAAGAGAAATGATCAGTGAGTTATTTCAAGCAAGCCTGTGTACTTAGATTTCCAGATTGAGCTTAAATTGATGGTTTCCCCAAATCCGGATTTCACCAGTCGCCGGCGATCGTCGCCAGGCTTCTCCGGTGATTATCTGAACAAACTAACCGTGCCAACAGCTTCCTTATACCTCCTAGATGCTCTCCAAGCTTGGATTAGAGTTCTTTCGGCCTGTAGCAGAAACCCACAGCTGGCAGTGCTTCTTCTCCGGCGCCGATGACCGGAAAAGTGTTCCCGGCCGTTTCAGCCCAAATCACCTTGTCATTTAGATGTGCCTTAGCCTCCTGAGCATTTTTGTCTTCTAGCCCGATACCTAGATCGGCCTAGATTGGAAGATATAGCTTTGCCAAGTTTTTGTCCAGAACTGATCTAGTGCAGCCAGTTCATCTCAGTTCATCGTCAAATTTCCTTCTTTCCAGCCATTTCTTACCCTAGATCCTGTTGACTTAATTGTTCCTGTTATCAATGCCTACCTCCCAGACAAAGTTGTGCAACAATTGGAGCCCTGTATCAAAAGTTGTGCCTTGCCCTAGTTTTTGGCAATGTCTGCACTATGTCAGTGCATGTCAGCCACTGGCATTAGCCCTGTTTGACCCCTTCTGGTTGAGCAATGGAAATGTCACTTTGTCCCCTAGATTCCTGGAGTTGTGTTCTACATCTTTCCCTTCGGCCACTTCTCCAGAAAACCTACCTAAGACCAACTTATGGCTATGTCTAGCCGTGGACTGAATGTCAGCCTTTGACATTCAACTTCTTTTGAGCCCATCTCTTCGACCAACACCCAAGTGACTTTGTCCAAATCTTTTCCCTTGCATGCATGATGTATTTACTTATTATTTTCTATTGCAACTATTTTAGGTATGCTTATGTAGTGTATGTGTTGTATTGCTTGTGTCCGCCGCAGAGCCCGAAGTGAAGGAGCGGAAGAAGTCTTCGAGGTTCCTCTGAGTAATTAGACCCAGAAGTGCAAGGCAAGCCTCATTCTTTTGATCATGTCTCACCCAATATTTTCATATGAAGTATATTCACTGTTTCTTACTATGCATGCTTATTTGAGGTACAAGTTAGGTTTGAATGACATGAGTAGATACGACCCAATGAATCATGAAACCCCTTTTGTTATTGAACCTTCATATATAAGCTTTTGTCACCCTAGGACTCTTATACTGAATATCCACATTAAACTTGAAATGGTCAAATACATGAGAGGTTATGATCAAAACCGTTTTGTCAAGAAAACTGATAAAAGGGATCAGTACTGAGGATTGGTTTGTATGGAGAGGGTGCGGTGCGCACCAGGGAATGTGGATGGCTCCTCACTTGTGATTCATAAGGACGGGAACCTTGTGCTGTGTCTCTATGCGAATTGTAAACGTACCAACCACTTGCCTAGTATGGGACAGGCACAACTTAGTAGCTTTTTGGTATTAGCAGTTCCCTGCATGGTTTGTCGATCTGGTTTCTCGCGTGGAAACTGGAAGGCCAAAGTTCGGCCACGAGTGATGTGAGTTCAGAAAAATAATGAGAGGAAAAGGCGTAAAAGAAGGAAGGCGCCCTAGACCTGATTAAGCCGTGAGCGGTTGTAATCTTAAATGGTCGTATGTCTTGCGTGGACATAGACCAAGGCTATGTGTCCTGCGGGAACATAGACCAGAGAGGCTAGGAAGTAAGGCAGTGGGGAAGACCCACAACGGTACTTGAGACTTAATTGTCTATTTACCGGGCGGGGATACTGTTAATACTGGACTGTAAAGCGTTGTGTGATCTCGGCCTTGTCACATGTGTATAAGTCACATGGAGTTGGTCCGACTTAAAAGCCGAGTGAACTGGTGGATTTAAAAAGAGGTACACCTTTGCAAAGTGTAAAAGAAGTATCAAATACTCTGTACTCCCAGGTTCAGGAGTCTTTTCGTAGTGGATGTTATCCATGGGTTATAGCACAGGTAATGATTTGGAATGTTTTCATAATATGGTTGATAAAAGTGATGACTCATGGGAGATCATCACACATAACGATTTCTAAAGTATAACTTAAGATTTACAAAACCCCGTTGTTGAAAATAAAACCCTCATTTGAGAGATCAAAGAATTGAAATCTATACTATTTATAATTATAAGTCTTAAACCCTTTTCTTGATCACTCCTCATCTATATGCCTACATTCTTGTAACGAGACTTGCTAAGCATTGTGTAAAAACATGCTCACCCTTGCCTTTACAAACAAATTCAGAAGAAAGGATTCGAGGATCCTGATTCCTTTGACTGCGAGCACCAAGAAGAGGAAGGAGCCTTCCCAGGCGATTTGAGTTTCTAGGAGGGTCATGAGCCAAGTTGAGTCCGATGTGGAGGAAGCCTTTCCAGAGCCGCTGCAGAAGAAAATGAAGACCCTTGTGGTTGCTTTTTGTGTTGTCTCTCTGTGTTCGGTGCTTCGATACCGATCCTTGATTTTGAAAAACTCTCTCCTTTTGTATCAACTTTAATTAGTGCCACCCTTGGCATTATGATATTGTAATAGCGGTCCTCGTGACCTTGTACTTGCTTTATCTACCAGCTTTATTGTTTAGAGTGAATCCTGTTGTTGTGAGCTTGTGATGAACCTACCTGTGCGCAATCCACCTGGGCGGTTGCCAAGGTGACCCTCAAATGGGGGTCCCACAGCGAATGGTATCAGAGCAAAGGCTCGACTGTAGGTCGTGACCCTTCTATAGGCATTGGCGTCCCTAGAAAGAAAATCGTTAGTTTATTTGACTAAAATCTAATTACGAAAATCTAATTTGTCTAAGAAAAATATATTATGTAGTTATCCTTTTTGATTATTTGAAAAAGCTTTAAACATTATTTCCAACTTTTAGGTGTTTTTGTGTTATGTCCCCTTAGATAGCTTTCGTGCTTCAGTGGTAGTCTACGAAATCCCAGAACTTGGAATTGAACCTGATGGGCGCAGATGAAGATCAGGAGGAGGACTCAGAAGAGGTAGAGCCTCACAGTTCTTCCAATACCGACGTGTGATCCCAGACTTTCCCCTGGTTTAACCTTTTGTGCCTAACCACAGCAGACGTTAGATCTTTTGTGTAGTAGTTGCTTGTCTTGATGTGTGTTGGTTGCTAAATATTCCTGTAAGCCATAGAGACAAAACTATGTATTTTATAAAAATTTAATTTATGAAAAACATCTTGCACTTTCCAATCCTTGTCTCACGTATTGATCCCAGCTTTCCGCTTGTGCACTATCTGCATTTCCCTTTGAATCAGCAATCTTTTCTTTGACAGCATGTTAGAGTAGATGGGTTAACTCAAGAGGAAGATCTCATGGAATAGAACCCGAGGAAGATACCAGTGACACGAGGAACACATCTGAAAGAAGAGCCCGTACCAATTAAGATCAACCCGGATCACCAACCCCCATGTCATAAGGAGGAAATATCAATGATATGTTAATATGGATGCAGCGAGAATCCCAATCAAATCCAGCTGTAGAAATATTGCCTTTTGTATCGGCAACCTAGGATTCCTAGCAGATTTGCTAGTTCTGAATCTTCAAGAGTTAGACATCATTCCTGGAATAAACCGGCTAGCCAAAAACACAAAGGTCAGATAGATTGTAAGAAGAAGACCGTCATTCTAACCAACGTCGAAGGAGAACAAGTCACGTTCTGTGCAGAATGGAAAAGAAAAGAGCAGAACAGAAAAGAACAGAGCAGAACAGAACAGAAAAGAAGAGAAGAAGAAAAGAAAAGAAAGATCTCCACTAATTGACCATATGGACAGCTTGAACAGTGTTGAAGAGATCAAAGAAAGGAATATCCCAAAGACTGTATTCATGACAACATATGGATTATATGAGTTTACAATGATGTCATCCGGACAAATGAATGCACCGGCAATGTTCATGAACTTAATGGAAAAAGTTCTCATGGAATACCTATGCAAGTACATTATCGTGTTTGTGGACGATATTCCCATCTTTTCCCCGAGAACGAGGAAGAGCACAATCAGCATCTAAGTTTAGTGCTAAGGAGGTTAGCAGATCACCAATTGTACGCCAAGATTGATAAGTGTACTCTCTGGTTGAAAAAGATTCTTTCTTAGACCACATTATATCAAGTGAAGGAATATTCATGCATTCATTAAAGACCCAAGCAGCACCACAATATCAGTCAAGTCTACAGTACCCAAGACCCATGACAGCCAATTGCCTGGCTTGTCACAAAAGCCACTATTAGCATGATTGTCCCCACACTGCTACCATCATGGACAAATTGGTCATTGTCAAGAGAAATCCCCTAGAGGAATCTGTCAAATCCAATAGCCAAGAGAAGAAGTGAAGGTCAACAACAGCCTGCAGTTCAGACACTAATCCCAATGCCTGCCCCAATACAACAGTATGGACGAGAAGCTCCAGCTGCAAGAGAAAGATTTCCAACTAACCATAGAAGAAGTTGAGGAAATCCAGTGGCAACTCAAGGCAGACTCAACTATGTCACATCAGAAGAAGAAGGAGGCTCATCAGACCAAAAAAAAAAAAAAAAAAAAAATTTCTAATATTTAAAGTGGACTGAATATGACGTGTCTAGAGTACCTTATTGCTATTCAGTTTTCCAACTCTAGGATGCCAGTAAAGTCAGTGTGCAAAGGAGTAAAATATAATATAAGTGGAAAGGAGTTCTCTGCTAAACTACTGGCACTAGAACTACAAGGATTGAAATGTTATACCTGGAATGGAATGGTTGTCGGAACATAAAGGACAAATGGATTGTGAGCGTAAGGCCGTTGCCCTTACGAGTTCTAATAGAAAAGGAGTTTTGTTCCAACCCTGAGAGGATCTTAGTAGAACACCCAGCCCAAAATCTGCACAGTTCAAAAAAAAAAATAGGTGAACCAGATCCCCGAAGTAGGAAGATACCCAAGCGTGTTTCCAAAAGAGTTACCAGAAGTGCCCTGATCAAGGTTTTGAACTCAGTGTTGAATTGAAACCTAGGACAGCATCCGTATTGAAAATGCCATACCAGACGTCAGTCAAGGACCAAGAGGAGCATCCTGACCACTTACGAAAAGTTTTGGATAAACTAAGAGAGCAACAGTTTTTAATGCTAAGCCGGATAAGTGGGAATTGGGACACAGGAAATTTCATTTTAGGTCATCTAACGACAGTCAAAGGAGTGCAAGTGGATCGAGTTAAAAGTTGAGACCGCGAAAGAGTGGAAACAACCAGAATCAGTGACAGAGGTCAGAAGTTTTCTTGGATTAACTGAGCACTATCAACGATTCATTGAAGGATTTTTCCAAGCTAGCCAAGCTACCCACTAGTTTGTTGAAAAAGGAATGTCCAATTTGGGTGAACAGAAGATTGTCAGAAGAGCTTCGAAGAGTCGAAACAAAGACTAACAACCACACCAATTCTAGTACTCCCTGATAATAGGAAGAATTTTGAGATGTAGCGTGATGCATCTAGGCATGAACTGAGTTGTGTCTCAATACAAGGAGGAAGAACAGTCACATTTGCATCGTGGTAACTGTAGTCGCATGAGAAGAATTACCCGACCCGTGACGTGAAGTTAGCAGCAATGATTCACGCACTAAAGATTTGGAGACATTATCTACAAAGGAATCGAGGTGAAATCTGCTCAAACCACAAGAACTTGAAGCATGTTTTGCCCAGCATAATTTGAGCATGAGGCAACATCAATGGCTAGAGTTAATAAAGAACCATGGCCTAGACATGCATTACCATTTTGGTAAAGTTAATGTCATTGCAGACGCCTTGAGCAGAAAGGTTTACTGCAGCACCATTGTTGCACCAAAGTTAATGGAGGACTGCATCGGCAGATGATTAAATCAGTAGATCAAGGTTCTGTGACCATGTATGTTGTCAGTTACACCTACCTTGGAAGAAGAGATTCGAAAATCACAAGGAAGTGATGAAGGAATTCGGGAGATCAAAGAGGATATGAGGATCAGAAAGATAGTAGAATTTCGGGAAGATGAGCAAGGTGCAATTTGGCAAGATAAGAGGATGTGTGTTCCAGAGGTTAAGGAGATCAAGACACTAATTTTGAAGGAAGCTCATAACACTCCATACTATATTCACCCCGGAAGCACTCGGATGTGTTAGGACTTGAAGAATCAATTTTGGTGAAGTCGCATGGATAGAGATTGCCGAGTAAGCGGTAAAGTGTGACACATGTCAAGAGGATGAAGACCAAGCATCGAAGACTAGCAATATTGTTACAGCCACTAACCATACTGGAATGGAAATGAGAAGAAGATGAGATAAACTTTATCACAGGACTTCCGAAGACTAAGAATGGATATAACTCCGTGTGGATGATCGTGGACAGACTGGCGAAAGTAGCACATCTCGTACTAATGCAGATGACTTATGATGGCGCCAAGTCAGCAGGAATTTACATGACTAGGACTGTGACTCTACATGGTATACCCAAGAGGATTGTATCATATTGTGGAGCACAACCCACTTCAAGATTTTGGAAAAGTCTGCATGAAGCCCCAAAAATAAGGTTGAACTTCAGCACAGCTTCGAACTTCAGCACAGCTTACCACCCTCAGACTAGAGAATGGACAGAACTAGTGAATCAAATACCGGAGGATAAGTTGCAAACATGTGTGCTCAAATATGGAATTTCAGGAGAGTTATACTGCCATACACAGAACTCACCCACAGCAGTAGCTACCATACTAGTTTGCAGATGTTTCCACTTGAGGCTCTATACAGCCGCAAGTGCAGAATGCCTTTACATTAGTCAGAAATTGGAGAAAGGCAACTAATCAGCTCAGAAATAGCTCAAGATGTAGAAGCTCAGGTACGGATCATTAAGAAGAGGTCAAAAACTGCACAGTCCAGACAAGAAGAGTTATGCTGATAACCGACAGAGCAGACATCTCCCAAGGAAGTAGACGTCCAATCAGACTCATTCTACCAAGAATACCCCATCAAGATATTTGAGGTCAGAAGAATGAAATCAAGGACCATTTGATTCTGCAGAATTCAATGGAACAACCACCCAGAAGATGAGTCGATATGGAAAAAGGGAAGAAGGACTGCATCAAGATTTCCCATATCAATTTTCAGACCTATCAGAATCTCGAGGACGAGATTGTTTTTAAGGAGGTTAGATTTGTAACACCCCGATTTTTCCCAAATCTTGGCTTACCTCGTCCCTCCCTATATCAGAATGAGATCCGAGTTATGCCAGTATCTTACCCCAAAAAGTTGGCAATCAAACTCTTGTCATTCATACCTTTTCACAAATCAGCCCAAGTGTATCACAAATCAGCCCTTTTCAGAATGTCAGAAGCCCAAAAAGACTAAAAGTCTCAGACCATCTCCAAACTTTGATCTGATTCAGTGAACACCTTCCTTTCACTATTCTGAACATTTTTCCCTTCTGGAAGAATTTCCAAATCTTACCCTAAACCTGAGTTTTGACCTTTCCCGTTTTTGAAACCCTAATTACCCTGTTTTACCCTAATTACTCTGTTTCCGGATTTTTGTCGAAACCCTCAAATCTTGTTCAATTTCACCAAATTTCCTGCCAGATGAGTCCCAGCATTTTAGTGTCACTCAGCTGCGAAATCAAAGTTCAATTTGGACCCCCAAATCTCCAGAATTCCAATCAGGTCCAAACTCCAAAGAAAGATCATCGCAAATCAGTCCTTTTATTGAATTTAGGCCCCTGGCCGTGTCTCAGCAGAACCCGCCGCAGTGCATCGCCGTGTTCTTCGCCGCCGGTGAACCTCCTGCCGTGCCAACACCTCAGCCACGTAGTGACACCCGTGCGCACTCGTGGCATCGCCGTGGACGCCACCTCGGCCGTGCCAGCACAACCAATGTCTTCCCCGCGCGCGAGCCCGCGAACCAGCAAGTCCAGCTTCACCCGTTCGACACGTCTCGGCCACGCGTCGACGGAGCTTTCACTTCACCGTTCCCTCGTCGCTTGCGCCAGTGCCATCCACTGCCAAAAGCCTGCACCACTGCACGCCAGTGCCTCACCATCATCGCCGGCACAAGTTCCCGCTGTGTCCAGTCGCTTTGCGGTCGACTTTGTCACCTCTGTTCCCCAATTTGTCGACCAGAGGATTGCTTCAGCGCCTATAAATACTCCTAAGTGCATTGCTTCAGTTGCCAATACCAGAAAACCACCAACTCTCCAGCGCCGCCGCGAACAGCTTCTTCCCCGGTGAGCTGTTTTCGAGGCCGCCGTTGCCAGAGCTCTCCACAGCCCCAATCTCCAATCCAAGGCCACCAGTAAGTTCCTCTCTTCTCTCTCTCTGTTTCATAGCTCCCAGTTGCACCAGATCGATCCCCATCGCCGGTGATCGCCGGAATTGCTAAATGCCCTGTTCCGGCAATGCTGGCCAATCTACCTGGAATTAGCCCTCGAGCCTGTGAAGAGAAATGATCAGTGAGTTATTTCAAGCAAGCCTGTGTACTTAGATTTCCAGATTGAGCTTAAATTGATGGTTTCCCCAAATCCGGATTTCACCAGTCGCCGGCGATCGTCGCCAGGCTTCTCCGGTGATTATCTGACCAAACTAACTGTGCCAACAGCTTCCTTATACCTCCTAGATGCTCTCCAAGCTTGGATTAGAGTTCTTTCGGCCTGTAGCAGAAACCCACAGCTGGCAGTGCTTCTTCTCCGGCGCCGATGACTGGAAAAGTGTTCCCGGCCGTTTCAGCCCAAATCACCTTGTCATTTAGATGTGCCTTAGCCTCTTGAGCATTTTTGTCTTCTAGCCCGATACCTAGATCGGCCTAGATTGGAAGATATAGCTTTGCCAAGTTTTTGTCCAGAACTGATCTAGTGCAGCCAGTTCATCTCAGTTCATCATCAAATTTCCTTCTTTCCAGCCATTTCTTACCCTAGATCCTGTTGACTTAATTGTTCCTGTTATCAATGCCTACCTCCCAGACAAAGTTGTGCAACAATTGGAGCCCTGTATCAAAAGTTGTGCCTTGCCCTAGTTTTTGGCAATGTCTGCACTATGTCAGTGCATGTCAGCCACTGGCATTAGCCCTGTTTGACCCCTTCTGGTTGAGCAATGGAAATGTCACTTTGTCCCCTAGATTCCTGGAGTTGTGTTCTACATCTTTCCCTTCTGCCACTTCTCCAGAAAACCTACCTAAGACCAACTTATGGCTATGTCTAGCCGTGGACTGAATGTCAGCCTTTGACATTCAACTTCTTTTGAGCCCATCTCTTCGACCAGCACCCAAGTGACTTTGTCCAAATCTTTTCCCTTGCATGCATGATGTATTTACTTATTATTTTCTATTGCAACTATTTTAGGTATGCTTATGTAATGTATGTGTTGTATTGCTTGTGTCCGCCGCAGAGCCCGAAGTGAAGGAGCGGAAGAAGTCTTCGAGGTTCGTCTGAGTAATTAGACCCAGAAGTGCAAGGCAACCCTCATTCTTTTGATCATGTCTCACCCAATATTTTCATATGAAGTATATTCACTGTTTCTTACTATGCATGCTTATTTGAGGTACAAGTTATGTTTGAATGACATGAGTAGATACGACCCAATGAATCATGAAACCCCTTTTGTTATTGAACCTTCATATATAAGCTTTTGTCACCCTAGGACTCTTATACTGAATATCCACATTAAACTTGAAATGGTCAAATACATGACAGGTTATGATCAAAACCGTTTTGTCAAGAAAACTGATAAAAGGGATCAGTACTGAGGATTGGTTTGTATGGAGAGGGTGCGGTGCGCACCAGGGAATGTGGATGGCTCCTCACTTGTGATTCATAAGGACGGGAACCTTGTGCTGTGTCTCTATGCGAATTGTAAACGTACCAACCACTTGCCTAGTATGGGACAAGCACAACTTAGTAGCTTTTTGGTATTAGCAGTTCCCTGCATGGTTTGTCGATCTGGTTTCTCGCGTGGAAACTGGAAGGCCAAAGTTCGGCCACGAGTGATGTGAGTTCAGAAAAATAATGAGAGGAAAAGGCGTAAAAGAAGGAAGGCGCCCTAGACCTGATTAAGCCGTGAGCGGTTGTAATCTTAAATGGTCGTATGTCTTGCGTGGACATAGACCAAGGCTATGTGTCCTGCGGGAACATAGACCAGAGAGGCTAGGAAGTAAGGCAGTGGGGAAGACCCACAACGGTACTTGAGACTTAATTGTCTATTTACCGGGCGGGGATACTGTTAATACTGGACTGTAAAGCGTTGTGTGATCTCGGCCTTGTCACATGTGTATAAGTCACATGGAGTTGGCCCGACTTGAAAGCCGAGTGAACTGGTGGATTTAAAAAGAGGTACACCTTTGCAAAGTGTAAAAGAAGTATCAGATACTCTGTACTCCCAGGTTCAGGAGTCTTTTCGTAGTGGATGTTATCCATGGGTTATAGCACAAGTAATGATTTGGAATGTTTTCATAATATGGTTGATAAAAGTGATGACTCATGGGAGACCATCACACATAACGATTTCTAAAGTATAACTTAAGATTTACAAAACCCCGTTGTTGAAAATAAAACCCTCATTTGAGAGATCAAAGAATTGAAATCTATACTATTTATAATTATAAGTCTTAAACCCTTTTCTTGATCACTCCTCATCTATATGCCTGCATTCTTGTAACGAGACTTGCTGAGCATTGTGTAAAAACATGCTCACCCTTGCCTTTACAAACAAATTCAGAAGAAAGGATTCGAGGATCCTGATTCCTTTGACTGCGAGCACCAAGAAAAGGAAGGAGCCTTCCCAGGCGATTTGAGTTTCTAGGAGGGTCATGAGCCAAGTTGAGTCCGATGTGGAGGAAGCCTTTCCAGAGCCGCTGCAGAAGAAAATGAAGACCCTTGTGGTTGCTTTTTGTGTTGTCTCTCTGTGTTCGGTGCTTCGATACCGATCCTTGATTTTGAAAAACTCTCTACTTTTGTATCAACTTTAATTAGTGCCACCCTTGGCATTATGATATTGTAATAGCAGTCCTCGTGACCTTGTACTTGCTTTATCTACCAGCTTTATTGTTTAGAGTGAATCCTGTTGTTGTGAGCTTGTGATGAACCTACCTGTGCGCAATCCACCTGGGCGGTTGCCAAGGTGACCCTCAAATGGGGGTCCCACAGCCTGCCCCCACTGCGAAGATGAGACTGAGAGCGTGTGGCTGAAGAATTGCAGGAAAACAGTGTACATGCGTCACCGTTGGTTTCTTCCAAAGAATGACGCGTACCGTAAGAGGAAGAGGGAATTTGACGGCCACAAGGAAGATGGTTCAGCCCCGAAGCCTACGTGCGGGAAAGATGTTTACTCACGGGTGAAGGACATAGACGTGTTTGGAAAGGGTGGTAAATTGAAACCCCGCACGAAGAACACTTGGAAGAAGAGATCGATATTTTGGGACTTACTGTATTGGGAGCATTTAGAGGTTCGTCATTGCATTGATGTCATGCCTGTAGAGAAGAATGTTTGTGACAGTTTAATCGACCTATTGCTGAACATTCCAGGGAAGACAAAGGATGGCGTCAATGTGCGGCGTGACATGATCGAAATGAGAATCAGGCCCGAGCTAGCACCGAGACAGGACGATAAAGGCCGTATATACCTCCCCCCCGCATGCTACACTTTGTGCAAGGCTGAGAGGACAGAACTCTGTAAGTGTCTCTATGGTGTTAAAGTTCCATCGGGTTACTCTGCAAATATGAAAAAGCTTGTGTCCATGGGCGATTTGAAATTGCTGGGTATGAAGTCTCATGATTGTCACGTGTTGATGACACAAATGCTTCCTGTTGCCATCCGGAGTATTCTGCCGCATAAGGTCAGAGAGACGATCACGAGGCTATGTTTTTTCTTCAATGCAATTTCTTCGAAGGTCATTGATCCCGATGGACTGGATTCTTTGCAGAGCGAGGTGGTTCAAACTCTCTGTCAGCTTGAGATGTATTTTCCTCCATCGTTTTTTGATATCATGGTCCATCTCACCGTCCACCTTGTCAGAGAAATCAAGATATGTGGACCCGTGTTCCTACGTTATATGTATCCATTCGAGAGGTACATGGGTGTACTTAAAGCCTACGTGAGGAATCGGTCCCGGCCCGAGGGTAGCATTATCGAAGGTTATGCAGCGGAAGAGGTTGTTGAGTTCTGCGTCGATTACATGGCCGAGGTAGAAGCAATAGGAGTTCCTGTGTCTCGTCACGAGGGGAGGCTTGATGGTGTTGGCACTATTGGACGGAGAGCCATCACTCCTGATTTCGATATGTACTCGAAAGCTCATTTTTGGGTCTTGCAACACATGACGGAGGTGTCTCCGTACATCGACGAGCACAAGGAGATGCTACGACAAGACAATCCTCGCCGATCCGAGGTTTGGATCACGGGACAACATAACAGTCGATTCAACGCGTGGATGAAGGTGCGAATCACCGGAGAGTTCGCAAGTGAGAACCTTAAATGGTTGGCAAAAGGGCCCACGTTTACTGTGCAGACATGGCAGGGATACGACATCAATGGGTACACATTTTACACGAAAGCTCAAGATCGAAAGAGCACTGTGCAAAATAGTGGAGTGAGCGTAGAAGCTTTCCATGAGGGGTTCACCAAGACAGGCCCAACAAGGGTAGTACGTGGATTGAACTCGTACTACGGGTGCATTGAAGAAATTTGGGAGCTCGATTACGTACTGTTCAAGATTCCCCTGTTTCGATGCTGATAGGTCCAAATCCCACAGGGTGTGAAGGTTGACAGTTACGGTTTCACTTCTGTGGATCTGGATCGCGTTGCTTATAAAGATGAGCCATTCATACTTGCAAATCAAGCCATTCAAGTCATTTATGTCACTGACCCGGCCAATAAGAAGTGGCACATCGTCCTTCATGGCAAGAGAAGGATTGTTGGAGTTGAAAATGTCGTAGACGAGGAGGAATACAATCAATTTGATGAGATTCCTCCATTTGGAGATGGCGTACAGGTCAATACTGAAGACACCGACGAAACCAGTTACGTGCGTATGGATCACCAGGAAGGGTTATACTTTAAAGGTAATGAACTGTATGTCTTATCTCTCTGTTTCCATCGGTATAGCTTGTATCTCCTGTAATTCTCGTCTTTGCAGGGCCGCGGCAAGTGGAAAGTTGAGGATAACATGGCTGTGTACGTGGAAATTGTCGGTGAAAGTTCCCATTTGTATGTAACATTAACTTGAGCATGCTCCACGTACATTGTATGTTAAATTTATTTGAGCATGCTCCACATTGTAACCAATTATCGGATTTACGTACAAAGTAACAAATTTACAGAGCATTTGGACTACATTTGAAATATCTGAGTGTTCATTTAAAACAAGTTTTCGAGCATTCAGAGTTGAAAGCTATAGATCAGTTTCAAGTTGTAAAACTAACATTCAATAGAGAGATTATCAAGGATGGTTTTGACCTAGCACAGACGGGTATGATTCTAGAATCGACTGTGATAATCTCAGTAACAGTCGGTTCTCAACTCACAACCGTCTGTGATAATCTCTCCTCTATGTAGATTACCACAGACGGTTTTTATTTGAGAACCGACTGTGATAATATTACTATCACAGACGGTTATGTATATATAACCGACTTTGATGTTTTCAACAGTGTCCGACTCTTCGAGTTCTTGACGTGCACTGTCGGTTTTCAATTCCAAACCGTCCGTGATAATCAGAGACACAGTCGGCTCTCAACTCAAAACCGTCTGTGATAATCTCTCTGGTGACTATCACTATGTCGATTATTACAGACGGTTCTGATGCGAGAACCGACTGTAATAATATCGTCGCGGTTAATAGTTCAAGGCGGGGTTTGTCCCGCTCATTCCAGTTCGCAACTGTTTGCCCTAGCTCTCTCCGCCCTCGCACCGACCATCGCGATCACCTCCATCGCCTCCCACCTTCTCCTCCTCTCCGCCCGTCGCGATCACCTGCATCGCCTTTCCACCGTCAGGCGCGATCACCTCCATCGCCCTCCCGCCTCCGACGCGATCACCTCCATCGCCTCCCCACCGTTTCTGTCATTCTTGGTTAATTATAAGTATATGGGTTTTGTTATCGAATTATTAGTTGCAGATTTACTTAAACTGTTCTCTCTTTCACTTATGTTAGGAACTATGTCTGGTGACGAAATGCACTACTCGGGGAGTCAGGGTGACCTCGCTGGCGATGAGACGCCTGGGCCGGAGGTCGCCTCATCCGCCGTGACCCCACAGAAGAAGAGAAAGGGGCGAGGCCGGACGACATGCGCGCGTCTGAACAAGCGGGAAAAGCAGCACGTCCAGTTCGACGACAATGGTGTGTCGGAAGCTCCGGACAAACTTGTCGGTCAGTACCGCTCACTATGCGGCAAAGTGGCAAGGGAGCGGGTGCCCATCACCACCTCTGACTGGGGTCAAGTGCCCCCAGAGTGCAAGGATGCGCTGTGGGAAGAAGTGCAGGCGGTGTTTCACATTCCGGAGGATCGCCAGTACACCGTCCGCCGGAGGACAGTTATGTCAATAAACAAGGCGTGGAGGAACTTCAAGAGCGAACTTGTCAGGCACTATGTGAAGGAGTCGAAGACCCCCTTCAATGACTACCCTTCCGTGACTACCGAGGCATGGCAGCAGTTCGTGGAGATGAAGGGCAAGCCTGAGTTCCAGGAGCTTAGTGCGAAGGGCCAGGCTAACCAGGCCAAGAACACCCACCCACACAGACTAGGCACTGGTGGGTATGTGGGGAAGAAGGCGCTGTGGAGGAAGCAGGACGAGGAGGCTTCCCAGTCTTCGGCCGGCAGTCCTTATGCGGGCATAACGGACGTGCGCGCCCGCAATTGGTGCCGAGCAAGATCGACGATGAACTCCTCCGGAAGCGTCTCCGTGAGTAACCCTGTGGACAAGGAAGTGATCGACCGGCTGGTAAGATTGTCCGATCATGTACTATCCTCATAACACGCATGCAATGGGCTGTATTGTTAAGTTCTCCTGTTGCAGGTGACGTTGAGTGCGCAGGCGGCATCTGGAGAGTTCAACCCGAGGAGGGACAGGGATATCGTCACAGCGGCGCTAGGAAACAAGGAGCATCCAGGCCGCGTGCGCGGCCTCGGCGCCACTGTGCCTTGGAGGTATGGTTTCCCTGATGATGAGGAGGCGGCTAAGAGGAGAAAGAGATCCCTCCAAGCCCGCGATGAATGGCTCAAGGAGGAGATGCGATCGGAGTTCGTTGTTCGGGACAAAGCACTCCTGCAGCAATTGTCGGAGATGCGGTCAATGTATGAAGAGCTCAGCTACTACGGTGGCCAAGAATGGGGGTCGGTACTTCCGCTGCTAGAACGGGGGTGCCGGGGTCTTCGCAGACGGAGCCCTCTCCAATGTATCCGGTGGACTCTCTGCAGGTAATGACCGTTAATGCGCACTGTTTGTCTATGTTAATTCATTCGAAAGTGAGAAGCGGTGAAATTCAACATGTTAATGCGCACTGTTTGTAGGAACCCGCCTCCTGCAAGCTTATGGTGCTGGCCGGTGTCTTCCCGATCGAGGCTGCCCGTGAGATGGCGCAACCATGCACGGCGGGGGCCACAATCCATGGTGCCCCTCTATGTGAGGGTTTTGCATGGGTCCAGGTGGACAGTGTCTTTGACCGTTGCAAGGATTTTCCGTTAGAGAAGCCGCCGAACGACGAGATTACCACTCTCGGGGATGCGGTGCATACGTTCGTGCAATGGCCCAAGAAAGACATCGTCTTGTATGAGGTAATTCCCCCACCAGTTTCATAATTTGTACTGTAATAATAGCCCTTAGAGTTAGTGTCCTAATACATAGGTTCTTACATCACAGACATCACAGACCGACACGCGGCCTACTAGCCAGCATATCCCTCCGATGACGAAGCTGACTCCGAGTAAGAGGCAACCATTCAAGAAGCTGGCTATGAGGGGAAAAGCAAAGAAGAGCCCGGCGAAGGAGAGCGAGAAGAGTGCGCCAGCTTGATGAGGATTGACACCCGGGTCACTTCTAATAAACTTTTGGTTCAGGACAGGTTCGAACCAGACATATGGGGCAATGCGAACTCAAGCCATTTTGAGGGGCATCACCATGAGGTCGCAAGCTTTACGCGATCAGGTCGGGGATTTCGTGCGGTCAGGCCGACAGCCTTGTGCGGTTAGAAGTTCGTATGCTATACGCGAACTAGATGTCCGGGATGTTGTGCGGTCAGCCCACATTCTGCGGACAGAACGTTCTCGACCAGGGTGCTTGGAGTTTATTCGGTTATCCTTATATCAGGATATTCCAAGCATCCCGAGAATTTCTCCACGTTGAAGACCAACCGTCAGAGGTTAATATATGCGGTTATTCATGATTAACACGTGATAATAACCTCCGTGGAAGTTAACAGCGGTTCTCCAGAAACCGCATCCAACCGTTTGATGCAGTTTTCTTCATTTGGCACCCTTTCAACTAGTATAAAAAGGTGGCAAAGTACATCAAACGGGGGATCCAGGACATTTGGAAGAACAAGACCCCTGATATAAGTGAGATACAAGATATCTCGACCACTCAAACAGCCAAGTCTACGGCTTAGATTAGACAATACTTACAAGTCTCCTATATCTTCTTTTTGTACACTTATATAGGGAAAACTTTCGCCTGTGAAGGTTTCTCCCCGCTAGTCTGTAAAACTTTATCACATATAGTGAAATCCTAACAGGACGTAGGGCTTTTACTCCCACCATCGAGGGCCCAAACCTGTATAAATCTCTCTGTGCTCCTGTTCACCATTATTTGGCATACCTTCCCGGAGGGTCATCTTGAAAGGTCTCACAATTAAAAATTTTGCATAAGTTCGGCTGAGGACCCCGAGTCCGAATCGTCGACAGCTGGCGCCCACCGTGGGGCCTTTCTCAAGGCGTCCTAATTGAAATCCGGAGGTTCGTCGAAACATGGCTGGAGCACATGATTCCGAGAACGATTTCGATCTCGAGGATTATGCCCATATACCAATGCCTTCTCCAAGCGATCCTGTTCCGATGGAAGAGGTCGAAGGCCAGAATCTTCCACAGGTTGAATCATCTCTCCAAGTCATGTCAATCGACCAGGAAGCAACTGGCGCAAGGTCAGAACCCACAGAGGTTCTTAATGTGCTAGGTGATGAATCCGGCCCGTCATACGACCCCGCTGAGGGAAAATATGATGATGACCTGGAAATTAGCCCAGGAAGGTTCGACCCTGGTAACCTTCACTGTCTCTTTGATTTCGAGTCCGACTCGGAACAAACCGAGATGGTTTCCCCATCGGCAACCTCTCTCCCTAGGCAGTTTACTGCGCTGTCGGAAGAAACTCCTGATCAACAGGCTGCCAGGGAAGAACAAGATCGTAAACAGAAGGAGGATCAAGATCTCGAGCAACAGAACAACGAACTACGCAGAACTGCACTAGAGGCTCTTCAAGATGCGCAGGCTCGTTACAATGCTGCCCCAAGTTCTTCTCGACGGTCGCGTGGTCGTAGACGTGACCAGACTCCTTCTTTGCCACCGGAGCGTTTCCCAGTGGACGAAGAAACGATAACACCTGGTGCCCCTAGGAGAAGTATCCAAGGACGACTGCGATCTATCGCGGAAGTCATGCGCAATTTTCCTCCTACGGTCACGGATGCGTAGAAACCGGCCTTTTTCAGGATCCTGGCGGAAAGATTGGACGAGGTCGCATCCGAGGCGACCCCAACAGCCTCTTCCCGCTCGGTAACACATTCCCGTGAACGGGATGGTCCTCATTCTGGCTCTGGCCGGCGGAGTTACCCGCCGCCCGTACCGTCCCGACAGGACAAATACCGGCGAATGCAGGATTCTCGTAGTAGGAATCGAGTTCCTGTTCACTCTGGTTTGGGACCACGAGTAACCTCGCCATTGCGTGAGGTTGCTCGAAACCCAACCGAGAGTCACAGGGCGGTTCACGGTCCTTACGTTGGTTGCAAAGCTTTTTCGCCTGGCCTACGAGCAGTCGTTTGGCACGATAAGTTTCGACCAGGGGCCATTGAGAGGTTTGATGGAACTCAGAACCCATCCGAGTTCCTTCAGATCTATATTACACCCATCCAAGCAGCGGGAGGCGATGACAAGGTCATGGCCAACTACCTACCTACAGTCCTCGCAGGACCGGCTAGAACCTGGTTGTTTAATCAGCTTGAGGGTTCCATCTACAATTGGGAAATGCTATGCGATGCCATCCTCAGCAATTTCCAAAATTGTTACCAAAAGCCGGGTAGGGAGGACGACCTGCATAGGCTGCGGCAAACTTCGACCGAAACACTTCGGCAGTTTGTCAAGAGGTTCGTCGGGGTGAGGAATACCATCCTGAACATATCTGATGGCTCCGTAATCAGGGCATTTAAGCATGCCGTTCGATACCGGAGATTCACTGAAGACTTGCTTATCCACCCTCCTCAATCAGTGGCCGATCTGTTCGACATGGCTGATCGATATTCCGATGCAGCCGAAGCGGTCGAATGGAACCGAATGGTCGATAAGGGAGACTTACCACCCCAACCAAGCTTCAAGGACGCTAGGAAAGAAAATTCAAGCAAAAAGCCGGAGTCTTCACCGGGTGGGAAGTCAAAGAAGTCGAAGAGGAACCGCTCTGGATAGTACCGCGAGGTCGCAGTCGCAGAGAAGCCACCTTCGACCAAAGGTAATAAGTCTTCATTTAAAAGTAAAACTACCTCTGGTGGTCGGGATTCCGACCAGCCAGAAAAATCAACTAATCCGCAGGAGGGCAAAAAGTGGTGTCCACTCCACAACTCCGCAGGCCACGATCTCAAAAACTGCAGGAGTTGGTTGAAACAACTGGACGATTTCTACCAAGGAGCTGGGCCAATGCCAACCTTACCGCCTAAAGAGCAGGCGTGCGGGATTAGAGACGTCGACGGAGACGAAGAAATGGCTTACCAGGTACCTCAAAATCATGTTAATGTCACTTTCGGAGGTTCTTCCTCTTTCGTTTCCAAAAGGCAGTTTAAAACCTTCTGCCGAGAGGTTAACCAAACGGAGACATCCCTTGGTGAACCTCAATACCCCCGTTGGTCGGATATGCCTTTGACGTTCGATCGCGCTGACTGTCCTGTGGGGCTAACCCGACCATTGAGGCTACCTCTAGTCATCACCCCAATCATCAGTAACGCGAGAGTCGAAAGGGTCCTGATTGACGGGGGAAGTTCCCTTGATCTTTTATTGGTTAAGGCACTCGACGAGATACAAATTCCTCGTTCGAAGATCAAGCCCATAATCCATCCGTTTTATGGGATAATCCCAGGCCCCTCCATGATGCCATTGGGATAAGTCGTCCTCCCGGTCACTCTGGGAGAACCAGACAACTTCCGGACAGAATTGGTTACTTTCGATGTAATCGATTGTGATTCAGCTTATAATGCAATCTTTGGCAGGCCGACTCTTGCTAAGTTCATGATGGCAACGCACTATGCTTATCAGTGTGGGAAATTGCCTGGCCCCAAAGGTGTCATCTCGGTCCGAGGCAGTCGTAACGTGGCACTCACGTGCGACCGGCTATCTTTGGAGATGGTCGATCAGCTTCCCCTCTGAGACGCTCAGGTCGCCACCGTCGCCGCCGATGCGATCAAGGCTGCTCCTCGACCAGATGAAAAACTCAAACAAGTTCCTTTATACCCAGATGACCCATCCAAGACAATTCGGGTTGGATCAGCCCTGGACGACAAATAGGAACTCGACCTCGTTGCTTTCCTCCAGCCTAACGCAGACGTGTTTGCGTGGAAACCGTCCGACATGCCCGGTGTCCCAAGGGAAGTAATTGAGCACAGGTTAGCAATTCGACCTGGACAACGACCAATAAAGCAAAAGCTCAGGCGTTTTGCCCCTGACCGACAGGAAGCCATCCGAGAAGAGTTAGACAAACTCTTACAAGCCGGGTTTATCCGCGAAGTGGATCACCCGGACTGGCTCGCCAATCCGGTCATGGTCCGCAAGTCAAATGGCAAGTGGCGCATGTGCGTCAACTACACTAGCCTCAACGCTGCCTGTCCGAAGGATGACTTTCCCTTTCCCCGCATCGACCAGCTGGTCGACTCGACCGCGGGTTGCGAACTGATGAGTTTTCTGGACGCTTACTCAGGATATCATCAAATTAGCATGGCAGAAAACGATGAAGAGAAGACTGCCTTCATCACCCCGTTCGGCACATACTGCTACGTCAGAATGCCGTTCGGTCTCAAGAACGCAGGTTCCACGTACCAGCGCTTGATGCAAAAGACCTTTCTTTCCCAGATAGGGCGTAATCTCGAAGCATATGTAGACGATTTGGTTGTAAAAAGTACCAAGAGATTGTCTCATTTGGACGATCTCGCTGAAACCTTCTGTAATTTGAATCGCTTTGGAATAAAATTAAACCCGGAGAAATGCTCTTCCGGGGTTTCTTCAGGAAAACTCCTTGGTTTCCTTGTGTGTTCCAGGGGCATTGAAGTTAATCCTGAGAAAATTAGGGCTATTGAACAAATGAGGTCGCCCTCGACCATGAAGGATGTTCAACGCCTGGCTGGTCGCATGGCGGCTTTAAGTCGATTCATATCGCGATTAGGCGAAAGGGGATTGCCTTTCTTCAAAGCCTTGCGGAAGCATCATAACTTTACATGGTCGGATGAGGCCGAAAAAGCATTCCAGGAGGTAAAAACATATCTATCCAGTCCGCCAGTATTGGTGTCTCCCGACAAAGGAGAACCGTTGCTTCTTTACCTGGTGGCCACACCACACGCGGTCAGCGCCGTTCTAATCGCGGATAGGGAAGGAATACATAGACCCGTCTACTATGTAAGCGAAGTACTTCATGGTCCTAAGGAGCGCTACCCTGAGGTCCAGAAGATACTTTACGCGCTACTGATGGCTTCCCGTAAGCTACGACATTAGTTTCAAGCGCACAAGATCACAGTACCCTCCTCTTTTCCTTTGGGGGATATTGTCCGAAACCCAGAGAAATCTGGTCGAATCGCCAAATGGGCGGTCGAACTCGGTGCCTTCGAGATCCATTTCACCCCCCGCACGGCGATTAAGTCTCAGGTTTTGGCCGACTTTGTGGTCGAATGGACCAACCCTGAGCCACCCGTGCAGTTGGCAGAGGAGCTGGAGTGCCCCGATTATTGGACAATGTACTTTGACTGCTCCCGTAGTTTTCAACACTCGGGGGCTGGAGTGGTCTTAGTTACGCCCCAGGGCGAACAGCTTAAGTATGTCATTCAACTACACTTTGTTGCAACCAACAATGCAGCAGAGTATGAAGGTCTTCTTGCAGGGCTCCGGGCAGCAAAATCCCTCGGAGTACGTCGATTAGTGGTGAGGGGAGACTCACAGCTGGTCGTAAACCAGGTAAATAAGGAGTACAGCACCTCCGATGAGACAATGGCTCATTACCTGGGGGAAGTGAGGAGATTGGAAAAACACTTCAGTCATTTCGAAGTCCAATACATCCCGCGAAAGGACAACATTCTCGCAGACCTATTATCCAAAATTGGGTCCTCACGCTCATCCGCTCCGGCAGGAGTGTTCATTGAACACTTGGGCCATCCTTCGATCATGACTTCAGTCGAGGATGATCCGGTAATAGCCTTCGTTACCAACCTCGGTCAGGAACGAGATTGGACTCATCCATTGAGGGTCTATCTTGAACATGGGACCCTACCCGAGGACAAAACCGAAAGTGATCGGTTAATTCGAAAAGCGCGTCTGTACAAACTCATAGATGGGATTTTGTACAGAAAGGGTACTCAAGGAGTATTCATGCGTTGTGTATCTCAGGAGGAAGGAAAGTACCTCCTGAGAGAAATACATGACGGTGTATGCGGTGCGCACTCGTCATATCGGACATTGGTCGGAAAGGCTTTTCGACAAGGATTCTACTGGCCTTAGGCACTTGATGACGCCAAGCATATGGTCAAGACGTGTCCCCAGTGTCAGTTCCACGCAAGGCAAGTTCATCAACCTGCCTATGCGTTGCAAACCATTCCTCTCTCATGGCCATTCACGGTCTGGGGGATGGATATCGTCGGTCCTATGCCAGAAGCGGTCAATGGGTACAAGTTTCTGTTCGTAGCCATTGACACATTTAAAAAGTGGATTGAGGCCGAACCAGTACGAAATTTTACCGCATCAGCCACACAAAAGTTCTTCCATAAGAACATTGTGGCACGATTTGGTGTTCCAAACCGTCTCATCACAGACAATGGCTCTCAGTTCGCCAGCGGTCTTTTCCTGGACTACTGCGATCAGGTTGGGACCAAGGTGTGCTTTGCTTCTGTGGCCCATCCACAAAGCAATGGTGCCGTAGAACGGGCCAATGGGCAAATACTGCAAGACATTAAGAAGCGCGTTTTTGATCGCCTTAAGACCCGCTCGGAGGCTTGGGCAGATGAGCTCTATACCATTCTATGGGCATTACGAACTACTTCTAGTCGCGCCACTGGTGAGACGCCCTTCCATTTGGTCTATGGGGCCGAGGCGGTATTGCCTATGGAAGTAAGTATTGGTTCTGTTCGGACAGATCAGTTCGAACAGATTAATCAGTCCGAACAACGGGCACAAGATCTCATCCTCTTAGAAGAACGGCGTGATCGCACCCTGGTTAAATCCGCGGCATACTTGCAAGCTTTACACAGGTATCACAGTAAAAAGGTGCGACCACGTGATCTCAACGTGGGCGACTTGGTTTTACGAAAAATTCAAGACCAGTCTAATCGCAACAAATTCTCCCCAAAATGGGAAGGTCCTTATACTGTTGTCTCAGTGCCGCGGACAGGATCGGCGCGGTTAGCTATGGAGGATGGTCGGATTTTGTCCAATACTTGGAACATCGATCAACTTCGCAAGTTTTACGTGTAAGTATTCCAATCACTTTTTCCCTGTTCAATTAGCATCTTTTGACAAAATAAAATATGTTTTGCTTTCGCACAATGAGTTTTTCTCTTTAGGCCCGTATCATATGCATTCGACCTGGGGGCTGACCGCCGGCGGTCAGATCATTACAACAATCTAATCGGATTCGCTAATCGATCTCATGACCACTTCCAGATAAGTCACTCCTAAATAATCCGTTTCTCAGCGCATGTGGGGCTATCTGGCAAGTCCTTGGTCATCTGAGTGGCTACCAGTTCGTAATAAGATTAGACGTTACATTGATCCTGATCGTTGGTTTAAAACACACACCCCTGGTCGTTACGCTTATGTTTTCTCCTCTGCTTATAACACTAAGGCTTCAGTATTCATAAGCAGAGGCGGGGGCTAGGGGGGTGTGCTTATAGTGTGGAACTCATAATATTAAAAATGCAAAATATATATTTCCTGTCAAAAATGATTTTCTACATACATTGCATTATACACAATTGTCTAGATACAAAAATAAGGATCATTCGATCCCCAGCTCAGTCAGGAGCCTATCTACTAAGGGCTTGACCTCCTCTATGACTGCATCGAGCAGCTCTTCACTCTCGACCTCAACCGGACCCACCAGTGCGCTCAGATCTGCATCTGGGCCATGGTGAAGTCGAACCTGGCTGAATACGGCTACTGCGACTGATCGAACCCTGGTTCTGATCACCTCTTCGCGTCGCCGTGAATCTCCAGGGAGATACTCAATCAGTGAATCCGCCTGGGCGGTGAGCAGCGATGTCCAGTCACTTACGCTGAGGTTGTCTTTCTTCGGTTCTACCACGTCGGTCTTCAAAAGATCAGCCACGGCCTTCAGTTTTTCGAAGATCAAGAGGCTCAGCTCTTTGATTGCCCGATCGGTGTGGCGAATCGAGGATTCAAGAATCCCCTTGTCCCGACTGAGCTGCTTAATTCGACCTGCTTGCGCCGCACAGAGAGAGGAGATTATTTGCATATTATGGATTCAAGTCTTCTTAATCAGTAATCGGCTTACCAGCATTTTCTGATCGAAGTTTGTTGATTTCAGTCTCTTGTTTCTTAAACATTGAGACTGAACTAAGCCTTAAATTGGCTACCTCTTTCTTCAAAAATGTAACCTCCCTGCAGCGAAATCAAAGCAGTCACAACCAAAATGCACCCATACTAACCAAAGGGTATTGATCCTCACCTGCGCAAGCTGTCACGTTCTTTCTGAACGGCTTCTGTACTGGCCATCACAACATGCGAATGGCTTATTAGCCAGGATAATCCCTGTGAGGCCAAGGAAGAGGATCAAAGGTGTCCTAAGTACAATTTAGGCACGAGAATGGAGGTTTATTATACCTTCATAAACTTTTGTAAGACAGCATCATCCATTCCAGTGGGGATCCTCGCTAGAGCCCCGGATGCGCTTACTACAGGGACAGTTGGTGGGAGTGCCGACTGGGCGCTACCCCCAATAGTCATCAGTTGTGACTGGGTCCCTGCATTTATTCCTTCCCCTGCGGTCTGGACGACTTACTGGAACAGGGGTGGAGCATTCTTCGTTGGAAACTCCTGTACCAGCTGCGGCTTCAACCCCTCCGGGGGCGGTTGAAGAGCTGGGCGCCGTCTTTCTTTGCCTGACAAGAAAGACAATTTGAGCAGTTGTTGTTTAAGATTATTGCCAGTTTAAGGTTTTCACCTTATTTGAAATCCCATTCGTTCTTGGGATTTCTGGGAAGGTTCCCCTTGGGGAGGAGAACTATCATCGGTTCTTGCCTTCCTCATGGCAAACAAGGTAGCTCCCTCCTGGATGTGTTCAGCTATGAGCATATTTCTAAGAAAAAGATAGAGACAGAAAGCAAGGTCTTTACCTGGGCTACTGTACTGGCTGGTGGGGCTACATCCGAAGGCCTTGACAACTCCTGGGTCGCTGGAGCCGCCGTAACCGGCCTTTGCTCAACCACCTCCCCCTCTGTCCGCGGAGGAGGAGGATTTTCCTCCCTAGGACTCACGGTAGTCGCAGGGAGAAGCTCTCCTCCCTGTATAAACATTGACTCGTCAAAATATACAGAAGGAATTGAAGAAAGTATGACTGTAAGGAATCCTTACTGAGGTCGTCCTTTCGACCAGGGAAGCAGAGACAATTGACCCTGAAGCCTCGGGGGCTTCAGGAACTTGGAGGTCATCCGCGACCCCAAGATTTTCCGCGGTGGCAGAATCTGCTACGACCACCTCTTCGGTAACAATGGCCTCTGCGGGACAGCTTGGGGCATCGTTGGACGGAAGATTTGCGATCTTCCTCCTCCGGAGGACCAGAGGAACATCATCCTCTTCCTCCTCGCTCCCCTCTCCCTCTACGACGAAGAAGTGATCCCAATCTGTGCTTGGTAAAACAGAAGGGATGCGATATCTTACCGCCGTCTTTCTTGCGGTAGGAGGAACGCTCCGTGAAGACCCCTCCCCGGGATTTGGCCTGGCCTTCTTGGAGGCAGGACTTTTTGTCCTGGGTCTTTGGGAGACCTTCTTCATATTCTTTACCATTGGCTTCCCAAGAGAGCCAACGTTCTCACTTGGGAAAGTCGTCTCGGCAAACCTTCCCAGGAGCTGATTCACATTTTCGATGGAAATGTTTAACGCTGGACATGCATAAGATCTAAAAAATGGAGGTCAGATAGAGAATGTACCTTTCGGCGCTCCTGTTTAAGGTCGACGCCGGCGTGAATTAGACTCTGTGGACGAGGCAATCCCTTAGGGCCCTCTACATCGGCGTTGTAGGCCCTAAGGAGGGAGTTGGTCCGCCTTTCAATTTCGGATGAAGGCAGGACTGTTCCCAAATTCAATTCAGAATTTGCACGATTCGAGAATGGGAAAGCTCGGTGTCAAATAAATAAATACCTTTACTGTAGTCCAGGGTGCTATCCGCCATGGACCTAATCTCCCATGCCGGATGAGCCCTTTCACGCAAAGGACTCACCCGGTTCTTCACGAAGTCTCAGATGATGTCTCGAGCCGTCAATCCTTGATTGACCAAGTGAAGAATCGCCTCGGCATGCTTCGAAAGCTCTGAGTTCATCGCCGGGGGAACATCTAACTCGCTCGACTTCTCTGGTCGCGAGTTCTCAAACCATAGACTGCTTTCGGATGGTGGAGAGCAGTAAAACCACCTTTGGTGCCACCCGTGCACAGAGTCTCGCAGGGGTGGGGAGGGATACTCCTTTTTGTCCCTCAGCCGGAAGTAGATGCATCCGGCGGCGTTGGTGCTCTTCGACCACGCCGAAAAGTAGAATCACCGGAAAAGATCCACGCTGGGATATATTCCGACGAACGCTTCACAAAGATGCTGGAATACCGCAACGATCAGCATCGCGTTGGGGTGGAGGTTGATCAGCTCCCACCCATAGTGCTCAAGGACATCCTTGAGGAACCGACTCTCAGGGAATTGGAACCCGCAGCGCAGGTACTCCTCAAAAACCACCAACTCGGCCCCTTGGACGGTTGGAGTTTCTTGGTCCTTCTCCGCAGGCCGCCAGTTGATAAGCAACCGCGGAGGAAGGATCTCCTCCTTCTCTAACGCCACTAGACTCTCCTCGGCATGATGGATGGATCGGCTCCAGGACGCCATCTGTGGTGGAGAATCAAAGGAAAAGTTGGCGATTTTGGGAGGACGAAGGCTGAAGAAAAAGAGGGTTTTGCGCGGCGGGAATAATGAGGGTTTTTGGCTGTGTGGCTTCTTTGAAAAGACATCTGCTCTTTTTATAGACCCAAGGCGGCGCATTAATAAGTAAACGGCTCATTTCAAACGTTCCATTGAATGCTTTATCATTTCCCATAATGGATACTGTCTCTGATGGACCCGATAAAGTATTCAGACGTCGGATCTGAAAAAAAAGATTCAGTACTTTTCAGAAGACGTTTTTCCTTTTTATGCTTTGAACATTTTTTCTGAAAAAATCATGCAACTCAATTTTTGACGTACTGGAATGTTTCTAATTGGGTTATGGTTTTATCGAAATCGTGTTTTAGACTAAAACTTCGATTCTAATCGCAGTGACAGCCTGACCGAGTTCCAACTCTGGTCGCACTTTAGTTTTGACCGCAGCTCTGAAACTGATCGCGGAATCAGGGCAGGTCGCGGTGCTTTTTTCTTAAACGCGATTCTGATCGCAGAACTAAAGTTTCCTGTGTATGAATGGTCGCGAACATAAAGTTTATGGCTATCTTTTCGCACAGAAGATGTGAAGAATATTCATGAGAAATAAAAAACTTTTATTTCTTACATTCCTTACATACAAAAGGGATACAGTCGATCAAAACGTCGACTTGCTCCGAAAGAAGTTTACAAAGTTCCCCAAGGGACATGTTGTTGTCAGTAGGATTTACACTGGCAACCCCCAGGGAACTAGCAACTACCCTAAGTCTATCTACATCGTCCCTAACAACAGATGCACTATTGTCCCTAATCAAGTCAGAGAGTTCTCGCTGTTGCTGAGCGAAGTCCCTCTCTCGACGGAAATGGTGCTCCTCTTCTCGGGATCGATCAAGACATTCTGCTAGACGTAGAATCTTCGAGGCCATCTCCTCGGTCTTCTTCTCCAGGGCATTCTTCTCTTCCAGAAGAGTCTGTCCGGAAGGAAGAGATGGAGCAGCAGAAGGCTGATCGCTAGAGCCTCCAACCTCCTGCATTTTGCAAAAGTTAGTCACACTAACTATAATTATCAGCAAAAGGGGAGAAGAATTGTTACCTGTCCCGGTGCATAACCCGATAATACACCCATCTTGGGAGGAGGATCATCAGATGGTGGAAGTGCAACCTTCCCATCAGAAGATTGCTTCGCCAACCCAATATGGCAATCATCTGATCGAGGGATAATCACCGCTTGCCGACCAGGATGTTGATCACCCAAAAGGATGGTAGAATTGAATGTGATGGGATCTTTCTCTGAGGACAAAGGCCTAACTTGCCGAGAAGCATGAACGGGGAGGGTCAAAGGAACTGAAGGAAGAAAGAAATTCGCTACATTCTTCACCTTTGTTCCACTGGAAGATCCTTCGTCAACCTTGGGTTTCTTCCTTAAGGGAGACAGGACTTCAATCATTTGAGGCCCTTGTTCGACAACTTCCTCTTCATCACTCTCAATCTCGATGATATCATGATCTGCCATTGGGAGCAGTATGTGAAAAGGAAGAAGGCAGGATAACAAGAAAAGGACTTAGGCGTGTAGGGAAATTGTGAAGTTTTACAAAATCCAGGAGCCTGGTATTTATAGCCACCTAGGTGACGGTTTGCATTCCAGACGCCTCGGGTTTCATCAAAGCATTTACAATTTTACCTCGAGATAAAAACAGTTATACGGAGCTATCATTGCCCGTCACATAATGTCAGAACCCGTCTTGGGAAACCAACCGTTTTCACTTAGTGCGCCACTAAGTGGAAAAATTGAAGAGCCGGGTTAAAAATCCAATGCACGGTTTCAAAATTCGAAATAAACACGTCTCTTCGTTTTCTTCGAATTTGGGGGCTTGCTGACGAGGATTGACACCCGGGTCACTTCTAATAAACTTTTGGTTCAGGACAGGTTCGAACCAGACATATGTGGCAATGCGAACTCAAGCCATTTTGAGGGGCATCACCATGAGGTCGCAAGCTTTACGCGATTAGGTCGGGGATTTCGTGCGGTCAGGGCGACAGCCTTGTGCGGTTAGAAGTTCGTATGCTATACGCGAACTAGATGTCCGGGATGTTGTGCGGTCAGCCCACATTCTGCGGACAGAACGTTCTCGACCAGGGTGCTTGGAGTTTATTCGGTTATCCTTATATCAGGATATTCCAAGCATCCCGAGAATTTCTCCATGTTGAAGACCAACCTTCAGAGGTTAATATATGCGGTTATCCATGATTAACACGTGATAATAACCTCCGTGGAAGTTAACAGCGGTTCTCCAGAAACCGCATCCAACCGTTTGATGCAGTTTTCTTCATTTGGCACCCTTTCAACCAGTATAAAAAGGTGGCAAAGTACATCAAACGGGGGATCCAAGACATTTGGAAGAACAAGACCCCTGATATAAGTGAGATACAAGATATCTTGACCACTCAAACAGCCAAGTCTACAGCTTAGATTAGACAATACTTACAAGTCTCCTATAGCTTCTTTTTGTACACTTATATAGGGAAAACTTTCGCCTGTGAAGGTTTCTCCCCGCTAGTCTGTAAAACTTTATCACATATAGTAAAATCCTAACAGGACGTAGGGCTTTTACTCCCACCATCGAGGGTCCGAACCTGTATAAATCTCTCTGTGCTCCTGTTCGCCGTTATTCGGCATACCTTCCCGGAGGGTCATCTTGAAAGGTCTCACATTTACAAATTTTGCATAAGTTCGGCTGAGGACCCCGAGTCCGAATCGTCGACACAGCTCTCATGCCGTTCTCTCTGGGGATGTCCATGGCCTCCGATACCGCAATTTCGAGCATGGGGTTAGCATGCCAGAGCCTGCATGCATGGTACATGAGGAGGACAAACCAGACCAGGACGCAGCGTCCGACGCACATCATCGTCAAGTACACCATGGAAGAGTTCCATAAGACCTGCACAATTTACTAAACAAAGATGGGCTCGACTTGTCAATCCTATGGTCTTGGGTGCTGTAAGTATCCTACTATCCGTGCATATACGGATATATGTCATTTATTAATTGGTTACTTCCGTGCAGCTGCATGGCCAACTATGCCAAATCCAATGGCATACCTGTTGGTTTCTTGGACCCCCAGATGGTCGCCGAGGTGATGTTTAGGACCGACACAGACTTCGTTGTCGACTACATCAAAAGAGGGTTGCTTGCTCAGGTCGACAAGGAGTATATACTTGTACCCTACAACCAGAGGTGAGTGCTTTCATCAGTACTTCACCCGTAGATTAGTGTCTCCATGTGCACACCCCCAAATTTAGATTAAATTTTTAATTCTCTACGTGTAATATGTAGCTACCACTGGATCCTGCTGCTACTTATTCCGAAAAGCAACAAGGTGTTCTACCTTGACTCATTGCAGAGGAAAGGGTACTCGTATTGCGGCGCACGAGATGTATTCAGAAGGTGATGTGGACCTGTTTTGCATGCATCTAGATTTACTGTCCTCAAATTGTCAATTTCAGCTATCCTCAAACTGTCAATTTTGACTATCTACAGGGCTTTCACGAAGTACTTTGCCGAGGTAGGGAGACAACACGAGCGGCGAGCCGATAAGTTTCAGTGGTTACAATTTTCGGTACAAATTTCAACTGGTATCTGTTTTACTTTATAACTTGTCCCCACCTAACTCTCGGTCTGTAAATTGGCAGTGCCATCAGCAGCCGGACGACAATACATGTGGGTTCTACGTGATGCGCCACATGTATGATGATGAGACCATGTACATCATGGTTATGACCAAGACGACATCAACATGGTGGTCATCAAGATGTCATCGTCCGCCACCTTGGCCAGGACGCGAAAGCTGGCAGCACGTACATCGTCTGGATTTTGTGCTGTCGCCGCCACAAGTTCGGCCTCAACCTTGGCCACCTCCCCAAACACAAGACGTGCTCAAGAAAGGCGCCTCTACACCTCTAAGGTCGCACAAGCCACGTCGCTCCAAGGCCAGCCCACAAGTGAGCTCAATTCATCCGCGAGTCCGGTTCGGCCATCTGCGCATAGTACAACTTTTGGCCTGTACAACTTTTGGCCCGGTTTCTTGCAAACGGCTAGTTTTTCTTTGAGGCTATAAATACTTCATGTATGGCATCATTTGTGGGTGCTCAAAGAGTTCATTCTTCAGCTGAAAACCTAGCCAATTGATTTGCATTTGAGTTATTGCATTTAGATGCTAGAATTGAGCCTAAATCTTGAGTAGATTTGAGAGAGAGCTTGAGGGAGATTGTGTGAGTGTTTAGTGCACTTCATCTCCATTAGATTGCTAGTGCTAGTGATGCGCACGGTGGCCCGATCTTCCGACAGGTAGAGGTAAGTCGATTGGTGGAGACTCGACGTTGACGATCCGGCTTCCGATCAGAACCGATCCGAAACCAGCAATCGCTACACCACGGCTCCGTTGGTTATCAACCATGCACAAACACGATGGACCTCGCCAAGAAGGCTTATCCCTGCATGCGAATCGAGAACACAAGCAAGAACGAGAAAGATGCAACTGAATTTGCAATTGAGGATGAAGCTCACGAGTTGGGGTCTCACAAACCGATGAACGGCGATGCTGTTCAAAGACAGAATTGATCTAAGCAAAACCCAAGTCTAAACGGCAGCCATGGCGGCCATATATATACTGTATGGGGCGGCCATGGGGTGGAGGAGGAAACCCTAGGGGTACATGGGCCTTGGGCCCAAAGTGGAGCGTCGCAGCGCACGTGAGATTCTGGTCATAATCTTGTTTTGATGATTCCTGTTGATCCGTAAGGAATTTGGACATGGGACTGGATCCGTTGGAAAGCTCTCATCGTTCTCTTGTCCGTAGAGTCCAAGAAAGTCGAAAACGGACTTCGTATGTGGCCTGTACGTCCATTTGAAGTTGGACTACGCGCAGATGGCCGAACCGGACTCGCGGATGAATTGAGCTCACTTGTGGGCTGGCCTTGGAGCGACGTGGCTTGTGCGACCTTAGAGGTGTAGAGGCGCCTTTCTTGAGCACGTCTTGTGTTTGGGGAGGTGGCCAAGGTGGAGGCCAAACTTGTGGCGGCGACAGCACAAAATCCAGACGATGTACGTGCTACCAGCTTTCGCGTCCTGGCCAAGGTGGCGGACGATGACATCTTGATGACCACCATGTTGATGTCGTCTTGGTCATAACCATGATGTACATGGTCTCATCATATGACTTGATCTTCACCCCTCACCGGCCAGATTTCTCCGAGGTATACAACTGCTTCCCTTAATTTGTCTCGATTTGACAGAATTTACAACTTCAGCTAATTTTTTATGTACCAACTCTTGCTGCGGGGGGTCGACTTCCCTTCAGAAAGCCTTGACCCTCGGCAGATTGGTAATGTCCGAGGGATGCTCGCTGAGTTTTTCCTTTTGGAGGTCATATCACCCAAGGGGAAGTTTAGGGACCCGCAAGGTTCGTATTAGTGCGGCCTTACATTTATTTGTACATCTAACACACTTTAATTGTCGATTACATTTATTTGTTCAATTCTACATATTTCTGAGTTCTGTGCTGTATATATGAAATGCTATACAAATATATTTGAGTACTGTGCATATGAAACTGTATATTAGAGTACTGTACAAATATAATTCTGAGTTCAATTGTACAAATATATATGAGACTGTATATATTTGAGTACTATGCATGTATGAAATTCATGAACTGTATATATGAAAATGCAATTTGTACAGAGGACATCTGTGACTGTTATAATCTCAGACGGTTTGTAAGATCAAAACCGTCTGTGCATGCACAGATGGTTTTGATCTTACAAACCGTCTGAGATTATAACAGTCACCGATAATAACCCATCGCAAATGGTTTGGACCTCAGATCCGTCTGTGATATAACACTATCACAGACGGTTCTAAGATTATAACACTATCACAGACGGTTTCAAGATTAACACCATCGCTGATATCGCAGATTGGTTTAATATGAGTATCACAGACGTTTTTGATCTCAGAACCGTCTGTGTTAAGAGTATCACAGATGGTTCTAAGATAAAAAACGTCTGTGTTGATATCCAAACCGTCTCTGGTCATCCTGAGTACCATAGACGGTTCTGATATCCAAACCATCTCTGGTAACCTGAGTATCACAGTCTGTTATGACATCAAAGGCGTCTGTGATACTCATACTAACACAGACGGTTCTGATGTCAAAATCATTTGTGTATACTCAAGAATCACAGACGGTTCAGAACCGTCTGTGATAGTGTAATTATCACAGACGATTCCGAAAACAGAACCGTCTGTCGTAGTATGACTATCACAGACGGTTCTGACCTTATAACAGTCTGTGCAATATGAGTATCACAGACGGTTCTGACCTTATCACAGACGGTTCTGACCTTATAACAGTATGTGAATGGATAGATCACAGACGGTTGAAAACATCAAAAACCGTCTGTGATAGTACAAGATTATCACTGACTCGAATATCACTGACGGGTAAGAACCGTCTGTGGTAGTATGACTATCACAGACGGTTCTGACCTTATAACAGACTGTGAAATATGAGTATCACAGACGGTTCTGACCTTATAATAGTCTGTGAATGGATAGATCACAGACGGTTGAAAACATCAGAAACCGTCTGTGATAGTACATGATTATCACTGACTCGAATATCACTGATGGGTAAGAACCGTCTGTGATGAATGTTTTGACCCGACTGTGATGATGAATTCTGTAGTAGTGTGAGTTCAGTGCTCTTACTGCCCTGGCATCCTCAGAAATAGCAAATAGTGTCACTCCACTACATTGCGTACTGCTCTTGTCATCCTAAGCTCTTGTGCAAAATGAATACCCGTTGATGTCGTACCCCTGCCAAGTCCCTACAATAAATATTGGGCCTCCAGCCAACCATGTCACAGTTTCACTTATGGAGCCCTTGGCAACTCGCATGATACTTTCTTGGATCCACCCAACAAACTTCCTGTTATGTTCTCTAGTGACCCAAATCTCTGGCTTCGAAGGATTCTGTGACCGTAACATTTACTTGTGCTCGTGTATGTATGGCTCGACTTGCATCATGTGTTGTAAGATCAAAAAACGTGATTTGGCGTACACATCACTGATGCGGAGGATAGCTTTGAATCCAATCATTTCGACGCTCTGAATCCTTCCCTCGTGTCGGGACTTAGGAATGCCAATTGGGTCAACCCCTGCCATATAATATGTCTTGTGGTGGTATTACGAATACCTCGGCAGGTTTTGTGGACAATCCTAGCGAAGAAAATACGATGCGGGCTGACCGGATGACCGGTCCTCCCCCGTCGGACAAACACAGCAAGTGACACGAGGGTTTATACAGGTTCAGGCCTCAGTGGAGGCCCTAGTCCTGTCGGCGTGCTCCCAACCGGAGTTGGCTAGGGGAGCTCTCTCGGGGGAGAGATGGCTCCGGAGCACACCTGTGAGATTGTCTATTCTAAGCAATAATGAAAAACTTTCTTCTTACAGGAGGTGTACAAGGGCTTTTATAGCCCCAAAACAAGAAAAAAGACTAAACTACCCCGCCTGCCATTGTTGGATCGGAGGGTACCAATGTCCTTCTCCTGGCTAGGTGCCTTGGATGCTTGACAGGTGTCTGCTGATTCCCGAGACGCTTCTCGCGTGATCCTCACGTGACCAGGGATCGGAGACCTCTGCCTCCGGAAGGGCGGTAGCGCCCAGGACAAGCCACCAGGGTTCTGTCCCCGGGCAAACGGCGCCGCCGGGGATAGCCATCAGGGGCTTTGTCCCCGGGCAAATGGCAGCGCCCGGGACAGCCACCGGAGGGGTTGTCCCCGGGACAGCCACCAGGGGCTTCGTCTCCGGGCAAAAGGCGGCGCCCTGGACAGCCACCAGGGGCTTCGTCTCCGGGCAAAAGACGGCGCCTGGGACAGCCACCGAGGGCTTCGTCCCCGGGCAAATGACGGCGCCCACCGGGGGCTTTGTCCCCGGGCAAATGGCAGCGCCCGGGACAGCCACCGGAGGCTTCGTCCCCGGGCAAAAGGCGGCACCCGGGACAGCCACCGGGGGCTTTGTCCTCGGACAAATGGGGGAGCCACCGGGGGATTCATCCCTAGGCAATAGGTGGCGCCCGGGACAGCGACCAGGGGTTTTGTCCCCGAGCAAACAGCGTAGCCCCCTTACCTGGACTTAGTCTCGCGGAGATTTCCCCCAACAGTAGCCCACCATACCCTCCGGGGATGAAGCTCGAGTTCCCGGAGGGAATGGTTCATGTTATCGGGAAAATCTCCGGGACAAGCTTTCGGAGTCGTGATGCTTCGATTTCCGTGCGGCACGTTTATTATCGCACCATTTTCTCGATAGGGGCGCACCGTTCGGCCATAATGGCCGCTCGCGGCTCGAACCGGCGATGCCTCATTTCGCGCGCCCATCCCTTCATTTCTCGCGCGCTGTTTGAATTGAACGGCGTAGATGCACCACGAAGGGCCACGTGGCACCCATCAGGGCCGTAATTGGCCCCTATAAATAGGGCCTCGGGGGGTCGGGAGAGGTCATTCCAACCTTCAAACATTCAAAACTTTAGCGCCATTAGCTCTCCTGGTAGCCCTCTCCCGGAAGCTCATTCCCGGACGCTTAGCCTCCGGAACGTCTAAGTCCCCCCCTTTTTTCCGAAGCCTAAGCCACCGGAAAAACTAGATGGGACCCAAGGGGTGCGCCAAGGCAGTGGAGGTGCCACCGAACGAAGTCACTGCTGACTTCATCTGGGCCTCCGAATTTACAACCGGGGACCTGGAGTCCTTGGTTGACCGGGGGGTAGTCATGGACAGGGATGTCCGGATCCCCACAAAGAAGGATGGAGGCCCCCGCCCCAGGCCCGGGGATGTAGTGGCCTTCGAGGCTTTCCTCGAGGCTAGGCTTCGGCTCCCGGTGCATCCATTGCTCCAGGAGTTTCTGAAGGAGTATGGGGTGGCGCAAAACCACCTCACTCCGAACGCGTTCGTCCGGATGGGCCTCTTCATTTAGCTCTTCGAGACGGCCACCGGACGGGAGCCAACACTCTGGCTGTTCCGGTATTTTTACGAGCTGGCGGCAAGGAGCTCCCACCTGGTGAATGGAGGACCGAAGTCCCCCTTTGGCTCCGTGATGATTTAGCTGCTGCCATCTCGGGTAGCTGAGTACCTGATGGTGGCCTCCCGGGATCACTGGGGGGCTGGATCCGGAGGTGGTTCTACCTCCGGGTCCGAGACGACGAGGTGGTGTACTCCCCGGAGGCCCCCTCCTATAGCCGGTCGTCCGCGCCCAAGCCCCCGGTGTGGACAGAGGAGGAGCTGAGGCTCCTCAGTAAGGCCGTCGGCTCCCGGGGCGTCAACTCTATGTGGGACGCCGCCGAGGAGATGCTTTTGAAGATCTCCCCCTTCTCGCACGGGAGGAGGGGGATCGGGATGTGCCCGGCCCAGTGGCCCCCACAGAAGACGGTGACCCGACGTATGTTCCCGGTTGCTTTGCTCATTTCTCGTAAATTTTTCTAACTCCTTTCCTCTTGCAGTCCGGCCGTACCCGGCCGCCCGGGAGAAAGCGGAGAACCTCCTCGGGAGGTACTACGCCGACGAGCACGAACGCATCGTGCACGTCATGGGGGAGGGCCCTCCCCGGAACCTGGTGGCCGAGGCCTTCGGGCTAAGGCTACCAATGAGAAAGCCCCTCCCCACTCCCGGTTCCCACAAGAGGGGAAAGGAGGCTACCGGGGGCTCTAAGCCGAAGAAGGCCAAGACTCAGAAAGCCCCCGGTCCATCGACGACGCCGGGCTCCACGCCGGTGAAGGCCTGGGACGCAACTCCCGGGTCAGGGCGCGCGCGGGCGCTACCCCGGAAGGAAGTGACGCCCCCTCCCTCAGAGACCCCTGGAGAGGCTCGGGGGAAGGGGCCAGCAAACGATGGGGGGCATCCGATTCTGCAGACTACGCCCCCGCGCCACCTTCGGTGATAGCTCTCCCGGCGGGTCCGGCACTACCGAAGTCGGAGAGGCCGGAGGTCCGATTCCCGGAGGCTTCCACTCCGCGCGTCGAGTGGCCGGTGGACGAGGGGGAAGCCCCTCGGTCTACGAGGCTCCCCCGGAGACGGAGGTCCCGGGGGCCCCGTGGCCTGGAAAAGGGAAAGGGCTCCTGATGCCTCCCCGGGGAGGGACCCCCTCCGAGAGATCTTCGGCGACCTCTTCGGCGGCCACTTCCTCGGCGGCAAAGACGCCAGCCACGGCCATCCCGGTCTACATCACCCCGGCTACTCACGCGCGGGGGCCCATCGTCGACCGTGATGGCGGTGCCTGCCCCGGGCGCCGCTTTCTGACTCCCGGGACCTGGCCTCCGGCGCCGGTCCCGGGCGCCGCCATTTGCCCGGGGACGTGGCCTCCGGTGCCTGCCCCGGGCGTCGCCTTTTGGCTCCCGGGACCTGGCCTCCGGCGCCGATCCCGGGCGCCGCCATTTGCCCGGGGACCTGGCCTCCGGTGGATGCCCCGAGCGCCGCCTTTTGGCTCCCAGGACTTGGCCTCCAGCGCTGGTCCCGGGCGCCGCTATTTGCCCAGGGACGTGGCCTCCGGTGGCTACCCCGGGCGCCGCCTTTTGGCTTTGGGGACGTGGCCTCCGGTGGCTGCCCCGGGCGCCGCCTTTTGGCTCCGGGGACGTGGCCTCTGGTGCCTGCCCCGGGCGCCGCCATTTGTCCAGGGACCTGCCATCCGATGGCTGCCCCGGGCGCCGCCTTTTGGCCCCCGGGACCAAGCCTCCGGCGCCGGTCCCGGGCGCCGCCATTTGCCAGGGGAGGTGGCCTCCGGTGCCTGCCCCGGGCGCCGCCATTTTCCCGGGGACCTGGCCTCCGGTGCCTGCCCCGGGCGCCGCCTTTTGGCCCCCGGGACCTGGCCTCCGGTGCCGGTCCCGGGAGCCACCCTTGGCCCGGGGACCTGGTCTCAGGTGCGTGTCCTGGGCCTCGTCGTCCTTCTAACGGTAAAGTCTCTAGTTGTTGATCACGTGCAGGTCATGCGAGGAGCGCCTCGGGAATCAGTGACCACCTGTCAAGCATCCAAGGCGTTTGACCGGGAGAAGGACGTTGCTACCCCTCAATCCGAGGGTGGCTTCCGGGGTAGATAGGTCTTTTTGCTTCTTTTTGGGGCTATAAATAGCCCTTGTACCCCTCAGTTGTAACCAAGTGATTTCAATATTGGAATAGCCAAAACTCTCAGGTGTGCTCTGGAAGCCTCTCCCCCGAGAGAGCCCCCCAACCGGCTCCGGTCGGGAGCACGCCGACAGGAATAGGGCCCCCACCGGGACCCGAACCTGTATAAATCCTCGTTTCAATTCTTGTGTTTGTCCGACGGGGGAGGGCCGGTCACTCGGCCAACCCGCGCCGCGTAATCTTCACTAGGATCGTTCAAAAAACCTGCCAGGGTATTCGCAATACCACGACAGTTGGCGCCATCCGTGGGGACTCGTGACAAGACGCCATGGCTCCCCCAAGAACAAGGGCTCGCACTCTTCCCGGTGACGCCGGTCTCGGAGACTCGGCACCGCCCGTCTGGGACATGGCTGTCCCGGTGCTTCCGCCCGGAGGCAGTCAGGCCCACGGGGAGTCAGCAGACGCAGACGCAGGAGGGGGAGCCTTTAAAAGCTCTCCCCTTTCAAACTTCTCAGTGCCGCATCAACGTCATCGTGGGAGGGTCCGCCTCCGGGCGGGACTCTAAGCACCAGCGTAAGGAGTACGCACGCGAGGTTAAGGTCATGGGGGTGCTACACACGTCTCCGCCACCCAAGTGGTCGGACGTCCCCCTCACCTTCAAGGTGGAAGACGCGCGAGGGGTTCATTTTCCCCACGACGACGCGCTCATCGTCTCCGCGACCATCTACAACTGCCACCAGGCCCGCATCCTCGTGGACGGCGGGAGCTCCGCTGACGTCCTATTCCTGAAGGCCTTCAAAGAGATGCAGGTGGATGAGAAGCTCCTGCAGCCCGTAGCCGGGCCCCCGCAAGATTTTGTTCCGGGGAAGTCGATCCACCCCGTGGGCAAGCTAGATCTTCCTATGACGTTCGGCACCCTGGAGAACTACCGGACCGAGCTGGTCCGCTTCGACGTAGTGGACCTCCCCTCCTCCTACAACGAGATAATGGGGAGGACCACAATCAACTGGCTGGGGGCTACCACCCATAAAAATTACCTCTGCATGAAGATCCCTGGGCCGTATGGCGTGATCAGCGTCTGGGGAGACCAAGACATGGCCCCTGCTCTGTACGAGCGCGCTGCCGCCACAATCGGAAGCGTCAACCTCATAAAGACGCCCGGGGGGGAGGCCTCCCCCCCGGATCCAGACGTCGCTGCACCACCGCCCGGGAGGCCGCTCCTCAAGCCGCGTCCGGAAGGGGGCCTCTGGAAGGTCCTGCTGTCCCCGGGCGATGAAGACAAAACCGTCCGGATCGGGGAGGAGCTCCCCGTGGAGCATGCAGCGCAACTTGCGGCTTCTCTGCACGAAAACTCTAATGTTTTTGCGTGGAAGCCTTCGGATATGCGGGGCGTCGCCCGGGAGGTCATCGAGCACAAGCTCGCAGTGGCCCCCGGTCACCCCCCAATCAAACAAAAGCTGCGGAAACTCTCCCTCGAGCGCCGAGAGGCAATCAAGGTGGAGATCACCCGGCTCCGAGAGGTGGGGTTCATTTGGGAGGTCCTGCACCCCGAGTGGCTCGCGAACCCCGTCCTCGTGAAGAAGTCAACCGGTAGGTTGCGGATGTGCGTGGACTTCACCGACCTTAACCGCGCCTGCCCCAAAGACAACTTCCCGCTCCCGCGGATTGACCAGCTCGTCGACTCCACCGCGGGGTGCGAGCTCATGAGCTTCCTAGACGCCTACTCCGGCTACCATCAAGTCCGGATGGCTGAAGGGGACGAGGAAAAGACGAGTTTGATAACTCCCCTCGGAACCTTCTGCTACGTCCATATGCCCTTCGGGCTCAAGAACACGGGAGCGACCTTCCAGCGCCTCATGACGCTGGTTTTCAAAGATCAAATCGGCCGCAACGTTGAAGTCTACGTAGACGACGCGGTCGTCAAAAGCCCCTGGGTAGCCTCCCACATCGACGACCTAGCGGAGACCTTCCGCAACCTCCACGCATTTGGGCTCAAACCCAACCCGGAGAAGTGTGCCTTAAGGGTGCGCGGGGCGAAGCTCCTAGGTTTCCTCGTGTCCCAGCGGGGCATTGAGGCAAACCCCGAGAAGATCCGGGCATTACTCGACATGCCCCCACCGCGCTCCGTCAAGGACGCCGAGCGGCTCTCCGGCTGCCTGGCCGCGCTAAGCCGCTTCGTTTCCCGGTCGGGGGAGCGAGGCCTCCAGTTCTTTAAGATCCTCCGAGGGCTCGAGGGGTTCCGCTGGACCCCCGAGGCCCAGGAAGCCTTCAACGTCCTCAAGAAGTACGTCACAAGCCCTCCAATGCTCGTGAGCCCGTCTCCAGAAGAGCCCTTGCTCCTCTACCTTGCCGCGACCCCCGTCGCCGTCAGCGCGGTCTTGGTGAAGGAGCAAGGGGGGCAGCAGCGTCCCGTGTACTACGTGAGTGAGGCCCTCCAAGGGGCCAAAACTCGGTACACGGAGATGGAGAAGATCTGCTACGCCCTCCTGATGGCGTCCCGGAAGCTTCGCCATTACTTCCTGGGACACCCCATCACCGTCCCGTCATCCCTCCCTCTGGGGGAGGTACTGCGGAACAAAGAAGCCACCGGCCGGATTGGGAAGTGGGGGGCCAAGCTCGCCCCCTTCTCCCTGTCCCTCACAGGCCGCTCTGCCATCAAGTCACAGGTCCCCGCCGACTTCGTCGCAGAGTGGACTCCTACCTCTGGGTTCGGGGACGAAGACCTCCTTGTGCTGCCCCGACGCAGTGACCACTGGACCCTCATGTTTGATGGGTCGCTGTGTCTCGCCGGGGCTGGGGCGGGAGTAGTCCTCCGGAGCCCCGAGGGGAAGGAACTAGAGTACGCCGCAACCAACAACGTCGCTGAGTACGAGGCTCTGCTCCTCGGGATGCGCCTTGCGCGCTCCCTGGGGATTCGGCGCCTCCTAGTGAAGGGAGATTCTCAACTCATAGTTTGCCAAATGGAGAAGTCTTACCTGTGCCATGACGCAAACTTGAGTCTTTATTTGTAGGAGGTGAGGAAGAGGGAGAGGCACTTCGACGGCCTCGAGGCCCGGCATATCCCGCGAAGGGACAATGACCGGGCCGACGCCCTGGCCCAGGCGGCCAGTGCCCGGGAATCGCTCTCCAAGGGGGACTTCTTGGAAATCATCACGAAGCCCTCGGTGGCCTCCCCGGACACGGGCGACAAGCCTCACGTCCCGGAGGTTGCCGAGATCACCCGGACTACGTCATGGATGGACCCCCTCATCTCCTTCATCAAGGGGGAGGAGGACCATCCTAATGAGACTGAGGCGAAGCGCCTCTGGGCCAAAGCCCGGGCATATCTCCTGCTGGTGGGGAGGCTCTACAAGCGGGGGGCTTCCGCCTTCCTGCGCTGCCTCCCCCAGCCGGAGGGACTCCAACTTCTCGAAGACAGCCACGCGGGGAGCTGTGGTTCTAACCTAGCCCCGCGTGCCATCGAGGCTAAGGATCTCCGACAGGGCTTCTACTGGCCCACGGTCATGCGCGACGCACGAGATCTTGTCTCCGCGTGCGAAGCATGCCAGAAGATGGCCAAGGTCTCGAACCTCCCCCCTGTAGCGCTGCAGACTATCCCCATCACTTAGCCCTTCGTGCGCTGGGGCATGGACCTCTTAGGGCCCTTCACCCCAGCGCCCGGAGGATACAAGTATGCGGTGGTCGCGGTCGACTACTTTACAAAGTGGGTTGAGGTGGAACCCTTGGCCAGCATCACGTCCCGGGCCGTTCAGCTGTTTTCCAGGAAAAACGTCGTTTGTCATTTTGGTGTCCCCTGGGAAATCACCGTGGACAACGAGACCCAATTCGACTCGGCTTATTTCTGGGAATTCTGCGAAGGCCTGGGGCTCGTCATCCACTTCGACTCAGTGGCCCATCCCCGGAGCAATGGGGCCGTCGAGAGAGTCAACGGCGTCATCTTACAGGGATTGCGCCGGAAACTCGAGCAAACCGCTTCTAAGCGGGGTGCATGGGCAGAGGAGCTCCCTAGCATCCTCTGCTCCATGCGCACGACCCCGTCGTGGGCGACGGGGCGTACTCCCTTCTCCCTGGTCTCTGCGGGTCGAGCTCCTAGACGGAGCCACGACCACAACGTACCAGGCCAATGAGGCCAACCAACAACTGGAAAACGACCACGTGGAGGAGGAACACGACCGAGCGCTCCTCCGCCACGCCATCTACGAGTGCGAGATGGCGCGCGTATACGACCAGTGCGTGCGCGAGAGAGCTTTTCGCCTTGGGGACCTTGTCCTCAAGAGCGTGACGGACCCCCAAGCCCAGGGTAAGCTCTCCCCCAAGTGGGAGGGCCCCTACAGGATCTCCGCGGTCCTGGGCTCGGGGGCCTACAAGCTCTCCAACCTTCAAGAGCAGGAGCTGAAGCACACGTGGAACTTGCGTTTACTTCTCAAGTTCTATGTTTAGCCTTACGGGCCTGTCCCCTCCCCCGGAGCAATCACACAGGAGGGGGAGGAGGGACACTGTACTTACATTTCCCTCCCCCTTCGCGGCTTCACAGGGGGAGGCACTGTATTTCATTTCGTTATCAATACATAGATATTGCTCTTCAACTGTCTCATTGCAGGTCCTTCTCATTACCGCCCCTAACGGCGATGCCCTCCCCGCGAGGACGCCCTCCCCGCGAGGACGCCCTCCCCGCGAGGACGCCCTCCCCGCGAGGACGCCCTCCCCGCGAGGACGCCCTCCCCACGAGGAAGCCCTCTCCGTGAGGAAGTGGGCCCAGACCCAGCAAGTCCCTCCAGTAGGGCGGCTTACGATCAGCCCTCGTGGACTGAGGGTGTAAGCGGCAACCCGGTCCCCAGCGGCCGAGGTAACGAGTCACTTTGGGAGACTAGTCCCCTACCCAAACACTCAGACCCGTCATCGGACAATTCCTCCTCTGGGAGTAGACGCACTCCCCAGTGGGACGTCTAATGGCTTTCTTGCATATCTTTTCCCCGGAGACTTTATTCCCGGCTCCCCGTTCTCACGGCGACCGGACGATTGTCTCCTGGAAGGATTTTCTCCGGAATCTTCCTCAGGATTTCTGGCCTTATTCCCGGCTCCCCGTTCTCACGGCGACCGGATGATTGTCTCCCGGAGAAGTTACGAATTTCTCGGACATTTCTTTCCCGGAGACCCTATTCCCGGCTCCCCGTTTTGACGGCGACGTGACGATAGTCTCCCAGGAAGCTTGCCTCCGGAAATCTCATTAGGTTTTCTTGGGTTTCTTCCACACGAGGACTTATTCCTGGCTCCCCGTCCTCACGGCGACCGGATGATTGTCTCCTGGAAGGTCTTTCCCTTGGAAACCTCGTTTTAGAATTTTCTAACTTGGAAAAATTCTTATGCTACAGGTTATCTTCACCCCGGGGGCCTTGCTACCCCCACAGCACGCGGAGCTACCCTCCGGCCCGCTGTGGGTGGGGGGGATAAGGAACCCCCAGGTGTCAACCACACCGACCACGAGCAAACTTAGCTCATCCTTGTCAAAAGGGGTCGTCCAGACCATCCAAGGAAAGACAAAAGAAGACTCAAAGAAGAAGCAAACACAGCTTTATTGATTGTCAAACCCGGAGGACATCTTCCCCCTCCGGTGGGCAGCGGAAACGGTACAACCTGGGGGATTCTCTACATCCTAAGGCTCCTACGCCTAATTGTCCCGGAGGACCTCCACCAGCTCCTGGGCCAAGTCCCGGTACAATGCGCGTACGCGGCGTCGAGCTTCCCGGAGCACATTCTCGGGCGAGTACTCGTAGCCCGCTAGTGGAAGAATGCGAAGCGGGTGGGCGCGGAGGGGACAATTCTGCGTGATGATTGTCAAAATTGTCCAAGTGCCACTCTGGATGCCACCTTAACCGGACGGGCTCCCGGACGGCGTCCCCGCTGCGCTCCCCGGAGATGAGCCTTGGCAAGATTAAAGCCGCTTGGGCGTCCCTCGGAGAGCCCCTCCCAGACCTTCGCCCGGGAGTAACCTCCCAGGAACCCTGGTAACATTGCATTCAATTCAAGACTTAGAAAAATTTCTAACTCTGTTGCATTTCAAAATGTCTATTTACAAGTGTCCGGGGCTTCTTCTAAGAAGCTACTGAGATCAAAATCCTAAGAAAAGCAAAAAGGGTCCTAACTAAGACCCAGGGGGAGGCTCTACTTTTTCATTTGTGTCCTCCCCCCGGGGGGCTTCCGCTGGGGCCGGGGCCGAGCCATCTGCTGCCGGAGGCGCCGGTGCCGGGAACCTCACCCGGATGATCCGGTCATAGAAGCCCCCGGCGAGCTGCTCCACCTCCCGGCGCGAGGGCTCGAAGAACTCAGGGAGCTCCGGGGGATGCGGCCCCCGATCGCCTGGGCGCCCACCCCCCAGTGCTCGACGAGTCCAGCCGCGGCTGCGACGACGGGGATCGCCCGGCCTCGCGCCCGGGCGTCCGCTGCCTCCGGAATCACGGAGACTTGTGCATTAAGAAAACGCACAGCCTCCGCGAGCGTGGCCGGGGGCACCTCCGAGCCACCCCCGGAGCCTAGGCTTACGCCAAGGCTCTCGAGGGCCGAGCGGATGGAGTGGCCCGTGTCCACCACCGCCTGGACGCTCGATCCCTCGAGCTCCCGGAAGGCCTCCTCCTTCGCCTTCGCCTCTTCCCGAAGGCGGCCGTTGACGCTCTCCGAGACGTGGACCTGGGCTCGAACCCGGGCCAGCTCCTGCAGAGCTTCGTCCCGCTGACCCAAAAAGGAGGCGGCCCTGTCCTCCGCGTCCTTGAGCAGCCGAATGACGCGCTGCTCAACGGCCCATGTAATTGCCGCCCCCTACAAATTCCAGAGTTAGAAAAATTTTGGATGCAGGGAGCCAAAAGAAAGGGACAACCGCCTCGGGTGAATACCTGGACTTGAAGGGACCGGAGCTCCGCAAAGTGCTCGTGTAGCGTCCCCTCCCCGACGAAGGCCTGGACCTTTGGGGTCTGCAGGCCTTCCGCGTAACTCTCGACCTCCCCTGCGGAAAGCAGGGGGGCTCCCGCCCGATGCTGGTCCCGCCGCGGCCGGTAACGGGCTCCCGGACCTGGGCGCCCGGCATGAGCTCGGTCGGGGTGGCGGTCGTCGTCGTCTTCGTCGCCGAAGTGCCCCCCGAGGAAGTGGCTGAGGATGTTTCGGAGGGGGCCCGTTTCCGGGGCGGATCATCAGACCTTTCCCCTTCCCGGGCGGGAGGGCCCCCAGAACCTCCACTTCCGGGGGGACCTCATAGACCGAGGGGCTCCCCCCCTCGTCCACGGGCCACTCCACCCACGGAGGCGAGGCCTCCACGAACCTCACGTCCGGTTTCTCCGGCTCCAAGGGTGCCGGGGACGCCAGGAGGGCCGCTACCGAAGGCGGCGACGGGGCGTAGTCCGCCGAATCGGACGCCGCCCCGCCCGCGGCCGGCTCCTTCCCCCAGGCCGCAACGGGACTGTTCAGGGGAGGGGGTGTTACTTCTTTCCGGGCCGCCGGCAGGGCGCGCCCGGTCCCAGGGGTGTCTTCCCGGGGCTTCGCCGGTGTTGAAGCCGGAGTCGTTGATGGGCCGGGGGCTTTTTGAACTCTGGCCTTCTTAGGCTCAGAGCCCCCGGCGACGGCTTTCCCCCGCTTGTGCGACCCAGGGGTGGGAAGGGGCTTCCTCTCCGGCAGCTTCAGCCCGTAGGCCTCAGCTACCAAGTTCCGGGGAGGGCCCTCCCCAACAAGGCGCACAACGCGCTCGTGCTCGTCGGCCAAGTCCCTCCCCAGGAGGTTCTCCGCCTTCTCCCGCACCGCCGGGTACGGCCGGACTACAAGAGGTAAAGAGTTAGTCAAATTTCCAAAAATTTGTAAATGCAATGAAGCAGGTAACGGACTTACGTCGGGTCACCGGCTTGACCGAGGGCCGGTGCTCCTGGCCCATGCTGATCGCCCTTCTCTTCCCGCGTGAGAAGTGGGAGATCCTCAGGAGCATCATCTCCACAGCGGCGTCCCGCATAGAGCGGGTGCGCCGGGAGATGATTACCTGGCCGAGGAGCTCGAGCTCCTCGTCTGTCCACACCGGAGGCTTCAGCGCGGACGATCTGCTGTAAGACGGTGGCTCTGGGGCGTACGCCACCTCGCATCCTGGACCCGGAGGTAGAACCACCTCCGGATCCAGTTGCCCCAGTGGTCCTGGGAGGCCGCCGCCAGGTAATCGGCCACCCGGGACGACAGCATTTGCACCATCACCGAGCCAAACGGGGACTTGGCTCCCCCCTTCACCAGGTGTGTGCTCCTCTCCGCCGGTTCGTAGAAGTACCGGAAGGCGCGTAGGGTGGGCTCCCACCCGGTCGCCGTCTCGTAGAGCCAAATGAAGAGGCCCATCCGAACGATCGCGTTCGGGGTGAGGTGGTTGAGCGCCACCCCATACTCCTTCAAAAACTCCTGGAGCATGGGATGCACCGGGAGCCGGAGCCCCGCCTCCAGGAAGGCCTCGAAGGCCACAACCTCTCCGGGCCTAGGGTGGGGGGCTCCGTCCTTCTTCACGGGGACCCGGATGTCCCCGTCCTCAACAACCCCGCGCTCGACCAGGTACTCCGCGTCCTCAACCGTGAACTCGGAGGCCCAGATGAAGTCCAGAGCGACCTCCACCGGGGCACCTCAGTCGTCTTCGTTCGACCCTTCGGTGCCATCAGGTTTGTTTTTTCCGGTGGCTAACGTTTCAAGAGGCTACGCCTAAAGGTTCCGGACGCCTGCTACCGGCAGCTAGTTACCAGGAGAGAGCCACCGAGAGAGAGCTACCGGGAGAGCTAAACGCGCAAAGGCTGAGAAGTCTGGAATGAAGTTCCCGGGCCCCCCAAGGCCCTATTTATAGGGGCGAGCCGTGATCCAGATGGGCACCACGTGGCACTCCACGGAGCAATCTGGGCCGTCGAAGTTCAAACCATGAGCGCGAAACGAAGAGACTGGCGTGCAAATTGAGGCACCGGTTCGAACCGCGAGCACATTTATGGCGAAGCGGCGCGGTCATAAGCGCGCGACACGGGAACCGAAGCGTCACGACTCCGGTGGCTTGGCCCGGAGATTTTCCCGGTGACATGTACCATACCCACCGGGGACTCGAGCACCGTCCCCGGGGGGAATGGGGGCTGCTGTTGGGGGAAATATCCGCGGGACTAAGTGCAAGTAAGTTGCGTCACACTCGCCCGAGGACGTGGCCTCATTTGCCCGGGGACCTGGCCTCCTGTGGCTGCCCCGGGTGCCGCCTTTTGGCTCCCGGGACCTGGCCTCCGGCGCCGGTCCCGGGCGCCGCCATTTGCCCGGGGACCTGGCCTCCAGTGGCTGCCCCGGGCGCCGCCTTTTGGCCCCCGAGACCTGGCCTCGGGTGCCGGTGCCGGGAGCCACCCTTGGCCCGGGGACCTGGTCTCCAGTGCGTGTCCCGGGCCTCGTCGTCCTTCTAAAGGTAAAGTCTCTGGTTGTTGATCACGTGTAGGTCACGCAAGGAGTGCCTCGGGAATCAGCGACCACCTGTCAAGCATCCAAGGCGTTTGACCAGGAGAGGGACGTTGCTATCCCTCAATCCGACGGTGGCTTCCGGGATAGATAGGTCTTTTTGCTTCTTTTTGGGGCTATAAATAGCCCTTGTACCCCTCAGTTGTAACCAAGTGATTTCATTATTGGAATAGCCAAAACTCTCAGGTGTGCTCCAGAAGCCTCTCCCCCGAGAGAGCCTTCCCAGCCGGCTCCGGTCGGGAGCACGCCGACAGGACTAGGGCCCCCATCGGGACCCGAACCTGTATAAACCCTCGTGTCAATTCTTGTGTTTGTCCGGCGGGGGAGGACCGGTCACCCGGCCAGCCCGCGCCGCGTAATCTTCGCTAGGATCGTTCGCAGAACCTGCCGGGGTATTCGCAATACCATGACAGATACAATCCATCTTGGACTTGATTCACCTAAGAAACAAGTGGCTGTCGATGGAGGTGCGGAGGTACGGCGGTCGTCGGTGGAGGTGCGGCGGCCGTCCATCAAGGTTGCGGGTTAGGGCTGTAGGATGTCAACTAGAGGGGGGTGAATTGGAGGCTGTAAAACTTTTCAAATAAAAGAACTTTTGCAAAGAGAAGAACCAAAAACAATTTAACAAAATATTGCGCAATTAAAAATACGAGAAAGAGAGAACGAACACAAAGATTTTTCCTGAGGTCTCAGAGACTCGCCCGGTCTCCCTAACTCCTCATTGAAGCACTAAAATGAATGTGTCTTGCTTCAATATCCACGAAGGATACTTCTCACTAGTGGTCGCTCCTTGTCCACTCCAGAAAGGTGAGCACCGATGCCTTTTACAATCACACCGCCAAACCGTCTAGGTGAGGGCGTTCACCAAGAGTAACAAGTTGAAAGGTCTCTCCTAGACCTCCAACAATCACCAAGAAACTCTAGATATGCAAGAATGACGCGAACAGAAAACTCGGTGGATCACAAAACTCACGACTTATCAAAAGATCATAATTTTTAACTCTAAAAAAAATGCTCAAGTGTATAGGAGAGAATAAAACTGCTTGGTGTGTGAAACAATAACTCAGAGCCTCTATTTATAGCTTCAAGAATCAAATTAGCCGTTGGAGCTCGCAAACAAAACAAACAGTGCATGCTGACCATCAGCATGGGTCACAACCAGAAAGAAGTAAAATCCGGAGAAAACTCAGCTAGCCGTCTAAGGTCGTATATGGAATCAAAACAGCACATACTGGCAGTCAGCATCTACCTCAACGGCTAACAAAAATTACGAATAAATGTTTGCTAGCCGTTTGTGGTCGTAAATGGAAACTGACACCTCATACTGACAGTCAGCATCACATGCTGACAGTCAGCATCGGCCACAAAAACTACTAGTTAAAACAGATTGTCAAAAACAACAGCTCGAGGTCGAACTTCATGCTGACAGTCAGCAACACATACTGATAGTCAGCATAGTTCAAAAGATTTTAGCTCAAGAAAACACGCTCTCCAGACAATTGTCAGTTTAAACAGACTGACATTCATACTGATAGTCAACATAGCATACTGACAGTCAACATGGATTAAAACAGCCATCACTTTTGATCCAGAGGTCCGATTTAATCGTTTGATGTCTCGTTTGAAATATAATTTAAAGGGTTATCTTTTTGTGAACAAAAGCAAAAGACAGATCTGCCTAGCTCTTTCTACTAAAAGCAAAAACATTTCCACTGTCAAAAAATTCATCTGAAAAACCAAATCTTTCCAAAACAAATCCAACCGATAAGAATGAATGCAGTGACCTAAGAGTTTCTCAGTTTATGCTGGAAATGTGGACAAGACTTGCAACCCCTCTTTATAGTATGGTTAAAACTAAAAAGATTTCTAAACCGATAAACCTTCAAAACACCGAGATCGGTAAAAATAAAAACAATTGTTACCTCAGGTCTTTTGCATCTTTAATGTTGCGATTTGCGTCTCGTCTTTGTACCTTGTGACTTTTGCTTTATCTCTTTTTCATGTTGGGTTCATCTTGATCATCTTGCAGGTTTTCCCAACGAAGCTCTGTATCAAATATCTCAAAAACACAATTAGTCTGAAACGCTTGTTATCATTAATCATCAAAATCAGGCATAATGGCCTAGATGCAACAAGGGCTAGTGGCGCCCAAGGAACTGTTCAAATGGAAGAGACATACCCGGGTATTTGGAGAAGTCGAACAGTTCTAATGATGCACAACAGACTACCATCAGTAGTTCTGAATCTCTTCTAACAGTAAATATGTTCAACACTGCTAGAGTAAATCATTCTACTTTTTCTAACGGTAAGCAAAATACTACTGTTGGTAATTGTGTTTCTCTTCTAACGGTATTTGTACTCTTTACCGTTAGAATTAAACTATTTGCAGATGTCGAACAGTTCTAACGGTACCCAATAGACTACCGTCAGTACTTCTTTATCTCTTCTAACAGTACATATGTTCTGCACCGCTAGAGTAAATCATTCTACTATTTCTAACGGTACGAAAAATACTATCGTTAGTAATTGTGTTCCTCTTCTAACGGTTTATATATTCGTTACCATTAGAAAAAACCGCATAACTTCTTCTAACGGTAAATTTCATAGAAACCGATAGTAAAAATACCTCCCAAAGCCTTTTGCTACTGCGAAGCACCTTTTCTAATGGTTTTCTTCTAAATCTCTAATAACCATTAGAAGATAGGGGTTAGTAGATTGCATTTCTGTACTAGTGCTTGCTGTAGTTTCGATTGCCTTCGCAAATATTACAAAGGTTGGTGGTCGGTGTGGACAATAGTCTCTTTACCCAAAAGGTAGCACTACCAATGTTTTATGGCCTAATGCAGTGCCATAGGATGGATAATTATTCTGAGCTCCTTGAAATAACTTGGAGTGCTATGCCACTGAATGACCTTCTTGCATGAGCACTGTTCCCATTTCATAACCTGAGGTATCAGTTTCTAGTTGGAATGATTTTTGTAGATTCGGCCAACCTATCAAGGGAGCTTCATTGATCTTCTTCTTCAGCAAGGAAAACATCTTCTCATGTTTTCCTGTTAACTCGAACCTGGTGATCCTGGTTAATGCATGCAACGGACAACCTACAATCGAGAAGTCCCGGACGAACTTTGAAAGGTATTGGCATGCTCCCATAAAAGTACGCACTTCCGTAACTTTTCATGACCGAGCCACTCGCGAATCACTTTTACCTTATCTAGGTTGATTTGCAATGTCCTATTGGCGCCACAAATCCCAGTTATAGTAGAGTTTGCTGGCCGAACTTGCACTTCTTATGATTGAGGTGAAGTCGATGTTGACGAATCTGTTCGAACACCTTTTCAACATGAATGAGGTGAACATCCCAAAAATGACTATAGACCAGTATGTCATCGAGGTAAACGATCACAAAGTCATCGTTGAACTGTCACAATACATTATTCATAAGACGCACAAAAGTTGCCAGGGTGTTGCATAGGCCAAACGGCATGACCAGCCATTCGAATAGACCTTGTCCCATTTTGAATGTGGTATTTCATCATCTACTCGAATGCTGACTTGATGATATCCTAACTTGAGATCCAATTTTGAGAGGACAGCAGCATACTTCAATTGGTCTAGCAGGTTGTTAGTACGAGGAAGGGGGTACTAGTTCTTGATGGTGATCTTGTTCAGTGCTCGATAGTCGATGCACATACGCCGAGTCCAATCTTTCTTTGGCACTAACACCGCAAGAGATCCACAAGGTCAACTACTTGGTTGGATTACTGTTGGGGAATGGGCTCGCTATTCTAGTGCAATTTCAATAATTTTACCCGAAATTCCAAAAAGCTTGCAAACAATAGATCATAGATCAAGAGATTTACCACTACATGCACGGATACGACAACGCAGCAGTGGAAGAAGAGTCGATGTCGCAACCGGATCGTGACCAGCAGTGCAACAATAACAGCAGAGTCACAAGTCATAAGTGGTCCCCTGCAAGACATTATGATTACCCGCATGTACACGAAGATCATATCCGACGAACCTATACAACTTATCATGGATTATCTCTTTGCCTCACGATACCAGATCGAACTCAAGGTGAGAAATGTCTCATCCTTGAATATCATTGTCCTTTCTTGATCTTGTAATGGACTAACCTTTCCATAGTTGACTCTCAACTATATTCGGCACGGCAATGCACTTTCTTAGTCCAATTACATCAAGGGGCCCAAAGATATATGTCTCAAGATATGAGGGGGCAAATTCCATCTCGACCATTCACTTTCAACCATATGGTTCATAACATATCTGTATGTGACCTTTATTACTAGTTGGTTAAAAGTAGCGGTTGATGACACCAAGTATAATACTACACATGTATGAAACCATGATAATCTCAGGTCTGTAGATAAACCAAAATAACTGTTAGAAACAAACTGATAACACATAAAAACTCAACGTGTCCATGACATTGACTTGATATCTCATATCCATGGTCTGTGAAACTTAACTATCAATCAATGATCGTGCTGACTTATCTTGCATTATTATTCCATGTAATGCCGAAAGTTAGGGATGTTTACAATAAGTATTACTGATAATGCCGACAATTCATATATCATAATAAAGAGTTCAACGAACAAGTCACATATTTGTTTGATCAATAAAAGTAATACTTTATTCAAGGAATGCAATAACATTTTATTTGTAATAATTCATAAACATATCATGATACAATCATCTCCATGATTGCCTCTAGGGCATATCTCTATCAATTACACCATCTCTTAAAAATTCACCAAGCTATCTTTTGATCTCTTCCATGTCCAATACTGAGTTGCAATACGTACTCAGATTGGGAAGTGTCGAATCAGAGACTCATGTTGAATTCGTGCTCGATTGGACGTTTTGGTGGACGACCGTGGGTACTCTCGAACAGATCATTGTATTTCTCCAACAATCCTTACAAAAGACCAAAATCTTCTCGGCACACCAACAAAAATGCTACTCAAGTACTATCACTTTGACCATCATGTCGAATCATAACCAGCACATATTTGTGACATACATTAATGATTTGTTTGGCCTGATTTGGGGTAATCAAGTTTGAAGTGTTGATGTGAACATCTCTACTGATCACGAACTTAACTTCATCTTTAGTGAGCTCGTACTCTTCCGCTCGCCAGTGGAAGTGAGCGTCACAATCATATAGATACGGTCTCCCAAAGATCACCTGACAAATATCGATAGGAACAACGTCGCATTGAACCTCATCGATAAACTGTTATGACCACACATATCCATTATGACGACAGGATTACGTTGCGATAAGTATAGAGATCATAAACTTATTCCAAAGCCATACGGAATTATTCCCGTTCAAAGATTAAGGAATTTCCAATATTTTTATTTGTACCATAGCCCCTAAATGCTAAATAAAATGATAAAAACACATTTCATTTTGGATTCATTACTGGGTATGGATAACAGGTTCCAAGAGGAAAGACACCCATTATGGGAAATTAATAAAATACTCAGTGAAGGATTGTCTCGGATATATAAAAGGAAGAGTAGCTTACTAGAGAAGCCGAAAACCCTTCGTTGCCTTAGACCCTCCTGCCGCACAAAAACCCTCTTTTGCATTCCTCGTCTTCGTCGTCTCCAAAGTTACCGCCTTTCTTCTCAATTTTCCATAAGAAATGGCGTCTTGGAGCCAATCCGTCCACCATACAGAAGAGAGCCTGGTAGCACTAGAGAACGAAGAGATTCTCCCCTCACGACTGCTGATCAACTAGCGGCCAGTGGAAAAAGATCAAGAAACCCCAATCATCCAAGAGGGCGAATTGGTGATCTTCGAGGAATACCTGCGTTGCGGGTTCTGATTCCCAGAAAGTGAATTTCTGAGGGGAATCTTGGACCATTACGGGCTGGAGTTAGTAAATCTCCACCCAAATGCAGTCCTTATCCTGGCGATTTTCCAACATCTTTGTGAAGCCTTCGTTGGAGTGCTCCCAAGCGTTGAGCTTTTTCGACGCTTCAACTTTTCGACATGGTCAAAAAGTGCCAATGTTGCTGGGTGCTTCTACTTCCGTATACGGGAGAAGAAGGATTACCTATTCCCGCCTCTACGGGACTCTGTTCATGGATGGTACCATAAATGGTTCTACTGCAGCCCTCCGTTGGAGAGCGGATTATGGTTCGCGAACACCCGACCGGAGAAAGCCAGTGAGTTAGACTCCCTTCCCATTCTGAGCGTAGAACAGAAGAAACAAGCTCAAGCTATTCTTCACTTAGTCCAGTAAGGCTTGACCATGCGTGACATCATACGCAACTTCGTGAAGAATAGGATAAGCCCCCTGGGAAGTGGAGTCCGTGGCGGACAGCACCCTGGACTATAATAATGGTATGTCTTTTAATCAACAAAACATACATTTTTACTAACTAAAAGATGTTGCATTTGTTAACATGCTTGTTGGTGAGACAGTGCTATCCTTGTCTGAGATTGAGAAAAGGACATACTACCTCCTTTGGGCGTATAACGCAGCTGTGGAGGGAGTTAAAGGATCACTTCTCCCCCAGAGCTTGATTAACACCGGAGATGATCTTAAGCAAGAGCGCCGAAAGATATGATTTATTCAAACAAACTCTGCTAGAAACCATCCATTTGTCTTGTACTACCAAAAACATGTTGAATAATATAGCCCAGACTGAGGCCATGCGTCCAAGTGAGGATGTTGGTCCTTCGGGAAGACCAACTGCGAAGAGGGGGAGAAGGACCCCTTCAAAGCACGAAGTGAAGGAGTCGGCTCCCAAAAAACCTAAGAAGATCATTACCGCGAAAAATACTACAGTAAGATCCTCGATACCTCCGTAACCACATGTACAAGCAGAAATTACTTCTTTGTCATACAAGGTGAAGGGAACAAGGACGAGGATGACATTCCTCTAGTTCGCCGCAAGAGGAAAACAATTGACCTCTTAGGGACAAGCATCGCAGAGAGGTCGACTTCCCTTCCAGTTGATGAAATCTTGTCCCTGACCGTAGGGATAGAAATGGCTATAATGGGCCCTGTGACCACTGATAATCCCGTGGTTTCAGGTGGAACCCTGGTGCCTGAGGCTCGTGAAGCCCCAGGGCTTACAACACCTCCCTTACCGATAGAGGGAGTGACTGTGGTAAGAATCCTCACAATCTCGCATGTTTTCGTTCCTCTGTACACACCTATTGAATTGTGTTCATAAAGGGAGAAGAGGATAATGTCCTTTTTAAGAGAAGGAAGACAAGGACAGAGGAAGACTCTTTCCCAAGAGCAACCAGTAGGCTTCTTTCTATTGGAAGCACATCATCGGAACCCAAACCATGGGTGGGGTTCCGAATAAAGTGAGAACTTTTCCTATCGCCATCTAAATATGACTGACGGGAAGCATCTTCACCTTACAATATGTTTGTCTGTTTGTTGGTGCAGGGATGCTGCACCTAGTACCCTAGTGACCTGGACAAGTCATGGTACACCCACTGCAGAGGTCGCGGGAGAGCCAAGTTCGATTCCCATGGCCGACAGGTTCTTCAGGCCATCACGGATCGAATGGCAGCGGAAATCTGATTCCAATGGACAGAAACCATTGTCTCGGTCATAGAGGGTGAACAACACGAAAGATCATCTGCTGCCCCTAGCACGGACACAACAAGTCCTGAGGTTAGACCTCACGCTGATGTTGAGAGCGGCTCATTCAGCGATTACATAGAGGTATGAACAACTCTCTTTTTTCTATTTTCAAACCTGCAAAAATTCAGGAACATTCTAATCTTAAGAGCAATTTCTTATCGTGTTCCAGGACTTGACCCGGGTGACGACCAAGTCGACAGCTATAGCAAAGCATATCGAGGTCGCGCAACGGGAGATCAGCCAGCTGCAACAGTAAGTATAGTGCTCTTCGTTCGTGTTAACCTGAATCTATTTTTAAGCATAACTGATCATCCTTCTTGTTATAGAGAAAATGCATTTGAGCATGGCTGATGGAGAGAATCAAGAAGCTGCAGCTGCAAGATATTCTTCTCTAGAGAAGGAACTTCGCGAAGCGCAGTCAAAGCTTTCTGGTAAGTATACCTCCGACCAGAAGAAATCTTCTCTTCATATGAACTTGTTTATATTAAACGTTCACTGTGTTTATACAGCACAAGAGGATCAAATAAGCCATCTTTCAGAAGAGAAAAGAAACCGTCAGGTGACCATCAAGTTGCAAAGCTCAAAAATTGATACCGCTAGCCTGGAGAATGAAGGTCTAAACAAAACAATTTCCTCCTGCAGCGGTAGTCAATCGAACATCTTCGAAAAGCTGAAGATGGTGGCTACTCTACTAAAAGAAAATGTGATCGAGTCGCAAAAGGACAATCCGAGCCTTAGCAAGTTGGCCACACTGGTCACGGCCCAAGCCGAATCACTCCTCGAGTATTTCCTGAAGATACAAAACGGTAGGAAGAGGTACTGAGGTCAAATGTTGGATCTGTAGCCTCTGCCATTCTTTGCAGATTACGATTTCACCACGGCCCAAATTTGAATCTGAAGCCGATGGTAGAAGATGCAGAGATCGAGAGTGATCAATTTGAGGCCATCTCTGAAGAAGTCAAGCTTTTAGTCAAAAATCTACTGAAAGAGCTAGGCCTTGTTTGATTTCTTGTAATGATCTCTCTTTGTAATTATACCTGTGAAATTACATTTATAACATGCAAATGCGAGCCTTAAATTTTTGGAAAAGAGTGATACTTTCTTCGTTTCATAGTATGACCATATTCTCTTAGTCCCCTCCTGAGATCATAAATACTGAAGATCTAGTATTATAATCTCTGGAAAAATATGGGCATTATGAATATCCAAGAAATGCTTTAACTTAGATCATCCGATCAAACCGATACTGACCTCGATACAACATCTGACTTTATTACGAACTGGCAGCCACTCGAATGATCAGGAACATGCCAGTAAGTCCCATGTGCGTTGAGAAACGGCTTATTGAGGGATGTCTTAGCTGGATGCGACCATGAGATCAGGCAATCAATTTGCTTAGGATATTTGTAACAAGATGATTATCGGTGATCAGCCCCCGAGCCAGGCTCGGTATATGTATGGCAAACAAAGAAAATGAACATAACATGAGGTGAAGAAAAGTACTCACGAAGTTTTTGTTAAACCATGCTAATTGAATAGGAAAAAAGATTGGGAAACTTACACGTAAAACATGCATAATTGATCAATGTTCCACGTATTGGATAAGATTCTACCGTCCTCCATCGCTAACTGAGCCAATCCTGGTCGCGGTACTGAGACAACAATGTAAGGGGCTTCCCACTAAGAAGATAACTTATTGTGGTTAGACTGGTTTTGTATTTTTTGTAAAACTAGATCACCCACGTGAAGACTACGCGGCCACACTCTTCTGCTGTCACATTTTCGCAAAGCTTGCAAATATACTGCTGACCTTATCAACGCTCGATCACGCTTTTCTTCGATGGTGGTTAAATCTTGAGTACGTTGTTCGATCTGATCAATCTGGTCGAATTGATCAGTTTGTATAGAACCAATACGGATTTCCGTAGGAAATACCACCTCGGCACAGTATACCAACTGGAAAGGTGTCTCACCGGTGGCTCAACTACACGTAATGCGTAGTGCCCATAGAAAACACGTTTGTTGATGCCCTGTAATATCTGCCCATTGGCGCGTTCGACAACACCATTGCTCTGTGGATGAGCTACAGAAGTAAAGCACACCTTGATTTCGATATTATTGCAATAGTCCAGGAAGAGGCCACTAGCGAACTGGGAACCGTTGTCAGTGATGAGACGACTTGGAACACCAAATCGAATGACGATGTTCTTATGAAAGAACTTTTGTGCCGCAGCAGCGGTGATATTACGGACTGGCTCAGCCTCAATCCACTTTGTGAACGTGTCAATGGCTATGAACAAAAATTTGTGACCAATAATGGCTTGTGGCATAGGTCCCACAATATCCATTCCCCAGACCGCAAAGGGCCACATTAATTGGATGGTTTGCAAGGCATATGCGGGCTGATGAACCTGTCTGGTATGAAATTGACACTGGGGGCATGTCTTGACCAAATTCTTGGCATTATCGAGTGCTGAAGGCCAGAAAAAAATCCTGTCGGAAGCCTTTTCCGACCAGTGTGCGAAATGAAACGTGCGCTCCACACACACCATCATGGATTTCTTTCAAGAGGGATTTACCTTCCTCTTGAGGAATACAACGCATGAATACCCCTTGAGTACCCTTCCTATATAGAACTCCTTCTATAAGTTTGTATAGGCGAGCTTTGCAAATCAACCGATCGCTTTCCATTTCACCTTGGGAAAGGTCCCATTTTCGAGATAGACCCTCAATGGATGGGTCCAATCCCCTTGTTGTCCAAGGTTGGTAATGAAGATTGTTACCTGGTCATGTTCGACTGTAGTCATGATCGAAGGATGTTCTAAGTGTTTGATGAACACCCCTACCGGAGCAGATGTGCGTGAGGACTCAATTTTAGAGAATTGGTTTGCGAGAATATTTTCCTTTCGCGGGATATATTGGACTTCAAAATGACTAAAGTGTTTTTCAATCTCCTCACCTCCCCCAAGTAATGAGCCATTGTTTCATCGGAGGTGCTGTATGCTTTGTTTACCTGGTTTACGACTAGCTGTGAGTCTCCCCTCACCACTAATCGATGGACTCCGAGGAATTTTGCTGCCTGGAGCCTTGCAATAAGACCTTCATACTCTACTGCATTGTTAGTCGCAACAAAATGTAATTGAATGGCATACTTGAGTTGGTTGCCTTGAGGTGTTACTAAGACTACTCCAGCCCCCGAGTGTTGGAAACTACGAGAAAGTTCAAAATACATCATCCTATGGTCGGTACATGACAAGTCTTCAGATTATTGCATTGGAAGGTCAGGGTTAGTCTATTTGACCACAAAATCTGCACGTATCTGAGACTTGACCACAGTGCGAGAGGTGAAATGGATGTCAAATGCTCCAAGTTCCACAGTCCACTTCACAATTCGGCCCGATTTCTCCGGGTTTCAGAAAATATCTCCCAAGGGGAAGGACGAGGGCACTGTAATTTTATGTGCCTGAAAGTAATATCGTTGCTTGCGGGAAGCCATCAGTAGGGTGGAAAGTATCTTCTGGACCTCAGGGTAACGCCCCTTAGGACCATGAAGTACCTCGCTTATGTAATAAATGGGTCGTTGCACACCTTCTTTTTCTGGGATCAGAATAGCGCTGACCGCATGTGGTGTGGCCGCCAAATAAAGAAGTAGTTGTTCCCCTATGACCGGGAAACCAACACTGGCGGACTAGATAAGTATGCTTTAACCTCCTGGAATGCTTTCTCGGCTTCATCCGACCAAGTAAAACCATGGTGCTTGCAGAGAGCTTTGAAGAAAGGTAATCCCCTCACACCTAGTCGCGATATAAATCGACTTAAAGCCGCCATGCGACCTGCCAGGCACTGGACGTCCTTCATGGTCGAAGGAGACCTCATTTGCTCGATGGCCCTGATTTTCTCGGGATTAACCTGGATTACTCTAGAACAAACGAGAAAGCCAAAAAGTTTACCAGATGAAACCCTAAAAGAACACTTTTCTGGGTTTAATTTTATTCCAATTCAGTTTAAGTTACAGAAGGGTTCAGCAAGATCATCTAAATGAGTCAAGCTTTTCAAGCTTTTTACAACCAAGTAATCTACGTAAGCTTCAAGATTACTCCCCATCTGGGAAAGAAAGGTCTTTTGCATCAAGTGCTGGTACGTGGAACCGACGTTCCTGAGACCAAATGGAATTCTGACGTAGCAGTAGGTGCCAAATGGTGTGATGAAGGCAGTCTTCTCCTCATCTTCTTCTTCCATGCTAATTTGATGATATCCTGAGTAAGCATCCAGAAAACTATCAGTTCGCAACCTGTAGTAGAATCGACCAACTAATCGATGCGGGGAAGGGGAAGTCATCCTTCGGGCAGGCACTGTTTAGGCTGGTGTAATCAACGCACAGGCGCCACATACCATTTGACTTACGGACCATGACCAGATTTGCAAGCCATTCCAGATGTTCAACTTCTCGAATAAACACGGCTGCTTGGGGTTTGTTTAATTCCACGCGGATAGCTTCTTGCCAATCAGCAACAAAGCGTCTAAGCTTCTGCTTTATTGGTCGCTGTCCAGGTCGAATTGCTAACCTGTGCTCGATTACCTTCCTTGGGACACTGGGCATGTCGGATGGTTTCCACGCAAACACATCTACATTAGCCCAGAGCAAGGTAACGAGTTCGAGTTCCTATTTGTCGTCCAGGCCTGACCCAATCCGAATTGTTCTAGATGGATCATCTGGGCATAATGGAACCAGTTTTAGTTTTTCCTCTAGTCAAGGGGTGACTTTGATCGTATCTGCAGCCGTGGTGGTAATCTTGACATCCCGAAGGGGAAGTTGATCCATGAGCTCCAGTGATAACCGATGACAACTCAATGCCACATTGCGGCTTCCTCGAACCGAGATAACGCCTTTGGGGCCAGGTAACTTGCTGCACTGATAGGCGTAGTGCGTCACCATCATAAATTTAGCGAGAGTTGGCCTGCGCAAAAATCGCGTTATAAGCCAAATCACAATCAATTACATCAAAAGTAACTAACTCTGTTCGGAAATTATCCGGTTCCACTAGCATGACTGGGAGCACAACCTGTCCCATCGGCATCATCGAGGGGCGAAGAATTATCCCATAAAATGGATGGATTATGTGTTTGATTTTTGAACGAGTGATTTGCATCTCGTCCAATACCTTGACCAGTAAAAGGTCCAAGGAACTGCCTCCATCGATTAGGACCCTTTCGACTCTCGCGTGACTGATTATTAGGGTAATGACCAGAGGTAGTCTCAATGGTTGAGTAAGCCCAATGCGACAATAAGAGCGATCCAGTGTCAAAGGAGTGTCCGACCAACGGGGGTATTGAGGTTCGCCAAGCGGAGCTTCCACTTGGTTAACTTCTCAATGAAATGCTTCAAACTATCGTTTAAAAACAAAAGAGGTGGAACCTCCAAAAATGAAATTAACATAATTACGAGGTACTTGGTTGGAAATTTCTTCGTCCCCGTCGGGGTCTCTAAGCCCGCAAGTCTACTCTTTCGATGGCAATGTTTGCATCGGCCCAATTCCCTTGTAGAAGTCATCTAGTTGCTTCAACCAGCTCCGGCAATTTTTGAGGTCGTGTCCTGGAGAGTTGTGGATCGGACACCACTTCTTGCCTTCCTGCGAGTTAGTTGGTTTTTCTGGCTGGTCGGAATTGCGACCACCAGAGGCAGTTTTATTTTTAAATGAAAACTTGTTACCTTTCGTCGACGGCGGCTTTTCCACGACTGTGACCTCCCGGTACTGTCCGGTTTGATTCTTTTTGGTCTTCTCTGACTTCCCGCCTGATGAAGACTCCAGCTTCTTGCCCGTATCCTCTTTTTTCACGTCCTTGAGACCAGGTTGGGGCAGCAAATTTCCTTTATCGACCATCCTATTCCATTCAACAGCCTCAGCCACGTCTGAATAGCGATCAGCCATATCAAGGAGATCTGCGACTGATCGAGGAGGGTTGATAAGTAAATCTTCCGTAAATCTCCGATATCGAATAGCGTACTTAAACTCCCTGATAACAGAGTTCTCGGATATGTTTGGGATGGTATTTCTCACCCCGACAATCCTTTTGACAAACTGTCGGAGAGTCTCCGTAGAGGTTTGTCATAGACGATGAAGATTGTCTTCTCTCCCTGGTTTTTGATACAATTCTGCAAATTGTTGAGGATATCATCGCACAACATTTCCCAGTTATATATCGAACCCTCGGGCTGATTGAATGTCTTTGGTCGCTGCCATCCTGGTCCACGACGGGAACACATGGTGACCGAGACTCATTTTTACATATGGTGGAACTGACATCAAATTCCGGACCTGTCTCTTCCATCCCCTGGTCGATGGACATGACCCGGGGAGGGGAAGATGTGTCGTCTTGACGTCCCTTCGGAATTTCTTCGCAACTGACCTCTTCCATTGGAACTGGATCGCTAGGCGAAGGCATTTGTATATGGGCATAATCATCAAGATGGAAGTCGTTCTCGGAATCATATGCTCCAGACATTGCTCACCAAACCTCCAGATGAAGGGAAAGCACCTTGAGAAAGGCCCCACGGTGGGCGCCAACTGTCGACGATTTGGACTCAGAGTCCTTAGTCGATCTTATACAAATTTGTGAGTTGTGGGACCTTTCAGGGCGCTCCTCGGGGAAGGTAGGATGAATCAAGTCTGTAGAGGCAGAAGAGATTTTATACAGGTTCGAGCCCTCGATGGTGGGAGTAATAGCACTACGTCCTATTGTGATTTCACTATATGTAATAAGATATTTACAAGAGGAAAGAAGAGATGATCACAGGCGATGATCTCTTCAATGTTAGTGTCTATCTAACTATATCTAAGAGGTTGGTTGAACACCTGGTAGTGCCAGTATGCTTGACTGAATTATTCACCATCCGTAGAACGTGCATTGACTACCTTTTTATACTGGACAAAATGCCGCCAATGCGAAACGGCCTTGGACAGTTATTAAGATACAATTTTGTCAACCACACTTAACTCCCACGTAGACTTAACATGTGCAATCAAGGGATAACAGCACATGCTACCCTCCTGGCAGTTGTCTTCATACGTGGAAATATCTTCATGATTCTCGGGATATGCCCATTCAAAGAGTTAGCCTTTCCCGAATTATCCTGGTCGCAGATAATCAATGTGGGACCCTCATTTGAGGATTCCGATGGCAACCGCCCAGGTGGATTGCACACAGAAAGGTACATCACAAACTCACAATAACAGGATTTACTTTAAACAATAAAGCAAATAAATAAAACAAGTACAAGGTCACGAGGACCACTATTACATTATCATAATGCCAAGAATGGCATTAATTAAAGTTGATACAAAAGTAGAGAGTTTTTCAAAATCAAGAATAAAAAAGAATCGATATCAAGGTACCAAATACAGAAATAACACAAAAACAACAACAAGGGTCTTCATTTCCTTCTACAGCGGTTTGGCTCGGGCCTTCACCACATCGGACTCAACTTGGTGCATGACCCGCCTAGAAGCTCAAATCGTCTGGAAAGGTTCCTTCCTCTTCTTAGTGCTCAAGGCTAAAGGGATCGAGATCCTCGAATCCTTTCTTCTGAATTTGTGTGAAAAAGGCAAGGGTGAGCATGTTTTTACACGATGCTCAGCAAGTCTCGTTATGAGAATGCAGGTACATAGATGTGGGGTTTTCAAGGAAAGGGGTCTTGGTTTTATATATATATATGTAGGAATAGAATAGATTTTCACTCTTATTTTGAAGAAAAGGTTTTTGTTTTCAAAAGCGAGACTTTTGAAATCCTAAGCTAGATTTTCAGAAGATGTTATGGGTGGTGGTCTTCCATGAGTCACCACTTTACTCAAATTTTGTGAAAAACTTTCCAAAAGCTACTTGTGCTGCATCGACGTGGATAGAATCCACAGCGCGCAGACTCCATAACCTGGGAGCTCACAGTATCCGATACTTTTTATAACTTTGCAAAGGTGTACCACGTTAATCCACCGATCATTCGGCTTTCAAGTCAGGCCAGCTCCACGCGACTTTTATGCATGTGACAAGACTGAGATGACACAACAGTTTACAGTCCTAGCATTAACAATTCCCTGCCTGGTAAATAGACAATTCAGTCTCAAGTACCATTGTGGGTCCTCCCCACTTCCTTACTTCCTAGCCTGGATATATCTTCTCGCAAGACACATAGCCTCTCTTGATTACAGCCGCGCATGACTTAATCTGGCATAGGGCGTCTTCCTTCTTTCCACCTTATCCTCTCATAATTTTTCTGAACTAACATCACTCACGGCCCTTACTGGCCCACCAGTTCCTTGCAAGAAACCGGACCGACAACCATTGCAGGGAAAAGCTAATACTAAAGAAAGCTACTAAGTTGCGCCCGTCCCATAACCGAGCAAGTGGTTGGTACGTTTTTCATGCCGCATAGAAGTACAACACAAGGTTCTAGTACTTATGAATCTCTAGTGAGGAGTCTTTCACATTCCCAGTGCGCACACAGCACCATCCAATCAAACCATCCTCACTATCGATTCCAATCACATTTTCTTTCACAAAAAGGGGTTTTGAACATGCTTTTCTCATATGTGACCATTCAAAATTTAACATATAATAGCATAGCCTAAGCATGATATTCTAGGGTGACAAGGGTGCAGGGGTAATCAATCACAAAAGGGGCTTTACAGTTATTTAGGTCATATCTATCATTTCATTAAAACATAACTCTTATTTGAATCTGAGGCATGCATATACTTGAAAACAGTTAACATACTTCGTTTCAAAATATTAGGCTAGACATGATCAAGGGTTTGAGACTTTCCTTGCAATGCTGGGTCTAGTTACTTGGATGAAAATTCGAAGATTTCTTCCGCTCCTTCAATCTCTGGTTCCATGGCGAATACAAATAATACACACATACGCTATATAAGCATATAGAAGATAGTTTTTATGGGGAAATGATACGTAAAATATATCATGCATGCAGGGGAAAGGTTTGGACAAAGTCACTTGGGTGCTGACTGAAGAGATGGGCTTAAAAGGGGTTGAATGTCGAAAGGCTGACATTCGGTCCACGGCAAGACATAGCCCTAAATTGGTCTTAGGTAGGTTTTCTGGAGAAGTGGCAGTAGAGAAAGATGTAGAGTACAACTCCAGGAATCTAATGGACAAGGTGGCATTTCAATTGCTCAAGTGTAACAGGTGTAAATCATTCAATGCCACTGGTGGACATGCACTGACATTGTGCTGGACATGGCCAGAAACTAGGGCATGGCATAACTTTTGATCCAGGGCTCCAATTGATGCAGAACTTTGTCTGGGGGTTAGGCCTTGATAACAGGAACAAAACCTCAACAGGATCAAGGGCAGAAAGTGGCCGGAGGGTGGCCAAATCCGGTGAGTAAACACGGTGGCCTAAACTACTGGACAGTGATTTTGGCATTGGAATATCTCTTGATTCAAGTTGATTTAGAAGTCGAGCTAGTAGACAATAATGCTTAGGGTACTGGAGTCTATCTAAGGGACAAAGTGACCGAAGCTAGATCGGCCGGGGAAAAATTCCGGCGACCGGCGCTAGAGAAGATGACATATAAATTGGGTGTTTTTGATACAGGGGGTTTGAACTTGATTTCTTGCTCAGGGAGTGAGAGGGTGAAGTGTGAAGACTATTGGTGAGGTTGATTTGGTCGGGGGATTGCCGGAGTGGCTTGGCGACGAGAGCCAGTTCACTGGTGGCGCGCAAACTGGGGATAGCCACAATCTTGATCCAATTTTGAAATCCAGATTGGTAGGCTTGCTAAAAAGAGTGTGCTGAACAATTTCTTGCACTGGCACGAGGGCTGATTTGGATTGAATAGGGTAGCATTGATGAGACAGGGGTTTTGGGCTTTCCCGGTGATTGCCGGTGTTGAGGTTCGCCGGGGGCCAATTAAATGATATGATACGGAGAGGGGGATGAGAGTAACTCACTGGTGGCCTTGGTTTGAAGTGAGAAGAAACGGTTGAGGCTGGCAACGTGAGCTCCAGAAGTGGCTCACCGGCGAAGAAGGCGTTCACGGCGGCGCTGGGAAACTTGCTGTTCTTTGGTGCTAGGAGCTTGAGGCTTTGTAGCTGAGGGGTGGTGCGAAGTGATGCTGGGCAAGGGGGGGTGCTAATATAGGCGAAAGGCTGAGCTCTCAGGAGTTGAGGCAAATCCAACAGGATTCGCGGTTGACACCGGAGGCGGGACCGAGACGACGTTGGAACGCTGCAACGACTGTGCTAGGTTAGGGGGATCACGCCAAATCTGGCTGGAGCAGGGCGATGGGATCGCTGGTCTCGGCATGGCCACAACGTGGCGTTGCTTTGCTGCTGCTGGAGCACGCGTGCGCGCGAGGAAAACATGGCACAGGCGCCGTTGAGGTGCTCCACGGTGGCGGCACGGTTGCGCATAAGTGGTGGCTACGTGGCGGTGACGGTGGCAGCGTGGAAACTTCATCGGTGGCGAGGTCTGCGGTGAGGTGAAGTGGCGAGTGCGGTCGAATGGTGCTGGTCGTGGTTGAAAATGGCGCAGGGGCCTGGTTGCAAAGTATGGACTGATTTGTGCAGGTTTGGATTAAACTGCAAGAATTTAGTTCGGGAACTTGGGCCTATTTGCAAATCTGGAGATCTGAAGGGCTGATCTAAGATCTAGTTTTGCAGATGAGTGCTACTAAATTACTTGCACTCATATAGCAAGAAAAATGGTAAAATCCGATAAGATCTGTTGGTTTTGACAAAAATCGAAAACAGGGTAATTAGGGTTTGAAACTTTGGAGAGGCTGAAACTAGGGTTTCGGTTGATCTTTTGGAATTCTTCCAGAAGGGAAAAATGTTTAGAATAGTGAATGGGAGATATTCACTGTATCAGATCAAAGTTTGGAGATGGTCTGAGACTTTTAGTCTTTTTTTGGGCTTCTGACAAATCTGAAAAGAACTGATCTGCGACACTTTTGGACTAAAAAGCGGAAATGGTCTGAAAGGTGGAGTTTAGCTGCCAACTTTTTTAATTAAGGTAGTGGCATACCTAAGATGATAATTCTGAGATAAGAGATCAAAAATGGGATTGAGACATCCGAGAATTCAATGAAGATACACTGACTGACAAGCTAAAGAGGTGGCAAAATTTTGGAATGTTACAATCAACGACCCTCTGACCACGCACTGTCCACAGTTTCCTGACCGCGCACTGTCTACGACCTCATGATCGTGCAGGGGCTACGATCATGAAATATCTCTGTGTCCGCACCCTTTAGGTCGTCTGAGACCATAGCGACGGACTTACAGACACACGTCTAATCTGATTCTATCTTAAATCAGACTTGTTATACTTTGAACTAGCTCGGGTGATAATCCTTGTCTGTATGGGAGGAATTCACCAAGGAGAAAGGGATCGACGAGTTCAAGGCCCTTAGCTAGAAGAATATGGAGATCCAGAAGAGGAACGACCACCCGCATCGGCTCAAATCCCGGGGCTATGCAGGGAAGGAGGAGCAGTGGAGGAAGGAAGAGTTGCCGCTCTCCGAGATCCGGGATGCGAGGTGCAAGCGGTGGTGGAGGGGGAGAGGGTCTGTGTCGTCCACGGGGTTTGTGGAGTTCGCAAACCCTAGGGACACCGAGGTTGTGAAGCGAATGGTAAGTTGGCTAACCTCGTAAACTGTGTGTGCACAAGTGTATATATGTATTTGTCTCAAAAGGTAGCTTTAAATGTAACCGATCTCTTTTGAGAAGGAGGCAATGGAGGGATTGTTTACCCTGCAGAGGGAGAACGACATCCTCACCTAGGCTGTGGGGAATAAGAAGCATCCCGAGCAGACACGGACCATGGGAGGCATTGTGCCGTGGAAGGCCGGTTTTGCAGATCCGGCTTCATTGAGGAAGAAGGCCCGCACCTGGAAGGAGAAGGACGCAGACCTCTCCGAGAAGATACGGGCCGAGGTACGAGCGGAGATATGGGCTGAGGTGCAGTCTGAGGTCGCACAAATGAGGGAAGAGTTTGCACAATTGAAACAAGCATTGCTAGCCAAGAGAGCAGATGCAGACCATGGCGACGGTACCCCGCGGGGTCGGATGAGCAGTTACTCTTCGAAGGTCGTCGCGGATCCAGTGGATCTAGTTGAGGTATTGTAAGCCTTCAGCTGTGCACTTAAGTTGATGCCACTCCAGTTCTGTTAGAGTTGTTTCGCTAACCTATTTTAATTGTTACAAATTTGTAGAAGTCGGAGAGCTACAGCCTACTGACTCACCTAGGCGACCGACAGGCAGTGGTTGCACACGGGTTCGTATATCCATCTGGGGAGGATGTCTAGATCCACTGCGTACCTCTGCGGTTGGGATTCACAAAGGTACAAGTGGACATGGCCATCCCGGGCTACATCGATTCTCCATTGCCAGTCCCAACGGAGGAAATGCAGACACTTGCTGAGGTAGTGGGATCCTACGTACAGTGGCCCAAGAAGTGTGTTCTAATACAACAAGTAAATCCTACAAATTTTAGATTACATCCTACTCAGTATACTCAACTTGCAAAATCTAACATACGTGTTCATTAATTGAAGTGGCCTGCTGGTGTACTACTAGGGGACTGCACCCCCAACTCGGGGCATGAGGGATCTTGTGCGGACCTGAATACAGCAAAGACGGCCTCGACCCCAGCCAGTGCATCCACGCCTTCACCACGGAAGAAAGCCGCCATCACCTCACCCTTGCCTTCGAAGGTACACGCTCAGTCCCCGGCAAAAGGTAAGGGCAAAGGCAAGGGAAAAGGGCGAAAGGGACAGCCGGATGGGTTCAAGAATGGGTTCCCACTCGTGTCGGAAGCAGCTTTGCGCAAATTGGATCGATCAACCAGAGACCTCGACGAGTGGTACATACACCAAGCTCGGCGCAACCTGAACTTCTTAGTTCCCTACAAGCAATGCAGTTCCACCGTGAGCCCAAGAGTATATCCGTGGCACACGAGGATCTGTTCTACCTCTACAACTGGCGGGAGCTCAATATGTCCATCATACAGACTGGAGGCCTGTGAGTTTGCTGATCCTATATATTGCTATTTTCTAACTCTGTTTGCAAACTCTGTATTGCTGTAGTTCATTTGAAATGTAGTAACTTTATGTGCAATACTAATGTCGTCCTTTGCATGCAGGTGCATGTACAAGGTGGGTTTCCTCGACCCAGAGAAAATATGCCTCACAATGCTGGAGCACGACGCCGTGCACATTGAGCACTACATATCCAAGGCGCTGATGTCCCAACTGGACAGGGAGTTCATTCTGGTGTCGTACCACCAAAGGTTAGTGTATTTCGTACTAATTTAAGTCAATCTTGTATGTTACACCTGAGATATACTTTGAGCTGGCGGTCCTCTTTTAGGTACAATTTAGGGGCCACTGGATCCTCATCGTGATTTGTCCGTGCAGGAATGAGGTGTACTACCTCGATTAGTTGCGCGATAGATTATCGAACGAGTATGTGGTCAAGGGGATTATGGAGGCGTAAGTAACATGTTTGATTTAAATTTTGGCCTCACTAGCTAATGATAATACATTAACCGGCAATGCTAACTGAAATGCAGGGCTTTTGAGAAATATGTGTCCGCTGGAGGGAGGCATGCCGCACCGCAGGGCTCCCTAATAGCTTGGAAAGAATATGAGGTACTCACGAGACTTTTTGTTGATGCTTAATTGGTTTATGGAAACAATAGCTAACATGTCTATGCATATGCAATTATCTCAGTGCCATCAGCAGCCGCAATTGTGGGAATTCGGGTTTTATGTGCTACACTACATGTACGACCTAGTGATGACAAACTTTGCCCAATTCCCCCAGGTAAGCATCGATAGCTAACTCAAATTTCAAAATTGGGTGTCATGTTCAAAATTAGGAAGTAAGTTACTCAGTATTCACACACGCTTGCAGAGCACCATGTCCAAAGAACAAAATGACAATGCAAAGATTAGAGATCTCCGACAAATATGGGATCAATATGTGATGAGGAACGGGGTCCCGATCTTCCGACAGGTAGGGGATAGTTCGATTGGTGGAGATTCGACGTTGACGATCCGACTTTCGACCAGAACCGATCTAGGCCTGCAATCGTTACACCACTGCTCCATTCGTTATCAACTGTACCGAGGCGCGGTTGACCTAGCCACGAAGGCCTATTCCTGCAAGCGAATCGAGGAACACGTGCAAGAACACAGAAGAAGCAATCTCGAATTGCAAGTATGTATTAAGATCACGAAGTGTTGGGGTTCCACAAACCGAAAGACGGCGAACTGCGACTGCAGAAAAATTGTAACCAAAACCCAAGTCTAACAATGACGGCTACGAGGTTTTAATATGCGAGAGGGGTGGCATCTAGGGTTTGGGGCACACCCCCCCACGTGGGATACACGGGCCGAGGCCCAATAGACAGGTGACGCAGCACCGCACGACCCAACAGAATCTGGTCTCCACTTGTTTCGATGATTGTGTCTGACTCAGAAAAATTTTGGACGTGGGACCAGATCCTTAGGAAAGGTCTCGTCGAGGGCTTCTCCGTAATGTACTTGAATGCCCCAAACGGAGTTGGTATGCATCTGCTACACCCGTTTGAAGACAGGCTGCTCCGCCGTGGCCGACCCGGACTCCAGCTCGCGGTAGACTTGATTCCCGACCTGTCTTGGCGCAAAGTGACACCCTCGCTGATCAACACCATGATTCCTGGTGATTTAGTTGACGTGCACGTGCCCTTGTTATTGGTCTTTGCACAACGAGAGTTGGAAGAATGGACGCATCATTAGGGGTGATGTCCTCATCATCCTCCCCCTCTTGAATTGGAGTCGTCCTCGACTCAAGCTCATCTTCTTCTCCCAAATATGGCCACAAATCTGAAATGTTAAAAGTGGGGCTAACCCCGAAATCTACAGGCAACTCAAGTTTGTAGGCATTATGGTTTATTCGCTCTAACACCTTAAATAGACCATCCGCACGAGGCATTAATTTGGACTTTCTTAACTCAGGAAAACGCTCTTTACGTACGTGTAGCCATACAAGATCTCCAGGAGTAAATATCAATTCCTTTCTACCATGACTACCAGCAATGCGATATTTTTCATTCATTCACTCAATATTTTCTTTTGTTGTTTCATGTAGTTTTAAAATAAACTCAGCACGTTTCTTGGCATCAAGATTGACCTTTTCAGATGATGGAAGAGGCAATAGGTCAATAGGAGCACGAGGGTTGAAATCATACACTACCTGGAAAGGACTTACCTTGGTAGTCGAGTGTAGCGCACGGTTGTAGGCAAACTCCACATGAGGAAGGCACTCCTCCCACATCTTTAAGTTCTTCTTCAAAACAGCTTGCAACATTGTGGACAAGGTGCGATTTACCACCTCCGTTTGGCCATCAGTTTGGGGATGACAAGTAGTAGAAAACAGTAACTTTGTCCCCCAATTTATTCCATAATGTCATCCAGAAATGACCCAAAAATTTTGTGCCGCGATCTCGAATCGGTGGTAGTCCCGGGGGCACCTCAGCGGGGAACACATCGTCATACTCCTGCAAAAGGTTAGTAACAACAGGTGGAAAAGAGACAGGCATATCATCAAATGAAAACAAGGTCTCTTTACATATCAAAGCAAAGCATGACGGTTCAGCAAGATCATATTTTGTAGCAAGCAAAACACCACCCTTCAATTTAATTCCCTCAGTCTTAGAAGCAGGTACATTCTTATCATTCTTATGCGGAAAAACAGTTTTAGCTACTTGCTGATTTTCAGATTCTGTGGTGTTCTCTTTCTTCTCATTTTCAAGTTTTTCCCTATCAAAATGCACAATTTCAGATGGAATCATGGGAAGCAAGGTTATTTTCTTTCCTTTGTGCATGAAAGTGTACCAATTATTTCTACCATGACGAGTTGCATTAGTGTCATATTCTCAAGGTTGGCCTAATAAAAGTGAACATGCTTGCATAGGCACTACATCAAAATCAGCAACATCATGGTATGAACCAATGAAAAATGGTACTCTTGCAGTTTGCGTTACCTTAACCTTACCGCTGTTGTTGAACCATTGAACATGATATGGTAGGGGATGTGGTTGTGTGGTCAAGCCAAGCTTCTTGACCAGATCAGAACTCACCAAGTTGTTGCAGCTCCCACCATCAATGATTGTTCGGACGCACCGGTCGTTGACGACGAGGAACATTTGAAACAAGCTGTGGCGTTGGGCTCGCTCGACTTGCTTCATTTGAGTACTAAGGACCCGCTGGACAATGATGGTCCGGTATTCTTGTGTGGCTACCATACCCAAAGCTTCCCCATCATCATCATGTTCGGATTCGTCATCAACATGACCTACAAGGTTGGCTGCAAGAGCATATTCATCTTCAACATCAGAAGCACTAACGTACCCACCATCGTCTGTCGCAATGTAGGCTCACTGACTTGGGCAGTCCTTCATGACATGGCCCATCCCCTTGCAACGGTGGCATATGATACCTGTTGTACGTCCCGTGGAGGCAACAGATGAAGACGACTTCGCTGGTGCCTGCACATTAGAAGTTTTGCTTACCTCAGGTGTACGTGGCGGTGGTAACGGTGCTACCGAACGCGCCCTACTGGTCGAGGGGGCAGTAGACCGAACAGCAAGAGGTGGCTCTGATTTGGTTGACGCCTGTCTTGGGGTGAAGGTACTACCAAAGTTGCTCCGTGGCTGCTGTTTTCGTCCCTGCAATTCTTTTTCTGCCAAAACAGCAAGCTGGAACAATCTATTGACATCATGATAGTCCTTGTAATCAATAATATTTTGTATATCATGCCTTAACCCTCCATAAAAACGAGCCATTTTATCCTCCTCGGTTTCCTCTACCTCACAACGCAACATGCCTATTTGAAGCTCTTGGTAGTACTCCTCTACTGATTTGTTACCTTGATCTAAGCGTTGCAATTTTTTACGCAAATCACGTTTAAAGGAAGGAGGCACAAGTCTAGCGCGCATTTGTTTCTTCAGATCAGGCCAAGTACCAGGATGTACATTAGACTTTACTAGTTCATTCCACCAAATTATAGCAAAATCCTTGAACTCACTAGTGGCTTGTATAACTCTATGAATTTCAGGAACAAGATGGGAGTTAAATTTTTGTTCAATCTCCATTTCCCAATTTAAATACACCTCAGCATCATATGTACCAGAAAAAGAAGGTACGGTAAACTTAACTTTAGCAAATGGATCATCATTGCGATAGTTATTATTACCATTGTTACCTCTCATACCTTGACGATTTCGGTTGAAGCGCTCTAAGTCATGTGCCGCACGTCGCATAGCGGGTTCATTGCGAGGTGCCACATGTTCTTCTACGTCATTATCGTGGTCCTGGGCTGCATCATTTTGCTGTTGTTGGACAGCAGGTGGGCAGTTCTCGATCACCTGAACCCTATCATCAAGCTGGGCAACACGTCGTTCCAATCTTTCAATACCTTTGGTTATCGCTTCCATCATGGTTTTCAGCTCAGCATGAAGGACACACTCGTTGTCCTCTTTATCAAATCCTGCCATGATTAGTAGAAAGTAGAAGAAACACAAGAAGTATTATCCCTACAAACTACCTGGTTCAGACAAGTGGATTCACACCCTCTCAAGCGTCTTACCACGCTCTTGCAAGGTTCTTACCAACGCTGCAGAAGGTACAACAGGTGGGTGGTTCGTGATATCGTGACGAGCTTAAGTGTAACAATTGCAAGGTTGAATCCTGTTCTGATAGAAAGTATGTGGAGCTTGGAAAGCAGTTATGGTAGCAAAGGTTAGCAATAATTGAAATTAGAATGCTAAGTTGAATAAGTGTCCAAAGTACAAGTCACAGTTGCTGGCCAAAATGCGCTCCTAAAACTAGTTCAAGTAAGCAAAGTGATCGGCACAGGCAATAGACATGAAAGGATGCAAGCACTTCTGATCTCTTTTTTTTTTTTGGCTAATCTTTCTTTTCGTGTGGCTCTTTTTTATGCACTTGCCTTTTTCCTTTTTTTTTTTTTTACAAGAGTGCTGCAAAGGATGGATTACAACTCAAAATTTAAGAATTACGCACAAATCCTATCACAATACTCTCGGCAGTTTAGCAAAGATGCTCTGCAGAAACTTCCGATAATAATTTGGGGCTCTTAGAAACCTCAAACGCAAAAACTTATAACTAGGAAGTTGTAGCTCTTTTCTTTCTCATCAATTTGAATATATGGAATACCCAATTTGGGGTTCGGCACTAGGAGATATGGCCCCCGAAATACAGGCTATATAGATTACTCCGAGATGGAACAGATTAACTTCCAACGCGATTTTCGCCACGAATATTGCCTTTCCGAAATTTGGTGCAATGAACAAAGTTGTAGATCTCTTCGAGAGATACAATTTAGACTATTTAATCGCCAAAATTGGTGTTCAGAAGAGAAAGATATTGTCTTTATAAAAACAGAAACGCAAAAGAAAAATCCGAACCGATTGCGACTCGAATTTGGTTTCGGTTTAGAATTGGGATTTGATACTCGACCTAGACCAAGAACACGAATTGATCAGCAATACGACGATGACCACGGACACAAATTCAACAATGCAAAACTGAAAACGAAAATTGCAAAAGGCTCAAAGTGGTTTGGACAGCGGAAGACTATGATCACAGTTTTTTTGGCTTTTTTCTGGACGATGGGTAAAACAATGAACAATGAACAGATGGGATACGAGATACATGACGGGCAACCAGAGCTCTGATACCACTTGATGAGGAATGGGGTCCCGATCTTCCGACAGGTAGGGGATAGTTCGATTGGTGGAGATTCGACATTGACGATCCGACTTTTGACCAGAACCGATCTAGGCCTGCAATCGTTACACCACTGCTCCGTTCGTTATCAACCGTACCGAGGCGCGGTTGACCTAGCCACGAAGGCCTGTTCCTGCAAGAACACAGAAGAAGCAATCTCGAATTGCAAGTATGTATTAAGATCACGAAGTGTTGGGGTTCGACAAACCGAAAGATGGCGAACTGCGACAGCAGAAAAATTCTAAGCAAAACCCAAGTCTAACAATGACGGCTACAAGGTTTTAATATGCGAGAGGGGTGGCGTCTAGCGTTTGGGGCGCACCCCCCCAGGCGGGATACACGGGCCGAGGCCCAATAGACAGGTGACGCAGCACCACACGGCCCAACAGAATCTGGTCTCCACTTGTTTCGATGATTGTGACTGACTCAGATTGATTTCGGATGTGGGACTAGATCCTTTGGAAAGGTCTCGTCGAGGGCTTCTCCGTAATGTACTTGAACGTCCCAAACGGAGTTCGTATGCATCTTCTACACCCGTTTGAAGACAGGTTGCTCCGCAGTGGCCGACCCGGACTCCAGCTCGCGGTAGACTTGATTCCCGACCCGTCTTGGTGCAAAGTACCACCCTCGCTGATCAACACCATGATTCCTGGTGATTTAGTTGACGTGCACGTGCCCTTGTTATTGGTCCTTGCACAACAGGTGTTGGAAGAATGGACGCATCGTTAGGGGTGATGTCCTCATCAATATGTTATGGAGGAAGTTGCACCCAACTAACCGCCATGACAAGCTTTTCGAACACTTGTTTTCAATTTTTCTTTTTCGTATACTCTGTGCATAGATTATTTTTATATAGTCTTATTGGTTACTATTTGTTTATATATACTCTGTGCATAGATTTGTCCATATTAGATTGTAATTTGTATTGGTTCGTATATATATGAATAAATTGTATATGCGAATGTACCCTTCTTTGCATTTATACTGTATTGCATCTGTACTGTATATGTCAATGTACTGTATTGTGAATGTGCTCTTCTAACGGCTAAATAACAAATAGAGTTAGAAAACAACAACATTTTTTCTATCGGTGCACACTTACTTAACTGTTAGAAGACTGTAACTTTTCCGGTCGATAAACTCGTAGACAACCGTGAGAGTACTATGATTTTGTCTCATGGTAAACTCTTAATTAACCATTAGAAGAGTGTAAGTATTTCTATCGATAAACTCATTCATAACCGTGAGAATACTATCTTTTGTTCTATTGGCACACTCTTACTTAACCATTAGAAGAGTGTAACTTTTCCTGCCAGTAAACTCATACACAACCATGAGAGTACTATCCTTTTTTCTCACGGTACACTCTCATTTAGCCGTTAGAAGAGTGTAAGTATTTCTATCAGTGATCCGTTTGAGACCTACCCTTGGTTTTCGCACAAGGCTCGCCCAGATTCTCATATGTGGAATAATGGGATCTTATTCGGAAATACCGAAACCCAAAGTAATTGCACAACTCTTTATTTCAAAGAGGGCTTTACACGTCGAACGTTAGGCACACTTGCCTACGTCGAAGGAACTATAAGTGTTTAAAACTTAAATAAGTTTTATGACTTTTCGATGATCTAAACTAGACCTATTACAAGGTATTTAAAGTCCAATCGTATGAGTATGTATCAGACTCAATAACCTAAACGTATTAGACTCATATAACTAACTAAGCCTAAACAGATAAGCTTAGTTATACATATTTGGATCGGATTACAATTCCGAACAGGGAACGAATTCCTTTTCCTGGTCGCGAACCAATCCATGGTCGCCAAACCTTTCCGAACATGGTTAAGGTCGCGAAGCCGTATGCGATCAGGACTTGGTCGCGAATCTGTATGCGATCAGGACTTGAAGATCCTCCCGGATCATGACTCCCTTGTTGAGAAGGAGCCAACCCCTGTTGCAACCTCTCGATCAAACTGGAGATATGGAAATTGGGCTTGTCCATGTTCTTTCGTGTACCACTTTGCCGCACGTGCTCGTTGATCTTTCCGACCGATTCGAAAAGTCTCCTTGGTGCCACTGTGGGTGGTAGTCACCTTCTTCTCTAGAATCACATCTTCACGTAGAGGTTCGTCTCATTGATAGACCAAGTCTTCAACAGATGGTACTATGGTATCTAGCTCATCATCCATTATTGAAGGCTCGAAGAGTTTGAGGTGCTCAACATTAACAACCGAGTAAATATCCATGTATGGAGGTAACTCGAGCTGACAAGCATTATTACCCACTTTCCGCAAAATCCGAAAAGGACCATAACGAATGGGTTTGAGTTTCTTACCTTCACCTTTAAGTCTCTCCTTACTCAGATGTAACCATATCATATCACCTTCTTGAAATTGCGCATCAACTCGGTGCCGATCATGTCGCGCCTTATACTTGAGTTGAGCTTTCAGCAAGTTCTGTTCAACCTCAGTTTGGAGTCGTTGAATACCTTCCAGGAACTTTTGTGCTCAATCCTGATCAGATGCTTCCTTGCTTTTCGGTCCTGAGGAAGGGATCACAAACTCTATGTCGAATGGACTCTGTGGTAGAAACCCTAAACAGACCTCAAACGGCGATTTTCCAGTCGAACTATGCACTACTCGATTAAAAGCAATCTGCAAGTACGGTATGCTTTCATCCCAGGTCTTCGGGTGCTTCGAGTTATATCCTCTCAAAAGATGAATGACCGTGCGATTAACCACCTCGGTTTGACCATCAGTTTGCGGATGAAAAGCAGTACTCTTCTTTAGCTTGGTGTCCATCATCGTCCAGAGCGATCGCCACAAGTGACTAAGGAACCGGGTATCACGATCAGACACAATAGAAGTCGGCAGTCCGAAGTGTGTCCAAACGTGTTGAAAGAATACCCGAGCTGCTTCTTCTCCCGTGATAGTGTTTCAACAAGGTATAAGAACAATCATTTTGGAGAACCGATCAACGACCACGAATAGATAGTCGTTGCCATGTCGGGTCTTAGGCAATCCTCCTAAGAAATCCATGGATATGCTCTCCCATGGTCGCGATGGAACTGGCAAAGGAGTGTACAAACCTAATTTTCGGTTTGCCAGTTTCGAGATGCTGCAGAGACCACAGCCTCGAACAAAACTAGCCACATCTTGCTGCCTACGCGGCCAGAACACATGTCGGTGAAGATTTTGCAACGTCTTTGTAACCCCAAAGTGACCAGCTACCTTCGATGTGTGCGCTTCTCGCATCCATTGAATTCGAGGTGCTCCACGAGGTATGCAAAGTAATTTGCCCTTGTACAAGAGTCCTTCGCGACGAACGGACTCCGTAGGTTTCCCTGTTTCGAGCTCAGTCAGTGCTATTTGAAAATCAGGATCTTCGCTGTACATAGTGGCATAGTCATCTCTGCATGAACACTGATAAACAGAGGGTCGTAACTGGTGGTCGCGACAACATGTCCGCCAATTTTTTGTGTACGCCCTTCTTGTACTTAATGACCAGATTAAACTGCTGCAGATACGACATCCATTTCATGTGCCGAGCTTGCTGCAGCTTGGACTGAGTTTGCAAATATTGCAACGGTTGATGGTCACTGTAGACAACAGTCTCTTTACCCAAGAGATAACACCGCCAATGTTTCACGGCCTGATGCAGTGCGCATAACTCCTTATCATAAGTCGGATAGTTCTTCTGAGCTCCCTGGAAGAACTCGGAGTGATATGCCACTGGTCGACCTTCTTGCATGAGCACTGCGCCCATCGCATAACCTGAGGCATCGGTTTCTATCTCGAACGGTTTCTGGAGATTCGGCAAAGCTAACACAGGCGCCTCGCTGATCTTCCTTTTCAGCAAGAGAAACGTGTCCTCATGTTTCCCTGTCCACTCGAATTTCTGATCGATCCTGGTTAATGCATGCAATGGAGAAGCCATAATCGAGAAGTCTCGGATGAACTTCTGAAGGTATTGGCATGCTCTCACAAAACTACGCACATCTGTAACTGTTCGCGGTCGCGGCCATTTGCGAATCACTTTTACCTTGTCCGGGTCGATTTGCAACGTACCTTTGCTGACCATGAATCTGAGGTAAAGTAGAGTTTGTTGGCCGAACTCGTACTTCTTACGGTTGAGGCAAAGTCGATGTTGCCGAAGCTGTTCGAACACCTTTTCGACATGAATGAGGTGCTCATCCCACAAACGACTATAAACCAATATGTCGTCGAGGTACACGATCACAAAGTCGTCGATGAACTGTCTCAATACGTCATTCATAAGATGCATGAAAGTTGCCGGGGCATTGCAGAGACCAAACGGCATGACGAGCCATTCGAACAGACATTGTCGTGTTTTGAACACGGTCTTCCACGTATCCTCCTCTCGGATCCTAACTTGATGATATCCTGACTTAAGATCCAATTTGGAGAAGACAACAGCATGCTTCAATTGGTCTAGTAGGTCATCAATACAAGGAAGGGGTAACCGGTTCTTGATGGTGATCTTGTTCAGTGCTCGATAGTCGATGCACATACACCAAGTCCCATCTTTCTTTGGTACTAACACCATAGGAGATCCACAAGGTGAACTACTCGGTTGAATGACACCATTGCTCAACAACTCACCAAGATGTCTCTTGATCTCTTCATTCTACAATACTGAGTTGTGATACATACTCAGATTGGGCAGTGTCGCATCGAACACAAGCTGAATTTCGTGCTCGACTGGACGTTTCAGCGAACAACCCTAGGTAGTCTCGAACAGATCACTGTATGTCTCTACTGGTCACGAACTTAACTCCGTCTTTGGTGAGGTCGTACTGTTGCGCTCGCCGATGGAAGTGAGTGTCTCGATCATACAGATATGGACTCCCAAAGATCACCAGACAGATATCGATAGGGACAACATCGCATTGCACCTCATCGATATATCGTGCAGAGATCATAAACTTCAACACACACTGACTCGTAATCTGTTGGTTCACGTTGGATGTAAACCAACCTAGCGGATATGGTCGCGGGTGTGTGGTTGTCTTCAAACCAAGTCGCCGAACCAGTCCAGCGGAGACCAGATTCTTTTGACTTCCTGGATCGAATATCGCTGCGACCACTTTGTGCTTCACCTGGATGTTGATGGTGAACAAGTCCTCCGTTGGGTGATGGTCGTTTGGTGGATCGGAACCCTTCTCCTTCGGCATTGCCATCAGAGAGAAGGTCGTATCCGCCTCATTAACCGAATTCACTCGGACAACTTATTCGTCTGGTGAAGTCGCAATAGCCGTGGCTGTTCTTTTCCCTGGTCCGTTTTTCTTTGGTCGAAGTTCAAGATGAAGCTTGTAGCATTTGTCCTTGGTATGTCCCGCGACTTGACAATGTTCACAAAAGGCACTTGTGCCCGATTTCGAAGCGTTCTTCTTCGGACTCGGCTTTTTCTTTGTCGAGGTCACATTTTCCTTCGTGCTTTTGTCGCTGCGAGATTTGTTCTTCTTCTCGATCACCATAGCAGTTGTGCTCGCGGTCACAATGTCTTGGACGCCGAACAAACTTAGCTCAGTACTGATTGATTTCTAAAGTCCAGATGTGTACTTCCAAAATACCTGAGGGTCAGATAGTGAGATGCTAATGACCATTGCTTGTCACCGAAACTCTGTCGTATAGTCTTGGACGGTCTGGTTGCGCCGTTGGTACAATCTGTGCCAACGCCCCCATCTCTCCTCAAGGTAACCCATCGGATAGAATTCTTGCCGCAGAAGTCATTTGAATTGACCCCACGCAAGGTCATCAGCTGCACCACTGGCGACAAGGGCCTTCCACCATGTCTTGGCATGGTCCTTCATCTTCAAAGGTGCAAATTTGACCTTCTGAGCGCTACTGAACCCTTTAAGGTCAAAGTAGGTCTCAAGCTGGTCGATCCAAGAGTCTAGCTTCTCAGCATCGACCACCCCATCATATATGGGTATATCAATCTTAGCGTCGACCTTAAAAGATCCGACAGCAATGGAGGTGTTGGCGAGGTCGTCGGTCTTGTGGTCGCCTTCGTCTTCATCTTCGTCTGCCCTGTGCAAGTCTTCACCAGTCTTCTCACCCATAACCTTCCCTACTTCCGGAGGTACAATCATGGCCTACTGCTTAATCCATGCAAGCACGGTTTCCATGTCGGTGGAGAGCTTAGCCACTTGTTCGGCTAGGTTAGCTTGAACGGAGGTATCGTCAGACATTGTCGGAGACGCGGCTGTAGGAACAGTCAATTGATCGCCTGGAGTTTCGCCGGAAGTTTTATAACTCTGGCGAGTCTTCACCATCCACATGATAGGAAAGTTGCTCTGATACCAACTTGATCCGTTTGAGACCTTACCGTGGTTTTCGCACTAGGCTTGCCCAGATTCCAATATGCGGAATAACGAGATCTTATTCAGAAATATCGAAACCAAAGTAATTGCACAACTCTTTATTTCAAAGAGGGCTTTACACGTCGAACATTAGGCACACTTGCCTACATCGAAGGAACTATAAGTGTTTAAAACTCAAATAAGTTCTATGACTTATCGATGATCTAAACTAGACCTATTACAAGGTATTTATAGTCCAATCGTATGAGTACGTATTAGACTCAATAACCTAAATGTATTAGACTCATATAACTAACTAAGCCTAAACAGATAAGCTTAGTTATACATATTTGGATAGGATTACAATTTCGAACAGGGAACGAATTCCTTTTCATGGTCGTGAACCAATCCATGGTCGCAAAACCTTTCTGAACACGTTTAAGGTCGTGAAGCCATATGCGATCAGGACTTGGTCGCGAATCTGTATGCGATTAGGACTTGAAGATCCTCCCGGATCAATCAGTAAACTCATTGACAACCGTCAGACTAGAACGGTTTTTCTACCAGTTGTCGTTGAAAATGCCGTTAGAATAGTGCACTTCTTCTAACGGTTATTTACTGTTAGAAAATGACCTGTCTTGTTCTATCGTGTCTATATCTAACGGTACAAAAACCGATAGTAGAATTGTGTTTTTTACCGATAGAAGAAAGTTTTTCTGTACTAGTGTGTGTTTACCGATAGAAAAATTTCTAAACATTTCAACAATTTTTGGCATTTTAGTATGATTTTTTTGGCTATGCTTCATATCTTCTTGTTCCATGCCATCTAAACCACCTATTTTAGTTCCCTGCTGTGACTTGCACTGCAGCTGAATCATATTATGATCAAGTAAGTTGTTACATTATACTTCCTTCTAATTGTATCAATCTGGCCTGCTATATTACATAGGCCAAGAAACAACCATGCAATGAGAAATAGAGAGAATACTTTCAGTTTTTTACACTCTCATTGAAACCAAGAAGAATAAGTCTCCAATTCATCCTCAACGAACTCCAAGAAGAATTAATTGCCATATGAACCTATTTTGAGATTTGAAAGTATCTATACTGCTGTATGTGTGATCAATTGCATCTAATTACCATATGATGTACTTTATATGTTGGTGGTGTTCATAAACATCTTCTATTGGTATCTCATGTCTTTGCCGATAGAAAAAATTATTATATTCTATCGGTAGCTCATGTGTTTACCTATAGAAAAAATTGCTGAACACTTCAACAATTTTTGCCTTTTAGTACTATTTTCTTCTGACATCCCTTTAGTGACCCTAATTAGTCTCCAACCCTCAACTGAGTTGTGGAACTCCAAGAAGAATTAATTGCCATATGTTGCCTGCTCCCAATGAAAATGTATAGATGAAAATTCTCATAACTATGTTCTAACGGTAGTCCATGTTTGTACTGTTAGAAGAAATCTTATCTTCTATCGGTAGTTGATATGTTTACCAATAGAACAAATTTAAAATAGGTCCTTTTCCATTGTAATGCTATTTGGTTTCTGTTTCCCATAAATTTTGAAGGTTTGTAGATGGAATTTTAGGGAAAACCATGTCGTCGCCTTCATCGGATGATAGTGGTGCTTCGACGAGGGGCAACGTAATGCGGGTGGGGCAAAGCGCGACAACGTTGGGCCATTTGGCCAAACACACTGACCTTTCTTGTGAGTTCAACCAATTTGGGAGGCCAATTGGAAAGAATGCTGGGAAGTACGCGGCCTACGTTGGGTTGTTGGTGAAAGAAAGTGTGAAGATCACTGTTCAGAGCTGGAAGGACGTGGCGGCGGACGAGAGGGATGGTTGTGGGCGGAAGTGAAGGTAAAATTAACCGAAATCGCTGAACTCTTTCATAATCATGTTATCTTGGCTTATCCTAAAGTTTAACTAACTGGTGCTTGTATGCATTGTTTGAAAACAAGCTAAGTGGAACATCCTTGACGATAAACCTAGGATGGCCTGCTTGAAGGACATGAACGGAACATGGAAAACCTTCAAGAGCTGGATCGTCAGTACCTTCCTCGCTGTGTGGAAATCTCCTTGCGAGAAGTACCCCTTCATAACGGAGGAGGTATGGGAGGAATTCACCAAGCAGAAGGGGACCAACGAGTTCAAGGCCCTTACCAAGAAGAATAAGGCGATCCAGAAGAGGAACGACCACCCGCATCAGCTCGGATCCCTGGGCTATGCGGGGAAAGAGGAGCAGTGGAAGAAGGAAGACGACCAAAATTCTCTCGTCGACTCCCCTGAGTTGCCGCTCTCCGAAACCCAGATTCGAGGTGCAAGCGGTGCTGGAGGGGGAGAAGGTCCGTGTCGTCCTCAGGGTCTATGGAGTTTCCAAACCCTGGGGACACCAATGTTGTGAAGCGAATGGTAAGTTGGCTAACCTCGTAAACTGCGTGTGCACAAGTGTATATATCTATTTGTCTCACAAGGTAGATTTAAATGTAATAGATCTCTTTTGAGAAGGAGGCAATGGAGGGATTGTTTAGCCCGCAGAGGGAGAACGACATCCTCACCCGGGCTCTATGAAATAAGGAGCATCCCGGGCGGACATGGACCGTGGGAGTCATATTGTCGTGGAATGCCGGTTTCGCAGATCCGGCTCCACTGAGGAAGAAGGCCCGCTCCTGATAGGAGAAGGAAGCGGAGCTCTCGGAGAAGATACGGACTGAGGTGCAGGCTGAGGTCAAGTCCACGTTCGCACATATGAGGGAAGAGTTTGCACAGTTGAAACATGAATTGATGGCCAAGAGTGCAGATGCAGATCCCCAGGGAGACGGCACCCCGTGGGGTCAGATGAGCAGTTACTCTTCGAAGGTCCTCGCCGATCCAGTGGATCTACTTGAGGTATTGCAAGCCTTCAGCTGTGCACTTATGTGGACGTCACTCCCATTCTGTTAGAGTTGTTTCGCTAACCTGTTTTAATTGTTACAAATTTGCAAAAGCCAGAGAGCTGCAGCCTACTGACTGACCTAGGCGACCGGTAGGCACTGGTTGCCCACTAGTTCATATATCTGTTTGGGGAGGATGTCTAGATCCACTACGTACCTTTGGGGCTGGGGTTCACAAAGGTGCAGGTGGACATGGCCATGCCAGGCTACAACGCTTCTCCATTTCCAGTCCCAACAGAGGAAATGCAAACACTTGCTGAGGTAGTGGGCTCCTACGTACAGTGGCCCAAGAGGTGTGTTGTAATACAGTAAGTAAATACTACACATTTTAGGTTACATCCTACTCAGTACACTCAACTTGCAAAATCTAACACACGTGTTCATTAATTGAAGTGGCCTGCCAGTGTACTACCAGGGGACTGCGCCCCCAGCGTAGGGCATGAGTGATCTCCTGCAGACATGAACACAGCAAACACGGCCTTGACCCCAACCAGCGCATCCAGGCCTCCCAACAAAGCCCCTTCACCACCGAAGAAAGTCGCCATCACCCCACCCTTGCCTTCGAAGGTACGTGCTCAATCCCTGGCAAAAGGCAAGGGCAAAGGGCGTAAGGGACAGCCGGAGAGGTTCAGGAACGGGTTCCCACTCGTGTCAAAGGCAGCTTTGTGCAAATTGGATCGATCAACCAGAGACCTCCACGAGTGGTACCTACACCGAGCTCGGCGCAACCTGAACTTCTTAGTTAACTTCAGGCCTGGGCTGTTCCACCGTGAGCCCGGGACCATATCCATGGCACACGAGGATCTGTTCGACCTCTTCAACTGGCATGAGCTCGATATGTCCATCATACGGATTGGAGTCCTGAGAGTTTGCTGATCCTAAATTGCTGTAGTTCATTTGAAATGTAGTAACTTTCTATGCAATACTAATGCCGTCCTTTGCATGCAGGTGCATGTACAGGCTAGCAATGGAGGCCGCGTGTGACAAGGTGGGTTTCCTCGACCCAGAGAAAATAAGCCTCATGATGCTAGAGCACGACGCCGTGCACGCTAAGCACTATATATCCAGGGCGCTGATGGCGCAGCAGGACAGGGAGTTCATTCTGGTGCTGTACCACCAAAGGTTAGTGCATTTTGTACTAATTTAACTCAGTCTTGAATGTTACACCTGAGATATACTTTGAGCTAGCGGTTCTCTTGTACGTACAATGTAGGGGCCACTAGGACTCCTCGTGATTTGTCCGTGGAGGAACGAGGTGTACAACCTCGATTCGATGCGCGACTGGTTACCGAATGAATATGTCGTCAAGGGGAATATGGACATGTAAGTAACATGTTTGATTTAAATTTTGACCTCACTAGCTATTGATAACACATTAACCGGCAATACTTACTGAAATGCAGGGCTTTCAAAAATTATGTGTCCACTAGAGGGAGGCATGCCGCACCGCAGGGCTCTCGAATTTCTTGGAAAGAATATGAGATACTCACGAGTCTTTTAGTTTATGAATAATTAGTTTATGAAAAGAATATCTAACATGTCTTCGCATATGCAATTATCTTAGTGCCATCAGCAGCCAAACTCGTGGGAATGTGGGTTTTATGTGCTGTGCTACATGTACGACCTAGTGCAGACAAAGTTTGCCCAATTCCCCGAGGTAAGCATCTTAGCTAACTCAAATTTGAAATTTGGTGTCACGTTCAAAACTAGGAAGTTAATTAATTATTGAGTATTCACACATGCTTGCAGATCGCCATGTCCAAAGACAAATACGACAATGCAAAGATTAGAGAGCTCCGACAAATCTGGGCACAATATGTTATGGATGAAGTTGCACCCAACCAACAGCCATGCCAAGCTTTTGGCTCACTTGTTGTCGCGCCCCGAAACTGGGACAACGACTACTCCTGTAGAGACCTAGCACGCTGCAGCTAGTCCCAAACCACAAACCTTTGACTTCCCAGGATGAGTCAAACACAGGAGTATATTACATTGCAACAGAGTACTCACAAAATATTAAGCAGTGTGGCCTGCTGGCCTTAATATTACATAAAGAGGATTACAATGACTACAAGGCATTCAGGGTTTAGCAAAATATTTAACTACGCAGCAGAAGATAGGTGACCCTCCCACAAAAGAAGTTGACGGCAGAACAACACACTTCAGGGTTCTGGCAGAACTGATTCTCCTACTTCTGGATCCACGTAGTACTCCGTACCATCATCTTGATCAAAGTAGGCTCCATCTATTGAGTTGAATGTTGCAAGGGTGACCACTTACGTACTCAGCTAGTCATAGGTAAGAGTAGATACATATAGTAGTGATGATATGAACCTAGACTAGTCAAGAATTATGGATATTTGTAAAATAATCTTTTCCTTTCTCATCTCATCTTATGGCAGCACTTTTCATAATATAACTTCATCATTCATGTTCACTAGATTATAGCACTACCACGACACGTCGACACACGACAGCCCACGGCAGCACTCCTTATCATGACAACACATGTCATTTGGGTAATCTTGATTAAACATATTTTATTTAGAAAATAGTACTTGTGTCACACCCCGTGGATTTAATCCACCGCAGCAGACTCCTATAAACCCGGGAGCTCGGAGTATTCGAATACGTTTTTAACTCTGCAGAGAGGTACCAATTTACCCACAAGACATTCCACTTTCAAGCCTTTCCTATCATAACAAAATGATTGGACCCCTGACTCACTTCATACTGTGAGCGGCAAGGTGGAAATAACAAGAACTTTTGTTATGTTTTACTCACAATTCACCCCCGACCCTGTGGCTCTCAGCGAGGCACAGTTGTGGCAGGTTGTATCCAAACCTCCACCCCTTTGCTTATTCCCATTACTGGGTCAGCGTGCTTGATCACCTTCAGTGATATGTGTGGGAGCCGCGCTCCATATTTATCGTGCATCACTACACATCTCATGCAGGGGTTTCATGTGCGATCCACATAATTACTTGTTCAGGCCTGTCCCATACCAGGCTTGCGGTTAGCACGTTGTTCATGCCACTAGACGCACAACACAAGGTTCTAGTCCTTATATGCCAGTGACCAGACCATCCACAATCCTGCACCTTCAGTGCCTGCATTCCTTTGCAGTCTAGCACCTCCAGTGCTACAGCCATCCACACCATTTTTCTGGTCATGGCTAGGGGTTTTATTTCATGAATATAAGTATATACATACATATAATAGTTCATGGCTCAAAACTTGTTTATTTCACATTTCACAGATAACCAGTCTAGTACTGCCAATTCATAAATCAATCATTCTCAATCTTTCACATGCAATATTGCCTATATTCAAGGTTATATTATAGAAACATTTAAAATATAGGTTCAAGATGACCAAGGATATGACTTGCCTTCCGCGTCGTAAAATACAGCAGTCGATGACGGGTCAACAGCAAAATCTTCAAAGTCAGCTTCTGAATCTGCTCGACGACAAACAAACACACAATGATTACTTATAATATTTAAAATGTTTTAAGACTTATATGCAGAACTATACTGGAGATAATTTGAACTGCAAACTAAACTGAGTCAAGATTCTAGGGTTTCAAGGAATTTGGGCTAAGGATGGTGATTAGATAATCTTAGGGTTTCAGGATCGCAATAGGGATAACAATTTTGTGGCTAGTTTAATCAAAACAGCGAATGTCAACAGATCGACATTCGGATCAAAGCTTGGACATAGCTTTAAGAAAAGCTAGGATCCTTATCTCAAGTTGTGGTAGTAGAAGAAAATGTAGATCACAACTCTACAAATTCAGTGGACAAAGTGGATTTCCAATTTCACAACCAGAAATGGGTAAACAAGGTCAATGCCACTGGCTGACAAGCTCTGGCATAGAGCTGACAATGTCAAAAACTAGGGCTTAGCATAACTTTTGATCTAGAGCTCCATATGATGCACCACTTTGTCTGGGAGGTAGGCTTGAGTAACAGGAACAATTAAGTCAACAGGATCTAGGGCAAGAAATGGCTGGAAAGCAAGAAATTTGATGATGAACTGAGATGAACTGGCTGCACTAGATCAGTTCTGGACAAAAACTTGGCAATGCTATAACTTTTGATCTAGGCTGATTTAGGTGTCGGGCTAGAAGACAAAAATGTTCAGGAAGTTAAGGCACACACAGTGGACATAGTGATTTGAGCTGAAACGGTCGGGAACACTTTTCCGATCATCGGCGCCGGAGAAGAAACGCTGCTGATTGGGGTTTTCTGCTACAGGCAACAAGAACTTAATTCCTTGCTTGGAGAGCATCTAGGAGGTATAGGGAAGCTTTTGGTACAATTAGATGGGCCGGAGGATCACCGGAGAAGCCTGGCGACGATCGCCAGTTTTCTGGTGAAGCTCGGTTTAGGGAAAAGGTTCGATTCTTGCTTAAATTCGAAATCCAACTTCACAGGCTTGCTTGAGTTGGCTTACTGATAAATTTTGATTACAGATACGAAAGCTAATTTGGAGTAATTCGAGCTACATTGCCGGAACAGGCCATTTAGCAATCGCGGCGATCACCGGCGATAAGGTGCAAGGTAATCCAATTAGATGGTACAGCACGATGAGGGAGACGAGGGGAACTCACAGATGCTGTTAATTTGGCAGGAGGTGCTGCGGTTGAGGCTGTCACCGTGAAGCCTCTTGCTGGACTCGCCGGAGAAGACGACGACAGCGAAGAAGTTTGTAAATCTGGCTAAGTTCTGGTGATGAGGAAGTGACACAAGGTATGGCTGTTTATATAGAGCAGTGGGCGTAGCTTGCAAGGAAGTAATAGCATTGAATTTGATGTCAGTTGATATGAGTTGCCGGGCACAGATGTAGCAACTGCGAACGGTGACGCGACGGCGCACTGGCGAGGCAAAACTGTTGCTACATTGGGACTCAATCGTGTCGGGCGGTGCAAAGCGGTGGCGACAACGGCTGGCAAGGCAAGCGACGTGGCAAGAAGATGCTGACAGCAGTCACTGCTGGTCGCGCGGGGAAGCAGGCGCTGGTCGTCGACGTTGCAGCGACGCTGCCACAGTGACGGCTTAGGCGAGGACACGTGCGCAGCAGCATGCACGATCAAGTTGCAAGCGAAGCTTGGCCGGCGGCGAACGTGCACGGCGCATGGAATCACGGCGAGGCTTCTGGTCGTGTACAGCAGTTGGCTTGGTCGAATTAGGGGCCTGATTGCAATATTTGATTTTCACATTTGGACCAATTTGTAATTCTGGAGATTTGGAAGGTTAGAGTTGAATTTGATTTCACTAATCTGGTAGATTATTTTCAACAGGATATTTGACAAAGGTAATTGATAAGATTTGACGCATTTGAATAGTTTTCGATACAAACTGAAAATAGGGTAATTTAGAGTAACGTCAGATTTAAGTTTTGTCGATTTCAAATTTTGGCATTTGGGGTTCGATTTTGATATCTGCATAGAAGAGAGACTTGTGGCAAATAGCATTTTGAGAAGATTTGCCGACGAAATTCTGAATTTGGAGTTAATCTGGAGATTTTAGCCTTTTTGGGTTTTCAGATATCAGATAAGGACTAATTTGCGATAACTCTTGGACTGAATTGTGAAAAGAGTCTAGATGATAGAATCTGGCTGTCAACTTTTTATATTAAGGTATGGACATACCCATGATCATATTCCAGGAATAATCTGGTCTGAACTTGGTCAAGATTTTGATTAAATCTGTATTTCTGAAACTTAGGGTATTTGGGTAATATAAGGTATTTCTGTTTTCGAAAACAGAAGAAATTGATAAATCTGGAATTTAGAGATAGAATTGTTTCTAGGTTCTGAAGACTTTTAAGTTCAAAGTAACTGATAGATCACATCTGAACAATCTGATCTTAATTTGAGGTCATAGGATAAATTTTGGAGATTTTAGGGCTTGAGATAGGAACTGATCTGGCTATTACTACAGATACATGCATGCATGCTATTGATGAAAAAGGAAATTTTCACCCCTAACTCAGGGCGTTACAGATCTACCCTCCTTAAAGAAATCTCACCCCGAGATTTACCTAAGACAGGAAAAGATAAGGATAGGTTTGCTTAAGATCTTCTTCCTTCTCCCAAGTAGCCTCTTGCTCTGAATGATTTTTCCATTGAACTTTACACAATTTGATTTTCTTCCTTCTGAGCTGACGTTCATCAGTGGCTAGGATTCTGATTGGGTGCTCAAGATAAGTAAGATTCTTCTGTACTGGCACATCTTGTACATCTATCTGGTCAGTGGGTTCCTTCAAACATTTCCGGAGCTGAGAGACATGAAACACATCATGCACTCCTGCTAATCCCACAGGTAATTCCAATTTATATGATACTTCTCCCTTTCTCTTGATTATCTTAAATGGTCCAATGTATCTTGGAGATAACTTTCCTTTCACTTGGAATCTTTGTAATCCCTTGAATGGTGTGACCTTGAGATACACAAAATCTCCTGGTTCAAATGATAATTCTCTCCGTCGTTTATCTGCATAACTCTTTTCTCGTGATTGTGCTGTTTTCAACCTTTCTCTGATGAGTCTGACATGAGCATCTGCTTCTTCTACTATCTCTGGTCCTATGACTTTTCGTTCTCCTGGCTCATTCCAATGCAATAGAGTTCTGCATTTACGTCCATATAAAGCTTCAAATGGTGCCATCTGTATACTAGCTTGATAACTATTATTATATGTAAACTCTGCAAATGGTAAACATTTGTCCCATGATGTTCCATAATCTAGTATACAAGCTCTTAGAAGATCTTCTAGGATTTGATTGACTCTTTCTGTCTGTCCTCCCGTCTGCGGATGATATGCAGTACTGAAATCCAACTGGGTTCCTAGGGTTTCATGCAATCTATTCCAAAATTTGGAGGTAAACTGTGTTCCACGATCTGAAACTATCTTCTTAGGAATACCATGCAATGCCACTATTCTTTGCATGTATAACTCTGCTAATTTACTGCCATCAAAAATCTTTTTGACTGGTATGAAATGAGCTACTTTAGTAAGTCTGTCCACAATAACCCATATGAAATCATATCCTCCGTGAGTTTTAGGTAATCCTGTAATGAAATCCATACCAATTTCTTCCCATTTCCATAATGGTATTGGTAGAGGTTGTAGCTTTCCTGCTATTTTCTGGTGTTCTGCTTTAACTCGCTGACATGTATCACAGTTTGCAATATATTCTGCAATCTCCCTCTTCATATTATCCCACCAGAATCTGGTCTTCAAATCTTGATACATCTTTGTGTTACCAGGGTGTATTGAGTATGGAGTTTTATGTGCTTCATGGAGAATTATTTCCTTAAGATCTGCGTTTTGAGTTACACAGATTCTTCCTCGACACCATACAATCCCTTGGTTATCTTCAGTAAAGCCTTGAGCCTTTCCTAACTTGATTCGACTCTTGATCTTAAAAATTTCTTCATCTTTCTTCTGGGCATTTCCTATATGCTCTTCAAGTTGAGATTTTATTGTTAAAGTAGCTACCGTTCCCTGCGGTACTATTTCCACTTGATGATTCTGCAACTCTTGTTGTAGGTAAGGGTTCTTCAACATAACCATTCCTTGTAGGTTGTAAACTTTTCTGCTTAGGGCATCAGCCACTACATTAGCTTTCCCTGGATGGTACTGAATACTAAGATCATAATCTTTGATCAATTCGAGCCATCGTCGTTGACGCATGTTGAGCTCTGTCTGTGTGAAAATATACTTGAGGCTTTTATGATCTGTAAAGATCTCACACTTATGTCCAATGAGATAATGCCGCCATATTTTTAAAGCATGTACTACTGCTGCTAACTCCAAATCATGGGTCGGATAATTTTCCTCATGTGGTCTCCATTGATGTGAAGCATAAGCCACTACTCGACCTTGCTGCATTAACACACAGCCTATTCCTTGCTTTGAAGCATCACAGTAAACTACAAAATCTTCTTTGCTGTCGGGTAAGGTGAGGACTGGTGTTGTTGTCAATTTCTGCTTTAGCTTCTGAAAACTCTCCTCGCACTTGGTGGTCCATTCAAATGCAACATCCTTCTTTAGCAGATTCGTAAGAGGTTTGGCAATCTGGGAAAATCCTTCAATGAATCTATTATAATACCCTGCTAGTCCCAAGAAACTTCTAATCTCTGAAACTGAGGTAGGTTGCTTCCACTCCTTGATCGCAGAGATTTTAGCTGAATCCACTGAAATTCCTTCTGCTGTCAGTACATGTCCAAGAAATGAAATTCTTGACATCCAAAATTCACATTTGTCAAACTTGGCATAAAATTGCCTCTCTCGTAGCCTTTCCAAGACTAGGTGTAAATGTTGCTCATGTTCTTCCGTACTCTTGGAATATATCAGAATGTCATCTATGAATACTATGACAAACTTGTCAAGAAAATCCATAAATGTACTGTTCATGACATTCATGAATGCTGCCGGAGCATTGGTCAAGCCAAAAGGTACTACTGTAAACTCATATAAATCATATCTGGTAGTGAAAGCAGTCTTCGGTATATCTTCCTTCTTGATCTTCAGCTGATGATATCCAGATTTCAAATCTATCTTGGAAAATACTTTGGCTCCTCGAAACTGATCGAACAAGTCATCAATTCTTGGTAATGGATACTTGTTTTTAATAGTGACTTCATTCAAAGCTCGGTAATCTACACACATTCGTAGAGTTCCGTCGTTCTTCCTCACAAACAAAACTGGGGCTCCCCATGGCGAAGCACTGGGTTTGATAAATCCTTTGTTTTCCAAGTCTTCTAGTTGATTCTTGAGCTCCTCCAAATCTGTAACTGGCATCCTATAGGGACGTTTTGCTATAGGTGCTGCTCCTGGTTTAAGTTCAATACTGAATTCTATTTCTCTGTCAGGTGGCATTCCCGGAAGTTCTTCTGGAAACACATCAGAATATTGTTGCACCACAGGCACTTGTTCCAGGCATAAATTTTGCAATGCTTGAACAGATCTTAGCGGTTTCTTGACTGATGATCTTTCTGCATAGAATAGAACTCTCTCCCCTTGGCTACTGACAAGATTAAGGGTTTTCTCTTCACAGTCTACTAGACCTTTATGTTGGGACAACCAATCCATTCCCAAAATAATGTCTAGACCTTGCAGTTCTAGAACTAGTATATTTGCCTCAAATTCTACCCCTTCTATATTGAAAGTTACATTTGGGCAGATCGAGTAGACAGATAATCTAGCCCCTGGAGTTTGTATAACCATAGAGTACTCTAGTGGTACTTGGTCTATATGCATTTCAACTTCAGATGCAAATGCTCTTGACATGAATGAATTTTTAGCACCAGGATCAAACAATATTAAGGCAGATGCAGATTGAATCAGAAATCTACCTAGAAGAATGTCGGTGGCGTTGCCCGCTTCTTGAATTGAAGTATAGTTTAATCTTCCTCCTTGGGTTGCAGTTGGTGCTCTACCTCTTCCTCTTCCTCGATTAGCCATGTTTCCTCCTCTTCCTGCTGAATTTCCTCTAAAATTCTGTGATGGTGATGCTCTGGTAACTACTGGCTGTGTTCCTGCTTGAGATCTGGCAATGGACATCGGAAGTTGTATCCAAGGACAGAATTCTTTACGGTGCCCACGCTGTCCACAATGATAACACTCAACACGAGGATGAGGGCAATCCTTCTGAGAATGATTTCCTCGGCAGTTGGGGCACAATGTCGTTGCTGGTCTGGGATTCTGATAAGATGGTCGAAAATTGGGAGTGATAGGAACTCTTCCTCTAATTGGATTTGGTTGTGGTCGTGTTTGCTGGAACATCCTCCTCTTTCGGCTTTCTTCTCCCATATTCTTCTTCTCTTCCACCTTTAAAGCTCTGTTCACTAGGGTTTGAAATTCCGTAAGTTCATGAGAAGCAATTTGATACTGTAAATAGTGTTGAAGTCCCTAGCACTACCATGACACGTCGACACACGACAGCCCACGGCAGCACTCCTTATCATGACAACACATGTCATTTGGGTAATCTTGATTAAACATATTTTATTTAGAAAATAGTACTTGTGTCACACCCCGTGGATTTAATCCACCGCAGCAGACTCCTATAAACCCGGGAGCTCGGAGTATTCGAATACGTTTTTAACTCTGCAGAGAGGTACCAATTTACCCACAAGATATTCCACTTTCAAGCCTTTCCTATCATAACAAAATGATTGGACCCCTGACTCACTTCATACTGTGAGCGGCAAGGTGGAAATAACAAGAACTTTTGTTATGTTTTACTCACAATTCACCCCCGACCCTGTGGCTCTCAGCGAGGCACAGTTGTGGTAGGTTGTATCCAAACCTCCACCCCTTTGCTTATTCCCATTACTGGGTCAGCGTGCTTGATCACCTTCAGTGATATGTGTGGGAGCCGCGCTCCGTGTTTATCGTGCATCACTACACATCTCATGCAGGGGTTTCATGTGCGATCCACATAATTACTTGTTCAGGCCTGTCCCATACCAGGCTTGCGGTTAGCACGTTGTTCATGCCACTAGACGCACAACACAAGGTTCTAGTCCTTATATGCCAGTGACCAGACCATCCACAACCCTGCACCTTCAGTGCCTGCATTCCTTTGCAGTCTAGCACCTCCAGTGCTACAGCCATCCACACCATTTTTCTGGTCACGGCTAGGGGTTTTATTTCATGAATATAAGTATATACATACATATAATAGTTCATGGCTCAAAACTTGTTTATTTCACATTTTACAGATAACCAGTCTAGTACTGCCAATTCATAAATCAATCATTCTCAATCTTTCACATGCAATATTGCCTATATTCAAGGTTATATTATAGCAACATTTAAAATATAGGTTCAAGATGACCAAGGATATGACTTGCCTTCCGCGTCGTAAAATACAGCAATCGATGACGGGTCAACAGCAAAATCTTCAAAGTCAGCTTCTGAATCTGCTCGACGACAAACAAACACACAATGATTACTTATAATATTTAAAATGTTTTAACACTTATATGCAGAAATGCTTAACAAGAATGATTGAACTATACTGGAGATAATTTGAACTGCAAACTGAACTGAGTCGAGATTCTAGGGTTTCAAGTAATTTGGGCTAAGGATGGTGATTAGATAATCTTAGGGTTTCAGGATTGCAATAGGGATAACAATTTTGTGGCTGGTTTAATCAGAACAGCGAATGTCAAAAGATCGACATTCGGATCAAAGCTTGGACATAGCTTTAAGAAAAGCTAGGATGCTTATCTCAAGTTGTGGTAGTAGAAGAAAATGTAGATCACAACTCTACAAATTCAATGGACAAAGTGGATTTCAAATTGCACAACCAGAAATGGGTAAACAAGGTCAATGCCACTGGCTGACAAGCTCTGGCATAGAGCTGACAATGTCAAAAACTAGGGCTTAGCATAACTTTTGATCTAGAGCTCCAATGCACCACTTTGTCTGGGAGGTAGGCTTGAGTAACAGGAACAATTAAGTCAACAGGATCTAGGGCAAGAAATGGCTGGAAAGCAAGAAATTTGATGATGAATTGAGATGAACTGGCTGCACTAGATCAGTTCTGGACAAAAACTTGGCAAAGCTATAACTTTTGATCTAGGCTGATTTAGGTGTCGGGCTAGAAGACAAAAATGTTCAGGAAGTTAAGGCACACACAGTGGACAAAGTGATTTGAGCTGAAAACGGTCGGGAACACTTTTCCGATCATCGGCGCCGGAGAAGAAACTCTGCTGATTGGGGTTTTCTGCTGCAGGCAACAAGAACTTAATTCCTTGCTTGGAGAGCATCTAGGAGGTATAGGGAAGCTTCTGGTACAATTAGATGGGCCGGAGGATCACTGGAGAAGCCTGGCGACGATCGCTGGTTTTCTGGTGAAGCTCGGTTTAGGGAAAAGGTTCGATTCTTGCTTAAATCTGAAATCCAACTTCACAGGCTTGCTTGATTTGGCTTACTGATAAATTTTGATTACAGATACGAAAGCTAATTTGGAGTAATTCGAGCTACATTGCCGGAACAGGCCATTTAGCAATCCCGGCGATCACCGGCGATAAGGTGCATGGTAATCCAATTAGATGGTACAGCACGATGAGGGAGACGAGGGGAACTCACAGATGCTGTTAATTTGGCAGGAGGTGCTGCAGTTGAGGCTGTCACCGTGAAGCCTCTTGCTGGACTCGCCGGAGAAGACGACGACAGCGAAGAAGTTTGTAAATCTGGCTAAGTTCTGGTGATGAGGAAGTGACACAAGGTATGGCTGTTTATATAGAGCAGTGGGCGTAGCTTGCAAGGAAGTAATAGCATTGAATTTGATGTCAGTTGATATGAGTTGCCGGGCACAGATGTAGCAACGGCGAACGGTGACGCGACGGCGCACTGGCGAGGCAAAACTGTTGCTACATTGGGACTCAATCGTGTCGGGCGGTGCAAAGCGGTGGCGACAACGGCTGGCAAGGCAAGCGACGTGGCAAGAAGATGCTGACAGCAGTCACTGCTGGTCACGCGGGGAAGCAGGCGCTGGTCGTCGACGTTGCAGCGACGCTGCCACGGTGACGGCTGAGGCGAGGACACGTGCGCAACAGCATGCACGATCAAGTTGCAAGCGAAGCTTGGCCGGCGGCGAACGTGCACGGCGCAAGGAATCACGGCGAGGCTTCGAGTCGTGTACAGCAGTTGGCCTGGTCGAATTAGGGGCCTGATTGCAATATTTGATTTTCACATTTGGACCAATCTGTAATTCTGGAGATTTGGAAGGTTAGAGTTGAATTTGATTTCACTAATCTGGTAGATTATTTTCAACAGAATATTTGACAAAGGTAATTGATAAGATTTGACGCATTTGAATAGTTTTCGATACAAACTGAAAATAGGGTAATTGAGGGTAACGTCAGATTTAAGTGTTATCGATTTCAAATTATGGCATTTAGGGTTCGATTTTGATATCTGCACAGAAGAGAGACTTGTGGCAAATAGCATTTTGAGAAGATTTGCCGAAGAAATTCTGAATTTGGAGTTAATCTGGAGATTTTAGCCTTTTTGGGTTTTCAGATATCAGATAAGGACTAATTTGCGATAACTCTTGGACTGATTTGTGAAAAGAGTCTAGATGATAGAATCTGGCTGTCAACTTTTTATATTAAGGTATGGACATACCCATGATCATATTCCAGGAATAATCTGGTCTGAACTTGGTCAAGATTTTGATTAAATCTGTATTTCTGAAACTTAGGGTATTTGGGTAATATATGGTATTTCTGTTTTCCAAAACAGAAGAAGTTGATAAATCTGGAATTTAGAGATAGAATTGGATCTAGGTTCTGAAGACTTTTAAGTTCAAAGTAACTGATAGATCACATCTGAACAATCTGATCTTAATTTGAGGTCATAGGATAAATTTTGGAGATTTTAGGGCTTGAGATAGAAACTGATCTGGCTATTACTACAGATACATGCATGCATGCTATTGATGAAAAAGGAAATTTTCGCCCCTAACTCAGGGCGTTACACTTGTTGTAATTTTTCACTTTTTCGTGTACTCTTTGTGCATAGATTGATTATAGTCTTATTGGTTAGTATTTGTATGCAATAACTGTGAATAACTGTCCATATTGGTTAGTATTTGTATTGGTTCGTATAAATTGAATGTGAATAAATGTGAACCACTGTGTAATGTGTCAATCTGTTCAATGTATATGTGAATGTACCCTTTTTTGCATCTGTACTGTATTGTGTATCCAGCCTTTTCTAACGGCTAGAAATAGCAAGCAGAGCTAGAAAACAACAACATTCTCTAACGGTAAACTACTAAAAATCCGTGAGAACACTACTTTTTGTTCTAACGGTATACTCTTAGTTACCCATTATAAGAGTGTACGTTGTTTTGACGGTAAACTACCAAACAATGGTGAGAACACTAATATTTGTTCTAACGATATACTCTTAGTTACCCGTTAGAAGAGTGTGTGTTTTTCTCATGGTATACACCAAATTAACCGTTAGAAGAGTGCAAGTTTTTCTGACGATAAACTCGCACGTAACCGTGAGAATACTGTTTGTTTTTCTTACGGTATACTACTAATTAACCATTAGAATAGGGTATGTTTTTCTGACGGTAAACTTCTATGCAACTGTGAGAATACTATTTTTTTCTAACGGATAGTGCTAGTTAACCGTTAGACTAGAACGGTTTTTCTGACGGTTATCTACGAAAATGCCGTTAGAATATTCGACTTTTCTAACGGCTATTTACCATTAGAAAATTTCTTGTCTTGTTCTATCGTGTCTATCTCTAACGGTACAAAAACCGTTAGTATAAGTGTGTTTTTTACCGTTAGAAGAAAGCTTTTCTGTACTTGTGCTACTAGAAAAATTATTTTTTTACTTCATGTGCATCGCATCGCAATGCCATAGGTTACTCAATTGGTGATATCAAAGGGATTAACTCTGAAATTTGCATGCATAGGATCTCTCTTGTTGATGAAACTAAAACCTCCTTGGAGCATCAATGTAGACTAAACCCTAACTTGAAGGAAACTATTAAAGCTGAAATTTCGAAACTACTAGAAGCGGGTATCATATATCCTATTTCTGATTATAATTGGGTTAGTCCTATTCATGTGGTTTCAAAGAAAGGAGGTATGACTGTGGTTAAGAATGCTAACAATGAATTGATCCTATTAGGCTTGTTACTAGATGGCGCATGTGTATTGATTATCTCAAATTAAATAGCGCCACTAGGAAGGATCACTTTCCATTACCTTTCATTGATCAAATGTTGCAAAGATTGGCCAAACATTCATATTTTTGTGTTCTTGACAAGTATGCGGGGTTCTTTCAAATCCTAATTCACCCCGATGATCAAGCTAAGACGACATTTACATGTCCTTTCGGTAGTTTTGCTTACCGCCAAATGCCATTTGCGTTATGTAATGCGCCTGCAACCTTTCAAAGGTGTATGATGGCCATCTTCTTGGATTTAATTGAGGAAATAATGGGAGTTTTAATGGATGATTTTAGCATTTATGGTTCCTCTTTCGATGCCTGTCTACATAATCTTTCTCAAGTCTTGTGCAGATGTGAAAATGTATACCTTGTGCTTAATTGGTAAAAGTACCAATTTATGGTTAAAGAAGGCGTGGTACTTGTCTACATAATTTTTGAACGAGGGATGAAGTTGACAAGGCAAAGATCGACGTCATAGCAATTCTTCCACCACCAATCAACGTGAAGGGCATACGCAGTTTCTTGGGACATGCAGGTTTTTACCATTGTTTCATTAAAGATTTTTCCAAAACTGCTAAACCTCTTACTCAATTGCTTAGTAAAGATGCGCCTTTTGATTTTGTTGAAAAATGTCTTTATGCTTTTAATCAATTGAAGCATGCATTAACTACTACTCCCATCATACAACCTCCAAATTGGATTGAACGATTTTATTGATGTGTGATGCTAGTGATTATGCAATTGGCTTTGTTCTAGGGCAAAGAACAAATAAAGTTTTACAAGCTATATACTATGTAAGCAAAACTTTGGAAGATGATCAAAGTAACTACACCACAACTGGAAAAGAATTGCTTGCTGTAGTGTATGTCATAGATAAATTTCGTCCATATTTGATTGGTTCACAAGTTATTGTGCATATTGATCATGCTGCTCTTAAGTATCTTTTGACCAAGACGAAACCAAGCCATGAGTTGCACGATGGATCCTACTTCTGCAGAAATTTGATTTAGAAATCAAAGATAAGATAGATACTGAGAACGTCGTCACCAACCATCTTTCATGACTCCTCACTGACACCGCAGACCTTCACATCAATGATGCTTTACCCGACGAGCACCTTTACTTGATTCAGCAAGAACCATGGTATGCTAGTTACGCAAATTATTTATTTAATCATGAACTTCCTCCAGGGTTGACGAATAGAGAATATAAGCGCTTCTTCCATGACATCTGACATTACTACTGGGACGATCCAAACCTTTTCAAAAGGGGAGTTGACAACATCTTTCTACGATGCATGCCCGACCATGGGATCCAAATCATACTTGAACACTGTCATTCATCTCCATGTGGTGGACACACCGGAGGTTCAAAAATAGCAGAAAAGGTATTGCAATCATGTTTGTTTTGGCCTTGTTAATTTAAAGATGCTTATAATTTTGTACAAAAATATGATCCTTGCCAGCGTTCTAGAAATTTGAGTAAAAACATGAAATGCCCTTAACAAACTTTTTTGAAATTGAGCTTTTTGTTGTATGAAGAGTAGATTATATGGGACCTTTTCCATCTTCTATGGGTAATTCCTACATCTTAGTTGCAATTAATTATTTTTCAATGTAGGTAGAGACTATTGCAACACCAACAAATGAATTAAAACATGTGATTAAATTTTTCAAAGCAGTCATCTTTCCCCGATTTGGTGTACTGCAAGCAGTAATTGGTGATGACGGTGCGCATTTCACTAATTACCAATTACATAAATTGTTGATGAAATATAGGTTTATTCATAAAGTTGCTCTTGCATATCACACTTAAACAAGTGGACTGGTTGAAGTCTCGAACGGAGAAATCAAACGATCTTGCAGAAGGTGGTGCCATCGTCATGTACGGATTGGGCTCTCAAACTTTCCGATGTTATTTGGGTATATCGCATTGCATTGAAAACTCTGCTAGGTATGAGGTCTTACAAAATTGTATTTGGTAGGAATTGCCATTTGCCTATTGAATTGTCACACAGGGCGTTATGGGCATTACAAGAACTCAATTGCAACTTCGACAAAGCGGGACAAAGGCGAATCCTCAAATTGCATGAACTAGAAGAGTTTCAAAACAACTCCTATGAAAGTGCCTTAATTTACAAAGATAACACGAAAAATTGGCATGACAAATGGATCCTCAACTGTGAGTTTAAACCAAGTGATTTGATTTTATTATTCAAAATGCGATTGAAATTGTTTCCTGGAAAATTTAAATCGTGTTGGATTGGGCCATACGCAATAGAAAAAGTCTTCCTGTGTTCCTCCCAACCAAATAAAAGGCATGGGATTTAGGATTACTAATGAGGATTATTATTTTTCAGTAAATGAATTTGTAAATCTTATATGGTTAAAACCTAGGGGCACTTTTCATGGTTCTCTAATTTGCAACCCCAGAATAATTTGGAATGCTATAACCGAGGAAGGGCAACACCTCTTTCAACCCAGTAAATCAAAAGCAACCACAATTTGCAATCCCGCCTTTTGCTATTTGTAGTGTCTCATGGCTGGGTCATTTTTGGGCTGCAATAGTAATCAGGAAAAAGTTTTACAAACTGAGGTCGAATTTCTTTGGGCTATGTTAGGCAAAATTCAACTTTCTTCCACTGCCTATTTTGCCCGTCACCTTGAACTAATCGGTAAGGATTTACGCAAAACCTCACCCGTAGTCTTAGGTGGCATAATCACTCACATTGCATCCTATGTAGGGTTTAATGCTAATGATTATCGAGAATTTTTTTCTGGAGCCACTCTTGACCTAACTTCATTGCTTACAATGGGGTTTTGTAGGAGGAAAGAGAATTCATTCTGTTGGTTTATTAATGGAATTCCCTCCATCCTTTTGCCCAATGTTTCTCGGACAAGCTTATCTAATGAGCAAAATTGGAAATTGCTCCCATCTAGCTCATCTGGTCATAGCTCCTCACGCGCCGCTGAATCTGACCATCTGGCAACGCATGATTTTGCCACTCTGAATGCTTCCCTAGAGTCCTTGTGCACTAGTTTCTCTGACTTTAGGTCGGAATTTGCAGATTACAGGGCTACGATGGATTCCAGGATGGACCACCTCACTGACCGCGTGGATCGCCTCTACGACTATCATGGACACGCAGGGAAAATCCTACCAGACAACACATATCCAGGCGCACGTACACACCACAGGGACCATCTTCACAACCCCGGCCTTCCTCCACAACCCTATCCACCACCTACCTATCCATAATATCCTCCACCATATTTCCACCAACCACCTCCACCACCCTCTGATGATTGATCTTCAAGGTACGCAACTTTTTATTTTTATTTTTCTTTTCTTTTTCATTTCATTTTGTTTTTTTTTCAAGTTTTCATTAGCGACGGCTTGGACTGAGCCATTGGAGCTACGTGGACCACAACACCCTCTTTCACCACAGCATCTTTAACCTCCAGACACCACTACCGCAAACGGTAATTTGTATCTCTCTCCAAACATTGAGAACAATGTCTGATTTAGCTTTTGGGGGGTAGTCACTTAAACATTTGCTTAGTCTTCAACGAATTATCATTCCAACCTCTTGCCAATATAAACTGAAAAATAAAAATTATATCAAATTGGAACGCCTGGTTTTGAAGATAATCTTTAATCAATTAGATGACTATTCTATCACATCTTTGCATATGATCCATTGAACTTAGTGACGGAGATTATTACTCGAGTAATCTGTTTGTGCCTTTCTATGGTCGCCAGCAACCATGAAGAGAGATCATGTGATAGTCCAAGATATTCTGAACTAAATCTATTTGTCTCTGCCTTTCTGTGATCTCTCACAGCCATGGAGAGAGATCACCTGATAGTCCAAAACTTTTTGGACTTAATGAGGCCCTTCACGGATGATCATTACGCTAACGAAGTATCCATGGTCTCAATGTTTGTGGCTGCAACCTTTTTGATAGCAATACCTAAGGTCGCAGAGTTCGTGGTCACTACCCGCAGATACTATGGTCACGGAGACATGGTAATCCCCAATATACGGTCGCAGGCAGTATGAAACCATGAAACAAGAGAGTTATCTTTGACCCTCTTCATGAGGAAACTAATAGTGGTTTCTTTATATTTACCATGTTAGTGAATTAAGACAAATACTAAACCTGGAAGTACCTTCGATTCAAGAAAGGAAGGTTTGGTCGAGACACATATTACCAACCACGGTTTAAGAGTTATGCAGTTGTGTTGTCATATCATAACCGTTCTTTGACTGATACATTTAGTTATTCCCTGGGTAATGTAAGTCTCTCTTCACTGACAAGATAATTTCTTAGAAGGATGAATGTGCAGTTATCCATAACCGTCACGATATAACTGGTGGGCAGCAACTCCTTCAAACCACTATATAGCAACCGCTTGCAACCGCCAAAGCGTCCCTCTGATGAAGCAACTGATGCCTCTTGACGAAGTATAAAAAGGGCGTTAGAACTTGTAGAAAAGGGATACGACATGGGGTGAGAAGAGACATCAATAGAGTTAGTCAATACATAGATTGTTAAACTCTTTATCCTTTGTAATCCATCATCTCGATAGTGAAAATACAACAAGAGTAGGGCTATTACTCAGACTACGAGGGCCCAAACCTGTATAAACACAGTGTGTCTGGTTTCATTTTTATAGTGATATTCTTTGGTGATTGATAGATATTGTCCCCCTTCTAAATAACATAAATTCATGTAAGGTTGGCATGGGACATTCTCCCAATCGTTGACAGCTAGCGGCGACTGTGGGGATCGATAGGACATTTTCTTCTTTAGCAAGGTTAGCCGTATCTATGGATCCTATGCCCTGTGCATACGATTCAGAGAACGACTTCGATCTTGCCGACTATGCCGATATCATGGATGAAGATGATATTCCCATGGAAGAGATCGATGTCGCCCTCGAGCCCAATGCCGTGGAGAATTCTACTTCGGCTCCAGTCATGTCCATTGACTGAAAACCCGAAAGTGTAGTTCACTTGCCTTCTGTGAGCCTTGCCACATTGGAAGGCGAGTATGAGCCACAACCCATTGCCTTGACCACTGCAGGTGCTAGGGATTTCGATGCATTTGCGTCAGATATGGGAGATCCTGGCAATTACCACTCGTTGAGTCTGGAAGAATCTGCTCCGGACAATTTTCATTCGCTCCTTGACTTTGAGTGCGACTCAGAAAAGGAGGAGATGTTCTCTCTGCCTACGGTTTCGGCTCCACGGGAAGTAGCTGAACTTTCCGCGGAGACCCCGGAGCAACAACTTGCTCGGGAAGAAGAGGACCACAAATGGCAAGAAGATGAAACTCGCTTGCGGCGAGAAGAAGTTTGCAAGAGCACAGAAGAAACTCTGCGCCTTTCACAACTTCGCCATGACGCCATTAACCTCGGCCCTGGAACGTCCCGCCAACGACCTCCTGGTTGGCGCAGGCACGACCAATCACCACTCACAGATCTGGATCATTCCCCAACGGCTGAGGCGACAATGGGTAAGACTCCTCTGGCTCCCTGAAGAAGTACATAGCAGCACACTCACGTGATTGCAGAAGCACTTTCTAACCCTCCCGCCGGTTTCACAAATTACGACATGCTAACATTTTCATGACTTGATCCAAGTGGATCTCAGGTCGAGTTTAGAATGGATTCACGACCATGAAAATGAGCGCGACCTTGGAAAGGTTTGTGACCTTAGAAAGGATTCGATCTCTGGTCGAAGTTGTAGTCTGATCCAAATATATATATAACTAAGTCCTATCTGTTCAGGTTTAATTAGTTGCCTGAGTCTAATACATTTAGGTTATTGGGTCTGATACGTACTCATACGATTGGACTATAAATATTTTGTAATAGTTATAGTTTAGATCATCGAAGAGTCATAGAACTTATTTAAGTCCTAGACACTTATGGTTCATTGATCGACGTAGGAGAGTGCGTCCTAACGTTCGACGTGTACAAGCCCTCTTTGAAAGATAGAGTTGTACAATTACTTTGAGATGTAATTTTTTATGAACCTTTGGGTTTGGGTAATTTCGAGTAAGATCCTATAATTCTGCATAGTAGCATTTGATCGAGTATAGACGAAACCCGTCTCTACTTCAACCAGAGTGATCAACATCCGAGTGGATCTAGTCCAAACTTGGTCTAGGTCTCAATCTGATCAAGTTGGTATCAGAGCAACTATCTTGCCCTACGGATGGTGAAGACTTGCTAGGGTTACTAAACCTCCGGCGAAACTCCAGGTGATCAACTGACGCTTCCTACAGTTGTGTCTCCGAAGATGTCTTGTGATACATCTGTTCAAGCTTACCTAGCCGAATAGGTGGCTAAGCTCTCCACTGACATGGATATCGTGCTTGCTTGGATTAAGCAGCAGGCCATGGCTGGACCTCCTGCAGTTGATGCTTCAAAAGGCAAGGTTAAGGGTGTGAAGACTGGTGAAGACTTGCGCTAGATAGACAAAGATGAAGACGAAGACGACCCATAAGACCGACGACCCTGCCAACACCTCCTTAGCTATCGGATCTTTTAAGGTCGACGCTGAGATAACCATATATGATGGGGTGATCAATGCTGAGAGGCTGGATTTGTGGATCGACTAGATCGAGATCTACTTTGACCTAAAAGGGTTCACTAGTGCTCAAAATGTGAAATTTGCACCTTTGAAGATGAAGGACCACCCCAAGATTTGGTGGAAGGCCCTTGTCGCCAGTGGTGAAGGTAATGACCTTAGGTGGGGCCAATTCAAAAATTCTACCCGATGGGTTACCTTGAGGAGAGATGGGATCATTGGCACAGGTTGTATCAGCGCCGTGACAAATCCGTCCAGGATTATATGACGGAGTTCCAGAGACAAGGAATGGTCATTGGCATCTCGCTGTTTGATCCTCAGGCAATCCGAAAGTACATGTCTCACTTGTACATAAAAGCTTTCTTCTATCGGTAAAAAACACACTTGTACTATCGGTTTCTGTACCATTAGAGATAGACACGATACAACAAGACAGGTCATTTTCTAACGGTAAATAACCATTAGAAGAAGTGCACTATTCTAATGGCATTTTCGGTGACAACCGGTAGAAAAACCTTTCTAGTCTGACGATTATGAATGAGTTTACCGATAGAAATACTTACACTCTTCTAACGGTTAAATGAGAGTGTACCGTTAGAAAAAAGGATTGTACTCTCATGGTTGTGTATGAGTTTACCGGCAGGAAAAGTTACACTATTCTAATAGTTAATTAAGAGTCTACTGTGAGAACAAAAGATAATATTCTCACGGTTGTGAATGAGTTTACTGATAGAAATACTTACAGTCTTCTAATGGTAAATTAAGAGTTTACCATGAGACAAAATCATAGTACTCTCACGATTGTGTATGAGTTTACTGACAGGAAAAGTTACACTCCTCTAATGGTTAAGTAAGTGTGTACCGATAGAAAAAATATTGTTATTTTCTAACTCTGTTTGCTATTTAGGCGTTAGAAGAGTATATTCACAATACAGTACATTCACATATATAGTACAGATGCAATACAGTACAGATTGGATACACAATACAGTACAGATGCAAAGAAGGGTACATTCACATATACAATTTATTCACATATATACGAACCAATACAAATTACAATTCAATATGGACAAATCTATGCATAGAGTATATATAAACAAATACTAACCAATAAGACTACATATAAACAATCTATGCACAGAGTACACGAAAAAGAGAATTGACAACAAGTGAGCGAAAAGCTTGTCATGGCGGTTCGTTGGGCGCAACTTCCTCCATAACATATTTAGCCCACATTTGTCGGAGATCTCTAATCTTTGCATTGTCGTATTGGTCTTTGGACATGGCGATTTGCAAGAATGTGTGAATACTAAGTAACTAACTTCCTAATTTTAAACGTGACACCCAATTTACAAATTTGAGTTAGCAATCGATGCTTACCTGGGGGAATTGGGCAAAGTTTTTCCGCACTAGGTCATACATGTACCGCTGCACATAAAACCCGCATTCCCACGATTGCGGCTACTAATGGGACTAAGATAATTGCATATGCAAAGACATGTTAGCTACTGTTTCCATAAACTAATTAAGCATAAACAAAAAGTCTCGTGAGTACGTCATATTCTTTCCAAGCTATTAGGGAGCCCTGCGGTGTGGCATGCCTCCCTCCAGTGGACACATATTTCTCAAAAGCTCTGCATTTCAGTTAGCATTGCCGGTTAATGTATTATCATTAGCTAGTGAGGTCAAAATTTAAATCAAACATGTTACTTACGCCTCCATATTCCCCTTGACCACATATTCGTTCGATAATCTGTCGCGCATCGAATCGAGGTAGTACACCTCGTTTCTCCACGGACAAACCATGATGAGGATCCAGGGGCCCCTACATTGTACGTAAAAGAGGACCGCTAGCTCAAAGTATATCTCAGGTGTAACATACAAGATTGAGTTAAATTAGTATGAAATGCACTAACCTTTGGTGGTATGGCACCAGAATGAACTCCCTGTCCAGCTGCGCCATTAGCGAATTCGATATGTAGTGCTCGGCATGCGCGGCGTCGTGCTCTAGAATCGTGAGGCTTATTTTCTCTGGGTCGAGGAAGCCCACCTTGTTACACACAGCCTCCGATGCTAGCCTGACATGCACCTACATGCAATGGACGACATTAGTATTGCACCGAAAGTTACTACATTTCAAATGAACTGCAGCAATACAGAGTTAGGAAACAGAGTTAGAAAACATAAATATATAGGATCAGCAAACTCACCGGACTCCAGTCCGTATGATGGACATATCGAGCTCCTACCAGTTGTAGAGGTCGAACAGATCCTCGTGTACCACGGATATACTCCCGGGCTCACGGAGGAACTGCCCAAGCCAATAGGGAACTAAGAAGTTCAGGTTGCGCCGAGCTCGGTGTAGGTACCACTCGTGGAGGTCTCTGGTTGTTCGATCCAATTTGCGCAAAGCTGCCTCCGACACGAGTGGGAACCCGTTCCTGAACCTCTCCGGCTGTCCCTTTCGCCCTTTGCCCTTGCATTTTGCCGGGGGCTAAGCGCGTACCTTCGAAGGCAAGGGTGAGGTGATGGTGGCTTTCTTCTGAGGTGAAGGTGTGGATGCGCTGGCTGGGGTCGTGGCCGTCTTTGCGGTGTTCAGGTCCGCACGAGATCCCTCTTGCCCCGATCGAGTTGGGGGCGCAGTCCCCTAGTAGTACACCGGCAGGCCACTTCAATTAATGAACACGTATGTTAGATTTTGCATGTTGAGTGTACTGAGTAGGATGTAATCTAAAATGTGTAGGATTTACCTACTGTATTAGAACACACTTTTTGGGCCACTGTACGTAGGATCCCACTGCCTCAGCAAGTGTTTGCATTTCCTCCGTTGGGACTGGCAACGGAGAATCGTTGTAGCCCGTCATGGCCATGTCCGCCTGTACCTTTGTGAATCCCAACCGCAGAGGTACGCAGTGGATCCAGACATCCTCCCTAGACAGATATACGAAATCGTGTGCAAGCACTGCCTGTCGGTCGCCTAGGTGAGTCAGTAGGCTGCAGCACTCTGGCTTCTACAAATTTTTAACAATTAAAACAGGTTAGCGAAGCAACTCTAACAGAACGGGAGTGGCATCAACTTAAGTGAGTTGAAGGCTTGCAATACCTCAAGTAGATCCACTGGATCCGCAAGGACCATCGAAGAGAAACTGCTCATCCGACCCTGCGGGGAACTGTTGCCTTGGTCATCTGCATCTGCACTCTTGGCTAGCAATGCTTGTTTCAGCTGTGCAAACTCTTCTCTCATTTGTCCGACCTCAGACTACACCTCAGCCCGTATCTCCGTCCGTACCTCAGCCCGTATCTTCTCGGAGAGGTCCGCTTCCTTCTCCTTCTAGGTGTGGGTCTTCTTCCTCGATGGAGCCGGATCTGCGAAACCGGCCTTCCACGGCACAATGGCTCCCATGGTTCGTGTCCTCCCGGGATGCTCCTTATTTCCTAGAGCCCGGGTAAGGATCTCGTTCTCCCTCTACGGGGTAAACAATCCCTCCATTGCCTCCTTCTGAAAAGAGATTTACTACATTTAAAGCTACCTTTGGAGACAAATACATATGTACACTTGTGCGCACACAGTTTACGAGGTTATCCAACTTACCATTCGCTTCACAACCTCGGCGTCCCTAGGGTTTGTGAACTACACAGACCCCATGGACGACACGGACCCTCTCCCCCTCCACCACTGCTTGCACCTCACATCCCGGATCTCAGAGAGCGGCAACTCAGGGGAGTCGAGGACATAATTTTGTTCGTCTTCTTTCCTCCACTGTTCCTCTTCTGGATCGCCTTATTCTTCTCCCTAAGGGCCTTGAACTTGTCGGTCCCCTTCTGCTTGGTGAATTCCTCCCATACCTCCTCTAATATGAAGGGGTACTTCTCACAAGGAGATTTGCCCGCAGCGAGGAAGGTACTGATGAGTGAGCTCTTAAAGGTTTTCTATGTTCCGTTCATATCCTTCAAGCAGGCCGTCCAAGATTTATCGTTGGGGATGTTCCACTTAGCTTGTTTCCAAACAATGCATACAATTAATCACGAGTTAGTTAAACATTAGGATAAGCCAAGAGAACGTGATTACGAAAGAGTTCAGCGATTTCAGTTAATTTAACATTCACTTCCACCCACAACCTATCCCTCTCGTCCGCCGTCACGTCCTTCCAGCTCTGGACAGTGATCTTCACCCTTTCTTTCGCCAACAGCCCAACGTAGGCTGCGTACTTCCCAGAAATCTTTCTGATCGGCCTCCCAAATTTGTTGAACTCACAAGAAAGATCGGTGCGTTTGGCCGGATGGCCCAACGTCATCGTGCCTCACCCCACCCTCTTGCGCTGGGATGAACTAGCATCTTTAGTTATGTTGGCCCTAGTCGAACCACTACTATCATCCGATGAAGATGACGACATGTCTTTCCCTACAAAACCATCAACAAACCATCAAAAATTTAATGGAAACAGAAACCTAATCGTTTTACAAAGCAAAAGCACCTATTTTAAATATTTATTCTATTGGTAAACACAGCAACTACCGATAGAAGATAAGATTCTATTTCTGAGCATTTTCATCTACACATTTTCATAGGAAGCAGGCAACATATGGCAATTAATTCTTCTTGGAGTTCCATAACTCAGTTGAGGATTGGAGACTAATTAGGGTTGCTAAAGGGATGTCTGAAGAAAATAGTCCTAAACGGTATGCAAAAATTGTTCAAGTGTTTAGCAATTTTTTCTATCGGTACACACATGAGCTACTGTAGAACATAACAATGTTTTCTATCGGCAAAGATATGAGATACCGATAGAAGATGTTTATAAACACCAACAACATATAAAGTACATTATATGGCAATTGGATACAATTGATCACACATACAGCAGTATAGATAATTTCAAATCTCAAAATAGGTTCATGTGGCAATTAATCTTGGAGTTCCATAACTCAGTTGAGGATTAATTGGAGACTAATTCTTCTTAGTTTCAATGAGAGTGTAAAAAACTGATCAAAGTATTCTCTCTATGTGACATTGCGTGGTTCATGTCCTTCCAGATCCTAAGTTTTAATTCTTGTTGAACTTTTACGACAAAATGAACAAACATAGAAAACATGGTACTGACTGTTTCTTGGCCTATATAATATAGCAGGCCAGATTGACACAGAAATTTTTTCTATTGGTAAACACATGAGCAAACGATAGAATACAACGATTTTTTCTATCGGCAAATGCAGGAGATACCGATAGAAGATGTTTAAGAACACCTCCAACATATAAAGTACATTACATGGCAATTGGATACATTTGATCAGACATACAGCAGTATAGATAATTTCAAATCTCAAAATAGGTTCATTACAACACTGGAACATATTACGTCAACCCAAGTTTAAATCAACAATGCCTGTGGAGTTTACAAAATCCTACAAAATAGCGAACCATAGTGTAAAAAACACTAAGATCAAATAAGGAAGACACTGGAAAAAGAACGACGAATTAGGGTATTTTATGGCGATCAGTTGTGGTGATGGAGAGGCGGTGTAGAACGCAACAGCGGCCGGCGAAGGACGAAAATAAGGACCAGCGGTAGTGGCGAACCGGGATCCAGGCGGTGATTGTCGTGCGGCAGTGAGGAAGTGGTCACCGGCGAGGTTTGGGGTTTTCGCGCTCGAAGAGACACAGTGCTATAAGTTGGAACGGTTCGACTGGAGGGAAACTCTCGGGTGATGTTTAATAAAGATGTGTGGGCCTTTTCTATCTGTACAAACGAGAAATACCGTCGGTCTAATGGTTTTCTTCTAACGGTACAACAAAATAATACCGACAGAACATGTTTGTGCACTCACTACTACAGAATTCATTATCACAGTCGGGTCAAAACAGTCATCACAGACGGTTCTGACCCGTCAGTGATATTCGAGTCAGTGATAATCGAGTACTATCACTGACGGTTTTAAACCGTCTGTTATTTTTCCCTTCATAGACTGTTATAAGATCAAAACCGTCTGTGATAATCATAATACACAGACTATTATAACATCAGAACCGTCTGTGTTACTCTTAATACACAGACTATTATAACATCAAAGCCGTCTGAGATACTCATACTACCACAGAGGGTTATGATCTGAAAACCGTCAGTACTAATATGAGTATCGCAGACGGTTCTGACCTGAAAACCATCTGGGATACTCACATTATCAGAGACTGTTTTGACCTCAGAACTGTCTGTGATACTCAATTATCACAGGCGTTTAGGACCTCAAAACCGTTTGTGACACTCACATTATCAGCGACGGCTTTGAGGTCAAAACCATCTGCGATATTATCATTATCGGCGACGGTTATAATCTCGGAGCCGTCTGTGATAGTGTCTTATCACAGACGGTTGTAATGTCCGAACCGTCTGTGTAGTAAGAGTATCACAGACGGCTTTGAGGTCAAACCCATCTAGGATACTCACATTATCAGAGACGGTTATGACCTCAAAACCGTCTGTGATACTCATTTGTCACAGACGGTTATGACATCAGAACCGTCTGTGATCAAAACCATTTGCGAGGACGGTCATAATCTCAGAGCCATCTGTGATAGTGTCCTTATCACAGACGGTTGTAATATCAGAACCGTTTGTGTAGTAAGAGTATCACAGACGGCTTTGAAGTCAAAACCATCTGTGATAGTGTCATTATCGGCGATGGTTATAATCTCAGACAGTTTGTAAGATCAAACCCGTCTGTGCATATTAATATTATTTTTAATAAATTTCTTTTGTTTGTGACTAGCCTCAGGAATCATGCTAGACATGTCCTCTATACAAATAGCATTTCATATGTACAGTTCATTTCATACATGCACAGTACTCAAATATATACAGCCTCATACATGCACACAACTTAGAAACATGTACAGTAGCATTTCATATATACAGCATAGAACTCAGAAATATGTGCAATTGAGAGCATTTCATATATACAGCACAGAACTCAGAAATATGTGCAATTGGGATTGAAGAAATAAATGTAATTGACAATTAAAGTCAGTATGTTAGATATATGTACAAATAAATGTAAGCCCGCACTAATATGAACCTTGTGGGTCCCTAAACTTCCCCTTGGTTGATATGACCTCCGTAAGGAAAATCTCAGCGAGCATCCCTCGGACAATACCAATCTGCCGAGGGTCAAAGCTTTCCGAAGGGAAGTCGACCCCCTGCAGCAAGAGTTGGTACAGAAAAAATTAACTCAATGCAGTTGTAAATTCTGTCAAATCGATACAAAGGGGAGCAGTTGTATACCTCGGGGAAATCTGGGCAGTCAGGGGTGATGATCAGGTCATACATGTGGCGCATCACGTAGAACCCACATGTATTTTCATCCGGCTATTGATGGCACTGCCAATTTACAGACCGAGAGTTAGATGGGGACACGTTATAAAGTAAAACAGATGCCAGTTGAAATTTGTACCAAAAATTGTAACCACCAAAACTTATTGGCTCGCCGCTCGTGTTGTCGCCCTCCCTTGGCAAAGTAGTTCGTGAAAGCCCTGCGATAGTCAAAATTGACAGTTTGAGGATATTCGAAATTGACAATTTGAGGACAGTAAATGTAGATGCAAGATAGGTCCACATGAATATCATAACCTTTCGAATACATCTCGTGCACCGCAATACTCGTACCCTTTCCTCTGCAATGAAGCAAGGTAGAGCACCTTGTTCCTTTTTGGAATAAGTACTAGCAGGTTCCAGTGGTAGCTACATGTTACACGTAAAGAATTAATAATTTAATCTAAGTTTGGGGGTGTGCATATGGAGACAGTAATCTACGGGTGAAGTACTGATGAAAGCACTCACCTTTGGTTGTAGGGTACAAGTATGTACTCCTTGTCGACCTGAGCAAGCAACCCTCTTTTGATGTAGTCGACAACGAAGTCTACGTCGGTCCTAAACATCATCTCAGCGACCATCTGGGGGTCCAAGAAATGAACAGGTTTGCACTTAGATTTGGCATAGCTGGTCATGCAGCTACACGGAAGTAACCAATTGATAAATGACATATATCCGGATATGCACGAACAGGTGTAGGATAGTAGGATACTTACAGCACCCAAGACTGTAGGATTGACATGTCGAGCGCATCTTTGTTGAGTAAATTGTGCAGGTCTTTGAAGCTCACCGGGTAGGTCCAAACGTCGTTATGGAACTCTGCCACGGTGTACTTGACCATGATGTGCGCCAGACGTTGCGTCCTGGTCTGGTTTGTCCTCTTCATGTACCATCCATGCAGGCTCTTGCATGCTATCCCCATGGTAGAAATTGCAGCATCGGAGGCCATGGGCATCCCCAGATTGAACGGCATGAGAGCTGGCGCACTCTTCTCACTCTCCTTCGCCGGGCTCTTCTTTGCTTTGCCCCTACTAGCCAGCTTCTTGAATGGCTGCCTCCTAGTCGGAGTCAGCTTCGTCATCGAACCCGTTGGTTGGCTTCTCGGAGGGGTCGGCTGGATAGTAGGCCAAGTGTCGGTCTGTGATGTAAGAACCTACGTATTAGTATACTAACTCCGAGGGCTATTATTACAGTATGAATTACAAACTGGTGGGGGAATTACCTCATCCAGGACGATGTCTTTCTTGGGCCATTGCACGAACGTCTGCACCGCATCCCCAAGAGTGGTAATCTCATCGTTCGGCGGCTTCTCCAACGAAAAACCCTTGCAATGGTCGGAGACACTATCCACCAAGACCCGTGCCAAACCCTTAGATAGAGGGACACCGTGGATTGTGGCCCCCGCCGTGCATGGCTGCGCCATCCCACTGGCAGCCTCAATCGGGAAGAGACCGACCAGCACCATAAGCTTGCAGGAGGTAGGTTCATACAAACAGTGCGCATTAACATATCGAATTTCACCGCTTTTCACTTTCGAATGAATTAACATAGAAAAACGGTCATTACCTGTAGAATGTCCACCGGATACTTTGGAGAGGGCTCCATCTGCGGAGACCCCGGCACAGACGCGCAGCTACTATGGTGGACAAGAATGGGGCTCGGTAGTTCCGCTGCTACAAGGGGGGTGCCCTGGGACGCCTTTCTTAGCTTGTCATACATGGACCGCATCTCCGCCATCTGCTGCAGGAGTGCTTTGTCCCGAGCAGTGAACTCCGATCGCATCTCCTCCTTGAGACGTTAATCGCGGGCTTTGTGGGATCTCTTTCTCCTCTTAGCCGCCTCCTCATCATCAAGGAAACCATCCCTCCAAGGCACAGTGGCAACGAGGCCGTGCACGCGGCCTGGATGCTCCTTGTTTCTGAGCGCCACTGTGAGGATATCCCTGTCCCTCCTCGTGTTGAACTCCCCGGATGCTGCCTGGGCACTCAGCGTCACTTGCAAGAGGAGAACTTTGCAATACAACCAATTGCATGCGTGTTACGAGGATAGTAAGTGATCGTACAATCTTACCAACCGGTCGATCACTTCCCTGTATGCAGGGTTATTCACAGAGACACTTCCGGAGGAGGTCATCGTCGATCTTGCTCAGCACCAATTGCGGGCGCGGACGTCCGTTATGCCAGCATAAGGACCATCGGACAAAGACTGTGAAGCCTCCTCATCCTGCTTCCTCCACAACACCTTCTTCCCCACATACCCACTGGTGCCTATTCTGTGTGGGTGGGTATTCTTGTCCTGGTTAGCCTGGCCCTTCGCACTAAGCTCCTAGAACTCAGGCTTGCCATTCATCTCCACGAACTGCTGCCATGCCTCGGGAGTCACGAAAGGGTAGTCATTGAAGGGGGTCTTCGACTCCTTCATATAGTGCCTAACAAGTTCGCTCTTGAAGTTCCTCCACACCTTGTTTATTGTCATAAGTGTCCTCCAGCGGACGGTGAACTGGCGATCCTCGGGAATGTGAAACGCCGCTTGCACTTCTTCCCACAGCGCATCCTTGCACTCTGGGGGCACTTGACCCCAGTCGGAGGTGGTGATGGGCACCCGCTTCCTTGCGACTTTGCCGCATAGTGAGCGGTACTGACCAACAAGTTTGTCCGGAGCTTCCGGCACTCCATTGTCATCGAACTGTACGTGCTGCTTTTCCTGCTTGTCAAGACGCGCGCATGTCATCCGGCCTCGCCCCTTTCTCTTCTGCGACGTGGTCACATTGGACACGGCGACCTCTGCCCCAGGCGTCTCATCGCCAGCGAGGTCACTCTAACTCCCCAGTGGTGCATTTTGTCACCAGACATATCAGTTCCTAACATAAGTGAAAGAGAGAACAATTTAAGTAAATCTGAAACTAATAATTCTATAACAAAACCCATATACTTATAATTAACCAATAATGACATAAACGGTGGGGAGGCAACGGAGGTGATCACGTCAGACGGTGGGAGGAGATGGAGGTGATCGCGCTAGACTGTGGGGAACCGATGGAGGTGATCGCGATGGACGGTGCGAGGGCGGAGACAGCTAGGGCAAACAGTGGCTGGAAATGAGCGGGACAAAGCCCCCCTTGAACTATGTACCGAGTAGAGATTATAATAGTCGGTCCTATATTCACAATCGTCTGTGATAATATTATCACAGTCGGTTCTCAACTCAAAACCGTCTGTGATAATCTCCATAGTGATAATCTACAGGGAGGTCATCACCGACGGTTTGAGTTTAGAACCGTCTGTGATACTCATTTATCACAGACAGTTTTGACTTGAGAACCGACTGTGACTTCACGAATGCACGTTAAGAACTTGAAGCATCGGACACTGTTGGGAATGTCACAGTTGGTCCTATATTCGTAACGTCTGTGATAATATTATCATAGTCGGTTCTCAACTCAAAACCATCTGTGATAATCTCCATAGTGATAATCTCTAGAGAGGTCATCACAAACAGTTTTGAATTTAGAACCATCTGTGATACTCATTTATCACAGACGGTTTTGACTTGAGAACCGACTGTGACTGCATGAATGCACGTTAGGAACTCGAAGCGTCGGACATTGTTGGGAATATCACAGTCGGTTCTAGATTCATACCCATATGTGATAATTTATAACCGTCTGTGATAATCTCTCCAGTAACTCTGTAGCCCTGCAACTCTTAATGGTCGAAAACTTGTTTTAAATGAACACTCAGATATTTCAAATGGAGTCCAATTGCTCCGTAAATTGGTTATAATGTAGATATGAAAATTGGTTACAATGTGGAGCATGCTCAAATAAATTTAACATACAATGTGGAGCATGCTCAAATAAATGTTACATACAAATGGGGACTTTGACCGACAATTTCCACATACACAGCCATGTTATCCTCAACTTTCCACTTGCTGTGGCCCTGCAAAGATGAGAATTAGAGGAGATATATAAGCTATACCAATGAAAACAGAGAGATAAGGACGTACAGTTGATTACCTTTAAAGTATAACCCTTCCTGGTGATCCATACGCACGTAACTGGTTTCGTCGGTGTCTTCAGTATCAACCTGTACGCCATCTCCAAATGGAGGCATCTCATCAAATTGATTGTATTCCTCCTCGTCTAGGACATTTCCAACTCCAACAATCCTTCTCTTGCCATGAAAGACGACGTGCCACTTCTTATTGGCCAGGTCAGTGACAGAAATGACCTGAATGGATTGCTTCGCAAGTATGAATGGCTCATCTTTATAAGCAACTCGATCGAGATCCACAAAACTGAAACTGTAACTGTCAACCTTCACACCCTGTGGGATTTGGACCCATCGGCATCGAAACAGGGGAATCTTGAATAGTATGTAATCGAGCTCCCAAATTTCTTCAATGAACCCATAGTGCGAGTTCAATCCACATACTACCCTTGTTGGGCCTGTCTCAGTGAACTCCTCATGGAAAGCTTCTACGCAAACTCCAGTATTTTGCACAGCGCTCTTTCGATCTTGAGCTTTCGTGTAAAATGTATACCCATTGATGTCGTATCCCTGCCATGTCTGTACAGTAAACGTGGACCCTTTTGCCAACCATTTAAGGTTCTCACTTGCGGACTCTCCAGTGATTCGCACTTTCATCCACGCGTTGAATTGACTGTTATGTTGTCCCGTGATCCAAACCTCGGATCGGCAAGGATTATCTTATCATAGCATCTCCTTGTGATCATCGATGTACGGAGACACCTCCGTCATGTGTTGCAAGACCCAAAAATGAGCTTTCGAGTACATATCGAAATCAGGACTAATGGCTCTCTGTCCAATAGTGCCAACACCATCATGCCTCCCCTCATGACGAGACACAGGAACTCCTATTACTTCTACCTCGGCCATGTAATCGACGCAGAACTCAACAACCTCTTCCGCTGCATAACCTTCGACAATGCTACCCTCGGGCCGAGACCGATTCCTCACGTAGGCCTTAAGTACACCCATGTACCTCTCGAATGGATACATATAACGTAGGAACACGGGTCCACATATCTTGATTTCTCTGACAAGGTGGACGGTGAGATGGACCATGACATCAAAAAACGACAGAGGAAAATAGATCTAAAGCTGACAGAGAGTTCGAACCACCTCCCTCTGCAGAGAATCTAGTCCATCGGGATCAATGACCTTGCAAGAAATTGCATTGAAGAAATAACACAGCCTCGTGATCGTCTCTCTGACCTTATGCGGCAGAATACTCCGGATGGCAATAGGAAGAATTTGTGTCATCAACACGTGACAATCATGAGACTTCATACCCAACAATTTCAAATCGCCCATAGACACAAGCTTTTTCATATTTGCGGAGTAACCCGATGGAACTTTAACACCATAGAGACACTTACAGAGTTCTGTACTCTTAGCCTTGCACAAAGTGTAGCATGCAGGAGGAGGTATATACGGCCTTTATCGTCCTCTCTCGGTGCTAGCTTGGGCCTGATTTGCATTTTGATCATGTCATGCCGCACATTGACGCCATCCTTTGTCTTCCCCGGAATGTCTAGCAATAGGCCGGTTAAACTGTCGCAAACATTCTTCTCCACATGCATGACATCAATGCAATGACGAACCACTAAATGCTCCCAATACGGTAATTCCCAAAATATCGATCTCTTCTTCCAAGTGTTCTTCGTGCGGGGTTTCAATTTACAACCCTTTCCAAACACAACGCCTATGTCCTTCACCCATGAGTAAACTTCTTTCCCGCACGTAGGCTTCGGAGCTGAACCATCCTCTTTGTGGCTGTCAAATTCCCTCTTCTTCTTACGATACGCGTCATTCTTCGGAAGAAAGCTACGGTGACGCATGTACACTGTTTTCCTGCAATTCTTCAGCCACACGCTCTCAGTCTCATCTTCACAGTGGGGACAGGCTTTGGCTCCTTTCGTAGTACGGCCCGACAAATTTCCAAGGGCAGGGAAATCATTGATGGTGCGGAATATCATAGCACATAGGATGAAGGTCTCTCATTTCTATGCATCCCATACCTGCACCCCTCGGTTCCACATTGTTAGGAGATCCTCTATTAATGGTGCTAGGTACACATCAATATCGTTTCCAAGTTGTTTTGGTCCTGAGATAAGTAGAGACATCATGATGTACTTGTGCTTCATACACAACTAAGGAGGAAGGTTGTAGATACACAAAAGAACCAGCCAAGTGCTATGCCGACTGCTCATGTTACCAAAAGGATTAATTCCATCGGTACTCAACCCGAACCTTATATTCCTCAATTCCGCTCTGAAGTTAACAAATTCCCTATCGATGTTTCTCCACTACAAAGAATCAGCAGGGTGTCTCAGCTTTCCAACCTTCTTCTGGTCTTCCGAGTGCCAACGCAATAATTTTGCCTCTTAACGGTTTGCAAACAAACGCTGCAAGCGGGGAATGACGGGCAAATACCACAACACCTTAGCAGGAGATCCTTGCTTTATCTCAGCGCAGTCGCCATTGTCGGTTCGGTCCTTACCCTTATAGCGGGATGCGCCGCACACTGGACAAACATGCATATCCTTGTAGTCGTTACGGTAAAGGATGCAATCATTAAGGCATGCGTGTATCCTTTCTAACAGTGCCGTGAAACTCGTTTGGTAGGTGTTTTTTGGCAACTCGTTTCCTTCCGGGAGCATGTCCGCCAAAAGATCTAACAGTGCCGTGAAACTCTTGTCAGTCCAGCTGTTGCTTGCCTTCAATTTTAACAGTTGAAGCACAGAGGCCAACTTTGTGTACTTCGACTTCCATCAGGGAACAAAAGCTTTTCTGAGTCGTCAATCAAGCGCTTGAATTTGCCAAACTCCCTTTCACTGTAATTTCCTTCCACATCACGCAACATGTCATATAAATTGTCATTCTCTGGCATATCCTCATCGAAGTCGTTGTTGGGATCCGACATGTCCTGTTCGTCAATCTGAGCGGCACTTGTTTCTGCAGTTGGCTCTTCTCCATGGTGGACCCAACACGTGTACCCCTTTTTGAAACCACGTCGGATCAAGTGGGTGACAATTTGAGATGAGTTGGTGAACATCTTAAGATTCGGGTAGTCTACACAACGATAGTACATATATGGTAAACCCTTCTTAGCCATGTCTTGCTTGGCAACCTTTTGGAAATATAAAACACCTTTCACGTATTCCTCACTCACTCGGTTGTCATTATACATCCAGTCTCGATGGACCATCTGCAATTAATTAAATTCATACACATGCTAATTAGTAATACTCTATGTACATTCGACACGCAATAAATTATAAATCTAGCTAGCTAGTGTTTGATGTGGAGTTTGCGGTATAACTAGTTAACTACTCTTGAACTGCAAGCAATTAGTTGGGGGCGTGGATAACACACATCATAGAGCAATTAAATGGCTACAGGTCCAAAATGAGTTACAAACAGGGTTTGCTACTGTAGGTTCCCCTCCCTCTCGCTCTAATTTGGTCAATCAATGGAGATCGAATGAAGTAATGTCTATGCCTTAGGACCAAGTACTAACCTTGGATCTTCAAATTTGTTGCCCCAAAACGCTCCCCTTCCGAGATATTGCTCTTCCTTGCCCCAAATATCTTCCAACTGGATAATATGTTGAGCAAGATTGTGGAAGTAGCTCAAAACATCCGCCAAAAAACCTTTTATAGCATACTAGGTTCAATACAGACGGTTCTATATCACTGACGGGTTTCACTCTACTAAACCGTCCGTAATATCGATGCATTTGTGTAGAACTATGACAGAAATATCACGGACGGTTTTGACATCTAAACCGTCGGTGATAATTAGAATATCACAGACGGTTCCGAGATCAAAACCGTCCGCTTTACTATCACAGTCGGTTTTTACTTCAGAATCACCTGTGATTGTCACAGTCGGTTTTTACTCAGAACCGTCTGTGATAATTATAAAATCAACACTCTGCTCTACTATCACAGACGGTGATGAGGTCCAAACCGTCTATAATATCCTGGAATGCTTGCAGTCCGAACGTTTGACTAGTTGAATTGTTCCACTTGTTTTTCATATTTCGTTCTATCTTATTTTCAATGTTAGTATTTAAAAAAAATCAACGTTGAGACTATTTGGTTTTATCTTGTTTTTCATATTTGTTGTATATATATGTCGACCTGTGGATGTTCAAAGAATGTTTAGAGTATTACAATCGGTCCTGAAATTAAAATCGTCTGTAATGTTACTATCAGAGAAGGTTTTGAGTTAGAAACAGTCTTGATTGCAGCAGTATTTTCTTGTTAACATTTTCACACAGAACATCATTTGGTTATTATCAGTTACATAATCAATCAAAAAGCCAGATATATATGGAAAAGAAATTTCTTATTTCTTACAATCATTGCATACATAAGGGATACAAGCGACCAAAGTGTCGACCTGATCCGAAAGTAATTTACAAAGTTCTCCTAGGGGCGTATTGGCATCAGTAGGATCTATACTGGCCGACCCAAGAGAACTAGTAATGGCTCTAAGCCAATCTACATCATCTCTCAGCAAAGGACTGCAGCTATTCCTTATTGTGTCGTAGAGTTCTCGCTGCTACCGAGCGTAATCTCTCTCCGACCAGAACCTGCGGGCTTCTTCGCGAGAACCCTCATAGCACACTGCCAAGTGCAGAATGGCAGAAGACATCCCCTCAGAAAGCTTCTCCAGTGCCTCTATTTCTTCTTGGAGAGTTCTGCACAAGGCAGCTTTCTCCTCCGGCACATGCATGGGTTAGTTTTGAAAGACATAACGACCAGCAAGAGATGGTGAAGATGATTTCCAAGCTTTGGAGTCGATTTGGACGTGGAAGTGTGCGCCTTACCCCAGAAAGTTGATCATCCAAGAAAAGCTGATGATACAAAGGTGTTGAAGAGGGGATAATGGAAGGATTGTTGTGGATCTCCAAAGGTGGAGTCGATGCAATTGGAGGGGTTGGAAGCGGAAATGTGGCAACACAGGCCTCAGCACCCTCTAGAGTCTTCGCTGCAGCTACACTGGAGGATCTTTCATCATTTCTGAGTCTCTTCTTTGTTGGGAGCATGGTGTGGGGATGGATCACTGCGGCGCCAATGCATATCAGTTTCTCCACAATGGTGGCCCGATCTTCACGATGTAGGATAGAACAAAGATAACTAGCTGCGAACAGCCGGGGTAACTGGCTTTATACTTGCCAAGGTTGGTTGCAACCCGTACGATGGGGAAGTCGATCCGAAGCTACAAGAACTCCAACCCGCTATCCGAACAATCGCAGAACCACAATCCGGGACTACTCCACACAAAACGGCCGGAACCGTAGAGCACGAACTAGGGGGACCCATAAAGATCCTTTTCATGAATCAAAGAGAACTCACAGGAGCAAAGGTAGAGGAACACTCAAGCAGTCTTGCAGCACTAGCATATAGCTGAAATGGTTTGATCAAAAGTGCTTTTAATAGTTGGAATACATGGGGTATTTATACTAGGAACAACCTTCCTAGTTTAGGTGTGAAAGCAACCATTAGATGAAAAGTTTTCCTGAACAACCAACCCTCCTAATTAAGGTGTGAAGGCACCCATTAGATGAAGAGTTTCCTTGGATATGCAAGAGACCAATTCGTTTGGAAAAGAGTTGCTTCAATTTTCGCGCAGGTTGGACTGCTTTTGCAGCTTCCACTAAAATGACCATAACTTTTGACTCGGAAGTCGAAATGATGCATGGTTTGATGCGTTGGAAACTAGACTTCATTATCTTTCTAATGATGTGGCCCATGACCATGTTGCACACTCAGATAGTCTCCAGAATTGCTCGCAAAAGAACAGATAGTGTGTGCCTTGCACCACCCTCATTCGTGCGGCCAATATTCGTCATCCCTTCCAATGCACCTAAGTTCAACCAACGAAGTGGATGTTGGAAGCACCATTAAGTTGTTTAAATATAAAATGTGACTCAAGTTAGCATTCACCTGGTCACGAATTTTCTTGGCACGAGATCGAGTGATCGGTCCTTGAAATTTGGTCGAAGAGTCTTGTATGCAACCATCTTGGTCATCGGGGCGAACATCTTGGTTGTTGGAGCTTGTGATGTCCACATCATCCTCCCCCTCTTGAAAAAGAGTCGTTCTCGACTCTGATGGTCCAATGTTGGGAGAGAGATCGGATACGTTGAATGTTGCACTAACGCCATACTCCTCAGGAAGATTCACCATTATTTCCTCCATGCACACTTGACTGAGAACCTGCCATGTTCAGGAGAGGCAATATAGCGAAATAGGAATATCTTTATGGAATCACGCAACCTCACCTCCTACTTACCAATGTTCTTGTGCGTTCTCGGTAGATCGCGATTGTGCAATGTGGTAGAAACCGGAAGTGATTAAGTGATTGAATAACAGGGATCAAAGCACTTTAGCCTCGGTTTATAGTGGAGTTTGGTGGTCTAAACAAAGGAGGGCTTTTGTCGTACTGAAATCAAGTGAACGACACGCAAACAAGCAAGTATAGATCGTCACATCATCTGCTAGCTGCAAAACCCTCCTTTGATGCTGATTTTTTTTTGTTTTGTTCATTTCACAAACTCTTTTGTCTTTCTCTTTTTTTTTCAACTCTTTTCTCTTTTTTTTTGACACAACACTAAGAACAATTGGAGATAATAAAGATGCAGCACTAAGACACTTTGATGTGAACAAGGTAACAAACTTGCAATATGCAACATTAAAATTTCAGTACCACAACAAAGGTTTGGTTTTTTTTTAAGCCTTTTGGACTCTTAGGATGAAAATAAGAACACGATGAACACAAGTAAGGGGGGGAATATGGATGGTAAAAAGATAGTAGATCCTACCATGTCAACAGAAGCTCTGATACCAAATGGTGTGGGGATGGATCACTGCTGCGCCAACGCATATCAGTTTCTCCACAAGGGTGGCCCGATCTTCACGGCGTAGGATAGAACAAAGATAACTAGCTGCGAACAGCCGGGGTAACTGGCTTTATACCTGCCAAGGTTGGTTGCAACCCGTATGATGGGGAAGTCAATCCGAAGCTACAAGAACTCGGACCCACTGTCCGAACAATTGCAGAACCACAATCCGGGACTACTCCACACAAAACGGCTGGAACCGTAGAGCACGAACTAGGGGGACCCATAAAGATCCTTCTCGCGAATCCAAGAAAACTCACGAGAGCAAAGGTAGAGGAACACTCAAGCAGTCTTGCTGCACTAGCATATAGCAGAAATGGTTTGATCAAAAATGCTTTTAATAGTTGGAATACATGGGGTATTTATACTAGGAACAACCTTCCTAGTTTAGGTGTGAAAGCAACCATTAGATGAAAAGTTTTCTTGAACAACCAACCCTCCTAATTAAGGTGTGAAGGTACCCATTAGATGAAGAGTTTCCTTGGATATGCAAGAGACCAATTCGTTTGGAAAAGAGTTGCTTCAATTTTCGCGCAGGTTGGACTGGTTGTGCAGCTTCCACTAAAATGACCATAACTTTTGACTCGGAAGTCGAAATGATGCAAGGTTTGATGCGTTGGAAACTAGACTGCATTATCTTTCTAATGATGTTTCCCATGACCATGTTGTAAGCTCAGATTGTCTCCAGAATTACTCGCAATAGGACAGACAGTGTGTTCCTTGCACCACCCTCATTCGTGCGGCCAATCTTCGTCGTCCCTTCCAATGCACCTAAGTTCAACCAACGAAGTGGACGTTGGAAGAACCATTAAGTTGTTTAAATCTGAGATGAGACTCAAGTTGGCATTCACCTAGTCACGAATTTGCTTGGCACGAGATTGAGTGATCGGTCCTCGAAATTTTGTCGAAGAGTCTTGTATGCAACCATTTTGGTCATCGGGGCGAACATCTTGGTCGTTGGAGGTTGTGATGTCCACATCAGAGCATTTTCTCAGGAACTTGTGGATTTCGAAATGCATTTGTTTCGAGGTAATCAAGTCATAAAAGAAATACCAGCATTAGAGTTTCAGAGACGACTTACTTTATGAAGATCCTGATCGAGTTCATTCCTTATCTCTTCCTCATCACTCTCAATTTCAATAACCTCATTGGAATCTTGGCTCGCCATCAAGGTGGGAGTTGAGGATGGAATAAAGACAGGGATTTGGGAGCAGCATTCCTAAAAGACTTAGCCAAGAATTTGTAAGTCTTAAGGATTGAAGAGCCTCGCTATTTATAGAACCAGAAGGTGACGGTTCATATGCACGGGTGCCTCGAGTTTTAAAAAGCGCACTATTGGTTTTCAAGGTCAATAAATTCATGATAATTTCTCATGAGATAAACTGCAACACGTGGAACATTGCCCACTTAAGAAGTTGAAGTGTCAGATTACATAATTCGATGCAAATAAAATTTGAAGTAAATAATTAAGTCTCTTCATCTTCGCAGTTATTAGGTGCGGTTATCCACCATTGCATGTTGAGAATTCGAAGCGTCGGACACTGTTGGTACTATCACAGACGGTTGGGAGATCAAAACCGTCTACTTTGCTATTATAGACGGTTCTTATGTCCGAACCGTTTGTAATATGACGATCATAGATGGTTGGGAGATCAAAACTGCCTGCTTTACTATTACAGACGGTTCTGATGTCTGAACCGTCTGTAATATGCCTGGAATTTTGAACCGTTTGACTTCTACAAATACTTGTTTCCTCCCTGGAGGTCGAACCGTTCCACTTCTTTTTCTCCAAGAACGTGCGGGAAAATTGGAAAATTGACATAAGAACAAATTTTTAATTAATTTTTTTCATCATTAAAGAAAAACAAGCTATTTATATAATTTCCAAGGCGACGCTTCATGTTCCCAGGCTAGTGTGCCGCGCAAATATCAGAACCCGAAATGACACAACAAACCGTTGAGAATTTGGAGCGTCGATCACTGTTGGGACTATCACAGTCAGTCCTTACATAAAAACCGTCTGTAATGTTACTATCACAGACGGTTTTGAGTTAAAAACCGTCTGTGATATTGAAAGAAGTTGAGAATTCGAAGCTTTGGTCATTGTTGCGGCTATCACAGTCGGTCCTTATCTAAAAACCATCTGTAATGTGACTATCACAGACGTCTTTTTACTTCAGAACTGTCTGTGATATTCAAAGCACATTGGGAAAGTTGACATAAGAACAAAGTATAAAGAAAGTGGGAAGATAGCATGCAGTCCAAGAACGTGCTGGAAAATTAGAAAGTTGACATAAGAACAAAGTTTTCATTAATTTTTTTCATCACTTACAAAAAAAAGTAAAAATACAGAATGCTAGGTCAAGGAGTGGTCTTAGCCCTGGCTGCATCTAGAATAAAGTCAGTTTGACTTGCAGCCAGGACACAGGACTCCTCCAATGACAAGTTGTCCTTCTTAGGATCAACTACTACCACGTCGAGAAGGCCTGCGACCTCCCTCAGCTTCGCGATGGTATCCTTCATAGTCAAACCGTAGCCAGCGATGGTCATATCCGCGGCTTTCTTCTCCTCGTGAAGACACCTCGTCCTCGCCCTAGCATTGTCACCATCCATCTTCATGCGCTGAATGCGCTGGAAGAAATCATCCAGGTCAAGCCGTAGCCGAGTGTACTTCTCCGTAAGGAGCTTGTGCTCCTCCTGGAGGGCCCGCAGCTTGGCTTTCACCTTGCCCGAGTCTTCCACGGCTCCCCTTCCCTGTGCAAATCAACAGGTCAAGAATGTACTGAACAGGGATTAACAATACAGGGGTAAGTCCAAAAGATTGAGAGTTCTTACTGGGGAGGGCGAGGCTGACGATGCCATCGAGGATGCCATTGGCGCAGAGAAGCTAAGGAGTCAAATACTTTGAGAATTATAAAAACTTGTAAAGTAAATGACAATTATTCCACTGTCAAGTTATTTATAGAACTTCCAAAGCGACGCTTCATGTTCGCCAAGGCGCCGCACACGAAGATCGGAGACAGAAAGTATATATCACAGTCACAGTCGATTCTTTTTCAGTCGGTTCTGACAAAGAATTCGTAGCGGTGCCAGCCGCGCGCGAAGTTTGAGATTTCACTTTTTCAGTCGGTTCTGACCTCAGAATCGTCTCTAATACTACACTATCACAGTCGGTTCTGAGTTCAGAACCGTCTGTGATATTCTAGTTATCACAGACGGTTCTCAGTTGAGAACCGATTGTATCTATCACAGTCGGGTTTTAGGTCGAAACCGTCTGTGATAAGTAGACTATTACAAACGGTTTTGTGTTCAGAACCGTCTGGTTTACCATCACAGTTGTTTTTGACATCAGAACCGACTGTGATAATAGAACATATTCTCCCGACAGGGCTTCGCAGATGGTTTTCCTTTGAAAAGTCCATAACCGTCTGTGATGTGCCGTCCTGGATGTCTATTTCCGAGGTAGTGACTTTTCTCACAGTAGTTTGAGGAAATTCTGTCAAAGTGGCCAACTTTGTCTAGCGGTACTAACACAAAATACCGTCAGAACAAGTAAATTTTTCCAGAGCTTAATTTTTGATGTGGGCAGGGTATTGGAAAATGATATTTTAGGCCTCTTGAAGAATCAAGCGGCTGCAATGGGATATTGGCGAAAAATTTGTAGGAAAGAATTAAGTTAGAACTGTAAATATTAGAACTCATGCTGTGGAGTAAATTGAGATATATTAATGTTGTGAATTAGCTTATCATTAAGTTCTAAAGGAAAATGTATTGCCTGATGTATTAATGATAAGTTCCTCACCTTGATGTACAACTTGTGGGCTGTTTGTCTGGCATTTTCCTTCAAATAAAAAATAGTCATCAATGGTTCTCAACCCATAATCCTTCTTCGTGATCATCTCGCAGATACGTTGTTTCATCGATATCTTCAGTAGGGATAGATTGAATGTCCTCTAAAAATGGAGGTATTTTGTCGAACTGGTTATACTCCTCTTCGTCGACATCGTCTTCGACCCCAACAATACGTCTCTTGCTGTGGAGGGAAACGTGCAACTTTGGATTAGCTGGGTCAACGATGTAGAATACTTGTGTGGCTTACTTTGCAAATATGAATGGATCGTCTTGGTGTCCGGCTCTATCAAGATGAACGAGAGTAAACCCGTAACTGTCAACTTTAACACCTCGAGGGATTTCGACCCATTGGCATCGAAACAAGGGAATCTTAAATAATCCACAATCGAGCTCCCATATTTCGTCCATAGCACCGTAATATGAGTTCAGCGCCCTACTACCCTGGCATCCTAGGAAATAGCAAACAGTGTCACTACGCTACATTGCGTACTACTCTTTGTGTCCTGAGCTCTTGTGTAAAATGAATACCCATTGATGTCGTGCACCTGCCAAGTCCCTACAGTGAATCTTGGGCCTCTAGCCAACCATGTCATAATTTCACTTATGGAGCCCTCGGTAGCTCGCGTGACTCTTTCTTAGATCCACCCAGCAAATTTCCTGTTATGTTCTCTACTGACCCAAATCTCTGGCTTCGAAGGATTTTGTGACCGTAACATTGCCTTGTGCTCGTGTATGTATGGCTCGACCTCCGTCATGTGTTGCAATACCCAAAAATGTGATTTTGTGTACACATCACAGGCGGGGACCATAGCTTTGAATACAATCGTTCCAATGCCTTGACGCTTGCCCTCGTGTCGGGACTTAGGAACACCAATTAGGTCAACCCAGGCCATATAATCTGTGCAAAATTCAATCATCTCCTCGGCGGCATAACCTTCCATGATACTCCCCTCGGGCCGACGATGAGTCATTACGTATCCCTTCGATACACCCATAAATCTCTCAAATGGATACATATAGCGCAGGCACACGGGTCCACAAAACTTAATTTCTTTGATAAGGTGAACAATCAGATGGACCATATAATCAAAAATGGATGGAGGGAAATACATCTCGAGCTGACAAAGAGTTGTAACCACGTCGCGTTGCAAAGCATCCAGTTCATCCAGATCAATTACCTGCATGGACACAATTGTGCCAAATATTCATATCAAAAAAATCTTCTAATTAAGCTCCATATACAAATGGAGCTAATTAACTTATAGTACGAGTGCACGTACTTACCTTGCAAGATATTGCGTTGAAGAAATAACATAGCTTTGTGATTGTCTCTCTGACTTTAACTGGGAGAATACCTCTGATACAATGGGAAGCATTTGTGACAACAACACATGACAGTCGTAGGACTTCGTGCCAACCAGTTTTAGGTCCTTCATGAACACAAGTTTTTTCAAGTTCGCGGAATACCCACATGGAACTTTAACACCATGCAGGCACCGACAGAGTTTTTTTTTTTCGCTTTTGGACAACGTATAGCAGGCAGGGGGGAGGTATTTATGCTTTCCCTTCTCCAAAGGTACAAGCTCAGTCCTTATCCTCATTTCCACCATGTGACGGCATACTTTCACACCATCCTTTGTCTTTCCCGGAATGTTCAACAATAAACCAATCAAACTGTCACAGACATTTTGTTCGACATGGATGACGTTAATGCAATGTCGAACTTGTAAGTCCTCCCAGTATGGTAGATCCCAAAGAATCGATCTCTTCTTCTAAACTTTTTTTTCTTGAGGTTTACAACACTTACCGAACTCATCTTTGATGTCCTTCACACTTGAGTAAATCTCCTTACCATTCAGAATCACTGGGGCTGATCCCTTCTCAGGCTTCCCGTTACATGGTTTCCTCTTCTTACGGTAGGCGTGATGCACCAAAAGAAACATGCGGTGAACCATGTACACTGTTTTCTGGCAGTTTCGTAACCACATGCTCACAGTTTCATCTAGTCAAATAGGGCAAGCCTTGGCTCCTTTCATACTACACCTCGACAAATTGTCGTAGGCCGATAAATCATTTATGGTGCAAAATATCAAGACCCGCAAGATGAAATTCTCTTTCTTGTATGCATCCCACACCTGCACCCCCTCGCTCCACAATTTTTGTAAGTCCTCGATTAAAGGCGCTAGAAACACGTCAATATCATTTCCGGGTTGTCTGGGTCCTGAGATTAGTAACGACATCATGATGTACTTGCGCTTCATGCATAACCAAGGAGGAAGATTGTAGATGCATAAAAGAACAGGCCATGTGCTATGCCGACTGCTCATATTACCATGTGCATTCATACCATTTGTGCTAAGTCCAAACCTTATATTTGTAACTTTGCCGCCGAACTCATCAAATGTTCTGTTGATGTTTCTGCATTGAATAGAATCAGCTGGGTGTCTCAGTTTTCTGTCTTGTTTCCGGTCTTCAGCATGCCAACGCAAGTACTTCGCGACTTTTGGATTTGCAGGCAACCGCTTCAATCTAGATATCACATGCAAGTACCACATAGTTTTCGCCGGAGGTCCTTTCTTTACCTCGGGACGTTCACTGTCAATCCGATCCCTACACGTATACCTCGATGCGCCACATCTTGGAAAAACATGCAAATTGGAGTACTCGTTACGGTAAAACACACAATCATTTGGGCACGCGTGTATTCTTTCGATTTCCATTCGCAACGGACACAACAGTTTTTTGGCTTGCTGAGTAGATCTTGGTAACTCATTTCCCTCTGGAAGTATGTTTGCTAGAATATCTAATAGTACCGTGAAACTCTTATTGCTCCAACCATTGCCTGCCTTCAAATTATATAATCTCAGCACAGAAGACAGCTTTGTAAATTTTGCACCAGGGAACAGAGGCTTCTGAGAGTCAACAATCAGTTTTTCAAATTCACAGAAGTCATTTTCATTATAATCTTCCTCTAGATCACGTAACATCCCATCTAGATTGCCATCATCATCTATGTGCACATCGGAATGAACATCGATATTATGGCAATCCACATCTGGGTCCTGCTGATTGGTAGTAGTGGTTCTTGTTTCCTCAAGATCTTCGCCATGCCATATCAGATGGGTGTATCACACGTTAAAACCACGACAAATCAAATGACTCTTAATTTGATCAAAGTTGCTAAACCTCTTCAAGTTCGTACAATATGTACAAGGACAAAGCATATCTTTCTCTCCCTTCCTCGCCTTTTGTTGCTTAGCAAATTTAATAAACCCATTCACACCATCCAAATATTCAAGAATACTACGTTTTATTCCATACATCCAATATTTCCTGTCCATCTACAATTAACAAAATTTAATGAGTTAGGGATGCATAAAACCTGCCCGATTAAGTTATGTATATGTACTTGTACAGCCTCTTACAACTGATGTGTTAAACCCTAGCCTGACGAAATTAACACTAATTAACCTAACTACACAATACAAGCTAGTGAGCTCCTAAAACATGAAGCATTTCCGGCTAACTCCCAAGCTTGGAGCTACAAGCTTGGAACTACACAATAAAGCTAGCTTGCAAGTAGAGTGGGAGGGAGATCTAGAGGGAGAGAGAGATAAGTGATGACAATTAAGCTAACATTAAAGAGAGGGCTCCAATCAACTTCCTTCTTGCTTGCCCTGATCACCCTAGCAGTGTAGCTTCGAGCGTGGAACCCTCATCGCAAACAGAGGGAGACAGAGTGCAACAGAACAAGACAGCAGCTCAGCAATTTACGAGTGGGATTTTACTTATACTGGATCCATTTCTAACGGTAAATACATGAAATCCCCGTTAGACTATGTGTGGGGAATTTTGTACACACATCTTCTATTGGTAAAAACACACATATACCATTAGAATAGGTACTGGTGCATGGCTGAAAGAAAAGGAAGCTGGGTAATGCATGACACAGCAATCTAAGTACACACATGCACACCAGTTCTCACATTAAAGTGCATGCCTGAGGCACATATGCAAATACATATGTTTGTTCTATCGGTAAATAAGTGTATTTACTGTTAGAATAGGCACTCGTGCATGGCTGAAACAAAAGCAAGCTAGGTAATGAATGACACAACAATCTGAGTGCACACATGCACACCAGTTCTCACATTAAAGTGCATGCCTGAGGCACATATGCAAATACAAGTGTTTGTTCTATCGGTAAAAATGTGTATTTATCGTTAGAACAGGCACTGGTGCATGGCTGAAACAAAAGGAAGCTGGGTAATGCATGACACAGCAATCTAAGAAGACACATGCACACATGTTCTGACATTAAAGTGCATGCCTGAGGCACATATGCAAATACATGTGTTTGTTCTATCGGTAAATATGTGTATTTACCATTAGAACAGGTACTGCTACCTGGCTAAAACAAAAGCAAGCTGGGTAATGCATGACACAGCAATCTAAGTATACACATGCACACCAGTTCCCACATTAAAGTGCATGCCTGAGGCATATATGCAAATACATGTGTTTGTTCTATCGGTAAATATGTGTATTTACCATTAGAACAGGTACTGGTGCATGGCTGAAACAAAAGCAAGCTGGGTAATGCATGACACAGCAATCTAAGTACACACATACACACCAGTTCTCACATTAAAGTAAATGCTGAGGCACATATGCAAATACATGTGTTTGTTCTATCGGTAAATATGTCTATTTACCGTTAGAACAGGTACTAGTGCATGGCTAGAACAAAAGCAAGCTGGATAATGTATGACATAGCAATCTAAGTACACACATGCACACCAGTTCGAGCATTCAAATAATCATATCTAAACACAATGTAACATCAAACAGATCTTAACTAGAAGATAAAGAAATATTTCAAGAGATGCTAATTTGTAGATTAACTAGGAGACACAAAAATACTTTTCTTAGTACTTGGTACTTCATCTTTCTAAAGAAATTAAAAATCTCTACTTACATGAGATCTTTGTTTGCCTGCATTCCTTCATGAAAATGCAAGAGGAAACATAAAAAATGAGTACTATTTAAACTCATTCTAGTTAATGGCTGAAACCAAAGCAAGCTGATTCATGCATGAGACAGCAATTTTGGTACGAACATACACATGCCAGTTCACAAATTCAAGTGCATGTCTGAAATAGCAGTACAAATACACATGTACACCTACCTACCAATACAATTAAATTCAAAAATACTCGATCCCATGTACACATTCAAGTTCATGTCCCAAATAGCAATACATGATACACAAATATACAACAATATACAAATACAACAATTCACACATTCGATGTATATTAGAAAAGTCACGTCTGAAATTAACAACATATCGTCACGAGGACCCAGTGGCCCATACATTTTACATAAAGAGAACCTTTGCAAGTTGCGACAATGTAACTACTGGCTACAAGTTAGACATGATACATCACAAATCCATTTATCTGAAATAGCAAATGTCTGAACCACATTTGACTTAACCATAGGAGTTCAGTTCAAAGACGCCCGAGGAGATGGAACTGGCGTCGAGGTACATTTGTATTGGTGATTTCCTCGGGCTCAGACTCGATCAACTCACCGATACAAATGTAAGATGCTTTCTATAGGTCCTGATTTGAGAAACACGCCAGGCTTGAGGATCTTCTCGACCGAGCCAACTAAGATCTCGCCCTTCACGTTCTTCCAGCTCTCGACGATGATCATCACCCTTTCTTTTGCCAACAAGCCAACGTAGGTAGCGTACTGCGACGAAGAACCGTAAAATACGTTGCCCCTCATGAGCATTGTCCAAGGACCTGCACAAATTATAAATAGGCATTCTAGAGCAAATTAAGATTGTTTACTGTTTCCTAAATGACTCTCTATCTTAGAAGGACTACCAACTGAAGGATAGGTTGTGCTTCGTCATAGTAACATCAACTTGCAACTAGAGAGCAAGATATTACATTTCTACTCTATTTCATCAGAAGAAATTACCTTGCCAATATACATATATTAATTATTTAATGAACTTTTTACATGCACTTGATCATTGAGCAAGCTAGTTGGCATTTGACTATGTTCTTGGCATTGAACAACCTATAGAGAGATCAAGATATTTGTGTATCTCATGATATTTGTAAATATCTTGATATTAATGATCTTTCAATTTCAATTTCAATTTCATGATCTTTCAATTTAAATTACAATTACAAATATCTTTCAATTTCAATCTCAATTTCATCTTCAATTTCATGATCTTTCAATTTCAATTGTTACTAAGTCCAAGTTGGCACTGAGCAACCTACTGACAGATGAAGATATTACATTTATACACTTATTGGCATTTGACTATGTTAGCTAGCGTTTGTCTTGCAAATATCCTGATAAGTTTCTTCAGTTGATAGGGTCAGCAAACTATTGAACATTATCTGTCCCACAATGATATTATTTAGTTGTTTTAATAAAAAATAGGTACAAGACACTGTACATAATCATATTGAAAAGAAGACACACCAAAATGAAGGATACAAAAATTGCAGGATAATTGCCATAATCGGATTAGAATAATCTAACAATATTGCCAAAATTTTACATACCTTGCTTGCCATGCTGAAATCTAGTGGGCATCGCTAGAGGTGCGGAAGTGCAGCGGTTGTCGATGGAGGTGCGTCGGCCGTCCATTGAGCTTACGGGTTAGGGCTACGATTGCCTAAGGAACTGTTCGAATTGAAGAGCCATATCCGGGTATTTATAGTACTAGATCAGTTCTAACGGTACACAACAACCTACCATTAGTAATTTTAGATCTCTTCTAACGGTATAAACATACTGTACCAATAGAATAAAACTATTTATAGAAGACGAACGGTTCTAACGGTACACAACAGCCTACTGATATGAATTTGTGAAATCTTCTAACGGTATATACATACAGTACTGATAGAATAAAACTATTTGTAGAAGAGGAACAGTTCTAACGGTACACAACAGCCTACTGATAGTAATTTTGTAATCTATTCTAACGGTAGAAACATACAGTACCGATAAAATAAATCTATTTGTAGAAGTCGAACAGTTCCAACGGTACACAACCGCCTACTGATTGTAATTTTGGGATCTATTCTAACGGTATAAACATACAGTACTGATAGAATAAATCTATTTGTAGAAGTTGAACTCTTATAACAGTACACAACAGTCTACCGTCAGTACTTATGCATCTCTTCTTATGGTAAATATGTTCATCACCGCTAGAGTAAATCATTCTGCTTCTTCTATCGGTAAATTTCGTACAAACCGAAGGTAAAAATGCCTCCCTTATGCCTTTTACGACTGCGAGGCACCTTTTCTAATGGTTTTCTTCTAAATTGCTAATAACCATCAGAATATAGGGGTTAGTAGACTGCATTTTTGTACTAGTGTCTGGACTTCAGAAATTGATCAGTGTTGAGTAGCTTGTTTGACATCCAAGACATCGCGACCATGAGCAGAACTGCTATGGCGATCGAAAAGAAGAACAAATCCCGCAGCGGCAAAAGCACGAAAGAGAGTGTGGCATCGACAAAATGAGAGCCGAATCCGAAGAAGAATGCTTTGAAACAGGGCACGGGTGCCTTTTACGAGCATTGTCAAGTCACGGGACATATCAAAGATAAATGCTACAAGCTTCATCCTAAGCTTCGACCAAAGAAGAATAGACCAGGAAAAGACCAGCTACAGCTACTATGGCTCCACCCGAAGAAGGAGTTTTCTGAGTGACTTCTGTCGATGAGGCGGATATGACCTTCTCTCTGATGGCAATGCCAAAGGAGATGGGTTCGGATTCACCTGACGACCATAACTAAACGAGGACTTGTTCACTATCAACATCCAGGTGAAGAACGAAGTGGTCGCAACCATATTTGATCCAAAAGTCAGAAGAATTTTGTTTTCGCTGGAATGGTTCGACGACTTGGTTTGAAGACAACCACACACCCATGACCGTATCCACTGGATTGGTTTTCATCCAACGTGAACCAACAGATTATGAGTCAGTGTGTGTTGAAATATGCAATCTTTGCTCGATATTGTGGTCGCCGTATGGACCAGATACTGTTCTGTGATTGTTTTGATCGCAGTCTACAGTCTCAATGCTCTTCTGAGACCAAAAAATTGTTTTGTGATCGTTACTCTAGTTCTGATCGCAGTCTACAGACTTTCTAAGACCAAAGAACTGAGCCAATTTCGGACAAAAGTTTACTTCTGTATTTTTTGTCACAGAGGCATTCTAAGTGTAACTATTGCTCACAGAATGTAAAGAACCTTAATTTGGATTATAAGTTTTACATAATCCTTTTAAGAGATCAAGTATGTGAGGAAAAAAAAATTCTTTATTTCTGGCAATCTTTACATACCAAAGTGTCGACCTGGTTTGATAGCCTTTTACAAAGTTCTCCCAGGGACATATTAACATCAGTGGGATCAACACTAGCTGCCCCTGGAGAACTGGCTATGGCCCTAGGCCTATCTACATCATCCCGAATCTAAGAAGCGCTATTATTCCTTATTGTATCGGAGAGTTCTCGCTGCTGCCGAGCATAGTCCCTCTCCATGCGGAATTGGCGCACCTCTTCATGGAAGTTGTCATAACATTCTAGCCGAAGACATCTCATCGGTCTTCTTCTCTAGAACCACTTTTTCTTTTTGGATAGTTCGCTCGAGGGAAACACTCTCACCAAAAAGAAGTTGGACCTCAGCAGGTTGATCACTGGGGGCTCTAGAGATTTTCATCTCTTGCACATGTATGCGTTAGTTTTACAAGATAAATTGACCAGCAGAGAGAATGAAAATAATTACCAAACCTCACAGTAAGATTGGATGGGGGGATGAAATGCTACCCCCAGGATGTAGATAACCCGACAAAACTCGAGGACCATCTGGTCGCAGAAATGCAACCTTCCCACCAGAAAATTGATCATCCAACAAAACCTAGGGATCGCTTGGTCGCAATGGAGAAAGCTTATCAGAAGAAGAATGAATTGAAGGACTGTTATGGATCTTGAAAGGTGGAGATGATGCAACTGAAGGAGCTGATGGGCTGAAGAGTAGGGTAATGTGACAGCCCAGGTCTCAACTCCCTTTACCAATTTTGATGCAGTCCCACTGGAGGATCCTTCGTCATTCTTCGATCTTTTCCTTGGAGCAATTATTTCTTCGTACACCTATATGTTTCAAAAAGCATTACTTTGGAACCGACCAGAATGCAGGAAAAAAGTTGAACCAGGACTTTTAGAAAAAGACTTACTTCCTGAGAGTCTTCGTCAATTTCTAATAGCACTTCAGTTCTTTCCTTGTCACTCTCAATCTCAATGATGTTCTTGGGGTCATGATCAGCCATCGGAACAAAAACTAAGGCTTAGAGGGAGTGGCTGGAGAAAAAGAGAAACTCTAAAAAACACTTAGACATGGTGAGAGATTTGTCAGTTCAAAAAACCAAAAGGCTCTTCACTTTATAGAACCAGAAGGCATCAGTTCGTTTCCACACACATCTCGGGTTCTTAAACCGTACTTACGGTTGCCATCACAATGAGTCACCTAAGTCATTATTACCAGCCAAGAAAAGCTCAGAGTTTTCTCGGGATATGAACCATCACACAGCGGAACAGTATCAATTGAAGTTAAAACGTCGGGTTCATAATTCGATGCAGTTTAAAAATTCGAAGTAAATATGTTCTCTTATTTTCTTCAAATTTGGGGGCTAGCTGACGAGGATAATCACCTGAGCTAGTTCAAAGTAATACACGTATGGTTTAAGACAGAATTAGATTAGACGTGTGTCTATAAGTCCATCGCTATGGTCACAGATGACCTGAAGGGTGCGGACACAGAGATATTTCATGATCGCAGCCCCTGTGTGATCATGAGGTCGCAGACAGTGCGCGGTCAGGAAACTGCGGACAGTGCGCGTTCAGAGGGTCGTTGATTATCTATGACCAGGATAATTCGGGAAGGCCTAACCCTTTGAATGGGCATATCCCGAGAATCACGAAGATATTTCGACGTATGAAGACAACTGCCAGGAGGGTAGCACGTGCATTTATCCCTTGATTGCACGTGTTAAGCCTGTGTGGCAGTTAAGTGTGGTTAACAAAACTGCATCTTAATAATTGTCCAAGACCGTTTCACATTGGCGCCCTTTTGTCCAATATAAAAAGGTAGTCAATGCATGTTCTAAGGACGGTGAATAATTCTGTCAAGCATACTGGCACTACCAGGCGTTCAACAAACCTGCAGACTTGGAACTTAGATATAGTTAGATAGACAGTAACATTGAAGAGATCATTGCCTATGATCATCTCTTCTTCCCGCTTGTAAATATCTTATTACATATAGTGAAATCACAACAGGACGTAGGGCTATTACTCCCATCATCAAGGGCCCGAACCTGTATAAAATCTCTTGTGCTTCTACAGACTTGATTCATCCTACCTTCCGGAGGAGCGACCTGAAAGGTCCCGTAACTCACAAATTTGCATAAGATCAACTAAGGACTCCGAGTCCAAATCGTCGACACATACCTCCTCCAATATGAAGAGGTACTTCTCGCAAGGAGATTTGCCCGCACCGAGGAAGGTACTGACGAGCCAGCTCTTAAAGGTTTTCCATGTTCCGTGCATGTCCTTCAAGCAGGCCGTCCTAGGTTTATCGTCGGGGATGTTCCACTTAGCCTGTTTTCAAACAATGCGTACAATTAATCACGGTTAGTTAAACTTTAGGATAAGTCAATAGAACGTGATTACGAAAGAGCTCAGTGATTTCAGTTAATTTAGCCTTCACTTCCACCCACAACCTATCCCTCTCGTCCGCCGTCACGTCCTTCCAGCTTTGGACGGTGATCTTCACCCTTTCTTTCGCCAACAGCCAAACGTAGGCCGCGTACTTCCCAGCAATCTTTCCGATTGGCCTCCCAAATTGGTTCAACTCACAAGAAAGATCATTGCATTTGGCCAAACGGCCCAACGTCATCGCACGTCACCCCACCCTCTTGCGCTGGGACAAACCAACATCTTCAGTGACGTTGGCCCTAGTCGAACCACTACTATCATCTGATGAAGACGACGACATGTCTTTCCCTACAAAACCATCAACAAACCATCAAAAATTTAATGGAAACACAAACCAAATCATTTTACAAAGCAAAAGAACCTATTTTAAAAATTTGTTTTATTGGTAAACACAGCAACTACCGATAGAATATAAGATTCTATTTCTGAGCATTTTCATCTACACATTTTCATAGGAAGCCGACAACATATGGCAATTAATTCTTCTTGGAGTTCCATAAGTCAGTTGAGGATTGGAGACTAATTAGTGTTGCTAAAGGGATGTCCGAAGAAAATAGTACTAAAAGTCATGCAAAAATTGTTGAAGTGTTCAGCAATTTTTTCTATCGGTAAACACATGTGCTACTGATAGAACATAACAATGTTTTGTATCGGCAAATATATAAGATACCGATAGAAGATGTTTATAAACACCAACAATATATAAAGTACATTATATGGCAATTGGATACAATTGATTACACATACAACAGTATAGATAATTTCAAATCTAAAAATAGGTTCATGTGGAAATTAATTATTCTTGGAGTTCCATGACTCAGTTGAGGATTAATTGGAGATTAATTCTTCTCGGTTTCAATGAGAGTGTAAAAAACTGATCAAAGTATTCTCTCTATGTGACATTGCATGGTTCATGTCCTTCCAGATCCTAAGTTTTAATACTTGTTGAACTTTTATGACAAAATGAACACACATAGAAAACAGGGTACTGATTGTTTCTTGGCCTATGTAAGATAGCAGACCAGATTGACACATAAATTTTTTCTATCGGTAAACACATGAGCTACCGATAGAATATAACAATTTTTTCTATCGGCAAATGCAGGAGATACCGATAGAAGATGTTTAAGAACACCTCCAACATATAAAGTACATTAGATGGCAATTGGATACAATTGATCACACATATAGCAGTATAGAAAATTTCAAATCTCAAAATAGGTTCATTACAGCATTGGAACATATTATGTCAACCCTAGTTTAAAGCAACAACGCTTGCAGAATTTACAAAATCCTACACAATAGGGAACTCTAGTTTAATTCCAAAACATGAGTGGAGAAAAATAGCAAACCACAGCGTAAAAAACACTAAGATCAAATAAGGAAGACGCTGGAAAAAGAACGACGAATTAGGGTATTTTACGGCGATCAGTTGCGGTGATGGAGAGGCAGTGGCGAACCGGAATCCAGGCAGCGTTCGTCGTGTGGTAGTGAGGAAGTGGTCACCGGCGAGGGTTGGGGTTTTCGCGCACGAAGACACACAATGCTATAAGTTGGAACGGTTCTTCAGGAGGGAAACTCTCGGGCGATGTTTAATAAAGTAGTGAGGGCCTCTTCTATCAGTACAAACAAGAAATACCATCAGACTAATGGTTTTCTTCTAACGGTACAACAAAATAATACCGACAGAACATGTATGTGCTCTTTTCTCACGGCAATTTGAGAAAATTCCGTCGGAGTGGCCAACTTTGTCTAACGGTAATAACACAAAATACCGTTAGAACAAGTACATTTTTCCAGAGCTTAATTTTTGAAGTGGGCAGCGCATTGGAAAATGATGTTTCAAGCCTCTTGAAGAATCAAGAAGCTGCAATTGGATTTTGGCAAGAAAATTTGTAGGGAAGAATTAAGTTCTTACAGTATAAAGGTACTGGGCATGTTAGAACTCATGCTATGGAGTAAAATTGAGATATATTAAGTTCTAAAGAAAAATGTATTGCCTGATGAACTAATGATAAGTTCCTCACCTTGCTGCACAACTAGTGGGCTGTTTACCTGGCATTTTTCCTTCAAATAGTAAATATTCATCAATGGTTCTCAACCCATAATCCTTCTTCGTGATCATCTCGCAGATACGTTGTTTCGTCCATATCTTCAGTCGGGATAGATTGAATGTCCTCTAAAAATGGAGGTATTTCGTCGAACTGGTTATACTCCTCTTCGTCAACAACGTCTTCGACCCCCACAAAACGTCTCTTGCTGTGGAGGACAACGTGCAACTTTGGATTGGCTAGGTCAACGATGTAGAATACCTGTGTGGCTTGCTTTGCAAGTATGAATGGATCGTCTTGGTGTCCAACTCTATCAAGATCGACGAGAGTAAACCCATAATTGTCAACTTTAACACCTCAAGGGATTTCGACCCATTGGCATCGAAACAAGGGAATCTTAAATAATCCGTAATCGAGCTCCCATATTTTGTCAATAGCACTATAATATGAGTTCAGCGCCCTTACTCCCCTGGCATCCTCGGAAATAGCAAATAGTGTCACTCCGCTACATTGCGTACTGCTCTGGGCGTCCTGAGCTCTTGGATAAAATGAATAGTCTCTACAGTGAATCTCGGGCCTCTAGCCAACCATGTCACAGTTTCACTATGTAGCCCTCGGCAACTCGCCTCACTCTTTTGTGGATCCACCTGGCAAATTTCCTGTTATGTTCTCTAGTGACCCAAATCTCTGGCTTCGAAGGATTCTGTGACCGTAACATTGCCTTGTGCTCGTGTATGTATGGCTCGACCTCCGTCATGTGTTGTAAGACCCAAAAATGTGATATTGCGTACACATCATGGGCGGGGGCGATAGCTTTGAATTCAATCGTTCTGATGCCCTGAAGCCTGCCCTCGTGTCGGGACTTAGGAACACCAATTGGGTCAACCCTGGCCATACAATATGTGCAAAATTCAATCACCTCCTTGGCGGCATAACCTTCCATGACACTCCCCTCGGGCAGACGACGAGTCCTTACGTATCCCTTCAATACACCCATAAATCTCTCAAATGGATACATATAGCGCAGGCACACGGGTCCACAAAACTTAGTTTCTTTGATAAGGTGAACAATCAGATGGACCATAACATCAAAAAAGGATGGAGGGAAAGACATCTCGAGCTGATAGAAAGATGTAACCACGTCATGTTGCAAAGCATCTAGTCCATCCAGATCAATTACCTGCGAGGACATAGTTGCGCCAAATATTCATATCAGAAAAATCTTCTAATTAAGCTCCACATACTAATGGAGCTAATTAACTTATAGTATGAGTGCACGTACTTAGCTTGCAAGATATTGCGTTGAAGAAATAACATAGCTTTGTGATTGTCTCTTTGACTTTAACTGGGAGAATACATCTGATAGCAATGGAAAGCATTTGTGACATCAGCACATGACAGTCGTGGGACTTCGTGCCTACCAGTTTTAGGTACTTCATGGACACAAGTTTTTCAAGTTCGCGCAATACCCACATGGAACTTTAACACCGTGCAGGCACCTACAGAGTTCTATTTTTTCGCTTTTGGACAACATATAGCAGGCCGGGGGGAGGTATGTACGCTTTCCCTTCTCCAAAGGTGCAAGCTCAGTCCTTATCCCCATTTCCACCATGTCACGGAAAACTTTCACACCATCCTTTGTCTTTCCCGGAATGTTCAACAACAAACCAATCAAACTGTCATAGACATTTTTCTCTACATGCATGATGTCAATGGAATGTAGGGCAAGGCTTGGCTCCTTTCATACTATACCCCGACAAATTGCCGTAGGCCGGGAAATCATTTGTGGTGCAAAATATCAAGACCCGCAAGATGAAATTCTCTTTCTTGTATGCATCCCACACCTGCACCCCCTCGCTCTACAATTTTGGTAAGTACTCGATTAAAGGCGCTATAAACACGTCAATATCATTTCCGGGTTGTCTGGGTCCTGAGATTAGTAACGACATCATGATGTACTTGCGCTTCATGCATAACCATGGAGGAAGATTGTAGATGCATAAAATAATAGGCAAAGTGCTATGCCAACTGCTCATATTACCATGTGGGTTCATACCATCTATACTCAGTCCAAACCTTATATACCTAACTTCGCCGCCGAACTCATCAAATGTTATGTTGATGTTTGTCCATTGAATAGAATCAGCTGGGTGTCTTCGTTTTCCGTCTTGTTTTCGGCCTTCAGCATGCCAATGCAATTACTTCAAGACTTTTGGATTTACAAACAGTCGCTTCAATCTAGATATCACAAGCAAGTACCACACAGTTTTGGCTGGAGGTTCTTTCTTTACCTCGTGACGTTCACTGTCAATCCGATCCCTACGAGTATACCTCAATGCACCGCATCGTGGACAAACATGCAAACTGGAGTAGTCGTTACGGTACAACACACAATGATTTGGGCATGCGTGTATTCTTTCAATTTCCATTCCCAACGGACACAATAGTTTTTTGGCTTGGTAAGTAGATCTTGGCAACTCATTTCCCTCTGTAAGCATGTCCGCTACAAGATCTAATAGTACCGTGAAATTCTTATCGCTCCAAACATTGCCTACATTCAAGTTATATAATCTCAGCACAAAAGCAAGCTTTGTAAATTTTGCATATCCAGGGAATAGAGGCTTCTCAGAGTCAGCAATCAATTTCTCGAATTCACAGAAGTCGTTTTCATTGTAATCTTCCTCTACATCATGTAACATCTCATCTAGATTGTCATTATCATCTACTTGCACATCAGAATGAACATTATCAAAATTCGGATGATCGTTGATATGATTGCAATCCACATCTGGGTCCTGCTGATGGGTAGCGGTGCTTGTTTCCTCAAGATCTTCACCATGCCATATCCAACGGGTGTATCACGCATTAAAACCACGACGACTCAAATGACTCCTAATTTGATCAAAGTTGCTAAACCTCTTCAAGTTCATACAATCTGTACAACGACAAACCATATCATTCTCCCCCTTCCTTGCCTTTTGTTGCTCAGCAAATTTAACAAAAGCATTCACACCATCCAAATATTCAAGAGTACTATGTTTTATTCCATACATCCAATATTTCCTGCCCATCTACAATTAACAAAATTTAACGAGTCAGGCATGCATGAAACCTGCCCAATTAAGTTATGTATATCTACATGTACAGCCTCTTAGAACTGATATGTTAAACCCTATGTCGACGATTCGGACTCGTGATCCTTAGTCGAACTTATGCAGAATTTGTGAGTTATGAGACCTTTCAGGGTGTCCCTCCGGGAAGGGATGATGAGCAATGTCAGTTGGAACACAGAAAAAATTATACAAGTTCGGGCCCTCGATGGTGGGAGTAATAGCTCTAGGTCCTGTTGTGATTTCACTATGTATGGGAAAAAAGTTACAAAGATGTGGAAAAAATCATCACAGGAGAAGATCTTTTCCGTGTGATTATCTAGAAAATGACCAAACTAGCCTAGGAAAGCCTGCTGTTGTCGATCTCTGGGATCTGATGAATTTGTTCGAGTTATCCCCGTCTGGTGCATTTTCTCACCCGTTTATATTGGTCGAAAGGGCACCAACGCACAATGGTTTTAAACGGTTGCTCGGGTGTAGTTTTGGCAACTGTACTTAACTTCCACGCCGGCTTAACAATTAACCTCCGGGCAGTTATCTTCATACATGGAAGAATCTCGGGGATCCTCGGGATATGCTTGTTGTAGAGCTTACGCAACCCCGAGTCGTCTTGGTCGAGAGTAGACAATGTGCTTCTGACCGCACACTGCCTTCCTGACCGCGCGTTGTCTGTGACCTCTTGTCCGCGCATCACCTACGGGCTCTGGACAGCACACTGTCTGCGGCCTCATGATCGTGCAAAGCCTGCGACCATGTGTCCGCGCTTCTCAGGCCATCTGAAATCATAGCGATGGACACGTGCCTAGTTCAAATCTGTCTTAAACCAGACATGCATTTACTCCGAACTAGCTCGAGTAACAATCCTCGACACCCTAGCCTGATGAAATTAACACTAATTAATTAACCTAACTACACAATACAAGCAAGTGAGATCCTAAAACATGGGGCATTTCCAGCTAGCTCCCAAGATTGGAGCTACACAATACAGCTAGCTTGCAAGTATAGAGGGAGGGAGATCTAGAGGGAGAGAGAGATAAGTGATCACAATTGAGCTTACATTAAAGAGAAGGGTGCAATCAACTTCCTTCTAGCTTGCCCTGATCACTCTAGCAGTCTAGCTTCGAGCGTGGAACTCTAATCGCAAACAGAGGGAGACAGAGTGCAACAGAACAAACAACAGCTTAGCAATCGTCGAGTTGGGTTTTACTTATATACAACCCATTTTCTTACAGTAAGTACATGAAATCCCTGTTAGAATATGAGCGTGTAATTTTGTACGTATATCTTCTATCGGTAAATACACATATATACCGTTCGAACAGGTACATGGCTGGAACAAAGCCAAGCTGGTTCATGCATGACACATCAATCTAAGTAGACACATGCACACCAGTTCACACATTCAAGTGCATGCCTGAAACACATATGCAAATACAGGTGTTTGTTGTAATGGTAAGTATTTGTAGTTACCGTTAGAACAGGTACTGGTACATTGCTGAAACAAAAGAAAGCTGGTTCATGCATGGCACAGCAATCTAAGTACACACATGCACACCAGTTCACAAATTGCAGTGCATGCCTAAAGCACATATGCAAATACAGGTGTTTGTTCTAACGGTAAATATGTGTATTTACCGTTAGAACAGGTACAGATACATGGCTGGAACAAAGGCAAGCTGGTTCATGCATGACACAGCAATCTAAGTAGACACATGCACACCAGTTTGTTGCATCTAGGCCTTTTATGCCTAACCCTAATTTTGATGATTGATGAAAACAAGGTGTTTCAGATTAACTGTGTTTTGAGATTTTTTGATACAGAATGTGTTCAGGAAGAAATGCAAGATGATCAAAATGAACCCGAAATCAAATAGAAGCTCAAGGTCCAAAAGAGCAAAGATGAGATGGAAGCGTGAAGATACAAAGGACCTAAGGTAATCTGAAATTTTATTTTACCGATCTCGGCATAAGGAGATTGATCGGTTTAAGGATTTTGTTTTTAGATTTAGACGTACTATAAAGAGGGGTTACAAAATCCTCTCTACATCTCCAACATGAACCGAGAAACTTAGGTCATTGCATTGCATTCTCTTTGGATGGATTTGATCTGAATTTTGTTTTTGAAACATTTGGATTTCAGTTCAGTTTTTGACAGCAGAAGAGTTTTTCAAATTTCTAGAAAGATCGAGGCAGATCTGGCTTTTTTTTATCAGGTCGAGTGCTTTTCAGATCCACCGAGTGTTTTCCGTTCGCATCAGTTGCATCCTATTAGTTTCTCGGTGATTGTTAGAGGTCTAGAGAAGACCTTGCTGCCTGTTACTCTTGGTGAGCGCCCTCACGTAGATGATTTGGAGGCGTGGCCGTTGATCTCTTCGTTCGAAGATTGTTGGAGATACTCTGCAAGGTTGTAAAAGGCATCGATGCTCATCTTTCCGGAGTGGACAAGGAGCAACCATTAGTGGATAATATCCTTTGTGGATATTAGAGCAAGACTCAATTTATTTGAGTGCTTCAATGAGGATTAGGGAAGACTGGGTGAGTCTCCGAGACCTCGGTAAAAATTGTTGTGTTAGTTCTCTTTGTCTCTTTATTTCAATATATTAAATTGCTTTTGGTTCTTATCTTTGCAATATTTGTTTTTTAATTGAAAGGTTTTAAAAGCGTCCTATTCACCCTCTCTAGTCGGCATCCTCGATCCTACACGTGGTATCAGAGCTAGGTCTCTCGATAAATTGGGCTTTACCGCCTAGAGAGAGGATGACGTCTAACGAGGGCTTTTCTCTTGGTCATACCGGTCATGCGCCAATCTTTGTTGGGATTAACTATCCTTACTGGAAAGTGTGCATGTCGGTATTCCTAGAGGCAATGGGGCTTGATGTTTGGGACATCCTTAAACTTGGTTTACCCCTCTGGATGATCCGGCAAGTCACTCCGATGACGATAGGAGAAAACTACATTTAAATGCCCGTGCAAAAAATGCACTCTTTGCCACTTTGTCTCTAAATGAGTTCAACCGTGTAAGCAATCTCACGACTACTCACAAGGTTTGGACCACCCTCGAAAAATTTATGAGGGTACGAGTAAAGTCAAAGAGGCAAAGCTGCTTATGGTGAGGCAAAGATACAAAACATTCACAATGTCGTCAACCGAGTCCGTGGATTCCATGTTCACCCGGTTGAACAATATTGTGAATGAACTCAAGGGTCTAGGTGTTGTTTTTACTGACCTTGATATTGTAAGAAAGATGCTAAGGGTGCTTCCAGAAAGCTTTGACACTCTGGTCACGATGCTCACAAACTCTGACTTGTCGACCACAACACCGACAGATCTCTATGGGAACCTCATTACCCATGAGATGCATTGAAAGGAGAAGAAGGAAGCAACCGAATCCTCGGAGACAAAGAAGAAGGCGTTGGCTTTCAAAGCCGACACCAAGAATGATTCAAGAAATGACTCCTCCGACGAAGATCTAGCGCTCATGGTAAAGAATACACAAAAACTTCTTCGTAGGTTACACAAGAAGGGTGTCAACATCGACACTCGACCAAAGTGGCCGAAGCAAACAAACTTCAAGGACATCATATGTTAAGGATGTCACGAAAAAGGTCACATAGCATCAAGATGTCCCAACAAGAACAGGACTTCAAACAATAAGAAGAAATTCTTCAAGAAGAGAAATGAAGCAACAAAAGAAGCTTTCTTTGGAGAACGGATGCCAGGAGGTTGGTGAGAGTTCCGACTCTGATTCCGACGATGAAGGAGGTTGCTCCAAGAAGCTTTCCAGACTAGCTCTCGGCAACACATCGACTAGTTCATCCCTTTGTGTAATGGCTAAATTAAGGTGATGAAAAGGTACACTCTAACGATCCTTCATATGATGAATTAGTTGAAATGATCACTGAATTAAGTGAGGTTTATGGAGCTACTAAAAGGAAGTATAAAGCGCTTAAAGAAGAATATTCTTCTCTACGCACTCAATACTCTGAATTAAAAGAATCATATGAAAGTATGCTCATTAAAGATATTACACCTAAAGTAGATGCATCCATTTCATGTAATTTAGATACTCCTTCTACTAGTCATCATATACCATGTGCTTCAAATGATACTATCTTAAATGAGAGTAATGAACTTAAGGCACAAGTTGAATAACTTGGAAAAGGTTTGGAAAATTGCTACAAAGGAAAAGTGTCTCTTGATCTAATCCTTAGCAAACAAAAATGTTCATTTAGAAAAGAAGGACTAGGATACTTTCCGAAGAAAGGAAAGAAACCAAATACTAAAACTGTGTTTGTAAAAGCATGCAACACATTTTGCTTTAAATGCCATGAAACTGGTCATTTGCATGAAGCATGTCCTTTAATGACTCCAAATTATTTTGATACTTGCTACATGCTTAAAAGTCGAAGAAAGGTTATGCTATAGCAAAGTATGTTGGCACACCCATGCTAAATAAAAAGAAGAAATCTATTTGGGTGCCCAAAGCTTTGATTGCTAACATGGAAGGACCCAAAAAGGTTTGGGTACCTAAAAAAGACTTGATTCTTTTTGTTTATGCAGGTGAACTATAAAACCGGTGGGAAGCATTGGGTGCTTGATAGCGGATGCTCTGAACACATGACCGGCAACAAGAAATTGTTCACCTCAATAGAAGACAACTGAAGCGAGAATCAAAAGATCACCTTTGGCGACAATCATCAAGGAAATGTGGTAGGCTTGGGTAAAATTGCTATCTCAAACGATCTTTCAATTTCGAATGTTTTGTTGGTTGAATCTCTGAACTTTAATTTACTTTCCATAGCACAAATTTGCGATCTTGGATTTCGTTGCACATTTTATCCCAAAGAAGTTTTAGTTGAAAGTTTGAAAGACAATTCTTTGATTTTTAAAGGCTTTCATTTTGGAAATCTTTATTTGATTGATTTTCACTTCAAAGATGCATTTCTTTCAACATGCCTTGTCTCTCAAACCTCAAAGGGTTGGTTATGGCATAGGAGACTCACACATGTTGGAATGCATCAATTGAAAAAGCTTTTAAAACGTGATTTGGTTATTGGCTTAAAAGATGTGAATTTTGAAAAGGATAAACCCTATAGCACTTGTCAAGCTGGCAAGCAAGTAGCTACTTCACATCCTATTAAGCGCGTGCTTTCAACTTGCAAACCTTTGGAACTGCTGCATATGGATTTATTTGGACCTTCTGAGTTCTAAAGTATCAGGGGTAGCAATTATGGTTTTGTGATTGTTGATGATTTTACTATATATACTTGGATTTTCTTTATTTCTCAAAAATCTGAAACCCCTGATGTTTTCAAAAGTTTTGCAAAATGTGTTTCCACTAAATTCAAACTTTCCATCAAGAAAATCCATAGTGATCGTGGTGGAGAGTTTGTTAATTCAACTTTGGTTGATTTTTGTGACTCTCTTAGAATCAAAAATGAATTTTCTATTTCTTACACTCCACAGTAAAATGGAGTCGTAGAAAGGAAAAATCGAACAATAATAGAAATGACAAGAACAGTGCTAAGTGAGTATGATACTCCTACTCACTTTTGGGCCGAAGCCATGCATACCGCTTGCTATTCTATTAACCATCTTTATTTGCATCCTCTTCTAAATTTAACTCCCTATGAGCTTCTTATTGGGTGTAAGCCAAACATTTCTTATTTTCGAGTTTTTGGATGCAAATGCTATATTCTTAAGAAAAGAAATTTTGGTGGTAAATTTCAAAGAAGAGTAGATGAAGGCTTTCTAGTCAGATACTCCACTACTAGCAAATCTTATCGTGTTTATAACAAAAATACTAGTTGTATTGAAGAATCTTGTGATGTACAATTCGATGAAACTAATGGCTCTCAAAAGGAGCAAGTCTCTTGTGAAGTTTCAGGTAAAGATCTTCAAGAAGCCGTGAAGAACATCACCATTGGAGACATCAAGCCAAGAGAAGATGATCAAGAAGATGATGAGATCATTGAGAATGATGATCAACATGTATCATCATCTCCAGTTGATCCTCCAGAACCAAGTCAAGAAGAAGCAGCACAAGAAGAAGCACCAAGGCAACATTAAACAATCACCAAGGATCACCCTCAAGACCAAATATTGGGTGACGTCAGTAAGGGTGTTCAAACTCACTCTTGTATTGCTGCATTCTGTGAACATCATTCATTTGTGTGTTATTTAGAACCTACACATGTTAATGAAGCTTTAAATGATCCTGATTGGGTGAGTGCCATGCATGATGAACTTAACAATTTTTCTAGAAATGAAGTTTCGACTTTAGTAGAAAGACCCAAGGATCATAATGTAATTGGAACAAAATGGGTTTTCAGATATAAGCAAGATGAAAATGGAGTAGTAATTAGAAACAAATCTCGTCTTGTTGCTCAAGGTTTCACTCAAGTCGAAGGTTTAGACTTTGGTGAAACTTTTGCACCTGTAGCAAGACTTGAAGCTATTCGTATTCTTCTTGCTTATACATCATGTTTCAATATTAAATTATTTCAAATGTATGTAAGAAGTGCATTTTTGAATGGTGAAATTTCTGAACTTGTATTTGTTGAACAACCTCCCGATTTTGAAGATTCCAAATTTCCAAACCATGTGTTTAAATTGTCTAAAGCTCTCTATGGTCTCAGCAAGTTCCTCGAGTTTGGTATGAGCGACTTAGAGACTTTCTTTTATGAAAAGGTTTTAAAATTGGCAAGGTTGATACAACTTTATTTACAAAGAAAATTGAAAAAGATTTATTCATTTGTCAGATATATGTTCATGACATCATTTTTGGATCTACTAATTGATGAGGAACGGGGTCCCGATCTTCTGACAGGTAAGGGATAGTTCGATTGGTGGAGACTCGACGTTGACGATCCGACTTTCGACCAGAACCGATCTAGGCCTACAATCGCTACACCACTGCAACGTTCGTTATCAACCGTACCGAGGCGCGGTTGACCTAGCCAGGAAGGCTTGTTCCTGCAAGCGAATCGAAGAACACGTGCAAGAACACAGAAGAAGCAATCTCGAATTGCAAGTATGTATTAAGATCACGAAGTGTTGGGGTTCCACAAACCGAAAGACGGCGAACTGTGACAGCAGAAAATTCTAAGCAAAAGCCGAGTCTAACAATGACGGCTACGAGGTTTTAATATGCGAGAGGGGTGGCGTCTAGGGTTTGGGGCGCACCCCCCCACGCTGGATACACGGGCCGAGGCCCAATAGACAGGTGACGCAGCACCGCACGGCCCAACAGAATCTGGTCTCCACTTATTTTGACAATTGTGATTGACTCAGAAGGACTTTGGACATGGGACCAGATCCGTTGGGAAGGTCTCGTCCAGGGCTTCTCTGTAATGTACTTGAACGCGCCAAACGGAGTTCGTATGCATCTGCACCACCCGTTTGAAGACAGGCTGCTCTGCCATGGCCGACCCGGACTCCAGCTCGCGGTAGACTTGATTCCCGACACGTCTTGGCGCAAAGTGACACCCTCGCTGATCAACAGCATGATTCCTAAGCACAAGCACAATATTATTAGGTAGTAACTCGCTCTTGTCAATATTCTCTCGTGTACTAAGAAACGAGCTCACCTGGTGATTTAGTTGACGTGCACGTGCCCTTGTTATTGGTCTTTGCACAACGGGTGTTGGAAGAATGGACGCATCGTTAGAGGTGATGTCCTCATCATCCTCCCCCTCTTGAATTGGAGTCGTCCTCGACTCAAGCTCATCTTCTTCTACCAAATATGGCCGCAAATCTGAAATGTTAAAAGTGGGGCTAACCCCGAAATCTGTAGGCAACTCAAGTTTGTAGGCATTATCGTTTATTAACTCTAACACCTTAAATGGACCATCCGCACGAGGCATTAATTTTGACTTTCTTAACTTAGGAAAACGCTCTTTACGTAAGTGTAGCCATACAAGATCTCCAGGAGTAAATATCAATTCCTTTCTACCATGACTACCAGCAATGCGATATTTTTCATTCATTCGCTCAATATTTTCCATTGTTGTTTCATGTAGTTTTAAAATAAACTCAGCACGTTTCTTAGCATCAAGATTGACCTTTTCAGATGATAGAAGAGGCAATAGGTCAATGGGAGCACGAGGGTTGAAACCATACACTACCTGGAAAGGACTTACGTTGGTAGTCGAGTGTAGCACACGGCTGTAGGCAAACTCCACATGAGGAAGGCACTCCTCCCACATCTTTAAGTTCTTCTTCAAAACAGCTCGCAACATTTGGACAAGGTGCGATTTACCACCTCCGTTAGGCCATCAGTTTGGGGATGACAAGTAGTAGAAAACAGTAACTTTGTCCCCAATTTATTCCTTAATGTCCTCCAGAAATGACCCAAAAATTTTTTGTCGTGATCTGAAACAATAGTGGAAGGCATACCATGCAAACGAACAATTTCTTTGAAAAATAAGTTGTCAATGTGAGTGGCATCATCACTTTTGTGGCAAGGAATAAAATGTGCCGTCTTGGAGAATCGATCCACAACAACAAATATACTATCCCTCCCCCTCTTTGTCCTAGGCAAACCTAGAACAAAATCCATCGAGATATCCTCCCACGCGACACTAGGAGTAGGAAAAGGCATATACAAACCGTGTGGATTTAACTGTGACTTTGCCCTTTGACACGTGGTACAGTGTGCCATGAAGCGCTCAACATCACGCCTCATCTTTGGCCAATAGAAGTGCGTGGCTAAAACATCCTCCGTCTTTTTGACACCAAAATGTCCCATCAAGCCTCCTCCATGAGCTTCCTACAACAACAAAAGACGAACGGATCCAACTGGAATGCATAGGCGGTTAGCTCTAAACAAGAACCCATCATTGAGTACAAATTTATTCCAAGCCCTCCCATCCTTGCAATTAATCAAAGCATCTTTGAAATCAGTATCTTGAGCATAGTGTTCTTTAATAGTTTCAAGTCCAAAAATTCGACAGTCAAGTTGAGACAACATAGCATATCTCCAAGACAAAGCATCAGCAATTACATTATCTTTCCCTTTCTTGTGTTTAATGATGTAAGGAAAAGATTCAATAAATTCTACCCACTTGGCATGTCTACGGTTCAATTTGTTTTGACTGAGAATATGTTTCAGCGACTCATGATCAGACTGAATAACAAATTCCTTAGGCCATAAATAATGTTGCCACGTCTCTAAAGTTCGCACAAGAGAGTACAACTCTTTATCATATGTGGAGTAATTTAAAGCAGGCCCACTTAATTTCTCGCTGAAATATGCAACAAGCTTACCTTCTTGCATGAGCACACCACCAATCCCAACTCCACTAGCATCACATTCAAGTTCGAAAGTCTTACCAAAATCTAGAAGTTGGAGTAATGGTGCATTTGTTAGCTTTTCTTTCAAAAGGTTGAAGGTGTCCTCTTGTGGTTGTCCCCAATGGAATGCAACACCCTTCTTTGTCAATTCATTCAATGGTGCGGCAATGGTGCTGAAGTCCTTCACGAAACGGCGGTAGAAACCAGCAAGTCAATGAAAGCTTCTCACCTGTGTGACCGTTTTAGGAGTCGGCCAACTCTTGATAGCTTCGATCTTGGCTTCATCAACCTCAATTCCCTACGAAGTCACAACATAGCCAAGAAACGAGACTCGATCGGTGCAAAAAGTGCACTTCTCGAGGTTACCAAACAAACGTGCCTCTCTCAAAGCATTAAAAATAGCACGAAAATGTTCGAGATGTTCAGAAAGTGACTTGTTATAGATCATGATATCATCAAAATAGACCACCACAAATTTACCAATGAAAGGACGTAAGACCTCGTTTAACAAGCGCATGAAAGTACTAGGTGCATTAGTCAATCCAAAAGGCATAACTAACCACTCATATAAACTGAACTTGGTCTTAAAAGCAATTTTCCGTTCGTCTCCCAATTTCATTCGAATTTGGTGGTACCCACAACTCAAGTCAACTTTTGAGAAGATAATAGAACCACTTAACTCATCAAGCATGTCATCTAACCTAGGAGTAGGATGACGATACCTTATTGTGATATTGTTAATGGCTCCACAATCCACACACATGCGCCAACTACCGTCTTTCTTAGGAACCAAAAGAACAGGAACAGCACAACGACTAAGGCTTTGTCGCACGTACCCACGGTCCAAAAGCTCTTGGACTTGTCGTTGAATTTCCTTAGTCTCCTCTGGATTGGTCCTATATGCATTATGGTTTGGCAACGTCGCTCCCGGGATCAAGTCAATTTGATGCTCAATACCTCGAATAGGTGGTAGTCCCAGGGGCACCTCAGCAGGGAACACATCGTCATACTCCTGCAAATGGTTAGTAACAGCAGGTGGAAAAGAGACAGGCATATCATCAAATGAAAACAAGGTCTCTTTACATATCAAAGCAAAGCATGACGGTTCAGCAAGATCATATTTTGTAGCAAGCAAAACACCACCCTTCAATTTAATTCCCTCAGTCTTAGAAGCAGGTACATTCTTATCTTTCTTATGCAGAAAAATAGTTTTAGCTACTTGCTGATTTTCAGATTCTGTGGTGTTCTCTTTCTTCTCACTTTCAAGTCTTTCCCTATCAAAATGCACAATTTCAGATGGAGTCATGGGAAGCAAGGTTATTTTCTTCCTTTGTGCATGAAAGTGTACCAATTATTTCTACCATAATGAGTTGCATTAGTGTCATATTCCCAAGGTCGGCCTAATGAAAGTGAACATGCTTGCATAGGCACTACATCAAAATCAGCAACATCATGGTATGACCCAATGAAAAATGGTACTGTTGCGGTTTGAGTTACCTTAACCTTACCGCTGTTGTTGAACCATTGAACATGATATGGTTGGGGATGTGGTTGTGTGGTCAAGCCAAGCTTCTTGACCAGATCAGAACTCACCAAGTTGTTGCAGCTCCCACCATCAATGATTGTTCGGACGCACCGGTCGTTGACAACGAAGAACATTTGAAACAAGTTGTGGCGTTGGGCTCGCTCGGCTTGCTTCATTTGAGTACTAAGGGCCCGCTGGAGAATGATGGTCCGGTATTCTTGTGTGGCTACCATACCCAAAGCTTCCCCATCACCATCATGTTCGGATTCGTCATCAACATTACCTCCATGGTTAGCTGCAAGAGCATATTCGTCTTCAACATCAGAAGCACTAACGTACCCACCATCGTCTGTCGCAATGTAAGCTCGCTGACTTGGGCAGTCCTTCATGACATGGCCCATCCCCTTGCAACGGTGGCATATGATACCTGTTGTACATCCCGTGGAGGCAACAGATGAAGACGACTTCGCTGGTGCCTGCACATTAGAAGTTTTGCTTACCTCGGGTGTACGTGGCGGTGGTAACGGTGCTACTGAACGCGCCCTACTGGTCGAGGGGGCAGTAGACCGAACAGCAGGAGGTGGCTCTGATTTGGTTGACGCCTGTCTTGGGGTGAAGGTACTACCAAAGTTGCTCTGTGGCCGCTGTTGTCGTCCCTGCAATTCTTTTTCTGCCAAAACAGCAAGCTGGAACAATCTATTGACATCATGATAGTCCTTGTAATCAATAATATTTTGTATATCATGCCTTAACCCCCCATAGAAACGAGCCATTTTATCCTCCTCGGTTTCCTCTACCCCACAACGCAACATGCCTATTTGAAGCTCTTGGTAGTACTCCTCTACCGATTTGTTACCTTGATCTAAGCATTGCAATTTTTTACGCAAATCACGTTGAAAGGAAGGAGGCACAAATCTAGCGCGCATTTGTCTCTTCAGATCATGCCAAGTACCAGGATGTACGTTAGACTTTACTAGTTCATTCCACCAAATTATAGCAAAATCCTTAAACTCACTAGTGGCTTGTCTAACTCTATGAATTTCAGGAACAAGATGGGAGTTAAAGTTTTGTTCAATCTCCATTTCCAATCTAAATACACCTCAGCATCATATGTACCAGAAAAATAAGGTACGGTAAACTTAACTTTAGCAAATGGATCATCATTGCGATAGTTATTATTACCATTGTTACCTCTCATTCCTTGACGATTTCGGTTGAAGCGCTCTAAGTCATGTGCCGCACGTTGCATAGCGGGTTCATTGCGAGGTGCCACATTTCCCTCTACATCATCATCGTGCTCCTGGGCTGCATCATTTTGCTGTTGTTGGACAGCAGGTGGGTGGTTCTCGATCACCTGAACCCTGTCATCAAGCTGGGCAACACGTCGTTTTAATCTTTCAATACCTTTGGTTATCTCTTCCATCATGGTTTTCAGCTCAGCATGAAGGACACACTCGTTGTCCTCTTTATCAGATCCTGCCATGATTAGTAGAAAGTAGACGAAACACAAGAAGTATTATCTCTACAAACTACCAGGTTCAGACAAGTGGATTCACACCCTCTCAAGCATCTTACCACGCTCTTGCAAGGTTCTTACCAACGCTGCAGAAGGTACAACCGGTGGCTGGTTCGTGATATCGTGACGAGCTTAAGTGTAACAATTGCAAGGTTGAATCCTGTTCTGATAGAAAGTATGTGGAGCTTGGAAGGAAGTTATTGTAGCAAAGGTTGGCAATAATTGAAATCGAAATGCTAAGTTGAATAAGTGTCCAAAGAACCCACTAGTGTTGCTGGCCTAAATGCGCCCTTAGAACTGTTCAAGCAAGCAAAGACAACAAGGTAACAAATGGAAACAGCAAGATGATAGCAACGACAATCAATATTGAAGCAATTCTGATCCCAAAGATAGCAAGTATGGCAAGTACGAACCCCTGGATTTTTTTTTCATTGCGTGGCTCTTTTCTGTGCGCTGCCTCTTTTTGATAAATTTTTTTTTATTTTTGTTTGATTTTTCTGATATTTTTTTCAAGTTCAGCAACACAGAAATATGGAAACAAAGCAGGTTCCCCTGAATTTTGAGGTAAGGGGTGGCCGATATAAATTCTGGTGCTTGCTCCGAAAACTGTGCTAAAACTTCCGGAGCCGGATACTCGATCTTCCAGAGGGATTTTGGCCTCCTAAATTTTTCCAAAATCACCAAAATTGGTTAAATTCAAGTGTAACTTCTCGTTAGCTTCGAAATGAGTGGTCGTGGAGCTCAAACGGAGGTCGGATGCAAAAGTTATGGCCGTTTTAGTGAAGGTGCTCCGGATCAGGGTTTCTGGGCAATGTGAACTTTCGGTTTCACAAGTAGGGAATGTGACGGTGGGTTGGTGGGATGAACAAAGGGGAGGCTAGTGATGCAGGGCATTTGACACAAGGTGGTTTGTGACCTATCTAAGGTTTGTGAAGCGCGACAGTACCACAAGGCAGCTAGCGGGGGCAAACCGAGTAGGACTCGATTTGGTTTTCTGAATGTCTAGCGGTGGTAGGACGGACGATGCAACGGGGAGGTGATGGACAGAACTATGAACACAATCTAAACCAGCAACCAAACGATGAACTAAGGACACAAACTCAACAACGCTAACTGAAAGCAAAGATTGCGAAGGCTCGAAGTGGTTTGGACAGCGGAAGAGTATGACCTAGTTTTTTTTTGGCTTTTTTTTTTCTGGACGATGGGTAAAACGATGAACAATGAATAGATGGTGACGAGGATTGACACCCGGGTCAGTTCAAATAAATGCTCTGTTGGTTCAAGACAGATTCGAGCCAGACATGTGCCCGGCAGTGCGAACTCAAGTCATTCTGAGAAGCATCAACTCGAGGTCGCATGCTTTGCGTGATCAGGTCGTAGGCTTCGCGCGGTCAGAAGTTCGTATGCTATACGCGAATAGAATGTCAGAGATGTTGTGCGGTCAGCCAACATCCCGCGGTCAGAACATTCTCGACTAGGGTACTTGGAGTTCATCTGTCCGGCTGTCCCTATAGCGGGAATATTCCAAGTATCCCGAAGATTCCTCCACGTGGAAGACCAACCATCAGGAGGTTAATACGTGCAGTTATCCATGAATAACACGTGTTTAACCTACGTGGAGGTTAAGAGCAGTTCTCTAAAAGCTACATCCAACCATCCAAGCAACTGTTTGATGCAGTTACGACTTGGCGCCCTTTCGACCAATATAAAAAGGCGGCATGGTGTATCAAACAAAAAGGGGGGGATTGAAGGAGATCAACGTCTCTGATACAAGCGAGATACAACACATCTCAACCACTCAAACAGCCAAGTCTATGGCCTAGATTAGATAGTTTTTTACAAGCCTCTTTGGATTCATTCTGCACATTGACTTAAGAAAAACCCTTCGCCTGTAAAGGTGTTTTCCCGCCATCTTGTAAACCTTTATCACCTATAGTGAAATCCTAACAGGACGTAGGGCTATTACTCCCACCATCGAGGGCCCAAACCTATATAAACCTCTCTGTGCTCCTGTTCTCCATTTTTTTACATACCTTCCCGGAGGGTCATCTTGAAAGGTCTCGCTATTACAAATTTTGCATAAGTTCAGCTGAGGACTCTGAGTCCGAATCGTCGACAGCTGGCGCCCACCGTGGGGCATTTCTGTAACACCCTGAGTTAGGGGTGAAAATTTCCTTTTTCATAAATAGCATGCATGCATGTATCTGTAGTAATATCCAGATCAGTATCTATCCTAAGCCCTAAAATCTCCAAAATCTATCCTGTGACCTCAAATCAAGATCAGATTGTTCAGATGTGATCTATTAGTTATCCTGAATCTAAAAGCCTTCAGAACCCAGATCCAATTCTATCTTTAAATTCCAGATTTATCAACTTCTTCTGTTTTCGGAAACAGAAATACCTTATATTACCCAAATACCCTAAGTTTCAGAAATACAGATTTAATCAAAATCTTGACCAAGTTCAGACCAGATTATTCCTGGAATATGATCATGGGTATGTCAATACATTAATCTAAAAAGTTGACAGCCAGATTTCACCATCTAGACTCTTTTCACAAATCAGTCCAAGAGTTATCGCAAATTAGTCCTTATCTGATATCTGAAAACCCAAAAAGGCTAAAATCTCCAGATTAACTCCAAATTCAGAATTTCTTCGGCAAATCTTCTCAAAATGCTATTTGCCACAAGTCTCTCTTCTGTGCAGATATCAAAATCGAACCCTAAATGCCAGAATTCGAAATCGACAAAACTTAAATCTTATTTTACCCTAAATTACCCTATTTTCAGTTTGTATCGAAAACTATTCAAATGTGTCAAATCTTATCAATTACCTTTGCCAAATATCCTGTTGAAAATAGTCTACCAGATTAGTGAAATCAAATTCAACTCTAACCTTCCAAATCTCCAGAATTACAGATTGGTCCAAATGTGAAAATCAAGTATTGCAAATCAGCCCAATTTCGACCAGGCCAACTGCTGTACACGACCAGAAGCCTCGCCGTGGTTTCCTTGCGCCGTGCACGCTCGCCGCCGGCCAAGCTTCACCGTACTTGTGACCGTGCATGCCAGTGCGCACGTGTCCTCGCTCCAACCAGCGCCGTGGCAAGGTGGCTGCTACGTCGACGACCAGTGCCTGCTCCCGCGCGCGATCAACGGCTTTTGTCAGCAATTCATCGCCACGTAGCTTCGCCACGCCAGTACTTGTCGCCACCGCTTGCTACAAGCTTTGCCAGGTCCTGATGAGGCGACACTGTGATCAGTTGAAAGCTTGTCGCCGTCGCATCACCGCTCTTGCTGTTTCTTCGCCGCTACTGCTCCAGCACGCAAACAATCTCATCACAGCAGCAAATCACTTCATTGTCCCCCTTCGCCATCTTCGCCTGACCTATTTAAACACTCCTGTGTGCAGCAGCTTCTCCACACATCACCAGGACTTAACCAAATTCTCAAACTTCGCTGTCGTCGTCCTCCCCGGCGAGTCCACCAAGAGGCTTCACGGTGCCAGCTCATTCCACAGCACCTCCTGCCAAATTAACAGCATCTGTGAGTTCCCCTCGTCTCCCTCATCGTGCTGTACCATCTAATTGGATTACCTTGCACCTTAACGCCGGCGATCACCGGAAATTGCTAAAATTCGAAGAATGCCCTGTTCCGGCAATGTAGCTCGAATTACTCCAAATTAGCTTTCGTATCTGTAATCAAAATTTATCAGTAAGCCAAATCAAGCAAGCCTATAAGCTTAGAATCCCCAATTAAGCAAGAATCGAACCTTTTCCCTAAACCGAGCTTCACCAGAAAACCAGCGATCGTCGCCAGGATTCTCTAGTGATCCTCCGGCCCATCTAATTGTACCAGAAGCTTCCTTATACCTCCTAGATGCTCTCCAAGCAAGGAATTAAGTTCTTGTTGCCTGTAGCAGAAACCCCCAACTGGCAGTGCTTCTTCTCCGGCGCCGATGACCGGAAAAGTGTTCCCGGCCGTTTCAGCCCAAATCACCTTGTCTTTTAGATGTGCCTTAGCCTCCTGAGCATTTTTGTCTTCTAGCCCGACACCTAGATCGGCCTAGATTGGAAGATATAGCTTTGCCAAGTTTGTGTCCAGAACTGCTCCAGTGCAGCCAGTTCATCTCTGTTCATCATCAAATTTCTTGCTTTCCAGCCATTTCCTGCCCTAGATCCTGTTGACTTAATTGTTCCTGTTACTCAAGCCTACCTCCCAGACAAAGTGGTGCATCATTTGGAGCTCCAGATCAAAAGTTATGCTAAGCCCTAGTTTTTGGCATTGTCCACTCTATGCCAGAGCTTGTCAGCCAGTGGCATTGACCTTGTTTACCCACTTCTGGTTGTGTAATTTGAAATCCACTTTGTCCACTGAATTTGTAGAGTTGTGATCTACATTTTCTTCTACTACCACAACTTGAGATAAGCACTCTAGCTTTTCTTAAAGCGATGTCCAAGCTTTGATCCGAATGTCGATCTGTTGACATTCGCTGTTTTGATTAAACCAGCCACAAAATTGTTATTCCTATTGCAATCCTGAAACCCTAAGATTATCTAATCACCATCCTTAGCCAAATTCCTTGAAACCCTAAAACCTCGACTCAGTTCAGTTTGCAGTTCAAATTATCTCCAGTATAATTCAATCATTCTTGTTGAGCATTTCTGCATATAAGTCATAACACATTTTAATATTATAAGTAATTATTGTGTGTTTGTTTGTCGTCGAGCAGATTCAGAAGCTGACTTTGAAGATTTTGCTGTTGACCCGTCATCGACTGCTTTATTTTACGACGCGGAAGGCAAGTCATATCCTTGGTCATCTTGAACCTATATTTTAAATGTTTCTAAAACATAACCTTGAATATAGGCAATATTGCATGTGAAAGATTGAGAATGGTTGATTTATGAATTGGCAGTACTAGACTGGTTATCTGTGAAATGTGAAATAAACAAGTTTTGAGCCATGAACTATTATATGTATTTATATACTTATATTCATGAAATAAAACCCCTAGCCGTGACCAGAAAAATGGTATGGATGGCTGTAGCACTGGAGGTGCTAGACTGCAAAGGAATGCAGGCACTGAAGGTGCAGGGTTGTGGATGGTCTGGTCACTGGCATATAAGGACGAGAACCTTGTGTTGTGCGTCTAGTGGCATGAACAACGTGCTAATCGCAAGCCTGGTATGGGACAGGCCTGAACAAGTAATTATGTGGATCGCACGTGAAACCCCTGCATGAGATGTGTAGTGATGCACGATAAACACGGAGTGCGGCTCCCACACATATCACTGAAGGTGATCAAGCACGCTGACCCAGTAATGGGAATAAGCAAAGGGGTGGAGGTTTGGATACAACCTGCCACAACTGTGCCTCGCTGAGAGCCACAGGGTCGGGGGTGAATTGTGAGTAAAAGATAACAAAAGTTTTTGTTATCTCCACCTTGCCGCTCACAGTATGAAGTGAGTCAGGGGTCCAATCATTTTGTTATGATAAGAAAGGTTTGAAAGTCGAATATTTTGCGGGTAAATTGGTACCTCTCTGCAGAGTTAAAAACGTATTCGAATACTCCGAGCTCCCGGGTTTATAGGAGTCTGCTGCGGTGGATTAAATCCACGGGGTGTGACACAAGTATTATTTTCTAAATAAAATATGTTTAATCAAGATTACCCAAATGACATGTGTTGTCATGATAAGGAGTGCTGCCGTGGGCTGTCGTGTGTCGACGTGTCGCGGTATTGCTATAATCTAGTGAACATGTATGATGATATTATATTATGAAAAGTGCTGCCATAAGATGAGATGAGAAATGAAAAGATTATTTTACAAATATCCATAATTCTTGACTAGTCTAGGTTCATATCATCACTACTATTTGTATCTACTCTTACCTATGACTTGCTGAGTACGTAAGTGCTCACCCTTGCAACATTCAACTCAATAGATGGAGCCTACTTTGATCAAGATGATGGCACGGAGTACTACGTGGATTCAGAAGGAGGAGAATCAGTTCCGCCAGAACCCTGAAGTGTGTTGTTCTGCCGTCAACTTCTTTTGTGGGAGGGTCACCTATCTTCTGCTGCGTAGTTAAATATTTTGCTAAACCCTAAATGCCTTGTAGGCATTGTAATCCTCTTTATGTAATATTAAGGCCAGCAGGCCACACTGCTTAATATTTTGTGAGTACTCTGTTGCAATGTAATATACTCCTGTGTTTGACTCATCCTGGGAAGTCAAAGGGTTGTGGTTTGGGACTAGCTGCAGCGAGCTAGGTCTCTACAGGAGTAGTCGTTGTCCCAGTCTCGGGGCGCGACACTTTCTCAAGGCGTCTTAATTTTAATCCGGAGGTTCGCTGAAACATGGCTGGAGTATATGATTCCGAGAATGATTTTGATCTCGAGGATTATGCTCACATTCCAATGTCTTCTCCAAACGATCCTGTTCCGATGGAGGAGGTTGAAGGCCGGAATCTTCCAGAGGTGGAATCATCTCTCCAGGTCATGTCCATCGACCAGGGAGCGACTAGCGCAAGGTCAGAACCCACAGAGGTTCTCAATGCGCTAGATTATGAATCCGGTCCGTCATACGACCCCGCTGAGGGGAAGAATGATATCGACCTGGAAATCAGCCCGGGGAGATTTGACCCTGATAACCTTCACCGTCTCTTTGATTTCGAGTCCGACTCAGAACAAACCGAGATGTTTTCCCCATCAACAACCTCTCTCCCTAGACAGTTCGCTGCCTTGTCGGAGGAAACTCCCGGCCAACAAGCTGCTAGGGAAGAACGGGATCGCAAACAAAAGGAGGATGAAGATCTCGAGCAACAAAACAATGAACTACGCAGAACTGCCCTAGAGGCTCTTCAAGATGCGCAGGCTCGTTACGATGCTGCTCCGAGTTCTTCTCGATGATCACGTGGTCGCAAACGTGACCAGACCCCTTCTTTGCCTCCGGAGCGTTTCCCGGTGGACGAAGAAACGGTAACACCTGGTGCCCCTAGGAGAAGCACCCATGGTCGACTGCGATCTATCGCGGAAGTCATGCGTAACTTTCCTCCTACGGTCATGGATGCGCAGAAACCGGCCTTTACCAGGATCTGGGCGGAAAGGCTGGATGAGGTCGCGCCTGAGGCGACCCCAATGGCCTCTTCCCTCTCGGTAACACATTCCCGCGAACGAGAGTGTCCACACTCTGGTTCTGGCCGGCGAAGTTACCCACCGCCCGTACCGTCCCGACAGGACAAGTACCGGCGAACGCAGGACTCTCGTAGTAGGGATCGGGTTCCTGTTCACTCTCGTTTGGGACCGCGAGTAACTTCACCGTTGCGTGAGGTCGCCCGTAACCCGGTCGAGAGTCACAGGGCAGTTCACGGTCCCTACGTCGGTTGTAAAGCTTTCTCGCCCGGTCTACGTGCGGTCGTTTGGCCTGATAAGTTTCGACCAGGGGCCATTGAGAGGTTTGATGGAACTCAGAACCAATCCGAGTTCCTTCAAATCTATATCACTGCCATCCAAGCGGCAGGAGATGATGACCGGGTCATGGGCAACTACCTACCTACAGTCCTCGAAGGACCGGCTAGAACCTGGCTGTTTAACCAGCCCGAAGGTTCCATCTATAATTGGGAAATGTTGTGCGACGCTATCCTCAGCAATTTCCAAAACTGTTACCAAAAGCCGGGTAGAGAGGACGATCTTCATCGGCTACGACAAACTTCAATCGACACTCTTCGGCAGTTTGTCAAGAGGTTTGTCGGGGTGAGGAATACCATCCCAAACATATCTGATGGCTCCGTTATCAGGGTATTTAAACATGCCGTTCGATACCGGAGATTCACTGAAGACTTGCTTATCCACCCTCCTCGATCAGTGGCCGATCTGTTCGACAAGGCCGACCGATACTCTAATGCAGCCGAAGCAGTTGAATGGAATCGGATGGTCGACAAGGGTGACCTACCACCTCAACCAGGTTTCAAAGATGCCAGGAAAGAAGATTCAAGTAAGAAGCCGGAATCTTCATCAGGTGGGAAGTCGAAAAAGTCGAAGAGGAACCGCTCTGGACAGTACCGTGAGGTCGCAGTCGCAGAGAAGCCGCCTTCAACCAAAGGTAACAAGCCTCATTTGAGAATAAAATTGCTACTGGTGGTCGTAGTGCCGACCAGCCAGAAAAGTCAACTAATCCGCAGGAAGGCAAGAAGTGGTGTCCACTCCACAACTCCGCAGGCCACGACCTCAAGAACTGCAGGAGTTGGTTGAAGCAATTGGATGATTTTTACCAGGGAGTTGGGCTAATGCCAACCTTACCGCCTAAAGAGTAGGCGTGCGGACTTAGAGACGCCGACGGAGATGAGGAAATGCCCTACCAGGTACCTCAAAATCATATTAATGTTATTTTCGGGGGTTCTTCTTCTTTTGTTTCCAAAAGGCAGTTTAAAGCCTTTTACCGAGAGGTTAACCAAACAGAGACATCTCTTGGTGAACCTCAATACCCACGTTGGTTAGATACACCCTTGACATTCGATCGTTCTGATTGTCCCGCGGGGCTTACTCAACCATTGAGACTCCCTCTGGTCACTACCCCGATCATCAGTAACGCGTGAGTCGAAAGGGTCCTGATCGATGGAGGGAGTTCCCTTGATATTTTGTTGGTCAAGGCGCTCGACGAGATGCAAATTCCTCGTTCAAAGATCAAGCCCATAATCCATCCGTTTTATGGGATAATCCCAGGCCCCTCCATGATGTCGTTGGGACAAGTGGTCCTCCCGGTCACACTGGGAGAACCAGATAACTTCCGAACAGAATTGGTTACTTTTCACGTAATCGATTGTGATTCGGCTTATAATGCAATCTTTGGCAGGCCAACTCTCGCTAAATTCATGATGGAAACGGACTATGCTTATCAATGCGGAAAATTGCCTGGCCCCAAAGGTGTCATCTCGGTCCGAGGCAGTCGCAACGTGGCACTCACGTGCGACCGGCTATCTTTGGAGATGGTCGATCAACTTCCCCTCCGGGACGCCCAGGTCGCCACCGTCGCCACCGATGCGATCAAGGCTGCTCCTCGACCAGATGAGAAAATCAAACTGGTTCCGTTGTACCCAGATGATCCATCCAAGACAATTCGGGTCGGATCAGGTCTGGATGACAAATAGGAACTCGAGCTCATTGCTTTCCTCCGGACTAATGCAGATGTGTTTGCGTGGAAACCGTCCTACATGCCCGGTGTCCCAAGGGAAGTAACCGAGCACAGGTTAGCAATTCGACCTGGACAACAACCAATAAAGCAAAAGCTCAGGCATTTTGCTGTTGACCGACAGGAAGCCATCCGAGAGGAGTTGGACAAACTCCTAAAAGCCGGGTTCATTCGCGAGGTCGATCACCCGGAATGGCTCTCCAATCCAGTCATGGTCCGCAAGTCAAACGGCAAGTGGCGCATGTGCGTCGACTACACTAGTCTCAACAGTGCCTGTCCGAAGGACGACTTCCCCTTCCCCGCATCGACCAGCTGGTCGACTCAACTGCGGGTTGCGAACTGATGAGCTTGCTGGACGCCTACTCAGGATATCATCAAATTAGCATGGCAGAAGAAGATGAAGAGAAAACTGCCTTCATCACCCCGTTCGGCACCTACTGCTACGTCAGAATGCCGTTCGGTCTCAAGAACGCAGGTTCCACGTACCAGCGCTTGATGCAAAAGATCTTTCTTTCCCTGATAGGGCATAATCTCGAAGCATATGTAGACGACTTGGTTGTAAAAAGTATCACGAGATTGTCTCATTTGGACGATCTCGCTGAAACCTTCTGTAATTTAAATCGCTTTGGAATAAAATTAAACCTGGAGAAATGTTCTTTCGGGGTTTCTTCAGGAAAACTTCTTGGTTTCCTTGTGTGTTCCAGAGGCATTGAAGTTAATCCTGAGAAAATCAGGTCCATTGAACAAATGAGATCGCCCTCGAGCATGAAGGATGTTCAACGCCTGGCTGGTCACATGGCGGCCTTAAGTCGCTTCATATCGCGACTAGGTGAAAGGGGATTGCCTTTCTTCAAAGCCTTGCGGAAGCATCACAATTTTACATGGTCGGATGAGGCCGAAAAAGCGTTTCAGGAGGTAAAAACATATCTATCCAGTCCGCTAGTATTGGTGTCTCCCGACAAAGGAGAACCACTGCTTCTTTATCTGGCGGCCACACCGCATGCGGTTAGCGCTGTCTTGATCGCGGATAGGGATGGAATGCACAGACCTGTCTACTATGTGAGTGAGGTACTTCATGGTCCTAAGGAGAGTTTCCCTGAGGTCCAGAAGATACTGTACGCGCTACTGATGGCTTCCCGTAAGCTACGACACTACTTCCAAGCTCATAAGATCACAGTACCCTCCTCTTCTCCTTTGGGGGATATTGTCCGAAATACCGAAAAATCTGGTCGAATCGCTAAATGGGCGGTCGAACTCGGTGCCTTCGATATCCATTTCACGCCCCGCACGGCGGTTAAGTCTCAGGTTTTGGCCGACTTCGTGGTCGAATGGACCAACCCTTAGCCATCCGTGCAGGTGCCCGAGGAATTGGAGTGCCCCGATCACTGGACAATGTACTTTGATGGCTCCCGTAGTTTTCAACACTCGGGGGCTGGAGTGGTCTTAGTTACACCTCAGGGCGAACAGCTTAAGTATGTCATCCAACTACACTTTGTTGCGACCAACAACGCGGCAGAGTATGAAGGTCTTCTTGCAGGGCTCCGGGCAGCAAAATTCCTCAGAGTCTGTCGGTTAGTGGTGAGGGGAGACTCACAGCTAGTCGTAAACCAGGTAAACAAGGAGTACAACACCTCCGATGAGACAATGGCTCATTACCTGGGGGAAGTGAGGAGATTGGAAAAACACTTCAGTCGTTTCGAAGTCCAATACATCCCGCGAAAGGACAACATTCTCGCAGACGAATTATCCAAAATTGGGTCCTCACGCACATCCGCTCCGGCAATAACCTGCGTTACCAACCTCGGTCAGGAACAGGATTGGACTCATCCATTGAGAGTCTATCTTGAACATGGGACCCTACCCGAGGACGAAACCGAAAGCGATCGGTTAATTCGAAAAGCGCGTCTGTACAAGCTCATAGATGGGATTCTGTACAGAAAGGGTACTCAAGGAGTATTCATGCGTTGTATATCTCAGGAGGAAGGAACATTGTCGATGATTCGGACTCGGGGTCCTCAGCTGAACTTTTGCAAGATTTGTAATTGTGAGACCTTTCAAGATGACCCTCCGGGAAGGTATGTAGAACAATGGTGAACAGGAGCACAGAGAGATTTATACAGGTTCAGGCCCTCGATGGTGGGAGTAAAAGCCCTACGTCCTGTTATGATTTCACTATATGTGATAAAACTTTACAAACTGGCGGGGAGAAACCTTCACAGGAGAAAGTTTTCCCTATATAAGTATACAAAAAAGAGCTATAGGAGACTTGTAAGTATTGTCTAATCTAAGCCGTAGGCTTGGCTGTTTGAGTGGTCGAGATATCTTGTATCTCACTTGTATCAGGGGTCTTGTTCTTCCAAATGTCTTGTCTCTTTCGTTTGATGTACTTTGCCACCTTTTTATACTGGTTGAAAGGGTGCCAAATGAAGAAAACTGCATCAAACGGTTGGATGCGGTTTCTGGAGAACCGCTGTTAACTTCCACGGAGGTTATTAACAGGTGTTAATCATGAATAACCGCATATAATAACCTCTGACGGTTGATCTTCAATGTGGAGGAATCTTCGGGATGCTTGGAATATCCTGATATAAGGATAACCGAATAAACTCCAAGCACCCTGGTCGAGAACGTTCTGACCGCGGAATGTGGGCTGACCGCGCAACATCCCGGATATCCAGTCCGCGTATAGCATACGAACTTCTGACCGCACAAGGCTATCGGCCTGATCGTACGAAACCCGCGACCTGATCGCGTAAAGCTTGCGACCTCACGGTGATGCCCCTCAGAATAGCTTGAGTTCGCATCGCCAGATACATGTCTGGCTCGAACCTGTCTTCAACCAAAAGTTTATTAGAAGTGACCCGGGTGTCAATCCTTGTCAGCTAGCCCCCAAATTCAAAGAAAACGAAGAGACGTGTTTATTTCGAATTTTAAAACCGTGCATTGGATTTTTAACCCGGCTCTTCAATTTTTTCCCACTTAGTGGCGCACTAAGTGAAAAACGGTTGGTTTCCCAAGACGGGTTCTGACATTATGTGACTGGCAATGATAGCGCCGTAGAACTGTTTTTATCTCGAGGTAAAATTGTAAATGCTTTGACGAAACCCGAGGCGTCTGGAATGCAAACCATCACCCAGGCGGCTATAAATACTAGGCTCCTGGATTTGTAAAATTTCACAATTTCCCTCCACGCCTAAGTCCTTGTCTTGTTATCCTGCCTTCTTCCTTTTCACATACTCCTCCCAATGGCAGATCATGATATCATCGAGATTGAGAGTGATGAAGAGGAAGTTGTCGAACAAGGGTCTCAAACGAATGAAGTCCTTTCTCCCTTAAGGAAGAAACCCAAGGTTGACGAAGGATCTTCCAGTGGAACAAAGGTGAAGAACGTAGCGAGTTTCTTTCTTCCTTCAATTCCTTTGACCCTCCCCGTTCATGCCTCTCGGCAAGTTAGGCCTTTATCCTTAGAGAAAGATCCCATCACATTCAATTCTCCCATCTTTTTGGGTGATCAACATCCTGGTCGGCAAGCGGTGACTATCCCTCGATCAGATGATTGCCATATTGGGTTTGCGAAGCAATCTTCCGATGGGAAGGTTGCTCTTCCACCATATGATGATCTTCCTCCCAAGATGGGTGTATTAACGGGTTATGCACCGGGACAAGTAACAATTCTTCTCCCCTTTTGCTGATAATTATAGTTAGTGTGACTAACTTTTGCAAAATGTAGGAGGTTGGAGGCTCCAGCTATCAGCCTTTTGCTGCTCCATCTCTTCCTTCCGGACAGACTCTTCTGGAAGAGAAGAATGCCCTGGAGAAGAAGACCGAGGAGATGGCCTCGAAGATTCTGCGTCTAGCAGAATGTCTTGATCGATCCCGAGAAGAGGCGCACCATTTCCGTCGAGAGAGGGACTTCGCTCAGCAACAGCGAGAACTCTCTGACTTGATTAGGGATAATAGTGCGTCTGTTGTTAGGGACGATGTAGATAGACTTAGGGTAGTTGCTAGTTCCCTGGGAGTTGCCAGTGTAGATCCTACTGACAACAACATGTCCCTTGGGGAACTTTGTAAACTTCTTTCGGAGCAAGTCGACGTTTTGATCGACTGTATCCCTTTTGTATGTAAAGAATGTAAGAAATAAAAGTTTCTTATTTCTCACGAATATCCTTCACATCTTCTGTGCGAAAATATAGCCATAAACTTTATGTTTGCGACCATTCATACACAGGAAACTTTAGTTCTGCGATCAGAATCGTGTTTAAGAAAAAAGCACCGCGACCTGCCCAGATACCGCGATCAGTTTCAGAGCCGCGGTCAGAACTAAATTGCGACCAGAGTCGGAACTCGGTCAGACTGTCACTCCGACTAGAATCGAAGTTTTAGTCCAAACACGATTTCGATAAAAACCATAACCCAATTAGAAACATTCCAGTACGTCAAAAATTGAGTTGCATGATTTTTTCGTAAAAAATGTTCAAAGCATATAAAGGAAAAAAACGTCTTCTGAAAAGTACTGAAAATTTTTCAGTCCTTTTGCACTTTCAGTTTCCAAAACAAAGAAGTCTTTTTGTTTCAGATCCGACGCCTGAACACTTTATCGGGTCCATCAGAGACAGTATCCATTATGGGAAATGAATAAAGCATTCAATGGAAGGTTTGAAATGAGCCGTTTTACTCATTAATGCGCCGCCTTGGGTCTATAAAAAGGAGCAGATGTCTTCTCAAAGAAGCCACACAGCCAAAAACCCTCATTATTCCTGCCGCGCAAAACCCTCATTTTCTTCAGCCTTCGTCCTCCCAAAATCGCCAACTTTCCCTTTGATTCTCCACAAAAGATGGCGTCCTGGAGCCGATCCATCCATCATGCCGAGGAGAGCCTAGTGGCGTTGGAGAAGGAGGAGATCCTTCCTCCGCGGCTGCTCATTAACTGGGCCTGCGGAGAAGGACCAAGAAACCCCAACTGTCCAAGAGGGCGAGTTGGTGGTTTTTGAGGAGTGCCTGCGCTGCGGGTTCCGATTCCCTGAGAGTCGGTTCCTCAAGGATGTCCTTGAGCACTATGGGTGGGAACTGATCAACCTCCACCCCAACGCGATGCTGATCCTTGCGGTATTCCAGCATCTTTGTGAAGCGTTCGTCGGAATATATCCCAGCGTGGATCTTTTCCGGCAATTCTATTTTTCGGCGTGGTCGAAGAGCACCAACGCCGCCGGATGCATCTACTTCTGGCTGAGGGACAAAAACGAGTATCCCTCCCCACCCCTGCGAGACTCTGTGCACGGGTGGCACCAAAGGTGGTTTTACTACTCTCCACCATCTGAAAGCAGTCTATGGTTTGAGAACTCGCGACCGGAGAAGTCGAGCGAGTTAGATGTTCCTCCGGCGATGAACTCGGAGCTTTCGAAGCATGCCGAGGTGATTCTTCACTTGGTCAATCAAGGATTGACGGCTCGAGACATCATCCGAGACTTCATGAAGAATCGGGTGAGTCCTTTACGTGAAAGGGCTCATCCGGCATGGGAGATTAGGTCCATGGCGGATAGCACCCTGGACTACAGTCAAGGTATTTATTTCTTTGGCGCTGAGCTTTCCCATTCTTGAATTGTGCAAATTCTGATTTGAGTTTGGGAACAGTCCTGCCTTCATCCGAAATTGAAAGGCGGACCAACTCCCTCCTTAGGGCCTACAACGCCGATGTAGAGGGCCCTAAGGGATCGCCTCGTCCACAGAGTCTGATTCACGCCGGCGACGACCTTAAACAGGAGCGCCGAAAGGTACGTTCTCTATCTGTCCTCCATTTTTTAGATCTTATGCATGTCCAGCATTAAACATTTTCATCGAAAATGTGAATCAGCTCCTAGGAAGGTTTGCCGAGACGACTTTCCCGAGTGAGAACGTAGGTTCTCATGGGAAGCCAATGGTAAAGAATGTGAAGAAGGTCTCCCAAAGACCCAGGACTAAGAGTCCTGCCTCCAAGAAGGCCAGACCGAATCCCGGGGAGGGGTCTTCACGGAGCGTTCCTCCTACCGCGAGAAAGACGGCGGTAAGATACCACATCCCTTCTGTTTTACCAGGCGCAGATTGGAATCACTTCTTCGTCGTACAGGGAGAGGGGAGCGAGGAGGAAGAGGATGATGTTCCTCTGGTCCTTCGGAAGCGGAAGATCGCGGATCTTCCATCCGGCGATGCCCCAAGCTGCCCCGCAGAGACCACTACTACCAAAGAGGTGGTCCTGGCAGATCCTGCGACCACCGAAAATCTTGTGGTCGCGGGTGACCACCCAATTCCTGAAGCCCCCGAGACTTCAGGACCAGTTGTCTCTGTTCCTCTGGTCGAAAGGACGACCAAGGTAAGGATTCCTTTCTGTCATTCTTTTTAGGATTCCTTCTGTATGTTTGACAAATCAGTATTCATACAGGGAGAAGAGCTTCTCCCTGTGACTACTGCGAGTCCCAGGGGGGAAAATTCTCCTCCTCTGCAGACAGAGGGGGAGGTAGTGGAGCAAAGGCCGGTTGTGGTGGCTCCTGTCGACGATTCGGACTCGGAGTCCTCAGCCGAACTTATGCAGAATTTGTAATAGTGAGACCTTTCAAGATGACCCTTCGGGAAGGTATGCTGAACAATGGTGAACAGGAGCACAGAGAATTTAGACAGGTTCGGGCCCTCGATGGTGGGAGTAAAAGCCCTACGTCCTGTTGAGATTTCACTAAGTATGGTAAAAGGTTTACAAGTGGAGGAAAAAGTCCTCACAGGCGAGGATTTTTCCTGTAAAAGTGTACAAAGATAAGCTAAAGAAGACTTATAAAAATGCTATATAAGGTGTGCCGTAGACTTGGCTAACTTGGATCCCTCTCCCCTTCCCCCGATTGATGCTTCATGCCATCCTTTTATACTGCTTGAAAGGGCGCCATGTGAAGAAAACTGCATCAATCGGTTGCACGGACGGTTGGATGCGGTTTTTGAAACTGCTCTTAACCTCCACGTAGGTTAAACACGTGTTATTCATGGATAACTGTACGTGTTAACCTCCTGATGGTTGATTCTCCACGTGTAGGAATCTTCAGGATACTTAGAATATCCTGTCGTATGGGCAACCGAATAGATAGATCCCAGGTATCCTGATCGGCAGATGTTCTGACCGCGGGATTCGGCTGACCGCGTAATATCCCGAATGTGTAGTTCGCGTATAGCCCACAAACTTCTGACCGCGCAAGGCTTACGGTCTGACCGCGTAAAGCTATGACTTGATCGCGTAAAGCTTGCGACCTCGTGGTGATGCCTCTCAGAATAGCTTGAGTTCGCATCTCCAGACACATGTCTGGTTCGAACCTGTCTTGAACCAGAAGTTTATAAGAAGTGACCCGGGTGTCAATCCTCGTCAGCTAGCCCCCAAATTCGAAGAAAACGAAGAGACGTGTTTATTTCGAATTTAAAAAACCGTGCATTGGATTTTTAACCCGGCCCTTTAACTTCTCCACTTAGTGGCGCACTAAGTGAAAACGGTTGGTTTTTCAAGACGGGTTCTGACATTACGTGACGGGCAATGATGGCGCCGTAGAGATTTTTATCTCGAGGTAAAATTGTAAATGTCTTAACGAAACTCGAGGTGTCTGGGGGGCGAACCGTCGCCCTGGCGGCTATAAATACCAGACCCCTGGTCATGTAAAGATTTACAATTCCCCTTTCACGCCTAAGTCTTTTTCTTGTTACCTGGCCTCTTTCCTTTTCACATACTCCTCCCAATGGCAGATCACGAAATCATCGAGATTGAGAGCGATGAAGGGGAAATTGTCGAACAAGGGTCTCAAACGAACGAAGTCCTGTCTCCCTTAAGGAAGAAACCCAAGGTTGACGAAGGATCTTCCAGTGGAACAAAGGTGAAGAATGTAGCGAGTTTCTTTCTTCCTTCAGTTCCTTTGACCCTCCCCGTTCATGCCTCTCGACAAGTTAGGCCTTTATCCTTAGAGAAAGATCCCTTCACATCCAATTCTCCCATCCTTTTGGGTGATCAACATCCTGGTCGGCAAGCGGTGACTATCCCTCGATCAGATGATTGCCATATTGGGTTGGCGAAGCAATCTTCTTCTGGGAAGGTTGCACTTCCACCATATGATGATCTTCCTCCCAAGATGGGTGTATCAACGGGTTATGCACCGGGACAGGTAACAATTCTTCTCCCTTTTTGCTGATAATTTTAGTTAATATGACTAACTTTTGCAAAATGCAGGAGGTAGGAGGCCCCAGCGATCAGCCTTCTGCTGCTCCATCTCTTCCTTCCAGACAGACTCTTCTGAAAGAGAAGAATGCCCTGGAGAAGAAGACCGAGGAGATGGCCTCGAAGATTATGCGTTTAGCAGAATGTCTTGATCGATCCCGAGAAGAGGCGCGCCATTTCCGTCGAGAGAGGGACTTCGCTCAGCAACAGCGAGAACTCTCTGACTTGATTAGGGACAATAGTGCGTCTGTTGTTAGGGACGATATAGATAGACTTAGAGTAGTTGCTAGTTCCTTGGGGGTTGTCAGTGTAGATCCTACTGACAACAATATGTCCCTTGGGGAACTTTGTAAACTTCTTTCGGAACAAGTCGATGCTTTTATCGACCGCATTCCTTTTGTATGTAAAGAATGTAATAAATAAAGTTTCTTTTATTCATATGAACATTCTTCATACCTTCTGTGCGAAATTATGGCTAAAAGCTTAGTCCGCGACCATTCGTACATAGGAAATTTCAGTTCTGCGATTAGAATCGCGCTTTTAAAAGATCACCATGACCTGCCCTGATGCTGCGATCAGACTTAAGGCCGCGGTTAGAACTGAATTGCGACCAGAGTTGAACATCCGGTTAGACTATTACTTCGACTAGAGACGAAGTTTTAGCCTAGAACATGATTTCGATAAAACCATAACCCAATTAGAAACACTTCAGTACGTTAAAAATTGGGTTACGTGATTTTTTCGAACAAAATGTTCAAAGTATAAAAAGGAAAAACGTCCGCTGAAAAGTACTGGAAATTTTTCAGTCCTTTTACACTTTCAGTTTCCAAAACAAAGAAGTCTTTTTGTTTCGGATCCGACGCCTGAGTACTTTATCGGGTCCATCAGAGACAGTATCCATTATGGGAAATGAATAAAGCATTTAATGGAACGTTTGAAACGAGCCGTTTACTCATTAATGCGTCGCCTTGGGTCTATAAAAAGCAGTAGGTAGCTTCTCGAGGAAGCCACTCAGCCGCGAAAAAACCCTTAGAATTCCCGCCGCTCAAAACCCTCACTTTCTTCAGCTTTCATCTTCCCCAAATCGCCAGCTTCCCCTTTGATTCTACACCATAGATGGCGTCCTGGAGCAGGTCCATTCATCATTCTGAGGAGAGCCTGATGGCGCTTGAGAAGGAGGAGATCCTTTCTCCGCGGCTGCTCATTAACTGGCGACCTGCGGAGAAGGACCAAGAAACCCCAACTGTCCAAGAAGGCGAGTTGGTGGTTTTTGAGGAGTATTTTCGTTGCGGGTTCCGATTCCCTGAGAGTCGGTTCCTTAAGGATATCTTTGAACATTACGGGTGGGAACTGATCAACCTCCACCCCAACGCGATGCTGATTCTTGCAGTATTCCAGCATCTCTGTGAAGCCTTCGTCGGAGTATATCCCAGCGTGGATCTTTTCCGACGATTCTACTTTTCGGCGTGGTCGAAGAGCACCAACGCCGCCGGATGCATCTACTTCCAGCTGAAGGACAAAAAGGAGTATCCCTCCCCACCCCTGCGAGACTCAGTGCACGGGTGGCACCAGAAATGGTTTTACTGCACCCCGCCGACCGAGAGCGGGCTGTGGTTTGAGAACTCGCGGCCGGAAAAAACGAGCGAGTTGGATACTCTCCCAGCGATGAACGCGGAGTTCATGAAGCATGCCGAGGTGATCCTTCACTTAGTCGAACAAGGGCTGACGGCACGTGACGTCATCCGAGACTTTGTGAAGAATCGGGTGAGCCCCCTACGTGAAAGGGCTCATCCGGCTTGGGAGATCAAGTCCATGGCGGACACTACCCTGGACTATAACGAAGGTAATCATTTCTGACATTGAAATCCTTTTATGTCATTTTTGAAATGTATCAATTTAACTCGTATCTGGGAACAGTCCTGCCCTCAGCTGAGATTGAGAGGCGGACTAACTACCTCCTCAGGGCGTACAACGCCGAGGTAGAGGGCCCCAAGGGATCGCCTCGCCCCCAAAGCTTGATTCATGCTGGCGACGACCTTAAACAGGAGCGCCGAAAGGTAAACTTTCCACTTGGCCTCTGTTTTTCAGGTCTCATGTATATCCAGCACTAATCAATCCCATTGGAATGAGAATAGCTCCTAGGGAGGTTTGCGGATGCAACATTCCCAAGTGAAAATGTCGGCTCTCTGAAGAAGCCGACGGCGAGGAATGTGAAGAAAGTCTCTCAGAGACCCAGGACAAAGAGTCCTGCCTCTAAGAAGACCAAGCTGAACCCTGGAGAGGGGTCTTCACGAAGCGTTCCTCGTCTCGCAAGAAAGACTGCGGTAAGATATCGCATTCCTGCTACTTTTTCAGGCGCGACATGGAATCACTTCTTCGTCGTACAGGGAGAGGGGAGCGAGGAGGAAGAGGATGACGTTCCTCTGATCCTTCGAAGGAGGAAGATCGCGGATCTTCCATCCAGCGATGCCCCAAGCTGCCCCGCAGAAACCACAGCTGCCGAAGAGGTGGCCGTGGCTTAAAGAAAAACACTCATTGTATGAAAACAAGACATGCTTTTTATGAAAAGATGCTAATTGAACAGGAAAAAAGTGATTGGAATACTTACACGTAAAACTTGCGAAGTTGATCGATGTTCCAAGTATTGGACAAAATCCGACCATCCTCCATGGCTAACCGCGCAGATCCTGGCCGCGGCACTGAGACGACAGTGTATGGTCCTTCCCATTTTGGCGAGAATTTAGTGTGGTTAGACTGGTCTTGAATTTTTCGTAAAACCAAGTCGCCGACGTTAAGATTACGTGGTCGCACCTTTTTACTGTGATACTTGCGTAGAGCCTGCAAGTATACCGCGGACTTAATCAGGGCGCGATCACGCCGTTCTTCCAGGAGGATGAGATCTCGCGATCGCTGTTCGGATTGGTTGACCTGTTCGAATTGATTCGTGCGAACAGATCCAATACTTACTTCCATGGGCAACACAGCCTCGGCTCCATAGACCAAATGGAAGGGTGTCTCACCGGTGGCTCGACTAGAGGTAGTCTGTAGTGCCCATAGAACAGTATAGAGCTCGTCTGCCCAAGCCCCCGAGCGGGTCTTGAGGCGATCAAAAACACGTTTTTTGATACCTTGCAATACTTGCCCATTGGCCCGTTCTACGGCACCATTGCTTTGTGGATGTGCCACGGAAGCAAAGCACACCTTGGTCCCAATCTGATCGCAGTAGTCTAGGAAAAGACCGCTAGCGAACTGAGAACCGTTGTCTGTGATGAGACGGTTTGGAACACCAAATCGTGCCACAATGTTCTTGTGAAAGAACTTCTGTGCGGCTGATGCAGTAATATTTCGTACTGGTTCGGCCTCAATCCACTTTGTGAATGTGTCAATGGCTACGAACAAAAACTTGTATCCATTGACCGCTTGTGGCATAGGACCAACGATGTCCATTCCCCAGATCGCGAAAGGCCATGCGAGAGGAATAGTTTGCAATGCATAAGCAGGTTGATGAACCTGTCTTGCATGAAACTGGCACTGTGGACACATCTTGACCATAAGCTTGGCATCATCGAGTGCCGAAGGCCAGTAGAATCCCTGTCGAAAAACTTTTCCGACCAGTGTTCGGTATGACGCGTGTGCACCGCATACACCGTCATGTATCTCTTTCAAGAGGGATTTTCCTTCCTCCTGAGATATGCAGCACATGAATACTCCTTAAGTACCCTTTCTGTACATAACCCCATCTATGAGTTTGTACAAACGCGCCTTTCGAATTAACCGATCGCTTTTGGTTTCGTCCTCGGGTAGGGTCCCATGTTCAAGATAGACCCTCAATGGATGAGTCCAATCTTGTTCCTGACCGAGGCTGGCAACGAAGGCTATTGCCGGATCATCCTCGACCGAAGTCATGATCGAAGGATGGTCCAAGTGTTCAATGAACACTCCTGCCGGAGCGGATGAGCGTGAGGATCCAATTTTGGATAATTGGTCTGCGAGAATGTTGTCCTTTCGCGGGATGTATTGGACTTCGAAGTGACTGAAGTGTTTTTCCAATCTCCTCACTTCCCCCAGGTAATGAGCCATTGTCTCATCGAAGGTGCTGTACTCCTTGTTTACCTGGTTTACGACCAGCTGTGAGTCCCCCCTCACCACTAATCGACGGACTCCGAGGAATTTTGCTGCCCGGAGCCCTGCAAGAAGACCTTCATACTCTGCTGCATTGTTGGTTGCAACAAAGTGTAGTTGAATGACATACTTAAGCTGTTCACCCTGAGGCGTAACTAAGACCACTCCAGCCCCCGAGTGTTGAAAACTACGTGAGCCGTCAAAGTACATTGTCCAATAATCGGGGCACTCCAGTTCCTTTGCCAACTGCACTGGTGGCTCAGGGTTGGTCCATTAGACCACAAAGTTGGCCAAAACCTGAGACTTAACCGCCGTGCGAGGGGTGAAATGGATCTCAAAGGCACCGAATTCGACCTCCCATTTGGCGATTCGACCAGATTTTTCTGGATTTCGGACAATATCCCCTAAAGGAAAAGAGGAGGGTACTGTGATCTTGTGTGCTTGAAAGTAATGTCGTAGCTTACGGGAAGCCATCAGTAGCGCGTAAAGTATCTTCTAGACCTCAGGGTAGCGCTCCTTAGGACCATGAAGTACTTCACTCACATAGTAGACGGGTCTATGTATTCCTTCCCTATCCGCAATTAGAACGGCGCTGACCGCGTGTGGTGTGGCCGCCAGGTAAAGAAGCAACGGTTCTCCTCTGTCGGGAGACACCAATACTGGCGGACTGGATATATATGTTTTTACCTCCTGGAATGCTTTTTCGGCTTCATCCGACTATGTAAAGTTATGATGCTTCCGCAAGGCTTTGAAGAAAGGCAATCCCCTTTCGCCTAATCGCGATATAAAGCGACTTAAAGCCGCCATGCGACCAGCCAGGCGTTGAACATCCTTCATGGTCGAGGGCGACCTCATTTGTCCAATAGCCCTAATTTTCTCAGGATTAACTTCAATGCCCCTGGAACACACAAGGAAACCAAGGAGTTTTCCTGAAGAAGCCCCGAAAGAGCATTTCTCCGGTTTTAATTTTTTTCCAAAGCGATTCAAATTACAGAAGGTTTCAGCGAGATCGTCCAAATGAGACAATCTCTTGGTACTTTTTACAACCAAATCATCTACATATGCTTCGAGATTACGCCCTATCTGGGAAAGAAAGGTCTTTTGCATCAAGCGCTGTTACGTGGAACCTGCATTCTTGAGACCGAACGGCATTCTGACGTAGCAGTACGTGCCGAACGGGGTGATGAAGGCAGTTTTCTCTTCATCGTCTTCTGCCATGCTAATTTGATGATATCCTGAGTAAGCGTCCAGAAAACTCATCAGTTCGCAACCCGCAGTCGAGTCGACCAGCTGGTCGATGCGGGGAAGGGGAAAGTCATCCTTCGGACAGGCAGAGTTGAGGCTAGTGTAGTCGACGCACATGCGCCACTTGCCATTTGACTTGCGGACCATGACCGGATTGGCGAGCCAGTCCTGGTTATCCACTTCGCGGATAAACCCGGCTTGTAAGAGTTTGTCTAACTCTTCTCGGATGGCTTCCTGTCGGTCAGTGGCAAAACGCCTGAGCTTTTGCTTTATTGGTCGTTGTCCAGGTCGAATTGCTAACCTGTGCTCAATTACTTCCCTTGGGACACCGGGCATGTCGGACGGTTTCCACGCAAACACGTCTGCGTTAGCCCGGAGGAAAGCAACGAGGTCGAGTTCCTATTTGTCATCCAGGGCTGACCTGACCCGAATTGTCTTGGATGGGTCATCTTGGTACAAAGGAACTTGTTTGAGTTTTTCATCCGGTCGAGGAGCAGCCTTGATCGCATCGGCGGCAACGGTGGCGACCTGAGCGTCCCGGAGGGGAAGTTGATCGACCATCTCCAAAGAAAGCCGGTCTCACGTGAGTGCCACGTTGCGACTGCCTCGGATCGAGATGACACCTTTGGGGCCAGGCAATTTCCCGCACTGATAAGCATAGTGCGTTGCCATCATGAACTTAGCAAGAGTCGGCCTGCCAAAGATTGCATTATAAGCTGAGTCACAATCAATTACATCGAAAGTAATCAATTCTGTCCGGAAGTTGTCTGGTTCTCCCAGAGTGACCGGGAGGACGACTTGTCCCAATGGCATCATGGAGGGGCCTGGGATTATCCCATAAAACGGATGGATTATGGGCTTGATCTTCGAACGAGGAATTTGCATCTCGTCGAGTGCCTTGACCAATAAAAGATCAAGGGAACTTCCCCCGTCAATCAGGACCCTTTCGACTCTCGCGTTACTGATGATTGGGGTGATGACCAGAGGTAGCCTCAATGGTCGGGTTAACCCCGCAGGACAGTCAGCGCGATCGAATGTGAAAGGCATATCCGACCAACGGGGGTATTGAGGTTCACCAAGGGATTTCTCCGTTTGGTTAACCTCTCGGCAAAAGGTTTTAAACTGCCTTTTGGAAACGAAAGAGGAAGAACCTCCGAAAATGACATTAACATGATTTTGAGGTACCTGGTAAGCCATTTCTTCGTCTCCGTCGACGTCTCTAATCCCACACGCCAGCTCTTTAGGCGGTAAGGTTGGCATTGGCCCAACTCCTTGGTAGAAATCGTCCAGTTGTTTCAACCAACTCCGGCAGTTTTTGAGGTCGTGGCTTGCGGAGTTGTGGAGTGGACACCACTTCTTGCCCTCCTGCGGATTAGTTGATTTTTTTGGCTGGTCAGAATCCCGACCACCAGAGGCGGTTTTACTTTTAAATGAAGACTTATTACCTTTGGTCGAAGGTGGCTTCTCTGCGACTGCGACCTCGCGGTACTGTCCAGAGCGGTTCCTCTTCGACTTCTTTGACTTCCCACCCGGTGAAGACTCCGGCTTTTTGCTTGAATCTTCTTTCCTGGCGTCCTTGAAGCCTGGTTGGGGTGGTAGGTCCCCCTTATCGACCATTCGGTTCCATTCAACCGCTTCGGCTGCATCCGAATATCGATCAGCCATGTCGAACAGATCGGCCACTGATCGAGGAGGGTGGATAAGCAAGTCTTCAGTGAATCTCCGGTATCGAACGGCATGCTTAAATGCCCTGATTACGGAGCCATCAGATATGTTCGGGATGGTATTCCTCACCCCGACAAACCTCTTGACAAACTGCCGAAGTGTTTCGGTCGAAGTTTGCCGCAGCCTATGCAAGTCGTCCTCCTTACCCGGCTTTGGGTAACAATTTTGAAAATTGCTGAGGATGGCATCGCATAGCATTTCCCAATTGTAGATGGAACCCTCAGGCTGATTAAACAACCAGGTTCTAGCCGGTCCTGCGAGGACTGTTGGCAGGTAGTTGGCCATGACTTTGTCATCGCCTCCCGCTGCTTGGATGCAGTAATATAGATCTGAAGGAACTCGGATGGGTTCTGAGTTCCATCAAACCTCTCAATGGCCCCTGGTCGAAACTTATCGGGCCAAACGACTGCTCGTAGGCCAGGCGAAAAAGCTTTGCAACCAACGTAAGGACCGTGGACCGCCCTATGACTCTCGGTTGGGTCTCGAGCAACCTCACGCAATGGCGAGGTTACTCGTGGTCCCAAACGAGAGTGAACAGGAACTCGATCCCTACTACGAGAATCCTGCATTCGCCGGTATTTGTCCTATCGGGACGGTACGGGCGGCGGGTAACTCCGCCGGCCAGAGCCAGAATGAGGACCATCCCGTTCACGGGAATGTGTTACCGAGCGGGAAGAGGCTGTTGGGGTCGCCTCGGATGCGACCTCGTCCAGTCTTTCCGCCAGGATACTGAAAAAGGCCGATTTCTGCGCATCTGTGACCGTAGGAGGAAAATTGCGCATGACTTCCACGATAGATCGCAGTCGACCGTGGGTACTTCTCCTAGGGGCACCAGGTGTTATCGTTTCTTCGTCCACTGGGAAACGCTCCGGTGGTAAAGAAGGAGTCTGGTCGCGTCTACGACCACGCGACCGTCGAGAAGAACTCGGGGCAGCATCGTAACGAGCCTGCGCATCTTGAAGAGCCTCTAGGGCAGTTCTGCGCAATTCGTTGTTTTGTTTCTCGAGATCTTGATCCTCCTTTTGTTTGCAATCTTGTTCTTCCCTAGCAGCCTGTTGATCGGGAGTTTCTTCCGACAGCGCAGCAAACTGCCTAGGAAGAGAGGTTGCCGATGGGGAAAACATCTCGGTTTGTTCCGAGTCGGACTCGAAATCAAAGAGACGGTGAAGGTTATCAGGGTCGAACCTTCCTGGGCTAATTTCCGGGTCATCATCGTATTTTCCCTCAGCAGGGTCGTATGACGGGCCGGATTCATCACCTAGCACATTAAGAACCTCTATGGGTTCTGACCTTGCGCTAGTTGCTCCCTGGTCGATTGACATGACCTGAAGAGATGATTCAACCTGCGGAAGATTCTGGCCTTCGACCTCCTCCATCGGAACAGGATCACTTGGAAAAGGCATTGGTATATGGGCATAATCCTCGAGATCGAAGTCGTTCTCGGAATCATATGCTCCAGCCATATTTCAGCGAACCTCCGGATTCCAATTAGGACGCCTTGAGAAAGGCCCCACGGTGGGCGCCAGCGATCGACGATTCGGACTCAGGGTCCTCAGCCGAACTTATGCAAGATTTGTAATTGTGAGACCTTTCAACATGACCCTCCGGGAAGGTATGTAGAACAATGGTGAACAGGAGCACAGAAAGATTTATACAGGTTCGGGCCCTCGATGGTGGGAGTAAAAGCCCTACGTCCTGTTATAATTTCACTATATGTGATAAAACTTTACAAACTAGCGGGGAGAAACCTTCACAGGCGAACGTTTTCCCTATATAAGTGTACAAAAAAGAGCTATAGGAGACTTGTAAGTATTGTCTAATCTAAGCCGTAGGCTTGGCTGTTTGAGTGGTCGAGATATCGTGTATCTCACTTGTATCAGGGGTCTTGTTCTTCCAAATGTCTTGTCTCTTTCGTTTGATGTACTTTGCCACCTTTTTATACTGGTTGAAAGGGTGCCAAATGAAGAAAACTGCATCAAACGGTTGGATGCGGTTTCTGGAGAACCGCTGTTAACTTCCACGGAGGTTATTAACACGTGTTAATCATGAATAACCACATATAATAACCTCTGACGGTTGATCTTCAACGTGGAGGAATCTTCAGGATGCTTGGAATATCCTGATATAAGGATAACCGAATAAACTCCAAGCACCCTGGTCGAGAACATTCTGACTGCGGAATGTGGGCTGACCGCGCAACATCCCGGATATCCAGTCCGCGTATAGCATACAAACTTCTGACCGCACAAGGCTGTCGGCCTGATCGCACGAAACCCGCGACCTGATCGCGTAAAGCTTGCGACCTCACGGTGATGCTCCTCAGAATAGCTTGAGTTCGCATCGCCAGATACATGTCTGGCTCGAACCTGTCTTGAACCAAAAGTTTATTAGAAGTGACCCGGGTGTCAATCCTCGTCAAACATCCCTCTTGAAGGAAATACATGACGGTGTATGCAGTGCGCACGCGTCATATCGAACACTGGTCGAAAAAGCTTTTCGACAAGGATTCTACTGGCCTTCGGCACTCGATGATGCTAAGCATATGGTCAAGATGTGTCCTCAGTGTCAGTTCCACGCGAGACAGGTTCATCAACCTGCCTACGCGTCACAAACCATTCCCCTCGCATGGCCTTTCGCGGTCTGGGGAATGGATATTGTTGGTCCTATGCCACAAGCGGTCAACGGGTACAAGTTTCTATTCGTAGCCATTGACACGTTTACAAAGTGGATTGAGGTCGAACCGGCAGGAAATATTACCGCCTCAGCAGCATAGAAGTTCTTTCATAAGAACATTGTTGCCCGATTTGGTGTTCCAAACCGTCTTATCACCGACAATGGTTCTCAGTTTGCCAGTGGTCTTTTCCTAGATTACTGCGACCAGATCGGAACTAAGGTGTGCTTTGCTTCTGTGGCACATCCGCAAAGCAATGGTCCTGTAGAACGGGCCAATGGGCAGATACTACAAGGCATCAAAAAATGTGTTTTTGATCTCCTTAAGACTCCCTCGGGGGCTTGGGCAGACGAGCTTTATACCGTTCTATGGGCACTACGAACTACCTCTAGTCGAGCCACTGGTGAGACGCCCTTCCATCTGGTCTATGGGGCCGAGGCTGTGTTGCCTATGGAAGTCAGTATTGGGTCTGTTCGGACAGAACAATTCGAACAGGTTAATCAGTCCGAACAGCGGTCACGTGATCGCGCTTTGATCAAGTTCGCAGCATACTTGCAAGCCTTGCGCAAGTATCACAGCAAAAGGGTGCGACCACGTAGTCTTCACGTGGGCGACCTGGTTTTCCGAAAAATCCAAGACCAGTCTAATCGCAACAAATTCTCCCCGAAATGGGAAGGCCCTTACACTGTTGTCTCGGTGCCGTGACCATGATCCGCGCGGTTACCCATCGAGGATGGTCGAATTTTGTCCAATACTTGGAACATCGATCAACTTCGCAAGTTCTACGTGTAAGTACTCAATCCCTTTTTCCTGTTCAATTAGCATTTTTTCATAAAACAAAAAATGTTTTGGTTTCATACGATGAATATTTCCCTTTATGCCCATGTGCTGCGAATTCGACTGGGGGGGTGGTCGCTCGCGGTTAGATCATTATAACGTCCTAGTCGGATTCGCTGGCCGATCTCGTAACCGCTTCCAGACAAGTCACTCCTAAATAAGCCGTTTCTCAAACGCACACGGGGCTTTCTGGCAAGTCCTCGGTTATCTGAGTGGCTGCTGGTTTGCAAACAAGTCTAGGCGTTACTTTGATCATAATTGTTGGTTCGATCACACATCCATGGTCGTCATATTCACTTCTCTCCTGCGTTTGTAATACTAAGTCCTCAGTATTTAGAATCACAGGCGGGGGCTAGGGGGATATGTTTATAGTATGAAACATCACAAAACAAGAATACATATATTCATTTTTCAAAAATGGATTTCAACATACATTGCATTGTATACAACTGTTTCTGTACAGGTGTAGGGATCACTCGATCCCAAGCTCAGTCAGGAGCTTATCTACAAGGGGCTTGATGTCCTCCATGACGGCCTCTAGTTGCTCCTCACTCTCGATCTCAACCGGTCCCACCAATGGATTCAGATCTGCATCTGGTCCCTGGTGAAGTCGAACCCGGCTGAGGATGGCGGAAGCGGCTGACCGAACCCTGGTTCTAATCGCCTCTTCTCGTCGCCGTGTATCCCCAGGAAGATACTCGAGAAGTGACTCCGCCTGGGCCATGACTAGTGTAGACTAGTCATTTAGGCTGAGATTATCTCTTGTGGTCTCGACCACATCAGCCTTCAGAAGATGAGCCACTGCCTTCAGTTTTTCGAAGATTGAGTGGCTCAGCTCTCTGATCACCCTTTCAGAGGTTATAGAATAGAGCCCTGGAGGAGTCCATTGTCTTGACTGAGTTGTTTTATTTGACCCGCTTGCGCTGCAGCAAGAGAAAAGATTACTAGCGCGTTATGAAGTTAAGTCTTCCTAATCAGGAATCGACTTACCAGCAAGTTGTGACCGCATCTTGTTGTTTTTGATCTCTTGGTTTCTAGTCACTGAGATCGAATGGAGCTTGACTGTGGCCACTTCTTTCTTCAGCAATGCCACCTCTCTGTAGTAGAACAGGAGGAGTGGTCATAACCAATTTGTATCTGTACAAGTTGAAGAGTAATGGTCCTTACCTACGCAAGCTGTCTCTTTCTTTTTGAATGGCCTCAACGCTCGCCATCATAGCGTGCGACTTGGCCGACATCCGGGATAACTCCTATTATGCAAAAAAGGAGTTAAAGGTGTCCTATGTATAATTCAGGCACCGAAAGTGAAGTTCATCATACCTTCATGAATTCCCGTAAGGAAATGTCTTCCGGAGTAACCGGAATACCCGTTGAAGGCCCCGATGCGGCCACAACAAGGGCAGCCGGTGGGAGTGCCTACTGGGCACTACCCCCAGTCCCTGTTGGTTGCGACTGGGTCTCCGCGCTTGCTTCTCCGCTTACGGCCCGGATGACTTCCTGGACCAAGGGGGCGGAGCGCTCCTCACTGGAGGCTCCTGCCCCAGCAGCAACTTCAACCCTCCCCGAAGCGGTTGAAGGGCCGGATGCTGTTTCTTTTCGCCTGACAAAGGAAAGAGGAACCAAGCAGTTACAATTGGTGATCGTCACGACTTGTTTTAATACAACCAAGATAAAGGCTCTTACCTTATTTGAAATCCCATCAGTTTTTGAGATTTCTGGGAAGGCTCTCCACGAGAAAGAGGACAACTGTCATCTGTTCTGATCTTCCTCTTGGTAAATAAGGCATTCCCTCCCTAGATGTGTTCCTTTGTAAGCACATTTCTAAGCGAAGATGAAGACAAATGATAAGAGTCTTTACCTGGGCAACTGGACCAGTTGGCAGGGCTGCATCTGAGGGCCTGGATGGCTCCTGGACTTCTGAGGCCGGTGCCTCGTTTGCAACCGCAGTAGGGTCTTGTCGGACCACCTCCACTCCTGTCTGCGGGGGTGGAGGATTTTCCTCCTTGGGACTCGCCGGAGTCACGGGGGGAAGTTCTTCTCCCTGCATAAGCATTAACTTATCGAATGCACAGAGGGAATTGAAGAAAATAAGACTGTGAGAGAATCTTACCACGGTCGTCCCTCCGACCGGGGAAGTAGAGGGAACTGGCCCTGAAGCCTCGGGGGCTTCAGGGGCTGGGATGTTGTCTGCGCCACGGGGCTTTCGGTGGCCACGGGGTCTGCTACAGCCGCCTCTGCGGTAGTAGTTGTTTCTGCGGAATGGGTTGGAGCATCGCCGGATGGAGAACCCGCAATCTTCCTCCTCCGGCGAATCAAGGGGACATCATCGTCTTCCTCCTCCTCGCTCCCCTCTCCCTGTACGACGAAGAAGTAATTCCAGTTCGCACCTGGAAAGATCGGAGGGATGTGATATCTTACCACAGTTTTTCAGGCGGTAGGAGGAACACTTCATGAAGACCCTTCCCCAAGATTTAGCCTGGCTTTCTTGGGGGCGGGATTCCTCGTCCTGGGTCTCGAGGAAACCTTCTTCACGTGTTTTGTCGTCGGCTTTCCCAGGGAACCGACGTTCTCGCTGGGGAACGTCGCCTCGGCGAACCTCCCTAAGAGCTGTTCTCATTCCAATGGGACTGTTAGTGCTGGATATACATTAGACCTGCAAAACAGAGGCCAAGTGGTAACGTACCTTTCGGCGCTCATGTTTAAGGTCGTCGCCGGCGTCAATCAAGCTCTGGGGACGAGGCGATCCCTTGGGGCCCTCTACCTCGGCATTGGACGCCCTGAGAAGGTAGTTAGTCCGCCTCTCAATCTCGGCTAAGGGCAGGACTGTTCCCACATACGAGTTAAATTGATGCATTTCAGAAATGACATAAAAGGATTTTAGTGCCAGAAATGAATACCTTCATTATAGTCCAGGGTACTGTCCGCCATGGACTTGATCTCCCAAGCCGGCTGAGCCCTTTCATGCAGGGGGCTCACCCGGTTCTTCACAAAGTCTCGGATGACGTCGCGTGCTGTCAACCCTTGTCCGACTAAGTGAAGGATCACCTCTGCATGCTTCATGAACTCCGCGTTCATCGCCGGGAGAGCATCCAACTCGCTCGGCTTCTCCGGCCGCGAGTTCTCAAACCACAGCCCGCTCTCGGTCGGCGGGGTGCAGTAAAACCATTTCTGGTGCCACCCGTGCACCGAGTCTCACAGGGGTGGGAAGGGATATGTAACACCCTGGTTTTGGGGGTGAAAAGTTTTTGCATAAAATCCTGCATGCATGTATCCCTGTAGCAGTAGCCAGATCAGCTGAACCCTAATCTCTCCCAAACCCTAAAAATCTCCAAATCTATTCTCTAGATCCAGATCAAGATCAGACCATCCAGATTTAACCTACCAGTTATTCTGAAGATAAAAATCTTCAGGAGCCAGATTGAATTCTAACCCTAACTCCCAGTATCTAAGTCTCTTTCTGTTTTCGAAAACAGGAAATTCAGATTTACCCTAAGTACCCCAGATCCCAGATAACTGAGTTATCATGGTTTAACCCTATCCAGACTCATGTATCTTTTGGAATATGTTCCTAGGTATACCCTCAACTTACTCCAAAAAGTTGGGAACCAGATTGTTTCATCTAAACACTTTTCGCAGTTTAGTCCAAATTTTACTGCGAATAAGTCCTTTTCTGTTTACTTGGAAGCCTGAAAAGGCAAAAATTCACAAATCAACTCCAACCTCAGAATTTCTTCAGGGAACACCTCCCAAATGCTATTTGATACATATTTCCCTTCTGTTTAAACTTCAAAATCTCTCCCCAATTACCAGAATTCGAGATCGACAAAATCCAGATCTATTTTACCCTAATTTTACCCTATTTTCGAAAATAGGTGAAATCCCTCAAACCTTATCAAATTTTCTCTAGATTTGAGCTAAATGAGTATTAATAGAAATATTATACTCATCCATTAAATCAAATTCCAGATTAAACCTCTCTAAGACCAGAATTACAAATAAGTCCACTTTTCAACCGAAATCATTACACTTATGCCCCTGGTTCGACCAGCCCCTCAGTTGATGACCAACCAGCGCAAACGACCAGAAGCTGTCTTCGACCAGCTCTACTGTTTTCGACCTCGCGCTGCTGTGTTTGCTTCGACCACGACCTGGTCCCAGTGCACGATCACGGCCACAGCTCACATGCGACCATGTGCACCACTGCAGCCCCATCGACTTCGACCTCGCCAGCTGCTACAGTAGCCGTAGTCGTTGAAGCCAGCCCGTGGTCGCCATCTTCACCAGCTGAACAGCGCCACGTGTACGAGCACGGTTGGCTACTGTGGATCTTCCCCGGCGCGACTCACAGCCAGCTGATTTCCTCCCGTTTGCACGCCACCGACAACGGCTACCGCAGGAAAGCATAGCCACGTGGAGAACTCGCCGCGGCCAGCCATTAGTTCACCTTCCCATCACCTGTAAAGCGTTCACGGCCACTGAACCAAGTCACCTCGACGCCAGCTCGCCATGAAGTCGCAATCCAGTCTTTTCCTTGCCGGCTACAACTCCCCGAGCACTTCTAGCCGTTGAAGCACCTCCAGCTTACCTATTTAAACCCCCTGGGACTTAGCCAACTGCACCACACTCCAAAACACCAGAAAACCAGTAGCAGCACTGTGTCTTCTTCTTCCCCGGTGAGCAGCAAAGAGGGAGCACGGTGCCAAGCTTCTCCACTACTTCATTCTTCGATCCAACACCCCCAGTGAGCTTCCCTCATCTCCCTCATGCTTCTCGAGCTTGGAATTTAGTCTAAATACCCTCAGTCGCCGGCAATTTCAGTTTTACTCCAGTAGCTCCGGTGAGCAATTAATTTCATTCCAGAATGAATTGATCTTCGAGCCAGTAGTGAAATATGCTTAGAATAGCTCACTTAAGACCCCTGAGCTACTGGTTTGAACAAATTCGTTGTAAATCAAAAAACCCCCAATTTCCAGCCATGAACATGAACTTGTACTTGCTAATTTAGCTTCTCTGTTGAGCAATCTGTTAATCTAACTTCACCAATGCATTTCTAGTACCCTGAGGACCATACTCAAGCAAGGAATTGAGTTCAATCACTTTAAATCAGAAAATGCCCAAATCAGATTTGAGTTCATCTTTTCTCCAGCCAGTATCTTCCAAATCCGGCCAATCCAGCCCTAGCCACTTTGCCATTTAGATGTTTTGGACCATTCTGAGCAACTTTGTCTTCTATCACGACTTCTAATTCGGCCTAGATTGTGAGATATAGCTATGCCCTAGTTACTGCACTGTTTATGTTGCATGTGCTCCAGGCCAGTCAACTTCCTTGCCGGTTTTCATCACTTTCCGGCCATCTCCTGCCCTAAATCCTGTGGAGACATTTGTTCCTGTTACAAATGCCTAACTACCAGACAAAGTGGTGCATCATTTGGAGCCCTAGATCAAAAGGTATGGCAAACCCTAATTTCTGGCCATGTCAACCCTATGTCAAACTATGCCAGCCAGTGGCATTAGCCCTGTTGACCCACCTCTGGTCATGCAAACCAAAAATTACCTTGTCAAACAGTTGCTTCACTACCTTGTGCATCATATGCTTGAATCAAAACCCATTTTGGCTACTAGAAACTGTTCAAACCATGTCAATGCCATTCTTGGGCATTGTCAGCCTATGTCAGCCAATGGCATTGGGCCATTTTGACCCCATCTGGGTATGCAAACTGAACATAACTTTGTCCCTTAGACTCCTGATGTTGTGATCTACATTTTATTCTGCTGTCACAACTTGAGTTGAGCCCTCTATCATCCATCGACCCTATGTCGATGCCTTGAACCGAATATCGACCTAAAGACGTTCGCTGTTTTTGAGCGAACCAGCAGCAGCCTTGATATCATTCTGATATTTTGGAACATTTGGAACCTTGTAAACCCTTGACAACTAATCTTAACCTTGGTTTCCATAGTTTAACCCAAATCGCTTCCAAATCTTGTATCGCCTAAGTGTTTCTCCTTGCATTATCGCATATAGTGGAATAGTAAGAGTAGGATTGATTGTAATGCCTGTTTGCTTGTTTGATCCTTGTTCAGAGCAAGAGTCCGAGTTCGAAGACTTCGTCGTAGACCCGACATCAACTGTTGTTTCTTACGACGCGGAAGGCAAGTCATATTCTTGAACATCTTGAACCTATATTTTATGAATTGCTAGAATATACCTTGATTATAAAATACTAATATTGCATGAGAAAGATTGAGAATAATTGAATTATGAAATGGCAGCATCAGGCTGATGCCTGTGAAATGTGAATTGATCAAATAATGAGCCATGAACTAATATATTATGTATATTTATATTCATGAAATAAAACCCCTAGCCGTGACCAGCATTTTGGTATGGAATGGTGGTAGCACTGGAGGTGCTTGGCTGCACTGGTTGTGCGGGCATTGAAGGTGCATGGATTGTGGTATGATCTGGTCACTGGCATATAAGGACCTAGAACCTTGTGTTGTGCGTCTAGTAGCATGATTAACGTGCCGACCGCAAGCCTGGTATGGGACAGGCCTGAACAAGTAGTATGTGGATCACACATGAAACCCCTATATGACAAACTCATGATTAACACGGGGAGTGCTCCAACACATATCACAGGATGTGATCATGCACGCTGACCCTGAGGGGAAGACGCCAATTAGTGGGGGTTGTGAAACCCCGCCACAACTGTGGTTTGCGTGAAGAAAACCACGGGGTCTGGGGTGAATTGTGTGTGAAACATGGCAAAAGTTCTTGTTATCTCCACCTTGCCGCTCACAGTATGAAGTGAGTTAGGGGTCCAATCCTTGTGATAGGAAGGGCATGAAAGTGGATATATCTTGCAGGTAAATTGGTAGCCCTCTGCAGAGTTAAAAATGTATTCGAATACTTCGTGCTCCCGAGTTTTAGGAGTATTCCGCGGTGGAATAAATCCACGGGGTGTGACACAAGTATTGTTTTATAAATTAAAATTTGTTAGTTCAAGATTACCCAAGTGACATGTGTTGTCATGATAAGGGGTGCTGCCGAGGGCTGTCATGTGTTGACGTGTCGCGGTAGTACCATAATTTAGTGATCATATGATATCTAAGAGGCATGTGGATTGTGCCCTAAGTATATGAAATGCTGCCATGAGCATGAGATTTGAAAAGCTTGGAAGAAAAGAATTTATGGAAAAACCCTCTCACCTCTTTCCCTCAATAGCATAGGATCATGTCATCTCTACTATACGTATCTCTACTCTTACCTATGACTTGCTGAGTACGTAAGTGCTCACCCTTGTAACTTATCAACAATAGATGGAGTGCTACAATACCAAGACGAAGGCTTGGAAGATTTCGTGGATCCAGAAGGAAGAGAGCCAGTTCTGCCAGAACCCTGAAGTGTGCTGTTCTGCCGTCAACTTCTTACGACTGTGGGGGTTTCGCCTAGCTTCCGTCGAGTAGTTGTCTTTTGTTCTAATTAGACCATTTGTGCCGTGAAGGCATTGTATTACTCTTGTTGTATCAGGCCAGCAGGCCATACTGTTTATCAATGATATTTTGTAAGTTACTCTGCTACAATGAACTCCTGTGCTTGACTTATCCTGGGAAGTCAGTGGTATGTATGTATGAGGCCAGCTGCTGCGAGCTAGGTCTCCATGGGAGTAGTCGTGGTACCCTGTGCGGGGCGCGACAGGATACTCCTTCTTATCCCTTAGCCGGAAGTAAATGCATCCGGCGGCGTTGGCGCTCCTCGACCATGCCGAAAAATAAAATCGCCGGAAGAGATCCACACTGGGATATACTTCAACGAACGCCTCGCACAAGTGTTGAAACACTGCCAGTATCAACACTGCGTTTGGGTGGAGGTTGATTAGCTCCAACCCGTAGTGCTCGAGGATGTCCTTCAAGAACTGACTCTCAGGGAATCGGAACCCGCAGCGCAAATATTCTTCAAAAACCACCAACTCGCCCTCTCGGACGATCGGGGTTTCTTGGTCCTTCTCCGCGGGCAGCCAGTTGATTAGCAGCCGCGGAGGAAGCATATCCTCTTTCTCCAACGCCACTAAACTCTCCTCAGAATGGTGGATTGATCGGCTCCAGGGCGCCATTTTTTGGTGGACAGTCGAAGGAAAAGTTGGCGACTTTTGGGGAAGACGAAGGCTGAGAAAAACGAGGGTTTTGTGCGGCGGAAATGTTGAGGGTTTTTGGCTGTGTGGCTTTCTCAAGAAGACACCTGCTCCTTTTATAGACCCGAGGAGACGCACTAATGTGAGTAACGTTCCATTGAGTATTTTATTCATTTCCCATAATGGATACTATCTCTGGCGGACCCGTTAAAGTGCTCAGGCATCGGATCTGAAACAAAAAGACTTCTTTGTTTCAGAAGCTGAAAGTGCAAAAGGCCTGAAAAGTTTTCAGTGCTTTTTAGAGGACGTTTTTCCTTTATATGCCTTGGACATTTTCATGAAAAAATCCTACGACTCAATTTTTGGACGTATGGATATATTTTGACCGGGTTGTGGTATGATCGAGAGCATGCTTTTGATTAAGCTATGATTCTAATCGAAGTGACGGTCTGACCGAGCCTCAATTCTCATCACAGTATGTTTCAGTTCTAAACCATGGCTTTAAGTTTGATCGCGATATTAGAGCTGGTCGCGGTACTTTTATAAAAGCGTGATTCTGATCGCAGAACTGAAATTTCCCTGTGTATGAGTGGTCGCGAACATAATATTTACGGCCATATTTTCCCACAGAAGATGTGAAGAATATTCATATAAAGAAGAAAGTTTTATTTCTTGCATTCTTTACATACAAAAGGAACACCGGCGACCAGAGCGTCGACCTGATCCGAAAGAAGTTTGCAGAGTTCTCCTAGGGACATGTTGTTGTCAGTAGGATCTACACTGACAACCCCCAGAGAACTAGCAACTAATCTAAGCCTATCTACATCATCCCTAACAAGAGATACACTACTGTTCCTAATTAAATCGGAGAGTTCTCGCTGTTCCTGAGTGTGGTCCCTCTCTCGACGGAACCGGTGCGCCTCTTCACGGGATCGTTCAAAACATTCTGCCAGATGCCGAATCGCCGAAGAGATCTCTTCGGTCTTCTTCTTCAGGGCATTCTTCTCCTCTGGAAGAATCTGTTCGAGGGGAAGAGGTGGAGTAGCAGAAGGATGATCACTGGGGCCTTTAATCTCCTACATTTGCAAAAGTTAGTTGTGCTAACTATAACTATCAGCAAAAGGAGAGGAGGATTATTACCTGTCCCTACTCATGACACGTTGATATAGCCATCCTGGGAAGTAGATCATCCGATAAAATCGGATGATCATCAGATGGTGGAAGTGCAACCTTCCCACCAGAAGATTGCTTCCCCAACACAAGTTGAGGATCTTCTGGTCGTATAGTCACCGCTTGCCGACCAGAAAATCGATCACCCAAACAAAAACAGGGGGTGTTGGAGTAGAAAGCTGAAGGAAGAAAAGATGATGGCTCATTTTCTACCTTTACTCTGCTGGAAGATCCTTCGTCAACCTTGGGTTTCTTCCTTGAGGGAGATGGATCTTCAGGCATTTGGGGCTCCTGCTTGCGAACTTCCTCTTCATCACTTTCAATCTCAATGATGTTGTGATCTGCCATCAGGAGGTGTATGAAGAGAAGAACGAAGGTAACTTTAGAAAGGACTTAGCCGTGAGAAGAAATTGTGGAGCTTTGCAAAATGAAAGACCCGGTATTTATAGCCGCCAAGGTGACGATTCACATTCTAAATCACCTCGGGTTTTTAATAGCATTTACAATTTCACCTCGGGTTAAAAAATATTTCAACAGCGCCATCATTACCCGTCACGTAATGCCCAGAGCCCGTCTCGGGGAACCAACCGACCCACTTAATGCGCCACTAAGCGGGGGATTTGAAGACTCGGGTTAAAAATCCGATGCATGACTTTAAATTCGAAATAAACACGTCCCTTCGTTTCCTTCGAATTTGGGGGCTAGCTGACGAGGATTGACACCCGGGTCAGTTCAAATAAATGCACTGTTGGTTCAAGACAGATTCGAGCTAGACACGTGCCCGGCAGTGCGAACTCAAGTCATTCTAAGAAGCATCAGCCCGAGGTCGCAGGCTTTGCGCGATCAGGTCGCAGGCTTCGCGCGGTCAGAAGTTCGTATGCTATACGCGAACAGAATGTCGGAGATGTTGCGCGGTCAGCCAACATCCCGCGGTTAGAACATTCTCGACTAGGGTACTTGGAGTTCATCTGTTCGGCTGTCCTTATAGCGGGAATATTCCAAGTATCCCGAAGATTCCTCCACGTGGAAGACCAACCTTCAGGAGGTTAATACGTGCAGTTATCCATGAATAACACGTGTTTAACCTGCGTGGAGGTTAAGAGCGGTTCTCTAAAAACCGCATCCAACCATCCAAGCAACTGTTTGATGCAGTTACGACTTGGCGCCCTTTCGACCAATATAAAAAGGCGGCATGGTGTATCAAACAAAAAGGGGGGGATTGAAGGAGATCAACATCTCTGATACAAGCGAGATACAGCACATCTCAACCACTCAAACAGCCAAGTCTACGGCCAAGATTAGATAGTTTTTTACAAGCCACTTTGGCTTCATTTTGTACATTGACATAAGAAAAGCCCTTCGCCTGTGAAGGTGTTTTCCCGCCATCTTGTAAACCTTTATCACCTATAGTGAAATCCTAACAGGACGTAGAGCTATTACTCCCACCATCGAGGGCCCGAACCTGTATAAACCTCTCTGTGCTCCTATTCTCCATTTTTTTACATAACTTCCCGGAGAGTCATCTTGAAAGGTCTCGCTATTACAAATTTTGCATATGTTCGGCTGAGGACTCCGAGTCTGAATCGTCGACAGATGGGATACGAGATACCTTACAGGTAACCGGGGCTCTGACACCACTTGATGAGGAACGAGGTCCCGATCTTCCGACAAGTAAGGGATAGTTCGATTGGTGGAGACTCGACGTTGATGATCCGACTTTCGACCAGAACCGATCTAGCCTACAATCGCAACACCACTGCTCCGTTCGTTATCAACTGTACCGAGGCACGGTTGACCGAGCCACGAAGGCTTGTTCCTGCAAGCGAATCGAAGAACACGTGCAAGAGCACAGAAGAAGCAATCTCGAATTGCAAGTATGTATTAAGATCACGAAGTGTTGGGGTTCCGCAAACCGAAAGACGGCGAACTGCGACAGCAGAAAAGTCTAAGCAAAACCCGAGTCTAACAATGATGGCTACGAGGTTTTAATATGCGAGAGGGGTGGTATCTAGGGTTTGGGGCGCACCCCCCCCCCCCCACGTGGGATACACGGGCCGAGGCCCAATAGACAGTTGACGCAGCACCGCACGGCCCAACAGAATCTGGTCTCCAATTGTTTTGACGATTGTGATTGACTCAGAAGGATTTTGGACATGGGACCAGATCAGTTGGAAAGGTCTCGTCGAGGGCTTCTCCATAATGTACTTGAACGCCCCAAACGGAGTTCGCATCCATCTGGTACGCCCGTTTGAAGACAGGCTGCTCCGCCGTGACCGACCCGGACTCCAGCTCGCAGTAGACTTGATTCCCGACCCGTCTTGGCGCAAAGTGACACCCTCGCTGATCAACACCATGATTCCTGAGCACAAGCACAATATTATTAGGTAGTAACTCGCCCTTTTCAATATTCTCTTGTATACTAAGAAACGAGCTCACCTGGTGATTTAGTTGACGTGCACGTGCCCTTGTTATTGGTCCTCGCACAACGGGTGTTGGAAGAATAGACGCATCATTAGGGTTGATGTCCTCATCATTAATGAACATTTATGTCATGAGTTTGGAGAGATAATGTCTAGGGAATTCGAGATGTCCATGATCGGTGAGCTGAGCTTATTCCTTGGACTTCAAATCAAACAACTGAAGAATGGTACGTTCGTGAGTCAAACGAAGTACGTGAAGGACTTGCTCAAGCGCTTTGGGATGGAAGATGCTAAGGAAATCAAAACCCCATGGCTACAAATGGACATCTGGATATAGAAAAAGTGGAAAATCGGTCGATTCTAAACTCTATAGGTCTATGATTGGTAGCTTATTGTATCTTACTGCATCTAGGCCTGATATCATGTTTAGTGTGTGTCTATGTGCTAGATTTAGATCAGATCATAAGAAATTTCATTTAATTGCTCTTAAAAGAATACTTAGGTATTTAAAATGGTATCGCAGTTTAGGTCTTTGGTATCCGAAAGATGCAAATTTTGAATTAATTGGTTATTCGGATTCTGATTATGCTGGGTGCAAGATTGACAGAAAAAGTACATCTGGTAGCTGTCAGCTGTTGGGGCGATCATTAGTATCATGGTCATCTAGGAAACAGAATTCTGTAGCTCTCTCCACAGCTGAAGCTGAATATGTGTCTGCAGGCAGTTGTTGTGCTTAATTATTGTGGATGAAGCAGACATTTTTAGATTATGGAATTAAATTTGATAAAGTGCCACTCCTATGTGATAATGAAAGTGCTATTAAAATTGCAAATAATCCTGTATAGCATTCGAGAACTAAGCATATTGAAATACGGCACCATTTCATTAGAGATCATGTGGCAAAAGGACATATTGATGTGAGCTATGATAGAACTAATATACAACTAGTAGATATTTTCACCAAACCTTTAGATGAATCAAGATTTTGCTTTCTAAGAGGTGAACTGAACATTATTGATATATCTAATGCTAGTTAATGTGCTATGTGTGTTCAAAATATATTATAATATAAATTTTATTCCCTCTTTGGTCTAACCCTACTTTTGGTCGAATTTGACCAAACAGACAGTCAGTTTAGTACTTAGGAGCATGTTCTTAGCCTCTGGTCAAAGTCGTTGACCATGCTGACAGTCAGTTGCACAAACTGACTGTCAGTTATGTGCAATTCTCTTTGGTCGTAGCACCTGGTCATTTTTTAGACTCAAACTGACTGTCAGTTTCATAAACTGACTGTCAATTTCAAGACTCAATTCTGTGAATTGACTGTCAGTGTGGTACACAGATTGTCACTTTGATGTTTCTAAGCTTGGAACTAACTGTCAGTACATCAAACTGACTGTCAGTTGCAGGGTCCCGAACCCTAAAACCCTCGTCTCTATTTTTTGTCTCTTCGCCTCCTCCTCGCCGCCGTTGCCTCCTCGTGTACTTCCTCGCCGCGCCTTTGTGCTCCGTGCCCCTACTCCTAGCCGCCGGTGAGTCCTCGCCGTGCACCACCACCTCACCACTCCACTTCTCCCATCGCCGTCATCACCGCCTCATTTCGACCACATCGGTTGCCGTTCCTCTATTCGCCGGATTTGCTCTTCGGCGCCACACCTCCTCGTCGTGGGTCATCAGAGTGTTCCTCCTCGTCGTGCTGTGCCTCTTGGATCCAGCCGATCTAGTCGTCGTCGCCGCATCGGCATCGTCCACCACTTCTGTTGAGATTCGGCCTCTTTCTGTTCAGGTTGTTTCTTTCCTCTGTTTTTCAATTCTCTGTTCAAACATGTCTGATCAGCCCTCGTCGTCTCGATGCGTGGCCCGTCGGAAGAACGCTGCAAACAGCAGTCGTTCAACAGGTCTGACATCTGAGACCCGGCCTTGGCCTCTGCCCGAGCGTGTACCCGTGGACTACTCCCGGTGGCATGCGAGCCACCTTCGCACCCTTCATGCCGCAAACCCTTATCTCTCACCGCGTCCCACTGCTCGCGACGCGTGCGACGTGCTTACCTTCTATACGAACTTAAAGCTGGATATTTTCACCAGTGTGTACAGCCGTGTCCCCATAATCGCCCACCGCTCTCTGTCCTGGCAGACGATTGCCTCTCGCACAGGCATCATCTCCTTGGCAGATTCTTTTGCTTCCGTCGGGATCCGCGACCTTGTCGCTGATTCCTCTCTACACTGGGTTGATGGGCCCATTCGTCAGTTCTACTCCACCGTGTTCATCTCTCCGCAGTGCGACTTCATCACCTTCATGACAGGCCTCCAGGTCCACACTGTCATGAAGGAGCAGATTGAGACTGTGCTTGGACTGGTTCGCCCTCCTTATGGCCCCCAGCTCCACACACTCCCTGACCTAGAGCATCAGGAGGTGGCCATGCTTTACTCCAGCCCCTTCCAGCTCCGTCACATCACCGCCCTGCGCGGCGTTGTTGATCTGGCTTTGTTGATCCTCCGTCTCACTTTGGTTCCCATGAGCGGAGATAGGGCCAGGGTCACTTATCTCGCCCTCCACGTCTTGATCTCCATCTTTCAGGCGGAGCCTTTCGATGTTGCTGATCTCATCATCAGTGAGATTCAGCACGTCCTTGTCTCTCCGCGCCATCAGTTGATATACGCTCCGTATATCATGGCGGTACTTCTCCATATTCGGGCTGTGGACGCTGAGCTCCCGCGACCCCATCATCCTCTTCTTTTCTATCCTCCTGGCCAGACAGACTGTCGCCTTGGTGCCCGGGCTGCGGCTGCTACGGACCCTGATTCTCCGGCATCTGATGATGATGCTGCGGGGGAGTTAGAGGATGAGACTCCAGTTCAGGAGTCTAATCCAGCACCAGCTATGGAGACAGGCATCGGCTCTTCCTCGGCGTCTTCTTCTTAGCTCCAGCAGATCATCTAGACCCAGCAGCAGATCTTGCACCCTCAGCAAGAGCACCATCAGATGCTGCTTTGACTGGTTGCTCAGCAGGAGGAGATTCTGCGCCGCCTGCATGGTCTGACTTCAATGGACCTGAGCAAGAGGGCCCGCCCTGCATCATCTTCATCTGATACAGCTTCAGTCCCAGCTGCTACAGCTCCTGCGGTACCAGCTCCGGCTTCAGCTGCTCCAGCTCCGGCTGCTACTCATCCGTTGTCACCTGCCAGCGACCCGATTGGATCTCCTGTAGGCTCTGGAGATACAGCCGTCTTAGGGAAATCTTTAGATGATGAGCCTTAGGCTCTATTTTCTTGTATTAGCTCCCATTTTATGCTTGATGCCAAAGGGGGAGAAGTATTTTATATATTTCATTCTGGATGTCTAACTTTTTATGATTATGTTGGATGATTTGGATTATCTTTATATATATATGATCTTTTGTCATACACTATGGATATGTTATGGATGTGTTTTCTTACATGGTGTTTTGTGATGCTCTGATATGATGATGTGTATATGTGTTTCATTTGATGCTCTGATATATATGTGTTGGTTTTTGCTCTGATACATTTTGATATGATGAGATGCATATACTCAGGGGGAGCTATTTCATTTATTATCTTTTATCGAACACTTCTTGTCATCAATCATCAAAAAGGGGGAGATTGTTGCATCTAGGCCTTTTATGCCTAATCCTAATTTTGATGATTGATGAAAACAAGGTGTTTCAGATTAACTGTGTTTTGAGATTTTTTGATACATAGCGTGTTCGGGAAGAAATGCAAGATGATCAAAATGAACCCGACATCAAATAGATGCTCAAGGTGCAAAAGAGCAAAGACGAGACGCAAGCGTGAAGATACAAAGGACCTAAGGTAATCTGAAATTTTATTTTACCGATCTCGGCGTAAGGAGATTGATTGGTTTAAGGATTTTTTCTAGATTTAGCTGTACTATAAATAGGGGTTGCAAAATCCTCTCTACATCTCCAACACGAATAGAGAAACTTAGGTCATTGCATTGCATTCTTTTTGATGGATTTGATCTGAATTTGGTTTTTGAAACATTTGGATTTCAGTTGAGTTTTTGATAGCAGAAGAGTTTTTCAAATTTTTAGAAAGATCTAGGCAGATCTGGCTTTGTTTCTGTTGCAAAAATGTACCCCTTAAAATTATTTTTGAAACGAGCTATTAAACTCTCAATTTGGACTTCTGGATTTAAACTAATGGCTGTTTTTGTTCATACTGATTGTCAGTTTGCTATACTGACTGTCAGTTTGAATGTCAGTTTGTGTTAACTGACAATTGTCCAGAGAGAGTTTTTTGGTCCAAAAAGTTTTGTACTAAACTGACTGTCAGTTTGTGTTTCGACCACAGCTGGTTTTATCTGAGTTTCTATTTGATCTGGTCGATATTTTGGTCGAACTAACTGTCAGTTTGGGGTTTCAAGTTTCCATATACGACCACAAATGGCTAGCTTTTTTTTTATCCGTAAATTTTGTCGGCCGTTGTGTATGTAACTGACTGTCAGTTTGAGTTACTGATTTTCAGCCCGAGCTGCAACGGTGTTTTGATCCTTGAGGCTATAAATAGAGGCTTTGAGCTCATATTTTATACAACAAGTAGCCTCCTCTCATACACATTCTTGAGCTTTAATTTAATATACAAAATCTTGATCTTTTGATCAAGTCGAGTGCTTTTCAGATCCACCGAGTGCTTTCTGTTCGCATCATTTGCATCCTATTAGTTTCTTGGTGATTGTTAGAGGTCTAGAGAAGAACTTGCTGCCTGTTACTCTTGGTGAGCACCCTCACCTAGACGGTTTGGAGGCGTGGCCGTTGATCTCTTCGTTAGAAGATTGTTGGAGAGACTCGGCAAGGTTGTAAAAGGCATCGGTGCTCGCCTTTCCAGAGTGGACAAAGTGCAACCGTTAGTGGATAATATCCTTTGTGGATATTGGAGTAAGACTCAATTTATTTGAGTGCTTCAACGAGGACTAGGGGAGACTCGGCGAGTCTCCAAGACCTCGGTAAAAATTGTTGTGTTAGTTCTCTCTGTCTCATTATTTCAATATATTAAATTGCTTTTGGTTCTTATCTTTGCAACATTTGTTTTTTAGTTGAAAAGTTTTAAAAGCCTCCTATTCACACCCTCTAGTCGGCATCCTTGATCCTACATAGTTCACACATTCAAGTGCATGCCTGAAGCACATATCCAAATACTGGTGTTTGTTCTAATGGTAGGCATGTGTATTTACCGTTAGAACAGGTACTAGGACATTGTTGAAACCAAAGCAAGCTGATTCATGCATGACACAGCAATCTAAATACAGACATGCACACCAGTTCACAAATTGAAGTGCATGCCCGAAATACATATGCAAATACAAATGTTTGTTCTAACGGTAAATATATGTATTTACCGTTAGAACAGGTATAGATACATGGCTGGAACAAAGGCAAGCTGGTTCATGCATGACACAGCAATCTAAGTAGACACATGCACACCAGCTCACACATTCAAGTGCATGCCTGAAGCACATAGGGAAATATAGGTGTTTGTTCTAAAGGTAAGTATGTGTATTTATTGTTAGAACAGGTACTGATACATTGCTGAAACAAAAGCAAGCTGGTTCATGCATGATACAGCAATCTAAGTACACACATGCACACCAATTCACAAATTGAAGTGCATGTCTGAAGCACATATGCAAATACAGGTGTTTGTTCTAACGGTAAATATGTGTATTTACCATTAGAACAGATACAGGTACATGGCTGGAACAAAGGCAAGCTTCTTCATGCATGACACAGCAATCTAAGTTGACACATGCACACCAGTTCACACATTGAAGTGCATACCTGAAGCCACTAGTACAGAAATGCAGTCTTCTATCGGTAAAAAAAACCCTTCTACTATCGGTTTTTGTACCGATAGAGATAGACACGATAGAACAAGACTGGACATTTTCTATCGGTAAATAACCGACAGAAGAAGTTCACTATTCTATCGGCATATTATGAATCTACCGATAGAAAACCCGTCGTATTCTTACGTCCAGCAGTTCGAAAAGTACCACTATTCTAACGGTTAACTACAAGATTACCGACAGAAAAAAGCTTAGTACTCTATCGGCATATTAGGAGTGTACCGATAGAAAACTCGTCGCTAGCGGATTGAAAAGTACCACTATTCTAACGGTTAACTACAAGATTACCGACAGAAAAAAGCTTAGTACTCTATTGGCATATTAGGAGTATACCGATAGAAAACTCGTCGCTAGCGGATTGAAAAGTACCACTATTCTAACGGCTAATTATAAGTTTACCGACAGGAAAACTCACACTATTCTATCGGCATATTACAAGTTTACCGATAGAAAACTCGTCAATAGCGATTGAAAAGTACCACTATTCTAACGGTTAACTACAAGATTACCGACAGAAAAAAGCTTAGTACTCTATCGGATATGTATGAGTTCACCGGCAGGAAAGGTCAAACTCTTCTAACGGTTAATTTTGATTGTACCGATAGAAAAAAGGACAGTAGTCTCTCGGTTGTTGATGAATTTACCGATAGAGCAATCACATATACAGTACTTTATTTGCATCACAATACAGTACATTCACATATACAGTACAGATGCAATACAGTATAGATTGGATACACAATACAGTACAGATGCAAGGTAAATTCACAGAACAAATTCACACATTAGGCAGTTATTCACATTTATTCACATATGTATGGACAAATACAGATTGCAATCCAATGTGGACATTTATTCACATATATATATTTATTCACATGTATATGAACAGTCTATGCAGAGTACACCAAAAGGAGAAAATTGTCATGCTGGATGGTTGGGTGCTACTTCCTCCATGACATATTGTGCCCAGATTTGTCGAAGATATATAATCTTTGCATTTTCATATTGGTCTTTCGACATGGCGATCTGCAAGCATGTGTGCATACTGAGTAACTAACTTCGATCCTAATTTAGAACGTGACACCCATTTTTGAAATTTGAGTTAGCTATCGATGCTTACCTGGGGGAATCGGGAAAAGTTTGTCTGCACTAGGTCGTACATGTAGCGCAGCACATAAAACCCGCATTCCCACGATTGCGGCTGCTGATGGCACTGAGATAATTGCATATGCGAATACATGTTAGCTATATATTGTTTCCATAAACTAATTAAGCATAAACAAAAAGTCTCGTGAGTACCTCATATTCTTTCCAAGCTAGTAGGGAGCCCTGCGGTGCGGCATGCCTCCCTCCAGCGGACACATATTTATCAAAAGCCCTGCATTTCAGTTAGTATTGCCGGTTAATGTATTATCATTAGCTAGTGAGGTCAAAATTTAAATCAAACATATAAGTTACTTACGCCCCCATATTCCCCTTGAGCACATATTCCATCGATAATCTGTCACGCATCGAATCGAGGTAGTACACCTCGTTCCTCGGCGGACAGATCACGATGAGGATCCAGTGGCCCCTGCATTGTACGTAAAAGAGGACCGCTAGCTCAAAGTACATCTCAGGTGTAACATACAAGATTGAGTTAAATTAGTACGAAATGCACTAACCTTTGGTGGTACGGCACCAGAATGAAGTCCCTGTCCTGCTGCGCCATCAGCGCGCTGGATATGTACTGCTCAGCGTGCGCGGCGTCCTGCTCTAGCATCGTGAGGCTTATTTTCTCTGGGTCGAGGAAACCCACCTTGTCACACGCAGCCTCCGATGCTAGCCTGTACATGCACCTGCATGCGAAGGACGAGATTAATATTAATTTCACAGAAAGTTACTCAGTATTCAAATGAACTGCAACATTAATGCAGAGTTAGCAAACAGAGTTAGAAAACAGCAATACATAGCATCAGCAAACTCACAGGACTCCAGTCCGTATGATGGACATATCGAGCTCCCGCCAGTTGTAGAGGTCGAACAGATCCTCGTCTGCCACGGATATAGTCCCGGGCTCACGGTGGAACTGCCCAGGCCTGTAGGGAACTAAGAAGTTCAGGCTGCGCCGAGCTCGATGTAGGTACCAGTCGTGGAGGTCTCTGGTTGATCGATCCAATTTCCGCAAAGATGCCTCCGACAGGAGTGGGAGCGTGTTCGTGAACGTCCGCGGCAGTCCCTGTCGCCCTTTGCCCTTGCCTTTGCCGCCCTTGCCTTTTGCCGGGGACTGAGCGCGTACCTTCGAAGGCAAGGGCGAGGTGATGGCGGCTTTCTTCTGAGGTGGAGGCGTGGATGCGCTGGGTGGGGTCGAGGCCGTCTTTGATGTGTCCAGGTTCGCACGAGATCGGCCCTCATGCCCTGAGCTGGGGGCGCAGTCCCCTGGTAGCCCCGCGGCAGGCCACTTCAATTAATGAGCACGTATGTTAGATTATGCAAGTTGAGTGTACTGAGTAGGATGTAATCTAAAATGTGTAGGATTTACCGGTTGTATTACAAGACACTTCTTGGGCCACTGTACGTAGGAGCCCACTGCCTCGGCAAGTGTCTGCAGTTCCTCTGTTGGGACTGGCAACGGAGAATCGTTGTAGCCCGGCATGGCCATGTCCACCTGTACCTTTGCGAAACCCAACCGCAGAGGTACACAGTGGACCCGGACATCCGGCCCAGACGGATATACGAAGCCGTGTCCAACCACTTCCTGCCCGGCGCCTACGTGATTCTGTAGGATGCAGCCCTCCGGCCCCTGCAAATTTGTAACAATTAAAATAGGTTAGCGAAACAACTCTAACAGAATGGGAGTGGCATCAACTTAAGTGCACAGATGAAGGCTTGCAGTACCTCAAGTAGATCCACTGGATCCGCGAGTACCTTCGAAGCGCAACTGCTTATCCGACCCCGCGGGGTACCGTCGTCCTGGGGATCCGCATCTAAACTCTTGGCCAGCAATGTTTCTCTCAACCGTGCAAACTCTTCCCTCATTTGTGCGACCTCGGTCTGCACCTCAGACTGTACCTCAGCCCGTATCTCAGCCCGCATCTCCGCCCGTATCTCCTCCCGTACCTCAGCCCGTATCTTATCGGAGAGGTCAGCTTCCTTTTCCTTCCAGGTGCGGGCCTTCTTCCTCGGTGGAGCCGGATCTACGAAACCGGCCTTCCACGACACAATGGCTCCCACGGCCCGTGTCCGCCCGGGATGCTCCTTATTTCCTAGAGCTCGGGTGAGGATGTCGTTCTCCCTCTGCGGGGTAAACAATCCCTCCGCTGCGTCCTTCTCAAAAGAGATCTGTTACATTTGAAGGTACCTTGTGAGACAAATTGCCTTATATACACTTGTGCGCACACAGTTTACGAGGTTAGCCAACTTACCATTCGCCTCACAACATCGGCGTCCCCAGGGGTTGCGAACTGCACAGACCCCGTGGACGACACGGACCCCCTCCCCCTCCACCATCGCTTGCACCTCTCATCCCTGATCTCGGAGAGCGGCAACTCAGGGGTGTCCATGACAGGATTTTGTTCGTCTTCCTTCTTCCACTGTTCCTCCTTCCCCGCATAGCCCCGGGATCCGAGCCGATGCGGGTGGTCGTTCCTCTTCTGGATCGCCCTATTCTTCTCGCTAAGGGCCTTGAACTCCTCAGTCCCCTTCTGCTTGGTGAATTCCTCCCATACCTCCTCCGATATGAAGGGGTACTTCTCGCAAGGAGATTTCCCCGCAGCTAGGAAGTTACTGACGAGCCAGCTCTTAAAGGTTTTCCATGTTCCGTTCATGTCCTTCAAGCAGGCAGTCCTAGGTGTATCGTCGGGGATGTTCCACTTAGCCTGTTTCCGAAAAATGCATACAATTAATCACGAGTTAGTTAAACTTTAGTATAAGCCAAGAGAACGTGATTACGAAAGAGTTCAGCGATTTCAGTTCATTTAACCTTCACTTCCGCCCACAACCTATCCCTCTCGTCCGCCGTCACGTCCTTCCAGCTCTGGACGGTGATCTTCACCCTTTCTTTCGCCAACAGCCCAACGTAGGCCGCGTACCTCCCAGCATTCTTTCCAATCGGCCTCCCAAATTGGTTGAACTCACAAGAAAGATCAGTGCGTTTGGCCAAACGCCCCAACGTCGTCGCGCCTCGCCCCACCCTCTTGCGCTGGGATGTAACAGCCCCATCTTCAGTAGTTACGATGGGGTTGGCCCTAGTCGAACCACTAGTACCATCCGATGAAGACGACGACATGTCTTCCCCTACAAAACCTTCAACAAACCATATATATGGCAATTAATTCGCCTTGGACTTCCATAACTCAGCCCAGGACTGGAGACTAACTAGGGCGGCAAAAGGGAAAATAATACAAAAAGAAAGACATGCATAAATTACTTACTGAACTCTTCAGAAATATTTTCTATCGGTAAACACATGAGCTGCCGATAGACCATAACAATTACCTCCACACAAGACAATTTTTCTATCGGCAAACACGTGAGATACCGATAGAACATAACAATGTTCGCTACATATGGAATTTTGTTGACAAGCCACCATTCACTGTCATCACATAACATTCTCGATGATTTGCTACACTAATTAATATTCATGGGCCAGCATTATTATTTCACACGTAAATATGCACACAAGCATCTAAGTGCTACTGTGCATAATCTTTAGCCTAGCCTGTATGTGAGTCATCAGGACTTCACAGCTATTAGGTTGGGAAAAGTCATGTATATAGGCATTTGAAACATATACATCGAAGACCCATCCACATTGCCATATATTCATACGAAGTGAGTAAAAATTCCCAACCAAACTAGTACATTGCATGGCTCATGTCCTTCCAGATCCAAATTAAGTTTTACTACTTGTGCAGAAAATTTTCTATCGGTAAACACATGAGCTGCCGATAGAATATGTGTAAGAACACCTCCAACATATAATCTGCATTACATGGCAGTTGGATACAATTGATCACACATACAGCAGTATAGAGAAGTTAAAATCTCAAAACAGGTTCATTACAGCACTGGAACATATTATGTAAACCCTAATTAAAATCAACATTGCCTGCGGAATGTACATAAGCCAACACAATAGGGAACCCTAGTGTAATTGCAAAACTCCAAGAATTAGTACGTGCAAAACACTAGGATCAAATAAAGAAGATGCTGGAAATAGAACGACGAATTAGGGTATTTACGGCGGCGATCAGTTCTGGTGATGCAGAGGCGGTGTAGAACGCAGCAGCGGCGGGCGAAGGACGAAAATAAGAACCGGTGGCAGTGACGAACCAGTGTCCAGCCGGCGATCGTCGTGTGGGAGAGAGGAAGTGAGTGCTCACGGCGGAGGTTGGGGTTTTCTTCGCTCTCAAAGAGACGCAGTGCTCTAAGGTGGAACTGTTCGAGTGGAGGGAAACTAAAGGGCCGTGTACGAGAAATAAAGTAGCGGAGGAACTTTTCTATCGGTATAACAAAATGATACCGATAGACTTATGTAATTTTCTATCGAAACAACAAAATAATACCGATAGAAAAAGTAAATTTCCCGGAAAAATATTCGAATTAGTGATTGCATTTTTCTATCGGTATAAACAATAAAATCCCGTGAGACCAATTTTCCACAGAAAATTTTTTTAAAGTGCTTGAGATTGGGTGCCATTTTTCTATCGGTAAAAACAACAAAATACCGTGAGAGTAATGAAAAGGTGCCCTTTTCTATTGGTATAAACAAAAAAATCCCGTGAGCCCAATTTTCCCCAGAAAATTTTTTTGATTAAGTGCTTGAGATTTGTGTGCCCTTTTTCTATCGGTAAAAACAACAAAATAGCGTCAGAGTTATGAAAAGGTACACAATTTAACATCAAACAGACCGTGGTTGAAAGCTGCAGAATGTTAAAGAAAGAGGGAAGATAGCCGGAAAATTGGAAAATTGACATAAAAAGAAATTGTTCATTCATTGTTGTTTTATCACTTACATAAAAAATAAAACCCAAAATGCTAGGTCAAGGGGTGGTCTTAGCCCTGGCTGCATGTAGAATAGAGTCAGTTAGACTTGCAGCCAGGACGCAGGACTCCTCTAGCGACAAGTTGTCCCTAGGATCAACTACTACCGCGTCAAGAAGGCCTGCGACCTCCGTCAGCTTCGCTATGGTATCCTTCATAGTCAAACCGCAGCCAGCGATGGTCATATCCGCGGCTTTCTTCTCCTCGCGAAGACGCCTCGTCCTCGCCCTAGCATTGTCACCATCCGTCTTCATGCGCTTAATGCGCTGGAAGAGATCGTCAAGGTCAAGCCGTAGCTGAGTGTGCTTGTCTGTAAGGAGCTTGTGCTCCTCCTGGAGGGCCCTCAGGTCAGCCTTCACTTTGGCAGTGTCTTCCACGGCTACCATTCCCTGTGCAAATCAACAGGTCAAGAATGAACTGAACATGGATTAACAATACAGGGGTAAACCGAGGAGATTTAGAGTTCTTACCGGGGAGGCCGTGGATGACGATCCCATGGAGGTTGCCATTGTGAAAGAGAAGATGAGGAGTCCAACCGTTCGAGAATTAGAAAAACAACAAAATACCGCGACGCATGGCGAGGTACTTATAGAGTTTCCAAGGCGACGCATGGCGACACGGTTGAGAATTCGAAGCGGTAGAGTATTCTTCTATCGGTAAAAACAGGAAAAAACCGTCAGACAACAAATACCGTGAGACAAATGAATTTATTCTAACGGTAAAATAGAACAATACCGATAGAAAACGTTTTGAAGTGCCTGAGAGAAGATGTCCTTCTCTATCGGTATAAATAACAAAATACCGTCAGAAAAAAGGGATTTTTGAAGAGGCTGCGATGAGATTTTTGCAAGTGCTATTTGAAGGGAAGAATTAAATATTTACAGGATAAAGGTACTGTACATGTTAGAACTCATGCTGTGGAGTAAATTTGAGATGTATTAATGCTGTGAACTAGCTTATCATTAAATTCTAAAGAAAAATGTACTGCCTGATGTATTAATGATAAGTTCCTCACCTTGCTGCAGAACTTGTGGGCTGTTTGCTTGGCATTTATCCCTGAAATAGAAATTAATCATCAATGGTTCTCAACCCATAATCCTTCTTCGTGGTCATCTCGCAGATACGTTGTTTCGTCGATATCTTCAGTACGGATAGATTGAATGTCCTCTAAAAATGGAGGTATTTCATCGAATTGGTTATACTCCTCTTCGTCGACAACATCTTCGACCCCAACAATACGTCTCTTGCTGTGGAGGACAACATGCAAGTTTGGATTGGCCGGGTCAACGATGTAGAATACCTGTGTGGCTTGCTTTGCAAGTATGAATGGATCGTCTTGGTGTCCGACTCTACCAAGATTGACGAGAGTAAACCCGTAACTGTCAACTTGAACACCTCGAGGGATTTCGACCCATTGGCATCGAAACAGGGGAATCTTAAGTAATCCGTAATCGAGCTCCCATATTTCGTCAATAACACCGTAATATGAGTTCAGCGCCCTTACTGACCTGGCATCCTCGGAAATAGCAAACAGTGTCACTCCGCTACATTGCGTGCTACTCTTGGCGTCTTGAGCTCTTGTGTAAAATGAATACCCATTGATGTCGTACCCCTGCCAAGTCCCTACAGTGAATCTTGGGCCTCTAGCCAACCATGTCACAGTTTCACTTACGGAGCCCTCGGCAGCTCGCGTGACTCTTTCTTGGATCCACTCAGCAAATTTCCTGTTATGTTCTCTGCTTACCCAAACGTCTGACTTCGAAGGATTCTGTGACCGTAACATTACCTTGTGCTCGTGTATGTATGGCTCGACCTCCGTCATGTGTTGTAAGACCCAAAAATGTGATTTTGCGTACACATCACGAGCGGGGACGATAGCTTTGAATCCAATCGTTCCAATTCCCTCAAGCCTACCCTCGTGTCGGGACCTAGGAACACCAATTGGGTCAACCCCGGCCATATAATCTGTGCAAAATTCAATCACCTCCTCGGCGGCATAACCTTCCATGATACTCCCCTCGGGTCGACGACGAGTCCTTACGTATCCCTTCAATACACCCATAAATCTCTCAAATGGATACATGTAGCGCAGGCACACAGGTCCACAAAACTTAATTTCTCTGATAAGGTGAACAATCAGATGGACCATAACATCAAAAAAGGATGGAGGGAAATACATCTCGAGCTGACAAAGAGTTGTAACCACGTCGCGTTGCAAAGCGTCCAATCCATCGGGATCAATTACCTACGAGGACACAGTTGCGCCAAATATTCATATCAGAAAAATCTTCTCATTAAGCTCCACAAATGGAGGTAGTGAACTTATAGTACGAGTGCACGTACTTACCTTGGAAGATATTGCGTTGAAGAAATAACATAGGTTTGTGATTGTCTCTCTGACTTTAACTGGGAGAATGCCTCTGATAGCAATGGGAAGCATCTGTGACATCAAGACATGACAGTCGTGGGACTTCATGCCAACCAGTCTTAGGTCCTTCATAGACACAAGTTTTTTCAAGTTCGCGGAGTACCCACATGGAACTTTAACACCGTGCAGGCACCGACAGAGTTCTGTTTTTTCGCTCTTGGACAACGTGTAGCAGGCCGGGGGGAGGTATGTACGCTTTCCATTCTCTAAAGGTGCAAGCTCAGTCCTTATCCCCATTTCCACCATGTCACGACGAGCTTTCACACCATCCTTTGTCTTTCCCGGAATGTTCAACAACAAACCAATCAAACTGTCACAGACATTTTTCTCTACATGCATGACGTCAATGCAATGTCGAACTTGTAAGTGCTCCCAGTACGGTAGATCCCAGAGAATCGATCTCTTCTTCCAAACATTTTTTTCTCGAGGTTTAGAATGCTTACCGAACTCAACTTTGATGTCGTTCACGCGTGAGTAAATCTCCTTACCGGTCAGAAACACTGGAGCTGATCCCTTCTCAGGCTTCCCGTTAAATGATTTCCTCTTCTTACGGTACGTGTGATGCACCGGAAGAAACCTGCGGTGACCCATGTACACTGTTTTCCGGCAGTTTCGCAGCCAGATGCTCTCAGTTTCATCTAGGCAAATAGGGCAAGCCTTGGCTCCTTTCGTACTATACCCCGACAAATTGCCGTAGGCAGGAAAATCATTTATGGTGCAAAATATCAGGGCCCGCAAGATGAAATTCTCTTTCTTGTATGCATCCCACACCTGCACACCCTCGCTCCACAATTTCTGTAAGTCCTCGATTAAAGGTGCTAGAAACACGTCAATATCATTTCCGGGTTGTCTGGGTCCTGAGATTAGTAACGCCATCATGATGTACCTGCGCTTCATGCATAACCAAGGAGGAAGATTGTAGATGCATAAAAGAACCGGCCAAGTGCTGTGCCGGCTGCTCATATTACCATGTGGGTTCATACCATCTGTACTCAGCCCGAACCTTACATTCCTAAGTTCACCGCCGAACTCAGCAAATGTTCTGTTGATGTTTCTCCATTGAATAGAATCAGCTGGGTGTCTCAGTTTTCCGTCTTGTTTCCGGGCTTCAGCATGCCAACGCAAGTGCTTCGCGACTTTCGGATTTGCAAACAGCCGCTTCAATCTAGGTATCACAGGCAAGTACCACACAGTTTTTGCCGGGGGCCCTTTCCTTACCTCGTGACGTTCACTGTCAATCCGGTCCCTACGCGTATACCTCGATGCGCCGCATCTTGGACAAACATGCAAACTGGAGTACTCGTTACGGTACAACACACAATCATTTGGGCATGCGTGTATTCTTTCGATTTCCATTCCCAACGGACACAACAGTTTTTTGGCTTGGTAAGTAGATCTTGGCAACTCATTTCCCTCTGGAAGCATGTCCGCTAGAAGATCTAATAGTGCCGTGAAACTCTTATCACTCCAACCGTTTCCTGCCTTCAAGTTATATAATCTCAGCACAGAAGACAGTTTTGTAAATGTTGCACATCCAGGGAACAGAGGCTTCTCAGAGTCAGCAATCAGTTTCTCAAATTCACAGAAGTCATTTTCGTTGTAATCTTCCTCTACATCACGTAACATCTCATCTAGATTGTCATCATCATCATCTACGTGCACATCGGAATTAACATTACCAAAATTGGGATGATCATCGATATTATTGCAATCCACATCCGAGTCGTGCTGATTGGTAGTAGTGGTGCTTGTTTCCTCAAGATCTTCGCCATGCCATATCCAACGGGTGTATCGCGCGTTAAAACCACGACGAATCAAATGACTCTTAATTTGATCAGAGTTGCTAAACCTCTTCAAGTTCATACAATCTGTACAAGGACAGAGCATATTTTTCTCTCCCTTCCTCTCCTTTTGTTGCTCAGCAAATTTAATAAACTCATTCACACCATCCAAATATTCAAGAGTAGTACGTTTTATTCCATACATCCAATATTTCCTGTCCATCTACAATTAACAAAATTTAACGAGTAAGCCATGCATGAAACCTGCCCGATTAAGTTATGTATATGTACATGTACAGCCTCTTACAACAGATACATGTGTTGAACCCTAGCCTGACGAAATTAACACTAATTAACCTAGCTAACTACACAATACAAGCTAGTTAGCTCCTAAAACATGACGCATTTCCAGCTACCAAGCTCCCAAGCTTAGAGCTACAAACTTGGAACTACACAATACAGCTAGCTTGCAAGTAGAGAGGAAGGGAGATCTAGAGGGAGAGAGAGATAGGTGTCGACGATTAAGCATACCTTAAAGAGAGGGGCGCAATCAACTTCCCTCCAGCCTGCGCTGATCACCCTAGCAGTGTAGCTGGAACTTTCGTCACAAACAGAGGGACACAGAGTGCAACAGAACAAATTAAAGAGCAGCTCCGCAATGGTCGACTGGGGTTTTCCTTATAATGGACATTTTTCTAACGGTAAATACATGAAATAACCGTCAGACTAACTTAGGTAATTTGCCGCTCACATATTCTATCGGTAAAAACACACACATACCGTTAGAGAATATACATTACTAAGCAAATATATGTATTTTTCTATCGGTAAATATGTGCATTTACCGTTAGAATATGCATGACTAAACAAATATATGTGCTTCCTATCGGTAAATATGTGTATTTACCGTTAGAATATGCATGACTGAACAAATATATGTATTTTTCTATCGGTAAATATGTACATTTACCGTTAGAATATGCATGACTAAACAAATATATGTGTTTCCTATCGGTAAATATGTGTATTTACCGTTAGAATATGCATGACTGAACAAATATATATATTTTTCTATCGGTAAATATGTGCATTTCCGTTAGAATATGCGTGACTGAACAAATATATGTGCTTCCTATCGGTAAATATGTGTATTTACCGTTAGAATATGCATGACTGAACAAATATATATGTTTTCCTATCGGTAAATATGTGTACTTACCGTTAGAGGAGGTACTGTCACCAAACTGGGACAAACATGCACATGCCATTTCTCACATTCAAGGAATCATATCAATGTAACATCAAACAGATCTTACATCAAACGGATCTTAACTAGAAGATAAAGCAATATATTTCAAGAAATGCTAATTTGTGGATTAACTAGGAGACACAAAAATACTTTTCGTAGGTAGTTGGGACTTCATCTTGCCAAATAAATTACACATGCCAGTTCACAAATTCAGGTACAAACATACACATGCCAGTTCACCAATACAAATTCAGGTACAAACATACACATGCCAGTTCACAAATTGAAGTGCATGTCTGAAACAGCAGTACAAATACACACCTACCTACCAATACAATTAAATACACAAATGCTCCCTGCACATTCAAGTTCATGTCCCAATTAGCAATACATGATACACAAATATACAACAATATACAAATACAACAATTCACACATTCGATGTATATTACAAAAGCCACGTCTGAAATTAACAACAGATCACGACGAGGACCCAGTGGCCCATACATGCATTTTACATAAAAGGGAACCTTTGCAGGTTGCCACAATGCAACTACCGACTACAAGTTAGACCTGATACATCACAAATCCATTCATCCAAAACAGCAAATGTCTGAACCACATTGGACTTAACCATAGGAGTTCAGTTCGAAGACGCCCGAGGAGCTGGAACTGCCGTCGACATACATTTGTACGTAATGGTGATTTCCTCGGACTCAAACTCGATCAACTCAACTCAACTCAACTCAACTCCATTAACAAAAAGAACCTACCTTCCAAGATGTTGTTCTGTGTAGTGATGGTGTAGAATGGCTGTGCAAATAACAACAATTCTTCTTCTCCAAGCAGGTAAGCATCTGGCCACAAGCTGGTGCATGCAAAAACATGTAAGATGCTTTCTATAGGTCCTGATTTGAGAAACACGCCGGGCTTAAGCATCTTCTCGACCGAGCCAACCAAGATCTCGCCCTTCACGTCCTTCCAGCTCTCGACGGTGATCTTCACCTTTTCTTTCGCCAACAAGCCAACATAGGCAGCGTACTGCGATGAAGAACCGTGAAATACGTTGCCCCCCACGAGCATCATCCAAGGACCTGAACAGATCATAATCATATTGAAAAGAAGACACATCAAAATGAAGGATACAAAAAAAGCAGAATTATTGCCATAATCGGATTAGAATAATCTAACAATATTGCAGAAATTTTACGTACCTTCCTTGGGATGCCGACGTCTAGAGGGCGTCGATGGAGGTGCGGAGGTGCAGCGGTCCCCTGTAGAGGTGCGCCGGCCGTCCATGGAGCTTACGGGTTAGGACTACGAGCCCAGATGAACTGTGAGAATGAAAGAGACATACCCGTGTATTTATACAATTATATATTTTCTATCGGTAAGAAAACAGAATACCGTTAGTAATAAAAACATCTGTAGAAGCCGAATGGTTCTATCGGCAAAACAAATATTACCGATAGGAATTTTTGTACATACTCTATCGGTCTGTACGTACATTGCCGATAGAATATTACTAGTTGTAGAAGGCCAACAGTTCTAAGATATTTTGTGCAATATTCTACCGGTATAAACATGCATTACCGATAGAATAAAACTATTAGAAGACGAACAGTTCTAAGCAATTTTCTATATATTCTAACGGTAAAAGAATCCATTACCGATAGAATAAAAATATTTGTAGAAGGTCAACTATTCTATCGGCGAACTACATATTGCCGATAGGAACTTTTAATATATTCTGTCGGTATATTCATATAGTAGCGATAGAATAAGTCTAGTTGTTGAAGTCGACCAGTCCTATCGGCGCACAACATTCTTCCGTCAGTACTTATGCATCTCTTCTAACGGCAAATATGTTCATCACCGCTAGAGTAAATCATACTATTTATTCTATCGGTAAATTTCTTAGAAACCGATAGGGAAAATACATCCGTCGGGCTTTTTTGCCCACGAGGCACATTTTCTATCGGTTTTGTGCTGTTTCGCTAATAACCGATAGAAGATAGGGGTTAGTAGACTGCATTTCTGTACTAGTGAGCGTATATGCAAATACAGTTGTTTGTTCTAACAGTAAATATGTGTATTACCGTTAGAACAGGTACTGGTACATTACTGAAACACAAGCAAGCTGGTTCATGCATGACACAGCAATCTATGTACACACATGCACACCAGTTCACACATTCAAGTGCATGCCTGAAACAAAATATTTGTCTTAACAATCAAATAATCATATCTAAACACAATGTAACACCAAACAGATCTTAACTAGAAGGTAAAGAAATATTTCAAGAGATGCTAATTTGTAGATTAACTAGGAGACACAAAAATACTTTTCTTAGGTACATGGTACTTCATCTTGCCAAAGAAATTAAAAATCTCTACTTACATGAGATTTTGGTTTGCCTCCATTCCTTCAAGAAAATGGAAGAGCAAACATAAATAATGAGTACTATTTAAACTCATTCTAGTTAATGGCAGAAACAAAATCAAGCTGATTCATGCATGACACAGAAATTAAGGTACAAACATACACATGCCAGCTCACAAATTGAAGTGCATGTCTGAAACAGCAAAACAAATAAACACCTACCTACGAATACAATTAAATACACAAATAATCATGTACACATTCAAGTTCATGTCCCAAATAGCAATATAAATACACAAATATACAACAATATACAAATACAACAGTTCACACATTCGATGTATATTACCAAAGTCACATCTGAAACAACAAATCATGATGGGAACCCAGTGGCCCATACATTTTACATAAAAGAGAACTTTTTCAAATTGCGATTATTAACCACCGACTACAAGTTAGACCTCATACATCACATATCCATTCATCTGAAACAGTAAATGTATGAACCCCACTTGACTTAACCGTAGCAGTTCAGTCCAAAGATGCTCGAGGAGCTGGAACTGGCGTGGAGTTACATTTGTATCGGTGATTTCCTCGGCCTCACATTCAACTCAACTCAACTTCAGTTGAGTTGAGTTGAGTTGAGTTGGGTTGAGTGTTAGAAGACAGGGGTTAGTAGACTGCATTTATGTACTAGTGTAGTGAATTGGTCAAGCTTGCATCTCATCATCATCCAGAAATACATATTTCAGCGAGGAAGGAAGAGTTTTAAGTGTAGGTTACTTACCTTTTCCTTACTTCTGACGTCAGAGTCAGAGATGTCCTCTCTGGATGGTTCTTTTGTTGGTTCATCTTTGTTTTGTTTGTCTTCTTCTCTATTGTCCATTTTTTCGTTGTCAATAATTTCATCAATTCCTTTTTCCAAAGCGAGTCAATTGGTGACTCCTCTTCTAGGACTTCTTCTAGATCATCCACATTGCAATGTTTTTCCTCATACATAGGGCAGTTGACAAAGTTAGACATTTTAAATAAAATTTTCTCCTTTCCTATGCGAAAAGTAATTCATCCCTCACAAACATCAATATTGTCCAGAACTTGGATTGAAAAACTATTCTATCCTTATCTATGAACCAAAGAGCCCATCTTCTGAAAATTCTCCCCCTCATCTATGTACCTGCATTCTTTTTTGAGACTTGTTGAGCACTATGTGGACAATGTGCTCACTCTTGCTTTTGCAAACAAATTTAGAGGAAGGATTCACTGATCCCGAGTCCTACGGTCTTGAACCCAATATGGAAGAAGAATAAACTACCCCCGACGATCCAGCTTACTAGAGGGTCGCTTACCAAGTTGAGTCCGATGTGGAGGAAGCCCATGCAATACCGCTGCAGTTGAAGATGAAGATTGTTGAAGCCCTTTTGCCTGATGTTGTTCTTTCATTTTGTGCCGACCTTCGAGTCGAAGAAAACTCCCTAATTTTGTATGAACACTAAATTGCGTCATTTTGGCGCTATATTATTGTAATGTTGGTCCATGTGATCAGCACTTCTTTTATTTACTTCCATTGTTATATAATGCATCTTGTTGTTGTGAGCTTGCAATTTATCATTCTGAGTGCAACCCACCTGGGCGGTTGCCACCGGATTCCTCAAATGAGGGTCCCATAGAAAACCCCATAACGGACCCAATCTGAATGTAGAAAGTGTCTAACATTGGATCTCTGAGTCTGATGCGAGAATTCCATAACAAACCCAATCCGAATGCATATGGAGTCTAATATTAAGTCTCCGAATCTGATACGGAATCCCCATAATAGACTTAATCTGTATTGCATTATTCCAACCCGTTAAGTATGTGACCCTGTAGGTTCATGTATATTTAGTCACGACCTAAGAATACTTACTCGAATTGTTAGTCGGTAGTGGCCCCTAGCAGGACATAACGACTATCCAAATACACACAAAGATCATATTCAACAAACCTATATAATGTCTTCATGTTGACCCTCTTGCCATACGATACCAGATGAAACCCAAGGTAGTTCAGTCCTTCCAAACCTAGAATCAGCCAAATTCCCCCAGACAACTCAGAATTACAATTAGACTGAACAGATAGGATCTCCTACCTATCTTCTACAGATTTTTCTTCAGCATCAAGATCAAACTCAGTCCCTTAAACCCAGAAACTAAACCCATTTTTGTTTTCGAAAACTAGAAGTCCAAATTACCCTAATTACCCTACTTGACTTTTCGGCCTTTAGTTCGATTGATTCCAGAGTAGATTTCTTTTGGATTCCTCTAGAATCCAAAATCCTAACAAGCTTGCATACCTGTCATAAAACTTCTTAGCCAAAGAAGTTCATTTGATCACTTTTCACAGTTTAGTCCAGATTTTATCGTGAATTAATCCTTTTCCTATTTTCAAACGCCAAAAATGGCTAAATTCTCCAATTCACCTCCAAATCCAAATCTTACTGAACTATCATACTCCTTCCACTATTCAACACAAGTCTCCCTTTTGTGACAAGTTTAGATTCAGCCCTGAAACTCAGTTATTTATGTTTTCAGCTGTTTTCGGTAAAAGTACTATTCACTTTTACCCTAATTATGTTTTCATTTCTATTTTCATTTCATTCTCATTTTGATCCAAATCATCCCTAATCTAGCTACTCAATAAAACCCTATGTACTGAACTAAGTCTGAATTAACCTCTAGATTATGATTATTTGCAATTCAGTCCAAACAAGTTTAGTGAATTACACATCAGTCCTTTAATAAAATTAACTATTCAATTTTAGTGGCTTTAGTTGCTCCAACACACACACAAACAGATGCTTATCCATTCATTCTTATTTCCTACTACTTCATTGCTTCTGCCTCCAACAGAACCATACACACAGTCATACATATACACAGATACATGCATGTGTATATACAATTCAGCACACACCCATATAATTTCAATCCTTATACATGTTTCTTCCTCCACCATAAGAACAACCAAACACACATACGCATGTCTCAAGTCAACAGGAGCAGTGTGGGTGAAGATTGAGCAGAAAAGGAGAGGAGAAAAATCATACATGCAGCTGCTCCGAACTTACAGATATACATGTAATCATAAATCTGCAGCAGTAGCAGCAGTGTTCTTCTCTTCTTTGTTATTCTTCTTCTTCCTCCAACATTTCTTCCAGCAAAAACAGTAGCAGCAACAACATTGTTGTTCCTATTCATCATTTTCCCCCTCGGCCGCATGAAGAAGGCAAAGCCACCACGAGCCACCAGACCTCCAGTCGACCTACCAAGGTGAGATTTCTTCTCCTCTCACTTCCCTCTGCCACTTCGAGCACCATATAGTTCTGATGAACTGAGCGCCGGTATTTCCAAGTTTTGTCGTCGCCGGCCACCGCCCCTGTTTCCCTCATCAGACCCTTCTCCGGTCCTTATATCTGATTGAACCAGTAGAATAAAGTGACCCCCTCGAGCTTAGAAGAAATCCCGTTTAGAAAAATTCCCGAGAAACCCAACCATTTGACGAATCCAACATTGTCCTGTTCTGCGCCACCGTGCTCTCTTCGCCAGCCTGCACTGTCGTTCCTCCGGTTAATTGATCACACCAGTAGGTTTCCCTTGCCTCCCTCTCAAACCTACAGAAAATAATCAAACTTCAAAGGACCATAGCACAAAAGCCCAAATCCGATCTTCTTTGTCCCCGGCCGCATCGTCGAGCTCCTCGCCGGCACTGTTCTGGTTCAATCCCCCACTGTCTCATCACATGGACCACCCCAGAACCGCGCACTTAATTTTGAGAATATAGCACCCCATCACCCCAGCACCGTCGAAGCTATCGTTTTGGTTTTCTGCTCTGACGCAAACTGTCGCTACTCGCCATCGACCAGCTGCCGACCAATTCTAGTGCACCATAGTATAATAGATGGCCCTAATTTACCTACAGTCTACGCTAACATCCTAGAATCAGCCCAACACTCGATTTGGGTGTTTTACTCTTGTCTGGTATGCCGCCAGCGTGTCACTCGGTCGCCACGAGCCGTTCCTGTCAACGCCACTTTGTCCGATGTGGCCTCAATCCACTGAGTGTTTTACTTCACTACCACGACTCCTCATGCCACACAAAAATGCCTCCAAAACTAATGCCAAGAACTTGTCAAGAAGCCTGACTTCGCCATGTCACCATCGCCTTCTCCGACGCCGTTCGTTGTCGTCCGTCCGCCCCAGTGGTCGAAACCACCTTCGTTGAGTTCCTGTTGCTTTCGCCTACCTCGTAGAGATAGTTTTGCAAAGTAATCGAAGCCCAAAACCTATAAACATCCATGCCATAATTTCCAGTTCATGCCTGTCACAGTCAATCCTTGTCAGCTCTATGTCAGCCAGTGGCACTAGCCCAATTCAACCACTTTTGTGCATGTAACTTAGAATCCACTTTGTCTACCAAGTTCATAATCTTATGTTCCACACTTTCTTCCACTGTTGTATCGCGAGAAAACCTCATGTTGACCTATTTCCTGTTGTAACTTTGAATCCACTATTGTTTTGTCATCTTAGACGAATGTCATCCGTCGACGTCCGAACGTCGCCGCGTTCACATCCAACCTAGAATTTGACTTCGCCCGAGTATTTTGAGCATGCAACCAAAACCATAGCCATGTTGTGGTATTCAAGCCTCAATGAAAACTCTAAAAGTCCAACCTAAGCCTTGTCGGTTCATCCAATGTCGCTTCCGTCAACACACCTATGTTGTTCGTGGCCTTAGGAACCTCAGATTGAAAATCCGTCCGCGCGCATCACCGTGTCCATCTTACTATCAACCTTCCAAATATATGATCTGATTTGGTATCTGAGCCCCAGATCAAAATCCACTTTCTATTGAAATTCATTCTTCATTTTGATTATTTCAAGCTCATTTTGTCTATTCAATCTCAACCCTCGATTACCTTTAACGCACACATGTATAACGTATCCTCAGCTCAATCGCATGCAGAACTAATGGGTAAAGAGGTACACCTCTGCAGGGTTATAAAGAAGTATTCGAGTACTCCGTGCCCCCAGTTTCTTGGGGCATGCCGCGGTCAATGAGTTCAAATCATGTTGTGCGGGACAAGTAGTGTTAGGAACTTTCGAAATGATTTCATCTATTCATATACATATGCTTTGAAACCTTTTGTTTACTGCAAAAACTTACATATCTGTTCCACTGATCAACTCTTCACATATATGTCCATACAATTGTTTTATTGTGACTTGCTGAGTACTCTGTACTCACTCTTGCTGATCGTCTCATCAGCGAAAGAGAATTGGTGAAACTTCAAAAGAGCAAGATATCGTAGGGTCATGTGCCAAGTCAAGCATGACCTGTGAAGGACCCTGGACTGCGCTGGCGCCTCTCAAAGGAGCAAATTAAATTCTTATTTTGGCTCTGTCAACCTCTTTAATGTAATTATGGTTTTATATTCATAAATAATAATGATTGTAAAGTTTCTATACTACTACTGCTACGATATTGTGAACAAGAACTGAGACCCACAAAAGTGAGGGCAACTATATCCTGGGCAGTTGCAGTTTAAGGACTCACCAAACGGGTGGGCCCGATACTACCCTCACACCTTTTTTGGAATCCTGCATGGTTAATCAATTCAACACATTGTCAACATATGTACTTTGGCTTAATCAAATCAGCCTTTCATCCATTTGAGACATACTATTGGTTTTCGCACTAGGCTCGCCTAAATGCTAATATGTGGAATAACGGGATTTTACTCAGAATTACCGAAACCCAAAGGTTGATCGAAACACAGTTCAAGTATTTACACAACTCTTTATTTCAAAGAGTGCTTTACATTCCGAACGTTAGGACGCACTCACCTACGTCAATGAACTAGACATGATCAGATCTATATCAAGGTAGATAACTAGGTAGATGCTAGATAATCTACTCTAACCTATTACAAGGTATTTATAGTCCAATCGTACGAATACATATCAGACACTAACTAAACCTAATAGATAAGACTTAGTTATATATATTCGGATTGGACTACAATTCCGACCAGAGATCGAATCCTTCCCAAGGTCGCGAACCAATCCATGGTCGCAAAGCCTTTCTGAACTCGATTAGGTTGCAAAGCCTTATGCGAACTCGACCTGAAAATCCTCCCGGATCATGACTCCCTTGTTGAGGAGCCAACCCCCGTTGGCGACCATGTGATCAAAACTAGAGATGCGGAAACTGAGCTTGACCATCTTCTCAGTTGTACCACTTTGCCGCACGTGCTCATTGATCTTTTTGACCGATTCAAAAAGTCGCCTTTGTGCCACTACAGGTGGTAGTCACCTTCTTCTCCAAGATAACGTCATCCAGTTGTGGTTCTTCTTGTTGATAGACCAAGTCTTCAACAGATGGAACTATGGTATCTGGCTCATCATCCAGTATTGAAGGCTCGTAGAGTTTGAGGTGTTCAACATTGACAACCGAGTAGATATCCATGTATGGAGGTAACTCGAGCTGACAAGCATTGTTGCCAATTGTCCAGAAAATCCGAAAAGGACCATAACAAATTGGTTTTAGCTTTTTTTCCTTGACCTTTAAGTCTCTCCTTACTCAAATGTAGCCACACTATATCACCGCCTTGGAATTGAGCATCAACTCGATGCCGATCATGTTGCATCTTGTACTTGAGTTGAGATTTCAGTAATTTCTGTTTAACCTCTCCATGGAGCAGTTGAATTCCTTCCAGGAATTTTTGTGCTCGATCCTGATCAGATGCTTCCTTGTTGTTCTGCACTGAGGTAGGGATCACAAACTCCATGTCGAATAGACTCTATGGTAGAAATCCCAAACAGATCTCAAAGGACGACTTCCCAGTCGAACCATGCACTACTCAATTAAAAGCAAACTGCAGGTACCGTATGCTTTCATCCCAGGTCTTTGGATGATTAGAGTTATATCCTCTCAAGAGATGAATGACTGTCCGATTTACCACCTCGGTTTGACCGTCAGTTTGAGGATGAAAAGCAGTACTCCTCTTTAGCTTTGTGTCCATCATCGTCCAAACTGATCGCCAAAAGTGGCTAAGGAACCGGGTATCAGGATCAGACACAATAGAAACCGGTAGTCCGGAATGTGTCCAAACAGGCTGAAAGAATTCCTGAGCTGCTTCTTCTCCCGTGATAGTCTTTCGACAAGGTATAAGAATAATCATTTTGGGGAATCGATCAACGACCACAAAGAGATAGTCGTTGCCACGGCGGGTCTAGGGAAATCTTCCCAACAAATCCATGGATATGCTCTCCTATGGTCGTGATGGAACTGGAAAAGGAGTGTACAAACCTAACTTTTGGTTTGCCAGTTTCAAGATACTACAGAGACCACAACCTCGAATAAAACTAGCCACATCTTGCTGCATTCGTGGCCGGAACACATGTTGACAAAGATTTTGCAAAGTCTTCATAACCCCAAAGTGTCCAGCAACATTTGATGTATGCACTTCTCGTAGCCACTGAATTCGAGGTGCTCCACGAGGTATACAAAGTTAATTGCCTTTGTACAAGAGCCCTTCTCAACGAACGAACTCCATAGGTTTCCCTATTTTGAGCTCAGCCAGTGCTGATTGAAAATCAGGATCTTCATTGTACATTGTGGCATAGTCATCATGACATGAGGGCTCAATCTGCATGAATGCTGATAAGAAGAGGGTCGTAATTGTTGGTTGTGACAACATGTCGGCCAGTTAATTGTGTACGCACTTCTTGTACTTAATCACCAGATTAAACTGCTGCAGATACGACATCCACTTCAAATGTCAAGCTTGTTGTAGCTTGAATTGCATTTGCAAATATTGCGAAGGCTGGTGGTTGGTGTGGACAACAATCTCTATACCCAAAAGGTAGCACCGCCAATGTTTTATGGTCTGATGCAGTACACAGAACGCCTTGTTGTAGGTCAGGTAATTCTTCTGAGCTCCCTAAAATAACTTGGAGTGATATGCTACTGGACGACCTCTTGCATGTGCACTGTGCCCATTGCATAACCTGAGGCATCGGTTTCTAGCTCGAATGATTTCTATAGATTCAGCAAAGCTAACAGAGGAGCTTCACGGATCTTCTTCTTCAGCAAGAGAAACGTGCCCTCATGTTTTGCTGTCCACTTGAACTTCTGGTCGATCCTTGTTAATGCATGCAACGAAGAAGCCAAAAATAAGAAGTGTCAAATGAACTTCCGAAGGTATTGGCATGCTCCCACAAAACTACGCACTTCCGTAACTGTTCATCCCACGAATCCTAGTTACAGTACAATTTGCTGGCCGAACTCGCACTTCTTACGGTCGACGCGAAGTCGATGTGGCCGAAGCTGTTCGAACACCTTTTTGGCTTGAATGAGGTACTCATCCCACGAACGACTATTGACCAGTATGTCATCGAGGTAAATGATCGCAATCATCGATGAACTGTCGCAATATGTCATTCATAAGACACATGAAAGTTATCGGGGCGTTGCAGAGGCAAACGACATGACCAGCCATTCGAACAGACCTTGTCGGGTTTTGCACGCCATTTCCCATGTATCCTCCTCTCGAATGCTGATTTGATGATACCCTGACTTTAGATCCAATTTTGAGAAGACAGCAACATGCTTCAATTGGTCTAGAAGGTCGTCAATACGAGGAAGGGGTTACCGGTTCCAGATGGTGATCTTGTTCAGTGCTCGGTAGTCAATGCACATACGCCAAGTCCTATCTTTCTTTGGCACTAACACCACAGGAGATCCACAAGGTAAACTACTTAGTTGAATGACACCATCGTTCAACTACTCACCAAGTTGTCTCTTGATTTCTACATTCTCCAATACTGAGTTGTGATACATACTCAGATTGGGAAGTGTCGCATCAGACATGAGCTAAAGTTCGTGCTCGACTGGATGTCTCAGTGGACGACTCTAAGTACTCTTGAACAAATCACTGTATTTCTCCAGTAGTCTGGACAAATGACTAGATTCCTCTATGCGCGCAAACGACAACACTGCTCAAGTACTATCACTTTGACAAACTGGTCAAATCATAACTAGCACATATTTATGACATGCATTGATGATTCGTTTGGCCTGATTTGCGGTAATCAAGTTCGAAGTGTTGACGTGAAGTTCTATACTGATCACAAACGTAGCTCTGTCTTTAGTGAGCTCCTACTCTTGTGCTCGCTGATGGAAGTGAGCGTCATGATCATATAGATACGGACTCCCAAAGATCACCTCACAAATATCGGTAGGAACAATGTAGCATTGGACCTCATTGATGTATCAAGTCACTAGTACAGAAAAGCTTTCTTCTATCGGTAAAAAACACCCTTCTACTATCGGTTTTTGTACCGATAGAGATAAACACGATAGAACAAGACAGAGCATTTTCTATCGGTAAATAACTGATAGAAGAACTTCACTATTCTATCGGCATCTTAGGAGTGTACCGATAGAAAGCCCGTCATAGTCTGACGTTTAGCGGCAGGGAAAGTACCACTATTCTAACGGTTAATTACAAGTTTACCGACAGAAAAAAGCTTAGTGACGAGGATTGACACCCGGGTCATTTCTAATAAACTTTTGGTTCAAGACAAGTTCGAACCAGACATGTACCTGGTGATGCGAACTCAGGCTATTCTGAGGAGCATCACCAGGAGGTCGCAAGCTTTACGCAATCAGGTCGCAGCTTTACGCGGTCAGACCATAAGCCTTGCGCGGTCAGAAGTCCGTAAGCCTTCCGCGGTCAGAAGTTCGTAAGCTATACGCGAACTACACATTCGGGATATTGCGCGGTCAGCCAATATCCCGCGGTCAGAACATCTGTCGATCAGGATACTTGGGATCTATCTATTTCGGTTGCCCGTACAACAGGATATTCTAAGTATCCCGAAGATTCCTACACGTGGAAAATCAACCGTCAGAAGGTTAACACATACAGTTATCCATGAATAACACGTGTTTAACCTGCGTGGAGGTTAAGAGCAGTTCCAAAAAACCGCATCCAACCGTCCATGCAACCGTTTGATGCAGTTTCCTCTACATGGCACCCTTTCAAACAATATAAAAGGATGGTATGGAGCATCAATCAAAGGAGAGGAAGAGAGGAAAATCATCCAAGTTAGCCAAGTCTACGGCACACTTCATATAGCATTTTAATAAGCCTTCTTTGGCTTATCTTTGTACACTCTTACAGGAAAAATCCTCGCCTGTGAGGACTTTTTCCTCCATTTGTAAACCTTTTACCATACTTAGTGAAATCTCAACAGGACGTAGGGCTTTTACTCCCACCATCGAGGGCCCGAACCTGTCTAAACTCTCTGTGCTCCTGTTCACTATTGTTCAGCATACCTTCCCGAAGGGTCATCTTGAAAGGTCCCACCGTTATAAAATTCTGCATAAGTTCGGCTGAGGACTCCAAGTCCGAATCGTCGACAGCTGGCGCCCACCGTGGGGCCTTTCTCAAGGCGTCCTAATTGAAATTCGGAGGTTCGCCGAAACATGGCTGGAGCATATGATTCCGAGAACGATTTCGATCTCGAGGATTATGCCCATATACCCATGCCTTCTCCAAGCGATCCTGTTCCGATGGAAGAGGTCGAAGGCCAGAATCTTCCACAGGTTGAATCATCTCCCCAAGTCATGTTAATCGACCAGGAGGTAACTGGCACAAGGTCAGAACCCGCAGAGGTTCTTAATGTGCTAGGTGATGAATCCGGCCCGTCATACGATCCCGCTGAGGGAAAATATGATGGTGACCCTGAAGTTAGCCCAGGAAGGTTTGACCCTGATAACCTCCACCGTCTCTTTGATTTCGAATCTGACTCGGAACAAACCGAGATGTTCTCCCCATCGACGACCTCTCTCCCTAGGCAGTTTGCTGCGTTGTCGGAGGAAACTCCCGATCAACAGGCTGCCAGGGAAAAACAAGATCTCAAACAGAAGGAGGAGCAAGATCTCGAGCAACAGAACAACGAACACTCGTAGTAGGGATCGAGTTCCCGTTCACTCTCGTTTGGGACCCCGAGTAACCTCGCCATTAAGTGAGTTTGCTCGAAACCCGACCGAAAGTCGCAGGACGGTTCACGGTCCTTACGTTGGTTGCAAAGCTTTCTCGCCTGGCCTACGAGCTGTCGTTTGGCCCGATAAGTTTCGACCAGGGGCCATTGAGGGGTTTGATGGAACTCAAAACCCATCTGAGTTCCTTCAGATCTATATCACTGCCATCCAAGCAGCAGGAGGCGATGACAAGGTCATGGCCAACTACCTGCCTACAGTCCTCGTAGGACCGGCTAGAACCTGGTTGTTCAATCAGCCTGAGGGCTCTATCTATAATTGGGAAATGCTATGTGATGCCATCCTCAGCAATTTCCAAAACTGTTACCAAAAGCCGGGTAAGGAGGACGACTTGCATAGACTGCGGCAAACTTCGACCGAAACGCTTCGGCAGTTTGTCAAGAGGTTTGTCGGGGTAAGAAATACCATCCCGAACATATCTGATGGCTCCGTAATCAGGGAATTTAAGCATGCCGTTCGATACCGGAGATTCACTGAAGACTTGCTCATCCACCCTCCTCGATCAGTGGCCGATCTGTTCGATATGGCTGATCGATACTCCGATGCTGCCGACGCAGTCGAATGGAACCGAATGGTTGACAAGGGGGACCTACCGCCCCAACCAGGCTTCAAGGACGCCAAGAAAGAAGATTCGAGCAAAAAGCCGGAGTCTTCACCGGGTGGGAAGTCAAAAAAGTCGAAGAGGAACCGCTCTGGACAGTACCGTGAGGTCGCGGTCGTGGAGAAACCACCTTCGACCAAAGGTAATAAGTCTTCTTTTAAAAGTAAAACTGCTTCTGGTGGCCGGGATTCCGACCAGCCAGAAAAATCAACTAATCCGCAGGAAGGCAAAAGGTGGTGTCCACTCCACAATTCCGCAGGCCACGATCTCAAAAACTGCAGGAGTTGGTTGAAACAGCTGGATGATTTCTACCAAGGAGCTGGGCCAATGCCAACCTTACCGCCTAAAGAGCAGGCGTGCGGGGTTAGAGACGTCGATGGAGACGAAGAAATGGCTTACCAGGTACCTCAAAATCATGTTAATGTCATTTTCGGAGGTTCCTCCTCTTTCGTTTCCAAAAGGCAGTTTAAAACTTTTTGCCGAGAGGTTAACCAAATGGATACATCCGTTGGTGAACCTCAATATCCCCGTTGGTCGGATATACCTTTGACGTTCGATCGCGCTGACTGTCCTGTGGGGCTAACTCGACCATTGAGGCTACCTCTGGTTATTACCCCAATCATCAGTAACGCGAGAGTCGAAAGGGTCCTTATTGACGGGGGAAGTTCCCTTGACCTTTTATTGGTCAAGACACTCGACGAGATGCAAATTCCTCGTTCGAAGATCAAGCCCATAATCCAACCGTTTTATGGGATAATCCCAGGGCCCTCGATGATGCCATTGGGACAAGTGGTCCTCCCGGTCACTCTGGGAGAACCAGATAATTTCCGAACAGAATTGGTTACTTTCGATGTAATCGATTGTGATTCAGCTTATAATGCAATCTTTGGCAGGCCGACTCTTGCTAAGTTCATGATGGCGACGCACTATGCTTATCAGTGCGGGAAATTGCCTGGCCCCAAAGGTGTCATTTCGGTCCGAGGTAGTCGCAACGTGGCGCTCACGTGCGACCGGCTATCTTTGGAGATGGTCGATCAACTTCCCCTCCGGGACGTTCAGGTCGCCACTGTCGCCACCGATGCGATCAGGGCTGCTCCTCGACCATATGAGAAACTCAAACAAGTTCCCTTGTACCCAGATGACCCATCCAAGACAATTCGGGTTGGGTCAGCCCTGGATGACAAATAGGAACTCGACCTCGTTGCTTTCCTCCGGGCTAACGCAGACGTGTTTGCGTGGAAACCGTCCGACATGCCCGGTGTCCCAAGGGAAGTAATTGAGCACAGGTTAGCAATTCGACCTGGACAACGACCAATAAAGCAAAAGCTCAGGCGTTTTGCCACCGACCGACAGGAAGCCATCCGAGAAGAGTTGGACAAACTCTTACAAGCCGGGTTTATCCGCGAAGTGAATCACCCGGACTGGCTCGCCAATCCGGTCATGGTCCGCAAGTCAAATGGCAAGTGGCGCATGTGCGTCGACTATACTAGCCTCAACAGTGCCTGTCCGAAGGACGACTTTCCCCTTCCTCGCATCGACCAGCTGGTTGACTCCACTGCGGGTTGCGAACTGATGAGTTTTCTGGATGCCTACTCAGGATATCATCAAATTAGCATGGCAGAAGACGATGAAGAGAAAACTGCCTTCATCACCCCGTTCGGCACATACTGCTACGTCAGAATGCCGTTCGGTCTCAAGAATGCTGGTTCCACGTACCAGCGCTTGATGCAAAGGACCTTTTTTTCCCAGATAGGGCGTAATCTCGAAGCATATGTAGACGACTTGGTTGTAAAGAGCACCAAAAGATTGTCTCATTTGGACGATCTTGCTGAAACCTTCTGTAACTTGAATCGCTTTGGAATAAAATTGAACCCGGAGAAATGTTCTTTCGGGGTTTCTTCAGGAAAGCTTCTTGGTTTTCTTGTGTGTTCCAGAGGCATTGAGGTTAATCCAGAGAAAATCAGAGCTATTGAACAAATGAGGTCGCCCTCGACCATGAAGGATGTTCAACGCCTGGCTGGTCGCATGGCGGCTTTAAGTCGCTTCATATCGCGATTAGGCGAAAGGGGACTACCTTTCTTTAAAGCCTTGCGGAAACATCATAACTTCACGTGGTCCGACGAGGCCGAAAAAGCATTTCAGGAGGTAAAAACATATCTTTCTAGTCCGCCGGTATTGGTGTCTCCTGAAAAGGAGGAACCATTACTTCTGTATTTGGCGGCCACCCCACACGCGGTCAGCGCAGTTCTGATCGCGGAAAGGGAAGGAGTACACAGACCCGTCTACTATGTGAGCGAAGTACTTCATGGTCCTAAGGAGCGCTACCCTGAGGTCCAGAAGATACTTTACGCGCTACAGATGGCTTCCCGTAAGCTACGACATTACTTTCAAGCACACAAGATCACAGTACCCTCCTCTTTTCCTTTAGGGGATATTGTCCGAAATCCAGAAAAATCTGGTCGAATCGCCAAATGGGCGGTCGAATTCGGTGCTTTCGAGATCCATTTCACCCCCCACACGGCGGTTAAGTCTCAGGTTTTGGCCGACTTTGTGGTCGAATGGACCAACCCTGAACCACCCGTGTAGTTGGCGAAGGAACTGGAGTGCCCGATTATTGGACAATGTACTTTGACAGCTCCCGTAGTTTTCAACACTCGGGGGCTGGAGTGGTCTTAGTTACGCCTCAGGGCGAACAGCTTAAGTATGTCATTCAACTACACTTTGTTGCAACCAACAATGCAACAGAGTATGAAGGTCTTCTTGAAGGGCTCCGGGCAGCAAAATTCCTCGGAGTCCGTCAATTAGTGGTGAGGGGGGACTCACAGCTGGTCGTAAACCAGGTAAACAAGGAGTACAGCACCTCCGATGAGACAATGGCTCATTACCTGGGGGAAGTGAGGAGATTGGAAAAACACTTCAGTCACTTCGAAGTCCAATACATCCCGCAAAAGGACAGCATTCTCGCAGACCAATTATCCAAAATTGGATCCTCACGCTCATCCGCTCCGGCAGGAGTGTTCATTGAACACTTGGACCATCCTTCGATCATGACTTCGGTCGAGGATGATCCGGCAATAGCCTTCGTTGCCAACCTCGGTCAGGAACAAGATTGGACTCATCCATTGAGGGTCTATCTTGAACATGGGACCCTACCCGAGGACGAAACCAAAAGCGATCGATTAATTCGAAAGGCGCGTCTGTACAAACTCATAGATGGGGTTATGTACAGAAAGGGTACTCAAGGAGTATTCATGCGCTGCATATCTCAGGAGGAAGGAAAATCCCTCCTGAAAGAAATACATGACGGTGTATGCGGTGCACACGCGTCATACCGAACACTGGTCGAAAAAGTTTTTCGACAGGGATTCTACTGGCCTTCGGCACTCGATGATGCCAAGTTTATGGTCAAGATGTGTCCACAGTGTCAGTTTCATGCGAGACAGGTTCATCAACCTGCTTATGCATTGCAAACTATTCCTCTCGCATGGCCCTTCGCGATCTGGGGAATGGACATCGTCGGTCCTATGCCACAAGCGGTCAATGGATACAAGTTTTTGTTCGTAGCCATTGACACGTTCACAAAGTGGATTGAGGCCGAACCAGTACGAAATATTACTGCATCAGCTGCACAAAAGTTCTTTCACAAGAACATTGTGGCACGATTTGGTGTTCCAAACCGTCTCATCACAGACAACGGTTCTCAGTTCGCTAGCGGTCTCTTCCTAGACTACTGCGATCAGATTGGGACTAAGGTGTGCTTTGCTTCCGTGGCACATCCACAAAGCAATGGTGCCGTAGAACGGGCCAATGGGCAAGTGTTGCAAGGCATCAAAAAACCTGTTTTTGATCGCCTCAAGACCCGCTCGGGGGCTTGGGAAGACGAGCTCTATACTGTTCTATGGGCACTACGGACTACCTCTTGTCGAGCCACCGGTGAGACACCCTTCCATTTGGTCTATGGGGCCGAGGCTGTGTTGCCTATGGAAGTCAGTATTGGATCTGTTCGCACGAATCAATTCGAACAGGTCAACCAATCCGAACAGCGATCGCAAGATCTCATCCTCCTGGAAGAACGGCCTGATCGCGCCCTGATCAAGTCCGCGGTATACTTGCAGGCTCTACGCAAGTATCACAGTAAAAAGGTGCGACCACGTGATCTCAACGTGGGCGACTTGGTTTTACGAAAAATTCAAGACCAGTCTAACCGCAATAAGTTCTCCCCAAAGTGGGAAGGACCATACACTGTCGTCTCAGTGCCGCGGCCAGGGTCTGCGCGGTTAGCCATGGAGGATGGTCGGATTTTGTCCAATACTTGGAACATCGATCAACTTCGCAAGTTTTACGTGTAAGTATTCCAATCACTTTTTCCCTGTTCAATTCACATCTTTTCATAAAAAGCATGTCTTGTTTTCATACAATAAGTGTTTTCTTTAAGCCCAAATTATACAAATTCGACCTGGGGCTGATCGCCGGCGGTTAGGTTACTATAGCATTTTTTAACCGGATTCGCTGGTCGATCTCATGATCACTTCCAGATAAGTCGCTCCTAAATAAGCCGTTTCTCAACGCACACGGGACTATCTGGCAAGTCTTCGGTCATCTGGGTGGCTACCAGTTTGCAATAAGGTTAAAATGTTACTTTAATCTTGACCATCGGCTTGAAGCGCATATCCCTGGTCATCATACTTATGCTTCCCCTCTGCTTAAAATACTAAGGCTCCAGTATTCACAAAACAGAGGCGGGGGCTAGAGGAATATACTTATAGTATGAAACTTATGATGTGAATATGCACTTTCTTTTGAAAAAATAGTTTTACATACATGGCATTGTAATTACAATTGTTGGGTTACAAAATGTAAGAATCATTCGATCCTCAGCTCAGCCAAGAGTTTGTCAACGAAGGGCTTAACTTCTTCAATAACGGCGTCAAGCAGTTCTTCACTCTCGACCTCAACCGGTCCCACCAGTGCGCTCAGATTCGCATCTGGGCCATGGTGAAGTCGAACCTGGCTGAGTACGGCAGAAGCGGCTGATCGGACTCTCGTCCTGATTATCTCTTCACGTCGCCGTAAATCTCCAGGGAGATATTCGAGCAGTGATTCTGCTTGAGTTGTGAGCAGTGATGCCCAATCGCTGACACTTGGGTCATCCTTCCTCAACTCTACCACGTTGGTATTCAAAAGGCTGGCCACGGCCTTCAGTTTTTCGAAGACCAGTAGGCTCAACTCTTTGACCGCTCGGTCGGTATGGTTGAGCGAGGACTCGAGAATCATCTTGTCCTGGCCGAGCTGTGTAATGCGACCTGCATGCGCTGTACAGAGAAAAGAGGTTATTAACAAGAAACGGCTTTAAGTCTTCTCAAGTTGAGAATCGACTTACCAGCATTCTCAGACTGAAGTTTATTGATTTCAGTCCGTAGTTTCTTGAACTCTGTAACTGAGTTCAGCTTCATCTTGGCTAACTCCTTTTTCAAGAATGTAACCTCTCTGCAGCAAAATCAGGTCAGTCACAATTAAAGCCTACTTATATTAACAGAAGAATGACGATCCTCACTTGCGCAAGCCGTCACGATCTTTTTGAACAGTCGCCATGCTAGCCATTGCAGCATTCGACTGACTCGTCACCCATGACAAGCCCTGTGATACAAAGCAAGAGAGTTAAGTATGCTCTAAAGGCGATTCAAGCGCCGAAACAGGGGTGATCATACCTTCATAAACTTATTTAAAGCGGCATCATCCATGCTAGCAGGAATCCTTGCTAGCGCACCGGAAGTGCCTGCGACAGGGACAGTTGATGGGAGTGCCGGCCGGACGCCACCCCCAGAGGCCACTGGTGGTGACCTAGTCCCTATACTTGTTTCACCTCCCGCGGTCCGGATGATTTCCTGAACCACGGGAGTAGAGCGCTGTTCATTAGAGGCTCCCTCATCAGCCCTAATTTCAACCTCCCCAGTGGCGGTTGAAGGGTTAGGCGCTGTCTTCTTTTGCCTAACAGGAAGAATGGGTCAGGCAACTTTTATTTAAGATTACTGTCAAGTAAGAGCTCTTACCTTATTTGAAATCCCATTCGTTCCTGGGACTTTTGGGAAAATTCCCCTGGCGAAGGAGAGCCGTCTCCGGTTCTCGCCTTCCTTATGGTAAACAAGGCAGCACCCCCCTAGAAATGTCATGTTACAAGCATATTCTTAGGGAACAGGTAAAAACACATAGGTCTTTACCTGGGCCACCGGACTAACTGGTGGGGCTGCATCCGAAGGCCTTGGTGATTCCTGAGTTGCTGGAACCGTCATAGCCGGCCTTTGTTCGTCTACCTCCTCCTCTGCCTGCGGAGGAGGAGGATTTTCCTCTCTGGAATCCCCAGTGGTCCCAGGGGGAAGCTCTCCTCTCTGTATGTACATTAACTTATCAAATGTGCAGAAAGAGCCATAGAGGGAATGATCGAAAAGATTCTTTACCTTCGTCGTCCCTTCGACCAGGGAAGCAGAGATGATTGACCCTGAAACCTCGGGGGCTTCAGGAATTGGAAGGTCACCCGCGACCACAAGATCCTCGGTGGTTGCAGGGTCAGCCACGGCTACCTCTTCGGCAGCTGTGGTCTCTGCGGGGCAGCTTGGGGCATCGCTGGATGGAAGATCCGCGATCTTCCTCCTTCGAAGGATCAGAGGAACGTCATCCTCTTCCTCCTCGCTCCCCTCTCCCTGTACGACGAAGAAGTGATTCCATGTTGCGCCTGAAAAAGTAGCAGGAATGCGATATCTTACCGCAGTCTTTCTTGCGGGACGAGGAACGCTTCGTGAAGACCCCTCCCCAGGGTTCAGCTTGGTCTTCTTAGGGGCAGGACTCTTTGTCCTGGGTCTCTGAGAGACCTTCTTCACGTTCCTCGCCGTCGGCTTCTTCAGAGAGCCGACATTTTCACTTGGGAATGTCGCATCCGCAAACCTCCCTAGGAGCTATTCTCATTCCAATGGGATTGATTAGTGCTGGACATACATGAGACCTGCAAAACAGAGGCCAAGTGGAAAGTGTACCTTTCGGCGCTCCTGTTTAAGGTCGTCGTCGGCATGAATCAAGCTTTGGGGGCGAGGCGATCCCTTGGGGCCCTCTACCTCGGCGTTGTACGCCCTGAGGAGGTAGTTAGTCCGCCTCTCAATCTCAGCTGAGGGCAGGACTATTCCCAGATACGAGTTAAATTGATACATTTCAAAAATGACATAAAAGGATTTCAATGTCAGAAATGAATACCTTCGTTATAGTCCAGGGTAGTGTCCGCCATGGACTTGATCTCCCAAGCCGGATGAGCCCTTTCACGCAGGGGGCTCACCCGGTTCTTCACAAAGTCTCGGATGACGTCACGTGCCGTCAACCCTTGTTCGACTAAGTGAAGGATCACCTCGGCATGCTTCATGAACTCCGCGTTCATCGCCGGGAGAGTATCCAACTCGCTCGGCTTCTCCGGCCGCGAGTTCTCAAACCACAACCCGCTCTCGGTCGGCGGGGTGCAGTAAAACCATTTCTGGTGCCACCCGTGCACTGAGTCTCGTAGGGGTGGGGAGGGATACTCCTTTTTATCCCTCAGCCGGAAGTAGATGCATCCGGCGGCGTTGGTGCTCTTCGACCACGCCGAAAAGTAGAATCGTCGGAAAAGATCCATGCTGGGATATATTCCGACGAAGGCTTCACAGAGATGCTGGAATACTGCAAGGATCAGCATCGCGTTGGGGTGGAGGTTGATCAGTTCCCACCCGTAATGTTCAAGGACATCCTTAAGGAACCGACTCTCAGGGAATCGGAACCCGCAACGCAAATACTCCTCAAAAACCACCAACTCGCCTTCTTGGACAGTTGGGGTTTCTTGGTCCTTCTCCGCAGGTCGCCAGTTAATGAGCAGCCACGGAGAAACGATCTCCTCCTTCTCTAGCGCCATCAGGCTCTCCTCAGAATGATGAATGGATCTGCTCCAGGACGCCATCTTTGGTGTAGAATCAAAGGGGAAGCTGGCGATTTGGGGAAGATGAAGGCTGAAGAAAATGAGGGTTTTGAGCGGCGGGAATAATGAGGGTTTTTAGCTGTGTGGCTTCTTTGAGAAGACATATGCTCTTTTTATAGACCCAAGGCGACGCATTAATGAGTAAACAGCTCATTTCAAATGTTCCATTGAATGCTTTATTCATTTCCCATAATGGATACTGTCTCTGATGGACCCGATAAAGTACTCAGGCGTCGGGTCTGAAACAAAAAGGCTTCTTTGTTTTGGAAACTGAAAGCGTAGAAGGACTGAAAAATTTTCAGTACTTTTCAGAGGACGTTTTTCCTTTTTATACTTTGAACATTTTATTCGAAAAAATCATGTAACCCAATTTTTAACGTACTGAAGTGTTTCTAATTGGGTTATGGTTTTATCGAAATCGTGTTTTAGGCTGAAACTTCGATTCTAATCGAAGTGACATCCTGACCGAGTCCCAACTCTGGTCGAACCTTAGTTCTGACCGCGGCTTTGAAACTGATCGCAGAATCAGGGCAGGTCGCGGTGCTTTTTTCTTAAAAGTGATTTTGATCGCAGAACTAAAATTTCCTGTGTATGAATGGTCGCGAACGTAAAGTTCATGGCTATATTTTCGCACAGAAGATGTGGAGAACATTTCATGAGAAATAAAGAACTTTTATTTCTTACATTCTTTACATACAAAAGGGATACAGTCGATCAAAACATCGACTTGCTCCGAAAGAAGTTTACAAAGTTCCCCAAGGGACATGTTGTTGTCAGTTGGATCTACACTGACAACCCCCAGGGAACTAGCAACTACCCGAAGTCTATCTATATCGTCCCTAACAACGGACGCACTATTGTCCCTAATCAAGTCAGAGAGTTCTCGCTGTTGCTGAGCAAAGTCCCTCTCTCGACGGAAATGGTGCGCCTCTTCTCGGGATCGATCAAGACATTCTGCTAAACGCAGAATCTTCGAGGCCATCTCCTCGGTCTTCTTCTCCAGGGCATTCTTCTCTTCCAGAAGGGTCTGTCCACAAAGAAGAGATGGAGCAGCAGAAGGCTGATGCTGGGGCCTCCTACCTCCTACATTTTTGCAAAAGTTAGTCATACTAACTAAAATTATCAGCAAAAAAGGGAGAAGAATTGTTACCTGTCCCGGTGCGTAACCCGTTGATACACCCATCTTGGGAGGAAGATCATCATATGGTGGAAGAGCAACCTCCCCAGAAGAAGATTGCTTCGCCAACCCAATATGGCAATCATCTGATCGAGGGATAGTCACCGCTTGCCGACCAGGATGTTGATCACCCAAAAGGATGGGGGAATTGAATGTGAAGGGATCTTTTCCTAAGGATAAAGGCCTAACTTGCCGAGAGGCATGAACGAGGAGGGTCAAAGGAACTGAAGGAAGAAAGAAACTCGCTACGTTCTTTACCTTTGTTCCACTGGAAGATCCTTCGTCAACCTTGGGTTTCTTCCTTAAGGGAGACAGGACTTCATTCGTTTGAGACCCTTGTTCGACAATTTCCCCTTCATCGCTCTCAATCTCGATGATTTCATGATCTGCCATTGGGAGGGGTATGTGAAAAGGAAGAAGGCAGGATAACAAGAAAAGGACTTAGGCGTGGAGGGAAATTACGAAGCTTTACAAACCCAAGAACCTGGTATTTATAGCCGCCAGGGCGACGGTTCGCCTCCCAGACACCTCGGGTTTCGTTAAGACATTTACAATTTTACCTCGAGATAAAAATCTCTACGGCGCCATCATTGCCCATCACGTAATGTCAGAACCCGTCTTGAAAAACCAACCGTTTTCACTTAGTGCGCCACTAAGTGGAGAAGTTAAAGGGCTGGGTTAAAAATCCAATGCACGGTTTTTAAATTCGGAATAAACAGGTCTCTTCGTTTTCTTCGAATTTGGGGGCTAGCTGACGAGGATTGACACCCTGGTCATTTCTAATAAACTTTTGGTTCAAGACAAGTTCGAACCAGACATGTACCTGGTGATGCGAACTCAGGCTATTATGAGGAGCATCACCAGGAGGTCGCAAGCTTTACGCGATCAGGTCGCAGCTTTACGCGGTCAGACCATAAGCCTTGCGTGGTCAGAAGTCCGTAAGCCTTCCGCGGTCAGAAGTTCGTAAGCTATACGCGAACTACACATTCGGGATATTGCGCGGTCAGCCAATATCCCGCGGTCAGAACATCTGTCGATCAGGATACTTGGGATCTATCTATTTCGGTTGCCCGTACAACAGGATATTCTAAGTATCCCGAAGATTCCTACTCGTGGAAAATCAACCGTCAGAAGGTTAACACATACAGTTATCCATGAATAACACGTGTTTAACCTGCGTGGAGGTTAAGAGCAGTTCCAAAAAACCGCATCCAACCGTCCATGCAACCGTTTGATGCAGTTTCCTCTACATGGCACCCTTTCAAACAATATAAAAGGATGGTATGGAGCATCAATCAAAGGAGAGGAAGAGAGGAAAATCATCCAAGTTAGCCAAGTCTACGGCACACTTCATATAGCATTTTAATAAGCCTTCTTTGGCTTATCTTTGTACACTCTTACAGGAAAAATCCTCGCCTGTGAGGACTTTTTCCTCCATTTGTAAACCTTTTACCATACTTAGTGAAATCTCAATAGGATGTAGGGCTTTTACTCCCACCATCGAGGGCCCGAACCTGTCTAAACTCTCTGTGCTCCTGTTCACTATTGTTCAGCATACCTTCCCGAAGGGTCATCTTGAAAGGTCTCACCGTTATAAAATTCTGCATAAGTTCAGCTGAGGACTCCAAGTCCGAATCGTCGACACTTAGTACTCTCTCGGTTGGAAATGAGTTTACCGGTAGAAAAAACGATTGTACTCTCTCGGTTGTGTATGAGTTCACCGGCAGGAAAAGTCACACTCTTCTAACGGTTAATTTAGAGTGTACCGTTAGAAAAAACGACAGTAGTCTCTGAGTTGTGTGTGAGTTCACTGGCAAGAAAAGTCACACTCTTCTAACGGTTAATTTCGAGTTTACCGATAGGAAAAACGATAGTAGTCTCTCGGTTGTAGATGAGTTTACCGATAGATAAAGTGGTAGTAGTCTCTCGGTTGTGTGTGAGTTCACCGGCAGGAAAAGTCACACTCTTCTAACGGTTAATTTGGGGTGTACCGATAGAAAAAACGACAGTAGTCTCTCGGTTGTGTGTGAGTTCACCGGTAGGAAAAGTCACACTCTTCTAACGGTTAATTTGGAGTGTACTGATAGAAAAAACGACAGTAGTCTCTCGGTTGTGGATGAGTTTACCGATAGAAAAGTGGTAGTAGTCTCTCGGTTGTGAATGAATTTACCGACAGAATATTAACATATACAGTACGTTATTTACATTCATAATACAGTACATTCACATATACAGTAAAGATGCAATACAGTATAGATTGGATACACAATACAGTACAGATGCAAAGAAGGGTAAATTCACAGAACAGATTGACACATTAGACAGTTATTCACATTTATTCACATATATATGGACAAATACAAATTGCAATCCAATGTGGACATTTATTCACATGTATATAAACAGTCTATGCACAGAGTACACGAAAAAGAGAAAATTGTCATGGCGGATGGTTGGGCGCAACTTCCTCCATGACATATTGAGCCCGGATTTGTCGAAGATCTCTAATCTTTGCATTTTCGTATTGGTCTTTCGACATGGCAATCTGCAAGCATATGTGAATACTGAGTAAATAACTTCCTAATTTAGAACGTGACACCCAATTTTCATATTTGAGTTAGCTATCGATGCTTACCTGGGGGAATTGGGCAAAGTTTGTCTGCATTAGGTCGTACATGTAGCGCAGCATATAAAACCCGCATTCCCACGATTGCGACTGCTGATGGCACTGAGATAATTGTATATGCGAAGACATGTTAGCTATTGTTTCCATAAACGAATTAAGCATAAACAAAAAGTCTCGTGAGTACCTCATATTCTTTCCAAGCTAGTAGGGAGCCCTGCGGTGCGGCATGCCTCCCTCCAGCGGACACATATTTATCAAAAGCCCTGCATTTCAGTTAGTATTGCCGGTTAATGTATTATCATTAGCTAGTGAGGTCAAAATTTAAATCAAACATATAAGTTACTTACGCCTCCATATTCCCCTTGACCACATATTCGATTGATAATCTGTCACGCATCGAATCGAGGTAGTACACCTCGTTCATCGGTCGACAGATCACGATGAGGATCGAGTGGCCCCTGCATTGTACGTAAAAGAGGACCACTAGCTAAAAGAATATCTCAGGTGTAACATACAAGATTGAGTTAAATTAGTACGAAATGCACTAACCTTTGGTGCTACGGCACCAGAATGAACTCCCTAGCCTGCTGCGCCATCAGCGCCTTGGATATGTACTGCTCAGCGTGCGCGGCGTCGTGCTCTAGCATCGTGGGGCTTATTTCTCTGGGTCAAGGAAACCCACCTTGTCACACGCAGCCTCCGATGCTAGCCTGTACATGCACCTGCATGCGAAGGACGACATTAGTATTGCACAGAAAGTTACTACGTTCCAAATGAACTACAACAATGCAAAGTTAGCAAACAGAGTTAGAAAACAGCAATACATAGCATCAGCAAACTCACAGGACTCCAGTCCGTATGATGGACATATCGAGCTCTCGCCAGTTGTAGAGGTCGAACAGATCCTCGTGTGCCACGGATCTACTCCCGGGCTCACGGTGGAACTGCCCAGGCCTGTACGGAACAAAGAAGTTCAGATTGCGCTGAGCTCGGTGTAGGTACCACTCGTGGAGGTCTCTGGTTGATCGATCCAATTTGCGCAAAGCTGCCTCCGACATCAGTGGGCACCCGTTCCTGAACATCTCTGGCTGTCCCTGTCGCCCTTTTCCCATGCCTTTGCCCTTGCCTTTTGCCGGGGACTGAGCGCATACCTTCAAAGGCAAGGGCGAGGTGATGGCGGCTTTCTTCCGAGGTGAAGGCGTGGATGCACTGGGTGGGGTCGAGGCCGTCTTTGATGTGTCCAGGTTCGCTCGAGATCGGGCCTCATGCCCCGAGCTGGGGGCGCAGTCCCCTGGTAGCCCGGCGGCAAGCCACTTCAATTAATGAGCACGTATGTTAGATTTTGCATGTTGAGTGTACTGAGTAGGATGTAATCTAAAATGTGTAGGATTTACCTGTTGTATTAGAAGACACTTCTTGGGCCACTGTACGTAGGAGCCCACTGCCTCAGCAAGTGTCTGCAGTTCCTCTGTTGGGACTGCCAATGGAGAATCGTTGTAGCCCGGCATAGCTATGTCCACCTCTACCTTTGCAAACCCCAACCGCAGAGGTACACAGTGGACCCGGACATCCGGCCCAGACGGATATACGAAGCCGTGTCCAACCACTTCCTGCTTGTCGCCTAGGTGATTCAGTAGGATGTAACCCTCTGGCTTCTACAAATTTGTAAATATTAAAACAGGTTAGCGAAACAACTCTAACAGAATGGGAGTGGCATCAACTTAAGTGCACAGATGAAGGCTTGCAGTACCTCAAGTAGATCCACTGGATCCGCAAGGACCTTCGAAGCGCAACTGCTTATCCGACCTCGCGGGGTACTGTCGCCCTGGGGATCCACATCTGCACTCTTGGCCAGCAATGCATCTCTCAACCGTGCAAACTCTTCCCTCATTTGTGCGACCTCAGACTGCACCTCAGCCCGTATCTCCGCCTGTACCTCAGCCCGTATCTTATCGGAGAGCTCCGCTTCCTTTTCCTTCTAGGAGCGGGCCTTCTTCCTCGGTGGAGCCGGATCTGCGAAACCGGCCTTCCACGACACAATGGCTCCCACGTCCCATGTCCGCCCGGGATGCTCCTTATTTCCTAAAGCCCGGGTGAGGATGTTGTTCTCTCTCTGTGGGGTAAACAATCCCTCCACTGCCTCCTTCTCAAAAGAGATCTATTACATTTAAAGGTACCTTGTGAGACAAATTGACTTATATACACTTGTGAGCACATAGTTTACGAGGTTAGCCAACTTACCATTCGCCTCACAACGTCGACGTCCCCATGGGTTGCAAACTACACAGACCCCGTGGACGAGACGGACCCTCTCCCCCTCCACCATCGCTTGCACCTCTCATCCCGGATCTCGGAGAGCGGCAACTCAGCGGTGTCGATGACAGGATTTTGCTCGTCTTCCTTCTTCCACTGCTCCTCCTTCCCCGCATAGCCTCGGAATCTGAGCCGATGCGGGTGGTCGTTCCTCTTTTGGATCGCCCTATTCTTCTCGCTAAGGGCCTTGAACTCCTCAGTCCCCTTCTGCTTGGTGAATTCCTCCCATACCTCCTTCGATATGAAGGGGTACTTCTCGCAAGGAGATTTCCCCGCAGTGAGGAAGTTACTGACGAACCAGCTCTTAAAGGTTTTCCATGTTCCGTTCATATTCTTCAAGCAGGCCGTCCTAGCTGAACCGTCGGGGATGTTCCACTTAGCCTGTTTTCAAAAAATGCATACAATTAATCACGAGTTAGTTAAACTTTAGTATAAGCCAAGAGAACGTGATTACGAAAGAGTTCAGCAATTTCAGTTAATTCAACCTTCACTTCCGCCCACAACCTATCCCTCTCGTCCGCCATCACGTCCTTCCAGCTCTGGACCGTGATCTTCACCCTTTCTTTCGCCAACAACCCAATGTAGGCCGTGTACTTCCCAGCATTCTTTCCAATCGGCCTCCCAAATTGGTTGAACTCAAAAGAAAGATCCGTGCGTTTGGCCAAATGGCCCAACGTCGTCGCGCCTCGCCCCACCCTCTTGCGCTAGGATGTAACAGCTGCATCTTCAGTTACATTGGGGTTGGCCCTAGTCGAACCACTAGTACCATCCGATGAAGACGACGACATGTCTTTCCCTACAAAACCATCAACAAACCATCAAAAATTTAATTGAAACACAAACCAAATCATTTTACAAAGCAAAATGACCTATTTTAAATATGTTTTCCATCGGTAAACACAAAAGCTACCATGCAAAAGAAGATAAGATTCTATTTCTCAGTGTTTTCGTCTACACATTTTCATATAGGAAACAAGCAACATATGGCAATTAATTCTTCTTGCAGTTCCATAACTCAGCCCAGGACTCGAGACTAATTAGGGCTGCAAAAGGGATGTCCGAAGAAAATAATACTAAAAGAAATACATGCATAAATTACTTCCTGAACTGTTCAGAAATATTTTCTATCGGTAAACACATGAGCTGCCGATAGACCATAACAATGTTTTCCATCGGCAAAGATACGAGACACCGATATAACATATTGTTTTGGAATATTGTTGATAAGCCGCCATTCACTGGCATCACATAATATTGGTTTAAGTCAACATTCTCCATGAGTTTCGAAACTAATATTCATGGGCCAGCATTATTATTTCACACATAACAATGTTTTCTATCGATAAACACATGAGCTGCCGATAGAACATAACAATTTTTCTATCGGCAAACACATGAGATACCGATAGAACATAACAATGTTCTCTATATATGGAATTTTGTTGATAAGCCACCATTCATTGTCATCACATAACATTCTCCATGATTTGCTATACTAATATTCATGGGCCAGCATTATTATTACACACGTAAATATGCACACAAGCATCTAAGTGCCACTGTGCATAATCTGACAAACCTAATGCTAATGGAATATAAAGATATTGAAGTAGCACAGAAAGTAGGTCACAACCAAAAAAGGAATAATATGGTTTATAGCACCCTCTCTTGGTTATATTTAGCATTACCTGTATGCAAGTCATCAGGACTTCATCACATCTATTAGTTTGGGAAAAGTCATGTATATGCATTTGAAAGATATACATCGAAGACCCATCCACTTTGCCATATATTCATACCAAGTGAGTAAAAATTCCCAACCAAACTAGTACATTGCATGGCTCATGTCTTTCCAGATCCAAAGTTTTAATACTTGTTCAGAAATATTTCTATCGGTAAACACACGTGCTGCCGATAGAGCAGACAAATTTTTTCTATTGGCAAATACAGGAGATACTGATAGAATATGTGTAAGAACACCTCCAACATATAATGTGCATTACATGGTAGTTGGATACAATTGATCACACATACAGCAGTATAGATAAGTTAAAATCTCAAAATAGGTTCATTACAGCACTGGAACATATTATGTCAACCCTAATTTAAATCAACATTGCCTGCGGAATGTACATAATCCAACACAATAGGGAACCCTAGTGTAATTGCAAAACTCTAAGAATTAGTACGTACAAAACACTAGGATCAAATAAGGAAGGTGCTAGACATAGAACGACGAATTAGGGTATTTATAGCGATCAGTTGTGGTGATGGAGTGGCGGTGTAGAACGCAGCGGCGGCCCGTGAAAGATGAAAATAAAAACCGGTGGCAGTGGCGAACCAGTGTCCAGCCGGCGATCATCGTGTGGGAGAGAGGAAGTGAGTGCTCACGGCGGAGGTTGTGGTTTTCTTCGCTCTCGAAGAGACGCAGTGCTATAAGTTGGAACTGTTTGACTGGAGGGAAACTCAAGGGCCGTGTACGAGTAATAAAGTAGTGGATGACATTTTCTATCGGTAAAACAAAATAATACCGATAGAATTATGTCCGTTTCTATCGGTACAACAAAATAATACTGATAAAACAAGTAAATTTCCCGGAAAAATATTTGAAGTAGTGGATGCCTTTTTCTATCGGTATAAACAATAAAATCCCGTGAGACCAATTTTCCCCAGAAAATTTTTTTAATTAAGTGCCTGAGATTATAGTATTGGGTGCCATTTTTCTATCGGTAAAAAAAACAAAATACTGTCAGAAAATGAAAAGGTACACACAATTTAACATCAAACAGACCGTGCTTGAAAGCTGCAGAATGATAAAGAAAGAGGGAAGATAGCCGGAAAATTGGAAAATTGACACAAAAAGAAATTGTTCATTCATTGTTGTTTTATCACTTTAAAAAAAATAAAACCCAAAAGGCTAGGTCAAGGGGTGGTCTTAGCCCTGGCTGCATGTAGAATAGAGTCAGTTTAACTTGTAGCCAGGACGCAGGACTCCTCTAGCGACAAGTTGTCCCTAGGATCAACTACTACTGCGTCGAGAAGGCCTGCGACCTCCCTCAGCTTCGCTATGGTATCCTTCATAGTCAAACCGCATCCAGCGATGGTAATATCTGCGGCTTGCTTCTCCTCGCGAAGACGCCTCATCCTCACCCAGGAATTGTCACCAGCCGTCTTCATGCGCTGAATGAACCGGAGGAGATCGTCCAGTTCAAGCCGTAGCTGAGTGTGCTTGTCCGTAAGGAGCTTGTGCTCCTCCTGGAGGGCACTCAGGTCGGCGTTGACTTTGCCAGTGTCTTCCACGGCTCCCATTCCCTGTGCAAATCAACAGGTCAAGAATGTACTGAACATGGATTAACAATACAGGGGTAAACCCAGGAGATTTAGAGTTCTTACTGGGGAGGGCGTGGCTGACGATCCCATGGAGGTTGCCATTGTGAAAGAGAAGATAAGGAGTCGAAGCGTTCGAGAATTAGAAAAACAACAAAATACCGCGACGGATGGCGAGGTACTTATAGAATTTCCAAGGCGACGCATGGCAACACAGTTGAGAATTCAAAGCGCCAGAGTATTTTTCTATTGGTACAAACAACAAAAAACCGTCAGACAACAAAATACCGTGAGACTAACGAATTTATTCTAACGGTAAAATATAATAATACTGATAGAATAAGTAAATTTTTTGCAGCGAAACTTTTGAAGTGCCTGAGACACATTAAAGTAGTGGATGTCCTTTTCTATCGGTACAAATAACAAAATACCGTCAGAAAAATTGATTTTTGGAGAGCTTAATTTGAAGAAGAAGAGGCTGCAATGAGATTTTTGCAAGTGCTATTTGAAGGGAAGAATTAAGTACTTACAGGATAAAGGTACTGTACATGTTAGAACTCATGCTGTGGAGTAAAATTGAGATATATTAATGCTGTGAACTAGCTTATCATTAAGTTCTAAAGAAAAATGTACTGCCTGATGTATTAATGATAAGTTCCTCACCTTGCTGCAAAACTTGTGGGCTGTTTGCTTGGCATTTATCCCTGAAATAGAAATTAATCATCATTGGTTCTCAACCCATAATCCTTCTTCGTGATCATCTCGCAGATACGTTGTTTCGTCGATATCTTCAGTAGGGATAGATTGTATGTCCTCTAAAAATGGAGGTATTTCATCGAATTGGTTATACTCCTCTTCGTCGACAACGTCTTCGACCCCAACAATATGTCTCTTGCTGTGGAGGACAACACGCAAGTTTGGATTGGCCGTGTCAACGATGTAGAATACCTGTGTGGCTTGCTTTGCAAGTATGAATGGATCGTCTTGGTGTCCGACTCTACCAAGATCGACGAGAGTAAACCCGTAACTGTCAACTTGAACACCTCGGGGGATTTCGACCCATTGGCATCGAAACAGGGGAATCTTAAGTAATCCGTAATCGAGCTCTCATATTTCGTCAATAGCACCGTAATATGAGTTCAGCGCCCTTACTGACCTGGCATCCTCAGAAATAGCAAACAGTGTCACTCCGCTACATTGCGTTCTACTTTTGGCGTCTTGAGCTCTTGTGTAAAATGAATACCCATTGATGTCGTACCCCTGCCAAGTCCCTACAGTGAATCTTGGGCCTCTAGCCAACCATGTCACAGTTTCACTTACGAAGCCCTCGGCAGCTCGCGTGACTCCTTCTTGGATCCACCCAGCAAATTTCCTGTTATGTTCTCTAGTGACCCAAACGTCTGACTTCAAAGGATTCTATGACCGTAACATTACCTTGTGCTCGTGTATGTATGGCTCGACCTCCGTCATGTGTTGTAAGACCCAAAAATGTGATTTTGCATACACATCACGAGCGGGGACGATAGCTTTCAATCCAATTGTTCCGATGCCCTGAAGCCTACCCTCGTGTCGGGACCTAGGAACGCCAATTGGGTCAACACCGGCCATATAATCTGTGCAAAATTCAATCACCTCCTCGGTGGCACAACCTTCCACGATACTCCCCTCAGGTCGACAACGAGTCCTTACGTATCCCTTCGATACACCCATAAATCTCTCAAATGGATACATGTAGCGCAGGCACACGGGTCCACAAAACTTAATTTCTCTGATGAGGTGAACAATTAGATGGACCATAACATCAAAAAAGGATGGAGGGAAATACATCTTGAGCTGACAAAGAGTTGTAACCACGTCGCGTTGCAAAGCGTCCAGTCCATCCGGATCAATTACCTATGAGGACACAGTTGCTCCCAATATTCAAATCAGAAAAATCTTCTAATTAAGCTCCACAAATGGAGGTAATGAACTTATAGTACGAGTGCACGTACTTACCTTGCAAGATATTGCGTTGAAGAAATAACATAGGTTTGTGATTGTCTCTCTGACTTTAACTGGGAGAATGCCTCTGATAGCAATGGGAACCATTTGTGACATCAAGACATGACAGTCGTGGGACTTCGTGCCAACCAGTCTTAGGTCCTTCATGGACACAAGTTTTTTCAAGTTCGCGGAGTACCCACATGGAACTTTAACACCGTGCAGGCACCGATAGAGTTCTGTTTTTTCGCTCTTGGGCAACGTATAGCAGGCCGGGGGGAGGTATGTACGCTTTCCATTCTCTAAAGGTGCAAGCTCAATCCTTATCCCCATTTCCACCATGTCACGACAAGCTTTCACACCATCCTTTGTCTTTCCCGGAATGTTCAACAACAAACCAATCATACTGTCACAGACATTTTTCTCTACATGCATGACGTCAATGCAATGTCGAACTTGTAAGTGTTCCCAGTACGGTAGATCCCAGAGAATCGATCTCTTCTTCCAAACATGTTTTCTCGAGGTTTAGAATGCTTACCGAACTCAGCTTTGATGTCCATCACGCGCGAGTCAATCTCCTTACCGGTCAGAAACACTGGAGCTGATCCCTTCTCAGGCTTCCCGTTAAATGATTTCCTCTTCTTACGGTACGTGTGATGCACCGGAAGAAACCTGCCGTGACCCTTGTACACTGTTTTCCGGTAGTTTCGCAGCCACATGCTCTCAGTTTCATCAAGGCAAATAGGGCAAGCCTTGGCTCCATTTGTACTATACCCCGACAAATTGCCGTAGGCCGAAAAATCATTTATGGTGCAAAATATCAGTGCCCGCAAGATGAAATTATCTCTCCTGTATGTATCCCACACCTGCACCCCCTCGCTCCACAATTTCTGTAAGTCCTCGATTAAAGGCTCTAGAAACATGTCAATACCATTTCCGGGTTGTCTGGGTCCTAATATTAGTAACGCCATCATGATGTACTTGGCTTCATGCATAACCAAGGAGGAAGATTGTAGATGCATAAAAGAACTGGCCAAGTGCTGTGCCGACTGCTCATATTACCATGTGGGTTCATACCATCTGTATTCAGCCCGAACCTTATATTCCTAAGTTCGCCGCCGAACTCAGCAAATGTTTTGTTGATGTTTCTGCATTGAATAGAATCAGCTGGGTGTCTCAGTTTTCCGTCTTGTTTCCGGGCTTCAGCATGCCAACGCAAGTGCTTCGCGACTTTCGGATTTCCAAACAGCCGCTTCAATCTAGGTATCACAGGCAAGTACCACACAGTTTTCGCCGAAGGTCCTTTCTTTAGCTCATGACGTTCACTGTCAATCCGGTCCCTACGCGTATATCTCGATGCGCCGCATCTTGGACAAACATGCAAACTGGAGTACTCGTTACGGTACAACACACAATCATTTTGGCATGCGTGTATTCTTTTGATTTCCATTCCCAATGGACACAACAGTTTTTTGGCTTGGTAAGTAGATCTTGGCAGCTCATTTCCCTCTGGAAGCATGTCCGCTAGAGGATCTAATAGTGCCGTGAAACTCTTATCACTCCAACCGTTGCCTGCCTTCAAGTTATATAATCTCAGCACAGAAGACAGTTTTGTAAATGTTGCACATCCAACGAACAAAGGCTTCTCAGAGTCAGGAATCAGTTTCTCAAATTCACAGAAGTCGTTTTCGTTGTAATCTCCCTCTACATCACGTAACATCTCATCTAGATTGTCATCATCATCATCTACGTGCACATCGGAATGAACATTATCACAATTCGGACGATCATCGATATTATTGCAATCTACATCCGAGTCCTGCTGATTGGTAGTAGTGGTGCTTGTTTCCTCAAGATCTTCGCCATGCAATATCCAACGGGTGTATCGCGCGTTAAAACCACGATGAATCAAATGACTCTTAATTTGATCAGAGTTGCTAAACCTCTTCAAGTTCATACAATCTGGGACAGAGCATATTTTTCTCTCCCTTCCTCTCCTTTTGTTGCTCAGCAAATTTAATAAACTCATTCACACCATCCAAATATTCAAGAGTAGTACGTTGTATTCCATACATCCAATATTTCCTGTCCATCTACATTTAACAAAATTTAACGAGTCAGCCATGCATGAACCTGCCCGATTAAGTTATGTATATGTACATGTACAGCCTCTTACAACAGATGTGTTGAACCCTAGCCTGACAAAATTAACACTAATTAACCTAGCTAACTACACAATACAAGCTAGTTAGCTCCTAAAACGTCACGCATTTCTAGCTAGCTAGCTCCCAAGCTTAGAGCTACAAACTTCGAACTACACAATACAGCTAGCTTGCAAGTAGAGAGGGAGGGAGATCTAGAGGGAGAGAGAGATAAGTGTCGACAATTAAGCATACCTTAAAGAGAGGGGCCCAATCAACTTCCCTCTAACTTGCGCTGATCACCCTAGCAGTGTAGCTGCAAACGTGGAACTTTTCATCACAAACAGAAGGACACAGAGTGCAACAGAACAAATTAAAGAGCAGCTCAACAATGGTCGAGTGGGGTTTTCCTTATAATGGAGCTTTTTCTAACTGTAAATACATGAAATAACCGTTAGGCTAACTAAGGTAATTTGCCGCTCACATATTCGATCGGTAAAAACACACATATACCGTTAGAGAATGTACATTACTGAGCAAGCACAGGTCTTGTTCTATCAGTAAATATGTGTATTTATCGTTAGATGATGCATGACTGAGCAAATATATGTGTTTTCTATCGGTAAATATGTGTATTGACCGTTAGATGATGCATGACACAGCACGTACATGAGTTTTTCTATCTGTAAATATGTGTATTAACCGTTAGATGATGCATGACAAACGAACATGAGTTTTCTTATCAGTAAATATGTGTGTTTTCTATCGGTAAATATGTGTATTTACCGTTAGATGATGCATGACTGAGCAAATATATGTGTTTTCTATCGGTAAATATGTGTATTTACCGTTAGAGGAGGTACTTGTACCAAACTGGGACACACATGACACCAGTTCTCACATCCAAGGAATCATATCAATGTAACGTCAAACAAATCTTACATCAAACAGATCTTAACTAGAAGATAAAGCAATATTTCAAGAAATGCTAATTTGTGGATTAACTAGGAGGCACAAAAATACTTTTCTTGGGTACTTGGGACTTCATCTTGCCAAAGAAATTACACATGCCAGTTCACAAATTCAGGTACAAACATACACATGCCAGTTCACCAATAGAAATTCAGGTACATGTCTGAAACAGCAGTACAAATACACAGCTACCTTCCAATACAATTAAATACACAAATACTCCCTACACATTCAAGTTCAAGTCCCAATTAGCAATACATGATACACAAATATACAACAATATACAAATACAACAATTCACACATTCGATGTATATTAGAAAGGCCACGTCTGAAATTAACAACAGATCACGACGAGGACCCAGTGGCCCATACATTTTACATAAAAGAGAACCTTTGCAGGTTGCGACAATGCAACTACCGACTACAAGGTAGACCTGATACATCACAAATTCATTCATCCAAAACAGCAAATGTCTGAACCACATTGAACTTAACTATAGGAGTTCAGTTCGAAGATGCTCGAGGAGCTGGAACTGCCGTTGACTTACATTTGTATTGGTGATTTCCTCGGACTCAAACTCGATCAACTCAACTCAACTCAACTCAACTCCATTAACAAAAAGAACCTACCTTCCAAGATGTTGTTCTGTGTAGTGATGGTGTAGAATGGCTGTGCAAATAACAACAATTCTTCTTCTCCAAGCAGGTAAGCATCTGGCCACAAGCTGGTGCATGCAAAAAAATGTAAGATGCTTTCTATAGGTCCTGATTTGAGAAACACGCCGGGCTTAAGGATCTTCTCGACTGAGCCAACCAAGATCTTGCCCTTCACGTCCTTCCAGCTCTCGACGGTGATCTTCACCGTTTCTTTCGCCAACAAGCCAACGTAGGCAGCCTACTGCGATGAAGAACCGTGAAATACGTTGCCCCTCATGAGCATCATCCAAGGACCTGCACAGATCATAATCATATTGAAAAGAAGACACATCAAAATGAAGGATACAAAAATTGCAGAATAATTGCCATAATCGGATTAGAATAATCTAACAATATTGCCGAAATTTTACGTACCTTGCTTGGGATGCCGAAGTCTAGAGGGCGTCGATGGAGGTGCGGAGGTGCAGTGGTCGCCTGTAGAGGTGTGCCGGCTGTCCATGGAGCTGACGGGTTAGGACTACGAGCCCCAGATGAACTATGAGAATGAAAGAGATATACCCGTGTATTTATAGTACTAGATAAGTTCTATCGGTACAAAAACCTCATACCATTAGTAATTTTATATATTTTCTAACGGTATACAAATAAATTACCGATAGAATAAAAACATCTGTAGAAGGCGAATGGTTCTATCGGCACAATACATATTACCGATTGGAATTTTTGTACATACTCTGTCGGTATATACGTACATTGCCGATAGAATAATACTAGTTGTAGAAGGCGAACAGTTCTAAAATATTTTTGCTATATTCTAATGGTATAAACATTCATTACCGATAGAATAAAACTATTTGAAGATGAACAGTTCTAAGCAATTTTCGATATATTCTAACGGTACAAGAATCAATTACCGATAGAATAAAACTATTTGTAGAAGGCGAACGGTTCTATCGGCACACTATATATTGCCGATAGGAATTTTTGAGATATTCTGTCGGTAGACGCATACAGTACCGATAGAATAAGTCTAGTTGTAGAAGTCGACCAGTCCTATCGGCGCACAACATTCTCCCGTCAGTACTTATGCATCTCTTCTAATGGCAAATATGTTCATCACCGCTAGAGTAAATCATACTGCTTCTTCTATCGGTAAGTTTCTTACAAACTGATAGGAAAAATACACCCGTTGGCCTTTTATGACCGCGAGGCACATTTTCTATCGGTTTTCTACTAATCGCTAATAACCGATAGAATATAGGGGTTAGTAGACTGCATTTCTGTACTAGTGAGTAGAGATCGCAAACTTCAACACACACTGACTCGTAATCTGTTGGTTTATGTCGGATGTAAACAGTAACATCCCCGTTTTCACTATCTTTTCTGCTTACAAGTCAGCATATCTTCTTTGGAATCCCTGATGTCTCAACCCTATCTTGATCTTAGGTATGCCACTACCTTAACTTAAAAAGTTGGCAGCTAAAATCTCCCAGATCATTTTCACATTTCAGTCCAAAAGTGTTTCAGTTTAGTCCTTTTCAGAATTTTCAAAAAGCCCGAAAAGGTTAAAAGTCCCAGACCATCTCCAAATTCAAATTTGATCAAATGGTTGTCCCCGTTTTATTTTTCTGAACGTTTTTCCCTTCAGGAAGAACTCGAGAATCTCAACCGAAACCCTAGTTTCAGCCCCGGCAAAATGTCAAACCCTAATTACCCTATTTTACCCTGTTTTCAATTTTTGTCGAAACCCTCAGATCTTATCGGATTTTGCCATTTTCCCTGTTGGATGAGTCCAAGTATTCTGGAAACACTCATCTGCCAAATCAGAATGCAAATCAGCCCCTTAGATTTGAAAATTTGCAATCAAGTCCAAAATCCTGAGAAGAACCTTCGCATTTCAGTCCAAACCCTTGCAAATCAGTCCTTTTGCCTCACGGTTTAGTCCCAGGCTTCTTTTCTTCGACCACGACCAAGAAGCCGCGTGCACGACCGTGACCAGAGGACATTCGACCGCGGTTGCTGCCGCCGTTCGCCGTGAACCACCGCAAGCTTCACTGCCGGCCAGTTGTGCCTCCGCCAACGGCCAAGTCCCACGTGACCGCACGTGCTTGCGTCGCGCCAAGGAACGCCACCGTGGCGATGACCGGAGACCGTAGCTTCACCGTTCGCGCGCGTGCCTGCCATTGTCAGAACTTTACTGCCACATGGTTGCCATGCCGAAGCTCGCTATCCCGTCGTCTTGACGAAGTCCCGATTTCGCGCGATACTCCATCTCTGGCAGAGCTCCCGCCGTGTCCCGATGTGCCTCACTGACTGCTCCAGCGCCAGAGAGCATCTCCCCGTCGATTGCTGCCGCTCCCGAGGACTCAACCCCGCGGCTATATAAAGCCCCCTCTCGCCAGTACTTCACTTCACACCAAAACTCACTTGAAATCCCGTAGCTTTAGCACCAGAGCTCGCCTTCGTCTTCTTCCCCGACGAGCCGCTTCTGGAGCTCATGGTGCCATCCTCGATCGTTGCTTCCCACTCCAAACCAAGGCCACCGGTAAGCTTCCCTCATTCCCCTGTACGTTTCATAGCAGTTGATTGAACTCCGTCAAGACCTAGTGCTGGCGATCGCCGAGATTGCCCGTTGCCCTGTTCCCCTAATGCCGAGTGATTCAAGCCAAATTGATCCTCGTGCTAGTAGAGAAAAGTGATCAGTAAGCTAGGAGGAGTAAGCCCGCAAGTTTGGAATCGTCAATTTTGCCCCGAGCGTCGAATCTCCAAATTCGAACCTCGGCAGTTCGCCGGAGAACGCCGCTGTGCTTCCCCATCCATTCCCTGGCAAAATTGAGTGCACCAGTAGCTTTGTGATGACCCCTAGATGCTTCCCGAGCGTGGAATTGAGTTCAAACGCCCTGGAATGAAAATGCCCAAATTAGTGCCTTCGTCTTCGGCTTCGATCACCGGAGTTCATTTTTCGGCCGAGCCAACTGATGAAACCATGTCATCTAGCTAGGCCTCAACCCCCTGAGCATTTTACTCCACTGGCTCGAACCCTGAATCGGCCTGGATCAAAAGTTATGATCATGCCAAGTTTTGTCCAGAACCATGTCTGTGCCGTGTTGCCACCGTGGTTCATCGACGCCGTTCATCGCCGTCCGGCCACTTTCTGCCCTTGAACTTGTTGAGTGCTTTGTTCCTGTTATCAAGGCCTAACCCCAGACAAAGTTGTGCATCAATTGATTCCCTAGGTCAAAAGTTATGCAATGCCCTAGTTTCTGACCATGTCCAGCACTATGTCAGTGCATGTCCATCAGTGGCATTGGATAATTTAGACCTGTTAAATTTGAGCAATTGAAATGCCACTTTGTCCACTAAGCCTTTTGAACCATGTTCTACAATATTTTCTACTGTCACATGTCCAGAAGACAAACCTAGAACCAATTTAGGGCTATGTCAAGCCATGAGCCGAATGTCAGCCCTTCGACATTCAAGTCCTTTAGAGCCCATCTCTTCGATCAATATCAAGTAACCTCGTCCAAACCTTTTCCCCTGCATACATGATATATTTACGCATTATTTTCTAGTACTTGTGTGCTTATATAGCGTGTATGTGTTGTTTGTGTCCGCCGTGCAACCAGAGGTTGAAGGAACAGAAGAGATCTTCGAGGACTCATCTGAGCAACTAGACCCATCACTGCAAGGCAAGTCTCAAACCCTTGATCATGTCTAGCCTATTATTTTGAAATGAAGTATGTTAACTGTTTTCAAGTATATGCATGCCTTAGATTCAAATAAGAGTTATGTTTCAATGAAATGATTAGATATGACCTAAATAACTGTAAAGCCCCTTTTGTGATTGATTATCCATGCACCCTTGTCATCCTAGAATATCATGCTTAGGCTATACAATGCTCAAGATTATATATTGAATGTTGAATGGTCACATATGAGAAAAGCATGTTCAAAACCCCTTTCGTGAAAGAAAATGTGATTAGAATCGATAGTGAGGATGGTTTGATTGGATGGTGCTGTGTGCGCACTGGGAATGTGAAAGACTCCTCACTAAAGATTCATAAGGACTAGAACCTTGTGTTGTGCTTGTATGCGGCATGAAAAACGTACCAACCACTTGCCCGGTTATGGGACTGGCGCAACTTAGTAGCTTTCTTTAGTATTAGCTTTTCCCTGCAATGGTTGTCAATCTAGTTTCTTGCGAGAGCTGGTGGGCCGCAGAAGGCCATGAGTGATGTGAGTTCAGAAAAATCATGAGAGGAAAAGGTGGAAAGAAGGAAGACGCCCTATGCCAGATTCAGTCGTGCGCGACTGTAATCAACAGAGGCTATGTGTCTTGCGAGAACATAGACCCAGGCTAGGAAGTACGGCAGTGGGGAGGACCCACAGCGGTACTTGAGACTTGACTGTCTATTTACCGGGCAGGGAATAGTTAATGCTAGGACTGTAAACTGTTGTGTCATCTCAGCCTTGTCACATGCGTAAGAGTCGCATGGAGAGGTACCGACTTGAAAGCCGAATGATTGGTGGATTAAGGTGGTACACCTTTGCATAGTTTAAAAAGTATCGGATACTCTGAGCTCCCAGGTTATGGAGTCTGCACGCTGTGGATTCTATCCACGTCGATACAGCACAAGTAGCTTTCTGAAGATTTCTCACAAAATCTGAATAAAGTGGTGACTCATGAAAGACCGCCACACTCAACATTCTCTGAAAATCTAGCTTAGGATTTGAAAAGCCCTTCTTTTGAAAATAAAGATCTTTTCTTCAAAAACTAAGTGTGAAAATCTATTCTATGTACTTATATAAAACTAAAGAGCCATTCTTTGAGAATTTTCCCCCATCTATATTCTTGCATTCTTATTTGGGACTTGTTGACCACCATGTGGGCAACGTGCTCACCCTTGCTTTTACAAACAAATTTAGAAGAAGGATTCGTTGACCCTGAATCTTACGGTCTTGAACCCAATGTGGAACAAGAAGAAGATACTGAAGAGCCAGCTTGTTAGAGGGTTATGTACCAAAGTGGAGTCCAATGTGGAGAAGGCCCGTACAACACCGCTGCTGCTGAAGAAGAAGACTGACGAAGTCCTTTTGCATATTATTGTTGTTCCATTTTGTGCCGACCTTTGTGTCAAAAACTCCTTAATTTGTATCAACATTTAAATGCTTCATTTTGGCGCTAAGTTATTGCAATGTTGGTCCTTGTGATCAGCACTTGTTTTTAATTACTCGCATTTTTATATAATGCATCTTGTTGTTGTGAGCTGCGATGTGCCATTTCTGAGTGCAACCCACCTGGGTGGTTGCCACCGGATTCCTCAAATGAGGGTCCCACATAAACCAACCCAGCGGATACAGTCGCAAGTGTGTGTGGTTGTCTTCAAACCAAGTCGTCGAACCAATTCAGCAGAAACCAAATTCTTCTGACTTCCGAGATCGAATATTGCTGCGACCACTTCGTGCTTCACTGGATGTTTATAGTGAACAAATCCTCCGTTGAGTGATGGTCGGTAGGAGGATCCAATCCTTTCTCCTTCGGTATTGCCATCAGAGACAAGGTCGTGTCCGCCTCATCGATCGAATTCACTCAGAAAACTTCTTCTGCCGGTGGAGTCATGGTAGCCGTGGCTGTTCTTTTCCCTGGTCCGTTTTTTTTGGTCGATGTTCAAGATGAAGCTTGTAGCATTTATCCTTGGTATGCCCCATGAATTGAAAATGCTCGCAAAAGGCGCACGTGCCCAGTTTTGAAGCATTCTTCTTCGGCCTAATCTTTCTTTTTGTTGAGGTCGCACTCTTGTTCATGCCTTTGTTGGTGCAGGATTTGTTCTTATTTTTTATTGCCATAGCAGTTGTGCTTGCAGTCGCCATGTCTTGGACGCCAAACAGGCTTAACTCAGTACTGATCTATTTGTGAAGTCCATACGTGTATTTCTGAAATACCTGAGGATCAGACAGTGAGATGGCAATGACCATTGCTTGTCTCCGGAGCTTCGTGGTATAGACCTAGACATATTGGTCGCGCCGTTGGTACAGTCGGTGCCACCGATCCCATCTCTCCTTAGGGTAACCCATCGGGTAGAATTCTTGTCACATGAGTCATTTGAATTGATGGCACGCAAGGTCGTCAGCTTCACCACTTTTGACAAGGCCCATCCTCCATGTCTTGTCGTGGTCCTTCATCTTCAAAGGTGCGAACTTCACCTTTTGAGCACTACTAAACCCTTTTAGGTCAAAGTAGGTCTCAAGGAAGTTGATCTAAGATTCCAGCTTCTCGGCATCGATCTTAGCGTTGACCTTAAAAGATCTGATAGCTAAGGAGGTGTTGGTGAGGTCATCGGCCTTAGCTTATGGTCGTCTTTGTCTTCATCTTCGTCTGCCCTATGCAAGTCTTCACCAATCTTCACACCCTTAACCTTGCCTTCTGAAGAATCAATTTCAGAAGGTACAGCCATGACCTGCTACTTAATCCAAGCTAGCATAGTATCCATGTCGGTGGAGAGCTTAGCCACTTGTTCGGCTATGTTACCTTGAACGGAGGTATCATTAGACATCTTCGGATATGTGACTGTAGGAACCATCGATTGATCACCTAGAGTTTCACCAGAGGTTTTGTAACCCTAGCGAGTATTCACCATCCACACGATAGGATAGTTGCTCTGATACCAACTTGATCTGTTTGAGACCTAGCCTTGGTTTTCGCACTAGGCTTACAGGGCCAGAACACATGTCGGTGATGATTTTGCAAGGTCTTTATAACCCCAAAGTGACCAGCAGCCTTCGATGTATGCGCCTCTTGCAGCCATTAAATTCGAGGTGGTCGACAAGGTATACAAAGTAAATTGCCTTTTTATAAGCAGAGGGTCGTAACTGGTGGTCGCGACAACATGCCAGCCAGTTTGTTGTGTATGCCCTTGTTGTACTTAATCACCTATACAAACTGCTACTGGTCGACCTTTTTGCATGAGTACAGTGCCTGACGAGGATTGTTAGCCCTTTTTTAGCTCCCATGGTTGCGCAAGCGTCCCATGGTCGCCCATAGCCATGGGCGTCAGTTCTCCCTATGGTCGCCATAGGCCAGAAGGAAGGGCATCGGGTAATCCAAGGGCGTTCTAGATATAGCTCTAAAATCATATTTATTTCAGACAAATTCAAGATACTTATTATCAAAAAACCCATATCTCATGCTGCATCCGAGAACACTATGGTTGCAGAGATACATCCCTATGACCAGCCTCTCTCATAGATACAAGGACTGATCTCGTTACCCTGGTCACAGTAGTACGCGATCATCCTTTATCATTACCTCACCATGATCCTTATGATTAATCCCGAGATAATCAGAAGTGCCTGACAAAGTAACCGTCGAAGGAGGTTAGGATGGTAAGGCAGTTCCATGACGACCGAGTCAAGACTGCCAAACTGCCACGAACCCATGAACTACAGCAACCACCATTTACACACGACCTCATAGCTACCACTTCGGGGCGGTTATTAGCAAACATGGGACATACCTTCAGGAGCATACACTAGTACACAAAAGCTTTCTTCTAACGGTAAAAAACACACTTCTACTAACGGTTTTTGTATCGTTAGAGATAGACACGATAGAACAAGACAAGAAATTTTCTAACGGTAAATAATCGTAAAAAAAGTCGACTATTCTAACGGCATTTTCATAGATAACCGTCAGAAAAACCGTTCTAGTCTAACGGTAAACTAGCACTATCTATTAGAAAAAAAAGTTTTCTCACGGTTGCATACAAGTTTACCGTCAGAAAAATGTACACTATTCTAACGATTAATTAGTAGTATACCATAAAAAAAATGAACAGTATTCTCACGGTTACGTGCGAGTTTATCGTCAGAAAAAAATTGCACTCTACTAACAGTTAATTTGGTGTATACCGTGAGAAAAATGCACACTCTTCTAATGAGTAACTAAGAGTATAACGTTAGAACAAATATGAGTGTTCTCACGGTTGTTTGGTAGTTTACTGTCAGAAAAACGTACACACTTCTAACGGGTAACTAAGAGTATACCATTAGAACAAAAAGTAGTCTTCTCACGGATTTTTAGTAGTTTACCGTTAGAAAATGTTGTTGTTTTCTAACTCTGCTTGCTATTTTTAGTCATTAGAAAAGGCTGGATACACAATACAGTATAGATGCAAAAAGGGTACACTCACATATACATTGAACAGATTGACACATTACACAATTGTTCACATTTATTCACATTCAATTTATTCACATATATACGAACCAATACAAATACTAACCAATATGGACAGTTATTCACAGTTGTTGCATACAAATAATAACCAAGAAGACTATAAACAATCTATGTATAGAGATTACACAAAAAAGAGAAAAATTACAACAAGTGAGCCAAAAGCTTGTCATGGCTGTTGGTTAGGCGCAACTTCATCCATAACATATTGTGCCTAGATTTGTCGGAGCTCTCTAATCTTTGCATTGTCGTATTTGTTTTTGGACATGGCGATCTGCAAGCATGTGTGAATACTTAGTGACGGGGATTGTTACGCGAGCTAGATCGGAATAATGCACATTTGGCTCAAGACGAGTTCGAACCAGATGAGTGTCTGAAGGTCCGCTGTTATGGTCTCAGACAACCTGAGAAGCGCGGACACAAGAATGACTTATGTTCACAGGCTTTGCGTGGTCATGAGATCGCAGATGTTACACGGTCAGGAAGCCGCAGACAATGCGCGGTCCGAAGGTCGTTGACTACTCTCGACCAGGATAACTAGGGATTTCTTAAGCTCTACAACAGGCATATCCCTAGTATCATGATGATTCCTCCGCGTATGAAGACAACTGCCAGGAGGTTAACATGTGTGGTTATCCCTTAATTGCACATGTTAGGCCTACGTGGAAGTTAAGTGCAGTTAACAAAACTGCGCCCAAGCAACCGTTCAAAACAGCTATGCATTAGCGCCCTTTTGATCGTATAAAGAGATATCGAAGACGACGACAGGAGATGAACCAAAGCTTTCATAAGTAAGTTTTAGTCATTTTTTCAACAATCACACAGAAAAGATGTTCGCTTGTGATGATCTTTTCTTTAACTTTGTAAACCTTTTTCCATACATAGTGAAATCACAACAGGACGTAGAGCTATTACTCCCACCATCGTGGGCCCAAACCTGTATAAATCTCTCTGTGCCCCAACTGTCATTGCTCATCATCCCTTTCCGAAGGGACACATTGAAAGGCCTCACAACTCACAAATTCTGCATAAGATCGACAAAGGACCCCGAGTCCGAATCGTCGACAGCTGGTGCCCTTCGTGGGGCCTTTCTCAAGGTGTTTTTTTTTCTATCCGGAGGTTCGGTGAGCCATGTCTGGAGCATATGATTCCGAGAACGACTTTGATCTCGAGGATTATGCCCACATACAGATGCCTTCACCAAGTGATCCTGTTCCAATGGAGGAAACCGGAGGCGAAGACGTCCCAGAGGTCGATTCGACCACTCAGGTCATGTCTATCAACCAGGAGACAACAAACGCAGAACTGGGACCCAATGTTGTTCGTACTGCATTAGAGGTTGAATCCAGTCCATCGCACGACCCTACCGAGGGCAAGGGCGATGTTGATCAGGAATTTATCTCGGGGAGGTTTGACCCTGATAACCTCCACCGTCTCTTTGATTTCGAGTCCGACTCGAAACAAACAAAGATGCTCTCTCCATCGGTGACCTCATTCCCTAGGCAATTCGCTGCCTTATTGGAAGAAACTCCCTATCAGCAGGCTGCTAGGGAAGAACCGGAGCGCAAGCAAAAAGAAGAGTAAGTGCGCAGACAAAAGGAGGATCAAGATCATGAGCAGCAATATAATGAGGTCCGCAAAACAGCCCTAGAGGCTCTTCAAAATGCGCAAGATCATTACGACGCCGCTCCTAGTTACTCCCGTCATCCAAGTGGTCGCAGACGCGACTAGACACCTTCTTTGCCTCCGGGACATTTACCGGCGGACAAGGAGACGGTGACACCTGGTGCACCCAGGAGGAGCACGTATGGCCGACTTTGATCCATCGCAAAGGTCTTGCATAATTTTCCTCCTACTGTCACATATGCGCAGAAACCCGCTTTCGCCAGGATCTTGGCGGAGAGGTTAGACGACGTCGCATCTGAGGCGACCCCTACAGCCTCTTCTCGATCGGCGATACGTTCCCATGAAGGAGAATACTCTAACTCTAGTTCTGGTAGATGGAATCGTCCACCACTAGTACTGTCTCGGCATGACAAAGCCAGACGGACTGGAAATTCTCGTGATCGGGAACGAATTCCTGTACACTCTCACCTGGGACCACGCGTGGCCTATCCTTCACGTGAGGTTGCCCGAGATCAGGTCGAGAGTCGTAGATCAATCCATGGTCCTCATGTCGGTTGTAAAGCTTTCTCGCCCAGCCTCCATGCGGTCGTTTGGCCAGATAAGTTTAAACCAGTGGCCATTGAAAGATTTGACGGAACTCAAAATCCATCGGAGTTCCTTCAAATTTACATCACGGCTATTCAGGCAGCAGGTGGCGATGACCGGGTCATGGCCAACTATTTACCTACAGTCCTCGAGGGACTGGCAAGAACCTGGCTGTTCAATCAGCCCAAGGGTTCGATATATAACTAGGAAATGTTGTGCGATGCCATCCTCAAAAATTTCCAGAATTCTTATCAGAAGCCGGGAAAAGAGGACGACCTCCATCGACTACGACACACATTGACCGAAACTCTTTGTCAGTTTGTCAAAAGATTCATTGGGGTGAGGAATAACATCCCAAACATATATGATAATTCCGTTATTAGGGCGTTTAAACACACCGTTCAATATCAGAGTTTTACGGAGGATTTGCTCATCCATCCCCCTCTATCAGTAGCTGATCGATATTCCGACACGGCAGAGGCCATTGAGTAGAATCAGATGGTGGACAAAGGAAACTTACTGCCTCAACCAGGTCTCAAGGACGTAAAGAGAGAAGATTCGAACAAAAAGCCAGAATCTTCATCAGGCGGAAAGTCAAAGAAATAAAAAAGGAGTCGAACTGGACAATACCGAGAGGTCGCGGTCGCAGAGAAACCTCCGTCGACAAAAGGTAACAAATCTTTGTTTAAAAATTAAACTGCTTCTGGTGGTCGCAGTGCCGACCAACCAGAGAAGTCCACTAACCCGCATGATGGCAAGAGGTGGTGCCCAATCCACAATTCAGTAGGCCACGACCTCAAGAATTGCGAGAGTTGGTTGAAGCAGTTGGATGACTTCTACCAGGGGATCGGACCAATGCCGACCTTGCCACCAAAAGAACAGACTTGTGGTCTAAGAGACGCCAGCGGGGGTGAAGAGATGTCCTACCAGGTACCTCGTAATCATGTTAATGTTATTTTCGGAGGTTCCTCCTCTTTTGTTTCTAACTGGCAATTTAAAGCTTTTTTATCGAGAGGTCAACCAAGCGGAGACTCCCCTTGTCGTGGTATTGCGAATACCCCGGCAGGTTTTGTGAACGATCCTAGTGAAGATCACGCGGCGCGGGTTGACCGGATGACCGGTCCTCCCTCGCCGGACAAACACAAGAAATGACACAAGGATCTATACATGTTCGGGTCCCGGTGAGGGCCCTAGTCCTGTTAGTGCGCTCCCGACCGGAGTCGGCTGGGGAGGCTCTCTCCGGGAGAGAGGCTTCCGGAGCACACTTGTTATCTTTTTAGCTATTCCAACAAATGAATCACTTGCTTACAACTGAGGGGTACAAGGGCTATTTATAGCCCCAAAAAGAAGCATAAAACCTAAACTACCGCGGAAGTCACCGTCGGATTGAGGGGCAGGAACGTCCTTCTCCCGGTCAAACGCCTTGGCTGCTTGACAGGTGGTCGCTGATTCCTGAGACGCATCTCGAGTGACCTGCACATGATAGACAACTGAGACTTTACCTTTAGAAGGGCGATGAGGCCCGGGACATCCGCCGGAGGCCAGGTCCCCAGGCCAAAAGGCGGCGCCCGGGACGGCACCGGAGGCCAGGTCCCGGGGGCCAAAAGGCGGCGCCCGGGACCGGCGACGGAGGCCAGGTCCGAGGAGCCAAAAGGCGGCGCCCGGGGAGGCACCGGAAGCCATGTCCCCCGTCGAATGGCGGCGCCCGGGACCGGCGCCGGAGGCCGGGTCCCGGGGGCCAAATGGAGGCTCTCGGGACCGGCACCGGAGGCCATGTCCCAGGGCGAATGGCGGCGCACGGGACCGGCGCTGGAGGCCAGGTCCCGGGGACCAAAATGGCGGCGCCCGGGACCGCACTGGAAGCCACGTCCCGGGGGCCAAATGGCGGCCCCCGGGACCGGCGCCGGAGGCCGGGTCCCGGGAGCCAAAAGGTGGCCCCCGGGGAGGCACCGGAGGCCATGTCCCCGGGCGAATGGCGGCGCCCGGGACTGGCGCCGGAGGCCAGGTCCCGGGGGCCAAAATGGCGGCGCCCGGGACCAGCGCCGGAGGCCTGGTCCCGGGAGCCAAATTGGCGACGCCTGGGGAGGCCCCGGGGGCCTCATCCCCGGGTGAACGTGATGCAACTTATCTGGACTTAGTCTCGCGGAGATTTCCCACAACACCAGGGCCCCATGCCCCCCGGGGACGATGCTCGAGTCCCCGGTGGGTATGGTACATGTTAATGGGAAAATCTCCGGACCAAGTCACTGGAGCCGTGACGCTTCGGTTTCCGTGCCTCGTGCTTAAGGCCGCGCCGCTTCGCCATAAATGTGCTCGCTGTTCGAACCGGTGCCTCAATTCGCGCGCCAGTCCCTTCGTTTCCCGCGCACGATTTGAACTTCAACGGTCCAGATTGCTCCGCGGGGTGCCACGTGGAGCCCATCTGGACCATGGCTCGCCCTATAAATAGGGCCTTGTGGGGCCCGGGAACTTCATTCGAAACTTCTCATCCTTAGCGCGTTTAGCTCTCCCGGTAGCTCTCTCCCGGTAACCCTCTCCAGGTAACTAGCTCACGGTAGCAAGCGTCAGGAACTTCTTAGACGTAGCCTCCTGAAAAGTTAGCCTCCGGAAAAAACTAACCTGATGGCACCGAAGGGTCGAGCGAAGACGACCGAGGTGCCCCCGGAGGACACGGAGTCATGGAAGAGGACACGGAGTTCACGGCCGAGGACACGGAGTCCTTGGTCGAGCGCGGAGTCATGGAAGACGGGGACATCCGGGTCCCCGCGAAGAAAGACGGAGCCCCCCCACCCTAGGCCCGAAGAGGTCGTGGCCTTCGAGGCCTTCCTGGAGGCGGGGCTCTGGCTCCCGGTGCATCCCATGCTCCGTGAGTTTTTGACGGAGTACGGGGTGGTGCTCAACCACCTCACCCCGAGCGCCATCGTCCGGATGGGCCTCTTCATCTGGCTCTTCGAGACGGCGACCGAGAGGGAGCCCACCCTACGCGTCTTCCGGTACTTCTACGAACCGGCGGCGCGGAGCTCCCACCTGGTGAAGGGGGCACCCAAGTCCCGAGTGGCCGACTACCCGGCGGCAGCCTCCCGGGACCATTGGGGCGACTGGATCTGGAGGTGGTTCTACCTCCGGGTCTGGGACGACGAGGTGACGTACGCCCCGGAGCCCGCCTCTTATAGCAGGTCGTCCGCGCCGAAGACTCCGGTCTGGACGGACGAGGAGCTCAAGCTTCGCGGCAAGGTGATCATCTCCCAGAAGACCCGCTCTATGTTTGACGCCGCCGAGGAGATGATGCTCCTGAGGATCTTCCCCTTCGCACGTGGCAGGAGGGGGATCGGCATGGGCCCAGAGCAGCGACCCCCCGTCAAGCCAGTGACCCGACGTAAGTCCGCTACCTGCTTCATTGCATTTACAAATTTTTGAGAATTTGACTAACTCTTTACCTATTGTAGTACGGCCGTACCCGGCGGCCCGGGAGAAGGCGGAGAACCTCCTGGGGAGGTACTTCGCCGATGAGCACGCGCGCGTCGTGCGCCTCGTGGGGGAGGGCCCTCCCCGGAACCTGGCGGCTGAGCCCTACGGGCTGAAGCTCCCAGAGAGGAAGCCCCTCCCCACCCCCGGCTCACACAAGCGGGGGAAGGACGCGGCCGGGGGCTCTGAGCCTAAGAAGGCCAGAGTCCAAAAAGCCCCCGGCCCGTCGACGACGCCGGCGGCGACACCGGCGAAGCCCCGGGACGAGACTCCCAGGACCGAGCGCGCCCGGGCGCCGCTTCGGAAGGAAGCAACACCCCTCCCCCGAAGAGCCCCGTTGAGGCTCGGGGGAAGGAACCGGCCGCAGACGGGGCCGCCTCCGACTCGGTGAACTACGCCCCATCGCCGCCTTCGATAGCGACCCCGCCAGCACCCCCGGCCCCCATGGAGCCGGAGAAGCTGGAGGTGAGGTTCGCGGAGGCCTCGCCTCCGCGGATGGAGTGGCCCGTGGACGAAGGGGGGAGCCCCTCGGTCTACGAGGTCCCACCGGAAGTGGGGGCCCCTGGGGCCCTCCCGCCTGGGAAGGGGAAAGGGTTGATGATCCTCCCCCCGGCGAGGGACCCCTTCCGGGACTTCCTCGGCCACTTCCTCGGGGGGCACCTCCGCAACGAAGACGACGACGACGGCCACCCCGACCAAGGTCGTGCCGGGCGCCCAGGTCCGGGAGCCCACTACCGGCAGCGGCGGGAACAGCGCCGGGCGGGAGACCCCCCTACTTTCTGCAGGGGAGGTCGAGCGCTACGCGGAAGGCCTGCAGACCCCGAAGGTCCAGGCCTTCGTTGCGGGGGGGACGCTCCACGATCGCTTCGCGGAGCTTCGGTCCCTCCAAGCCCAGGTATTCACCCGAAGCGGTTGTCGCTTTCTTTTGGCTCCCTGCATCCAAAATTTTTCCAACTCTGGAATTTGTAGGGAGCAGCAATTACCTAGGGTGTCGAGCAGCGCGTCATCCGGCTGCTCAAGGATGCGGAGGACAGGGCCGCCTCCTTCTTGAGGCTGCGGGACGAAGCTCTTCAGGAGTTGGCCCGGGTTCGAGCCCAGGTCCACATCTCGCAGACTGTCAACAGCCGTCTCCGGGAGGAGGCGAAGGCGAAGGAGGAGGACTTCCGGGAGCTCGAGGGGTCGAGCGTCCGGGCGGTGGTGGGCGCGGGCCAGTCCGTCCGCTCGGCCGTCGAGAGCCTTGGCGTAAGCCTAGGCTCCGGGGGTGGCTCGGAGGTGCCCCTGGCCACACTCGCGGAGGCTGTGCGTTTTCTTAACGCACAAGTCTCCGTGATCCCGGAGGCAGCAGACGCCCGGGCGCGAGGCCGAGCGATCCCCATCGTCGTAGCCGCGCCCGGGCTCGTCGAGCACCGGGGAGTGGGCGCCCGGGCGATCGGGGGCCGCATCCCGCGGAGCTTCCCTGAGTTCTTCGAGCCCGCCGGGGGCTTCTAGACAGGATCATCCGGGTGAGGTTCCCGGCACCGGCACCTCCTGCCGCAGACGCCCCAGCCCCAGCACCGATGGAAGCCCCCCGGGGGGAGGACGCCTATGAAAAAGTATGAGCCTCCCAGACTTCTTCTAAGAAGCTACCGGGATGCATTGTTACCAGGGTTCCTAACTAAGATATTTTGAATGCATTGTTACCAGGGTTCCTGGGAGGTTACTCCCGGGCGAAGGTTCGGGAGGGGCTCTCCGGGGGACGCCCAAGCGGCTTTAATATTGCTAAGCCTCATCTCCAGGGAGCGCAGCGGGGATGCCGTCCGGTTAAGGTGGCATCCGGAGTGGCACTGGGACAATTTTGACAATCATGGCGCCGAATTGTCCCCCCCGCGTCTGGGGTTCCGGATGATACCTCCTCTTCGGATACTTCCACCGGCAGGATACGAGCTCTGGCCCGAAGATGTGCTCCGGGACGCTCGGCGCCGCGTGCGAGCATTGTACCGGGACTTGGCCCGGAAGCTAGCGTTGAGCCTCCGGGAGTATTAGGCGTAGGAGCCTTAGCATGTAGAGGATCCCCCGGGTTAGAGCCCGGGTTGTACCGTTTCCGAAACCCACCGGAGGGGGATGATGTCCTTCGGGTTTGGCCATCAATAAAGCTGTTTGCTTGCCTCTTCTTTCGTTGTCTTTTTATTTTTTCTTCTTGGATGGTCTGGATGACTCCTTTTCACAAGAATGAGCTAAGTTTGCTAGTGGGCGGTGCGGTCGACACCCGGGGGTTCCTTATCCCCCCCGCCCACAGCGGGCCGGAGGGTAGCTCCGCGCGCTGTGGGGGTAGCAAGGCCCCCGGGGTGGAAGTGACCTGTAGCATAGGAATTTTTCTAAGTTAGAAAATTTTAAAACGAGGTTTCCAAGGGAAAAACCTTCCGGGAGACAATCGTTCGGTCGCCGTGAGAACGGGGAGCCAGGAATAAGGCCTCGTGTGGAATAAACATCCAAGAAAACCCGATGAGATTTCCGGAGACGAGGATCGTCCGGTAGCCGTGAGAACAGGGAGCCAGGAATAGGGTCTCCGGGGAAGAGATGTCCGAGAAATCCGTAACTTCTCCGAGAGACAATCGTCCGGTCGCCGTGAGGATGATGAGCCGGGAATAGGGTCTCCGGGAGGCAATCAACCGGTCGCCGTGAGAACGGGGAAAGGGGGACCAAATATCCAAGAATGCCATTAGACGTCCCACTGGGGAGAGCGTCTACTCCCGGAGGAGGAAGAGATATCCAAGAAAGCCATTAGACCTCCCACTGGGGAGAGCATCTACTCCCGGAGGAGGAAGTGCGCGATGACGGGTCTTGAGTGTTTGGGCAGGGGACTAGTCTCCCAAAGTGACTCGTTACCGCGGCCGCTGGGGACCGGGTTGCCGCTTACACCCTCAGTCCACGAGGGCTGATCGTAAGCCGCCCTACAGGAGGGACTTGCTAGGTCTGGGCCCACTTCCTCACGGGGAGGGCTTCCTCGCGGGGAGGGCGTCCTCACGGGGAGGGCATCGCCGCTAGGGGCAGTAATGAGAAGAACCTGCAATGAGGCAGTTGAAGAGCAAGACCTATGTATTGCTAACAAAATGAAGTACAGTGCCTCCCCCTGTGAAGTCGCGAAAGGGGAGGAAAAGGTAAGTACAATGTCCCTCCTCCCCCTCCGGCGTGATCGCTCCGGGGGAGGGGACAGGCCGGTAAGGCTAAACATAGAACTTGCGAAGTAAACGCAAGTTCCACGTGTGCTTCAGCTCCTGCTCTTGAAGGTTGGAGAGTTTGTAAGGCCCCGAGCCCAGGACCGCGGAGATCCTGTAGGGGCCCTCCCACTTGGGGGAGAGCTTCCCCTGGGCTTGGGGTTCTGTGACGCGCTTGAGGAAAGCTCTCTCACGCACGCGCTGGTTGTACGCGCGCGTCATTTCTTGCTCCTAGATGGCGTGGCGGAGGAGCGCTCGGTCGCGTTCCTCCTCCACAAGCTCGATTTCCAGGTGCTGGTTGGCCTCGTTGGCCTGGTACACTGCGTGCGTGGCTCCCTCCAGGAGCTCGACCCGCAGTGACCGGAAGCCGATCTCCGGGGGGAGCACTGCCTCCGCCCCGTAGACTAGGGAGAAGGGAGTACGTCCCGTCACCCGGGACGGGGTCGTGTGCATGGAGCAGAGGATGCTAGGGAGCTCCTCTGCCCATGCACCCCGCTTAGAAGCGGTTTGCTCGAGTCTCCGGCGCAATCCCTCTAGGATCACGCCGTTGACCCTCTCGACATTCCCATTGCTCCGGGGATGGGCCACTGAGGCGAAGTGGATGACGAGCCCCAGGCCATCGCAGAATTCCCGGAAATAGGCCGAGTCGAATTGGGTCCCTTTGTCGACGGTGATTTCCCGGAGGACACCAAAACGACATACGACGTTTTTCCAGAAAAACCGCTGGACGGCCCGGGACGTGATGTTGGCCAAAGGCTCCGCCTCAACCCACTTTGTAAAATAGTCAACCGCGACTACCGCATACTAGTATCCTCCGGGCGCTGGGGGGAAGGGCCCTAAGAGGTCCATCCCCCAGCGCACGAAGGGCCAAGTGATGGGGATTGTCTGCAGCGCTATAGGGGGGACGTTCGAGCCCTTGGCCATGTTCTGGCATGCTTCGCATGCGGAGACAAGGTCTCGCGCGTCGCGCATGACCGTGTGCCAGTAGAAACCCTGCCGGAGGGCCTTGGCCGCGATGGCACGCGGGGCTAGGTGAGAACCACAGCTCCCCGCATGGATGTCTTCGAGAAGTTGAAGTCCTTCCGGCCGGGGGAGGCAGCGCAGGAGTGCGGAAGCCCCCCGCTTGTAGAGCCTCCCCTCCAGCAGGAGATATGCCGAGGCTTTAGCCCGAAGGCGTTTAGCCTCAGTCTCACTAGGAGGGTCCCCCTCCCCCTTGATGAAGGAGACGAGGGGGTCCATCCAAGATGGAGTCCGGTTGATCTCGGTGACCTCCGGGTCATGAGGCTCGTCGCCCTTGTTCGGGGAGGCCACCGAGGGCTTCATGATGATTTCCAAGAAAGCCCCATTGGGGAGTGATTCCGGGGAGCTTGCGGCCCGGACCAAGGCGTCCCCCTGGTCATTGTCCCTTCGCGGGATATACCGGGCCACGAGGCCGTCGAAATGCCTCTCCATCTTTCGCACCTCCTGCAAATAAAGACTTAAGTTTGCGTCATGGCACAGGTAAGACTTGTCCATTTGGCAAACTACGAGCTGAGAATCTCCCTTGATTAGGAGGCACCGGATCCCCAGGGAGCGCGCAAGGCGCATCCCGAGGAGCAAAGCCTCGTATTCGGCGAAGTTGTTAGTTGCGGGGAACTCGAGCCGCACGGCGTACTCGAGTTCCTTCCCCTCGGGGCTCCGGAGGACTACTCCCGCACCAGCCCCGGCGAGACACAGTGACCCATCGAACATGAGCGTCCAATGATCACTGCGTCGGGGCGGCACAGGGAGGTGTTCGTCCCCGGACCCAGAGGCGGGAGTCCACTCTGCGACGAAGTCGACGAGGACCTGTGACTTGATGGCGAAGCGGCCGGTAAGGGACAGGGAGAAGGGGGCGAGCTTGGCCCCCCACTTCCCGATCCGGCCGGTGGCTTCTTTGTTCCGCAGTACCTCCCCCAGGGGGAGGGACGACGGGACGGTGATGGGGTGACCCTGGAAGTAATGGCGAAGCTTCCGGGACGCCATTAGGAGGGCATAGCAGATCTTCTTCATCTCCGTGTACCGAGTTTTGGCCCCTTGGAGGGCCTCACTCACGTAGTACATAGGACGCTGCTGCCCCCCTTGCTCCTTCACCAAGACCGCGCTGACGGCGACGGGAGTCGCGGCGAGGTAGAGGAGCAAGGGCTCTTCTAGAGACGGGCTCACGAGCATTGGAGGGATCGTGAGCTACTTCTTGAGGTCATCGAACGCCTCCTGGGCCTCGGGGGTCCAGCGGAACCCCTTGAGCCCTCGGAGGATCTTGAAGAACTGGAGGCCTCGCTCCCCCGACCGGGAGACGAAGCGGCTTAGCGCAGCTAGGCGGCCGGATAGCCGCTGGACATCCTTGACGGAGCGCGGCGGGGCCATTTCTAGGAATGCCCAGATCTTCTCAGGGTTTGCCTCAATGCCCCGCTGGGACACGAGGAAACCTAGGAGCTTCCCCCCGCGCACCCCGAAGGCGCACTTCTCCGGGTTGAGCCCGAACGCGCGGAAGTTGCGGAAGATTTCAGCTAGGTCGTCGATGTGGGAGGCTGCGCGGGGACTCTTGACGACCGCGTCGTCTACGTGGACTTCGACGTTGCGGCCGACTTGATCTTTGAAGACCAGCGTCATGAGGCGCTGGAAGGTCACCCCCGCGTTCTTGAGCCCGAAGGGCATATGGACGTAGCAGAAGGTTCCGAGGGGAGTTATGAAACTCGTCTTTTCCTCGTCCCCTTCCGCCATCCGGACTTGATGGTAGCCCGAGTAGGCGTCTAGGAAGCTCATGAGCTCGCACCCCGCAGTGGAGTCAACGAGCTGGTCAATCCGCGGGAGCGGGAAGTTGTCTTTGGGGCAGGCGCGGTTAAGGTTGGTGAAGTCCACGCACATCCGCCACCTGCCGGTTGACTTCTTGACGAGGATGGGGTTCGCGAGCCACTCGGGGTGCAGGACCTCCCGAATGGACCCCGCGTCTCGGAGCTGGGTGATCTCCACCTTGATTGCTTCTTGGCGCTCGAGGGAGAGTTTCCACAGCTTCTGTTTGATCGGGGGCTGACCGAGGGCCACTGCAAGCTTGTGCTCAATGACCTCCCGGGCGACGCCCCGCATGTCCGAAGGCTTCCACGCAAAACGTCGGAATTTTCGCGTAGAAAAGTCGCAAGTTGCACTGCATGCTCCTCGGGGAGCTCCGCCCCAATCCGGACGGTTTTGTCCTCGTCGCCCGGGGATTGCAGGATCTTCCGGAGGCCCCCTTCCGGACGTGGCTTGAGGAGGGGCCTCCCGGGCGGTGGCGCAGCGGCGTCTAGTTTTGGGGGAGAAGCCTCCCCCCCTGGCATCTTTATGAGGTTGACCCTTCCGATTGTGGCCGCAGCGCCCTCGTATAGAGCACGGGCCATGTCTTGGTCTCCCCGGACGTTGATCACACCATGCGGCCCGGGGATCTTCATGCAGAGGTAGTTTTGATGGGTGGCAGCCCCCAGCCGGTTGATTGTGGTCCTCCCCATTATCTCATTGTAGGAGGAGGGGAGGTCCACTACGCCGAAGCGGACCAGCTCGGTCCGGTAGTTCTCCGGGGTGCCGAACGTCATAGGAAGATCTACCTTGCCCACGGGGTGGATCGCCTTCCCCGAGACAAAACCTTGCAGGGGCCTGCCAGCGGGCTGCAGGAGCTTCCCATCCACCTACATGTCTTTGAAGGACTTCAGGAATAGGACGTCGGCGGAGCTCCCGCCGTCCACAAGGATACGGGCCAGGTGGCAGTTGTAGATGGTCGCGGAGAAAATGAGCGCGTCGTCGTGGGGGAAGCGAACCCCTCGCGCGTCTTCCGCCGTGAAGGTGAGGGGGACGTCCGACCACTTAGGTGTCGGGGACGCGTCTAGCATCCCCACAACCTTGACCTCGCGCGCGTACTCCTTACGCTGGCGCTTAGAGTCCCGCCCGGAGGTGGACCCTCCCACGATGACGTTGATGCGGCGCTGAGAAGTTTGAAAGGGGAGAGCTTCTGAAGGCTCCCCCTTCTGCGTCTGCTGACCCCCCGCGGGAGCGGGAAGGGTCAGAACAACTGGCCTAGGGAGCAAGGAGGCCGGAGTCCCCTCCCCCTGCTCGCACTGGTCGAGGAACGCCGCGAAGTGCTGCAATAGGTGGCTGCAGTCTTGGGTAGCGTGGGTACTGGACCCGTGGAAGCTGCACCACGGTCCTTCCCGCCTTCTCCCAGCGCGGCCTTCCCGGCCGCGCGAAGACTGTCCTCCCCCATGGCCTTTCAGCTTGGGGAAGGGGCGGTTGCCCCTCGGTGAGTCGCGCGAGCTGCCTCCGCCCTCGAGGACAAAGCTGTCCCGAGGCCATGGCTGGTTACGCCCCCCCTGCCTAGGGCGCTTGAGGGGATCCCTGGCCCACCGGTCGGCGGGGGCGGGAACCCCCTGGGTCTTCTTCCAGATGTCGTCTTCCTCCGCCCGAGCGTACTTTTCGAGTACATTGAAGAGCTCGTCGGCGGAAGAGGGGCAGCTCCGGGAGAGCCTTCTGTGGAGCTCCCCTGGGAGGATGCCACTTTTGCAGGCTTCGATGACCGTGGAGTCGGGGATGTGGGCCACTTTGCTGTTCACCTGAGCAAAGCGCTTGAAGAAGCTTCTGATGGTTTCTCCAGTCCTCTGCCGGACCGTGTACAGCAGCGAGGAGTCCAGGGGGCGCACATAGTTCCCCTGGAAGTTCGCGTAGAACTCCCGCTTGAGCTGCGTGAAAGACTTGATGGAGCCGGCCTTCAGGTTGTAGAACCAGGGGCGAGCGATGCCGGTGAGGTAGAGGGGGAAAACGTTACATTGTACCATCTCGTCCCCCCCGGCCGCGGAGATGGCTGTGGAGTAAACCTCCACAAATTCGTAAGGATCTGCCTCACCGTTATAGTGCTCAATGTGCGGAGGGCGGTAGGGCCGCGGCCACCGGATGCTGCGAAGTCTTCAGCACAGGGGCTGGTTAGCCCCCTACACTTCGCGGGGAGAGTCCCGGTCGCTGTCTTCTTTGACGGGACCCTCGTTGTTGGAGTCGGGGAGCGGTCCAAGAGGTCCGCCGGAGTGGCGGTGGCGACGCTTCTCTTCTGGACCGGGGCTGAGTTCCCGGACATCCGGGTTCTCTCCCGGGGAGGCTGGGTCTTCCGCGGGTCTCTTCCCCCGACCGGTGCGAGAGCTAAGGGGAAGTTCTTCCCCGCGCTCAGGTGAATCCATTCGCTTGACCTCCCCACGGGTGAAACGGACCTATCCCGCCGAGGGAGGGAGCTTATGCACTGTAGCTACCGGCCCGGAGGCTTCCGGGGCCGGAAAGGGGGAAGCCCCTGTATTATCCGGAAACTGGGAGGGGGCGCCCACGGCGACGTTTGGAACCGAAGTGGAGGGAGCCCCCGTGGCAACGACCGGGACCGGAAAGGGGGAAGCCCCTGTGACATCCGAAACCGTCGAGGGGGGAGCCCCCGCGGCGACGTTCGGGACCGGGGAGCCGATGCCGAGGGTGTTCGCTGAGGCACGGGAGCTGCTCTGTCGACCGCCCCCGTTGCGGTAAACGCGACGCGAGGGGCGGGACTGGCTCCCGGCGTAGGGAAAACCCCCGGCATGAAATGGGCCCCCGGCCCCGGGAATGGGCCTAGAACGGGCTACCCCCCTGGTGCCACGAAGGGCCCGGACAGGAAGTAGCCCCCCGGTACCAGGACGGGGCCGGGTGCCGGGAAGGGTCCGGACGTATATCCCGCAGGGGGAGGGAACCCCCCGGCAGGATCATACGGGGCGGCCAGACCTCCGGAGGCCAGAGGGGCCGCCGGATAACCCATAAACGGGGGCATAGTGTAACATCCCTATTTTTGGCTATCTTTTCTGCTTGCGAGTCAGCATATCTTCTTTGGAATCCCTGATGTCTCAACCCTATCTTGATCTTAGGTACGCCACTACCTTAACCTAAAAAGTTGGCAGCTAAATTTCATCTCCCAGATCATTTTCACATTTCAGTCCAAAAGTGTTTCAGTTTAGTTCCTTTCAGAATTTTCAAAAAAAAAAACCCAAAAAGGCTGAAAGTCCTAGATCATCTCCAAATTCAAATATGATCAAGTGATTATATTTCTTTCATTTTTCTGAACGTTTTTCCCTTCTAGAAGAACTCAAGAATCTCAACCGAAACCCTAGTTTTAGCCCCAACAAAATGTCAAACCCTAATTACCCTATTTTACCCTGTTTTCGATTTTTGTCGAAACCCTCAGATCTTGTCGGATCTTACCATTTTTCCTACTGGATGAGTCCAAGTACTTTGATCACACTCATCTGCAAAGTCAAAATTGAAATCAGCCCTCTAGATCTTCAAATTTGCAAATAGGCCCAAGTTCCCAAACCAAAATCCTCGCAGTTTAGTCCAGACCTTCGCAAATCAGTCCAAAGTTTGCAACCAGGTCCCTGTGCCATTTTCGACCACGACCAGAGCAATTCGACCAGAGCCCCGCCATTTTGCCTCGCCGTTGAACTCGTCGCCGGCGAAGTTCCCCGCGTTGCCACCATCGCTGTGGCGTAAAGCTTCTGACAACAGCAGGCACGCGCGCGCGCGGGGAAGAACACGGCACAGCGCGGGTGAGGTGCTCCACGGGGACATGGCGCGTGCCTGCAGTTGTCAGAAGCTATCTCGTCGTCCTGACAAAATCCCGATTCCGCGCGATACCCCGTCTCTGGCAGAGCTCCCGCCATGTCCCGATGTGCCTCGCTGACCGCTCCAGCGCCAGAAAATATCTCACCGGCGATTGCTGCAACTCCCGAGAGCTCGACCCCACGGCTATATAAAGCCCCCTTTGCCCAGCATCTCTTCACACCACCTCGCAACTACAAGCCTTAGCCTCCACGACCAGAGAACAATCCAGTTATTTAGCGCCGCCGCGAAGGCCTTCTTCCCCGGCGAGCTACCTCTGAAGCTCACGACGCCAGCTTCGCCCGCAGCTTCCCCCTCCAAACCAACTTCACCAGTAAGATCCCCTTAACCCCCTGTATGTGCCATAGCCGTTAATTGACCCCCGGCGAATCTCAACGCCGGCAATCACCGGAAAAGCCGTAATCCCCTGTTCCCCTAATGCCCAGTGATTCAAGCCAAATTGATCCTCGTGCCAGTAGAGAATAATGATCAGTGAGCTAGGAGGAACAACCCTGCAAGTTTGGAATCGCCAATTTTGCCCCGAGCGTCGAATCCCCATGTTCGAGCCTCGGCAGTTCGCCGAAGAACGCCGCCGTGCTTCTCCAGCCATTCTCTGGCAAAATTGAGTACACCAATAGCTTTGTGATGACCCCTAGATGCTTCCCGAGCGTGGAATTGAGTTCAAACCCCCTGGAACGAAAACGCCCAAATCGGTGCCTTCGTCTTCGGCCCCGATCGCTGGAGTTCGTTTTTCGGCCAAACCAGCCGATGAAACCTTGTCATCTAGCTAGGCCTCGACCCCCTGAGCAATTTACTCCACTGGCGCAAACCTTGAATCGGTCTAGATCAGAGGTTATGATCATGCCAACATTACTGTCCAGTAGTTCAGGCCACCGTGTTTGCTCACCAGATTTGGCCACCTTCCGGCCACTTTCCGCCCTTGAGCCTGTTGAGAGTTTTGTAGCTGTTATCAAGACCTAAACCCCAGACAAAGTTGTACATCAATTGGAGTCCTGAGTCAAAAGTTATGCAATGCCCTAGTTTCTGGCCATGTCTAGCACTATGTCAGTACATATCCACGAGTGGCATTGGATGATTTAGACTTGTTACATTTGAGCAATTGAAATGCCACTTTGTCCACTAAGCCTTTTAAACCATGCTCTACAATATTCCCTATTGTCACATCTCCAGAAAACAAACCTACAACCAATTTAGGGCTATGTCAAGCCATGAGCCGAATGTCAGCCCTTCGACATTCAAGTCCTTTTGAGCCCATCTCTTCGATCAATGTCAAGTGACCTTGTCCAAACCCTTACCCCTGCATGCATGATGTATTTACATAATATTTTCTAGTGCTTGTATGCTTATATAGTGTGTATGTGTTGTTTGTATCCGCCGTGGAACCAGACGTTGAAGGAACAGAAGAGATCTTCGAGGATTCATCTGAGCAGCTAGACCCATCACTGCAAGGCAAGTCTCGAACCCTTGACCATGTCTAGCCTACTATTTTGAAATGAAGTATGTTAACTGTTTTCAAGTATGTGCATGCCTTAGATTCAAATAAGAGCTATGTTTCAATAAAATGATTAGATATGACCTAAATAACTGTAAAGCCTCTTTTGACATTGAATATCCATGCACCCTTGTCACCCTAGAATATCATGCTTAGGCTATGCTATGCTCAATATTATATGTTAAATGTTGAATGGTCACATATGAGAAAAGTATATTCAAAACCCCTTTTGTGAAAGAAAATGTGATTGGAATAGATAGTGAGGATGGTTTGAGTGGATGGTGTTGTGTGCGCACTGGGAATGTGAAAGACTCCTCACTAGAGATTCATAAGGACTAGAACCTTGTGTTGTGCTTCTATGCGGCATGAAAAACGTACCAACCACTTGCCCGGTTATGGGACGGGTGCAACTTAGTAGCTTTCTTTAGTATTAGCTTTTCCTTGCAATGGTTGTCGATCCAGTGTCTTGCGAGAACTGGTGGGCCGCAGAAGGCCATGAGTGATGTGAGTTCAGAAAAATCATGAGAGGAAAAGGTGGAAAGTGCCAGATTAAGTCATGCACGACTGTAATCAAGAGAGGCTATGTGTCTTGCGAGAACATAGACCCAGGCTAGGAAGTAAGGCAGTGGGGAGGACCCACAACGGTTCTTGAGACTTGACTGTCTATTTACCGGGCAGGGAATAGTTAATGCTAGGACTGTAAACTGTTGTGTCATCTCGCCCTTGTCACATGCGTAAGAGTCGCATGGAGAGGTACCGACTTGAAAGCCGAATGATCGGTGGATTAAGGTGGTACACCTTTGCAAAGTTTAAAAAGTATCAGATACTCTGAGCTCCCAGGTTATGGAGTCTGCGCGCTGTGGATTCTATTCACGTCGATGCAGCACAAGTAGCTTTTGGAAAGTTTTCACAAAATCTGAATAATGTGGTGACTCATGGAAGACCGCCACACACAACATTTTCTGAGAATTTAGCTTAGGGTTTCAAAAGCACCGCTTTCGAAAATAAAGATCTTTTCTTCAAAACCAAGTGTGAAAATCTATTCTATATACATATATAAGCCAAAGAGCTATTCTTTGAGAAATTTCCCCCTCATCTATATGTACATGCACTCTTACTTGGGACTTGTTGAGCACCTGAAAACAATAAGGTATTCCTTTCTTCTACTAAAATGGGCTTTGGCACTCCTTCCGCTTGTGCTCACCCTTGCTTTTACAAACAAATTTAGAAGAAGGATTCGTCGACCCTGAATCTTACGGTCTTGAACCCAATGTGGATCAAAAAGAAGAAACTAAAAGACCCAGCTTGCTAGAGGGTTATGTACCAAGGTGGAGTCAGATGTGGAAAAGGCCCGTACAACGCCGCTGCTGCAGAAGAAGAAGACTGATGAAGTCTTTTCGTTTGTTATTGTTGTTTTATTTTGAGCCGACCTTTGTGTCGAAAACTCCTTAATTTGTATCAACATTTAAACGCGTCATTTTGGCGCTAAGTTATTGTAATGTTGGTCCTTGTGATCAGTACTCGTTTTTAATTACTCGCATTTTTATATAATACATCTTGTTGTTGTGAACTGCAATGTACCTTTCTGAGTGCAACCCACCTGGGCGGTTGCCACCGGATTCCTCAAATGAGGGTCCCACACATTGTCCCAGGGTATGGGTGTGACGCAAATGTGGGGGCCAGAGGCCGCGCCAACACGCTGAGCTGCTTATCCATTGAGCGCTGGGCGCGGAGCTGGCCCTCCACTAGGGCCTCAAGCAGGGCATCCTGGGGAGCCGGGGGAGCCGTCGGGGGGAGACTAGTCCCGGTTGAGGTCCCCGCGGTCACCGGGAGCAACCTGGAGGAAGAAGCACCTAAGTTAAGAGGAAAGGCGGGAGGCGGTACCTGGGCCTGACCGCCTCCGGGTGGAAGCACCGGGACAGCCGTGTCCAGGACGGGCAGCGCCGGGTCTCCGAGACCGGCGTCACCGGGAAGGGTGCGGGCCCTTGTTCTTGGGGGAGCCATGGCGTCTTGTCACAAGTCCCCACGGACGGCGCCAACTGTCGTGGTATTGCGAATACCCAGGCAGGTTTTGTGAATGATCCTAGCGAAGATCACGCGGCGCGGGTTGACCGGATGACAAACACAAGAAATGACACGAGGATCTATACAGGTTCGGGTCCCGGTGGGGGCCCTAGTCCTGTCGGTGCGCTCCCGACCGGAGTCGGCTACGGAGGCTCTCTCCGGGGGAGAGGCTTCTGGAGCACACCTGTTAGTTTTTTAGCTATTCCAACAAATGAATCACTTGCTTACAACTGAGGGGTACAAGGGCTATTTATAGCCCCAAAAAGAAGCAAAAAACCTAAACTACCCCGGAAGCCACCATAGGATTGAGGGGCAGGAACGTCCTTCTCCCGGTCAAACGCCTTGGATGCTTGACAGGTGGTCGCTGATTCCCGAGGCGCTCCTTGCGTGACCAGCACGTGATAGACAACTCGAGACTTTACCTTTAGAAGGGCGATGAGGCCTGGGACATGCGCCGGAGGCCAGGTCCCCAGGCCAAAAGGCGGAGCCCGGGACCAGCCCCGGAGGCGAGGTCCCCGGGCAAATGGCGGCGCCCGGGACGGCGTCGGAGGCCAGGTCCCGGGGGACAAAAGGCGGCGCCCGGGACCGGCGCGAGAGGCCGGCTCCCGGGAGCCAAAAGGCGGCGCCCGGCGAGGCACCGGAGGCCATGTCCCCGGGCGAATGGCGGCGCCCGGGACCGGTGCCGGAGGCCGGGTCCCGGGAGCCAAAATGGCGGCGCCCGGGACTGGTGCGGAGGCCAGGTCCCGGTGGCCAAAATGGCGGCGCCTGGGACCGGCGCCGAAGGCCGGGTCCCGAGAGCCCAAATGGCCGCGCCCGGGACAGGCGCCGGTGGATGGGTCCCGGGAGCCAAAAGGCGGCGCCCGGGGGGCACCGGAGGCCATGTCCCCGGGACCAGCGCCGGAGGCCAGGTCCCGGGGGCCAAAATGGCGGCGCCCGGGACCAGCGCCGGAGGCCGGTTCTCGGGAGCCAAAATGGCGGCGCCCGGGGAGGCCCCGGGGGCCTCGTCCCCGGGAGAACGTGACGCAACTTACCTGGACTTAGTGTCACGGAGATTTCCCCCAACACCCCTTGGTGAACCTCAATACCCCCGTTGGTCGGACAGTCCTTTGACGTTTGATCGCTCTGATTGCCATGTGGGGCTCTCGGTCACACTGGGTGAACCAGATAACTTCCGAACAGAATTGGTTACCTTTGATGTAATTGATTGTGATTCAGCTTATAACGCAATTTTTGGCAGGCCAACTCTGGCTAAATTCATGGTGGCTACGCGCTATGCTTACTAGTGGGGCAAGTTGTCTGGCCCCAAGGGCGTTATTTCGGTCTGAGGCAGTCGCAGCGTGGCATTGACGTGTGGTCGGTTATCCCTGCAGATGGTAGATCAGCTTCCCCTCCAGGAAGCATAGATTGCCACAATGTCTACTGATTCAATCTAAGCCGCTCCTCGACCAGATGAAATATTAAAATTGGTTTTGTTGTACCCATATGATCCATCCAGGACAATTTGGGTCAGATCAGGCCTGGATAAAAAATAGGAACTTGAGCACATTACTTTCCTCCGAGCTAATGCAAATGCGTTTGCGTGGAAACCATCCGACATGCCCGTTGTCCCAAGGGAGGTAATTGAGCACAGGTTAGCAATTCGACCTGGACAGCCACCAATAAAGCAGAAGCTCAGGTGTTTTGCTGTTGATTGGCAGGAAGCCATCCGAGAGGAGATAGATAAACTCCAAAAGGCCGGATTTATTCGCGAAGTCGATCATCCAGAATGGCTTGCAAATCCGATCATGGTCCGCAAGTCAAATGGCAAGTGGCACATGTGCATCGACTACACCAGCCTAAATAGTGCCTGTCCAAAGGATGATTTTCCCCTTCCCTGCATCGACTAGCTGGTCGATTCTACTGTGGGTTGCGAACTGATGAGTTTCTTGGATGCTTACTCAGGATACCAACAAATTAGCATGGCGGAAGAAGATGAAGAGAAGACTGCCTTCATCACCCCATTTTTGCACCTACTGCTACGTCAGAATGCCGTTTGGTCTCATGAACGCTGGTTCTACGTATCAGCGCTTGATTCAAAACACCTTTCTTTCCCAGATGGGGCGTAATCTTGAAGCTTATGTAGACTACTTGGTTGTAAAAAGCCTAAAAATTTTGTCTCATTTAGATGATCTTGCTGAAACCTTCTGTAATTTGAATCATTATGGAATAAAATTAAACCCGGAGAAATGTTCTTTCGGGGTTTCGTCTGGAAAACTTCTTAGTTTCCTCGTTTGTTCCAAAGGAATCGAGGTTAATCCCGAAAAAATCAGGGCTATCGAACAAATGAGGTCTCGCTCGACCATCAGATATATATGTTCAGCGCCTAGCAGGTCACATGGCGGCATTAAGCCAATTCATATCGCGACTGGGCGAAAAGGGACTACGTTTCTTCAAAGCTCTGCGCAAACACCATCATTTTACTTGGTCTGATGAGGCCGAAATGCATTCCAGGAGTTTAAAGCATATTTGTTCGGTCTGCCGGTCTTGGTTTCTCCCAAAAAAGAGGAACCATTACTCCTTTACTTGGTGGCCACACCTTACGTGGTCAGTGTTGTCTTGATCGCAGAAAGAGAAGGTGTGCACAAACCCGTCTACTACGTAAGCGAAGTACTTCATGGTCGTAAGGAGCGATACCCTGAGGTCCAGAATCCTGACAGTTGATGGCTTCCCGTAAGCTACGACATTACTTTGAAGCACATAGGATCACAGTGCCCTCATCTTTTCCTTTGGGGGACATTATCCAGAATTCGGAGAAATCTGGTCGGATCGCGAAGTGGGTTGTGGAACTCGAAGCGTTCGACATCCATTTCACCCCTCGCACCGCGGTCAAGTCTCAAGTCCTGGCCGACTTTGTGGTCAAATTGACTAATCCTGAACCACCCGTGCAGGAGCCTGAAGATTTGGAATGTCGCGATCACTGGATGATGTATTTTGATGGCTCTCGCAGTTTTCAACACTCAGGGACTGGAGTGGTCTTAGTCACGCCTCAGGGTGACCAACTAAAGTATGTCATTCAACTACACTTTGTTGCGACCAACAACGCAGCAGAGTATGAAGGTCTTATTGCAAGGCTCCGAGCAGCAAAATTCCTCGGAGTCTCTCGATTGGTGCTGATGGGAGAATCACAGCTAGTCGTAAACCAGTTAAACAAGGAGTACAGCACCTCCGATGAGACAATGCCTCATTACCTGGGGGAAGTCAGGAGATTGGAAAAACACTTCAGTCATTTCGAAGTCCAATACATCCCGCGAAAGGACAACATTCTTGCAGACCAATTATCCAAAATTGGGTCCTCACGCACATCCGCCCTGGTAGGAGTGTTCGTCGAACACTTAGAACATCCTTTGTTCATGACTACGACCGAGGATGATCCGGTAACAGTCTGCGTTACCAACCTCAGACATGAACGAGATTGGACCCATCCATTGAGGGTCTATCTCGAACATGGGACCTTGCCCGAGGATGAAACCGAGAGCGATCGGTTAATTCGAAAAGCGCGCCTATACAAACTTATAGAAAGAGTTCTGTATAGAAAAGGTACTCAAGGAGTATTCATGCGCTGTGTGTCCCAAGAGGAAGGTAAATCCCTCTTGAAAGAAATTCATGACGGTGTATGCGGTGCACACGCGTCATTCCGTACACTGGTCGGGAAGGTTTTCCGACAAGAATTTTACTGGCCTTCGGCACTTGATGATGCCAATTATATGGTCAAGACATGTCCTCAGTGTCAATTTTATGCTAGACAGGTCCATCAACCTGCCTATGCTCCACAAACTATCCCTCTATCATGGCCCTTCGTGGTTTGGGGGATGGACATTGTTGGTCCTATGCCACAAGCGGTCAATGGATACAAGTTCTTGTTCGTAGCTATTGACACGTTTACAAAGTGGACTGAGGCCGAGCCGGTACACAATGTCACTGTTGCTGCTGCACAAAAGTTCTTTCATAAGAACATTGTGACTCGATTCGGTGATCCAAATCGTCTCATCACTGATAATGGTTCCCAATTCTCTAGCGGTCTCTTTCTGGACTACTGCGACAATATTGGAACAAAGGTGTGCTTTGCCTCTGTAGCTCATCCGCAGAGCAATGGTGCCGTTGAACGTGCCAATGGGCAAATATTACAGGGCATCAAAAAGCGTGTTTTTCATCGCCTTAAGAACCGCTCGGGGGCTTGGGTAGATGAGCTCTATACCGTTCTGTGGGCACTACGTACTTCTTCTAGTCGAGCCACTGGTGAGACACCTTTCCATCTGGTATACGGAGCTGAGGCTGTGTTACCCATGGAAATTCATATTGGTTCTATCCGAACAGATCAATTCGAATATGTTGATTAGAATGGACAACGATTACAAGATCTAATCCTCCTAGAAGAAAAACATGATTGAGCTCTGGTCAAGTCCGTGGTGTATTTGCAATCTTTGCACAAATACCATAACAAAAGAGTGTGGCCACGTAGCCTTCACGTGGGTGATCTGGTTTCACATAAAATACAAAACCAATCTAATCACAATAAATTCTCCCCTCAATGGGAAGGTCCCTACACTGTTGTCTCGGTGCCGCGACCTGGATCGGCTCGGCTGGCAATGAAGGATGGTAAAATCTTATCCAATACATGGAACATTGATAACTGTGCAAGCTTTAGGTGTAAGTTTCCCAACCCTTTTCCTTTTCAATTAGCATGATTTAACAAAATCAGTACTTTTAGTTGTTTCATGTGATAATTATTCATTTTGCCTATATGTTACGAGTCTGACTCGGGGGCTGGTCGCCGAAAATTGTATGACTATAATACCTCGATCGGATTCACTGGCCGATCTCGTGATCACTTCTAGACAAGACACCCCTCAATAAGCCGTTTCTCAACGCACACGGGGCTTGCTGGCATGTCCTTGGTCATTAGAGTGGCTGCCGGTTTGCAATAAGGTCAGGTATTGTATTGAAAATGGTTATCGGTTTGGTCGGATGATAATACCTAAAGTCACAGTATTCCCTAGGTATTCCTGGTCGTCGTTACACCCATATTTTTCCTGCGCTTATAATACTATGTGTTCAGTATACATAATCTTAGGAGGGGGCTAGGGGAATATGGTCGCAACATGAAACAAAAAGAATTACTTTTCTTTCAAAAATTTAAGGCACGCATTCGCATATCATAAATGTAATTTTACAGGAATAGTTTCTGAGAGATATCATTACAAGAAAATCAAATGAGGCCTAACTCTTTTAGTAGATCTTCGACTAGAGGCCTGACTTCTTCAGAGATGGCTTTCAATCGACCACTCTCGATCTCTGCATCTCCTAGCACCGGCTTCAAATTCAAATTTGGGCTGTGGTGGAATCGTAATCTGCAAAGAATGGCAGAGGCTACGGATCTGACATTTGACCTTAGCGCCTCTTCCTGCCATTTTGTATCTTCAGGAAGATACTTGAGGAGTGATTCGGTTTGTACCACGACTAGTGTGGCCAACTAGCTAAGGCTTGGATTGTCCTTTTGTGACTCGATCACGTCTATTTTTAGCAGAGTGGCCACCATCTTCAGCTTTTCGAAGGTGTCTAATTGAGTACCGTTGCAGGAGGAGATTGTTTCGTTCAGTCCCTTATTCCCCATGCTGGCAGTATCAATTCTCGAGCTTTGCAACTCGATGGTCGTCTGAAGGTTTCTGTTCTCTTCTAAAAGATGGCTTATTTGATCCTCTTCTGTTGTATGAACATAGCAAATATTTACTATAAGTAAAGCTCATATGATGTGAAGTTTTCTTCTAGAAGGGAGTGTACTTACAAGCAAGCTTTGACTGCGCATCGTGAAGTTCCTTCTCCAAAGAAGAATATCTCACAGCTGCAGCTTCTTCTTGATTATCTCGATCAGCCATGCTCTTGTGCATAAAGGCATTTTCTTTGTATCAAGAAGGACAACCAGTTATGCTTAAATACGGATTCAAGTTAACATGAATGAAGAGCAATATACTTACTGTTCTAGCCGGCTAATCTTCTCTCTTGCTACCTCAATATGCTTTGCTATAGTTGTTGACCTGGTAGCCACACAGGTCAAGTCCTGGAACACAATAAGAAATTGCTCTTGAGACTTGAATGTTCTAGAATTTGTTGCGGATTAGAAAATAAAAATTGTTCATACCTCTATGTAATCGCTGATTGAGTCACTCTCAAGATCAGCATGAGGTCTAACCTCAGGACCTGTTGTGTCTGCGGTAGGGGCAGCAGATGACTTTTCCTGTTGTGTTCGCGGTAGGGGCAGCGGATGATTTTTCCTCCATGACCGGGACATCGGTTTCCGTCCCTTGGGAACAAATTTCCTCTGCCACTCCATCCACGACGGCCCGAAGAACCTCTTCGGCCATGGGAATCGGGCTTTTGGCTCTCCCACGACCTCCGTAGTGGGTGTGCTGTCGCGCCCCAAAACTGGGACTACGACTACTCCTGTAGAGACCTAGCTCGCTGCAGCTAGTCCCATTCTCACAAACCTTTGACTTCCCAGGATGAGTCAAACACAGGAGTATATTACATTGCAACAGAGTACTAACAAAATATTAAGCAGTGTGGCCTGCTGGCCTTAATATTACATAAAGAGGATTACAATGCCTACAAGGCATTCAGGGTTTAGCAAAATATTAACTACACAGCAGAAGATAGGTGACCCTCCCACAAAAGAAGTTGACGGCAGAACAACACACATCAGGGCTCTGGCGGAACTGACGCTCCTCCTTCTGGATCCACGAAGTACTCCATTCCATCATCTTGATCAAGGTAGACTCCATCTATTGAGTTGAATGTTGCAAGGGTGAGGACTTACGTACTCAGCAAGTCATAGGTAAGAATAGATACATATAGTAGTGATGGTATGAACCTAGACTAGTCAAGAATTATGGTTGTTTATAAAATAATCTTTTACTTCCATACCTCATCTCATGGCAGCACTTTTCATAAAGTAACATCATCATTCATGTTCACTAGATTATAGCACTACCACGACACGTCGACACACGACAGCCCACGGCAGCACTCCTTATCATGACAACACATGTCATTTGGGTAATCTTGATTAAATATATTTTATTTAGAAAATAGTACTTGTGTCACACCCCGTGGATTTAATCCACCGCAGCAGACTCCTATAAACCCGGGAGCTCGGAGTATTCGAATACGTTTTTAACTCTGCAGAGAGGTACCAATTTACCCGCAAGATATTCCACTTTGAAGCCCATCCTATCAAAATGATTAGACCCCTCCTCACAACCATGTGTGAGTGGCAAGGTGGAGATAACAAGAACTTTTGTTATGTATCACTTACAATTCACCCCTGACCCTGTGGCTCTCCGCAAGACACAGTTGTGGTAGGCTGTATCCTAACCTCCACCCCTTTGCTTATTCCCATTACTGGGTCAGCGTGCTTGATCACCTTCAGTGATATGTGTGGGAGCCGTGCTCCCTGTTTATCGTGCATCACTACACATCTCATGCAGGGGTTTCATGTGTGATCCACATAATTACTTGTTCAGGCCTGTCCCATTCCAGGCTTGCGGTTAGCACGTTGTTCATGCCACTAGACGCACAACACAAGGTTCTAGTCCTTATATGCCAGTGACCAGACCATCCACAACCCTACACCTTCAGTGCCTGCACATCCTTTGCAGTCTAGCACCTCCAGTTCTACAGCCATTCCACACCATTTTTCTAGTCACGGCTAGGGGTTTTATTTCATGAATATAAGTATATAAATACATATAATAGTTCATGGCTCAAAACTTGTTTATTTCACATTTCACAGATAACCAGTCTAGTACTGCCAATTCATAAATCAATCATTCTCAATCTTTCTCATGCAATATTATCTATATTCAAGGTTATGTTTTAACAACATTTAAAATATAGGTTCAAGATGACCAAGGATACGACTTGCCTTCCGCGTCGTAAGATACAGCAGTTGATGACGGGTCAACAGCAAAATCTTCAAAGTCAGCTTCTGAATCTGCTCGACGACAAACAAACACACAATGATTACTTATAATATTAAAATGTTTTATGACTTATATGCAGAAATGCTCAACAAGAATGATTGAACTATACTGAAGATAATTTGAACTGTAAACTGAACTGAGTCGAGATTCTAGTGTTTCAAGGAATTTGGGCTAAGGATGGTGATTAGATAATCTTAGGGTTTCAGGATTACAATAGGGATAACAATTTTGTGGCTGGTTTAATCAAAACAGCGAATGTCAACAGATCGACATTCGGATCAAGGCTTTGACATAGCTTTAAGAAAAGCTAGAGTGCTTATCTCAAGTTGTGGTAGTAGAAGAAAATGTAGATCACAACTCTACAAATTCAGTGGACAAAGTGGTTTTCAAATTACACAACCAGAAGTGGGTAAACAAGGCCAATGCCACTGGCTGACAAGCTCTGGCATAGAGCTGACAATGCCAAAAACTAGGGCTTAGCATAAAATGCTGTTCAAGGGCTCAACTGATGTGCTAACTTTGTCTAGGAGGTAGGCTTGAGTAACAGGAACAAAAGTTACAATAGTATCTATGGCTGAAAATGGCTAGACAACAAGAAATCTGATGATGAACTGAGATGAACACACTGCACTAGATCATTTCTGCACACAATATTGGCAAAGCTATAACTTCCAATCTAGGCCGATCTAGGTGTCGGGCTAGAAGACAAAAATGCTCAGGAGATCAAAGCACACACACTGGACAAGGTTTCGAGGGCTGAAATGGCTGAAACAAGCTTTCCGGTGATCGGCGCCGGAGAAGAAGCTCTGGATTTGGGCATTTTCAACACAAGCCGATTGAACTCGATTCCTTGCTCTAGGAGTGATAGAAGGGTATGAGTAAGCTACTGGCGACGTCAATTTGGCCGGAGGATCGCCGGTATGGCCTAGCGACGTGAGCCAGCGACTGTCAATTTGCAAAATCGGGAATAGCTTCAAATTGGGATCAATTGATTGTTCTAAGTTCACTGGCATGCTTAAAAAGGTTCACTGATCAATTTTGTTTACAAAATCGAAAGCTAATTCGGGCTGAATTAAGCTACATTGCAGGAACAGGGAAATCGGCAATTCCGGTGATCGCCGGCGTTAGAGGTCACCGGGGAGCAATTAAATGATACTACACAGAGAGAATGAGTAGGGGAACTCACTGATGGATTTAATTCAAAGATTGATGCAGCAGGGCGTTCTGGCACCGTGAGCCTCCTCGACGGTTCGCCGGAGAAGAAAACGAAAACCAGACAATTCGAGACTTCGCTGATTTCCAGTGAGGTGTGAATGAGCTGCTGAGTGCTTGAACGTTTAAATAGGCCAGGCGAAGCTTGCAAGGGGGGAAACAGCGAAGTGATTGGCAACTGGGGATGAGACCGGTTGCGTGCTAAGCATCAGCGGCGAAGACACAGCAATAACCGGTGATGCGACGGCGACACGACTGCAACTGTCCACATTGTCGTTCATCGAGACTTTGCAAAGATGGAGCAAGCGGTGGCGACAACACTGGCGCGGCAAAGCGACATGGCGAGGAGTTGCTGACAAAAAGCCGTTGATCACGCGCGGGAGCAAGCGCTGGTCGTCGACGTTGCAGTGGCGCTGCCACGACACGGCTGGAGCGAGGACACGTGCGCAACGGCATGCACGATCAAGTTGCAGGCAAAGCTTGGCCGGCGGCGAACGTGCACGGCGCAAGGATGCAAAGCACGACGAGTACTGGTCGTGTGTACAGTTGCTGCTGCTCTGGTCGAAATAGGGCTGATTTGCAGTTTCAGGTTTTTGATTTGGACTGAATTGTAGTTTCAAATCTTGAATTTTGGACTGAAATGTAAATCTGGAATTCTGGAAGGTTTAAACTGAATTTGCTTTCACTAATCTGGTAGATATATTCAACAAAACATTTGGCAAAGATAGTTGATAAGATTTGACACATTTGAATAATTTTTGATACCACTGAAAATAGGGTAATTAGGGTAAAGTAAGATTTGAGTTTTGTCGATTTCGAATTCTGGCATTTAGGGTTTGATTTTGATATCTGCACCGAAGAGAGACTTGTGGCAAATAGCATTTTGAGAAGATTTGCTGAAGAGATTTTGAGTTTGAAGTTAATCTGGAGATTCTAGCCTTTTTGGGTTTTCAGATATCAGATAAGGACTAATTTGCGATAACTCTTGGACTGATTTGCGAAAAATGCCTAGATGGTGAAATCTGGCTGTCAACTTTTTGGATTAAGGTATTGGCATACCCTTGATTATGTTCCAGAAATAATCTGGTCTGAACTTGGTCAAGATTTAGATTAAATCTGGATTTCTGAAACTTAGGGTATTTAGGTAATATAGGATATTCTATTTTCGAAAATAGAAGGAGTTGATAATTCTGGAAGTTAGAGATAGAATTGGATCTGGGTTCTGAAGGCTTCTAAGTTTAGAATAACCGATAGATCACATCTGGACAATCTGATCTTGATTTGAGGTCACAGGTTAGATTTGGAGATTTTAGGGCTTGAGATAGATATTGATCTGGCTACTACTACTGATACATGCATGCATGCTATTGATGAAAAAGGAAATTTTCACCCCTAACTCAGGGTGTTACATGTGCCATGGCTTGTCGAGATCGCCGGGGTATTGGGTGTAGCATCTCTGTGCCAACAAACAGACATATTGAAAGGTGAAGAAACCTCTGGTCGGTCATATTTAGATGACGATTGGAAAAGTTCTCACATTATCCGAAACCCCACCCATGGTTTGGGTTTCGATAATGTGCTCCCGAGGGAGAAGAGCTTGATGGCTGCTCTCAGGGAAGAGTCTTCATCCGTCCTCATTTTCCTTCTCTTGAAGAGGACGGTATCCTCCTCTTCCTATATAAACACAACTCAATAGATGTGCACAGATTAAGGTATTGGCATACCCTTGATTGTGAGAAATCTTACCACAGTCGCTCCTTCTATCAGAAGGGGAGGTGTTGTAAGTCCAGAGGCTTCATGAGCTTCAGGCATCGGGGTTTCACCCGTAACCACAGGATTGTCAGTGGTCACGGGGCCCATTGTAGCCGTCTCTGTCCCTGCAGTCACAGACAAGATAGCCGATTTCAGGGGAAGCCGACCTCTTTGGGATACAAAAGGTCAATCGCCCTCCTCTTGCGACGAACTAGAGGTATGTCATCCTCCTCGTCCTCGCTCCCTTCACCCTATACGACGAAGAAGTAATTTCCAATCGTACTTGGGGTTACATGGGGACTGAATATCTTACCGCAGTCTTTTTTGCGGTTGTGATTTTCTTTTGTGAAGAAGCTCCTCCCAGGATCTTCTTGGGTTTCTTGGGTGCAGGGTCCTTCACTTTGTGCTTCGAAGGGGTCCTCCTCACCCTCTTTGCAGCTGGTCTCCACGAAGGACCAACGTCCTCGCTTGGACGCATTATCTCAGCAAACTTCCCCATAAGCTATATTATTCCAAATGCTTTTGGTAATACAAGACAAGTGGATGATTTACAACAAAGCTTGCTAGGAAAGCTCATACCTTTCGGCGCTCTTGTTTAAGATTGTCGCCGGCGTTAATTAAGCTCTGGGGTGAGGCGATCCTTTAGCTCCCTCCACGGTGGCGTTATACACCCGAAAGAAGTAGTTTGTCCGTTTCTCGATCTCGGACAAAGATAGAGCTATGTCACAAACAAGCATGTTAACAAATACAACATTTTTTAGTCAGTAAAAATGTATGTTTTGTTGATTAAAGGACATACCATTATTATATTCCAGGGTACTGTCCGCCATGGACTTAACTTCCCAAGCAGGATGTGCCCTTTCACGTAGGGGGCTTATCCGATTCTTCACAAAGTCACGTATGATATCACGCGCGGTCAATCCTTGCTGGACTAGGTGAAGAATTGCTTGAGCTTGTTTCTTCTGTTCTGTGCTCAGAGCAGGAATGGAGTCCAACTCACTGGCTTTCTCCTGTCGGGTGTTCGCGAACCATAATCCACTCTCCGACGGAGGGGTGCAGTAGAACCATTTCTACTACCACCAATGGAGTCCAACTCACTGGCTTTCGCCGGAGGGGTGGGAATGGGTACTCTTTCTTCTCCCTTATACGGAAGTAGATGCACCTAGCGGCATTGGCACTTTTCGACCATCCCAAAAAATAGAAGCGTCGGAAAAGCTCCACGCTTGGAAGCACTCCGACGAAGGCTTCACAGAGGTGCCGGAAAATCGCCAGAATAAGAACTGCATTTGGGTGGAGATTCACTAACTCCAGCCCATAGGGTTACAAGATTCCCCACAGAAACTCGCTTTCTGGGAATCGGAAGCCGCAGCGCATGTATTCCTCGAAGATCACCAATTCGCCCTCTTGGACGATTGGGGTTTCTTGATCTTTTTCCGCTGGCCGCCAGTTGATCAGCAGCCGTGGAGGGAGAATCTCTTCTTTCTCTAGTGCCACCAGGCTCTCTTCTGTATGGTGAATGGATCGGCTCCAGGATGCCATTTGTTGCGAAGGATTGGGAAGAAAGGTGGTGACTTTGGAGATGATGAAGATGAGGAATACAAAAGAGAGTTTTGTGCGGCGAGAAACTCTAAGGCAAATGAAGGGTTTTTGGTTGTGAAGCTTCCTTAGGAAGCTACCTTCTCGTTTTATATGCCGGAGACAACTCTTCGCTTAATATTTTATTAATTTCCCATAATGGGTGCCTTCTCTCTGGAAACCCGTTATCCACTCCCTACAGTCAATAAGGAACAAAATATATTTTCATTTTTTTTTGTTTCGAATTCGGGGGCTAGGGTGGACACAAAAACATGAAAATTTTGCAAAGATTATGGACGAAATGATCCCTCATGTCTTTTGTAAACTAATTTTTATGTGTTGATCACAATGCAATTCTGTGATCGTCTCAAGATTTGCATGATGATCGCAATGCAATTAATGTGATCACTGTAAGTGGATAATCGCAACGTATACGATTATCACTCGACTAAGGTATTATGTTCTAATCGAGGTTTCAATTCTGATCGCAATACCAGTACTGGTAGCGGCATAGCACGTCAATGCATTTCTGATCGAAAAAGTTGTTGCGAAGCCATACTTCGGATAAGTGTTTACCTGTGTATGTGTGGTCGCAAAGGCATTTTTTGTTACCATGTTTTCGCACAGAGATTGTGAAAAGTTTTAACTCGGGATTATAAGTTTTTCCTAATCCTTCTTGGTCGCAAAGGAAATTTTTATTTCTCACAATCTTTACATACAAAAGGGATACAGGCGACCAGAGCATCGACCTAATCCGAGAGAAACTTACAAAGTTCTCCTAAGGACATATTGGCTTCAGTAAGATCTACACTGACCGCCCCAAGAGAACTAGCAACTAGTCTAAGCCTATCTGCATCATCCCAGAGCAAAGAAGCACTACTATTCCTGATTGTATCCGAGAGTTCTCGCTGCTGCAGAGCGTGGTCTCTCTCTAGGCAAGTTGGTGCGCCTCTTCACGGGAGTTGTCATAACATTCTGCCAGGTGCAGAATGGCCGAAGATATTTCTTCGGTCTTCTTCTCCAGAGCCTCTTTTTCCTTCTGAAGAGTTTGTTCGAAGGAAAGAGGTTGGACCTCAGTAGGCTGGTCGCTGGGGGGCTCCAGAAATTTTCATCTCCTGCACATGTATGTGTTAGTTTTACAAGATAAAACGACCAGCAGAGGAAATGATAATAATTACCAATCCTCGCAGTAAGATTGGACGGGAGGATGAAGTGTTTCCCCATAAAATTGATCACCCAACAAAAGCTGAGGATCATCTGGTCGCGGGAATGCGACCTTCCCTCCAGAAAATTGATAACCCATCAAAAGATGGGGATCACTTGATCGCAATGGAGAAAGCTGATCAGAAGAAGGAGAAAGCCTTGAAGTAGTATTTTGGATCTCCAAAGGTGGAGATGAGGGTTCGACCTGCCGAGTTGCATGGACAGGAAGAACTACATGGGACAAGGAAGGAGAGCACAATAATGCATCCCCAACCTTTGTACCACTGGAGGATCCCTCGTCAACCTTGGGTTTCTTCCCTAGGGGAACCAGCTCTTCAGTCACCTGTGAATTCCCCAAAAACATTTTGGAAATGATCAGAATATAAAATGACAACTTGAACCAAAAGTTCCAGAAAAGACTTACCTTCGGGAAATCCTGGTCAAGTTCAGGTATCACTTCCTCTTCATCACTCTCAATCTCAATGATGTTCTTGCAGTCCTCATCTGCCATTGAGATGAAAATGGAAGAGAAGAAAAGATAGCTCTGGAAAAGACTTAGTCGAGAAAAGATTTGTGAAGTTTTAGGGCTAAAGGGTGATGGTTCGTATTGCTGAACGCCTCGAATTGTTAAAACATATTTACGGTTTTATCTTTGGTTAAAAAACAAGTCAGCAGCACTATCATTACCTGTCAAGAGCAAAGCCGAAACCCGTCTCGGGAAATAAACCACCACACGTAGTGCGCCACTAAGTGTAGAAGTTGAAGCGTCAGGTCACTTATCCGATGCAGGATTAAAATTTCAAGTAAATATGTGTAACATCCTGAGTTTTGGGGTGAAAAGTTCTTTCTTAAAAATCATGCATGCATATGTCTCTCCTAGATCAACCAAATCAGCTCCAGTTTTAGCCCTTAAATCTCCAAAATCTATCCTGTGACCCCAAGTCAAGATCTGACATTCCAGATTTGATCTATCAGTAATCCTAAACCTAAAAGCCTTCAGAACCCAGATCCAATTCTATCTCTAACTTCCAGATTTTTTCAACTCCTTTCTGTTTTCGAAAACAGAATATCTTTTACCCTAAGTTTCAGAAATCCAGATTTAATTAAAATCTTAGCCAAGTTCAGACCAGATTATCCTTGGATTATGATCAAGGGTATGCCAATACCTTAATCCAAAAAGTTGGCAGCCAGATTTCACCATCTAAACCTTTTTCGCAAATCAGTCCAAGAGTATCGCAGATCAGTCCTTTTCCAGATTTTCCAGAAGCCTAAAAAGGCAAAATGTTGCAAATCATCTCCAAATTCAAATCTGATTCAGGGAACACCTCCCAAATGCTTTTCAACACAAATTCTTCTTTTATGAGTATCTCAAAATCAAACCCTAAATCCCAGAATTCGAGATCAATAAGAATCAGACTTATTTTACCCTAATCTACTATGTTTTCAGTTCATATCAAAAATCATCCGAACATCTCAAATTTTATCTTCTATCTGTGCCAAATCAACTGTTGAATAAGTCTACCAGATTAATGCAATCAATCTCAGATTTAACCTTCCAAATCATCAGATTTACATTTCAGTCCAAATCAAGAAATCAAATATTACAAATCAGCCCAAATTCGACCAGGCCAACTACTGTGCACGACCAGAGCCTCGCTGTGATTCCTTGCGCCGTGCTCGCTCGCCGCCGGCCAAGCCTCTCCTGAAATTGTGACCGTGCATGTTGTGTGTACGTGTCTTCGCCTCAGCTAATGCCGTGGCAATGTCGCTGCAACGTCGACGACCAGCGCTTGCTCCCGTGCGCGACCAGCAGCAGCCATTGTCAGCATCTTCTTGCCACGTTGCTTACTTTGCCAGCCCTTGTCGCCACCGCCTTGCACCGCCCGACATTGTTGAGTCCCGATGAAGCAACAATGAACAGCTTTGCACCGCCTGTGCGCCGTCGCGTCACCGCTCGCCGTTGTTGCATATGCGCCCGGCAAATCTTGTCAACTGACACCAAATTCATTGCTGTTTACCCCTTGCAAGCTTCGCCCTCTGGTCTATATAAGTAGCCAACACTTGAGCGATCTTCTCATCACCAGAACTTAATCAAATCTCCAAATTACCTCTGCTGCAGTCATCTTCTCCTGCGAGTCCAGATTGAGGCCTCACGGTGCCAGCTTCACCTGCTGCACCTCTCACCAAATTAACAGCACCAGAAGGTAAAGCTCATCTCCCTCATCGTGCTGTACCAACTAATTGAATTACCTTGCATCGTATCGCCGGTGATCGCCGGAAAATCCCGATTACCCTGTTCCGGCAATGCCGGCCAAATTACTTCGAATCAGCTCTCAATCCTGTGAAGAAAGATGATCAGTGAGCCATTTCCAGCAAGCCTGTGTACTTAAATCTCCAGATTGAGCTTCAACCTAAGTTTCCCCAATTTTGAACTTCACCCGTTGCCGGCAATCGTCGCCAGGCCACACCGGCCATCCTCCGGCCAAATTGATCATGCAGGTGACTTCCTCTTACCCATCTATCACTTCCTGAGCTTGGAATTAAGTTCATTTGACCTGTATCAAAAACCCCCAAATCCCATGTCATCTTCTCCGGCACAGTTCACCGGAAATCCTTTCCCGGCCGTTTCAGCTTCATCCACTTTGTCATTCAGGTGTGCTTCAACCTTATGAGCATATTTGTCTTCTAGCCTGATCCCTAAAACTGCCCAGATTTCAAGTTACAGCTTTGCCAAGATTTTGTCCAGTGGCTTCACTGTGCTGTGTCGCCACCACTTTTCTTCATTGAATTTCATCACCTTCCAGCCATTTTCAGCTTTGGATCCTGTTGAATGATTTGCTCCTGTTATCATTGCCTACCTCCCAGACAAAATGGTGCATCATTTCGAACCCTAGATCAAAAGTTATGCCAAGCCCTAGTTTCTGGCCATGTCAGATTCAATGCCAGACTATGTCAGTCAATGGCATTAGCCCTTTTCACTTCCTTCCAGATGTACATTTTGTGCATAACTTTGTCTCTTAGATTCCTGAGGTTGTGATCTACAAATTCTTCTTCTATCACAACTTGATTTCAGCCCTTGAATTATATTTGCTGCTAAACACTAGTTTTTGACACTGTCTCAGTGCATGCCAGCCAATGGCATTGGCCTTGTTTACCCACTTCTGATTGTGCATTTTGAAAGCCACCTTGTCCACTGAATTTGTAGAGTTATGATCTACACTTTCTTTTACTGTCATAACTTGAGATAAGCTCTCTAGTTTTCCTTGAAGTTATGTCAGAGCCTTGATCCGAATGTCAATCTGCTGACATTCGCTGTTTTTGATCAAACCAACCACAAAACTGATGTTCTGATTGCAACCTTGAGATCCTAAGAGCATTTAACACCCATTCTTACCCAATTCCTTGAAACCCTAGACCCTCAACTCAGTTCAGCTTGCAATCTCAATTATCTCCAATATCGTTCAGTCACTCTTGTAAAGCATATCTGCATATAGATCCTAAAACATTTTAATATATAAGTAATATTTGTGTGTATTGTTTGGTTTGTCGTCGAGCAGATCCAGAAGCTGAGTTCGAGGACTTCGCTGTTGACCCGTCATCAACTGCTGTTTCTTACGACGCGGAAGACAAGTCATATCCTTGGTCATCTTGAACCTATGTTTTAAATGTTGCTAAAACATAACTTTGAACATAGATAATATTGCATGAGAAAGATTGGGAATGGTTGATTTATGAAATGGCAGTACTAGACTGGTTGTCTGTGAAATGTGAAATAAACAAGTTTTGAGCCATGAACTATTATATATGTATTTATATATTTATATTCATGAAATAAAACCCCTAGCCGTGACCAGAAAAATGGTATGGATGGTGGTAGCACTGGAGGTGCTAGACTGCAAAGGAATGCAAGCACTGAAGGTGCAGGGTTGTGGATGGTCTGGTGACTGGCATATAAGGACTAGAACCTTGTGTTGTGCGTCTAGTGGCATGAACAACGTGCTAACCGCAAGCCTGGTATGGGACAGGCCTGAACAAGTACTTATGTGGATTGCACATGAAACCCCTGCATGAGATGTGTTGTGATGATTGATATGGAGGCTGACTCCCACTATCACTGAAGGTGATCTGATATTTGACCCAGCAATGGGGAAATGAGTAAGGGTGGGGGTATAGCCTGCCACAACTGTGTTTCGTGAGAGATCCACAGGGTCAGGGGTGAATTGTGAGTGATACATAACAAAAGTTCTTGTTATCTTCACCTTGCCGCTCAGCATATGAAGTTAGTCAGGGGTCCAATCATTATGTTATGATAGGAAGGGCTTGAAAGTGGAATATCTTGCGGGTAAATTGGTACCTTTCTGCAGAGTTAAAAACGTATTCGAATACTCCGAGCTTCCAGGTATATAGGAGTCTGCTGCGGTGGATTAAATCCACGGGGTGTGACACAAGTATTATTTTCTAAATAAAATGTGTTAAATCAAGATTACCCAAATGACATGTGTTGTCATGATAAGGAGTGCTACCGTGGGCTGTCGTGTGTCGACGTGTCGCGGTAGTGCTATAATCTAGTGAACATGAATGATGATGTTATATTATGAAAAGTGTTGCCATGAGATGAGGTATGAAAGAAAAAGATTATTTTACAAACATCCATAATTCTTGACTAGTCTAGGTTCATATCATCACTACTATATGTATCTACTCTTACCTATGACTTGCTGAGTACGTAAATGCTCACCCTTGCAACCTACAAATCAGTAGATGGAGCGTTCAATGATCAAGATGATGGCATGGAGAACTTCTTGGATCCAGAAGGAGGAGCGTCAGTCCCGTCATTGCCCTGATGTGTGTTGTTCTACCATCCACTTCTCTTTGTGGGTGGGTCACCTATCTTCTGCTGTGTAGATATTATTTTGCTAAACCATGTATGCCGGGAAGGCATTGTAATCTTCTTATGTAATATTAAGGCCAGCATGCCACACTGCTTAACTATGATGTAAGTTACTCTGTTGCAATGTGAATATACTCCTGTGCTTGACTTATCCTGGGAAGTCAAGGGTATGTGTATGCTATGCATATATGGGGCTAGCTGCAGTGAGCTAGGTCTCTACAGGAGTAGTCGTAGTCCCAGTTTTGGGGCGTGACAATATGTCTATTCATTTTCTTCAAATTTGGGGGCTAGCTGACGAGGATTGTTACCCGAGCTAGTTCGGAATAATGCACATTTGGTTCAAGACGGGTTCCAACCAGATGAGTGTCTGGAGGTCTGTTGTTATGGTCCCAGACGACCTGAGAAGCGCGGACACAAGAATGACTTATGGTTGTAGGCTTTGCGCGGTCATGAGATCGCAGACGTTACGCAGTCAGGAGGCCACAGACAATGCACAGTCAGAACGTCATTGACTACTCTCGACCAGGATAACTCGAGATTGCTTAAGCTCTGCAACAGGCATATCCCTAGTATCGTGATGGTTCCTCCGCGTGTGAAGACAACTGGCAAGTGGTTAACATGTGTGGTTATCCCTTAATTGCACATGTTAGGCCTGCGTGGAAGTTAAGTGCGGTTATCAAAACTGCGCCCAAGCAACCGTTCAAAACCACTATGCATTGGCGCCTTTTTGATCGGTATAAAGGGAGATCGAAGATTACGACAGGAGATGAACCAAAGCTTTCATAAGTTAGTTTTAGTCGTTTTTTAGACAATCACACAGAAAATATCTTCTCCTGTGATGATCTTTTCTTCAACTTTGTAAACCTCTTTCCATACATAGTGAAATCACAATAGGACATAGGGCTATTACTCCCACCATCGAGGGCCCGAACCTGTATAAATCTCTCTGTGCCCCAACTGACATTGCTCATCATCCCTTTCCGGAGGGACACTTAGAAAGGCCTCACCACTCACAAATTCTGCATAAGATCGACTAAGGACCCCGAGTACGAATCGTCGACACTTAGTAATTAATTAACTTCCCAGCTTTGAACGTGGCACCCAATTTTCAAATTGAGTTAGCTAAGATGCTTACCTCGCGGAATTGGGCAAAGTTTGTCCGCACTAGGTCGTACATGTAGCGCAGCACATAAAACCCGCATTCCCACGAGTTTGGCTGCTGATGGCATTGAGATAATTGCATATGCGAAGACATGTTAGCTATTCTTTCCATAAACTAATTAATCACAAACTTTAAGACTTGTGACTAACTCATATTCTTTGCAAGCAATTCGGGAGCCCTGCGGTACGGCATGCCTTTCTCCAGTGGACACATAATTTTCAACAGCCCTGCATTTCAGTTAGCATTGCTGGTTAATGTGTTATCATTAGCTAGTGAGGACAAAATTTAAATCAAACATGTTAGTTACGTGTCCATATTCCCCTTGACGACATAATCGTTGGGTAACTTGTCGCGCATCGAATCTAGTTTGTACACCTTGTTCCTCCACGGATAGATCATGATGAGGACCCAGTGGCCCCTACTTTGTACGTACAAGAGAACCGCTAGCTCAAAGTATATCTCAGGTTTAACATACAGGATTGAGTTAAATTAGTATGAAATGCACTAACCTTTGGTGGTACGGCACCAGAATGAACTTCCTGTCCTGCTGCGCCATCAGCGCCCTGGAGATGTAGTGCTTACCGTGCGTGGTGTCGTGCTCTAGTATCGTGAGGCTTATTTTCTCTGGGTCGAGGAAACCCAACTTGTCACACGCGGCCTCCAATGCTAGCCTGTACATGCACCTGCATGCAAAGGACGGCATTAGTATTGCACAGAAAGTTACTACATTTCAAATGAACTACAACAATATAGGATTAGCAAATTCATAGGACTCCAGTCCGTATGATGGACAAATCGAGCTCCCGCTAGTTGAAGAGGTCGAACAGATACTCGTGTGCCACGGATATGGCCCCAGGCTCACGGTGGAACTACCCAGTCCTAAAGGGAACTAAGAAGTTCAGGTTGCGCCGAGCTCAGTGTAGGTACCACTCATGGAGGTCTCTCGTTGATCGATCCAATTTGCGCAAAGCTGCCTCCGACACGAGAGGGAATCCGTTCCTGAACCTCTACAGCTGTCCCTTTGGCTCTTTGCCCTTGCCTTTTGCCGGGGATTGAGCGCGTACCTTTGAAGGTAAGGGCAAGGTGAAGGCGGCTTTCTTCGGAGGTGAAGGGGCTTTGTTGGGAGGCGTGGATCCGCTGGTTGGGGTCGAGGCTGTCTTTGCGATGTTCAGGTCCTACGCTGGGGGCGCAGTCCCCTTGTAGTATGCCGACAGGCCACTTCAATTAATGAACACGTCTGTTAGATTTTACAAGTTGAGTGTACTGAGTAGGATGTAATCTAAAATGTGTAGGATTTACTTGCTGTATTACAACACACTTCTTGGGCCACTGTACGTAGGAGCCCACTGCCTCAACAAGTGTCTACATTTCCTACGTTGGGACATCCTCTGTCGCGCCCCGAGACTGAGACAACGACTACTCCTGTAGAGACCTAGCTCGCTGCAGCTAGTCCCATACCACAAACCTTTGACTTCCCAGGATGAGTCAAACACAGGAGTATATTACATTGCAACAGAGTACTCACAAAATATTAAGCAGTGTGGCCTGCTGGCCTTAATATTACATAAAGAGGATTACAATGCCTACAAGGCATTCAGGGTTTAACAAAATATTTAACTACGCAGCAGAAGATAGGTGACCCTCCCACAAAAGAAGTTGACGGCAGAACAACACACTTCAGGGCTCTGGCGGAACTGATTCTCCACCTTCTGGATCCACGTAATACTCCGTGCCATCATCTTGATCAAAGTAGGCTCCATCTATTGAGTTGAATGTTGCAAGGGTGAGCACTTACGTACTCAGCAAGTCATAGGTAAGAGTAAGTACATATAGTAGTGATGATATGAACCTAGACTAGTCAAGAATTATGGATATTTGTAAAATAGTCTTTTCCTTTCTCATCTCATCTTATGGCAGCACTTTTCATAATATAACATCATCAATCATGTGTAACACCCCTGTTTTCACTAAACCCTGAAATAGCCAAAATCCACATCTGGACCCCAAACCCTAATCTGCTTCAGCCATTCCCTTCTAAATGTTGTTCAGAGCATTTTTCCCTTCGGGACCATCTCCAAAATCTCACCCTAAAGCTGAGTTTCAAGCCCTGCCATTCTAAAACTCTAATTACCCTATTTTACCCTAAACAGCTTTTCCCCAATTTTATCGAAACCCTTCAGATCTTGCCTGATCTTACCAAACTTTGGCCAGTTAAGTTCTATTAATCTTTTGCAACTTAGCTGCGAAATCAGATTTCAGATCGGACCCTCAGATCTCCAGATGTGCAATCAAGTCCATTTCCTATTCAAACTTTCCTCACAGAACAGCCCCTGGAGTAAGTTCCAAAATTGCAAATCGGCCCAAGCATTCTTTTCAGGTCCATTCGACCAGCCCCTGGTCGTTGCCACGACTAGTGCACGAGCCACCGTTGCCGCGCCGTGTTCTCGCCGTGTTTGCTCACCGCCGGCGACCGCCTCTTGTCGCCTGTGTTGTGAGCTGCCGTGCCACCCCTTGCGCACGTGCCAGCACAGTTGCATCGCCTTGCCCAGCGGTTAAACGGCCGCGCTCCCGTAGCGTTTCGCGCGCGCGCTCCCGTTGACGTGTCATTGCCGGAGCCTTGCTGTTGCCTCCGCATCTGCGCCGTTCCAGGTGAAGTTCCAATGCAACTGGCAAAGCTGCAGCACCGCCTGAGCGCGATCGCATCGCCGTCACCGTCGTTGCGCCTGCGCCCGACAAACTTCTCCCCGGCGCAAGCAACCTCTGTCGCGTTTTCCCTCGCAAGCTCCGTCCCCGTGCCTATTTAAACCCCCTCAGTGCTGTGAAGAAGCACAACCTCAAGACTTAGCCAAATTCCCAGTTAATTTCTCACCGCCGTCGAGTTTGCTTTCTTCTCCGGCGAGCAACCTCTGGAGCTCACGGTGCCAGCCCAATTCACTGCATCATTCTTCAAACCAAAGCCACCAGTGAGTTCCCCTCTTTCCCCTGTTCGTGTCGTAGCACCCAATTGCACCCCGGCGAACCTTAACGCCGGTGATCACCGGAAAGCTCAAAACCCCTGTTCCTGCAATGCTACCTGATTTAATCCAAATTAGCCTTAGCACCAGTAGAAGAAATTAATCAGCATACTCTTTTTAGCAAGCCTACCAATCTGGTTTTCAAAATCGAGCTGAGATCATAGCTCTTCCCAAATTGCGCGCCACCAGTAAACCGGCTCTCGTCGCCAGGCCACGCCGGTGATCCTCCGGTCAAATTGACCCCTCCAGTAGCCTTGCTGTGCCCTAGAGATCATTCCCAAGCTTGGAATTGAGCTCATTCGCCCTGAATCGAAAACCCCCTTTGTCCAGTGTCGTCTTCTCCACCGCCGGTCGCCGGAATTTGTTCCCGGCCGATCCAGCCGACACCACCTTGTCCCTTAGCTTCGCCTCACCTCCCTGAACAATTCTTTCCACTAGCCCGACACCTGGATTTGCCTAGATTGTGAGTTATGCCTATGCCAAGATCACTGTCCAGTAGCTCAGTTCATGTCCAGGCCACCGTAGTTCATCACCAGATTTGGCCACCCTCCGGCCATTTCCAGCCCTAGTGCCTGTTGAGTAATTTATTCCTGTTAGTAATGCCTACCTCCCAGACAAAGTGGTGCATCAATTGGAGCCCTGGATCAAAAGTTAAGCCATGCCCTAGTTTCTGGCCATGTCCAGCACTATGTCAGTGCATGTCAGCCACTGGCATTAGCCTTGTTTGACCCTTCTGGTTGAGCAATTGAAATGCCACCTTGTCCTTTAGATTCCTGGAGTTGTGTTCTACAACTTTCTCTACTATCACTTCTCCAGAAAGCCATCCTAAGATCAGTTCGAAGCTATGCCAAAGCTATGAACTGAATGTCGACCCCTCGACGTTCAATCCTTTTTAGCCGTTTCTTCGACCAGAGCCCTTGTGACCTTGCCCTAACCTTTTCCCCTGCATGCATGACTTATTTACTTAATACTTTCTTTAGAAACTATTTTCAGTATGCTTATGTGGTATGTGTTTGTGTGTTGGTTGATTGCCGCAGAGTCAGAAGCTGAAGGAGCGGAAGAAGTCTTTGAAGATCCGTCTGAGTTTTTAGACCCAACATTGCAAGGCAAGCCTCATTCCTTTGATCATGTCTCACCCAATATTTTCATATGAAGTATATTCACTCTTTCATACTATGCATGCTTATTTGAAATACAAGTTATGTTGGAATGACATGAGTAGATATTACCTAATGAATCATGAAACCCCTTTTTGTTATTGAACCTTCGTATATATGCTTTTGTCACCCTAGAATTCATATACCGAATATCCACATTAAACTCGGAATGGTCAAATACATGAGAAGTTATGATGAAAACCGTTTTGTTAAGAAAACTGATAAAAGGGATCAGTAGTGAGGATTGGTTTGAATGGAGAGGGTGCGGTGCGCACCAGGGAATGTGAATGCTCCTCACTATTGGTTCATAAGGACAAGAACCTTGTGCTGTGTCTCTATACGAATTGTAAACGTACCAACCACTTGCCTGGTATGGGACAGGCACAACTTAGTAGCTTTTTGGTATTAGCAGTTCCCTGCATGGTTTGACGATCTGGTTTCTCGCGTGGAAACTGGAAGGCCAAGGTTCGGCCATGAGTGATGTGAGTTCAGAAAAATAATAAGAGGAAAAGGCGTAAAAGAAGGAAGGCGCCCTAGACCTGATTAAGCCGTGAGCGGCTGTAATCTTAAATGGTCGTATGTCTCGCGTGGACATAGACCAAGGCTATGTGTCCTGCGGGAACATAGACCAGAGAGGCTAGGAAGTAAGGCAGTGGGGAAGACCCACAACGGTACTTGAGACTTAACTGTCTATTTACCGGGCAGGGATAATGTTAATACTGAACTGTAAAAGCGTTGTGTGATCTCGGCCTTGTCACATGTGTATAAGTCACATGAAGCTGATCCGACTTGAAAGCCGAGTGAACCAGTGGATTTAAAAAGAGGTACACCTTTGCAAAGTGTAAAAGAAGTATCAGATACTCTGTACTCCCAGGTTCAGGAGTCTTTTCGTAGTGGATGTTATCCATGGGTTATAGCACAAGTAATGTTTTGGAATGTTTTCATAATACGGTTAACAAAGTAGTGACTCATGGGAGACCACTACATCTAATGTTTTATTGAAAACCTGTTTAATGTTTAAAGTATCATTTTCATGACAAAGTACTGTTTTACTGAACAAATGACTTGGAAATCTACATATCTTTACCCTTATGAAACTAAAACCCCAGAATCATATGTTTCACCCTCATGTAAGTACAATTACAATAATCCCCGGAATGAGTGCTGCTGAGCACCAAGTGCTCACCCTTGCATTTATATCCAACTGTAGAAGAGGGATTCGAGGATCCCGATTCCTTCAGTTATGAGTTCCTGGCAGAAGATGGAAGTGCCCCGGACGAGCCCACGTTCTAGAAGGATTGCGCACCAAGTCAAGTCAGATGTGGGAGGAGCCACTCCAACCTCGCTGCGGATGGAAGTCAAGCTTTTTGTCGTTGCTTTGTGTTTTATGTTGTGTGTTCGGTACTTGGATACCGAGTCTGGTTCTGATAAACTAGTTATTTTCTTAGCAACTCTACTTAGCACCATTTTCGGTGCTTTGGCTATGTAATATTGGCCTTGTTGGCCTGATACTTGTTTAATGTTATTACTATGCTTGTGTGGTTTGGAGCACATGTGACATCCTGCTGTGTGTAACCTACCTGGGCGCTTACCAAGGTGATCCTCAAATGGGGGTCTCACAGCGAATGGTATCAGAGCATGAAGCTTGACTGTAGGTCGTGACCCTTACTAGAATGGACATCCCTAAAGTAGAGAATCGCTAGATTATTTAGTAAAAATCTAATTGTGAAAAACCTAATTTGTTTAAGAAAAGCATAATGAGTATTATTTGAAAATTTTCAAAACCGTTTTCCTACTTTTAAGTGTTCCGTGTCTCATCATCGCAGATGGCCCCTGGTAAGAAGCTGATTCACGGAGACAAGTTGGGATCATGGGCGTTGATGCTTTGGATGATGTTGCAATTTCTGGGAGCAAGAGACAATCAGCGACCCGTATACTACGTCCGTCGAGAAGAAGTAGATGGTAGACCTTTTGGTTTCCGTGCCTCGGTGATTGTGTACGAGATTCCAGAGATCTGGAGAGGATCAACAAGAAAGGAAGCTCGTAGAGAAGAAGAAGAAGATGCTATCCAAGACGCTGCTCGTCGTGCTATAGGTACCATCCGCCAGCTGTACGATGACTTTCTTATAGGTTCTCCTTTCTGTTTTGTACCCTACCAAGTTCCCGGATCGGATCGTCGAACTGTTCATTCCTCCACCAATCAGAGAGACGCCATCCTGACCAAAACCAGAGATGTAGTCCAAGTCTTGGAGTCGAGCTACACTCGGTTGTTGCGTGAGCATGAGAATGCTCGGGATGACCGTCACTATCTCGAAGGAGCGCTTGCGAAGGTTCGCTCAGAACTCCAAGAGAAAGAAAAACAGATTCAGGAGTTGGCTGAACCTAGCAGAGCACGAGAAGTCGAAGACGAAGGATCGGTGAACAAGAAGAACCGCTTGAAGATAAGACTCACAGCCCGCAAGAGTGTGGGAAGACCTAGGGATTACCTGGGTTATTTCACGCCTGCTTCGCGTGGCATTGTGATCAACACCCCTGCACCAGAATATCCTACTCTCGCGAAAGGAAAGGAAGTCCCTGAAGGCAAAGGAAAAGAGATTGCTACATGCAACACCAACGATTCATCTGAGGAAGAAGAGGACAATGACATGCAATGGGACCCTATGGATGCTGACGAAGATCAAGAAGAGGAAGACCCTGAAGAAGTGGAACCTTGCAGTTCTTCCAAGACCGACAGGAGATCCTAGTTTTCTCTTCAGCTTGACCCTTCTGCTCTAACCCTTGTAATCGTTAGTCTTTAGCTCTTGGTGTGGTAGCTGCTTGTTTGTATTGTTTGTGGGTAACTCTAAGGTTGTAAAGGTGAAAACCTTATATCTTTTGAAAACCTTCGAAAATGACAATTGCATGTTCCAATCCAATCTCTTGGATTGATCTTTTCTTTCAGCTTATGTTCAATCTGTGCTCTCTTGAATTCGTAGTCTTGTCTCAATTATCTTGTCAGAACAGAATGGTGAACACCAGAGGTAGAATCCAAGGCTCGGAAGAAGCCCCAAGGAACACATCAACGAGAAGGACTAGAGATGACTCAGATCAGCCAAATTCATCGACCTCAGTACCGCAAGGAGGAAATCTGACGGAAATATTAATATGGATGGAGCAAAACAGACAGAGATCTGCAGAGGTACAGAGTCAAATTCTGGAACAGTTGATGCAAAACTCCGCAACACGACGCGAGGAAGGTTCGAACATTGGAGCAAGACTGACAGACTTTCAAAAGACGCGTCCTCCAACTTTCTCCTGCACTGAAGACCCGATTGTGGCAGACGATTGGTTAAGAGAAATTGAGAGGAAATTGGATACTGTCAGGTGTAATGACGAAGAGAAGCTGCTGTATGGACCGCATCAGCTCACAGGATCGGCTGCAGCATGGTGGGAAAATTACAAGACGGTACACCCTAATCAGAATTCCATTACCTGGAATGAATTCAAGGAACAGTTCCGTAAATACCATGTCCCCAAAGGAGCTATTCAAGCCAAACGCAGAGAATTCTTGAATTTAAGGCAAGGAGGAAGGACGGTGAAGCAGCATTTGCATGAATTCATCAAATTGGCCAGGTATGCACCTGAAGATATCATGACAGAAGAGCGGAAGATCGACAGATTTTGCGAAGACCTACAAAACTCATACCAGTATCACTTGTCAACGCACGAGTTCACGGACTTCCAAGTCCTTGTGAATCGAGTGCTCAAAATGGAGGAGAAAAGAGGCATAGTAGAAGAAGACCGCAAGAGGTAAAGTATAGCATACCCTTTTCAAGGAAATTCTAGCCGAGGAAGACCAGCGCCATATGCCAGAGCCGCTTTCAGACAACCCGCACCTCCAAGACCCCAGAGGACTTCATCACCAACAACTCTAACATGTCCCGGATGCAAAGGGAGTCACCTCTATAGAGATTGCACACTGAAGAATGCAGAATGTTTCCATTGTGGCAGAAGAGGACACCACAGAGAGACTTGTCCACTTCGGCATTTGCCTCCCAGCGTTGCTAAAGCTCAGGCAGCCAAATCCCCTGCACCTGCACGAACTATTGCCAGAGGAGCACCACAAGCCAGAGGAGGAAGATTCCAAACCAACAGAGGGAGAGGAACACCAACCGCCGGAGGAAGACTCAACTTCGTGACTGCTGCAGAAGCAGGAGAGGCAACTGACGTCGTGATCGGTAGACTCTTGATCTCCTCTCAGATTTCAGTTGTTTTATTTGATCCCGGTGCAACTCATTCATTCATGTCAAAAGATTGCTTGTTGGGTAATAACTTGCCTGTGGTTGCTTTAGAGCATCCTATCATCATTCAGTCACCTGGTGCTAGGATGATTGTTAATTCTATCTGTAGAAATGTTGCCTTCTGTATCGGCAATCTAGAATTCCTGGCAGACATGCTAGTTCTAAACCTTCAAGGATTGGATGTCATTCTTGAAATGGATTGGCTGGCCAAGCATAAGGGATTGATGGATTGTGAGAAGAAAACAATCACCCTGACAAATGCCATTGGAAAGCAAGTCACATTTCATGCAGACAGAACTCCAATCTGCGACCACCTGCAGAGATTGAACTGCATTGAAGAAGTGAAGCTTGAAGAGGTACCGATTGTCAATGAGTACCCAGAAGTCTTTCCAGAAGAACTTCCCGGATTGCCACCAGATAGGGATATAGAGTTCACCATTGAACTGAAACCCGGATCTGCTCCGTATGCTAGGAAGTTGTTTCGGATGACAGGTCATGAGCAAGAGGAACTGAAGAAGCAGATAGCTGAATTGGAAGAAAAAGGATTCATCAGATCAAGCTCATCACCATGGGGAGCCCCAGTGCTCTTTGTTAAGAAGAAGGATGGTAGCATGCGACTTTGCATAGACTACCGCAAGCTAAATGACATGACCATTAAGAATAAATACCCCTTACCAAGGATAGATGACCTTTTTGACCAGCTCAGGGAAGCGAAAGTGTTCTCAAGAATAGACCTGAGATCGGGATACCATCAATTAAGGATCCGAGAACAGGACATCCCTAAAACTGCTTTCGTGACCAGATATGGGTTGCATGAGTTTACAGTGATGCCCTTCGGATTAACTAATGCACCCGCGGTATTCATGAATCTAATGAATAAGATCCTCATGGAATTCCTGGATAAGTACATCATTGTATTTGTGGATGATATCCTTGTCTATTCTAAGACAGAGGAGGAGCACGCACATCACCTGAGGATAGTGCTACAGAAACTGGCAGATCACCAGCTATACGCCAAGTTTAGCAAATGTGCTTTTTGGCTGAAGAAGATCTCTTTCTTGGGACACATCATCTCAGGAGAAGGAATATTTATGGATCCGTTGAAGATACAAGCTGTTACTGAGTGGAAACAACCTGAAACCGCAACAGAAGTTAGAAGTTTCTTGGGATTAGCGGGATATTATCGAAGATTTGTAGAAGGATTCTCGAAGATCACCAAACCGCTGACCCAGTTACTGAACAAAAACGCCTCTTTTAATTGGACCGAGGAGTGCGAAAGAAGTTTTGAGGAACTGAAGAAAAGACTGACAACTGCACCAATCCTGATACTGCCGGACGTCAAAAAGGATTTTCAAGTCTTCTGTGACGCCTCCAAACAAGGATTAGGATGTGTATTGATGCAAGAAAGGAAAGTGATAGCTTATGCATCAAGACAACTACGACCTCATGAGGAGAATTATCCAACACATGATTTGGAGCTAGCTGCGGTTGTACATGCACTGAAGATATGGAGACACTACCTACTAGGCAGTAAATGCGAAATTTATACGTATCATAAGAGCCTGAAGTATATCTTCACGCAACAGGAATTGAATATGAGGCAGAGAAGATGGCTAGAACTGATCAAAGATTATGATCTAGAGATCCATTATCACCCGGGAAAAGCCAATGTAGTAGCTGATGCTTTGAGCAGGAAGTCTCGTTACAACCAGATAACCCAGCTAGAAGTGCCGACACAACTGATCAAGGACTTCGAAAGGCTGCAATTGGAATTAGTAGACCAAGGAACCATCACTACCCTGAAGATGGAATGTGAGTTGAAGGATAAGATCCGACAAGCTCAAGCGATTGACCCAGACCTTCAAGAGATGAAGGAGGACATGAAGAGCAAAGATACAACCAACCTTCGAGAAGATGAACAGGGAATTCTATGGTACGATGACCGTATCTGCATTCCAAATGACAATGAGATCAAAGGCCTGATCATGCAAGAAGCTCATCAAACCCCATATTCCATACACCCAGGCAGCACCAAAATGTATAAGGACTTGAAGAAAAATTTTTGTTGGAAAGGAATGAAGAGAGAAATTGCCAAGTTTGTCGCAGTTTGTGACACATGCCAAAAAGTGAAAGCAGAACATCAAAAGCCTGCGGGACCGCTACAACCTCTACAAATCCCAGAGTGGAAGTGGGATGAAATCGGAATGGATTTTATTGTGGGACTACCAAGGACGAGAAAAGGATTCGATTCTATATGGGTCAAGTAGATAGATTAACAAAGGTAGCACATTTTCTCCCAGTGAAGACCCTATATACAGCTAAGGATTTAGCAGAGTTGTATCTCAGCAGAATAGTTGTCCTACACGGAGTGCCGAAGGCTATCGTTTCCGACAGAGGAGCCCAGTTCGTTTCAAGATTTTGGCAAGAGTTGCAGAAAGCCCTGGGCACAAAGTTAAAGTTCAGTACCGCTTACCACCCTCAAACTGGAGGTCAGACTGAAAGGGTAAACCAAATTTTGGAAGACATGTTGAGGGCTTGTGTTTTGGATTATGGAGACTCTTGGGAGTTATTTCTACCTTATGCAGAGTTCACATACAACAACAGTTTCCAAGCAAGCCTACAAATGGCACCATATGAAGCTCTATATGGAAGAAGATGCCGCACGCCACTGTATTGGATAGAAATTGGTCAAAAACAACATCTAGGACCCCAGTTAGTAGAAGAAGCCACAGCCCATGTCAGGATCATACAAGAAAAACTGAAAACAGCTCAATCTAGACAGAAAAGCTATGCAGATAATCGTAGAAGAGAGCTATCATTTGAAGAGGGCGATTATGTGTATCTCAAGGTTATGCCATACAAAGGAGTTCGAAGATTCCAGATGAAGGGAAAGTTAAAACCTAGATATGTGGGACCATATCGAATTCTGGAAAAGCGAGGTGAAATGGCATACAAGTTGGAATTGCCACCAGAACTGAGCGGAATTCATGACGTATTTCATGTGTCTCAGCTGAAGAAATGCTTGAGAAAGCCAACAGAACAGATTTCTCCTGCAGAGATTGAGATTCAACCAGACTTATCTTGTCAAGAATACCCTGTCAGAATTCTGGAAACCAGAGAGAAAGTGCTGAAGTCAAGAACCCTCCGATTCTGTAGAGTCCAGTGGAACAATCACTCAGAGGAGGAGTCAACTTGGGAAAAAGAAGAAGATCTCCGACGAGAATTTCCCTTCCTATTCTCTGACCTGCCCTAATCTCGAGGACGAGATTGTTTCTAAGGTGGGTAGATTTGTAACACCCCTGTTTTCACTAAACCCTGAAATAGCCAAAATCCACATATGGACCAAAAACCCTAATCTGCTCCAGGCCACCGTAGTTCATCACCGGATTTGGCCACCCTCCGGCCATTTCCAGCCCTAGTGCCTGTTGAGTAATTTATTCCTGTTAGTAATGCCTACCTCCCAGACAAAGTGGTGCATCAATTGGAGCCCTGGATCAAAAGTTAAGCCATGCCCTAGTTTCTGGCCATGTCCAGCACTATGTCAGTGCATGTCAGCCACTGGCATTAGCCTTGTTTGACCCTTCTGGTTGAGCAATTGAAATGCCACCTTGTCCTTTAGATTCCTGGAGTTGTGTTCTACAACTTTCTCTACTATCACTTCTCCAGAAAACCATCCTAAGATCAGTTCGAAGCTATGCCAAAGCTATGAACTGAATGTCGACCCCTCGACGTTCAATCCTTTTTAGCCGTTTCTTCGACCAGAGCCCTTGTGACCTTGCCCTAACCTTTTCCCCTGCATGCATGACTTATTTACTTAATACTTTCTTTAGAAACTATTTTCAGTATGCTTATGTGGTATGTGTTTGTGTGTTGGTTGATTGCCGCAGAGTCAGAAGCTGAAGGAGCGGAAGAAGTCTTTGAAGATCCGTCTGAGTTTTTAGACCCAACATTGCAAGGCAAGCCTCATTCCTTTGATCATGTCTCACCCAATATTTTCATATGAAGTATATTCACTCTTTCATACTATGCATGCCTATTTGAAATACAAGTTATGTTGGAATGACATGAGTAGATATTACCTAATGAATCATGAAACCCCTTTTTGTTATTGAACCTTCGTATATATGCTTTTGTCACCCTAGAATTCATATACCGAATATCCACATTAAACTCGGAATGGTCAAATACATGAGAAGTTATGATGAAAACCGTTTTGTTAAGAAAACTGATAAAAGGGATCAGTAGTGAGGATTGGTTTGAATGGAGAGGGTGCGGTGCGCACCAGGGAATGTGAATGCTCCTCACTATTGGTTCATAAGGACAAGAACCTTGTGCTGTGTCTCTATACGAATTGTAAACGTACCAACCACTTGCCTGGTATGGGACAGGCACAACTCAGTAGCTTTTTGGTATTAGCAGTTCCCTGCATGGTTTGACGATCTGGTTTCTCGCGTGGAAACTGGAAGGCCAAGGTTCGGCCATGAGTGATGTGAGTTCAGAAAAATAATAAGAGGAAAAGGCGTAAAAGAAGGAAGGCGCCCTAGACCTGATTAAGCCGTGAGCGGCTGTAATCTTAAATGGTCGTATGTCTCGCGTGGACATAGACCAAGGCTATGTGTCCTGCGGGAACATAGACCAGAGAGGCTAGGAAGTAAGGCAGTGGGGAAGACCCACAACGGTACTTGAGACTTAACTGTCTATTTACCGGGCAGGGATACTGTTAATACTGAACTGTAAAACCGTTGTGTGATCTCAGCCTTGTCACATGTGTATAAGTCACATGAAGCTGATCCGACTTGAAAGCCGAGTGAACCAGTGGATTTAAAAAGAGGTACACCTTTGCAAAGTGTAAAAGAAGTATCAGATACTCTGTACTCCCAGGTTCAGGAGTCTTTTCGTAGTGGATGTTATCCATGGGTTATAGCACAAGTAATGTTTTGGAATGTTTTCATAATACGGTTAACAAAGTAGTGACTCATGGGAGACCACTACATCTAATGTTTTATTGAAAACCTGTTTAATGCTTAAAGTATCATTTTCATGACAAAGTACTGTTTTACTGAACAAATGACTTGGAAATCTACATATCTTTACCCTGATGAAACTAAAACCCCAGAATCATATGTTTCACCCTCATGTAAGTACAATTACAATAATCCCCGGAATGAGTGCTGCTGAGCACCAAGTGCTCACCCTTGCATTTATATCCAACTGTAGAAGAGGGATTCGAGGATCCCGATTCCTTCAGTTATGAGTTCCCGGCAGAAGATGGAAGTGCCCCGGACGAGCCCACGTTCCAGTAGGATTGCGCACCAAGTCAAGTCAGATGTGGGAGGAGCCACTCCAACCTCGCTGCGGATGGAAGTCAAGCTTTTTGTCGTTGCTTTGTGTTTTATGTTGTGTGTTCGGTACTTGGATACCGAGTCTGGTTCTGATAAACTAGTTATTTTCTTAGCAACTCTACTTAGCGCCATTTTCGGTGCTTTGGCTATGTAATATTGGCCTTGTTGGCCTGATACTTGTTTAATGTTATTACTATGCTTGTGTGGTTTGGAGCACATGTGACATCCTGCTGTGTGTAACCTACCTGGGCGGTTACCAAGGTGATCCTCAAATGGGGGTCTCACATCATGTTCCCTAGATTATAGCACTACCGCGACACGTCGACACACGACAGCCCACGGCAGCACTCCTTATCATGACAACACATGTCATTTGGGTAATCTTGATTTAAACATATTTTATTTAGAAAATAGTACTTGTGTCACACCCCGTGGATTTAATCCACCGCAGCAGACTCCTATAAACCCGGGAGCTCGGAGTATTCGAATACATTTTTAACTCTGCAGAGAGGTACCAATTTACCCGCAAGATATTCCACTTTCAAACCTTTCCTATCATAACAAAATGATTGGACCCCTGACTCACTTCATACTGTGAGCGGCAAGGTGGAAATAACAAGAACTTTTGTTATGTTTTCCTCACAATTCACCCCCGACCCTGTGGCTCTCAGCGAGGCACAGTTGTGGCAGGTTGTATCCAAACCTCCACCCCTTTGCTTATTCCCATTACTGGGTCAGCGTGCTTGATCACCTTCAGTGATATGTGTGGGAGCCGCGCTCCGTGTTTATCGTGCATCACTACACATCTCATGCAGGGGTTTCATGTGCGATCCACATAATTACTTGTTCAGGCCTGTCCCATACCAGGCTTGCGGTTAGCACGTTGTTCATGCCACTAGACGCACAACACAAGGTTCTAGTCCTTATATGCCAATGACCAGACCATCCACAACCCTGCACCTTCAGTGCCTGCATTCCTTTGCAGTCTAGCACCTCCAGTGCTACAGCCATCCATACCATTTTTCTGATCACGGCTAGGGGTTTTATTTCATGAATATAAGTATATAAATACATATAATAGTTCATGGCTCAAAACTTGTTTATTTCACATTTTATAGATAATCAGTCTAGTACTGCCAATTGATAAATCAACCATTCTCAATCTTTCACATGCAATATTGCCTATATTCAAGGTTATGTTTTAGCAACATTTAAAATATAGGTTCAAGATGAACAAGGATATGACTTGCCTTCCGCGTCGTAAGATACAGCAGTTGACGTCGGATCCGCAATGAAGTCCTCGAACTCGGGCTCTTGATCTGCTCTCCAATCAAACAAACAACCAATAATCATAATCTTTTCCATACATTATTATACTTTATGCAAAGATGCAAAGATGAAGTCTTGATGATTCTGAAATGATTGGGTTTAGAGGCTGATTAGGGTTAAGTTAAGGAAACCAATGTTAAGATTAGCTTTCAAAGGTTTACAAGGTTCCAAATGTCTCAAAATATCAGAATGATATCAAGGTTGCGACTGGTTCGCTCAAAAACAGCGAACGTCTTTAGGTCGACATTCGGTTCAAAGCATCGACATAGGGTTGATGAATGATAGAGGGGTTATCTCAACTTGTGGTAGTAGAATAAAATGTAGATCACAACTCTACAAATTTAGTGGACAAAGTGGTTTTCAATTTACACAACCAGAAGTGGGTAAACAAGGCCAATGCCATTGGCTGGCATAGCCTGGCATTAATCTTGACATGGCCAGAAATTAGGGCTTAGCATAACTTTTGATCTAGGGCCCCAAATGATGCACCACTTTGTCTGGGAGGTAGGCATTGATAACAGGAATAAATCATTCAATAGGATCTAGGGCTGAAAATGGCTGGAAAGCAAGAAATTTGATGATGAACAGAGATGAACTGGTTGCACTGGAGCAGTTCTGGACAAGATCTTGGCATGGCTGTAACTTCCAATCTAGGCCGATCTAGGTGTCGGGCTAGAAGAAAAAAATACTCAGGAGACTAGGGCACATCTAAATGACAAGGTTTCGAGGGCTGAAAATGGCCGGGATAACTTTTCCGATCATCGTCGCCGGAGAAGAGACACTGCCAGTTGGGGGTTTCTGCTACAGGCCGAGAGAACTAAATTCCTTGCTTGGAGAATATCTAGGAGGTATAGGGAAGCTTCTGGTAACATCAAATTGACCGGAGGATCACTGGAGAAGCCTGGCGACGATCGCCGGTTTTCTGGTGAAGCTCGGTTTAGGGAAAAGCTTCGAATGATGTTTAATTAGGGATTCTAAGCTTACAGGCTTGCTTGAAATAACCCACTGATCAATTTTGTTTACAGGATCGAGGGCTAATTCGGGGTAAATTGGCCAGCATTGCCGGAACAGGGCATCTTCGACTTTCAGCCATTTCCGGCGATCATCGGCGTTAGAGTCCACCGGAGAACAATTAAATGCTATCACACAGAGAGGATGAGTAGGGGAACTCACTGATGTTGTTAATTTGGCAGGAAATTAAGTGTAGAGCGCTGGCACCGTGAGCCTCCTCGACGGCTCGCCGGAGAAGAAAACGAAAACAGCAAATTCTGGAACTTGGCTGGTTTCTGGTGAAGTGTGGAGAAGCTGCTGCACACAGTAGGGTTTAAATAGGCCAGGCGAAGATGACGAAGGGGAACAACGAAGTGATTGACTGCTGGTGATGAGGTTGCTTGCGTGCTGGACATCAGCGGCGAAGACACAGCGAAGAACGGTGATGCGACGGCGACAAGCCTTCAGCTGATCACAATGTCGCTTCATCGGGACCTGGCGAAGCTTGTAGCAAGCGGTGGCGACAAGTACTGGCGCGGCGAGGCTACGTGGCGATGGATTGATGACAAAGTTGCTGCTGATCGCGCGCGGGAGCAAACGCTGGTCGTCGACGTAGCAACGACGCTGCCACGGTGACGGCTGAGGCAAGGACACGTGCGTACTGGCATGCACGGTCACAAGTGCGGCGAAGCTTGGCCGGCGGCGAACGTGCACGGCGCAAGAACCCACGGCGAGTCCTGGTCGCGTACAGCAAACGGCCTGGTCGAATGCTGCTGTTGACCTGGTCGAAAATGGATTCATTTGCAATTTCAATTCTTTGAGTTTTGGACTGATCTGTAAATCTAATGATTCGGAAGGTCTGTTCTGAATTTGATTATGCTATTTTGGCAATCTTTATTCCACAGATGATTTGGCAAGGATTGAAAATGAAATTTGGCACATTTGGATAGCTTTTGATACAAACTGAAAATAGGGTAATTTAGGGTAAATTAGATTTGAGTTTTGTCGATTTCGAATTCTGGCATTTAGGGTTCGATTTTGATATCTGCACAGAAGAGAAACTTGTGGCAAATAGCAATTAGGAAAGATCTGCTGAAGAAATTCTGAATTTAGAGTTAATCTGGAGATTTTAGTCTTTTTAGGTTTTCAGATATCAGATAAGGACTAATTTGCGATAAGTCTTGGACTGATTTGTGAAAAAGGTTTAGATGATAAAATCTGGCTGTCAAGTTTTTAGATTAAGGTATTGACATACACATGATCATATTCCAGAAATAATCTGGTCTGAACTTGGTCAAGATTTGGATTAAATCTGGATTCTGAAACTTAGGGTATTTAAGTAATATAAGGTATTACTGTTTTCGAAAACAGAAGGAGTTGATAATTCTGGGAGTTAGGGATAGAATTGGATCTAGGTTCTGAAGACTTTTAAGTTCAGAGTAACTGATAGATCACATCTGAACAATCTGATCTTAATTTGAGGTCATAGGATAGATTTTGCAGATTTTAGGGCTTGAGATAGAAACTAATCTGACTAATACTACAGATACATGCATGCGTGCCATTTGTGAAAAAGGAAATTTTCACCCCTAACTCAGGGTGTTACATCCTCCCTAGACGGATATACGAATCCATTGGCAACCACTGCCTGCCAGTCGCCTAGGTGAGTCAGTAGGCTGCAACTCTCCAGCTTCTACAAATTTGTAACAATTAAAATAGGTTAGCGAAACAACTCTAACAGAACGGCAGTGGCATCAACTTAAGTGTACAGCTAAAGGTTTACAATACCTCAAGTAGATCCACTGGATCCGTGAGGACCTTCGAAGAGCAACTGCTCATCCGACACTGTGGGGTACTGTCGCCCTGGGGAGCTGCATCTGCACTCTTGGCCATCAATGCATGTTTCAGCTGTCCAAACTCTTCCCTCATATATGCGAACGTGGACTCGACCTCAGCCTGCACCTCAGCCTGTATCTCCACCCGTACCTCAGCGCATATCTTCTCGGAGAGCTCCGCTTCCTTCTCCTTCCAGGAGCGGGTCTTCTTCCTCAGTGGAGCCGGATCTGCGAAACTGGCCTTCCATGACACTATGACTCCGACGGTCTGTGTCCCCCCAGGATGCTCCTTATTTCCTAGAGCCCGGGTGAGGATGTCGTTCTCCCTCTGCGGGGTAAACAATCCCTCCATTGCCTCCTTCTCAAAAGAGATCTGTTACATTTAAAGCTACCTTGTGAGACAAATAGATATATACACTTGTGCGCACACGGTTTACGAGGTTAGCCAACTTACCATTCGCTTCACAACCTCGGCATCCCTAGGGTTTGGGACCACGGACCCTCTCCCCCCCCACCACTGCTTGCACCTCACATCCTGGATATCAGAGAGCGGAAACTCAGGGGAGTTGACGACAGAATTTTGCTCATCTTCCTTCCTCCACTGCTCCTCCTTCCCTACATAGCCCCGGGATGAATTACTCCCATACCTACTCCGATATGAAGGGGTACTTCTCGCAAGTAGATTTCCCCACAGCGAGGAAGGTACTGACGAGCCAGCTCTTGAAGGTTTTCCATGTTCCGTTCATGTCCTTCAAGCACGCCGTCAAAGGTTTATCGTCGTGCATGTTCCACTTAGCCTGTTTTCAAACAATGCATACAAGCACGAGTTAGTTAAACTTTAGGATCAGCCAAGAGAACGTGATTACTAAAGAGTTCAGCGATTTCGGTTAATTTTACCTTCACTTCCGCCCACTACCTATCCCTCTCGTCCGCCGTCACGTCCTTCCAGCTCTGGACGGTGATCCTCACCCTTTCTTTCGGCAACAGCCCAACGTAGGCTGCGTACTTCCTAGCATTGTTTCCGATCGGCCTCCCAAATTGGTTGAACTCACAAGAAAGGTCGGTGCGTTTGGCCAAACGGACGTCATCGCGCCTTGTCCCACCCTCTTCCGCTGGGACGAACCAGCATCTTCAGTTATGTTGCCCCTCGTCGAAGTGCTACTATCATCCGATGAAGACGACGACCTGGCTTTCACTAAAATTCCATCAACAAACCATCAAAAATTTAATGAAAACATAAACCAAATAGTATTACAAAGAAAAAGGACCTATTTTAAATTTGTTCTATCGGTAAACACATCAACCACCGATAGAATATATTTCTAAGCATTTTCATCTATACATTTTCATAGGAAGCAGACAACATATGGCAATTAATTTTTCTTGGAGTTCCATAACTCAGTTGAGGATTGGAGACTAATTAGGTTTGCTAAAGGGATGTCAGAAGAAAATAGTACTAAAAGGCAAAAATTGTTGAAGTGTTCAGCAATTTTTTCTATCGGTAAACACATGAGCTACTGATATAACATAACAATTTTTTCTATCGGCAAAGACATGAGATACCGATAGAAGATGTTTATGAACACCACCAACATATAAAGTACATTATATGGCAATTGGATGCAATTGATCACACATATAGCAGTATAGATAATTTCAAATCTCAAAATATGTTCATATGACAATTAATTCTTGTTGGAGATCCATAACTAAGTTGAGGATTAATTGGAGACTAATTCTTCTTTGTTTCAATGAGAGTATAAAAAACTGAAAGTATTCTCTCTACTTCTCATTGCATGGTTGTTTCTTTGCCTATGTAATATAGCAGGCCAGATTGACACAATTAGAAGGAAGTATAATGCAACAACTGAACTGATCATAATATGATTCTGCTGTATGGAACAAGAAGATATGAAGCATAAAAAAATAGTACTAAAAGGCCAGAAATTGTTGAAGTGTTAAATTTTTTTTCTATCGATAAACACAAGAGCTACCGATAGAACATAACAATTTTTTCTATCGGCAAATCATGAGATACCGATAGAAGATGTTTATGAACACCTCCAACATCTGAAGTACATTATATGGCAATTGGATACAATTGATCACACATACAGCAGTATAGATAATTTCAAATCTTAAAATAGGTTCATTACAGCACTGAAACATATTATGTCAACCCTAGTTTAAAGCAACAATGCCTACGGAATTTTCTAAATCCTACACAATAGGGAACCCTACTTTACTTCCAAAACTTGAGCGGAGAAAAATAGTGAACCATAGTGTAAAAAACACAAAGATCAAAACAGGAAGATGCTGGAAAAAGAACGACGAACTAGGGTATTTTACGACGATTAGTTGTGGCGAAAGAGAGGCGGTGTAGAACCCAGCGGCGACCGGTGAAGGACAAAAATAAGGACCGGCGGCAGTGGCGAACCATAATCCAGGCGGCGATCATGGTACGGCAGTGAGGAAGTGGTCGCCGGCGAGGGTAGGGGTTTTCACGCTCGAAGAGACACAATGCTATAAGTTGGAACGGTTCGCCTGGAGGGAAACTCTGGGGCAAAGTTTAAAAAAGTAGAGAGGGCCTTTTCTAATGGTACAATCAAGAAATACCGTCGGACTAACTATTTTCTTCTAACGGTACAACCTAATAATACCGTCAGACCATGTATGTGCATTTTTCTCATGGTAGTTTGAGAAAATTCCGACAGAGTTTCCAACTTGGTCTAACGGTATGAGAACAAAATACCGTTAGAAAAAGTAAATTTTTTCCAGATCTTAATTTTTGAAGTGGGCAGGGCATTGGAAAATGATGTTTCAGTCCTGTTGAAGATGCAAGATACTGCAATGGGATTTTGGCAAGAAAGTTTGAAGGGAAGAATTAAGTTCTTAGAATAAAAGGGTATTGTATATGTTAGAACTCATGATGTGGACTAAAATTGAGATATATTAATGCTGAGAACTAGCTTATCATTAAGTTCTAAACAAAAATGTATTTCCTGATGTATTAATGATAAGTTCCTCACCTTGATGCACAACTTGTGGGCTGTTTGCTTGGCATTTTTCCTTCAAATAGAAAATAGTCATCAAGGGTTCTCAACCCATAATCCTCGTTTGTGATCATCTCGCAAGTACGTTGTTTCGTCGATATCTTCAGTAGGGATAGATTGAATATCCTCTAAAAACAGAGGTATTTTGTAGATCTGATTATACTCCTCTTCGTCGACAACGTCTTTGACCCCAACAATATATCTCTTGCTTTGGAGGACAACGTGCAACTTTGGATTGGCCTGGTCAATGATGTAGAATACTTGTGTGGCTTGCTTTGCAAGTATGAATGGATCGTCTTGGTGTCTGACTATATCGAGATCGACGAGAGTAAACCCGTAATTGTCAACTTTAACACCTCGAGGGATTTCGACCCATTGGCATCGAAACAAGGATTCTTAAGTAATCCATATTCGAGCTTCCATATTTCGTCAATAACACCATAATGTGAGTTCAGCGCCCTTACTGCCCTAGCATCCTCGGAAATAGCAAACAGTGTCACTTCACTACATTCTGTACTGCTCTTGGCGTCCTGAGCTCTTGTGTAAAATGAATACCTGTTGATGTCGTACCACTGCCAAGTCCCCACAGTGAATCATGGGCCTCTAACCAACCATGTCACAGTTTCACTTATGGATCGCTCGGCAGCTCGCGTGACACTTTCTTGGATCCACCCAGCAAATTTCCTGCTATGTTCTCTGGTGACTCAAAATCTATCCCTTCGTTTTTTCCAAACAGGGCCAAGTCCCCCATTGCATATTAAATCTCTGGCTTCGAAGAATTCTGTAATCGTAACATTGCCTTGTGCTCGTGTATGTATGGCTCGACCTCCATCATGTGTTGTAAGACCCATAAATGTGATTTCCTGTACACATCACGGGCAGAGATGATAGCTTTGAATCCAATCGTTCTGATGCCCTGAAGCCTGCCCTCGTGTCAGGAGTTAGGAACGCTAATTGGGTCAACCCCGGCAATATAATCAATGCAAAATTCAATCACCTCCTCGGCAGTATAACCTTCCATGATACTCCCCTCAGGCCGACGACAAGTCCATAGGTATCCCTTCAATACACCCATAAATCTCTCAAATGGATACATATAGCGCAGGCACACGGGTCCACAAAACTTAATTTCTCTGATAAGATGAACAATCAGATAGACCATAACATCAAAAAAGGATGGAGGGAAATACATCTCGATTACCTGCGAGGACACAGTTGCGCCAAATATTCATAATAGAAAAATCTTCTAATTAAGGTGCACAAATGGAGCAAATTAACTTATAGTAGGAGTGCACGTACTTACCTTGCAAGATATTGCGTTGAAGAAATAACATAGCTTTGTGATTGTCTCTCTGACTTTAACTGGAAGAATACCTCTGATAGCAATGGGAAGCATTTGTGACGTCAGCACATCAAAGTCGTGGGACTTCATGCCAACCAGTTTCATAGACACAAGTTTTTTCAAGTTCGCGAAATACCCACATGGAACTTTTTCACCATGTAGGCACCGACAGAGTTCTATTTTTTTGCTTTCGGGCAACTATAGCAGGCCGAGGGGAGGTATGTACGCTTTCCCTTCTCCAAAGGTGCAAGCTCAGTCCTTATCCCCATTTCCACCATGTCACGGCCAACTTTGACACCATCCTTTGTCCTTCCCGGAATGTTCAACAACAAACCAATCAAACTGTTACAGACATTTTTCTCTACATGCATGACGTCAATGCAATGTCGAACTTGGAAGTGCTCCCAGTACGGTAGATCCCCAAGAATCGATCTCTTCTTCCAAACATTTTTTTTCTCGAGGTTTACAACACTTACCGAACTCAGCTTTGATGTTCTTCACGCGCGTGTAAATCTCCTTATCGGTCAGAAACACTGGGGCTGATCCCTTCTCAGGCTTCCCGTTCATTGATTTCCTCTTCTTACGGTAGGCGTGATGCACCGGAAGAAACCTGCTGTGACCCATGTACACTGTTTTTTGGTAGTTTCGCAACCACATGTTCTCAGTTTCATCAAGGCAAATTGGGCAAGCCTTGGCTCCTTTCCCCGACAAATTTCCATAGGCCGGGAAATCATTTATGGTGCAAAATATCAAGGCCCGCAAGATGAAATTCTCTTTCTTGTATGCATCCCCTCGCTCCACAATTTCTGTAAGTCCTCGATTAAAGGCGCTAGAAACACGTCAAAATCATTTCCGAGTTGTCTGGGTCTTGAGATTAGTAACGACATCATGATGTACTTGCGCTTCATGCATAACTAACGAGGAAGACTATAGATGCATAAAAGAACCAGCCAAGTGTTGTGCCGACTGCTCATAATACCGTGTGGGTTCATACCATTTGTACTCAGCCTGAACCTTATATTCCTAACTTCGCCACCAAACTCATCAAATGTTCTGTTGATGTTTCTCCATTGAATAGAATCAACTGGGTGTTTCAGTTTTCAGTCTTGTTTCCGGCCTTCAGCATGCCAACGCAAGTACTTCGCGACTTTCGGATTTGCAAACAGCCGCTTCAATCTAGATATCACGGGAAAGTACCACATAGTTTTGGCCGGAGGTCCTTTCTTTACCTCGTGACATTCAGTGTCAATTCAATCCCTACGCATATACCTCGATGGGCCGTATCTGTGACAAACATGCAAATTTGAGACTCGTTATGGTACAGCACACAAGCATTTGGGCATGCGTGTATTCTTTTGATTTCCATTCCCAACAGACACAACAGTTTTTTGGCTTAGTAAGTAGATCTTGGCATCTCATTTCCCTCTAGAAGCATGTCCGGTAGAAGATCTAATAGTACCGTAAAACTCTTATCGCTCCAACCGTTGCCTGCCTTCAAGTTATATAATCTCAGCACAGAAAACAGCTTTGTAAATTTTGCACATCCAGGGAACAAAGGCTTCTCAGAGTCAGCAATCAGTTTCTCAAATTCACAGAAGTCGTTTTTGTTGTAATCTTCCTCTACATCACATAACATCTCATCTAGATTGTCATCGTCATGTACGTGCACATCGGAATTAACATTATCAAAATTTGGATGATCATGGATATTATTGCAATCCACATCCGGGTCCTACTGATTGGTAGCGGTGCTTGTTTCCTCAAGATATTCGCCATGCCATATCCAACGGGTGTATCGCGCGTTAAAACCATGACGAATCAAATGACTCTTAATGTGACCAGAGTTGCTAGACCTCTTCAAGTTCATACAATCTGTACAAGGACAAAACAGATCTTTCTTGTGGGACCCTCCTTTGAGGAATCCCGTGGCAACCGCCCAGGTGGATTGCGCACAGGTAGGTTCATCACAAGCTCACAACAACAGGATTCACTTTAAACAATAAAGCTGGTAATTAGAACAAGTACGAGGTCACGAGGACCACTATTACAATATCATAATGCCAAGGATGGCATTAATTAAAGTTGATACAAAAGTCGAGAGTTTTCAAAATCAAGAATCGGTAACGAAGTACCGAACACAGAAAAACAACACAAAAAGCAACCACAAAGGTCTTCACTTCCTTCTGCAGCGGCTCTGGAAGGGCTTTCTCCACATCGGACTCAACTTGGCTCATGACCCTCCTAGAAGCTCAAATCGTCTGGAAAGGTTCCTTCCTCTTCTTGACGCTCAAGGCCAAGGAAATCAGAATCCTCGAATCTTTTCTTCTGAATTTGTTTGTAAAGGCAAGGGTGAGCTTGCTTTTACACAATGCTCAGCAAGTCTCGTTACAAGAATGCAGGTATATAGATGAGGAGTGATCAAGAAAAGGGTTTAAGTCTTATAATTATAAATAGTATAGATTTCAACTCTTTGATAGCTCAAATAAGGGTTTTATTTTCAACAGTGGGGTTTTGTAAATCTTATAATAGACTTTAAGAAATTGTTATGTGATGGTCTCCCATGAGTCATCACTTTTATTAACCCATATTATGAAAACATTCCAAATATTTACTTGTGCTGAACCACATGGATAAATCCACCGCGAACATACTCCATGACCTGGGAGTACAGAGTATCCGATACTTTTCTTATACTTTGCAAAGGTGTACCTCTTTTTAGATCCACTTCTTCACTTGGCTTTCAAGTCGGTACAACTCCATGTGACTTATACACATGTGACAAGGCCGAGATCACACAACGCTTTTGCAGTTCAGTATTAACAGTATCCCCGCCCGGTAAATAGACAATTCAGTCTCAAGTACCGTTGTTGGTCCTCCCCACTGCCTTACTTCCAAGCCTTTGGCCTATGCTCCCGCAGGACACATAGCCTTGGTCTGTCCAGGCGAGAAATCTGACCATCATGATTACAACCGCGCACGGCTTAATCAGAGGCATAGGGCGTCTTCCTTCTTTCCACCTTTTCCTCTCATACTTTTTCTGAACTCACATCACTCACGGACGAACTGCGTCCAACTAGTTTCTCCACGCGAGAAACCAGACCGACAAACCATGCAGGGAACTGCTAATACCAAAAAGCTACTAAGTCGTACCTGTCCCATACCAGGCAAGTGGTTGGTACGTTTTTCATGCCGCATAGAGGCACAACACAAGGTTCTAATCCTTATGAATTAATAGTGAGGAGCCATCCACATTCCCTGGTGCGCACCGCACCCTCACCATCCAAACCAATCCTCACTACCAATTCTTATTTCACATTTCATTTCACAAAAGGAGTTTCAAACATGTTTTTCATATAAGCGTAAGCGACCATTTGATATTTAGCATAAGTCTTCAAGCATACGCATAATTCTAAGCATATATCCTAGGGTGACAAGGATGCATGGGTATTCAATCACAAGAGGAGTTTCACAATCATTTAGGTTATATCTAACCACATTATTTGAACATACTCTCATTTGAATATATGGCATGTATATACTTTGAAGACAACTAATATACTTCATTTGAAAATATTAGGCGAGACATGATCAAGGGGTTGAGACTTGCCTTGCACTACTGGGTCTAATTACTTGAACGAAACCTCGAAGACTTCTTCCGCTCCTTCAACTTCGGCACTGCGGCGGACACAAGCAATATAACACATACGCTATATAAGCATACATAAAATAGTTGCAATAGAAAATAATAAGTAAATATATCATGCATGCAAGGGAAAAGATTTGGACAGAGTCACTTGGGTGCTGGTCGAAGAGATGGGCTCAAAAGAAGTTGAATGTCAAAGGCCGACATTCAGTCCACGGCTAGACATAGCCATAAGTTGGTCTTAGGTAGGTTTTCTGGAGAAGTGGCAGAAGAGAAAGATGTAGAACACAACTCCAGGAATCTAGGGGACAAAGTGACATTTCCATTGCTCAACCAGAAGAGGTCAAACAATGCTAATGCCAGTGGCTGACATGCACTGACATAGTGCAAACATTGCCAAAAACTAGGGCAAAGCTTAACTTTTGATACAGGGCTCCAATTGATGCACAACTTTGTCTGGGAGTTAGGCCTTGATAACAGGGACAAGATACTCAACAGGAACAAGGGCTGAAAGTGGCCGGAGGGCGGCCAAATCTGGAAAGTAAACACGGTGGCGACATGGCACAAACATTGATCTGGACAAAATCTTGACAAGGACATATCTAACGATCTGGAAAAATCCAGATGTCGAGATAGAAGGCAAAGTTGCTCAGGAAGCTGAGGCGAAGCTAAGAGACAAAGTGGTGTCGGCTGAATCGGCCGGGAAACGAATTCCGGTGAACTGTGCCGGAGAAGAAGACACAGAATTAGGGATTTTTGATTCAAGGCAAAAGAGCTCAATTCCAAGCTTGAGAATGATCTCTAGGGCACAACAAGGCTGCTGGAGGGGTCAATTTTGCTGGGAGATGGCCGGAGAAGCTCGGCGATAAGGTCCAGCGAACTGATGAACTTCCAGATCGGGATTTCTTCGATTTGGCCACAATTGAAGATTTTAATCTCACAGGCTTGCTAAGAAATGGCTAAGGATCAATTTCTGCTACTGGGACGAGAGCTAATTCGGGCTGAATCTGATAGCATTGAGGGAACAGGGCAATTGGGCTTTTCCGGCGATCACCGGCGATGGGGATCGTCGGGGTGCAATTGGAGCTATGAAACGGAGAGAGGGAAGAGGGGAACTCACTGGTGCAGTTGAATTGGAAGGAGAAGCCACGGTTTGCTCTGGCGACGACGGCCTCGAAAACAGCTCGTCGGAGAAGGAGAAACAGTGAGAGCTCTGGAAAATGGCTAAGTCTTGGAGGCGTGCTTCTTCACAGCACTGAGGAGGGGGTTTAAATAGGTCCTGGGGCGGAGCTAGCGAGGGGGAAAAATTGACAGCAAAGCTTGCGCCGGGGAGAAGCTTGTCAGGCGCAGGCGCAACAGCGGCGACGACGACGTGACGCATGCGGCTGTGTAGTTGCTTTGCCAGCATTGTCGGGAGCGCATTGGAACTGGGTTTGAAACGGCGCGGATGCGGAGGCAGCAACATAGCTCCGACAACGACACGTACACACATGCAATTGCCACGGCCACGAGCGTGCGCGCGCGAAAACGCTACTGGAGCGCGGGCGTTTAACCGCTGGGTTTAGCAGGGTCTTTGGTCACTGGCACATGCGCGCGGGGTGGCTCAACTGACCACGAGCACGGGCGACCGGAGAAGATGGCCGGCGGCGAGTTCTGCGGCGAGGCAAAGATGAACGGGGCACTGGTCGAACGCAAACTGGACGAACAGGGACTGGAAAAGAAGGCTCGGGCTGATTTGCAATTTTGAAACTTGCTCCAGGGACTGATCTGCGAGGAAAAGTTTGAATAGGAAAAGGATCTGATTGCAAATCTGGAGATCTGGAGGGCTGATCTGAAATCTGATTTCAGGAATGAGTTGCATAAGAATAATGGAACTCATCTAGCCAAAGTTTGACAAGATGAGGCAAGATCTGAAGGGTTTCGACAAAAGTGGGGGAAACGACTTTAGGGTAAAACAGGGTAATTAGGGTTTCAAAAACGGCGAGGGTCGAAACTCTGGTTTAGGGCAGGATTTGGAAATTCTTCCAGAAGGGAAAAATGTTCAGAATAGTGAATGGGAGATATTCACTGAATTAGATCAAAGTTTGGAGGTGGTCTGAGACTTTTAGTCTTTTTGGGGCTTCTGACAAATCTGAAAAGGGCTGATTTGTGAAAAAGATCTGAACGAAAGAGTTTGATTGCCAACTTTTTGGGGTAAGCTGCTGGCACAACTGGGATCTCATTCTGAAATAGAGAGAGATGAGGCAGGCCAGGATTTGGGAAAAATCGGGGTGTTACATTTCTCCCCCTTCCTCGCCTTTTGTTGCTCAGCAAATTTATTAAACCGATTCACACCATCCAAATATTCAAGAGTAGTACGTTTTATTCGATACATCCAATATTTCCTATTCATCTACAATTAACAAAATTTAACGAGTCAGGCATGAATGAAACCTACCCAATTAAGTTAGGTATATGTACATGTACAGCCTCTTACAACTGATATGTTAAACCCTAGCCTGACGAAATTAACACTAATTAATTAACCTAACTACACAATACTAGCTAGTGAGCTCCTAAAACATGAGGCATTTCCAGCTAGCTCCCAAGCTTGCAGCTACAAGCTTAGAACTACACAATACAGCTAGCTTGCAAGTAGAGAGGGAGGGAGATCTAGAGGGAGAGAGAGATAAGTCATGGCAATTAAGCTTACATTAAAGGGTGGGGTGCTATCAACTTCCTTCTAGCTTGCCCTGATCACTCTAGCAGTGTAGCTTTGAGCATGGAACTCTCATCACAAACAGAGGGAGACAGAGTGCAACAGAACAAAACAGCAGCTTAGCAATCGTCGAGTGGGGTTTTACTTATACATAACCCATTTCTAACGATAAATACATGAAATTTCCGTTAGAATATGTGGGTGTAATTTTGTACGTACATCTTCTATCAGTAAATACACATATATACCATTAGAACAGGTACATGGCTAGAACAAAGGCAAGCTGGTTTATGCATGACACGGCAATCTAAGTAGACACATGCACACCAGTTCACACATTCAAGTGCATGCCTGAAGCACATATGCAAATACAGGTGATCCGGGAGGATCTCCAAGTCCTGATCGCATGCGGCTTCGCGACCAAGTCCTGATCGCATACGGCTTCGCGACCTTAACCGTTTTCGGAAAGGTTTCGCGAACATGGATGGGTCCGCGACCATGGATTGGTCTGCGACCAGGAAAAGGAATTCATTCCCTGTTCGGAATTGTAATCCGATCCGAATGTGTATAACTAAGCTTATCTGTTTAGGATTAGTTATATGAGTCTAATACGTTTAGGTTATTGAGTCTGATACGTACTCATACGATTGGACTATAAATACCTTGTAATAGGTCTAGTTTAGATCATCGAATTCAATCGAAGAGTCATAGAACTTATTTGAGTTTTAGACACTTATAGTTCCTTCGACGTAGACAAGTGTGCCTAACGTTCGACGTGTAAAGCCCTCTTTGAAATAAAGAGTTGTGCAATTACTTTGGGTTTCGGTATTTCCGAGTAAGATCCCGTTATTCCGCATATTAGAATCTGGGCGAGCCTAGTGCGAAAACCAAGACTAGGTCTCAAACGGATCAAGTTGGTATCAGAGCGACTTTCCTATCCTGTGGATGGTGAAGACTCGCCAGGGTTATAAAACTTTCGGCGAAATTCCAGGCGATCAATTGACGGTTCCTACAGCCGCGTCTCTGACAATGTCTGACGATACCTCCGTTCAAGCTAACCTAGCCGAAAAAGTGGCTAAGCTCTCCACCGACATGGAAACCGTGCTTGCTTGGATTAAGCAGCAGGCCATGATTGTACCTCCTAGAGTAGGGAAGGTTATGGGTGAGAAGACTGGTGAAGACTTGCGCAGGGCAGACGAAGATGAAGACGAAGGCGACCACAAGACCGACGACCTCGCCAACACCTCCTTAGCTGTTGAATCTTTTAAAGTCGACGCTAAGATTGATATACCCATATATGATGGGGTGATCGATGCCGAGAAGATGGATTCTTGGATCGATCAGCTTGAGACCTACTTTGACCTGAAAGGGTTCAGTAGCGCTCAAAAGGTCAAATTTGCACCTTTGAAGATGAAGGACCATGCCAAGATATGGTGGAAGGCCCTTGTCACCAGTGGTGAAGCTGAAGATCTTGCGTGGGGTCAATTCAAACGACTTATGCGACAAGAATTTTATCCAATGGGTTACCTTGAGGAGAGATGGGAACGTTGGCACAGACTGTATCAACGGCGCGACCAGACTGTCCAAGACTATACGACGGAGTTTCGGCGACAAGCAATGGTCATCGGGATCTCACTGTCCGATCCTCAGGTATTTCGGAAGTACACATCTGGACTTCAGAAATCGATCAGTACTGAGCTAAGTCTGTTCAGAGTTCAAGACATCTCGACCGCGAGTACAACTGCTTTGGCGATTGAGAAGAAGAATAAGACCCGCAATGATAAGAACTTGAGGGAGATTTCAACCACGACAAACTCCGGAGAGGGTACCCACGATACGGGTAACACTTGTGAGCATTGTCATGTTGCTGGGCACACAAAAGAGAAGTGTTATAAACTTCATCCTGAATTGCGACCAGAAAGAAAAAGGAGGGATGAACCAAGCACACGAACAGCTATGGTTACTTCTATTCCGCTCGCAGAGGAAATTATCCAGTTGGATTCGGTTGAAAAGGCGGACACGACCTTGTCTCTAATGGCAATGCCGAAGGAGAAAGGTTCGGGTTCATCAATTAACCACAACCCGACAGAGGAATTGTTCACTGTTAACATACAGGTGAAGCACGAGGTGGTCGCAGCCATCTTCGACCCCGGAAGCACGAGGTGGTCGCAGCCATCTTCGACCCCGGAAGCCAAAAGAATTTGGTCTCCTCCGGGCTGGCTCGACGACTTGGTTTGCAGACGACTCAACATCCTCGACCGTATCCTCTGGGATGGTTCACTTCTGACGTGAATTAGCAGATCAAGAGTCAATGTACTCTAAAGTTTGCAATATCTGCTCGTTACATCGACGAGGTTCAATGCGATGTCATCCCCCTCAATATTTCCCAAGTGATTTTTGGAAGTCCGTTCTTGTACGATCGTGACGCCCATTACCACCGAAGAGCTCAAGACTACGACCTCACAAAGGATGGGACGAAATTTATCATCAGCAAAAACGACCACGTCGACACCAAGGACTTGTTGACAGCAAATCAGGCAAAACGGATTGTCAATGCATGCTCAAAGTGTGTGCTGAGCGTGATGCGTCCAGTTAGCCAAGGGGATTGTGATACATCGAGTATGGAAAATGATGGTTGTTTGGCGAGCTTGCCTGCAGAAAACAACGTGCTGTTCGTAGAGATATATCGTCAATCACCACAACGACTAGTTGAAAACGACATGCAACTTGTCTCTACGGCGCCACTAGTCAAAATTTGCAATCCTAGCTTTGGGATCGGTGATAGTATTAACCTCGACAAGGGAAAGGCTATCCGCGAGTGGCCAAGGCCACAATCCATGACGGAGGTGCTAAGCTCCATGAGCGCCTATCCATACATTCGATCCGACGATTGTAGCATTGCTCATCGTGTGTTCGTTCCAAAACTCCCAGTTGTTCTCTACGTCATCACGGTTGGTCACCAACGGGGGTTGGCTCGCTCTCAACAAGGGAGTCATGATCCGGGAGGATCTCCAAGTCCTGATCGCATGCGGCTTCGCGACCAAGTCCTGATCGCATACGGCTTCGCGACCTTAACCGTTTTCGGAAAGGTTTCGCGAACATGGATGGGTCCGCGACCATGGATTGGTCTGCGACCAGGAAAAGGAATTCATTCCCTGTTCGGAATTGTAATCCGATCCGAATGTGTATAACTAAGCTTATCTGTTTAGGATTAGTTATATGAATCTAATACGTTTAAGTTATTGAGTCTGATACGTACTCATACGATTGGACTATAAATACCTTGTAATAGGTCTAGTTTAGATCATCGAATTCAATCGAAGAGTCATAGAACTTATTTGAGTTTTAGACACTTATAGTTCCTTCGACGTAGGCAAGTGTGCCTAACGTTCGACGTGTAAAGCCCTCTTTGAAATAAAGAGTTGTGCAATTACTTTGGGTTTCGGTATTTCCGAGTAAGATCCCGTTATTCCGCATATTAGAATTTGGGCGAGCCTAGTGCGAAAACCAAGACTAGGTCTCAAACGGATCAACAGGTGTTTGTTCTAACGGTAACTATGTGTATTTACCGTTAGAACAAGTACTGGTACATTGCTGAAACAAAAGCAAGCTGGTTCATGCATGACACAGCAATCTAAGTACACACATGCACACCAGTTCACAAATTGAAGTGCATGCCTGAAGCACATATGCAAATACAGGTGTTTGTTCTAACGGTAAATATGTGTATTTACCATTGGAATAGGTACAGGTACATGGCTGGAACAAAGGCAAGCTGCTTCATGCATGACACAGCAATCTAAGTAGACACATGCACACCAGTTCACACATTCAAGTGCATGCCTAAAGCACATATGCAAATATAGGTGTTAGTTCTAATGACAAATAGGTGTATTTACCGTTAGAATAGGTACTGGTACATTGTAGAAACAAAAGCAAGCTGGTTCATGCATGACACAGCAATCTAAGTACACACATGCACACCAGTTCACACATTCAAGTGCATGCCGGAAAGAAAATATTTGTCTTAACAATCAAATAATCATATGTAAACATAATGTAACACCAAGCAGATCCTAACTAGAAGATAAAGAAATATTTCAAGAGATGCTAATTTGTAGATTAACTAGGAGACATACAAATACTTTTCTTAGGTACTTTGCCAAAGAAATTAAAAATCTCTACTTATTTGAGATCTTGGTTTGCCTCCATTCCATCCAGAAAATGGAAGAGGAAACATAAAAAATGAGTACTATTTAAACTCATTCTAGTTAATGGCTGAAACAAAAGCAAGCTGATTCAAGCATGACACAGCAATTTAGGTACAAACATACACATGTCAGTTCACAAATTCAAGTGCATGTCTGAAATAGCAATAAAAATACACACCAACCTACCAATACAATGAAATACATAAATACTCATGTACACACTCAAGTTCATGTCCCAAATAGCAATACAACTACACAAATATACAACAACATACAAATACAACAATTCCCACATTCGATCTATACTACAAAAGTCACGTCTGAAACAACAGATCATGAAGGGGACCCAGTGGCCCATACATCTTACATAAAAGAGAACCTTTGCAAGTCGTGAAAACTAACTACCGACTTCAAGTTACACCTGATACATCACATATCCATTCATCTGAAAGAGCAAATGTATGAACCACACTTGACTTAACCATCGGAGTTCAGTTCAAAGACGCCCGATGTAACACCCCAGTTTTTGACTATCTTTTCTGCTTACGAATCAGCATACCTTCTTTGGAAACCCTGATGTTTTAACCCTATCTTGATCTTGGGTATGCCACTACCTTAACCTAAAAAGTTGGCTGCTAAACTTCTTTCCCCAGATCATTTTCGCATTTCAGTCCAAAAGCGTTTCAATTTAGTCCTTTTCAGAAGTTTCAGAAAACCCAAAAAGGCTAAAGGTCCCAGATCACCTCAAAATCCAAATATGATCAAGTGATAACCTTTCTTTCATTTTTCTGAACATTTTTCCCTTCTGGAAGAATTCCAGAATCTCGACCAAAACCCTAGTTTCAGCCTCGACAAAAGTTCAAACCCTAATTACCCTAATTACCCTGTTTTCGAATTTTGTCAAAACCACCAGATGTTATCGGATTTCATCATTTTTCCTGCTAGATGAGTCCAAGATATTTAGTAGCACTCATCTGCAAAATCAGAATTCAAATCAGCCCTTCAGATCTTCAGAATTGCAATTAGGCCCAAACTCCCGAGCCAAAACCTTCACAGATCAGTCCAAATCGTTGCAAATAGGTCCAAAGTTCACAACCAGGTCCCTGTGAAGTTTTCAACCAGCAACCGCCAATTTGCCGCGCCGTTGAGCTCGTCGCCGGCAAAGCCCCTCGCGCTGCCACCTCACGGCCACGTAGCCCCCAGCCGTGCGCACCTGTACCGCCACCGTGGAGCGCTCAAGCCCCACCGTGCCATCGTCTTCCTCGCGCGCGCGTGCTGCTGCTGCTGCTGCTGCTGCTGCCAGGAGCTTTATGCCACTTGGCTGCCATCCCGAAGATCTTCGCCACCACCTCCTGACCGAATCCTGCTTCCCCGCGATTCACCGCCTCTCGCAGAGCCCCGCCGTGTCCCGAAATACCTCGATGACCGTCCCGGCGTCAGAAGAGGATCTCCCCGGGCGATTGCTGCTGCTCCCGAGAGCTTCACCCACGGCTATAAAAGCCCCCTCCCTTGCCCAGCATTGCCTCACACCACCTGCATTGTAAGCTTTAGCTTCCCTCACCCGAGAGCATCCGAGTTCTTCAGCGCCGCCGCGAAGCTCATCTTCCCCGGCGAGCAACCGTTGAAGCTCACGGCGCCAGCCTCGCCCGAAGCTTCCCCCTCCAAACCAACGCCACCAGTAAGCTCCCTACACCTCTCTCTACGTTTCATAGCCGTTAATTGGTCCCCGGCGCACCTCAACGCCGGCAATCACCGGAAAACCGAAAAGCCCCTGTTCCCGCAATGCCTAGCGATTTAGCCCGAATTGGCCTTCGTGCCAGTGATAGGAATTGACCAGTGCACCCATTTGAGCAAGCCTGTAAGCTTAGATTTCAAATTTGAGCAACAGTCATGGCTTTTCCGGAGTTTGCGCGCCACCAGTGAGCTGGTCCTCGTCGCCAAGCTTCTCCGGCCACCCTCCGGCCGATTCAACCCCACAAATAGATCCCTCACCTCACCCTCTCACTCCCTGAGCAAGGAATCGAGCTCAAACCCTTTAGAACAGAAACGCCCAATCTGGAGGTTGTCTTCTCCAGCGCCGGTCGCCGGAATTTATCCCCGGCCGATCTAGCCTCGCTCACCTTGTCATTTAGATAGATCTCAATCCCCTGAGTAATTTTGTCTACTAGCCCGACCTCTGAATCGACCTGAATCAAAAGTTATAGCCATGCCAAGGTTGCTGTCCAGTGGCTCAGTTCATGTCCAGGCCACCGTGTTTGCTCACCGGATTTGGCCACCCTCCGGCCACTTTCAGCCCTTGAGCCTGTTGAGAGTTTTGTAGCTGACATCAATGCCTAAACCCTAGACAAAGTTGTACATCAATTGGAGCTCTGAGTCAAAAGTTATGCAATGCCCTAGTTTCTGGCCATGTCAAACACTATGTCAGTGCATGTCCACCTGTGGCATTGGATGATTTAGACTTGTTTCTTTTGAGCAATTGAAATGCCACTTTGTCCACTAAGCCTTTTGAGCCATGTTCTACAATATTCCCTACTATCACATCTCCAGAAAACAAACCTAGGACCGATTTAGGGCAACGTCGAGCCATGAGTCGAATGTCAGCCCCTCGACATTCAAGCCCTTTGAACCCATCTCTTCAACCAATGTCAAGTGACCTTGTCTAAACCAATTCCCCTGCATGCATGATGTATTTACGCATTATTTTCTAGTGCTTGTGTGCTTATATAGTGTGTATGTGTTGTTTGTACCCGTCGTGAAACCAGACGTTGAAGGAGCAGAGGAGATCCCTGAAGATTCATTTGAGCAGCTAGACCCGTCACTGCAAGGCAAGTCTCAATCCCTTGATCATGTCTAGCCTACTATTTTGAAATGAAGTATGTTAACCGTTTTCAAGTATATGCATGCCTTAGATTCAAATAAGAGTTATATTTCAATAAAGATGACTAGATATGACCTAAATGATTGTAAAGCCCCTTTTGACATTGAATATCCCTGCACCCTTGTCACCCTAGATTATCATGCTTGGGCTATGCTATGCTTAAAGATTATATGATAAATGTTGAATGGTCACATATGAGAAAAGCATGTTCAAAACCCCTTTTTGTGAAAGAAAATGTGATTGGAATCGATAGTGAGGATGGTTTGATTGGATGGTGCTGTGTGCGCACTGGGAATGTGAAAGACTCCTCACTAAAGATTCATAAGGACTAGAACCTTGTGTTGTGCTTCTATGCGGCATGAAAAACGTACCAACCACCTGCCTGTTTATGGGACGGGCGCAACTTAGTAGCTTTCTTTAGTGTTAGCTTTTCCCTGCAATGGTTGTCGGTCCAGTTTCTTGCGAGAACTGGTGGGCCGCAGAAGGCCATGAGTGATGTGAGTTCAGAAAAATCATGAGAGGAAAAGGTGGAAAGAAGGAAGACGCCCTAAGCCAGATTAAGTCGTGCGCGACTGTAATCAAGGGAGGCTATGTGTCTTGCGAGAACATAGGCCCAGGCTAGGAAGTAAGGCAGTGGGGAGAACCCACAACGGTACTTGAGACTTAACTGTCTATTTACCGGGCAGGGAAATGGTTAATACTAGGACTGTAAATTGTTGTGTCATCTCGGCCTTGTCACATGCGTAAAAGTCGCATGAAGCTGATCCGACTTGAAAGCCGAATGATTGGCGGATTAAGGTGGTACACCTTTGCAAAGTTTAAAAAGTATCGGATACTCTGAGCTCCCAGGTCATGGAGTCTGCGCGCTGTGAATTCTATTCACGTCGATGCAGCACAAGTAGCTTTTGGAAGTTTTTCACAAAATCTGAGTAAAGTGGTGACTCATGAAAGACCGCCACACACAACATTTCTGAAAATCTAGCTTAGGATTTCAAAAGTCCCGCTTTCGAGAATAAAGACCTTTCTTTAAGGCTACATGTGAAAATCTATTATATATTTATACACAGAGCCAAAGAGCTGTTCTTTGAGAAATTCCCCATCATCTATATATTTATGCATTGTTACTTGGGACTTGTTGAGCACCATGTGGACAATGTGCTCACCCTTGCTTTTACAAACAAATTTAGAGGAAGGATTCGCCGACCCTGAATCTTATGGTCTTGAACCCAATGTGGAACAAGAAGAAGAAACTGAGGACCCATCTGGTTAAAGGGTTATGCACCAAGGTGGAGTTCGATGTGGAGAAGGCCCATGCAATACCGCCGCTGCAGAGAAAGAAGACTGAAGGAGTCCTTTTGTTTATCGTTGCTGTTTTATTTTGTGCCGACCTTTGTGTCGAAAACTCCTTAATTTGTACTAACAATTAAATGCGTCACTTCGGCGCTAAGTTATTGTAATGTTGGTCCTTGTGATCAGCACTTGTTTTTAATTACTCGCATTTTCATATAATGCATCTTGTTGTTGTGAGCTGTAATGTGCCTTTTCTGAGTGCAATCCACCTGGGCGATTGCCACTGGAATCCTCAAATGAGGGTCCCACACCCGAGGAGCTGGAACTGGCGTGGAGTTACATTTGTATCGGTGATTTCCTCGGGCTTACACTCAACTCAACACAACTCAACTCAACTCAATTCAGTTGAGTTGAGTTGAGTTGAGTTGAGTGTGAGCCCGAGGAAATAGAATTGGCGTTGAGTTACATTTGTATCGGTGATTTCCTCGAGCTCACCCTCAACTCAACTCAACTGAGTTGAGTTGAGTTGAGTTGAGTGTGAGCCCGAGGAAATCATCGATATAAACCGTTAGTAAAAGTACCTACCACATGCCTTTTTCGACTGTGAAGCATCTTTCCTAACAATTGTATTCTAAATCGCTAATAACTATTAGAAGACAGAGGTTAGTGGACTGCATTTCTGTACTAGTGATAACCAACAAACTCCTCGACCAGTATGAGAAGGCCTTCAAGGGAAGGATCAACGGAATATGAACGACAGAGAGAAGACTAGGCTTAGCAAAGATAGGATTAGATAGCTCATACACCCTGTAACAACCTCTCTGTAACTCTTTTCCCACATAGTAAATACACAGGACGTAGGGTCATTACTCTTCTAAGAGGGCCTGAACCTGGATAACTCTTTCCCGTGTCTTAATTCATAGAGGCTCCTTTCTTCTTCACACTCTTCTTTGCATAAGATCGGCACGAGAACCCCCGGGTTCCAATCATCGATATCTTGTGCCCATCATGGGGCCTTGAAAACATTTTCATCAAGATTCATTGGGTTCATGGATCCTTTCCCTTACCTACACGATTCTAAGAACAAATTCGATCTCGAGGATCACGTAGATGTTGTGGATGAAGATAGCGTCCCCATAAATGGTGACGACACTACCCTCACAGCCTGTCTTGGGGAAGCATCATCCTCGATCCCGACCGTGTCTACTGAACCAGGAGTGGAGCAGGTAGTTCACTTGCCCTCAATAGAGGATGAGTATGTGCCACAACCCATTGCTCAGGACAACGTGGAAGAGGTTGATCTAGACATTCGTCCGGAGAACTTCTCCGTAGACAATTTGAAGTCTCTCTTTGATTTTTAGTCAGAGTCAGACAAAGATGAGATGCTTTCTCCGTCTGTGAACTCAATCCCTAGAGAAATCGCTGCACTTTCGGAGGAAACTCCAGAGCAGCGTGATGCTAGGCAAGAAAGAGAATGCAAACTGAAAGAGGACCAAGATGTGGACAGCAAGAGGCTGAGGTTTGCAACGTCGCAAAAGATCTTCTATGACCAGCGACAACTCGCCGAGGTACTGTTTTTCGCAACCCTGGTCCGGGAACATCTCGACAACCCTTGCTGGGAGGTCACGAGCATTATTACACGCCTATTCCCTCTCCAAACTATTCACCACCAGCAGAGGCGACCTCACTAGGAACTCCACCAGCACCCGGGAGGAACCCTGAGGACCGTATCCGAAGGACTGTATATGCACTCCGTAATCCGCCCGCCAGTCTTGTGAACGATGATAGGATTATATTCGCAAGAGTGCTTGCAGATAACCTCAATGAGGTAGCCCTAGGATTTACTCCAGAGGCATCATCGCGTTCGATGACAAGAGGATAGGCCGGTGCCTACCAAGGTCACAAGAGACGTCACCCCACACATTTCTGACACGACAAGACCAGACGAACTAGTATTGCTCGTGACCATAATTGTGTACCAGTACACTCACATTTGGGACCACGTCGTGAGACTCCTCAGGTCAACAACTTCCACGACCTCGGCATAAGTCACGATGATCTATGACCACACAGTACGTACGTGGGTTTTAAAGCTTTTTCACTTAGACTACGAAACGTAGTCTGACCTGATAAGTTCAAACCTAGTGCGATCGAGACATTTGATAGGACTCAAAATCTAATTGAATTTCTTCAGATCTATGTTACTGCCATCCAAGTGGCCAGAGGAGACGAACGGGTCATGGAAACTTACTTGCCAACGGTCCTTGAAGGTCCAGCACAGACCTGGTTGTTCGACCAATTAGAAGGATCAATCTACAACTAGGAGATGTTGCGCGACGCTATCCTCAACAGCTTCCAAAATTGCTATGAGAAGCCTGGCAAAGAAGATGATCTTCATCGCTTGTGCTAAACTTCGATGGAGACCCTTCGGCAATGCATCAAGAGATTTGTAGGAGTGAGGGATACCATTCGTAATATATCTGATTCTTTGGTTATCAAGGCTTTCAAACATGATGTTAGATATCAAAGGTGCACAGGGGGACTTGAGCATCCATCCCGCGCACAATCAGTGTCAGACCTCGACATGGCGCATCGATATTCCGACGTAGCGCAAGTTGTGGAATGGAATAGAATGGTGGATAAGGGTAATCTGCCTCCTCAACCAGGCCTAAAAACTGAAAAGAAGGAAGATTCGACCAAGAAATCTGAGTTTTTTGCAGGTGGGAGATCCAAGAAGCCCAACAGGAATGGAAAAAGCCGGTACCACGAGGTCGCAGTCTTGGACAAGCAACCATAAGAGAAAGGTAAAAAAGTTCCATTCAAATCTAATAAGCTTCCCTCTAGTGGTCGAACTTGTGACCACACAAAAAAGCAGACTAACCTTCAGGGAAATTAGAAATTGCCGCTCTTGGTTGAAGCGCATGGACGATTTCTATCAAGGAACCGCGCCCATGCCAACTATACCGGAAAACAAACAATCTCGAGGAACCAAAGACGCTAATGGCGAAGATGTAATGCCATACCAGGTACCTAGTAACCACGTTAATGTTATTTTTGGCGGGTCTTCATTTTATTATTCTAAGTGTCAATTTAAAGCTGTTCACCAAAGGTCAATAGTATTGAAGCTCCCTTCGGGGAGCCTCAGTTCCCCTGTTGGTCGGAGACCTCTTTGACATTAAATAAGGAAGGATTGTCCCAAAGGATTGTCACACCCTCAACGACACCCTTTGGAAATAACCCCCATTATTAGCAATGCTAAAGGGGGTACGTATTGGTCGATGGAGGAAGCTCCCTCGAATTGTTGTTCGCCAAAGCTCTTGACGAGATGCAAATACCTCATTCTAAGATTTAACCAGTGGCACACCCGTTTTTTGGGATTATACCTAGCCCCACGATGATGCCCATCGGGCAAATAGTGTTACTTGTAACACTCGGAGAACTAGAGAACTTTCGAACATAATTAATTATTTTTGATATGATTGATTTTGATTCAGCTTACAATGCCATCTTTGGCATGCCATCACTCGCCAAGTTCATGGCAGCGACACACAACTCTTATTAGTGCGTCAAGTTACCAGGGCCAAAAGGCGTCATCATGGTCAGAGACAGTCAGAATACGGCTCTAACATGTGATCACATTTCTTTGCAGTTGGTCGACCAATTACCCCTATGGGAGTCAAGTTGGCGATCAAAGAACTTGATGCGATTAAGACAACTCCGCAACCAAATGAGAAACTAAAGCATGTTCCTCTAGTTTGAGATGACCCAACTAAGACTGTTCGGATCGGGTCATCACTGGATAGTAAATAGGAACTCGCGCTCATTAACTTCCTCCGAGCTAACACAAATGTGTTTGTGTGGAAACCATCCAACATGCCCGGAGTCCCAAGGGAAGTGATCGAGCATAGGCTACCTATTTGGCCTGGACAATGACCAATAACGAAAAAGCTCCGATGCTTTGCTCCTGATCGTCAAGAATCCATCCGTGCAGAGTTGACTAAACTCCAGGAAGCTGGCTTCATCTACGACGTTAACCATCTCGAATAGCTTGCGAACCTGATCATGGTCCTTAAGTCCAATGGTAATTGGCGCATGTACGTCGATTACACCAAACAATGCCAGCCCGTAGGATGATTTTCCCCTTCCTCGCATCCATCAGTTGGTCAATTCCAATGTGGGTTGCGAATGGATGAGCTTTCTGGATGCTTACTTAGGCTACCATCAAATTATGATGGCAAAAGTAGATGAAGAGAAAACTGCCTTCATCACACCCTTTGGCACCTACTACTACGTTAGAATGCCATTCGGGCTCAGGAATGCTGGTTCCACATACCAGGCTTGATGCAGAAGACCTTTCTCACTCAATTAGGGCATAATTTAGAAGCTTATGTAGATGATCTGGTTGTCAAGAGCTTACAAAGCTCTAATCATGTAAATGATCTCACTAAGACTTTGTGTAGTTGGAATAAACATGGAATCAAGTTAAATCCCAAAAAGTGCTATTTTGGAGTTTCTTTTGGCAAAATTTTAGGTTTTCTTGCTTGTTCACGAGGCATTAAGGTTAATCCCCATAAAATATGGGCCATCGAGCAAATGCGATCCCCTTCGTCAACGAAGGACATCCAAAGCCTAACTGGTCGAATGGCGGCCCTAAGCTGTTCCATATCGCAGTTAGGCGAACGTGGTCCAGCTTTCTTTAAGGTACTATGCAAGCACAATGGTTTCTAGTGGTTGGATAAGGCTGAAAAGCCTTTCAGGAAGTCAAAACATATTTATCAAGTGCTCCAGTATTGGTCTCTCCACAAGTAGGAGAACCATTACTCACTCACTTAGCCGTAACCCCGTGCGCGATCAATGTTGTACTGGTTATAGAACGGGAAGGCGTGCAACGACCAATATATTACATAAGCGAAGTGCTGATAGGAACAAAGGAGTGCTATCTCGAGGTCCAAAAACTACTTTATGCCCTCTTAATGGCTTCCTGAAAGCTGCGACATTACTTTCAAGCACACAAGATCTCCGTGCCATTGTCCTTTCCCTTAGGGGACATACTCCATAATCTAGAAGCAGCTGATCGAGTTACGAAATGGGTAGTTGAACTAGGAGTGTTTGATCTCTACTTCACTGCTCGCGTCACAATCAAATTTCAAATTCTTGCCGATTTCATGGTAGAATGGACTAATCCCAAACCACTTATGGAAGAACCGGAAGATTTGTCGACAAACAACCTCTGGTTTTTTGAACTCGGGGGCTGGAGTGGTCTTAATCACGCCCCAGGGAAACCAATTGCTGTACATCATACAACTCCACTTTGTTGCGACTAACAATGGAGTAGAGTATGAAGGTCTTCTAGCTGGGCTTCAAGTAGCCAAATCCCTTGGAGTCCATCGGCTTGTGATGAGGGGGAGACTCACAGCTAGTCATAAACTAGGTAAACAAGGAGTACAACACCTCCAATGAGACAATGGCTCGTTACCTAGGTGAGGTGAGGAAATTGGAAAAATACTTCAGGAATTTCGATGTCCAATTCGCTCCGAGAAGAGATAATACTCTAGCCGACCAGTTATCAAAACTTGGGTCCTCACGCGCATCTGCTCCAGCAGGAGTGTTAATCGAACACTTAAAATATCTCTCGATCACTGAGACAATCGAGGTGATGACTAACATCGCCGCCCTCGAGAAAAAAGAAAATTGGATCAAACCATTGAGAATCTATCTTGTGCACGGGACCTTGCCCGTGGACGAAACCGACGCTGATCGGTTAGTTAGAAAAGCACGCATGTACAAAACGGTCGAAGGAACCATGCACAAAAGGAGTATGCAAGGCGTGCTCATGTGTTATATACCTCAGCAAGAAGGCAAATCCCTTCTAAGAGAAATTCACGAAGCCATGTGCGGCGCACATGCATCATATCGAGCACTGGTTACAAAGGATTTTCGATAAGGGTATTACTAGCCTACGGCACTAAATGGTGCCAGACACTTGGTCAAGAAGTGCCCCCTGTGTCAATTTCATGCTCGGAAAACTCATCATCCAGCGTATACATTACAAACTATCCCATTAACATGGCCATTTGCCGTATGGGGACATATATTTTTGGACAAATGCCCCAAGCCATCAATGGCTACAAGTTCTTATTCGTAGCCATTGACACATTCACCAAATGGTTCGAGGCTGAACCAGTCTACACCATTACTACCACTGGGGCACAAACGTTCATTCACAAGAATATAGTAACATGATTTGGTGTCCCAAATCGCCTCATAACAGACAATGGTTCCCAATTTCTTAGTGGTCTCTTCCCCGACTACTGCGACGATATTGGTAACAATGTTTGTTTTGCCTCCGTGGCCTATCCGCAAAGCAACGGGACAGTCGAATGTGCCAACGAGCAAATAATTGCAGGTTTTAAGAAACGCGTGTTCGACCGCCATAAGATACACTGGGGGGCTTGGGTAGACGAACTCTACTCCGTTCTGTGGGCAATTCGTACCACACCCAGTAGACCAAAGGGCAACACATCCTTCCAACTGATTTTTGGTGCCGAAGCCATGTTGCCAAGAGAAATACAACTTGGCTCTCCTTGCATGACCAACTTCGATACCGTAAATTCAATCGAAACACGCGAAGATGAACTCGCCCTTCTAGAAGAAAAGCGCAATCAAGCATTGTTTCGGTCGGCAGCATATTTGCAAGCCCTATGTAAATATCATAGCAAAAGGGTGCGACCATGTAACCTCCACATTAGGGACTTGGTTTTGAGAAAGATCCAATATTAGTCGAATCACAATAAATTCTCCCCCCAATGGGACGGTCCCTACACTGTGGTTTCAATGTCGTGACCTGGATCGGCTCGATTTGCTATGGAAGATGGTAGAGTTTTGTCCAATACATGGAACATCGACCAACTGCGTAAGTTTTGCATGTAAGTTTCCCTTTCCCTTGTCCATTATCAATACCCTTTTCACTTTATGTTACCGTTACATTCCCATTTGTCCTTCTTTGGGTCACGCCCGGGGGGCTGATCGCCCTGAGCACCTCACTATAATGATTAAGCGGATACATTGGCCGATCTCATGGTCGTATCTAATTAAGACATTTCTTTGTAAGCCGTTTCTTAACGCCTTAGAAACTCACCAGCATGTTATCATCATTCGGCTGGCCGTCAGTTAGCAATAACCTTATGACTTTATATTAACATGCTCTCAAGGCCGATCATTTGATGACATTTGGATTAGCAATAATCATTTTAGCCGTAAAATGCTGATCCTGCGATCATAATACTATGTCTCTAGTATCATCGATCACAGGAGGGGGCTAGGGGAATATAATTGTAACATTCAGTTTTAAGTTCAAGCATTTTACATAGTTTTTTGCTAATTATACTAATCATGCGTATTTGCAAGGTACAATAACTAAAGTAAAATCGTCATATTTTCATATTCATTGTCAACCTCTCACAAGGTACAACAAGCAACAATACATCAAGGAAGGACGAGATCATGTAATAGCTTTTCTAGAAGAATATTGACCTCAGCCCTGATCGCATCCAATTGATCCTCACTGTCAAAAACAACGCTTCCCACTGCTGGCCTCAAGTCAAAATCCGGGCCATGGTGGTGTCTGAGTTTGCAGAGTATAGCAGAGGCCACTTCCTAGACGTCAGTCTTTAATGCCTCCTTACACTTCGTCACAAACTCTAGAATTTTGGCGACAAGCAAGTCAGACTGGGTGGCGACCATGTTGGAGGACTCATCAAGTGACAAGTTGTCCCCCTCAGGATTGACAATTTCTACATCAAATGAGTACACAACTTCCTTCAGTTTGGTCAAAGTGCTTTTCTCAACGAGATGGCAGGTTTTAATGATCTCCTCCAAATTCCCCTTCTCGTTGAGAGATAACTTTATCTTCTCTTTGGCCGTATCATTGGCCGACCGGAGGAGGTTAATGGTATTATGATGTTTCTCAAGGTCGTGTCCTTGCCTGATACACTTCTCTTCGAATTGATCATTCTCCTCGATCAGCTTGTGGTTTATTTCTCTCTGACCTGATCGAAGAAGGAAACATATTCAGTATCATATATTCTAAGACAATTCAACTAAGAAATGATAACTTCTACTGATGAGGACATCACTCCATTGGATACACACATCATCGACAATCCTCCGGTCACCGAAATAATACATGGTCCTTTGACCCGAGTTCGTGCACGTAAATTAAATCATGAGGTGAGCTCGTTTCTCGTTGTTTATAATAATGCTATTGAGGATGGGATTCTACTGAATAATTGTGGTGTTTTACTACTTAGGAACAAGGGAGAAGCACCACCAGAACAGCCACCAGTGCATCTCAGCTTATTGGTGCAATCCAGATTGGCGCCAAGTCTAACAGGCTGCCTCTACAACAAGTTGGCGGACTTTCCAAAGGATACCATCTCCTCCACGAGATCACATTTCCAGCTGGACGCAACACCTTCCACACCAAGTCAAGTCAGACTTCAAGTCAACCACAATTTGGGCTCACAGTTCGGTTCGGAGTCAGCAGACAGCACTGCATTAAAACAGTCATAACTCCTTCATAAAGAGTCCAATTGATGAGGACAGCCTTAGCACGAGCAATCGATCAGAAGACCTCTACGCTCGACCAGAAAGGCTCAAGGACACAGCACCGCACAAGGTCCCTGCCCATGGTCGGAAGCACATGGTCGTAGCCTGAGGACCAAACAGCCTGGCGACCAAGCGACGATCAGATGGTTGGTCAGAGAAATCGACGAAGTTCAAATTTCAGTACAGATGTTTGAATCAGTCATATGATTACTTGTTGGAAAGGTATTCTAAAGAGCTTTCCAACACATCAAGAATAATCAAAATCGGACACGTATGCAACCAAGGCATCCGAAAGAATGCCAAGTGCACGAGAGGAAAAAGTCCTGTTCAGATCCATGAGAATAGTTCCATATTCCTTTCATCTCTTCTGGTATGTTAGGATTTTATTCTGTTTTCAATTAGATTTAGAATACAATTATGGTTTTAAACCTTCTATCTTTAGTGGACACCATCCTCTATAAAAGAGAAGGCATGGTCTTAGTTTTAGGTAGGCTTCGTTGATATACAGATTGTATGCTCGTGCCTTTGCCGACTTCTACAATTCGGAGTCTCAATGTTCAACTCATAATTCAGATTATTGAGTGTTATCCTTCTGCTGTTGCTCTTGCTTTTCTTATGGATTTGCTTGAGTTGTTCTTCGTGAACAAGTTAATATAGCTTTGCTCGGTTGATAACCAATTGAGGAGTGGTTTAGCGATTGTGAGGTTGTTGCTCACATGTTGGATCGTGGTTAGCCATCCCTTCGTCAAGGTCACAACTCGCATTTATCCACAGATTTCACCTACAACAGAAGATCGGGACCAAACTACATGCACGCATCTTATGGCGAGACGTGTGCATATAAGTTGGTATCAGAGCTTACGTTGCCGGTAGGAATTCATCCATCTTCTTTTCACTAACAATGTCAAGGTCAAAAAGTTCTCGTGATACATTACATTATGATGCTGCTGCTATTGAGGAAGGCGTGAATCGATCACCTGCGATCCCGTTGGCTCCGCGTTCTCAAGCATGGGTTGATCAATTCACGAGCTCTCTCCAGAGGTTGCTGAACGATAAAGTACTAGTTCGACATGGGCAAGTTGAGCAAGCTGCTCCACAACAGCACCTACCATCTAGTGTTCCTCAAGATCCAATTCAAGCCAATAACCATGTTGCTACTGCCGCTTTACTTCAACAGAGGGCAAACTTGACCACTGAAGCCGCCAATGAAGAGAAAGTCGAGGATGTGTTGCCGAAAATGATACCAGCAGGGCCGCGACCATCACTAGGAAAGGAGCATCCAATCAACTTGATTCTAGGGGCATCTTTGCCTGACCGTTCTGCATACTGGTATGTGAATATTGAGAAGATGCAAGTACCTTATCAGTTCTCAGAGCTCAAGATTGATATGATTCGTATGATGATGACATCTCTCGCATCACATTCAATGTTGCGAACCTTTCTCCGTCCTTCGGTTCTATGCTGTCAGACTCGAGGATGAGTGCTTTTCAAGAAGGAGAGTATGATGTGGACATCCTTAGCACGAGCAATTGATCAGAAGAACTCTACGCTCGACCAGAGAGGCTCGAGGCCACAACACCACACAAGGTTGCTGCCCAGGGTCGGAAGCACATGGTCGCAGCCTGAGGACCAAATAGCCCGGCAACGAAATGATGATCGGATGTTTGTTAAGAGAATTCTACCAAGTGCCAATTTCAACACAGATGTTTGAATCAGTCATATGTGCACTTCTTGGAAAGCTATACGAAAGAGCTTTCCAACGCATCAAGAATCATCAAAATCAGATGTCTATGCAACCAGGGGACCCGAAAGAATGTCAAGTGCACGAGAGGAAAGTGTCCTGTTCGGATCCATGAGAAATAGTTCCGGATTCCCTTTATCTCTTATAGTATGTTAGGATTTTATTCTATTTTTAATTAGATTAAGAATAAAATTCTGGTTTTAAACCTTCCATCTTTCGTAGATACCATCCTCTATAAAAGAGCAAGCATGGTCTTAGTTTTAGTAGACCACGTTCATATACAGATTGTATGCTCGTTCCTTTGCCGATTTGTTCGTAGTGACAATGTTCAACTCATAATTCAGCTAATTGAATGTTATGCTTCTGTTGTTGCTCTTGCTTTTCTTATGGATTTGCTTGAGTTGTTCTTCGTGAACAGGTCAATATAGCTTTGCTCGGTTGTTGGATCGTAGTTAGCTGCCCCTTCGTCAAGGTCATAACTCATATTTATCCATGGATTTCTCCTACGACGGAAGATCGGGACCAAACTACATGCACGCATCTTAAGGCGAGGCGTGTGCATATAAGTTGGTATCAGAGCTTACGTTGCCGGTAGTAATTCATCTATCTTGCTTTCACTAACAATGTCAATGTCAAAAAGTTCTCATGATACATTACATTATGATGCTGCTGCTATTGAAGAAGGCGTGAATCGATTACCTACGATCCCGTTGTCTCATACTAAGGCCAATCCTTAACATGGCCCTTTGTATATTTTATTTTTGCTTTTGTAAATAATGAAAAATATCAATGAAAATTTTCCTTTTCTCATGTAAATTTTTCAATTTCTGTTGATGAATGTCCAGCATACTTTCAGACAGCTGTCTTATCCCTTTCCTTGGCTTTTGGAGACCATAGAATGGTATGCACGCTACGTGTGATCACGGAATGACTATCGCAATGATGGAACGATTATCACAGGGTGGTCATGTGTGATCATGAGAACGGCAATCTCTATCTGCTTGATCCAGGGGAATCTCAGGTTGAGTTCGCAACGGATTCGCGACCACAAAAAGGTTTGCGACTTTGGAAAGGTTTGCGACCTTGGGAAGGATTCAAACTCTGGTCGGAATTGTAATTTGATCCGAATATGTATAACTAAGCTTATCTGTTTAGGGTTAGTTAGTTAGATGAGTCTAATACGTTTAGGTTATTGAGTCTGATATGTACTCATATGATTGAACTATAAATACCTTATAATAGGTCTAGCTTAGATCATCGAATATTATTACAGCCTTGGAACATATATCCAGCTCATAGTTCCTTCGACATAGGCAAGTGTGTCTAACGTTTGACGTGTAAAGCCCTCTTTGAAATAAAGAGTTGTGCAATTACTTCGAGCTGTATTTTCGATCATCCTTTGGGTTTCGGTAATTTCGAGTAAGATCTCGTAATTCCGCATATTAGAATCTGGGCGAGCCTAGTGTGAAAACCAATACTAGGTCTTAAACGGATCACTACTAGCCCCCGAAGTCAAAGTGAAAAAGGCTTTCTTTTGACTGAAAAAGACATTTTTGTTTTGAAAAGGTGTTTCAGCTTCTCAAAAGGCATCTTTTCGGTTTGACTTCCCATTGAACGTTAGCAAGATTGTGAGTGCGCTTGTTAGGTTTGTTTTGACATGCATTTAATGCAACCGGAACCTTTTTCCGCGCGGCATGAACAAAGGTGGAGGACCCGAGGGAAGTGGGTTTTTAAACCCTTAGTCCTGAGCTTTGCCTGTGCATACAAACTTCATCAAAATTTCTCAAGCTTTTTGTTGAGTGTTGTGCGTTTGCTCTTGTTTCGTGGTTTCCAGTTCATACTAGACATTAATCTGATGGCGTGTTGGATGCGTTCAAGCCACCGCACGGAGAAGAGCCTGTTCACCCTGGAGGCTGACGGGTATCTTCCCTCCAGGTCGCTAATTCCATGGCGGCCTACGGGGGAGAATGAGAAGAGCCCAAAGGTGCAAGAGGGCGAATTAGTGGTGTTCGAGGACTTCTTGCGCTGCGGCTTCTGCCTGCCAGAAAGTGACTTCTTGCGGGAGGTCCTCCCCCACTTTGATTTGGTGTTGTGAATCTAAATGCCAACTCAATGCTAATCCTCGCCACATTCCAACATATGTGCGAGGCCTACATTGGGGTTTTGTCCAGTGTAGATTTATTCCACCAATATTACTTCTTGGCGAGTTCGAAGGGCATAGCCGCTCCAAGCTGTGTTTATTTCTGCCTATGGGAGAAGAAGGACTTTCTCCTTTTTCCACTGTGCCACTCAGTGCACAAGTGGTACCAGCAGTGGCTCTACTGCACCGCGCCAAAAGAGAGTCATCTCTAGTTCTCCAATCGGTGGTCAGAGAAGAGTAAAGAGAAGGATGTCCCCCCTCCCCTCGATGACGCGCGGAGGAGGCAAGGCCAGGTGCTGAATTTTTTATGGATGAGGGCTTGACTGCCCGGGACGTGATCCGGGATTTCGTAAAGAATCGGCTCAGTCCTCTAAAGAAGAGGGACCATCTTGCATGGGAGATCCGAACGATGGAGGACGCAACCAGGGATTGGAGCCCTGGTAAGTGTCTGAGACCTGAGTTTTAGTCAAATTGGTATAGTATGCCTCAATTGGACGGGTGCGACGAAATTGGATGGGTGCGACGAAAGGCATGCTTCCTTTAAAAAACTTGTACTTGTTTTATTATTGAAAAAAAAAGCCAGTGAAAATCATTTTGATCTATGTAGATGCCCAAGGGCCAAATGGTGAGGATGAAGAGGCTCATGGATGATGAAGGTCCTTCTGGTGGTTCCTCAGAGAGGATGAAGAGAACCCCAAAGTCCAAAAGACCGATCCCGTTGAAAACCAAAAAGCCCAATGCACCAGCCCCCAGTAGGGCCAAAGTTTGGACAGCTACTGGGGCGGCCTCATCCAAGGGAACTGCGACTGGTTTGAAGGTGACCGCGGTAAACATTCCTACCCCTTATACCCCAATAAGCACGATGGGGAATTATGTCTTGCTTGTACAAGGGGAAGGAAGCAAGGAGGAGGAGGAAGATGAAACTCCCTTAATTCTTCATAGGAGAAGGTTGGTAGAGCCTCCGAGGAATCCAGCATCCAAGGCGCTGTCCCTACTACTATCTCCCCAAAGCGGGGTGTCGAGTTCCCAAAATCTGTTAGGACGCAGTATCAGGTAAATAATTTCTTCTCTAGCTAAGTCATATTGCTTAGTTCGGAACAACTTTATCAATTATGAATTGAATGTACAAGACTCCCACGACCATGGCCGTAGCTATTCCAGCGAGCGAATCGGAGCCCGCCATGGTCGGGGGGGGGGGGGGAGAGACTACTACGGTAGGTGTTCCTGCCATGAGTGGGATCGTAGTAGAACCAGTGGCTACAATGGAAGCCACTTCTACTACTGGAAATGTACCATTGCCAGACGTCGTTGATGAGGTGGTTGCAGATTTGTTGAGTATCAAACCTGTCAATGACGAGGAAGCTGAGGTCGCAGTGGAAACCGCGACCGCGGACATGGTTGTACAGTAGATGCATCTACCATTCCATTGGTCGAAGAAGCCATGCAGCCTATTGATCCACAGTACCCCGCGCCAGAGATGATCTCTCAAGCTCAAAGCCCCAGGCAGGCGCGTGATGGCTTGGCTTCATCTAGCCAAGGGCATGGATCTCAAAAATTTCTTGAAGATCTTTTGGAGGTAAGCAAAATTCTTACACTAGGTCATTCAGTATAAATCTGAATTTTCCTTAAGGTATGCTTATTGTTCTTTGGCAGAACACTGCTTGCAGTGCGACCATGGTCAGTCTGCTGACAGAGCAGTTCAAAGTTGTTCAAGCAGAGCGCGATCTTGAAAAGCAGTAAGTGTCTTGCTTTACCTTCAATCCCTGTGATGGGCCGGAGTGATAATTTTTTATTGTTGTCGTAGGGAAAGCTCTACTTTATTGGAAGAAATCACAACAGTACGCAACAATAAGGAAGTTGCAGTGGCTGAAGCTCTGAGGTAGAATGATAGAAAATTCTTAGACACCCTTGCATCCCTGGAGGAGAAAACACAATCATATGAATCTCTCCAAGGGGAAAATGAGAAGCTCGCATCGGTGTGTAGTAAATTGTAGGCCGATGTTAATTGTAAGTTCATCTCGACAGAATTCATCATTGCTTCTTTCAATTTAAGAATATATGATACTGAATATGTGCCCTTCTTCGATCAGGTCAAAGAGAAATAAATCGAAAGCTGATTGAGGAGAGGGACCAATTCGAGGAGAAGTTTATCAGGCGAGGACACGACCTTGAGAAACTTCATAATACCATTAACCTCCTCCGATCGGCCAGTGATAAGGCCAAAGAGAAGACAAAGTTAGCTGTCAACAAGAAGGAGAATTTGGAGGAGATCGTTAAGAACTGTCATCTTGTTGAGAAAAGCACTTTAGGCAAACTGAAGGAAGTTGCGGACTCATTTGATGCAAAGATTGTCAATCCTGAGGGGGATGACCTATTACTTACTGAGTCCTGCAGCCTGGTCGCCGCCCAATCTGACTCGCTTGTCGCCAACATTCTAGAGTTTTTGAGAAAGCGTAAGGAAGCACTGAAGACTGATGTCAGTGAAGTGACCTCTGCTGTACTCTATAAACTCAGACATCACCATGGCCCGACATTAGACTTGAGCCCAGTGGTGGGAAGCATTGTTTTTGATAGTGAGGATCAATTGAGCGCGATCAGGGCCCAGGTCAAACCTCTTATAGAAAGATTATTGCATGATCTCGGTCTTCCTTGATGTACCTTTTTACATTATATTTTTTGAGTAACAATGAGAAAGATAGAAATATTAATGTCTTACCTGGGTTAACGATGGTATGGTACCTTGCAAACACATACAATTAGCAAATATTCTTATAATGCGAACAAAAGATCGAAATGTTTTGGTACTTTCCTTGTTTTAATGCCATAGTCGCGTTCTCCCTAGCCCCCTCCTCCGGCCATGAATTACCCTGTATCGTGGTATTATGGTCACAGGAAAATGTATGGCAATGGCATGGTGGATCAGAAACAGGTAAGGCAATCGTTTATGCATAAGATAACAGCTTATAGAAGGATGCCTTGTCTGCTTGCGATTACATGGTCTCAAGGACAAACCTCTGAAGCTAAAACCTCAAGCTTGTTGCTAACTGACAGCCACTCGAATGATCTGGAACATTCGATCAAGCATCTGAGCACTGAGAAATGGCTTATAGAGAAGTGTCTTGATTAAATGCGATCAAGAGATCGGTCAGCGAATCCACTTGGGCATTACGTTAGAGTGTTTGTTTTGTGGCCAGCCCCCGAGCATGACCCGATGAAAGGATAGGTTACCAGAGAGGAGATAACTATGACATCAAGATAGGAAAATATTTATGCATTGAATAAAGATAAGAAAGAAAAATGGAAAAGACTTACACATAAAACCTGTGCAGTTGGTCGATGTTTCATATATTGGAGAGAACTCTGCCATCTTCCACATCTAATCGAGCCGATCCAGGTCGCGTCATTGAGACCACAGTGTAGGGAACTTCCCATTGGGGGGAGAATTTATTGCAATTCGACTGATTTTGGATATTTCTCAAAACCAAGTCTCCGATGTGGAGGCTATGCGGCTGCACCCTTTTGCTGTGATATTTATGCAGGGCTTGTAAATATGTTGCCGACCAAAACAATGCTTGATTGCACTTTTCTTCTAGAAGGGTGAGTTCGTCTTCGCGTGTTTCAGTTGAATTGGCGGTATCAAAGTTAGTCACATGAGGAGAACCAAGTTGTATTTCTCTTGGAAAGATGGCTTCAGCACCAAAAACCAGTTGGAAGGGCGTGTCACCCGTTGCTCTACTGGGTGTGGTGTGAATTACCCATAGAATGGAGTAGAGTTCGTCTACCCAAACTCTGAGCATATCTTAAGGCGGTCAAATATGCGTTTCTTAACCCCTTGAATTATTTTCCTGTTGGCATGTTCAACTGCCCCATTGCTTTGCGGATGGGCAACGGAGGCGAAACAAACTTTGGTACCAATATCGTCGCAATAGTCGAGGAAGAGACCACTAACAAATTGGGAACCATTGTCTGTTATGAGGCAATTTGGGACACCAAATTGTGTCACTATGTTCTTATGAAAGAACTTTTGCGCCGCAGTGGCAGTAATGGTGCGGACTGGTTCAGCCTCGACCCATTTGGTGAACGTGTCAATGGCTACAAACAAGAACTTATATCCATTGACGACTTGGGGCATTGGTCCCAGAATATCTATTCCCCATACGGCAAATGGCCATGTTAATGGGACACTTTGTATTGCATATGTGATCCAGGAGGATCTTCAGGTCGAGTCGCATACGGCTTCACGACCTTAACCGTGTTCGGAAAGGTTTCGACACCATGGATTGGTTCACAACCATGAAAAGGAATACGTCCTCTGGTCAGAATTGTAATCCGATCCGAATATATAACTAAGCTTATCTGTTTAAGGTCAGTTAGTTATACAGTCTAATACATTTAGGTTACTGAGTCTGATATGTACACATACGATTGGACTATAAATACATTGTAGTAGGTCTAGTTTAGATCATCGAATATTATTACAGCCTTGGATCATATATCTAGCTTATAGTTCATTCGACGTAGACGAGTGTGTCTAACGTTCGACGCGTAAAGCCCTCTTTGAGATAAAGAGTTGTGCGATTACTTTGAGCTCTGTTTTTTATCATCCTTTGGGTTTCGGTACTTCCAAGTAAGATCTTGTTATTCTGCATATTAGAAACTGGGCGAGTCTAGTGCGAAAACCAAGGCTAGGTCTCAAACGGATCAAGTTGGTATCAAAGCAACTTTCCTATCATGTGGATGGCGAAGACTTGCCAGGGTTACAAAACCTCTGGTGAAACTCCAGGTGATCAATTGACGGTTCCTACAGCCACGTCGCCGACATTGTCTGACGATACCTCCGTTCAAACTAACCTAGCCAAACAAGTGGCCAAACTCTCCACAGACATGCCAACCGTGCTTGCTTGGATTAAGTAGCAGGCCACGATTGATCCTCCTTGTCGACGATTCGGACTCGGGGTCCTTAGTCAAACTTATGCAAAATTTGTGAGTTGTGAGACCTTTCAGGGTGTCCCTCCGGGAAGGGATGATGAGCCAAAGTCGGTCGGAGCACAGAGAGATTTATACAGGTTCGGGCCCTCGATGGTGGGAGTGACAGCCCTACGTCCTGTTGAGATTTCACTATATGTAGGAAAAAGATTACAAGGTTATGGAAAAGATCATCACAGGCGAAGATCTTTTCCGTGTGATTATATAAAACACAACTAAAACTAGCCTATGGAAGCTTGTCGATGTTGTTTGTGTTATCTCCTTAATGTGTCATATATCCTCATCTGGTGCATTTGCTCACCCTTTTATACTGGTCGAAAGAGCGCTAATGCACAACGGCTTCGAACAGTTGCTCGGGTGCAGTTTTAGCAACCGCACTTAACTTCCACCCATGCTTAACACGTGCAATTAAGAGATAACCGCACATATTAACCTCCTGGCGGTTGTCTTCATACTTGGAAGTATCTTCGGGATACTCAGGATATGCTCATTGTAGGGCATAAACAACCCCGAGTCGCCCTGGTCAAGAGTAGTCAATGTCCCTCTGACCGCGCATTGTCCGTAATCACTTGACCGCGTACTGTCTGCGACCTTCTGTCTGCGCATCGCCTATGGGCTTCTGGCCGCGCACTGTCTGCGGCCTGATCGCGTAAAGCCTGCGACCATGTGTCCGCGCTTCTGAGGCCAGCTGAGATCATATCAACGGACACTTACCTAGTTTGAATTTGTCTTGAACCAGACGTGCATTTATTCTGAACTATCTCGGGTAACAATCCTCGTCAGCTAGCCCCCAAATTTGAAGGAAACGAAGAGACATATTTCCTTCAAATTGTAAAACTTGCATCGGATAAGTGACCTGACGCTTCAAATCCTCCACTTAGTGGTGCACTAAGTGTAGCGCTTTATTTCCTGAGACAGACTCTGGGCAATATTTGATAGGTAATGATGACACCGTAGAATTGTCTTTTAACTCTGAGATAAAATTGTAAATGTTTTAAAAGCTCGAGGCATTCAAAAAATGAACTGTCATCTTTGGGGCTATAAATACCGAAGCCTCTCAACTTTAAAACTTCACAAATCTTTTCCCGGCTAAGTCTTTTCCAAAGCCATCTTTTCTTCTCTTTTGTACACTCCTCAATGGCAGATCAAAACATCATTGAGATTGAAACTGATGAAGAGGAAGTGGCGCTTGAATTCGACCAAGATTTCCAGACGGTAAGTCTGTCGTGGTATTGCGAATACCCCGGCAGGTTTTGTGAACGATCCTAGTGAAGATTACGCGGCGCGGGTTGACCGGGTGACCGGTCCTTCCCCGCCGGAAAAACACAAGAATTGACACGAGGATTTATACAGGTTCGGGTCCCGGTGGGGGCCCTAGTCCTGTCGGTGCGCTCCCGACCGGAGTCGGCTGGGGAGGCTCTCTCCGGGGGAGAGGCTTCCAGAGCACACCTGTGAGTTTAGCTATTCCAATAACAATGAATCACCTGCTTACAACTGAGGGGTACAAGGGCTATTTATAGCCCCAAAAAGAAGCAAAAAGCATAAACTACCCCGGAAGCCACCGTCGGATCGAGGGGTAGGAACGTCCTTCTCCCGGTCAAACGTCTTGGATGCTTGACAGGTGGTTGCTGATTCCCGAGGCGCTCCTCGCGTGACCTGCACGTGATAAACAACTCGAGACTTTACCATGAGGAGGGCGATGAGGCCCGGGACATGTGCCGGAGGCCAAGTCCCCGGGCCAAAGGCGGCGCCCGGGACCGGCGCCGGAGGCTAGGTCCCGGGAGCCGAAAAGCGGCGCCCGGGGACGGGCCAGAGGCCACGTCCCCGAGCAAATGGCGGCGCCTGGGACGGCGCCGGAGGCCAGGTCCCGGGGGCAAAAATGCGGCGCCCTGGGAGGGGCCGGGGGCCACGTCCCCGGCCCAATGGCGGCGCCCGGGACGGCGCCAGAGGCCAGGTCCCGGGGGCCAAAAAGGCGGCGCCCGGGGAGGGGCGGGCGGCCACGTCCCCGGGCAAATGGCGGCGCCCGGGACGGCGCCGGAGGCCAGGTCCCGAGGGCCCAAAGGCGGCGCCCGGGGAGGGTCCGGAGGCCATGTCCCCGGGCAAATGGCGGCGCCCGGGACGGCGCCGGAGGCCAGATCCCGGGGACCAAAAGGCGGCGCCCGGGGAGGCCGAGTCCCGGGAGCCAAATGGCGGCGCTCGGGGAGGCACCGGAGGCCAGGTCCCCAGGCGAATGTGACGCAACTTTTGTGGACTTAGTCCCGAGGAGATTTCCCCCAACAGCAGCCCCCCATGCCCCCGGGGACGATGCTCGAGTCCCCGGTGGGTATGGTACATGTCACTGGGAAAATCTCTGGACCAAGCCACCGGAGTGGTGACGCTTCGGTTTCCGTGCCACGCGCTTAAGGCCGCGCCGTTTCACCATAAATGCACTCGCGGTTCGAACTGGCGCCTCGATTCGCGCGCCAGTCCCTTCATTTTCCTCGCGCGGTTTGAACTTCAACGGCCGAGATTGATCCGCAGGGTGCCATGTGGCGCCCATCTAGACCATGGCTCGACCCTATAAATAGGGCCTTGGGGGGTGCCCGGAAGTTCATTCCAAACCTCAGCCTTAGCACGCTTAGCTCTCCCGGTAGCTCTCTCCCGGTAGCCCTCTTCTGGTAGCTAGCGCCCGGTAGCGAGCGTCCGGAACCTTTAGACGTAGCCTCCTGAAAAGTTAGTCACCGGAAAAACAAACCTGATGGCACCGAAGGGTCGAGAGAAGACGACCGAGATGCCCCCGGAGGAAGTCGCTCCGGACTTCCTCTGGGCATCCAAGTTCCCGACCGAGGATGCCGACTCCATGGTCGAACGCGGCGTCGTCGAGGACGGGGACATTCGAGTCCCCGTGAAGAAAGACGGAGCCCCCCGCCCCAGGCCCGAAGAGGTCGTGGCCTTCGGGGCCTTCCTGGAGGCGGGGTCCGGCTACCGGTGCATCCCATGCTCCGGGAGTTCCTAAAGGAGTACGGGGTGGCGCTCAACCACCTCACCCCGAACGCCATAGTCCGGATGGGGATCTTCATCTGGCTATTCGAGACGGCGACCGGGAGGGAGCCCACCCTACGCGTCTTACGGTACTTCTACGAGCCGGCGGCGCGGAGCTCCCACCTGGTGAAGGGGGCGCCCAAGTCCCCCTTCGGCTCGGTGATGGTGCAGATGCTGCCGTCCCGGGTGGTCGACTACCCGGTGGCAGCCTCCCGGGACCATTGGGGCGACTGGATCCGGAGGTGGTTCTACCTCCGGGTCTGGGACGACGAGGTGACGTACGCCCCGGAGCCCACCTCTTACAGCCAGTCGTCCGCGCCGAAGCCTCCGGTGTGGACGGACGAGGAGCTCGAGCTCGTCGGCAAGGTGATCATCTCCCGGAAGACCCGCTCTATGCGGGACGCCGCCGAGGAGATGATGCTCCTGAGGATCTCCACCTTCGCGCGCGGGAGGAGGGGGACCGGCATGGGCCCGGAGCAGCGGCCCCCGGCCAAGCCGGTGACCCGACGTGAGTCCCGGTAACCTGCTTTACTACATTTACAAATTTTTGAAAATTTGACTAACTCTTTACCTCTCGTAGTCCGGCCGTACCCGGCGGCGCGGGAGAAGGCGGAGAACCTCCTCGGGAGTTACTTCGCCGACGAGCACGAGCGCGTCATGCGCCTCATGGGGGAGGGTCCTCCCCGGAACCTGGTGGCGGAGACCTACGGGCTGAAGCTCCCGGAGAGGAAGCCCCTCCCCACCCCCGGGTCACACAAACGGGGGAAGGACGCGGCCGGAGGCTCTAAGCCTAAGAAGGCCAGAGTCCAGAAAACCCCCGGCCCGTCGACGACGCCGGCGGTGACACCGGCGAAGCCTCGGGACGACACCCCCGGGACCGAGCGCGCCCGGGCGCCGGCCCGGAAGGAAGCGACACCTCCTCCCCCGAAGAGCCCTGTTGAGGCTCGCGGGAAGGAACCGGCCGTGGACGGGGCAGCCTCCGACTCGGAGAACTACGCCCCGTCGCCGCCTTCGATAGCGGCCCGCCAGCACCCCCGGCCCCCTTGGAGCCGGAGAAGCTCGAGGTGAGGTTCGCGGAGGCCTCGCCTCCACGGATGGAGTGGCCCGTGGACGAAGGGGGGAGCCCCTCGGTCTACAAGGTCCCCCCGGAAGTAGAGTCCCCGGGGCCTTCCCGCCCGAGAAGGGGAAAGGGCTGATGGTCCCTCCCCGAGCGGTGACCTCTTTCGAGAGCTCCCCGGCCACTTCCACGGAGGCCACCTCCTCGGCGACGAAGACGCCGACTACGCTGCCGGATGCCCAGGTCGGGGGACCCTCCGCCGGCCGCGACGGAACCAACACCGGGCGGGAGACCCCCCTGCTTTCCGCGGGGGAGATCGCCCGCTATACGGCGGGCCTGCAGACCCGGAAGGTGCAGGCCTTCGTTGCGGAGGGAACGCTCCATGATCATTTCCGGGGGTTTCAATCTCTCCATGCCCAGGTAACCTGAGTCGGTGACGTCTTCCTTCGTGCCCTGTTCCTGAGTTTTTTCTAACCCTAAAGTTTGTAGGCGGCGGTTGTTACCTGGGGCCTTGAGCAGCGGATCGGCCGCCTGCTTAAGGACATGGAGGACAGGGCCGCGACTTACCTGGGGCAGCCGGACGAAGCCCTCCGGGAACTAGCTCGGGTCCGGGCCCAGGTCCACGTCTCCGAGACCGTCAATGGTAGCCTTCGGCAGGAGGCCAAGGCGAGGGAGGAGGCGTTCCGGGAGCTCGAGGGCACGAGCATCCGGGCAGTGACGGACGCGGGCCGCTCCGTCCGCTCGGCCCTCGAGAGCCTTGGCGTAAGCCTAGGCTCCGGGAGCAGCTCGGAGGTGCCCCCGGTGACCCTCGCGGAGGCTGTGCGTTTTCTCAACATGCAGGTCTCCGTCATCCAGGAGGCTGCTGACGCCTGGGCTCGGGGCCGGGCGATCCTCGTTGTTGCGGCCGCGGCACGGCACGTCGAGCACCGGGGAGTGGGCGCCCGGGCGATCGGGGGCAGCATCCCGCGGAGCTTCCCCGAGTTCTTCGAGCCCTCGCACCGGGAGGTGGAGCAGCTCGCCGGGGGCTTCTACGACCAGATCATCCGGGTGAGATTCCCGGCCCCGGCCTCGGAGGAAGCCCCCCGGGGGGAGGACGCCAATGAAAGAGTATGAGCCTCCCCCCGGGTCTTTAGATAGGACCCCTTTTGTTTTCTTAGGGTTTTGATACCGGTAACTTCTTAGAGGAAGCCCCGGGCACTTGTAAAAAGATATTTTGGAATGCAATAGAGTTAGTAATTTTTCTAATTCTTTGAATTGAATGCAATGTTGCCAGGGTTCCCGGTAGGTTACTCCCAGGTGAAGGTCCGGGAGGGGCTCACCGGGGGACGCCCAAGCGGCTTTAATATTGCTAAGTCTCGTCTCCGGGGAGCGCAGCGGGGACGCCAACCGGGAGGCCGTCCGGTTAAGGTGGCATCCGTAGTGGCACTTGGACAATTTTGACAATCATCGCGCCGAATTGTCCCCCCCGCATCCGGGGTTCCGGATGATACCCCCCCTTCGGATACTTCCACCGGCGGGATACGAGTTCTGGCGCGAAGATGTGCTCTGGGACGCTCGGCGCCGCCTGCGCGCATTGTACTGGGACTTGGCCCGGGAGCTGGCGGAGAGCCTCCGGGAGTATTAGGCGTAGGAGCCTTAGGATGTAGAGGATCCCCCGTGTTAGAGCCCGGGTTCTACCGTTTCCGAAGCCCACTGGAGGGGGAAGATGTCCTCCGGGTTTGACAATCAATAAAGCTGCTCGCTTGCTTCTTCTTTCGTTGTCTTTTTATTTTTTCTTCTTGGATGGTCTGGACGACTCCTTTTCACAAGAATAAGCTGAGTTTGCTCGTGGGCGGTGCGGTCGACACCCGGGGGTTCCTTATCCCCCCCGCCCACAGAGTGCCGGAGGATAGCTCCACACGCTGTGGGGGTAGCAAGGGCCCGGGGTGGAAGTGACCTGTAGTATAGGAATTTTTTCTAAGTTAGAAAATTTTAAAACGAGGTTTCCAAGGGAAAGACCTTCCGGGAGACAATCGTCCGGTCGCCATGAGAACGGGGAGCCGGGAATAAGGCCTCGTGTGGAAGAAACATCCAAGAAAACCCGATGACATTTCCGGAGGCGGGCTCCCTAGGAGATGATCATCTAGTCGCCGTGAGAACGGGGAGCCGGGAATAGGGTCTCCGGGGAAGAAATGTCCGGGAAATCCGTAACTTCTCCGAGAGACAATCGTCCGGTCGCCGTGAGAACGGGGAGCCGGGAATTGGGTCTCCGGGGAAGAAATGTCCGGGAAATCCGTAACTTCTCCGGGAGACAATCGTCCGGTCGCCGTGAGGACGGGGAGCCGGGAATTGGGTCTCCGGGAGGCAATCATCCGGTCGTCGTGACAACGGGGAGCCGGGAATAAGGTCGCCGGGGACCAAATATCCAAGAATGCCATTAGACGTCCCACTGGGGAGAGCGTCCACTCCCGGAGGAGGAAGAGATATCTAAGAAAGCCATTAGACGTCCCACTGGGGATAGCGTCTACTCCCGGAGGAGGAAGTGCCTGATGACGGGTCTTGAGTGTTTGGGCAAGGGACTAGTCTCCCAACGTGCCTCGTTACTGGGGCCGCTGGGGACCTGGTTGCCGCTTACACCCTCAGTCCAAGAGGGCTGATCGTAAGCCGCCCTACAGGAGGGACTTGCTGGGTCTAGGCCCACTTCCTCACGGGGAGGGCATCCTCACGGGGAGGGCTTCCTTGCGGGGAGGGCATCCTCACGGGGAGGGCGTCCTCGCGGGGAGGGCATCGTCGCGGGGAGGGCATCGCCGCTAGGGGCGGTAATGAGAAGAACCTGCAAAGAGGCAGTTGAAAAGCAAGACCTATGCATTGCTAATAAAATGACGTACAGTGCCTCCCCCAGAGCGATCACGCCAGAGGGGGAGGAAAAGGTAAGTACAGTGTCCCTCCTCCCCCTCTGGCGTGATCGCTCTGGGGGAGGGGACAGGCCCGTGAGGCTAAACATAGAACTTGTGAAGTAAACGCAAATTCCACGTGTGCTTCAGCTCCTGCTCTTGAAGGTTGGAGAGCTTGTAAGCCCCCGAGCCCAGGACCGCGGAGATCTTGTAGGGGCCCTCCCACTTGGGGGAGAGCTTCCCCTGGGCTTGGGGGTCTGTGACGCGCTTGAGGACAAGGTCCCCAAGGCGGAAAGAGCTCTCGCGCACGCGCTGGTTGTATGCGCGCCCCATCTCTTGCTCGTAGATGGCATGGTGGAGGAGCGCTCGGTCGCGTTCCTCCTCCACGAGGTCGATTTCCAAGCGCTGGTTGGCCTCATTGGCCTGTTACGCTGCAGGCGTGGCTCCCTACAGGAGCTCGACCCGCAGTGACCGGAAGCCGATCTCCGGGGGGAGGACTGCCTCCGCCCCGTAGACCAGGGAGAAGGGAGTACGCCCCGTCGCCCGGGACGGGGTCGTGCGCATGGAGCAGAGGATGCTAGGAAGCTCCTCTGCCCATTGTGAGACCCCCATTTGAGGATCACCTTGGTAACCGCCCAGGTAGGTTACACACAGCAGGATGTCACATGAGCTCCAAATCACACAAGCATAGTAATAACATTAAACAAGTATCAGGCCAACATGGCCAATATTACATAACCAAAGCACTGAAAATGGCGCTAAGTAGAGTTGCTAAGAAAATAACTAGTTTATCAGAACCAGAATCGGTATCCAAGTATCGAACACACAACATAAAACACAAGGCAACGACGAAAAGCTTGACTTCCATCCGCAGCGGGGTTGGAGTGGCTCCTCCCACATCTGACTTGACTTGGTGCGCAATCCTTCTAGAACGTGGGCTCGTCCGGGGCACTTCCATCTTCTGCCGGGAACTCATAACTGAAGGAATCGGGATCCTCGAATCCCTCTTCTACAGTGGGATATAAATGCAAGGGTGAGCACTTGGTGCTCAGCAACACTCATTCCAGGGATTATTGTAATTGTACTTATATGAGAGTGAAACATATGATTCAGGGGTTTTAGTTTCATATGGATAGAGATATATAAATTTCCAAGTCATTTGTTTAGTAAAACAGTACTTCATCACGAAAACGATACTTTTAAAACATTAAAGAGGCTTTCAATAAAACATTAGATGTAGTGGTCTCCCATGAGACACTACTTTGTTAACCGCATTATGAAAACATTCCAAACATTACTTGTGCTATAACCCATGGATAACATCCACTATGAAAAGACTCCTGAACCTGGGAGTACAGAGTATCTGATACTTCTTTTACACTTTGCAAAGGTGTACCTCTTTTTAAATCCACTGGTTCACTCGGCTTTCAAGTCGGATCAGCTTCATGTGACTTATACACATGTGACAAGGCCGAGATCACACAACGCTTTACAATCCAGTATTAACAGTATCCCTGCCCGGTAGATAGACAATTAAGTCTCAAGTACCGTTGTGGGTCTTCCCCACTGCCTTACTTCCTAGCCTCTCTGGTCTATGTTCCCGCAGGACACATAGCCTTGGTCTATGTCCACGCGAGACATACGACCATTTAAGATTACAGCCGCTCACGGCTTAATCAGGTCTAGGGCGCCTTCCTTCATTTACGCCTTTTCCTCTCATCATTTTTCTGAACTCACGTCACTCGTGGCCGAACCTTGGCCTTCCAGTTTCCACGCGAGAAACCAGATCGTCAAACCATGCAGGGAACTGCTAATACCAAAAAGCTACTGAGTTGTGCCTGTCCCATACCAGGCAAGTGGTTGGTACGTTTACAATTCGTATAGAGACACAGCACAAGGTTCTTGTCCTTATGAACCAATAGTGAGGAGCATTCACATTCCCTAGTGCGCACCGCACCCTCTCCATTCAAACCAATCCTCACTACTGATCCCTTTTATCAGTTTTCTTAACAAAGCGGTTTTCATCATAACTTCTCATGTATTTGACCATTCCGAGTTTAATGTGGATATTCGGTATATGAATTCTAGGGTGACAAAAGCATATATACGAAGGTTCAATAACAAAAAGGGGTTTCATGATTCATTAGGTAATATCTACTCATGTCATTCCAACATAACTTGTATTTCAAATAAGCATGCATAGTATGAAAGAGTGAATATACTTCATATGAAAATATTGGGTGAGACATGATCAAAGGAATGAGGCTTGCCTTGCAATGTGGGGTCTAAGTACTCAGACGGATCTTCAAAGACTTCTTCCGCTCCTTCGGCTTCTGACTCTGCGGCAATCAATCAACACACAAACACATACCACATAAGCATACTGAAAATAGTTTCTATAGAAAGCATTAAGTAAATAAGTCATGCATGCAGGGGAAAAGGTTAGGGCAAGGTCACAAGGGCTCTGGTCGAAGAAACGGCTAAAAAGGATTGAACGTCGAGGGGTCGACATTCAGTTCATGGCTTTGGCATAGCTGGAAACTAGTCTTAGGATGGTTTTCTGGAGAAGTGATAGAAGAGAAAGTTGTAGAACACAACTCCAGGAATCTAAAGGACGAGGTGGAATTTCAATTGCTCAACTAGAAGGGGTCAAACAAGGCTAATGCCAGTGGCTGACATGCACTGACATAGTGCTGGACATGGCCAGAAACTAGGGCATGGCTTAACTTTTGATCCAGGGCTCCAATTGATGCAACACTTTGTCTGGGAGGTAGGCACTACTAACAGGAATAAAACACTCAACAGGGACGAAAGCTGAAAGTGGCCGGAGGGTGGCCAAATCTGGTGATGAACTACGGTGGCCTGGACAAGAACTGAGCTACTGGACAGTGATCTTGGCATAGGCATAACTCACAATCTAGGCAGATCCAGGTGTCGAGCTAGTGGACAATATTGCTCAGGGTACTGGGATCTATCTAAGGGACAAGGTTTCAGGCGCTAGATCGGCCGGGAAAGAATTCCGGCGACCGGCGCTGGAGAAGACGACACTGGACAAAGGGGGTTTTCGATTCAGGGCGAATGAGCTCAATTCCAAGCTTGGGAATGATCTCCAGGGCACAACGAAGCTACTGGAGGGGTCAATTTGACCGGAGGATCGCCGGCGTGGCCTGGCGACGAGAGCCAGTTTACTGATGGCGCGCGATTTGGGGAGAGCTATGATCTTAGCTCGATTTTGAAAACCAGATTGGTAGGCTTGCTAAAAAGAGTATGCTGATCAATTTCTTCTACTGGTACTAAGGCTAATTTGGACTAAATCAGGTAGCATTGCCGGAACAGGGGTTTTGAGCTTTTCCGGTGATCACCGGCGTTAGGGTTCGCCGGGGTGCAATTGGGTGCTATGACACGAACAGGGGGAAGAGGGGAACTCACTGGTGGCTTTGGTTTGAAGAATGGTGCAGTGAACTGGGCTGGCACCGTGAGCTCCAGAGGTTGCTCGCCGGAGAAGAAAGCAAACTCGACGGCGGTGAGAAATTAACTGGGAATTTGGCTAAGTCTTGAAGTTGTGCTTCTTCACAGCACTGAGGGGGTTTAAATAGGCACGGGGACGGAGCTTGCGAGGGAGAATGCGACAACGGTTGCTTGCGCCGGGGAGAAACTTGTCGGGCGCAGGCGCAACGACGGCGACGGCGACGTGATCGCGCTTCAGGCGGTGCTGCAGCTTTGCCAGTTGCATTGGGACTTCACCTGGAACGGCGCAGATGCGGAGGCAACAGCAAGGCTCCGGCAATGACACGTACACGCATGCAACTGCCACGGCAACGGGAGCGCGCGCGCGAAAACGCTGCTGGAGCGCGGCCGTTTATCCACTGGGCGAGGTGATGCAACTGTGCTGGCACGTGCGCGGGAGGTGGCTCGGTTGTTCACAACACAGGCGACAAGAGGCGGTGGCCGGCGGCGAACAAACACGGCGAGAACACGGCGCGGCAACGGTGGCTCGTGCACTGGTCGTGGCAACGACCAGGAGCTGGTCGAATGGACCTGAAAAGAAGTTTGGGCCGATTTGCAATTTCTGAAACTTGCTCCAGGGGCTGTTCTGTGAGGAAAGTTTGAATAGGAAATGGACTTGATTGCAAATTTGGAGATCTAAGAGTCCGATCTGAAATCTGATTTCGCAGCTAAGTTGCAAAAGATTAATAGAACTTATCTGGCCAAAGTTTGGTAAGATCACGTAAGATCTGAAGAGTTTCGACAAAATTGGGGAAAACAGTTTAGGGTAAAATAGGGTAATTAGGGTTTTAAAATGGCAAGGCTTGAAACTCAGCTTTAGGGTGAGATTTTGGAGATGGTCCCGAAGGGAAAAATGTTCTGAACAACATTTAGATGGGAATGGCTGAAGCAGATTAGGGTTTGGGGTCCAGATGTGGATTTTGGCTATATTAGGGTTTGGCAAAAACAGGGGTGTTACACCCATGCACCCCGCTTAGAAGCGGTTTGCTCGTGTCTCCGGCGCAATCCCTGTAGGATCACGCCGTTGACCCTCTCGACAGCCCCATTGCTCCGGGGATGGGCCACTGAGGTGAAGTGGATGACGAGCCCCAGGCCTTCGCAGAATTCCCGGAAATAAGCCGAGTCGAATTGGGTCCCGTTGTCCACGGTGATTTCCCGGGGGACACCAAAACAACATACGACGTTTTTCCAGAAAAACCGCTGAACGGCCCGGTACGTGATTCTGGCCAAAGGCTCCGCCTCAACCCACTTTGTAAAATAGTCGACCGCGACTACCGCATACTTGTATCCTCTGGGCGCTGGGGGGAAGGGCCCTAAGAGGTCCATCCCCCAGTGCACGAAGGGCCAAGTGATGGGGATTGTCTGCAGCGCTATAGGGGGGAGGTTCGAGCCCTTGGCCATCTTCTGGCATGCTTCGCACGCGGAGACAAGGTCTCGCGCGTCGCGCATGACCGTGGGCTAGTAGAAACCCTGCCGGAGGGCCTTGCCCGCGATGGCATGTGGGGCTAGGTGAGAACCACAGCTCCCCACGTGGATGTCTTCGAGAAGTTGAAGTCCCTCCGGCCGGGGGAGGCAGCGCAAGAGGGCGGAAGCCCCCAGCTTGTAGAACCTCCCCTCCAGCAGGAGATATGCCCGGGCTTTAGCCCGGAGGCGTTTAGCCTCGGTCTCACTAGAAGGGCCCCCGCCCCCTTGATGAAGGAGATGAGGGGGTCCATCCAAGAAGGAGTCCGGGTGATCTCGGCGACCTCCGGGACATGAGGCTCGTCGCCCGTGTCCGGGGAGGCCACCGAGGGCTTCGTGATGATTTCCAAGAAAGCCCCCTTGGCGAGCGATTCCCGGGCGCTTGCGGCCCGGGCCAAGGCGTCGGCCCGGTCATTGTCCCTTCGCGGGATATGCCGGGCCTCGAGGCCGTCGAAATGCCTCTCCATCTTTCGCACCTCCTGCAAATAAAGACTTAAGTTTGCGTCATGCCACAAGTAAGACTTGTCCATTTAGCAAACTACGAGCTGAGAATCTCCCTTGACTAGGAGGCGCCGGATCCCCAGGGTGCGCGCAAGGGGCATCCCGAGGAGCAAAGCCTCGTATTCGACGACATTGTTAGTTGTGGGGAACTCGAGCCGGGCGGCGTACTCGAGTTCCTTCCCCTCGGGGCTCCGGAGGACTACTCCCGCACCAGCCCCGGCGAGACACAGCGACCCATCAAACATGAGAGTCCAATGATCATTGCGTCGGGGCGGCACAGGGAGGTCTTCGTCCCCGGACCCAGAGGCGGGAGTCCACTCTGTGACGAAGTCGGCGAGGACCTGCGACTTGATGGCGGAGCGACCGGTAAGGGACAGGGAGAAGGGGGCGAGCTCGGCCCCCCACTTCCCAATTCGGCCGGTGGCTTCTTTGTTCCGCAGTACCTCCCCCAGGGGGAGGGACGACGGGACGGTGATGGGGTGCCCCAGGAAGTAATGGCGAAGCTTCCGGGACGCCATCAGGAGGGCGTAGCAGATCTTCTCCATCTCCGTGTACCGAGTTTTGGCCCCTTGGAGGGCCTCACTCACGTAGTACACGGGGCGCTGCTGCCCCCCTTGCTCCTTCACCAAGACTGCGCTAACGGCGACGGGGTCGCAGCGAGGTAGAGGAGCAAGGGCTCTTTTGGAGACGGACTCACGAGCATTGGAGGGCTCGTGAGGTACTTCATGAGGTCGTCGAACGCCTCCTGGGCCTCGGGGGTCCAGCGGAACCCCTCGAGCCCTCGGAGGATCTTGAAGAACTGGAGGCCCCGCTCCCCCGACCGGGCGACGAAGCGGCTTAGCGCGGCTAGGCGGCCGGAGAGCCGCTGGACATCCTTGACGGAGCGCAGTGGGGGCATATCTAAGTCTGCTCGGATCTTCTCGGGGTTTGCCTCAATGCCCCGCTGGGACACGACGAAACCTATGAGCTTCCCCCCGCGCACCCCGAAGACGCACTTCTCCGGGTTGACAGATCCCGTGAAGAGGCGCACCAATTCCGCCTGGAGATGGACAACGCTCGACAACAGCGAGAACTCTCCGATTCGATCAGGGATGGTAGTGCCTCTCTGATTCGGGACGATGTAGATAGGCTTAGAGTAGTTGCTAGTTCTCTTGGGGCAGTCAGTGTAGATCCTAGTGACGCCAATATGTCCCTAGGAGAACTTTGTAAACTCCTCTCGGATGAGGTTGATGCTCTGGTTGCCAGTATCCCTTTTGTATGCAAGGATTGTCAGAAATAAAGATTTCTTTTACCTTACAAAACTTGAAAACTCTTCATGATCTCTGTGCGAAAATATGGTCATAAGTAATGTCTTCACGACCACACATACACAGGTAAATCCGAGTACTGCGATCAGAAATGCATTAATTGTGTCATACCGTGACCAGTACTGGTTCCGCGATCAGAACCAAAACCGCGATCAAAATTGAAAACGCGATCAGAACTGAAGTCTTGATAACATAATGCCTTAACCGGACAATAACCGTCTGTATTGCGATTATCCGTTTGCAATGATCACAGAATACCATTATGATCAAAATACAAACTATAAAGTGATGACAGGAACACATTGCGACCAACGCGTGAAAATTTAACTTACAAAAAACATGAAGGATGACTTCCTCCAAAAATATTTGTAACATTTTCACGTCCTTAGATGCACCCTAGCCCCCGAATTCGAAACAACAAACACTTTTTGTTTCGGATTCACTGTGGGGGGTGCATAACGGGTCTCCGAGACAAAGGATCCATTATGGAAATGAATAAAATATTCAATGGAACGTTGCCTTGGGCCTACAAAAGGAGCAGGTAGCGTCCTGATGAAGCCACTCACCCAGACATCTGCCTTACAACTTTCGCTGCACAGAACCCTCATTCCTCATCCTCCATCACCTCCAAAGTCCCCAGCTTTTCTCACAATCTCTTGCAAGAAATAGCGTCTTGGAGCCGATCCGTTCACCACACAGAGGAGATCCTGGTGGCACTGGAAAAAGAAGAGATCTGTCGCGCCCCGAAACTATGACTACGACTACTCCCGTGGAGACCTAGCTTGCTGAAGCTAGTCCCATACATGCATACCTTTGACTTCCCAGGATAAGTCAAACACAGGAGTATATTCACATTGCAGTGGAAAAACATACAAAATATTAAGCAGTGTGGCCTGCTGGCCTTAATATTACATAAAGAGGATACAATGCCTTCGCGGCATTCAAGGTTTAGTTAAAGCAAAATAAAACTTCTACACAGCGGATGATGGGTGTCCCTTCCACAGTAACAAGTTGACGACAGAACAACACATCAGGGATCTGGCGGGTCTGGCTCTCCTTCTGGATCCAAGAAGTTCTCCACACCTTCTTCTTGATCGAGGTACGCTCCATCTTCTGGGTTGTAAGTTGCAAGGGTGAGTACTTACGTACTCAGCAAGTCATAGGGAAGAGTAGATACATAGAGTAGTATTGTTATGAACCTAGACTAGTCAAGAATTATGGATGTTTGTAAAATAATCTTTACTTTCATGCCTCATCTCATGGCAGCACTTTTCATAACATATCATCACTATTTATGTTCACTAGATTATAGCACTACCGCGACACGTCGACACACGACAGCCCACGGTAGCACCCCTTATCATGACAACACATGTCATTTGTGTAATCTTGACTTATCAAATTTTATTTAGAAAACATACCTGTGTCACACCCCGTGGATTTAATCCACCGCAGCAGACTCTTATAAACCCGAGAGCTCGGAGTATTCGAATACGTTTTAAACTTTGCAGAGAGGTACCAATTTTCCCGCAAGATATTCCACTTTCAAGCCCTTCCTATCATAACATAATGATTGGACCCCTGGCTCACTTCATACTGTGAGTGGCAAGGTGGAGATAACAAGAACTTTTGTTATGTATCACTCACAATTCACCCCTAACCCTGTGGATCTCTCGCGAACCACAGTTGTGGAAGGTTGTACTCAAACCTCCACCCCTACTCATATTTTCCCATTGCTGGGTCAACGTGCAAGATCACCTTCAGTGATAAATGTGGGAGCCATTCTCCATGTAAATCATGCATCACTATACAACTCATGCAGGGATTTCATGTGCGATCCGCATAAGTACTTGTTCAGGCCTGTCCCATACCAGGCTTGCGGTTAGCACGTGTTTCATGCCACTAGACGCACAACACAAGGTTCTATTCCTTATATGCCAGTGACGAGACCATCCACAACCATGCACCTTCCGTGCCTGCTATCCTTCGCAGTTAAGCACCTCCAGTGCTACAACCATCCATACAAAAATTCTGGTCACGGCTAGGGGTTTTATTTCATGAATATATATGAATACATATATAATAGTTCATGGTTCACTATTTGATCTTTTCACATTTCACAAGCATCCGGCTTTGTACTGCCAACATATATCTCAACCATTCTTTCACATGCAGTATTACTTATATTCAAGGTCATATCATAGCAACTCATAAAATATAGGTTCAAGATGATCAAAGCAGTTGATGTAGGATCAGCAGTGAAGTCCTCGAGCTCTGGCTCTTGATCTACTCTCCAATCAAACAAGTAACCAAGAATCATAATCTTTTGAATACATTATTATACTATATGCAATGATGCAAAGATGAATGTCTCGATAATTCTGAAATGATTGGGTGATTCTGAAATGATTGGGTTTAGAAGTTGATTAGGGTTAAGTTATGGAAACCAAGGTTAAGATTAGTTGTCAAAGGTTTACAAGGTTCCAAATGTCTCAGAATATCATAATGATATCAAGGTTGTGACTGGTTCGCTCAAAAACAGTGAATGTCTTTAGGTCGACATTCGGTTCAAGGCATCGACATAGGGTCGATGGATGATAGAAGGACTATCTCAACTTGTGGCAATAGAATAAAATGTAGATTAGAACTCCACAAGTCTAAGGGACAAGGTTATTTCCAATTTGCACAACTGGAAAGAGGTGAAAAGAGCTAATGCCACTGGCTGACAAGCTCTGGCATAGGGCTGACAATGTCAAAATCTAGGGCTAAGTATAAAATGCAGTTCAAGGGCTCAAATCAAGTTGTAATAGAAGAAGAAATTGTAGATCACAAACTCAGGAGTCTAAGGGACAAAGTTATGCTCAAAATGCACATCTGGAAGGAAGTGAAAAGGGCTAATGCCACTGGCTGACATAGCCTAGCATTGGATTGACATGGCCAGAAACTAGGGCTTGCCATAACTTTTGACCTAGGGCTCCAATTGATGCACCACTTTGTCTGGGAGGTAGGGTTTGATAACAAGAACAATTGATACAACAGGATCTAGGGCAAGAGATGGCTGGAAAGTGATGAAAACCGGCGATGAACTCGGTGACTGAAGTTCCAAATCACAGCACTGGACAGGAATTAGGGCATAGCTATAACTTCTGATTTAGACCGAATTGGAAGTCGAGCTAGTAGACAAAATTGCTCCGGAGATCAAGGCGCATATGGTGGACAAATTTGATGAAGCTGGATCGGTAGGGAATAGATTTTCGGTGGCCGGCGCAGGAGAAGAAGACATAAAATTTGGGGATTTTTATTACAGGTCGATTGAACTCAATTCCTTGCTCAGGGAGTATCTAAGAAGTATCAGGAATCTGTTGGCATGATTAGATTGGCCGGAAAATCACCGGAGAAGCCTGGCGACGGTCGCCGGCGACTAGTGAAGCTCGAGCTGGGGAAAAGCTTCAAGTCTTGCTCAATTTCACAATCTGAATTCACTGGTTTGCTTAAAATAGCTCACTGATCATTTTTGTCTATTGAATCGAAGGCTAATTCGGACTGATTTGAGTTGTGCAACTGGAACAGGGCATTTCTCGAAATTCGGCAATTGCCGGCGATCATCGGCGATGAGATGCATGAGAGTCCAATTAAATGAGACAGCATGATAAGGGTGATGAGAGAAACTAACTGATGCTGTCAATTTGGGGGGTTGAGATTGCGGTTGAGGCTGTCACCGTGACCCTCTGTGCTGGACTCGCCAGAGAAGACGACTACAGCGAGGAGGAGTTTGTTTAACTGCTAGAGGGCTTTGGAGAGCAATGCTAAAGATGAAATAGTTACTCTGGGGTTGCTATTTATAGGCAAAGCAAAGCATAACGAAGCTTAAGCTCACTGCTTGAAGATTATGAAGCTTGCGCCGGTGGAGACTTCGAGTTGAAGCAACGGCGAACAGTGAAGCTCCTCTCTGGCGTGCAGCAGCTGGTGAGCTGGCTAGAGATGGCCACGGCAACAACTGAGGTGAAAACACGTGTGCACATGCAAACATGGTTGCAAACAACTGGGGCTAGAGCGGCGGTGAAAACACAGCGCCGAAAACACAGCGGCGAGGTCGAAGAGCAAATTCCTGGTCAGGAGCAGCTACTCCTCTGGTCGCGGCAGCTGGTGGCTGTTGGTCGAAAACAGCCATTTGGACTGAATTGTAAAATCTGAAAATTGGCTTTGGACTAAATTGTAATTTTTGACTTGGAGATGGTTGATTTGCAATCTGATTTCACAGATGAGTATAAACTTATACCTTATACTCATCTAACAAGAGATTTGGTAAAATCTGGCCTGATTTGATGATTTTCGATATAAACTGAAAATCGGGTACTTTAGGGTAAAATAAGATCTGAGTTTTGTCGATTTCGAATTCTGGCATCTAGGATGAGATTTGGGTATTCTGATAAAAAAAGATTTTGTATTGATTAGCATTTGGGAGGTGTTCCATGAATCAGATTTGAATTTGGAGTTAATCTGAAGATTTCAGCCTTTTTGGGTTTGCAAATATCAGATAAAGCACTAAATTGCGATATAATTTGGACTGATATGTGAAAAAGACTTAGATGAAGAAATTTGACTGCCAACTTTCTGGATTAAGGTATTGGCATACCCATGATCATAATCCAAGAATAATCTGGTCTGAATTAGATCAAGATTTGGCTAAATCTGAGTTCTGAGTATTTAGGGTAATTAGGATAGTAGTTAGAAGTTCTGTTTTCGAAAACAGAAAAGGATTGATAGATCTGGAAGTTAGAGATGGAATTGAATCTAGCTTCTGAAGACTTTTATGTTCAGAGTAACTGATAGATCACATCCGAATAATCTGATCTTGATTTGGGTTCACAGGATAGATTTTGAGATTTTAGGGTTTGAGATAGATTAGGGTTGAACTGATCTTGTTACTGCTACAGGTCCATGGTATCATGCATGCATGATGTTCATGAAAAAGAGAGTTTTTACCCCTAAACTCAGGGTGTTACAAGATCCTTCCTCCGCGGCTACTAATCAACTGGCGGCCCGCGGAGAAGGATCAAGAAACCGCAATCGTTCAAGAGGGCGATTTGGTGGTTTTCGAGGAATACCTGCGATGCGGGTTTCGATTTCCGGAGAGTCGATTCCTAAACAGAATCTTGGAGTACTACGGGTTGGAGTTGGTGAATCTCCACCCTAATGCTATCCGGATCCTGGAGATCTTCCAACATCTGTGCGAAGCCTTCGTTGGAGTGCTCCCAAGCGTGGAGCTCTTCCGACGCTTCTACTACTCGGCATCGTCAAAGAGCGCCAATGCTACCGGATGTATCTACTTCCGAATAAGAGAGAAAAAAGAGTATCCCTTCCCACCCCTACGGGACTGCATTCACGGGTGGTACCTGAAATGGTTCTACTGCACCCCTCCGTCGGAGAGCGGGTTGTGGTTCAAAAACTACTGGCCAGAGAAGTCCAGCGAATTGGATTCTCTTCCTGCTCCAAGCACGGAGCAAAAGAAATAGGCTCAAGTAATTATTCACTTAGTCCAGCAAGGACTAACTCCTCGCGACATTATCTGTGACTTCGTGAAGAATCAGTGAGCCCCCTGCGTGAAAGGGCTCATCCGGCTTGGGAAATACAGTCCATGGCGGATAGAACCTTGGACTATAATAATGGTATGTCTTTCAGTCAACAAAAACGTATATTTCTTTCAAAATGTCATATTTGCTAACTTGTTTGTTTGTAATACAGCTCTGGCTTTGTCCGAAATAGAGAAGCGGACAAATTACCTTCTTAAGGCGTATAGTGCCGATGTGGAGGGAACTAGGGGATCACCTCGCCCCCAGAGCCTGATCAACGCCAGCGATGACCTCAAACAGGAGCGCCGAAAGGTATGGACTTTCTCAATAGGTTCCATTGTTGATCCTTCGCTCATCTCATATTAACGAGAAACACGTGAATGATATAGCTCCAGGGAAAGTTTGGCGAGGTGACACGTCCAACCGAGGACGTTGGTCTCCTGGGAAAACCGGCTCCGAAGAGGGTGAAAAAGATCTCTTCAAAGCGCGGGACGAAGGAAATTGCTCCCAAGAAGTCCAAGAGGATTCTAGGAGAGGCTTCCTCGCCAACGACTCCTCTTACCGCGAAGAGAACTGTGGTAAGGTACTCGATGCCCCTCGCTATCCCAGGTGTAAACTGGAATCACTTTTTCGTCGTACAGGTTGAAGGGAGTGAGGAAGAGGAGGATGACGTCCTTCTAATCCACCTCAAGAGGAAGACGATCGCTTCCTCGTCCAGTGGGGTCTCGCTTCTGCCCGCGAGGATAGAGACGACCGTAGCGGGCCTCGCAACCACTGATAAACCCGTGGTTGCGGGTGAGAACCCAGTACCTGAAGCCCAAGAAGCTTCAGGATTTTCTACACTTCTCCCCCTAACAGAAGGGGTGACTACGGTAAGATTCCTCACATTATTGGTGGTCGTTATCCATCCATGAACATCCACTAAGTAATGCTCGTACAGGAGGAAGAAAACATCACCCCTGTCCGGCACGAAGTAACCGCCGCCAGCCCTGGGGGTGATGAGTACTCCACTCTTGGAGACAGGAGTGGGGATAACAGACCAGGACACCGCGACCACCAGCAACCCCGTGGTCGCATATGAAGTCCTAGTGCCCGCGGTCCAGGAAACACCTGGTCCAACAGCGGTATCCCTACTAACCGAGGAGGTTACCCAGGTAAGGATTATCACAGCTTGAGTCTTTATCATTCCTCATGTATGTGCTTATGAGTTTGTGCACACAGGGAGAAAAAGACAGGGTCCTCCTCACGAAGAGGAAGACCAGGACAAACGACGACTGTCCTCTTTTCCTTGGGGAACCATCTTCGAAATCTCAAAAGCTGGGGGGATTTCAAGTAAGGTAAGAATCTCCCCTGTCCGGACAGGGTCAGACTACAGTGATTGATTCTAAAAATCCCAACTGATGGTATTTCTGTTTGCTTAGCCGCAGGGACCTAGCGCCCAGCCCTTCAGCGGCCTAGGCCAGTGTTGGAGCTTCCCCTGCGACCGCGGTCTCTGGGAGCAAAGCTCCATCCCTTCGGCCAGGGAAGTCTTCCGGGCCGTCATAGATGGGCTGTCTGCAGAAGTCCAATCGGACTTATTGGAATCTGCAGCCCTAGAAAAAAATAAGGGTCAGCGGGAAGACCCATCCGCTGCTCCTGCAGGGGATGAGGTGAGCGCAGCGATTCAACCTTCAATTGAACCGAAAAGGCGCTCATTCTGGAAGTACGTCGAGTTACGTCAAATACCGCTTATGAATTTTGCGTTTGCATAAGAGCATCCAGATTTTGAAACTGATTTCCTTCCATGTCACAGGAAATGACCCACATGGCGACCATGTCGACGGCTATGGCGGATAGCATCGAGGCCGCAGAAGAGGAAATGGGTCACCTGCAGCGGTAAGGAAGACGTTTCTTCACTTGTTAGCATGCAAATCCTTATCTTGATAATCATCTCTTTTGTCACAGAGAAAATGCTTATTTGACGAAGAGCCTCGCTGATCGGGAAGACCAAGAGGTTCGGGCAGCCTCCAGGATCTGATTCCTGGAGACCGAACTCCAGAATTTGCGGTCACAGCTTTCCTGTAAGCATACTTCTGACCAGAGTGAGTTAGTTTCATCGTATGAACTGTTTGTAATGGCCTCTTGTCGCAGCGCAAGACGACCAAATAAGCCGACTCGATCAAGAGAAGACAAATCTCCAGGCGACCATTGATTCTGTTCGCAGGGAGAACAGAGATTTGAGCACGTCACTGTCAACCTGTAGTAGTGCTCAAGAAAACATCTTCGGAAAATTGAAGATGGTGGCCGGTCTGCTGAGGGCTGATGTGGTCGAAACCGCGGTGGACGACCTTAGCCTTAGCAACTGGACCACATTGGCCACGACCCAAGCAGAGTCACTTCCCGAGTATCTTCCTGAAGATACTTGGCGACAGAAAGAGGCGATCAAGTCAAGAGTTCGATCCACAGCCTCCGCCATCCTCTACCGGCTTCGTCTTCGCCATGGCACAGCTCTTGATCTGAACTCAGTGGCGGAAGAGGCAGAGGTCGAGAGTGAAGACCAGCTTGGGGTTATCATGGAGGAGGTCAAACCCCTCGTAGAGAAACTCTTGAATGAGCTTGGCATGATGTAAATCCTTGCACCTGTACAGATACAATTTATACAATGCAAATGCATACACTTTTTGTTTAGGAAGCACTTCTTTTTGTTCCAAGTTGCGACCATATTCCCCTAGCCCCCGCCTGTGGTTATGTATACTGAAGACTTAGTATTATGAGCACAGGAGAAATATAGGTGTAACGACGACAAGGGATACCCGACCAGGCCGATAATCATATTATATACCATACCCAATCTCATTGCAAACCGGCAGCCCCTCTGATGACCAAGGACATGCCAGCAGGCCCCGTGTGCGTTGAGAAACGGCTTATGGAGGGGTGTCTTGTCTGGAAGTGACTATGAGATCAGCCAGCGAATCCGATCAGGGTTTTGTGGCAATATAACCATCGGCGACCAGCCCCCGAGCCAGACTCATAACATATGGGCGAAAAAGGAATAATTTACGCATGATATTAAATCATGCTAATTGAAAAGGAAAAGGGATTGGGCACTTACACGTAAAACTTGCGTAGTTGGTCGATGTTCCATGTATTAGATAAGATCCGACCATCCTCCATCGCTAACCGAGCAGATCTTGGTCGCGGCACCGAGACAACAGTGTAGGGGCCTTCCCATTGCGGGGAGAACTTGCTGCGACCAGATTGGTTTTGTATTTTACGTAAAAGCAGATCGCTCACGTGAAGACTACGTGGTTGCACCCTTTTGTTATGGTACTTGCGCAAGGCTTGCAAATATACCGCGGACTTGATCAGAGCTCGATCACGTTTTTCTTCTAGGAGGATGAGATCTTGTAATCCTTGCCCGTTCTAATCAACTTGTTCAAATTGACCTATTCGGACAGAACCAATACTGATTTCCATAGGTAACACAGCCTCAACCCTGTATACCAGATGGAAAGGTGTCTCACCGGTGGCTCAACTAGAAGTAGTACGTAGTGCCCACAGAACAGTGTTGAGCTCGTCTATCCAAGCCCCCGAGCGTGTCTTAAGGTGATCAAACACACGTTTCTTGATGCCCTGTAATATTTGCCTGTTGGCACGTTCAACGGCACCATTGCTCTGCGGATGAGCTATAGAGGCAAAGCACACCTTGGTTCCAACCTAATCGCAGTAATCCAAAAAAAGACCACTAGCGAATTGTGAACCGTTATCAGTGATGAGACAATTTGGAACACCGAATCAACTGACAATGTTCTTATGAAAGAACTTTTGTGCAGCAGCAGCAGTAATGTTGCATACTGGTTCGGCCTCAATCCACTTTGTAAACGTGTCAATGGCTACGAATAAGAACTTGTATCCATTGGCTGCTTGTGGCATTGGACCGACAATGTCCATCCCCCAGACCGCGAAGGGCCATGAAAGAGGAACGGTTTGTAGGGCATAGGTAGGTTCATGAACCTGTCTCGCATGAAACTGACACTGCGGACATGTCTTGACCATATTCTTGGCATCATCAAGTGCCAAAGGCCAGTAAAATCCTTGTCAGAAAGCCTTGCCAACTAGTGTATGATATGAGGCATGCGCACCGCATACACCATCATGAATCTCTCTCAAGAGGGATTTACCTTCCTCTTCGGACACACAGCGCATAAATACTCCTTGAGTACCTTTTCTATACAAAACTCCTTCTATGAGCTTGTATAGACGCGCCTTTCGAACTAACCGATCGCTTTCAGTTTCATCCTCAGGCAGGGTCCCATGTTCGAAATAGACCCTCAATAGATGGGTCCAATCTCATTCTTGTCCGAGGTTGGTAACACAGACTGTTACCGGATCATCCTCGACCGTAGTCATAATTGAGGGATGTTCCAAGTATTTGACGAACACTCCTGCCGGAGCGGATGTGCATGAGGACCCAATTTTGGATAATTGGTCTGCGAGAACGTTGTCCTTTCGCGGGATGTATTGGACTTCAAGATGACTGAAGTGTTTTTCTAATCTCCTCACTTCCCCCAAGTAATGAGCCATTGTCTCATCGGAGGTGTTGTACTCCTTGTTTACCTGGTTTACGACCAGCTGTGAGTCTCCCCTTACCACTAATCGACGGACTCCGAGGAATTTAGCTACCCGGAGCCCTGCAAGAAGACCTTCATACTCTGTTGCGTTGTTGGTCCCAACAAAGTGTAGTTGGATGACAAACTTCAGCTGTTCGCCCTGAGGCATGACTAAGACCACTCCATCCCCCAAGTGTTTAAAACTATGAGAATCATTGAAGTACATTGTCCAGTGATCAGGGCATTCCAAATCTTCGGGCGCCTGCACAGGTGGCTCAGGATTAGTCCATTCGACTACGAAGTCGGCCAGGACCTGAGACTTGACGGCAGTACGGGGCGTGAAATGGATGTAGAATGCTCCGAGTTCGACGGCCCATTTGCCGATCGGACCAGATTTCTCCGGATTGCGGACAATATCCCCCAATGGAAAAGATGAAGGCACTGTGATCTTATGTGCTTGGAAGTAATGTCGTAGCTTACAGGAAGCCATCAGTAGCGCGTAAAGTATCTTCTGGACCTCAGGGTATCGCTCCTTAGGACCATGAAGTACCTCGATTACCTAGTAGACGGGTTTGTGCACACTCTCTCTATCTGCGATCAGAACAGCACTGACCGCGTGTGGTGTGGCCGCCAAGTAGAGAAGTAATTGTTCTTCTTTGTCAGGAGACACCAAGACCGGCGGACTGGATAGATACGCTTTTACCTCCTAAAATGCCTTTTCGGCCTCATCGGACCATGTCAAATTGTGATGTTTGCATAGTGCTTTGAACAATGGTAGTCCCCTTTCGCCTAGTCGCGATATGAACCGGCTTAATGCTGCCAAGCGACCTGCTAGGCGTTGAACATCCTTGATGGTCGAGGGAGACCTCATCTGCTCGATAGCCCTGATCTTCTCAGGATTGACCTCAATTCCTCTGGAACAAACAAGAAAACCAAGTTTTCCTGAAGAAACCACGAAAGAACATTTCTCCAGGTTTAATTTTATTCCATATCGATTTAAATTACAGAAGGTTTCAGCAAGATCGTCTAAATGAGATGATCTTTTTGCACTTTTTACAACCAGGTCATCTATGTAAGCTTCAAGATTACGCGCCATCTGGAAAAAAAGGTCTTTTGCATCAAGCGCTGGTACATGAAGCCTGCGTTCTTGAGATCGAACGACATTCTGACGTAGCAGTAGGTGCCGAACGGTGTGATGAAGGCAGTCTTCTCTTCATCTTCTTCTACCATGCTAATTTGATGATATCTCGAGTAAGCGTCCAGGAAACTCATCAGTTCGCAACACGCAGTACGACCAGCTGGTCGATGCGGGGAAGGGGAAAGTCATCCTTCGGACAGGCATTATATAGGCTGGTGTAGTCGACACACATGCGGTACTTGCCATTTGACTTGTGGACCATGACCGGATTTGCAAGCCATTCCAGATGATCAACTTCTCGAATAAATCTGGCCCTTTGGAGCTTGTCCAACTCCTCCCAGATGGGTTCCTGCCGATCCACAGCAAAATGCCTGAGCTTCTGCTTTATTGGTCGCTGTCCTGGTCGAATTGCTAACCTGTGCTCGATTACTTCCCTTGGGACACCGGTCATGTCAGATGGTTTCCACGCAAACACATCTGCGTTAGCCCGGAGGAAAGCAATGAGCTCGAGTTCCTATTTGTCTTCCAGGCCTGATGCAACCCGAATCATCTTGGACGGATCATCTGGGTACAATGGAACTAGTTTGAGTGTTTCATCTGGTCGAGGAGCAGCTTTAATCGTATATGTCGACGATTCGGACTCAGGGTCCTTAGCCGAACTAATGCAGAATTTATAAATAGTGAGACCTTTCAGGGTGACCCTCCAGGAAGGTATTTAGAATTACGCAGAACTGGAGCACAGAGAAGTTTATACATGTTCGGGCCCTTGATGGTGGGAGTAATAGCCCTACGTCCTATTGGATTGCACTATGCGTAGTAAAGAGTTACAAAGTGACGGGGAAAGACCTTCATAGGAGAAGATTTTTCCTGTATGAGTGTACAAAATGAAGCCTAGAAGGCTTATGGAAGCTATCTAATCTAAGCCGTAGCCTTGGCTGTTTGATTCTTCAAGTGAGATATGTTGTGTCTTGATCTCTCGATCGATCTCCCTGTTTGATACACCATGCCGCCCTTTTATACCGGTCGAAAGGGCGCCAAGTCGTAACGTCATCAAATGGTTGCTTGGATGCGGTTTGGAGAACCGCTCTTAACTCCCACGCAAGTTTAACACGTGTTATTCGTGGATAACTGCACGTATTAACCTCCTGACGGTTGCTCCTCTATGTGGAAGAATCTTCGGGATACTTGGGATATTCCTGTAGCAGAAATAGATTAATCCCACGTTCCCTGGTCAAAAGAATTCTGACCGCGAGATGTTGGCTGACCGCGTAACACCTTCAGCCTTCTGTCTGCGCACAGCATACGAACTTCTGACCGCGCATTAGCTACGGTCTGATCGTGTAAAGACTGCGATCTGATCGCTCACAGCCTGCGACCATGGACTGGTACTTCTCGAAATGTCTTGAGTTCGCACCGTCAGGCACGTGTCTGGCTCGAATCTATCTTGAACCAATCGTACGCTTATTTTGAACTGACTCGGGTGTCAATCCTCGTCAGCTAGCCCCCAAATTCGAAGAAAATGAAGGTACATGTTTATTTCAAATTTCAAGACATGCATCGGATTTTTAACCCGACGCTTCAAATCTTCCACTTAGTGGCGCACTAAGTGTGATGGTTGGTTCCCCGAGACGGGCTCTGGGTATTATGTGATGGGTAATGATGGCGCTGTTGAAACATTTTTTAACCCGAGGTGAAATTGTAAATGCTTTTAAAAACCCAAAGCGTTCAGAAGGCGAACCGTCACCTTGGTGGCTATAAATACCGAAGCCTTCGAATTACAAAGCTCCACAACTTCTTCTCACGGCTAAGTTTCTTCCAAAGCTACCTTCATCCTTCTCTTCATCCACTCCCCGATGGTAGATCACAACATCATCGAGATTGAGAGCGATGAAGAGGAAGTTTTCGAACAAGGGCCTCAGATGCCTGAAGATCCATCTCCCTTAAGGAAGAAACCCAAGGTTGACGAGGGATCCTCCAACAGAGCAAAGGTAGAAGACGCAACGTCGTTCTTTCTTCCTTCTGTTCCTCATGCACCTAGGCAGATTGAACTTTCATCCCCACCTTTGGAGAGACATTCTCCTCAGTCTTTTCCATTTCATCCCAATGCTCCCCATTTTTGTTTGGATGATCGATTTTCTGGTCAACAAGTGGTGACTATCCGACCGAATGATCCTCAACTTGTGTTGCGGAAGCAATCTTATGGTGGGAAGGTTGCACTTTCACCATCTAGTGATCATCCGCTTTTGTCGGATGATCTACCTTCCAGGATGCATATACCAACCTGTCAATTGCTAGGATTGGTAATTACTTCTGTCTCCCTTTGCTTCTCTGTCATAGTTTAAGAAAACTAATATTTGCAAATGTAGGAGACGAAAATTGTTGGAGCCCCCAGCGACAAGCCTGCTGAGATTCCACCTTCTTCCCTCGGACAAACTCTCCAAGGGGAAAAAGAGGCCCTGGAGAAGAAGACCGAAGAGATGTCTTCGGCGATTCTGCATCTGGCAGAATGTTTTGAAAGATCTCGTGAAGAGGCGCACCAGTTCTGTCGAGAGAGGGATCACGCTCAGCAACAGCGAGAACTCTCTGATTTGATTAGGAACAAGAGTGCATCTCTTGTTAAGGATGATGTGATAGACTTAGGTTAATTGCTAGTTCTCTGGGGGTTGTCAGTGTAAATCCTATTGACAACAACATGTCCCTAGGAGAACTTTGCAAACTTCTTTCAGATCAGGTCGACGCTTTAGTCGCCGGTATCCCTTTCGTATGTAAAGAATGCAAGAAATAAAATATCTTTCTTTACATGAATATTCTTTACATCTTCTGTGCGAAAACATGGCCATAAGCAATGTCTTTCCGACCATTCATACACAGGTAAACTTCAGCTCTGCGACCAGAATCGGATTTTTATAATAGTACCGCGACCAGCACTGATACCGCAATCAAACTTAAAGCCGCGGTTAGAACCAAAGTTCAATTTGAAAGATTACTGCGATCAGACCGTCACTTCGATTAGAATCGGAGCTTAGTCGAAGACATGGTTCCGATCATACCGCAATCTGATCAAAACATATCCGTACGTCCAAAAACTTGGCCATAGGATATTTTCATGAAAAGTTACAAGGTACATGAAGGAAAATATCCTCCGAAAACTCTTGAAGAACTTTTCAAGTTTTTGTCACTTCAAACCTTGAAAGAAAGAAGTCCTTTTGTTTCAGATCCGATACCAGAAGCACTTTAACGGGTCCGCCAGAGACAGTATCCATTATGGGAAATGAATAAAATATTAAGCGGAACGTTTGAGTGGAACGTTACACACATTAGTGTGCCTCCTCGGGTCTATAAAAGGAACAGTTATCTTCTTGAGGAAGCCACACAGCCAAAAATCCTTCCTCAATACTTCTGCCGCACAAAACCCTCATTTCCCTCCGCGGCTGCTAATCAACTGGCGGCCTACGGAAAAGGACCAAGAAATCCCAGTCATCGGAGATGGTGAACTGGTGGTTTTCGAGGAATACCTGCGCTGCGGGTTCCGATTCCCCGAGAGTTAGTTCCTCAAAGGCGTCCTCGAGCATTATGGGTTGGAGCTGATCAACCTCCACCCAAATGAGGTCCTGATTCTGGCGGTGTTCCAGCATCTATGCGAAGCGTACGTCGGAGTGTATCCCAGCGTGGATCTTTTCCGGCGCTTCTACTACTCGGCGTGGTCGAAGAGTACCAACGCCGCCGGATGTATCCACTTCCGGCTAAGGGAGAAGAAGGAGTATCCCTTCCCAGCCCTACGGGATTCGGTGCACGGGTGGCACCATAAGTGGTTCTATTGCACCCCTCCGTCTGAGAGCCGGTTGTGGTTCGAGAACTCGCGGCCAGAGAAGCCGAGCGAGTTGGACTCCCCCCCGGCGATGAACTCTGAGTTCATGAAGCATGCCGAGGTAATTCTTCACCTAGTTCAACAGGGATTGACTGCTCGCGACGTCATCTGCGACTTTGTGAAGAACCGGGTGAGCCCCCTGCGTGAAAGGGCTCATCCGGCTTGGGAGATTAAGTCCATGGCAAACAACACCTTGGACTACAACGAAGGTATGTGATCTCGACACCGAGACCTCACACTTCTGTGATGTATTGACTAATTTGCATTCTGGGAACAGTCCTGCCCTCCTCTGAGGTCGAGAGGCGAACAAACTATCTCCTCAAGGCCTACAACACTGATGTAGAGGGCCTAAAGGGATCGCCTCGCCCCCAGAGCTTTGTTCACGCCGGCGACGACCTCAAACAGGAGCGCCGAAAGGTATGTCATCTTCCACTTGACTCCTATTCGCAGGTCTTATGTATGCCCAGTGTTGACAACTTCGTCGGAACGAAACAACTCTTGGGAAGATTCACCGAGGCGACATTCCCGAGCGAGAACGTCGGTTCCCTGGGAAAGCCGACGATGAAAAATGTGAAGAAGAACTCCTCGAAGCCCAGGACGAGGAATCCTGCCCCTAAGAGACCCAAGCAAGCTCTTGGGGAAGGGTCTTCACGGAACGTTCCTCCTACCGCAAGGAAGACTGCGGTAAGATATCACGTACTTCCCATTCTTCCAAGTACAAACTGGAATCACTTCTTCGTCGTACAGGGCGAGAGGAGCGAGGAGGAAGAGGAAGATGATATCCCCCTGCTCCGCCGAACGAGGAAGACAGCGGATTCTCCATCCGGTGACACTCCATCTCGTCCCGCAGAAACAAAAGTAACTGCAGCGGACTCCGCTGCCACCGAAAGTCCCGTGGTCGCGGGTGAGATTCCTACTCCCTAAGCCCCCGAGGCTTCAGGGTCAGTTGTTTCTGCTTCCCTAACCAAAGGGGTGACCACGGTAAAAATTTCCTCATGGTTTTATCTTCTCAACATCGTCTGTACACGTGTTAATCGAATTAACACTTTTACAGGGCGAAGAGCTTCCCCCTACTACTCCTGTGAGTCCCAGGGAGGAAAATCCTCCACTCTTGAGGACTGGAGAGGAGGTGTCCGAACCTGACCCCGCGAGAGTCGAGGATGGAGTGCCGGCTCCAGAGGTCCAGAAGCCAGCCAGGCCTTCGGACATAACCCTGCCAACCAGAAAAGTTGCACAAGTATGAGTTCTTACCACAAGTCTTTATCATTCCTTATGAATGTACTTACAGGAAGTCACATATAGGGGAAAAAGTCCTGTTTATAAAGAGGAAGACCAGGACAGACGGTGACTATCCCCTTTCTCAGGGAGAGCCTCCCCAGAAATCCCAAAGGCTGATGGGATTTCAAATAAGGTAAGAACCCTATTCTGGTTATACTAGATTGGATTGTGATGATAACCAATGTAATCGTCAGTTTGTCTTTTCTTGGCAGGCGAAAAGAGGTAGCACCGAGCCCTTCAGCCACCCCGAGGAGGGTTGAAGTTGCTACTGGCGCCGGAGCCTCCAGTGAGGAGCGCTCTATCCCTTCCGTCCAGGAAGGCGTTCCGACCGTGAGGGATGAATCAGGAGTGGAGACCCAGCCGCAGACCACAGAACCTACGACTGAGGGTCAGCAGACACATCCTCCTGCTGCTCCTCTCAAGGCCGCGACGGGTCCCCCGACCAGACCTCCCACCATCCCGGAGGAAGTCTCATTCCGGGAGTATACAGAGCTATGATGAACTTCTCTTTTGGTACCCGAACTGTGCATAGGACACCTTTGACTTCTCTTTGTTTCACAGGAGTTATCCCGGATGACAGCCAAATCGATCGCTATGGTAGCAAGCGTCGAGGCCATACAGAAAGAAAGAGACAGCTTGCGCAGGTAAGGATCAATATCCTCCAATTTGCATAGATGCAAATTTGTTATGACATCCATTTCTTCTGTCACAGGGAGGTTGCGTCTCTGAAGAGGGAGCTGGCCGTGACCAAGCTCAAGTCGATCTCTTTTGCTTCGCAGCAAGAGGTCGAACTTAATAAGTTGCGGTCAGAACTTTCTGGTAATTCGATTCCCGACTAGGAAGACTTGAATTCATATTTTGTGAGTAACACTCTTCTTACTGTAGCGCAAGCAAGTCAAATAAAATGACTTGGTCAGGACAAGGCGGTCCTTCAGTGCTCCATTAGCCCCACGCAAAAGGCGAACAGGGAGCTGAGCCAATCCGTCTTTGAAAAGATAAAGAGGGTGGCCCATCTCCTGAGGGCTGATGTGGTTGAGACCACAAAGGACGACCTCAGTTCGAGTGACTGGTCTTCACTAGTCATAGCCCAAGCGGAGTCACTTCTCGAGTATCTTCCTGAAGATACATGGCGACGGGAAGAGGTGATCAGAACCAGGGTTCGATCAGCAGCCTCCGCCATTCTCTGCTGGTTCCGTCTCCACCATGGCCCAGATACGGATCTGAATCCACTGGTGGGACCGGTAGAGATCGAGAGTGAAGAACAGCTGGAGGCGATCATGGAGGAGATCACCCCCCTTGTAGACAAGCTCCTGACCGAGCTTGGGATTGTATAGTCCCTACAACTGTACAGATATATAGAATGCAATGCATCTACAAATTGATTTTTGAAAGAAAATAAATATATTCTTGTTTTTTGTTGTTTCATATTATAAGCATATCCCCCTAGCCCCCGCCTGTGATTATAGATACTGAAGGCTTAGTGTTATGAACACATGAGAAATACAAGTGTAATGACCAGGGGTGTGCGATCGGACTAGCGATTATGATCAATGTAACACCTAACCTTATTGCAAACCAGTAGCCACACAGGTGACCAAGGACTTACCATAAAGCCCCGTATGTGTTGAAAAACGGATTATTTAGGAGTGACTTATCTGGAAGTGGTCATGAGATCGGCCAGTGAATCCGATTAGAATGTTGTAGTGATCTAACCGCCGGTGACCAGCCCCCGAGTCGAGTTCGTAACACATGGGCATGAAGGGAAATGTTCATCGTATGAAACCAAAATACTTTTTGTTTTATTAAACAATGCTAATCGAACAGGAAAAGGGATTGAGTACTTACACGTAGAACTTGCGTAGTTGATCGATGTTCCATGTATTGGACAGAATTCAGCCGTCCTCCATGGCTAATCGCGCTGATCCTAGTCGCGGCACTGAGGCAACAGTGTAAGGGTCTTCTCATTTTGGGGAGAATTTGTTGCGATTAGACTGGTCTTGAATTTTTTGTAAAACCAGGTCGCCCACATGAAGACTACGTGGTCGCACTCTTTTGTAATGGTACTTGCACAAAGCCTGCAAGTATGCCGTGGACTTGATCAAAGCGCGATCATGCCTTTCTTCTAAGAGGATGAGGTCCTGTGATCGCTGTTCGTCCTGATCAATTCGATCGAATTGTTCTGTCCGAACAGATCCAATACTAACTTCCATAGGCAGTACAGCCTCGGCCCCATAGACCAGATGGAAAGGCGTCTCACCGGTGGCTCGACTAGAGGTAGTTCATAGTGCCCATAGAACGGTATAGAGCTCGTCTGCCCAAGCCCCTGAGTGAGTCTTAAGGCGATCAAAAACACGTTTTTTGATGCCTTGCAATATCTGCTCGTTGGCCTGTTCCACGGCACCATTGCTCTGTGGATGTGCCACAGAAGCAAAGCACACCTTTGTCCCGATCTGATCGCAATAGTCCAGAAAAAGACCACTGGTGAACTGAGCACCATTGTCTGTGATGAGACGGTTTGGAACACCAAATCGAGCAACAATGTTCTTATGGAAGAACTTTTGTGCTGCTGACGCGGTAATATTTCGTACCGGTTCGGCCTCAATCCACTTTGTAAACGTGTCAATGGCTACGAACAGAAACTTGTACCCATTGACCGCTTGTGGCATAGGACCGACAATATCCATCCCCCAGACCGCAAAGGTCCATGCGAGGGGAATGGTTTGTAATGCGTAGGCAGGTTGATGAACCTGTCTCGCGTGGAATTGACACTAAGGACACATCTTGACCATGTACTTGGCATCATCGAGTGCCGAAGGCCAGTAGAATCCTTGTCGAAAAGCATTTCCGACCAGTGTCTGATATGACGCGTGCGCACCGCATACACCGTCATGTATCTCTTTCAAGAGGGATTTACCTTCCTCCTGAGATATGCAGCGCATGAATACTCCTTGAGTACCCTTTCTATACAAAACTCCCTCTATGAGCTTGTACAGACGCGCTTTTTGAATCAACCGATCGCTTTCGGTTTCATCCTCGGCTAGGGTCCCATGCTCAGGATAGACTCTCAATGGATGAGTCCAATCCTGTTCCTGACCGAGGATGGTAACGCAGGCTGTTACCGGATCATCCTCGACCGAACTCATGATCGAAGGACAGTCCAAGTGTTCAATGAACACTCCTGCCGGAGCGGATGTGCGTGAGGAACCAATTTTGGATAATTGGTCTGCGAGAATGTTGTCCTTTCGCGGGATGTATTGGACTTCGAAATGACTGAAGTGTTTTTCCAATCTCCTCACTTCCCCCAGGTAATGAGCCATTGTCTCATCGGAGGTGCTGTACTCCTTGTTTACCTGGTTTACAACCAGCTGTGAGTCTCCCCTCAACACTAATCGACGGCTCCAAGGAATTTTGCTGCCCGGAGCCCTGCAAGAAGACCATGATACTCCGCTGCATTGTTGGTCGCAACAAAGTGTAATTGGATGACATACTTAAGCTGTTCGCCCTAAGGTGTAACTAAGATCACTCCAGCCCCCGAGTGTTGAAAACTACAGGAGCCATCAAAGTACATTGTCCAGTGATCGGGGCATTCCAATTCCTCGGGCACCTGCACGGGTGGCTCAGGGTTGGTCCATTCGACCACAAAGTCGGCCAAAACCTGAGACTTAACCGCCGTGCGGGGCGTGAAATGGACATCAAAAGCACTGAGTTCGACCACCCATTTGGCGATTCGACCAGATTTCTCTGGATTTCGGACAATATCCCCCAGAGGAAAGGAGGAGGGTACAGTGATCTTGTGAGCTTGGAAGTAATGTCGTAACTTACGGGAAGCCATCAGTAGCGCGTAAAGTATCTTCTGGACCTCAGGGTAATGCTCCTTAGGACCATGAAATACCTCGCTCACATAGTAGATGGGTCTGTGTATTCCTTCCCTATCCGCGACCAAGACAGCGCTGACCGCGTGCGGTGTGGCCGCCAGATAAAGAAGCAATGGTTCTTCTTTGTCGGGAGACACCAACACTGGCGGACTGGATAGATATATCTTTACCTCCTGAAATGCCTTATCGGCCTCATCGGACCATGTGAAATTGTGATGCTTCCGCAAGGCCTTGAAGAAAGGTAATCCCCTTTCACCTAGTCGCGATATGAAATGACTTAAGGCCGCCATGCGACCAGCCAGGCGTTGAACATCTTTCATAGTCGAGGGCGACCTCATTTGTTCGATGGCCCTGATTTTCTCAGGATTGACTTCAATGCCTCTGGAACAAACAAGGAAACCAAGAAGTTTTCCTGAAGAAACCCCAAAAGAGCATTTCTCCGGATTCAATTTTATTCCAAAGCGATTCAAATTACAGAAGGTTTCAGCGAGATCGTCAAAATGAAACAATCTCTTGGTACTTTTTACAACCAAGTCGTCTACATATGCTTCGAGATTACGCCCTATCTGAGACAGAAAGGTCTTTTGCATCAAGTGCTGGTACGTGGAACCTGCGTTCTTGAGACCGAACGCCCTTTCTGACGTAGCAGTACGTGGAACCCGCGTTCTTTTGTAGTCGACGCACATGCACCACTTGCCATTTGACTTGTGGACCATGACCGGATTGGCGAGCCATTGCGGGTGATCGACCTCATGAATAAACCTGGCCTTTAGGAGTTTGTCCAATTCCTCTCAGATGGCTTCCTGTCGGTCAACAGCAAAATGCCTGCGCTTTTGCTTTATTGGTCGTTGTCCAGGTCGAATTGCTAACCTGTGCTCGATTACTTCCCTTGGGACACCGGGCATGTCGGATGGTTTCCACGCAAACACATCTGTGTTAGCCCGGAGGAAGGTAATGAGTTCGAGTTCCTATTTGTCATCCAGGACTGATCCGACCCGAATTGTCTTTGATGGATCATCTGGGTACAATAGAACTAGTTTGAGTTTCTCATCTGGTCGAGGAGCAGCCTTGATTGCGTCGGTGGCAACAGTGGTGACCTGAGCGTCCCGGAGGGGAAGTTGGTCGACTATCTCCAGAGATAGCTGGTCGCACGTGAGTGCCACGTTGCGACTACCTCGGATCGAGATGACACCTTTGGGGCCAGGCAATTTGCCGCACTGATAAGCATAGTGCGTTGCCATCATGAACTTAGCAAGAGTTGGCCTGCCAAAAATTGCATTATAAGCCGAATCACAATCAATTATGTCAAAAGTAACCAATTCTGTTCGGAAGTTATCTGGTTCACCCAGTGTGACCGGGTGGACCACCTGTCCCAACGGCATCATGGAGGGACCTGGGATTATCCCATAAAATGGATGGATTATGGGTTTAATCTTCGAACGAGGAATTTGCATCTCGTCGAGTGCCTTGACCAATAAAATGTCAAGGGAGTTCCCTCCGTCGATCAGGACCCTTTCGACTCTCGCATTACTGATGATCGGGGTAATGACCAGAGGGAGCCTCAATGGTCGAGTAAGCCCCGCAGGACAATCAGTGCGATCAAACATCAAAGGTGTATCCGACCAGCGGGGGTACTGAGGTTCACCAAGGGATGTCTCCGTTTAGTCAACCTCTCGTTAAAAGGCTTTAAATTGCCTTTTGGAAACAAAAGAGGAGGAACCCCCAAAAATAACATTAACGTGATTACGAGGTACCTGGTAGGACATCTCTTCGTCTCCGTCAGCGTCTCTAAGTCCGCATGCTTGTTCTTTAACTGGTAAGGTCGGCATTGGTCCAACTCCCTGGTAGAAGTCATCCAACTGCTTCAACCAACTCCTGCAGTTCTTGAGGTCGTGGCCTGTGGAGTTGTGGAGTGAACACCACTTCTTGCCTTCCTGCGGATTAGTCGACTTTTCTGGCTGGTCGGCTCTACGACCACCAGAAGCAGTTTTATTCTTAAATGAAGGCTTGTTACCTTTGGTCGAAGGCGGCACGAATTCTTAAATGAAGGTGAATCTCTGATATCGAACGGCATGTTTAAATGCCATGATAACGGAGCCGTCAGATATGTTCGGGATGGTATTCCTCACCCCGACAAACCTCTTGAAAAACTGACGAAGTGTTTCGGTCGAAGTTTGTTGTAGTCGATGGAGGTCATCCTCTTTACCCGGCTTTTAATAACAATTTTGGAAATTGCTAAGGATAGCGTCACACAGCCTTTCCCAATTGTAGATAGAACCTTCGGGCTGATTAAACAGCCAGGTTCTAGTCGGTCCTTCAAGGACTGTAGGTAGGTAGTTGGCGATGACCCAGTCATCGCCTCCTACCGCTTGGATGGCAGAACTCGGATGGGTTATGAGTTCCGTCGCACCTTTCAATGGCCCCTGGTCGAAACTTATCAGGCCAAACTACCGCACAAAGGCCGGACGAGAAAGCTTTACAACCAACGTAGGGACCGTGAACTGCCCTGTGACTCTCGACCGGATCACGAGCGACTTCACGCAACGGTGAAGTTATCCGCGGTCCCAAGCGAGAGTGGACAGGGACTCGATCCCTACCACGAGAATCTTGTGTCCGCCTGTACTTGTCCTGGCGGGATGGTACAGGCGGCGGGTAACTTCATCGACCAGAACCAGAGTGAGAACGTTCTCGTTCGCGGGAACGTGTCACCGACCGGGAAGAGGCCATTGGGGTCGCCTCAGATGCGACCTCGTCCAACCTTTCCGCTAGGATTCTTATGAAGGCCGGTTTCTGCACATCCGTGATCGTAGGAGGGAAATTACGCATGACTTCTGCGATAGATCGCAGTCGACCATGTGTACTTCTCCTAGGGGCACCAGGTGTTATCGTTTCTTTGTCCACCGGGAAACGCTCCGGAGGCAAAGAAGGGGTCTAGTCGCATCTGCGACCACGTGATCGTCGAGAAGAACTCGGAGCAGCATCGTAACAAGCCTGCGCATCTTGAAGAGCCTCTAGGGCCGTTCTGTGTAGTTCATTGTTTTGTTCCTCGAGATCTTGATCCTCCTTCTGTTTGCGTTCCCGTTCTTCCCTAGTAGCCTGTTGATCAGGAGTTTCCTCCGATAATGCAGCAAACCGTCTAGGGAGAGAGGTCACCGATGGGGAAAACATCTCAGTTTGTTCCGAGTCGGACTCGAAATCAAAGAGATGGTGGAGGTTATCAAGGTCGAATCTCCCCGGGCTGATTTCCAGGTCGATATCGTCCTTCCCCTCAGCGGGGTTGTATGACGGACCGGACTCACCCTCTAGCGCATTAAGAACCTCGGTGGGTTCTGACCTTGCGCTAGTTGCTCCCTGGTCGATGGATATGACCTGGAGAGATGATTCAACCTCTGGAAGATTTTCGCCTCCAGCCTCCTTCATCGGAACAGGATCGCTTGGAGAAGGCATTGGAATGTGAGCATAATCCTCGAGACCAAATCGTTGTCGGAATCATATACTCCAGCCATATTTCAGCGAACCTCCGGATGAAAATTAGGACGCCTTGAGAAAGGCCCCACGGTGGGCGCCAGCTATCAACGATTCGGACTCAGGGTCCTTAGCCGAACTTATGCAGAATTTATAAATAGTGAGACCTTTCAGGATGACCCTCCGGGAAGGTATGTAGAATTATGGAGAACTGGAGCACAGAGAAGTTTATACAGGTTCGGGCCCTCGATGGTGGGAGTAATAGCCCTACGTCCTGTTGGGATTGCACTATGTGTAGTAAAGAGTTACAAGGTGACGGGGAAAGACCTTCACAGGTGAAGATTTTCCCTGTATGAGTGTACAAAATGAAGCTTAGAAGGCCTATGGAAGCTATCTAATCTAAGCCATAGCCTTGGCTGTTTGATTCTTCAAGTGAGATATGTAGTGTCTTGATCTCTCGATCGATCTCCCTGTTTGATACACCATGCCTCCCTTTTATACCGGTCGAAAGGGCTCCAAGTCGTAACGGCATCAAATAGTTGCTTGGATGCGGTTTGGAGAACCGCTCTTTACTCCCACACAGGTTTAACACGTGTTATTCGTGGATAACTACACGTATTAACCTCCTGACGGTTGCTCCTCTATGTGGAAGAATCTTCGGGATACTTGGGATATTCCTGTAGTAGAAATAAATTAATCCCACATTCCCTGGTCGAAAGAATTCTGACCACGAGATATTGGCTGACCGCGTAACACCTTTAGCCTTCTGTCCGCGCACAGCATACGAACTTCTCACTACGCATTAGCTACGGTCTGATCGCGTAAAGAATGCGATCTAATCGCGCACAGCCTGCGACCTTGGGCTGGTACTTCTCGAAATGTCTTGAGTTCGCACCGTCAGGCACGTGTCTGGCTCGAATCTATCTTGAACCAATCGTGCACTTATTTTGAACTGACTCGGGTGTCAATCCTCGTCAGTATCAGTGGACACTGTGGTGATCTGGGCATCTCGGAGGGAAGTTGGTCCACCATCTCCAGGGATAGCCGATCACATGTCAATGCCACGTTACGACTACCTCGGACCGAAATAACACCCTTAGGGCCAGGCAACTTGCCACACTGGTAAGCACAGTGCGTAGCCATCATGAATTTAGCAAGAGTTGTCCTGCCAAAGATTGCATTGTAAGTTGAATCACAATCAATTACATCGAAAGTAACTAATTCTGTTCGGAAGTTGTCTGGTTCTCCCAACGTGACTGGGAGCACCACCTGTCCCAATGGCATCATAGAGGGACCAGTAATTATCCCATAAAATGGATGGATTATGGGCTTGATTTTCGAATCAGGAATCTGCATCTCGTCAAGCGCCTTGACCAATAAGATGTCCAAGGAACTACCTCCGTCGATCAGGACCCATTCGGCTCTCGCATTGCTGATAATCGGGGTAATGACCAGAGGCAGCCTCAATGGTCGAGTAAGCCATGCAGGACAATCAGAGCGATCAAACGTCAAAGGGGTATCCAACCAACGGGGGTACTGAGGTTCACCAAGGGAAGTCTCCGTTTAGTTAACCTCTCGATAAAAGGCTTTAAATTGCCTCTTAGAAACAAAAGAGGAGGAACCTCCTAAAATAACATTAACTTGATTACGAGGTACCTGGTAAGACATCTCTTCATCCCCGTCGGCGTCTCTTAGCCCGCAAGCTTGTTCCTTAGTTGGTAAGGTTGGCATAGGTCTGATTCCCTGATAGAAGTCATCCAACTACTTCAACCAACTCGTGCAATTCTTGAGGTCGTGGCCAGCGGAGTTGTGGAGCGAACACCATTTCTTGCCTTCCTGCAGGTTAGTCGACTTCTCTGGCTGGTCGGCACTACGACCACCAGAAGCAGTTTTATTTTTAAACGGATATTTGTTACCTTTGGTCGATGGAGGCTTCTCTGCGACCGCGACCTCTCGGTATTGTCTAGATCGACTCCTTTTCGATTTCTTCGTCTTCCCACCTAATGAAGATCCTGGCTTCTTGCTTGAATCCTCCCTTTTCATTTCCTTGAGACTTGGTTGAGGTGGTAGGTTACCCTTATCAACCATCCGATTCCATTCAACAGCCTCGGCTGTGTCGAAATATCGATCGGCCATATCAGAAAGATCGGCTACTGATCGAGGACGATGGATGAGCAAATCTTCGGTGAATCTCCGATATCGAACGGCATGTTTATACGCCCTGATAATGGAGTTATCAGATATATTCGGGATGGTATTTCTCACTGCGACAAATCTCTTGACAAACTGACGAAGAGTTTCGGTCAAAGTTTGCCGTAGTCGATGGAGGTCGTCCTCTTTACCTGGCTTCTGATAACAATTTTAGAAATTGTTGAGGATAGCATCGCATAACATTTTCCAGTTATAGATTGAACCCTCAGGTTGATTGAACAACCAGGTTCTTACCAGTCCTTCGAGGACTATAGGCAGATAGTTGGCCATCACCCGGTCATCACCGCCTGCTGCCTGAATGGCAGTGGTGTAGATTTGGAGGAACTCGGATGGATTCTAAGTTCCATCAAACCTCTCTATGGCCCCTGGTTTAAACTTGTCTGGCCAAACTACCGCACGAGGGCCCGGCGAGAAAGTTTTGCAACCAACATGAGGACCGTGAATGGACCTGTGACTCTCGACCTGATCACGGGCGACCTCACGCAAAGGGGAGGTCATTCGTGGTCCCAAGCGAGAGTGGACAAGAATTCGTTCCCTATCCTGAGAATCCTCCACCCGTCTGGCTTTGTCATGCCAAGACAGGTTTGGTGGTGGATGATTCTTTCTACTAGAACCAGAGTTAGAGTAGTCTCGGTCATGGGAACGTGTCGTTGACCGGGAAGAGGCCGTTGGGGTCGCCTCAGATACGACCTCGTCCAACCTATCGGCCAGGATTCTGGCGAAAGCCGGTTTCTGCGCATCTGTGACCGTAGGAGGAAAATTACGCAGGACCTCCGCGATAAATTGAAGCCAGCCATGCGTACCTCTCCTAGGGGCACCAAGTGTTACCGTTTCTTCGTCCACCGGAAAACGCTCCGGGGGTAAAGACGATGTCTAGTCGTGTCTGCGACCATGTCATCGACGGGAAGAACTTGGAGTAGCATTGTAACGAGCCTGCGCATTTTGAAGAGCCTCTAGGGCTGTTCTGCGAAGTTCGCTGTCTTGTTGCTCACGATCTTGATCTTCCTTTTGTTTGCGTTCCTGTTCTTCCCTAGCAGCCCGTTGATAGGGGGTTTCTTCCGATAAAGCAGCGAATTGTCTAGGGAGTGAGGTCGCCGATGGAGAAAACATCTCCGTTTGTTGCGAGTATGACTCGAAATCAAAGAGACGATGGAGGTTATCAGGGTCAAACTTCCCTGGGCTAATCTCCTGGTCAACATCGTTCTTACCCTCAACAGGGTCGTACGATGGACCGAATTCAACCTCTAACGCATTAAGAACCTCAGTAGACTCTGGATCTGCGTCGGTGGACTCCTGGTCGATAGACATGACCTGAGTGGTCGAATCGACCCCCGGGACGTCTTCGCCTCTGGTTTCTTCCATCGGCACAGGATCACTGGGTGAAGGCATCTAGATGTGGGCATAATCCTCGAGATCCAAGTCGTTCTCGAAATCATATGCTCCAGACATGGTTCACCGAACCTCCGGATAGAAATTAGGACGCCTTGAGAAAGGCCCCACAGTGGGCGCCAGCTGTCGACGATTCGGAATCGGGGTCCTTAGTCAAACTTATGTAGAATTTGTGAGTTATGAGACCTTTCAGGGTGTCCCCCCGGGAAGGGATGATGAGACAAAGTCGGTCGGAGCACAGAGAGATTTATACAGGTTCGGGCCCTCGATGGTAGGAGTAACAGCCCTATGTCCTGTTGGGATTTCACTATATGTAGGCAAAAAGATTAAAAGGTTATGGAAAAGATCATCACAAACGAAAATCTTTTCCGTGTGATAATGTAAAACACAACTAAAACTAGCCTATGGAAGCTTGTCGATGTTGATTGTGTTATTTCCTTAATGTGTCATATATCCTCGTCTGGTGCATTTGCTCACCCTTTTATACTGGTGGAAAGGGCGCTAATGCACAACGGCTTCGAACAGTTGCTCGGGTGCAGTTTTAGCAACCGCACTTAACTTCCTCGCATGCCTAACACGTGCAATTAAGAGATAACCGCACATATTAACCTCCTGGTGGTTGTCTTCATACGTGGAAGAATCTTCGGGATACTCGGGATATGCTCGTTGTAGGGCATAAACAACCCCGAGTCGGCCTGGTCGAGAGTAGTCAATGTCTCTCTGACCGCGCATTGTCCGTAATCACTTGACCACATACTGTCTGCGACCTTCTGTCCGCACATCGCCTACGGGCTTCTGACCGCGCACTGTCTGCGGCCTGATCGCGTAAAGCCTGTGACCATGTGTCCGCGCTTCTCAGGCCAGCTGAGATCATATCAACGGACACTTACCTAGTTCGAATCTGTCTTGAACCAGATGTTCATTTATTCTGAACTAGCTCGAGTAACAATCCTCGTCACTCCTAAATTAGGGAATGTTATGGGTGTGAAGACTGGTGAAAACTTGCACAGGGCAGACGAAGATGAAGACGAAGGCGACCACAAGACCGACGACCTCGCCAACACTTCCTTAGTTGTCGGATCTTTTAAGGTCGATACTAAGATTGATATACCCATATTTGATGGGGTCATCGATGCCAACAAATTGAATTCTGGGATCGATCAGCTTGAGACCTACTTTGACCTCAAAGGGTTCAGGAGCGCTCAAAAGGTAAGCTCGCACCTTTGAAGATGAAGGACCATGCCAAGACTTGGTGGAAGGCCCTTGTCTCCAGTGGTGAAGCTGACGACCTTGCGTGCGGTCAATTCAAGCGACTCTTACGACAAGAATTCTATCCGATGGGTTATCTTGAGGAGAGTGGGAACATTAGCACAGATTGTACCAACGGCACGACCAGACCATCGAAGACTAAACTACGGAGTTCTGGACACAAGCAATGGTCATCAGCATATCGCTATCCGATTCTCAGGTATTTCAGAAATACACATATGGAATTCAGAAATTGATTAGTACTGAGCTAATTCTGTTCGGCATCCAAGACATCGCGACCGCAAGAACAACTGCTATGGCGATCAAGAAGAAGAACAAATCCCGCAGCAACAAAGGCACGAAGGACAGTGCAACCTCGACAAAAAGAAAACCGAGTCCGAAGAAGAACACATCAAAATCGGGCATGGGTGCCTTTTGTGAACATTGTCAAGTCACAGGACATACCAAGGACAAATGCTACAAGTTTCATCCAGAACTTCGACCAAAGAAAAACGGACCAGGGAAAAGAACAGCCATGGTTACTACGACTTCATCCGACGAAGAAGTTGTCCAAGTGAATTCGGTTAATGAGGTGGATACGACCTTGTCTCTTATGGCAATGCCGAAGGAGAAGGGTTCGGATCCACCAAACGACCATCACCCAATGGAGGACTTGTTCACCATCAACATCCAGGTGAAGCACGAAGTAGTCACAGCGATATTCGATCCCGGAAGTCAGAAGAATCTGGTCTCTGCTGGACTGGTTCGGTGACTTGGTTTGAAGACAACCACACACTCGCGACCATATCCGCTGGGTTGGTTTACATCCAATGTGAACCAACAGATTACGAGTCAGTGTGTGCTAAAGTTTGCAATCTCTGCAAGGTATATCGATGAGGTACAATGTGATGTTGTCCCCATCGATATCTGTTAGGTGATCTTTGGGAGTCCATATTGTCGACGATTTGGACTCGGGGTCCTCTATCGATCTTACGCAGATTTGTGAGTTGTGAGACCTTTCAGGGTGTTCCTCAGGGAAGATAGTATAAGTAATGTTGATAGGGACGTGGATATTTATACAGGTTCAGGCCCTCAATAGTGGGGGTAATAGCCCTACGTCCTGTTGTGATTTCACTATATATGGTAAGAGTATTTACAGGGAGAAGATATTATCACAAGCGATGATCTCTTTTGTCTTTTTGTCTATCTATCTATGTCTAAGTCTTCTAGTTTTGCTGACTTGTTGTCTTGCTTGTTAACCACCCCTTAGATCATGCATTGATCCACCTTTTATACTAAATAAAAGGGCGCCAACGCGAAGCGTTTCTAGACAGTTATCCCGATGCAGTTTGTGTAACCGCACTCTTCTCCCTCGCCAGTTAGACATGTGCAAATCGTGGATAACCGCACATACTAACCACCTGACGTTTGTCTTCATACGTGGGAGGAGTTATCTTAACCTTGGGAACGTACTCAGTAAAGACTCAAGTACCCCCGAATTACCCTGGTCACGTACAATCAGTGACCCTCTGACCGCACACTATCTGTGGCCCTTTGATCGCGCACTGTCTGCAGTCTCATGATCGCGCAAAGGCTGCGATCATAGATAACTTTGTGTCCTTTGGCGACCATAGCGACTACTAAGACACAAACTCATAGACACACATTGAATTCGATTTGACTTGAACCCGACATGTATTAATCTAACTAGCTCGAGTGATAATCCTCGTCACGTATCTGTATGATCGAGACGCTCACTTCCATCGGCGTGCGCAAGAGTATGACCTCACCAAAGACGGAGTTAAGTTCATGATGAGTAGAGACATCCACGTCAACACTTCGAACTTGATTACCACAAATCAAGCCAAACGAATTGTCAATGCATGTTGTGGGTTTGCCTTATATTTCTGATTTTAATGAAGAAAATATTCCCACTAAAGCCAAACCTATACAAATGAATAAAAGGCTGCTTGAAATTTGCAAAGAAGAAATTGAAAATCTTTTGCAAAAAAATCTAATTAGAAGGAGCTCTTCTCCTTAGAGTTGTGCTGCCTTTTATGTTGAAAATGCTGCCGAAAAAGAAAGGGGTGTGCCTAGACTAGTAATTAATTATAGACCCTTGAATAAAGTACTGCAATGGATTAGATATCCTATCCCTAATAAACAAGACCTAATTAGGAGAATTCAAGGAGCTAAAATTTATTCAAAATTTGATATGAAATCCGGGTTTTGGCAAATTCAGATAAAAGAAGAAGACAGGTATAAAACTGCTTTTACCACTCCTTTTGGGCACTATGAGTGGAATGCCATGCCTTTTGGTTTAAAAAATGCACCTTCTGAGTTTCAAAGAATAATGAATGAAATTTTCTTGCCCTACACATCTTTTATCATTGTCTACATAGATGATGTTTTGGTATTCTCTCAAGATATTGATCAACATTGGAAACATCTAAATATTTTCTACAAAACTATTATGTACAATGGCCTCGTAGTATCTTCTAGAAAAATGAAACTTTTTCAAATTGATATTCAATTTCTAGGTTATAGAATTCGTTTTGATCAAGTCACACCTATTGCTAGGGTTATTGACTTTGCTGATAAATTCCCAGATGAAATAAAAGATAAAAAGCAACTACAAAGGTTTTTGGGTTGTTTAAATTATGTTTCAGATTTTTATGAAGATCTTGCTAAAGACAGAAAAAACTTGACAGATAGATTGAAAAAAGATCCTCTGGCCTGGACCTCGAGTCATACTCAGGCAGTTAGACAGATTAAGAACAAGGTTAAGAAATTACCTTGTTTACATATATTAGATCAAGAGGCTGTCAAAATTATTGAGACTAATGCCTCAGACATAGGCTTCGGAGGTATCTTAAAACAAAAGATGGGATCCTCTGATCAATTAGTTAGGTTTACTTCGGGGACTTGGAATAATGCTCAGAAAAATTATTCTACTATCAAGAAATAAATCTTGGCAATTGTCAAGGTTATCTCAAAATTTCAAGGAGAACTTCTAAATAAGCAATTCCTGCTGCGAATCGATTGTAAAGCAGCAAAAGATGTCCTTCAAAAGGATGTCGAAAATCTGGTTTCAAAGCAAATATTTGCTAGATGGTAAGCAGTATTATCATGTTTTGACTTTCAAATTGAACATATTAAGGGAGAAAATAATTCACTCCCAGGCTTCCTGTCTCGTGAATTTTTACAAGGACATGGCCCCAAAGAGGGATATATCAACAAGTGGGAGGCCGGTTGAGTACTCCCCAAGCAAACAAAAACTCTCCAACATATATCCTGAGAGTTCAACTCAAAAACCCCCAATGATGCCACAAGATTTTGGGCATACATCTCAATATATTCTCAAAACAGAGGAACATATATTGCCTCTGGAATTCAATGATTTGAACCTTGGTCTCAAAAATATTATGACCAAGTATTTTCCAAAACAATCATATTTTGTGCCTAAATCTCCGGGCAAAGATCAAAAATATTATGAAGCAATCTTGCTTGAAACTAGAAGTGCTCAAATATATCACACTATAGGGATTGACAAGGAAACAACATATACCAAGTTACTCATCAATAAAATTATAAATTTGGAAGAATGGGATACTGCTTCCAACCCATATATATCTAGATCACTTTATTCATATAGTCCTAACAAATATAATTATTAGGACTATCAAGATGCATGCCAAAATGTTCTACTACTTCAAAATATTCAAATCAAGCATTCATGGTTTCTCCACTTCAAAGAAAAATTATCCAATATACCACTTTGGTTCTTTAAAAACTTCTGGCTCAAGATTGGAGCTATTCCAGAAATCCTTTCAGATGAAGTTATGAAGAAGGTGGCTAAAGAATCTACCAGAGATCTGAAGGAATATCCTTTTGTCCTGATGCAATTCTGTTCAGAGATAGGGATGCCTTGGATTATGAAGTGGGAATTGGAGTTATTTCACAACCAATTTCCGGCTGCCATAATGAGAAAATATCAGGTAGAATGGTGGGATAAGTTTGACATAAAACAAATTGTGCAAGGAAAAAGGGAACATAACAAAGTCCCACAAATCTAACATGATCAAACTAAAAGAAAAGATTACAAAGGAATTACTCCTAAAGAAACCAGGACTATCAGAAACTGAGCTGTAACTTCAAGTCTATAAAACAATGTTCAAAATGATACAAGTCCACAGCCGTTAGATTCAAGGGTTCCATGTCAAAGCCTAGAAGATAAATTTTCACAAGCCAGTGACTCTGGAATCTCATCTTCTCAAAATTTTAATTATTATTCCATATTTAAGCAAGAAGATCAGGAGGAGACATCAGATTTTATTACCTCCTTAAAGGATTAACAAAAATCTGAAGATGAAGAAGTTTCATGAAGACTAAAATATTCCAAGATATATCAATAATGGAAACATGACAAGATGTAAGAGTCAAAAGGTATTCTACTTAAAGACAATATTGACAAGACATAGGAGTCAAAAGGCACTCCACTTAAAGATAATAAGGACAAATTATATGGCAATACTATTCGAAAGGACAAAATTATATGAAGGCACTATTGAAAGAGTCCTTCCAATAGGATCTACATACATCAAAGACCCTTATAAAAGGAGGAGTCTCTCAAGCAGGGAGAGGCACACAAGTGAGAAGAGAACACCACAACACTCTTCCATCTCATTTCCACCTCAACTTCCACTTCAGTTGTAAATAAAATCAAAGTAGTATTGTAAATAGGCTTGCACTAAATAAAGACTCTATATAGAGAGTCATAGTGTGTAAAATTTGTACTAAACTTAAATGCATGTACTGAACTGAACGTATGTACTGAACTTGAACGTGTAACTGAACGTGAACTTGTACGCACATGAAGGAAGCAGAAGCACTCGCCTTCTGCCTTTGTAAGTATCATGCTTTCTTAATATAATTGTTCCTTTTGTACATTTATATTCTTATTATCTCCTTGCTTTCTTGTTCTAGTTTACTGTTTTTATATTATTACTTTTGTTATGTGATTTACTATTTATCTTCTTTCTTTTGCATATTTACTATTTATCTTCTTTATTTTGCATTGCATGTTTAATATATTTTTTTTCTTTCTTTGCATTACTTTAGGTTTCCATCCTTGGTCTCATATCTCCATTGCTATATTAGAACCATTATCTTAGCCTTACCTTGTCGAGATAGACCAGACCTGTGCCTGGGTATTTTCCTGCCATATATATATAATCAGGATAGTTGATGGTGGTGTCTACGACCTAGAAGAAGAGGCGTATCCTGAGGCACTAATTGACCATCTTCACTGGAGTGGAGATTGGGACGAGTGATCAATTAGAAATGATAGGTTGGAATAGAGTTTCAATTGGTTTAGTACTAATGTGTATTTTGTGATTGTTGGAGTCCATTAACTATGTATTTTCTGTTGATGTAGTTTGCTAAGTCTTGAAGGGGCTTTTGTGAATAAAATCTTTTTTCCGTTCTATTATTATGTTGTGTTACTTTGTTTTAGAGATTATTTTGGATAAAATGCCGTTTTATTAGGGTAATGCCGAATGATAGTGCCATCATCCTAGTAATGACGGGACAAATTATCACACATGCATTGCATTTATTCATGCAAGAAGGTGGAAGGCTTTGGCTGTAAGCAATTCAAGGATCTGTCGATCCACAGCGGTGCTTGATTTTATTGCAGGAGTGCCTGATGAAGTACAGGTGCACAAATCACAAGAGTTCTTTACCCATCCGATGACAAAGAAAATTTGATGCGTAGGTTGTCCCATTGGCAGAGATAACAACAAAACTCTAGTAGCAATATGAGTACGATTGGTTTGCTCCATTTTCCTTTGTTTTTTTGGCAGATTCTTCTAGGGAAGAATCTCTAAAAGTATTTTACCATGCAAAGAGAGCACAAATGGGTTCCACTCAACGACAGTGCAAGGATTTCTTTCATCTATTTCTCTACCTAGTTTTCTTATCTCTTAGATTGTGAAAGTCTCTTAAAGCGAGGAAGGCGGGATAAAAAAACCATGGGTGAGCCCATCACTTAGAAATTTTTAACCAAAACCTTTCATCATTAGGTCATATACATAGCACACAGGATTCGCCTCGTTGCCAAGCTAATGACTGTATCTGTGTCATGCCGATTGCATGAGCAAAGGCCTACGAGGCTACGACACTATCGCAATTCATCATCAATACATCTTGTTGCCGGGGTTGATGAGACAAAGGAAATCTGTTGAGTCAACCTTCATTAAGTTGATGATTTTGGTGATTAATGACAAATCAAATTGTGAGACTAATGTGTTTGTTGAAAATACATATTTTAGTCTCAATCAGATGGTGAAGAAGATCATCTCAGAGAGAATGCATGATTGAGTTTCCTCAAAATGGATGAGCTCCACCAAAGGTGAAATTGAAGATTGAGAATATATTTTCAAAAATTTTAAAATTGAAGATTGAGAATCTATTTTCTAAAACTTGGTGTTTGGAGATGGTCGGATTGCTATATTCTTATTTCCTAGTTTTGCTCGCATTATGAAGAGGGCTCGAGGTTAGTAGCTTGATGATATTTTATGTGGGAAGTTCAAATGCATGTATTATTCATTAATTAGATCATAAAAATATTTTTGAGTTGATTTGGATGGTTAGTGAAGACATTGGTGATTAAATTTGTAAAATATGGCTCAACTAGAGGCTTCGAAGTGGTTGTAATGAATTTTTTATATATTTCACAATGATTTAGGATGAACTAGGTTCTTAGTTATATTTAGAAAGTTGTAGTTTTTTAAATTAGCGTTCCAACGAGCCAAGGAGCATTTAAATCCGATGTTTAGATCAAAAGTTATGTATTTCTTTTCGAGTTGCGCAGCTTGTCAAATAGGATCGGACTCCGATAGAGCATGACTGGATCATGACTGGACGTCTCGTCCCCCTATAATGACTAGTTTTTTGGCCGTTGAATCCGACCATTGAAATCCACCAGACTTTCGCTGATCTAGAACAGTACGTTTGGTAGATTGTGCCTGTTTGTCAATAAGATTCAAACGGCTAGTTTTTTCTTGTAGGGGTTATAAATACATGGGTTGGAGTTTTCATTTACAAGTTTTGACACTAGAATTCACTGAAATATAGTACAAGCACACTTTAGAGCATCCAACTCAAATTTAGTGAGCATATTTGCATCCATAGAGCATTTAATGAGTTGAAAACTTTGTGTGAGTTTCTCCAAACATGTTTGAGCTTTCAACTACTTGATTGGTGTCAAGTGAAAATTTTGAATTTATTACTCTTAGTGATAGTTGTAATACCCCATATTTTTAGCATCTATAATTGTGTCGAGTCTGATTTAGAGGTTAGTCCTAGTATATATTTGATATTATTTCTATGGTGTATTTAGCTTCTTTAAGTTTTACCATTGGTGTAAAAAATATATATATTCTACTTGTGATATATTGTTAGTAGTAGTGTTTCTCTAACTAGTAAGGGATGAAGTAAAGAGAAATTATTTTATGCTACATCCATTTCTTAGTACATAAAAAAAAAATTAATAGTGTTAGATTTTTTTATGAGTGTTCACTAGCTTGAAAAAAAATAAAAAGCATATATTATTAAGGACAAGATATTTTGGATGCCTCATAAAAAATAATTAATTTACTTGATTTGTTTGTTTCTTGGGGAAAAATTGGGAAAAGATACTTTTATTAGAATATTGATTTCTTAATTGTTAAGAAAGTAAATGATTTAAACCAAGATTATTTTATTAAGGGACATACTTAAAATATCTTTTTTGGCATAATTGCACTCTTGTAGCACTCTATCCTAGTTTCATATAAGAAATATGGTATGAAATAGAATGTCATATAGTATCTAAAGAATTAACCATATTAACTGGACCAACAAGCGAGATCAAAATTCTAAGTGGCAGATGTATTTAAGGTGTTATACTGCGTTTCTTCCCCACTATTAAAAAATATGTTATTTTGGATATTTTCTTGTGGGAGGATATTTTATGATCATATTAGTTTCTTAGGAGCTAAGAAAGAAAAACAATTGTTGTAACACTTTTACATACATGGCATATTGCCATCCAAGTATCGAGCAATTAATGTGGCTCAAGAATGACCTTGTGTAGACTGAGAGTTTGGCTATAAATAGCCTACCATGCATTATCTTTGGAGACGAGCGGAAAGTACACACATATACACTCCCATAGTGTTCCATATTAGCTACATAGTAATGTCATGCATTTTACACATCAGGCTATATCAAATACAAACACCTTTTCGAAAGGTTCTCTAGGAGAATATTCTCTATCACATCAGCGAAGAATTTTCCGAAAAGTCTCTTGATCTCCAATATAAAGATTTTTGGAGACTTTTGTGGGGTCCATGTGTGAAGAGTCTCTCCAAGAATCTCCCTCTCCAACACAACACTTTCGGAGACTCTTCCGTACGTCTGTTATCCAGAAATAATTTAAAAATGTTTTTAAATTACTCAGAAAGAAAACAGAACTCACTCGGGGAAAAAAATTTCAGAACACAGAGGCTAATAAGTGGGACACAACTTCTGCGAGATCTACTGTCAGTGATTGGAGTACGAGTGAACTGCGTAGGCAATGAATGCAAGAAAATATAACATTTTGGTGTGGGCTCCATTAACCTCGCCTTAATACTGGTCAAAAAATCACACCACTAATTTAAAAAGTGGTCTGTGTAATTTAGCCCCTCAAGTCAGAGAGTGATTACGTAGTGAGCTGTGTCAACGCGGGACACGAGGTTAACCTACAACGTGTCAGTGGTGGGCTCCACCATCTTCACCTCGTTATTCGTTGTTCACCACAATCTTGTCTCTGACGTGTGGGTGCTACTATTGTTGGTCACAACTGTCAATGAGTGGGTGTGGCGTGAAAGTTTACACGCGGAAAACGAAATGTTCTTGCGTGTTTCAGTTGCGGGCCCCACTGTGTTTGCCTTGTGAATCGTCAACATTATTCCACCTATTTAATGATATGCGGATCCGAGACATTGTCCCCGCCTGTTAGTTAATGGGTTAGATTGTGAAGTGTCACAGTAGTCGAGAGTTTGCGGCCCCACAACACATGTATGTGAGCACCTTTGACCAGCTCCAACAGAGCCGCTTTGACCAGCGCATGCTCGGTGGAGCCCGCAAACTCGACCTAGTGTTGCGACCGCTTGATCGAGCGTCGCCAAACCTGCTCGCATGTCACATGCGCCACTCGACCAACTGCTTTGACCGGCGTGTGCCACTAGAAAGACCCGCATTGGAGACAGCCTCCGGATATGCAACTCACATCTACAAAAGAAAGTGTGTGAGAAGTAAATAGACTGAGAGAAGCAATGGCAGTAGGAAACACGTCGGTGTTGCACATACAGAACCAGGTCGATGCCTTGCAGATCTACTTGGTCAACTCGGTCTAGCTATAGCCAAGACTCGGCAGACATATTATTGTGTATGATATGCCCAGGGTATGTCTACTAGCTAACTATATTGGTCATTGATAGATCATACACACACACACACAGATGAGAATGACCTCGACTTTAGTGAAATGCCGCCGAAAATATCAATCTAGTTAACATATATAATATTGCATGTTTAAAGGTGATAGAAAAAAAAAAGAGATTAATTAAATACATTTGATTAGATACTAATTCCCATACACTCAAATCAATAACATGATTAAATACATGCATGTGCGAGGCTTGTACTACTAAAAAATAATGGTTGTGTAATTTAAAACTAAGCACACACCATACTTTGTACACAGGTATAGTTTAGCCATGTGCACACATACTTTGTTTAACCTGATATTGGTCTACAATAGCAGATGAAGATATTTTATCTATGGATGACTAGTCTAATAAAACTTGAGCCATAAGCCAAATCATGACACATAGAGCACGGCTATTACCTCCCATCATATAAATTGAGTTTGGTAACAGAAAAGAGTAATGTATCTGAAATAAGATATTGATGTGACACAATATAAGGACATAGTGGTGGCTATCTAGGTAAGTTGTGCATATATATTTTTATCACATTTGTTCCTTTAAAATTGTGCTATCAAAGTTATTTTGAGCTACATGCTATTTTAGTTTTTTTTTTAACTATCTTAATACCCTTTACACTAAAGTTGGTAAAAATAAAATAATTTATTTTAATAGACATGAAAAATAACAGACTAACATCCTATTGAGATATATGGTGATGAATCTATGAGAGTCATCAATACCAATTGGACGGATAGCAATAATGTTGGAAGTTTGATCAAACGATTGAATAAATACTTATATTTTGTTCTACTTTATTTTTGGGATTGATATGAAAAAAATGTGTGTATTACTAATTTTATTTTTCATTCCGTTAAAAGATATACTATTTGCAAGTTTATGTTTTTGTAGAAAATTGATGCTACGACGCCAAATGTATCGTACCGATCATAGTTCGAGTATGAGACTATCTGAACTCGTCCCATGAACGGTCTTTATCCGAACAGGGTATATGGTGATAGATTCATAGAAGCGACCAATACTAATAAGTCAAGAGTGCCAGTTCTCGATAAACTAAAGGGTTTTGCTCTTCTAGGACATTGTCCTATAAGAGACTGTGATGTCAGATTATCTCCCTAGAGTGTAAAAGTGTAAAAATTCACTTCAGTGACTCCCATGAGAGGAAGTTTGTGGTCATATATGGCATTAGAAATTGTTTTATTCTTATTTTTTTTACTTATCAATATATTATTTATTTATTTTACTTAATAAGAAGTGAATCTGAGTTCACGATTGTAAATTATATTGTAATGTAAATTTTTGTCGAAGAAAACAATTTATTTTACTTACATCTATTATTGTATATGTCTGTTTCTTGAGTATGATTTGTCATACTCATTCTTATAAATATATTTTTATGCAATGTTTGAAAATAGTAACAATCTTGAAAGGATGTCATCAATGAGTGGAACCAAGAAGTAGACTAAACCAATTAGGTGGGAAGCGGCTAGAAGATATGTTCCTTTTGGAATATTGAAATTTTAAATTTCTAGTTTGTTGTATCAAATACATCTCAAATAAAGAGAATTTTTATGATCTACATTTAATTCGAGTCTATTTTGTATCAAACTTTACATCTTTATGAGTTTTGACTCATAAGCATGTGGCGGTTGTTATGTCTAAGCTCTATTTGGGGGCGTGACAATCATCGTCAACTAGATGGTCATGAGAGGCCGGTGATCTCTACATCGACGAAGATTGTCAGAGAGGCCCAAAGAGGAGTTGTAAAGACTCGGTGCTCGCCTATATGGGGTGAAGAAGGGGCAACCCTAGTGGAATCGAAGTAAAATTCATGTGAGAATACTTCAACAAGTAGAGGAGAGCGGTGAAGTCTCCAGGACCTCAAAAAAAAAATCTCTCGCCATTTTGGTTTAATTCTTTTACTCTTTTTTTTTATTACACATGATTGGGTTCCATTTCTTCTCTTTTATTATATCACTCTAGATTTGTAAAACTTATTTGATCACTTGAGCTACTAACTTTCATTTAGGGTGATTGCAAAAGAATTTTATTTTCGTATGTGTAACAATCAGTTTTTAGTCAAAAGTTTTCTGGACTCTAGGACGATGGCAAAACAAAACTAAAGGGGATACAATGATACCTGACGGAAAACCGAGGCTCTGATACCACTTGATGTGCACCATGTTGATGTCGTCTTGATCATAACCATGATGTACATGGTCTCATCACCCTTTAGGTCTTCATTCATGATTGATGTAGTTAGACACATCAATACCGGGCACCGATGAGGTGAAGCCTCCCTTTTGTTTGTGATTGACAAAGCTGAACGACACTCTGGCCGGACACGGACGAGGCGAAGTCCACATTATGTGATAGCACCATAGACCGACAAAGTTACGAACTGCATATGCATTACACACATGGAGAGCAAATTTGAGACTCAAAGATGTTGAATATTGGTGTAGCTCTATCGAAAATATTCTCCTAGCTTTCAACCTATGGATGTAATTAACTAGATGCCTTATGAGGAGCCGGGAACCAAACAATCACACAATCTTCTATTGTCTGGTGTATCTCCTAGATGAAATGAAAATATGAGAGAATGTAAACACCCCAATGGGACTTGTAATTTTATAAATTTTCATGAATTAATGAAATGCAAGTTCCTTATGTCATATTTGTATTTTTATTCTCATAAAATTCATGTGTACACATATATTGGCACACCCACAAATTTTAGAAATTCACCCATAACAATTTTCGCGGTGAAACAACTATGTCAGCGCATAATCAGATTGAGGCACGAAGCTTAAGGAATATTTGTGATTTCAGTAGGTTACTCTATTGCTAAGGAAATTCATGATATCACCAATGAACACTTAGAAATTAATCTTCCTGATATTTATTGATGGAGGATTCACTGGTTCTCAGTTCACTTTTACTACTTAGGAGAATTAATTAAGAATAATCGTGGTCCATCAACACTTCTAGTAATTAAAACATCAATCAATTAATCACCACATAAATAAGTTAGCACCCCAAATATATTAAATATTATTGTAATAAGTATCAAGGGATTCTTAATCTCAAGTTGGGGATTTGCCCCCATCAACAAGAGGATAGAGATCATAAAAGCAAGATTGATGATACATGAATGAGAAACCAGGAGGAAAGATGGAATCAATCTCTCTCGTGGATGTTCTCATTGACGAATCTTCTCTGATGATGATGTGGTGGATCTCCAAATCTTGATCAGGAAAGAAGATGTAGCCTCCTCTTGATAATAGGTTGGTTTCCCTCCTTCCCTTCCGTCATATATTGTTTTTGATTGATTAGGATCGCCTCCTTTATCAATTTCTGTTTTTTTGCCTTTTATATAGGATACTATCTTTTCCTTCCAAACAGTTGCTGCCATGTGAAACTATTTGATGAGGAGAACCCACTAGTAATCCTTATGGGTTGCTGACACGGGTTGCTAACACATATCACAATCCGTAAGTCCCTTTGTTGACTCCGTTTTAGGTTGAATTTTTTAGATTATGTAGACGTTTTTGGTCTCTCTTGATCATTTGGATTTAAATTGGCTCAAATAAGATTCCCACAAAGAAATATTTGAATTTATACCAAAAGGAGCCAATTTGAGAGCTACTTATTTGTGAAAATCAAAAGTTCTAATATCAAATCAACTAAAAGTAGTTAGATAACCGACGTATGAATGTTATCAGTGTTTGCTTAGGAAAAAGGCTTCATACCCTATAAAAGGACGGAAAAATAGAAATTAGTCTATCAAAGGAGATAATGAAGGGAGAGAAAGGTGAAGGAATAGCCATTCTACTGTAGGGAGGGGATTCCTTCTCCTTTGCTGATCAAGTAATCAAGGTTTGGAGGACTATCCCCATCACCGGAGAAGATTCATCTTCGAGCATCACCATGGAGATTGATTTCATATTTCTTCTCGATTGTTTATCCATGTATCACCTATTGTGCTTGACGATCTTTAATGTCTTGTTGATGGGATGACGAGGAATCCTTTGATCTTTGATGCATTATGATTTAATATATTTGATGTGTTGATTTGAATTATTGTGGTGATCTATGGATTGATGTTTTAATTACTATAATAATTGATTGACTGTAATAGTTCTTAGTTAATTCTCCTAACTAGCAAAAATAGATAGATCATTAGCAAATCATCCATCAATAGACATTAGGAAGATTGATTGTTAACATTCATTGGTGATAACATGAATCCCCTAAAATATGATTTACCTAATGAGATTACATTTATTCCTTAAGTCTAGTGCCCAATCTGATATTGTGGTGTCCAATCTCGATTGTTTATCCATGTATCACCTATTGTGCTTGACGATCTTTAATGTCTTCTTGATGGGATGACGAGGAAACCTTTGATCATTGATGCATTATGATTTAATATATTTTATGTGTTGATTTAAATTATTGTGGTGATCTATGGATTGATTTTTTAATTACTATAATAATTGATTGACCGTAATAGTTCTTAGTTAATTCTCCTAACTAGCAAAAATAGATAGATCATTAGCAAATCATCCATCAATTGACATTAGGAAGATTGATTATTAACATTCATTGGTTATAACATGAATCCCCTAACATATGATTTACCTAATGAGATTACATTTATTCGTTAAGTCTAGGTCCAATCTGATATTGTGGTGACATAGGAAGGCATAAATATGTTGTCAGAGAGGAGAATTATGGTGACATCCTGAGAGGGGATGCCCCCAATACAGTGGTTTAGAAAAGCACACCTAAGTCCCATTAAATCATATGTTAGAAACTGCGTGTTAGTGAAACCTACCTAGAAAAACACATAAAATTTCATATTCTAGTCAACCTAAGTCTTGCTTTAATCCATAACATTTTAGCTTATTATCTTTACCAAAGTCCCAAGAATATTAAACTCAATTAAAATAAATATAATTTGATTCCTAACTTCTTGTGGATATGATATATTACGCATCGAAAAACATATCCCTTGAATTTTTGGGTTAACAGTCTGCAGTTAACTCCATTGGCGCAATCACATCCATTCATTTCCTTTGCTGCCCATTGGTGGGGGCAAGTGGATGCATAAATATATGTATGTCCTTTCTAGTGGGACAAAAGAGAGAAAATTGATCACACCACCATTGTATTCTCCATAGTAATTATATCAAGTTATCAACACGTAGTGTAGCACCTTTGGAGGCTTCTGGACCGTTACTTTTGGGACAATCATGAGCTCGTGATGCATTGATATGAGTTGAATGTCACTCTGAGACCCAAATATGTGTAAATCTTGTGTCTATTTCTATATTTTTTATATTTTTTACGAGTGATACTTTTACCCCTTTTATTCAAACAAATCTAATTATTGAGAATTTTATGTGAAACCGCTCTCACTCAAACAAAATCCACTTGTTAATCTCTCTATATTCCAAGCATCCTCTGATCCGTTTGAGATCTAGTTTTAGTTTTCGCACTAGGCTCGCCCAGATTCTAATATGCGGAATAGCGAGATCTTACTCGGAAATACCGAAACCCAAAGTAATTGCACAACTCTTTATTTCAAAGAGGGCTTTACACGTCAAACGTTAGACACACTTGTCTACGTCGAAGGAACTTAAGTGTCTAAACTCAAATAAGTTCTATGACTCTTCGATTGAATTCGATGATCTAAACTAGACCTATTACAAGGTATTTATAGTCCAATCGTATGAGTACGTATCAGACTTAGAGACCTAAACGTATTAGACTCATATAACTAATCCTAAACAGATAAGCTTAGTTATGCACATTCGGATCGAATTACAATTCCGAACAGGGAACGAATTCCTTTTCCTGGTCGCGGACCAATCCATGATCGCGGACTCATCCAGGTCGCGAATCCTTATGCGATCAGGACTTGGTCGCGAAGCCACATGCGTTCAGGACTTGGTCGCGAAGCCGCATGCGATCAGGACTTGGAGATCCTCCCGGATCATGATTCCCTTGTTGAGAAGGAGCCAACCCCTGTTGTGACCTCTCAATCAAACTGGAGATGTGGAAATTGGGCTTGTCCATCTTCTTTGGTGTACCACTTTGCCGCACGTGCTCGTTGATCTTTCCGACCGATTCAAAAAGTCTCCTTGGTGCCACTGCGGGTGGTAGTCACCTTCTTTTCCAAAATCACATCTTCACGTAGAGATTTATCTCGTTGATAGACCAAGTCTTCAACAGATGGTACTATGGTATCTGGCTCATCATCCAGCATTGAAGGCTCGAAGAGTTTGAATCCTTCCCAAGGTCGCAAACCTTTCCAAAGTCGCAAACCTTTTCGTGGTCGCAAATCCGTTGCGAACTCGACCTGAGATCCTCCCGGATCATGACTTCTGTGTTGAGAAGGAGCCAACTCCCGTTGGTGACCAACTGTGAAGTTGTAGAGAACGACTGGGAGTTTTTGAACCAACACACGATGAGCAATGCTACAATCGTCGGATCGAATGTATGGATAGGCGCTCATAGAGCTTGGCACCTCCGTCATGGATTGTAGCCTTGGCCACTCGCGGATAGCCTTCCCCTTGTCGAGGTTAATACCATCACCGATCCCAAAGCTAGGATTGCGAAGTTTGAATAGTGGCGCCGTAGAGACAAGTTGTATGTCGTTTTCAACTAGTCATTGTGGTGATCGACGATATACCTCTGCGAACAGCACGTTGTTTTCCGCAGGCAAGCTCGCCAAACAACCATCATTTTCCATACTCGATGTATCACAATCCCCTTGGCTAACTGGACGCATCACGCTCAGCACACACTTTGAGCATGCATTGACAATCCGTTTTGCCTGATTTGCTGTCAACAAGTCCTTGGTGTCGACGTGGTCGTTTTTGCTGATGATAAATTTCGTCCCATCCTTTGTGAGGTCGTAGTCTTGAGCTCTTCGGTGGTAATGGGCGTCACGATCGTACAAGAACGGACTTCCAAAAATCACTTGGCAAATATCGATAGGGATGACATCGCATTGAACCTCGTCGATGTAACGAGCAGATATTGCAAACTTTAGAGTACATTGACTCTTGATCTGCTGATTCACGTCAGAAGTGAACCATCCCAGAGGATACGGTCGAGGATGTTGAGTCGTTTGCAAACCAAGTCGTCGAACCAGCCCGGAGGAGACCAAATTCTTTTGGCTTCCGGGGTCGAAGATGGCTGCGACCACCTCGTGCTTCACCTGTATGTTAATAGTGAACAATTTCTCTGTCGGGTTGTGGTCAGTTGATGAACCCGAACCTTTCTCCGTCGGCATTCCCATTAGAGACAAGGTCGTGTCCGCCTTTTCAACCGAATCCAACTGGATAATTTCCTCTGCGAGCGGAATAGAAGTAACCATAGCTGTTCGTGTGCTTGGTTTATCCCTCCTTTTTCTTTCTGGTCGCAGTTCAGGATGAAGTTTATAACACTTCTCTTTTGTGTGCCCAGTAACATGACAATGCTCACAAGTGTTACCCGTATCGTGGGTACCCTCTCCGGAGCTCGTCGTGGTTGAAATCTCCCTCAAGTTCTTGTCGTTGCTGGTCTTATTTTTCTTCTCAATCGCCAAAGCAGTCGTACTCGCGGTCGAGATGTCTTGGACGCCGAACAGACTTAGCTCAGTACTGATCGATTTCTGAAGTCCAGATGTGTACTTCCGAAATACCTGAGGGTCGGATAGTGAGATGCCAATGACCATTGCTTGTCGCCGAAACTCTGTCGTATAGTCTTGGACGGTCTGGTCGCGCCGTTGGTACAATCTGTGCCAACGCTCCCATCTCTCCTCAAGGTAACCCATCGGATAGAATTCTTGTCGCAGAAGTCGTTTGAATTGACCCCACGCAAGGTCGTCAGCTTCACCACTGGCGATAAGGGCCTTCCACCATGTCTTGGCGTGGTCCTTCATCTTCAAAGGTGCAAATTTGACCTTTTGAGCGCTACTGAACCCTTTCAGGTCAAAGTAGGTCTCAAGTTGATCTATCCAAGAATCCAGCTTCTCGGCATCGATCACCCCATCATATATGGGTATATCAATCTTAGCGTCGACCTTAAAAGATCCGACAGCTAAGGAGGTGTTGGCAAAGTCGTCGGTCTTGTGGTTGCCTTCGTCTTCATCTTCGTCTGCCCTACGCAAGTCTTCACCAGTCTGCGCACCCATACCCTTCCCTACTTCAGGAGGTACAATCATGGCCTGCTGCTTAATCCAAGCAAGCACGGTTTCCATGTCGGTGGAGAGCTTAGCCACTTGTTCGGCTAGGTTAGCTTGAACGGAGGTATCGCCAGACATTGTCGGAGACGCGGCTGTAGGAACCATCAATTGATCGCCTGGAGTTTCGTCGGAGGTTTTGTAACCCTGGCGAGTCTTCACCATCCACAGGATAGGAAAGTTGCTCTGATACCAACTTGATCCGTTTGAGACCTAGTCTTGGTTTTCGCACTAGGCTCGCCCAGATTCTAATATGCGGAATAACGGGATCTTACTCGGAAATACCGAAACCTAAAGTAATTACACAACTCTTTATTTCAAAGAGGGCTTTACACGTCGAACGTTAGACACACTTGTCTACGTCGAAGGAACTATAAGTGTCTAAAACTCAAATAAGTTCTATGACTCTTCGGTTGAATTCGATGATCTAAACTAGACCTATTACAAGGTATTTATAGTCCAATCGTATGAGTACGTATCAGACTTAGAGACCTAAACGTATTAGACTCACATAACTAATCCTAAACAGATAAGCTTAGTTATACACATTCGGATCGGATTACAATTCCGAACAGGGAACGAATTCATTTTCCTGGTCGCGGACCAATCCATGGTCGCGGACTCATCCAGGTAGCGAATCCTTATGCGCTCAGGACTTGGTCGCGAAGCCACATGCGTTCAGGACTTGGTCGCGAAGCCGCATGCGATCAGGACTTGGAGATCCTCCCGGATCATCCTCTAAAGGATGTTTGATCTTGCTACAATAGTTCTCTCAGTTTTTTTTGAAACACCCTCCTCTAATAAATTGCTTAACAATCATATGAGGTTGTGACACGATATTCATATCATTTAGTTGCTGTCATACATAACATCTAATTACATGACTATATTTTGCTGTGGACATAGACAATCATTGTATAAATATGTGTCTATTTGACCATGTGCTTAACTGTGCGCCTCTAAGATAGATTTGTTTGCTTTTGTCTCTAGCACTTCTTCAATCCAAAAAAAATTGACATGGTTTTCACCCAGAACGAGTTCCTTCCTACAAAGACATGTCAAACGTACAATAAAAATATATTTAGAAATTAAAGCACGGCTAGAAAGTAAATTCAATTCTATTTTTGCATGAAATTATGATAGAGTTAGAGTGACTATATGCATAAAAACCGGTCTCAACACCACAGTCACTTTAATCTCCTATAAGAAGCTCCTCCATCCCCCACTAAAAAGCACACCAAACCAAGACGCCTAACAACTTAACAAAAATATATTATATTCCATTCTATGAAGAATTCTATTCTGATGATTCCACCAAAATGCTAGTGGGAATGACCAAAATATATTCGATTCTAGTATATCTTGTATTGTTTCATGCATAATTTTTTGTATAATTCATAGTTCAAGTTTATTTCTACCAAATAAATTAATATCAAAATGTATTTGATCATAAAAGATTATCTTAAATACTCATATACTCAAACATAATGTATAGGTACTAGTACAAAATACTCTTATGGTTTGAAGTGATGCGAAATGCTTTAATTAACAGTTCGAAACAAAATTAAAAAAAAAAGAGAACTACTAATGGCATGTACTTATTTATTTTTTTATCTTGCATACACCACTCTCCAAGGATCCATTCAAAAACAACCACCCCTCTCCTTCCCCTTCCCCTCATCCCGGTGTACTTCTGTCATGCACATCTCTAATGAGCACTCCTTTATGATGTAGAAGATCGACAGCACGCTTCACATCGTGCCGATGAAGTATTGCTAGATAGAAGGTATTTTACAATAACCTCCAACTCGATCACAACATGTGATTTCATCTTCCTCTTGCTTTTATACATGCAATTTCCCTCGTTTTATGTTTATTGCAATCATTATGATCCCACTCGAAGAGGGGGTGGAGTAGATAGGAGGTTTTAAAGTTTTGTTTTGGCTAAAACTATTTTTATAAGTACCAAATAAAAATCCTTATGTAAACACAATCCTAATTAATAACACACTATGACTCAAGTGGACAAGTGCACAAAAGTAAATTTTGGGCATTGAGCAATATCAAAGATAACTAGACAATTTCAATAACAATGATCACAAGAAAAAACCGAGTGAACACAATCGATATATTCCGAGGTCTCAAAGACTCACCGATCTCTCTTATTCTTGTTGAAACACTTTCACACAAATCTTGTTTTAATTTTCACTAGGGTTGTTTTTTCTCTCCATTGGATAGGCAAACATCAAACTTTCATAAGACTTTTTGGACTTTTTCAACAATTTCTGTGGATGGAAAGATCACCAGTCTCCCACGATTGTCTAGATGACAGCGACCATTAAGAGTAATTGATTAGAAGAATTTCACTTGACTCTTTTCAAGTGCTGAGAAATTCAACTAATTGAGGAGATGTACATTATATGCTTCTCAATTCAATGAATGCCTCAATGAATACGATTAACTCACTAGAATGCCTTACTAAATGCTCAAGATGAGAATTAGATGCTCTCGAGGCTGCTTGACCCTTAGTTTATTGAGTTTAAATGCAAAAGGTGTTCATGCAACCCTTAGGTATAAATACCTCGGCCACTGAATTCTAGCTGTTACACACCTATTGTGTAATTTTTCAGCATGTCCACGCACTATATAGCCTACTAGTGCAAGGACTAGTCCAATGGTTAGAGAACTAGCTCTTTTTTAGTCGGACACTATCCGGTGTCTTGTTCTGGACACCGTCTAGATCACCGGACATGGTCTGGCAACGCATCAACACACCGGACACAAAAGTTTTTTCTCTGTTAGAAACTGGCCTAGGGGTGCTAATGTCCAGGCACTATTCAGTCCTATTCCGAAATGTCCTAGTGTCGAGGCACTATCTGGTCCTATTCCGAACTATCGAATGAACAAAAGAATTCTACACACAGTGAATCCTGATATTTCGAAACAGTATTCAGACAAGAAATTTTTCCATGCCGCTTTTAAAATAAGTTTTAAAAAAGGTTTTGAGAGTCTAATGAGAATGTCATGCATGCAAATTAGCTTCCACACAAGAAATCATCAAACTATTCTTTTCAAATCACATTTTATAGTAAGACATGTCGTGGTATAAAATACACCACCGCCAGATTTTACGGACGTGTCTCGTGTAGCGGCACGAGCTGACCGAGCGACCGGTCACCTTCCGCCAGGCCACACAGAGATTGACACGGTGATTTTTATACAGTTTCAGACCCTGGTGTAGGCCCTAGTCTTGTCGGCACCTTCCGGACGGGAGTCCGCTGGGGAGGTGCTCTCTCGGGGAGAGAGATCTCCAAGGGAGCCTGTTGTTTGTATGTGCGTAAAAATGAATTTGGAAAAATCTGTTTACAAGGGAGATAAAGGGAGTATATATAGGCCCCAGATGATGCAAAAAAACTAAAGAGCCCTAGCTACAGCTGTCAGATTGAGGTGCTTGACGCCATTTCACCGATTGAAAGGCTTGAATGCTTGACAAGTGTCCTCGTTAGTTCCTGAGGCACTCCTCTCATCACCCGCATGTGACCTTGCACGGGATCCCTCCTTGTCTTTTCCCGGAAGGCCTCCGCGACATTTCACAGGAGGCGTCTGGGGTTTGCCACGGGAGACGTCCGGGGCTTAGAGAGATGCCCGTGGTCTTCTACGGGAGGCCTCCATGGCTTTTTCCGGGAGGCCTTTATGATATTTCACGGGAGGCGTCCAGGTTTTGTCCGATAGACCTCCGGGATTTTCCACGGGAGGCATCCAGGACTTTGCCTGGTAGCCCTCCGGGATTTTCCAAGGGAGGCGTCCGAGACTTTGCCCGGTAGCCCTCCGGGATTTTCCCCTAACAGCAGCCCCCCAGACACTGAGGACACAAGGTGGCCCCGGAGGGTATGCATAGAACTTGGCTTCGGGTGACACTTCGCCTTCCGGGACACGCCCCGGGCCACGCCCGACGCTTTGGCTCCCAAGTCATTTTCTCGCGTGAACCCTCAGTTCACGTGCGCGTGCGTCGTACGACGCTCCGATCTTTGTGCAACTCTTCGATATCCGCACAACGATTTGAATCAACGGCCCAGATGGGACGGGGGACACGTGGTGCCCATCCGAGGACTCTCCGTCTCTTATAAATAGGAGGGGGGGAGGGCCCGGCCCGGGACACAACTCCTAGCCTCAAATCCTTGTTCTCCCGGTAGCACACTTTTGCTCTCCTAGTAGTTCGATTTCCCGGTAGCTTCCTTCCCTTTTTCGTCTTCCCCGGACACTTCCACTTCCCGGTGATGGCACCAAAAAGCTGAAACAAGGCGTCCAAGTTGCTCCCGGGACCTTGATATCTTCCTCGACCGGAAGTTCTTTGCCACCGGGGATATCCGGATCCCTGGGCTAGAGGAGCTGGTGTGGAGCCCCCGAGAGGGAGAGGTGGTGGCCTTCGAGGCCTTCGTGGAGGTCGGGCTCCGGCTCTCGGTGCATCCGCTGCTCCGGGAGTTTCTCCGAGTGTACGGCCTCTCGCTCAACCACCTCACCCCCAACAGCCTTGTCCAGATGGGGTTGTTCGTGTGGCTGTGCGAGACGGCCACCGGGGAGAAGCCCAATCTTCGGCTCCTCCGGTATTTCTATGAGCCCTCGGCGAGGGGGCCGTTGGTGACGAAGGGCGGCCCCAAGTCTGCCTTCGGCTCGGTCATGATTCAACTCATGCCTGGCCGGACAGATGAGTACTCGGTTCAGGCCTCCCGGGAACCCTGGGGGGACTGGCTCCGGAGGTGTCATACTTGCTGGAGCCATCATCCTACTGCTGGTCGACCGGCCCGGTGGCTCCTGAGTGGACGGAGCGGGAGATGGATCTCCTCACCTAGATGGCGGAGGTCCGGCTCCAGAGGTCCTTGCAGGACCTCGCGGAGGAACTGGCGCTCCTCCTGGTGGTGTCGTTCAGCTTGCGCCAGGGGACGGGGGTGAGCGCGGCTCACCACCCGCCCCGGACGACGGTGGATCAGCGTAAGCGTCTGGACTCGAGCCCCTCGGGGAGGGAGTAGCTCCCGGGAGATGGTGGAAAGCTTTTTCTAACTCCTTTTTTCTTCTTTGTAGTCCGGTCCTACGACAGCTCCCAGGATGTGGCGGTCAACCTCCTCGGGAGGTACTACGCGGACGAGCACGAAAGGGTCGTGCGCGTCATCTTGTGGCGGAGGCCTTCAGCCTGAAGCTCCCCGTCCGAGTGCCCCTTCCTACCCCCAGCTCGCACAAGAGGGGGAAAGAGGCAGCCGTGGGACCTCCAAAGCGCGCTCGCGCACAGAAGAACTCGGACGCGGGTCCCTCCGGGCCGTCCGGGGGTGTGGCCGAGGAGAGCCAGGAGTCGGACTGGGAGATGTACGCTCCCACTCCTTCTCCGACACTGGTGGTCCCAGAGGCTTGTGTGCACCACCGGTCAGAGGGGTCTCCGTCCGATTTAAAACACCAGGGACTCTCCTGACGGCCTCCTTCACGGCCCCGGAGGTTTCCCCCCTAGCAGCATTAGTGTAGGATCGAGGATGCCAACTAGAGGGGTGAATAGGAGGCTTTAAAACTTTTCGAATGAAACAAAAGAAAGAGAACTAAAACAATTAAATAATATATTGCACAATTAAAAAGAAAGAGAAAGAGAAGACAAACATATGAAGATTTATCCCGAGGTTTCGAAGACTTGCTTGGCCTTCCCTACTTTTCATTCAAGCAATGAGTCTTGCTTCAATATCCACGAAGGATATTTCTCACTAATGGTTGCTCCTTGTCCATTCTGGAGCAAGACCCAGATCAGCTTACATGAATCTATAAACATCAAATAAAGTTCTTGTTGCCGAAATATCATAAAAGAAACAATTCATTTTGAAATAGATTCGACCAAGATGTGAATGAATGCAAGGACCTAAGAGTTTCTCGGTTTATGCTGGAAATGAAGATAGTGATTGCAACCCCTCTTAATAGTACGGTTTAAACTAAAAACGAATTTCTATAAACCGATCAACCTCCAAACACCGAGACCGGTACAAAAGAAAAACTCATTTTACCTTAGGTCCTTTGTATCTTCAATCTTGCGACTTCCGTTTTGGCGACCTTGTACTTGTGACTTTGACTCCCAACCTTGAACTGTGACCATAGACAACATTGCGACCTTGCGCTTGCGACTTTGGACTCGTGACCTGCAGATCTTCCTGGATCACTTGCAGACTTTACAGAAATCGCTCTACATAGAAATAGCTCAAAAACAAGGTTAGTCCAAAACTCTTAATGTCATCAATAATCAAAATCACCCTAAAAGGACCTAGATGCAACAATCTCCCCTTTTTGATGATTGATGACAACAAGTATTGAAAGCAAATAAAATTTTAATGACTTCCCCTAAGTGTATGCATGGGCATTAGATATACAAGAACTCTCCCTGAATGCATGCATATATAAATACACATATGAGTCATTTTAGAGTCCACAATGAATAAATAATGAGCATATAAACTATCAATAATGTCATACAAGAATCTCTCCCCATCTCTCCCCCTTTGACATCAAGCACAAAAAGGCGGGGGGACACAAAAAAAAACAGTTAACTTGCATTTGATATATCAATAATATTCAATTCATTTCTGAGAAAGCAAAATCTACTCTCATTTAAAGGTTTGGTGAAAATATCTGCCAGCTGTATGTCAGTTCTAATATAATTTACATCTATATCCCCTTTTTCCACATGATCTATTATAAACTGGTGCCTTATTTCAATATGTTTTGTTCTGGATTGCTGAACAGGATTATTTTCAATTTTAATGGCACTTTCATTATCACACAGGAGTGGCACTTTTTCAAAAGTAATTCCATAATCCAAAAAAGTTTGCTTCATCCATAAAATTTGAGCACAACAACTTCCAGCCGAAACATATTCTGCTTCAGCAGTGGAGGGAGCTACGTAATTTTGTTTCTTAGATGACCAAGACACTAGTGATCTCCCCAAAAGTTGACAACTACCAGATGTGCTTTTTCTATCAATTTTGCAACCTGCATAATCTGAATCCGAGTAACCAATTAATTCAAAAATAGCATCTTTTGTATACCAAAGGCCTATATTGGGGTAGCATTTCAAGTACCTAAGGATTCTTTTAATAGCAATCAAATGACATTCCTTAGGGCTGACTGAAATCTAGCACATAAGCAAACGCAAAGCATGATGTCAGGCCTAGATGCAGTAAGATATAGCTAGCTACCAATCATAGTCCTATAAAGTTTAGAATCAACCGCTTTTCCGTTGTTGTCCATATCGAGATGTCTATTAGTGGCCACGGGAGTTTTGACTGCTTTAGCATCTTCCATCTCAAAGCGCTTGAGCAAGCCTTTCACATACTTCATTTGACTCAACAATGTTCCATTCTTGAGTTGCTTGATTTGAAGTCCAAGAAAGTAGCTTAGCTCGCTGATCATTGAGATCTCAAATTCCCTAGACATCATTTCTCCAAACTCATGACAAAAGTATTCATTAGTAGACCCAAAAATAATATCATCAACATATATTTGACATATGAACAAATCTTTTTCAATCATTTTTGTAAAAAGTGTTGTGTCTACCTTCCCAATTTTAAAACCTTTTGATAAAAGAAAGTCTGTAAGTCGTTCATACCAAGCTCGAGGAGCTTGCTTGAGACCATAGAAAACTTTAGAAAGTTTGTATACATGGTTTGGAAATTTGGAATCTTCAAAATCAGGAGATTGTTCCAAAAAACTAATTCAGATATTTCTCCATTTAAAAATGCACTTTTTACATCCATTTGAAATAACTTAATATTAAATTTGATGCATAAGCAAGAACTATACGAATAGCTTCAAGTCTTGCTACTGGTGCAAATGTTTCACCAAAGTCTAAACCTTCAACTTGAGAAAAATCTTATTCAATAAGATGAGCTTTGTTTCTAATGACTACACTATTTTCATCTTGCTTATTTCTAAAAACCTATTTTGTTCCAATCACATTATGATCCTTGGGTCTTTCTACTAAAGTCCATACTTTATTCCTAGAGAAATTATTAAGTTCATCATGCATAGCATTTACCCAATCAGGATCATTAAGAGCTTCATCTACAAGTTTATGTTCTAGAGAAGATACAAAAGAATGATGTTCACAAAAAGAAATAATACGAGAGCGAGTTTGAACACCCTTACTGACATCACCCAGTATTTGATCTAGAGGGTGATCCTTGGTGATGGTTTGATGTTGCCTTGGTGCTTCTTCTTGTGCTGCTTCTCCTTGATTTTGCTCTGGTGGATCAATATGAGGTGATGATGTATGTTGATCATCATTCTCTATATTCTCATCATCTTCTTGATCGTCTTCTCTTGGTTTGATGTCTCCAATGGTAATGTTCTTCACAGCTTCTTGAAGATCTTCACCTGAAACTTCACAAGAGACCTGCTCCTTTTGTGAGCCATTAGTTTTATCAAATTCTATGTCGCATGATTCTTCAATACAACCAGAATTTTTGTTAAAGACTCGATGAGCCTTGCTAGTGGTGGAGTATCCAGCTAGAAAGTCTTTAGCTACTCTTCTTTGAAATTTACCACCAAAGTTTTTTTTTCTAAAGATGTAACATTTGCAACCAAAAACTCAAAAATAAGAAACGTTGGCTTACGCCCAACAAGAAGCTCATAGGGAGTTAAATTTAGAGAGGATGCAAATAAAGCCGATTAATAGAATAGCAAGTAGTATGCACGGCTTCGGCCCACAAGTGGGTGGGAGTATTATATTCACTTAGCATTATTCTTGCCATTTCTATTAGTGTTCGATTTTTCCTTTCCAGAACTCCATTTTCCTGTGGAGTGCAAGAGGTAGAAAATTCGTGTTTAATGCTTAGCAAGTCACAAAAATCAACTAAAGTTGAATTAACGAATTCTCCACCATGATCACTACGGATTTTCTTGATGGAAAGTTCGAATTCAGTGGAAACACGTTTTGCAAAACTTTTGAAAACATCGAGGGTTTTAGATTTTTGAGAAATAAAGAAGACCCAAGTGTAGTAAGTAAAATTATCAACAATAATAAAACCATAGTTGTTACCTCTGATATTTTGGAACTCAGAAGGTCCAAATAAATCCATATATAGTAGTTCCAAAGGTTTGCAAGTTGAGAGAACACATTTAATTGGATGTGAAGTAGCTACTTGTTTGCCAGCTTGACAAGCACAATAAGGTTTATCCTTTTCAAAATTCACATCTTTTAAGCCAATAGCCAAATCACGTTTTAAAAACTTTTTAAGTTGATGCATTCCAACATATGCAAGCCTTCTATGCCACAACCAACCTTTTGAGGTTTGAGAGACAAGACATGTTGAAAGTGATGCATCTTTAGAGTGAAAATCAACAAGATAGAGATTTCCAAAATGAAAGCCTCTAAAGATCAAAGAATTATCTTTTAAATTTTCAACTAAAACTTCTTTAGGATAAAAAATGTAACGAAATCCAAGATCACAAATTTGTGCAACGGATAGCAAATTAAAGTTCTGAGATTCAACAAGTAAAACATTTGAAATTGAAAGATCATTGAATATTGCAATTTTACCCAAGCCTACCACATTTTCTTGACGATTGTCACCAAATATGATCTTTTGATTTTCACTTGAGTTATCTTCCAATGAAGTGAATATCTTTTTGTTACCAGTCATGTGTTCGGAGCATCCGCTGTCTAGCACCCAATGTTTACCACCGGTCTTGTAGTTTACCTACAAAAGAATCAAGTCCTTTTAGGTACCCAAACCCTTTTGGGTCCTTCGATGTTAGTAATCAAAGCTTTGGGCACCCAAATGGATTTCTTCTTTTTATTTAGCATGGGTACACCAACAAACTTTGCTATAGCATATCCTCTCTTTGACCTTTTGAGCATGTAGAAAGTATCAAAATAAGTTGAAGTCATTAAAGGACAAGCATCATGCGAATGACCTGTTTCATGGCAGTTAAAGCAAAATGTGTTGCATGCTATTACGAAGACAGTTTTTGCATTTAATTTCTTTCCTTTCTTCGGAAAGTATCGAAGTCTTTCTTTTCTAAATGAGCATTTTTGTTTGCTAGGAATAAGATCAAGAGATACTTTTCCTTTGTAACAATTTTCTAATCCTTTTCCAAGCTTCTCAATTTGTGCCTTAAGTTCATTATTTTCATTTAAAATTATTTCATTAAAAGCACATGATATACCAAGAGAACTAGTAGTCATATTGTTCTGAGAGATAGCATTAGAAGTATTATCAGCTAGGTCACAAGAAATGCCTACATCTACCTTAGATGATGCATTAGTGATATCTTTAATGAGAAGACTTTCATATGAATCTTTTAACTCTGAGTATTGAGTGCGTAAAGAAGAATGTTCTTCTTTAAGTGCTCTATACTTCATTTTTGTGATTCCAAAGACCTCATTTAATTCATTAATCATTTTTACTAGTTCACCATATGAAGGGTCAAGAGAGTATACCTTTTCATCACCTTTAGCCATAAGACAAAGGGATGAACTTGTCGATATTTTGTTGTTGCCAAGAGTTAATCAGGCTAGCTTCTTGGAACAACTTCCTTCATCATCCAACTTGGCCCCCCACTTCTCAATTCGGCCGGTGGCCTCCTTGTTTTGCAGCACCTCCCCCAGGGAGAGGGAGGACGGGACCATGATCGGGTGTCCCAAGAAGTAGTGACGGAGCTTCCAGGATGCCATCAGGAGGTCCTAGCAGATCCTCTCCACCTCTGTGTACCGTGTCTTAGCCCCTTGGAGGGCTTTGCTCACGTAATACACAAGGCGCTGCTGCCCGTCCTGCTCCTTTACCAGTACCGCACTCACGGCGACCGGTGTGGTGGTGAGGTAAAGGAGCAGGCGTTCTTCCGGAGACGGGCTCACAAGCATTGGAGGGCTCGCGAGGTACTTCTTCAAGTCGTCGAAGGCCACCTGGGCCTCGGGAGTCCACTTGAACCCCTCGAGGCCCCGGAGGATTTTGAAGAACTGGAGGCCGCATTCCCCTGACCGTGAAACGAAGCAACTTAGCGCGGCCAGGCGGCCGGTAAGCCGCTGTACGTCTTTTACGGAGCGCAGCGGAGGCATGTCCAGCAGGGCGCGGATTTTCTCGGCGTTAGCCTCTATGCCCCACTGGGACAAGTGGAAGCCAAGTAGCTTCCCCCTGCGTACGCCGCAGGCGTACTTTTCTGGGTTGAGCTTTAGCCCGTACTTGCAGAGGTAGTGGAAGGTGTCTGCTAGGTTGTCAAGATGGGCGGCCGTGCGAAGGCTTTTGATGACCACGTCGTCAATATAGACCTCTACGTTGCGGTCGATTTGGTCCTTGAGGACCAACGACATGAGGCGCTGGAAGGTTGCCCCATTGTTCTTTAGCCCGAGGGGCATGTGGATGTAGCAGAAGGTGCCGAGGGGAGTTATAAAACTCGTCTTTTCCTCGTCCTTCTTAGCCATCCGGACTTGGTAGTAGCCCGCATATGCGTCCAAAAAGCTCATGAGCTCACACCCCGCGGTCAAATCGACCATCTGATCGATCCGTGGGAGTGAAAAGTTGTCTTTTGGGCAAGCTTTGTAGAGGTCGGTGAAGTCCACCCACATCCTCCACTTACCTCTCGACTTCTTCACGAGGACGAGGTTCGCTAGCCATTCGAGGTGCAAGACCTCCCGAACGAACCCTGCCTCTCGAAGCTTGGCGATCTCAGCCTTGATAGCCTCTTGGCGCTCGAGGGAGAGCTTCCTTAGCTTCTACTTTACCAGGGCGTGGCCGGGTGGTATAGCGAGTTTGTGCTCGATAACGTCCTGGCTGACGCCCCGCATGTCAGCGGGCTTCCACACAAAGATGTCAGAGTTTTTACGGAGGAAGGCCGCGAGCTGTTCCACCAACTTCTTCAGGGAGATCCGTCCCGATCTTGACGATCCTTTCCTCGTCCTCCGGGGACAGCCGGACTTTCCGGAGGTCTCCCTCCGAGCGTGGTTTCGGGAGAAACTTCCCAGAGGGGACAGCCGGGGTGTCCAGAGCTAGGGCGGAGCTCCCCCCCGTGGCCTTGACCAGGTTGACACTCCCGATCGTCGCAGCGGCACGCTCGTAGAGAGAATGAGCCACGTCTTGGTCGCCTCGGGCGGTGATCATGCCACGAGGGACAGGGATCTTCACACAGAGATAGCTCTGGTGGATCGAAGCCCCCAAACGGTTGATCATGGTTCTCCCCATAATCGTTTTGTACGACAAGAGGAGATCCACTACGTCGAACCGGACCATCTCTGTCCGGTAGTTGTCTGGGGCGCCGAAAGTCATGGGGAGGTCGTCTTTCCCTACCGGGAAGATGAACTTCCCCGAGACGAATCCCTACAAGGACCCGGCTACGGGATGCAACAACTTTTCATCCACCTGCATTTATCTGAACGCCTTCAGATATAGGATGTCAGCGGTGCTTCCGCCGTCGATGAGGATGCGCGCCAGCTGGCAATTGTAGATGGTAACGGAGACGATGAGCGTGTAGTCGTGGGGGAAGCGAACCCCCCGCGCATCCTCCGTTGTAAAGGTGAGGGGGACGTCCGACCACTTTGGTGGCCGGGACGTGTTCAGCACCCCCACATCCTTTACCTCTCACGCGTACTCCTTACGCTGGCACTTGGAGTCTCACCCCGAGGCGGATCCTCCCATGATGACATTTACACGCCTTTCGGAAGTTTGGATGGGCAGCTCTTGGGCTAAGCCCTTTTCCTGTGCCTATCCCTACTGCTCCCCCGAGGGAGTAGGGAGAGCCGGCAAAGCCGGCGGAGGGGGCAAGGAGGTAGGGCTCCCCCTGCCCGCACTATTCGAGAAACGCTGTGAAATGTTGAAGAAGTTGGTGGAATTCCCGAGTAGTGTGGATATTGGACTTGTGGAAGGCACACCATAAATTGGCTGTGCCCTCCTTGCCAATTATCGTCGGGCCTTCCCGGCCACGGGACGACTGTCCCCCCCATAGCCTTTTGGCTTGGGAAAGGGGCGGTTGCCCTTGTTGCCTTCGCACAAGCCGCCTTTGCCCTCGAGGACAAATGTGTCCCAAGGCCGTGGCTCACTGAGGTTGCCCCTCTTGGGACGTTTGTTGAGGAGGTTCTTGGCCTCCTAGTTAGCGGGGGTAGGGGCCCCCTGGTTCTTCTTCCAGAGGTCATCCTCCTCTGCCCAAGCATATTTCTCGAGCACGGAGAAGAGCTCATCGACAGAGGAGGGACAGCTCCGGGAGAGTTTCTGGAGGAGCTCCCGCGGGAGGATCCCGCTCTTGCACGCCTCAACGACTGTAGAATCAGGGATGTGAGCCACTTTGCTCTTGACCTGAGCAATGCGCTTGAAAAATCCGCAGATGGTCTCCCCCGTCCTCTTCCAGATGATGTAGAGCTGTGATGAGTCCAGGGGATGCACGTAGTCCCCTCGAAGTTCGCGCAGAACTCGTTTTTGAGCTGTACGAAGGACTTGATGGAACCAGCTCTCAGGTTGTAAAACCATGAATGGGCGATTCCAGTGAGATAGAGGGGAAATACATTGCATTATACCGTCTCGTCCCCCCTAGCCGCTGAGATAGTTGTGGAGTATACCTGCACAAATTCAAAAGGATCGACCTCACCATTGTAATGTTCGATGTGTGACGGACGATAGGGCCGCGGCCAGTGGATGCAACAGAGACGGCGGCACAACGGCTGGTTAGCCCCCTCAACCTCTCGGGGAGATTCCCGGTCGCTGTTGTTGCATCTAGGCTGTTATGCCTGATTTTGATGATCAATGAAAATAAGTGTTTCAGACTAACTGTACTTTTGAGATATTTGATATAGAGTCTAGTTGGCAATACATGCAAGATGAACAAGATAAACCCAACGTAAAAAAAAAACACAAGTCACAAGGTACAGACATAAATCGCAATATTAAAGGTGCAAAGGACCTGAGGTAAGATTTGTTTTCAGTTTCACCGATCTCGGTGTTTTGGAGTTTGATCGGTTTAGGAAATTATTTCTTAGTTTTAACCGTACTATAAAGAGGGGTTACAAGTCCTCTCTACATTTCCAGTATAAACCGAGAAACTACTAGGTCATTGCATCTCATCTATTTCGGTTGAATTTGATTTGGTTTTTCAGTTGAGTTTTTGACAGCAGAAGAGTTTTTACAATTTTCTAGAAAGATCTAGGCAGATCTGGCCTTTTCTTCTATTAACAAAAAGATATCCCTTTAAATTATCTTTCAAACGGGCTATTAAACTCTTAAATCAGATCTCTAGATTAAAAGTTATAACTGTTTTATCCATACTAATTATCAGTGTGCTATACTGACTGTGAGTATGAATGTCAGTCTTGTTAAACTGACATTTGTCCAAAGAGTGTGTTTTTTGTGCCAAAAATCTTTTGACCTAAACTGACTGTCAGTTTTCTCATACTAACTATCAGTTTGCATTTCGACCTGGAGCTGTTTGTTTGAGTTTCTGTTTTAACTGGTCGTTTTTGTGGTCAAAACTGACTATAAGTTTGTGATACTGACTATCAGTATGAGGTGTCAGTTTCCATATATACCACAAACGGTTAGCAAAATTTTATCCGTAAATTTTGTCAGCCGTTGAGTTTGAAACTGACTATCAGTATCCCAAACTAACTGTTAGTTTGCATTGTTTTATTTCCATAAACGACCTCAAACGGCTAGCTAACTTTTCTCTGGATTTTACTTCTTTCTAGTCGGGACCCAAACTGACTGTCAGTTTGTCATACTGACTGTCAGTTTGCACTGTTAATTTTCTAGCTCGTGCACAACGACTCTTTTGATCATTTGGGCTATAAATAGAGGCTTTGAGCAGATGTTTTAGACACAAAGCAGCCTCATACTCCATATACACTTGGGCATTTGTTTTAGAGTTAAATATCTTGATCTGTTGATCAAATCTTGAGCTTTGTGATCCACCGAGTGCTTTCGTTCATATCATCTGCATACTTAAAGTTTCTCGGTGCGTGTTGGAGGTCTAGAAAAGACCTTGCAGCTTGTTACTCTTGGTGAACGCCCTCACCTAGACGGTTTGGTGGCGTGGCCGTTGACCTCTTCTGTTCGGAGATTGTCGGAGAGTCTCGGCGTGATTGTAAAAGGCATCGGTGCTCACCTTTCCGGAGTGGACAAGGAGCAACCACTAGTGAGTAATATCCTTTGTGGATATTGAAGCAAGACTCATTCATTTCAGTGCTTCAACGAGGAGTAGGGGAGACCGGGCGAGTCTCCGAGACCTCAGAAAAAATATTGTGTTTGTCTTCTACTCTCTTCTATTTTAATTGTGCAATAAATTCATTTGTTCTTTCATTGCAAAATTTGTTTTAAATTGAAGTTTTTAAAAGCCTCCTATTCACCCCCTCTAGTCCGCATCCTTGATCCTACAACTGTCTCCTTTGACAGGGGAAGTGCGCTCGTTGTCGGAGTCGGGAGGGGTTACAGAGGTCCGCCGGCACAGCGGTAGCGCCTCTTCTCCTCGGGGATAGTCGAGCTAACCTCTTAAATCTCCGGGTACCCCCCGGATGTGGTGGTAGCTTCCTCCACCAGTATCTTCGAGCCAGGAGCATGGCTCACCGCAACCGTGAGCCAGGAGTTCCGAGCGGTGATGAGGGGGAGCCTCCCCGGATTTTCTAGTACACATTCGCTCTACCTCTTCCTGGGTGAAGTGGGTCTGATCCATCGGGGGAGCCCTCGAGGGCAGTCCTGGGGGAGGAGGGAGCTGAAGCGCGTTTGTCGTCGGCTCGGAGGATGCCGCCTGCGCGCTGGACTTGCCCAACGCTGGGCGAGCATCTGGGGTGAGGACGGGAGCTGGTGTGGGGAGCGTCACTGGAGCGACCGCCGACTCTGACGCCGGAGCACCCCTAGGTACTGACCAAGGGAGACCTCCGGGCGCATGGGCGGCCGTGCGCACAGGAAAGCTCCTGGCTCGGGGGGACCCCGGCGCAACGGCAACCACTTGCTGAGGTTCTAGGCCCGGTGCTAGATAACCCCCCGGAGAGGGGAAAGTCCCCGGCAAAGGTTGGCCTCCCGGCGCTGGAAACATTCCTGGCGCGGGGAAAACTCCGGGCACGGGTAAGCCCCCCGGCGCGGGAAACATTCCTGGCATGGGGAAGGCGGCTAAGACAGGAGCCGGGGGCCGTGCTAAGACGCGCAACAACTCCTCTAGGGTGTGCTGGTCACGGAGTTGGCCCTCGACCAGAGCCCCAAGAAAGGGGTCTCCAGAGGCCGGGACTACCAGTTTGGGGGCGCTAGGCCCCGCAAGCGCAGTCGTGGTCACCGGGGGTTAGAAACGGGGACACTTCTACCGGAGACTACGGGAGAAGAAAGTGGTACCTCTGTCCAGGTGTCCTCGGACCGTAGGGTTGTGACAGCAGCATCTTGCGGGGGCGGCGTCGGGTCGCTAGGACCGACAACACCGGAAAGGGAGAGAGCTTGAGCTCTCGTTCTTGGGGGATCCATGGTGATTCGTCACGCTTCCCCACGGTTGGTGCCAACTGTCGTGGTATAAAATAGAACACCGGCAGATTTTATGGAAGTATTAGACACGGGAGAGCAGTAGTGCGAGCTGACCGAGCGACCGTCACCTCCCGCCGGACCACACAGAGATTGACACACTGATATTTATACAGGTTCGGGACTCGGTGGGGGCCCTAGTTCTGTCGACACCCTCCGGACGTGAGTCCATTGGGGAGGTGCTCTCTCAGGGAGAGAGATCTCCAAGGGAGCCTGTTGTTTGTTTGTTTGTAAAAATGAATTTGGAAAAATCTGTTTATAAGTGAGGTACAAGGGGTATATATAGGCCCCAAATGATACAAAAGGACTAAAGAGTCCTAGCTATGGCCATCGGATAGAGGGGCTTGATGCCATTTCACCGGCCGAAGGGCTTGGATGCTTGACAAGTGTCCTCGCTAGTTCCCGAGGCACTCCTCACGTCACCTGACGTGACTGTGCATGGGAGCCCTCCGTAGTTTTTCCCGGAAGGCCTCCACGACATTTCATGGGAGGCGTCCGGGATTTGTCACGGGAAGCATCCGAGGCTCAGAGAGATGCCCGTGGTCTTCTACGAGAGGCCTCCGTGGCTTTTCCTGAGAGGCCTCCGTGATATTTCACGGGAGGCGTCTGGGACTCGGAGAGATGCCCATGGTCTTCTACGGGAGGCCTCCATGGCTTTTCTTGAGAGACCTCCATGATATTTCATGGGCGGCATCCGAAGTTTGCCACGGGAGGCATTTGGGACTTTCTCTGGTAGACGTCCGGGATTTTCGACGGGAGACGTTCGGGACTTTGCCCAGTAGCCCTCCGGGATTTTTCCCGGTAAACGTTCGAGATTTTCCCCCAAGAAGACCAAAACTAGAAACAAAATTCTAGTAATCTAGTTATCTCCCAACACCAAAATCAGTAAAATCCTAAAAAATTACTCTTAACCTCCGGTTTTACTTTGGAGCCGCTTGAATAGTATTGAAGGATTCATGAACAATGGTCATTTATTGATAATCATACTCTCATGATAACGGGGACCCATTATCTTGATCATACATAATAAACCAATTAATCCTATTAATATGATTTTTTATTAATAATCAAAATTCATAAATTGAGCCTAGATGCAACACACGTTGATGCCTACGAAGTTAGTAGATCCATGAAGATCGTTTACCGCCACCAACATGCCACCATCGATGTTCATTTAGTAGATCACTACACTTTATGAGATATTTTACTGCAATCACCTTGTGCGATTGCAACATGCACACCATATCCCCACGCAAATTTTGGCTAAAGTTTTACCATGGATGCCAATTGCAGCACCATCAAACTTTCTATGATTGTAGTAAAACCACGACAAGAAGATTCTACAACAACATTGAGGCAATCATTATAGGCCCCAACTATAAACACCACATGATTCCACAGACCCCTCTCCTCTCATGCTAGTAGCACTAATGATGTGATTTTGCAACGATGGCGAGTTGAAGTGGTGGAGAAACCTCTTGGTATAGAAATATGTTTTGTGGTAAGAATTATGATCAAAGATGATTTATTTGGTGGTGGATCTATTTTTTAGAGTCTTCTTTTTTCAGTAATTTTGGAGTTTTTTTAAAAACTCGACTGTAAAGTTATAGTAATAATGTAACGATTTTACAGTAAAAGACTTTTTTGTTTTGTAGTAATTTTACAAAAAGGGCGGTGCCATTTGATGTCACATTTTCATATGATTTCAAGTTCCAATAAACGAGAGTTTAACTTGCACTAATTTCATAAGAGGACGGTTTAATGTGATTTGAGGTCGTACTCTCGTACGTTTAAGAAACTATACTATATGTAGCTAGCAAAACATGATTTGATTATAGTAATGTATTATCATCACTACAATTAACTAGTACTATAATTGCCTAAAATACTTATGGTATTTTATAGTAGTAATATTGTGTTAAACAATAAACCACAATGTTACTGCAATGTTGTTAACAATAAATTTCTATTGAAATTGAAAATAGTCCATACTAGAAATTTTAGGGTCCTCCCAAATATTTTGGAACCATACATCTTGGTAAAAAATTTTTATTTACTTGAGGGTATCTCCCGACCAATATTGAGAAGAAAAAGGAACCACGTCACGCGAGGGGCTGAAAGTATCTGGATGTCGATTCATGCACAGGGCAAACCTTTCTTGCTCCTCTGTATATTAGCATGTATAAAGGTTTTTAAATTTATTGAAGTGTTTCACTTAGATTTATCTCTTATTGAAATTATTATAAAATGATGATGACATCGAGATATGATACTAATAAATTGATGTGATATACCGCATCAACTTTTTGAATATAATAAGTGCTATCTGGTATGCCACATCAGTTTATTGATAGCATGACATGCTAAAATAGATTGATGAGGTTGTATTATGTTGATTAAATACTTCAAAATTAATATGAAAGTGACTATAAAAATTCAATCAGAAAAAATTTGCGGCCCATAAGATGCACAATTTGCATTAGTTCCAATATTTAACTGATAAAATGACCAAATTGATTAATATAGACAAATTCAAAAATCAAACGGACCAAGGAAGATACTCTCCTCCAATCCAAAAACAATATTTTTAATTGTACATAGTCAAGTTTTTAAAACTTTAACTATTAATATACTTATAAATAACTAGATCAACCATATAAAAATTATACAATTGTATTTATCTAAAAAGTATTTTCATAATATTATAAATTTTATAAATTTTTACCCACATATTTTAATAAAAAATAATAGTAAAAATTGTTTTTTTGAGACATTATACAATAAAAAAATGATATTCTTTCTGGATAAAGGGAGTAAATGTAGAGATATGCGAAATTAAATGTCAAGTTTAAGAATATACATGAGTCAACTATATAAATTTAAAGACCTAAAATATAATTTACTCATTAACAATCATGCATGTCTATCTCAGAGAATTTATTTGGGCAAACAACGATGATTGCATTTCACTCAATTATAATACCCTCAACGAAATCTCATCAACATTCTACATTATATAGACATACTTACCAAATTTGTCTCGTACAAAAGAGATAAATATCAGAGAGAGAGAGGAGGCGACCACATCACAGTACGAATTTAATTAGACCATTTTTTAATTTCATACAAAAGATTCAGCACCAAGTACCCGCTAAGCTTTACATCACAAAGGGGGCTTTTAAATTTTAAGCTGTTGTACAGTTTTCTTCAGCTGCTAACCACCACTCCACATAAAGACCACTCTTCCAACTCGATTCGGCTCGGCTCGAATCAAGGCATGAGGGATCTGGGGATGATGACGTCGCCGATGTTGTTGTGCCACGGGTCGGCGAGGTGAGACGCCAGGTTCTCCAGCGGCCCCGTGCCGGGGCGCGCCGACTGCTGCACGCAGAATCCGACAAACGCCAACATCGCGAGCCGGCCTGTATATACACATAAATCGGTTAATGCTTGGACATGTTAATGTCTGGACGATGGAGCACAAGTCCGTCGGTAAAGATACTCACCGTTCTTGATCTCCTTGACCTTGTACTCCTCGAACTTCACGGGGTCCTTGGAGAATCCGAGCGGGTCGAAGGCGCCACCGGGGTACTTCTTCTTCTCGGGGTCCTTCTCCATGGTACGCTGGTGCTCGGCGAAGGCGATGGCGAGGAACTCGATGACGAGGATGGTGGGGAGGGTGCCCCACGGCACCGGGGTGCCGAGGTACGTCGCCTGCCCGCCGGGGATGGCCGCCCACTCCTGCGCCTGCACCCAGTTGCCCAGACCCAGCGCCTCCGGCACCAAGATCCCCGGCTGCACACACCACTCATACATACAAACATTAGTCCATGTCACGACTCACAATGACCATGTCTATGTCTATGTGTGCACAAGCAGGCATAATTAGAAAAATGCATGTACCACGGCGAGCATGGCCCACCGGCAGTGGTAGACCTCGGACTCCTTGAACCTCTCAAAGTTCTCCGGGACCGTGGCGAGGCCGAGCGGGTCAAAGCCGAAGTCCCTGAAGAGAGTAGGATGCATGTTAGTGGAAAGGTTCACAGTTTTAAAACAAGACCACTTTCCGACTGATTATTGGGACAAACCGGTAACAAGATAACCAAATTTATCATTTACCGGACAATCATATTTTGTGGTTGGTCATGAGAACTAGTTTTCATACAGTTTCCGGCCATTTACTAATGGTAACTAGTTTTCCATACAGTTTTCAATTTTTCAATTTTAATTTAATATATTTCTAAACTGGTTAGTTTTTGAGATATCGGTCTCGAACCGGATAAACCGGCAAATATTTTATTTTACTCACGCGGGGGACGAGCCGTCGAGGTGGGCTGGGCGGGGTTGGCCGGGCATCCACTCGGCGGACATCGTGACACGGCCGGAGGTGGTGGCATAAGTGCAAAATGGAAGCGTGGCACGGGACCGGGACGGTGCGAGTAGGCTCGGCACGCCCACGGCGCTGCAGCTCCTCAGCCCGCTCGACGACGCCATCACCATTGCTCTCGGATGATGTGCTTCGGGTGGTGGTGGTGGATGAGGGGGGGAAGAGACGGCTTGGGAGGACACGGGAATCTGAGGCTGCTATTAAGAGCACCAGAGGTTGGACAGGGAGTGGGATGGGGATATCCAAATAGAAGCTACCATTGGCTGCACTATCTGCATGCTTTGAGGCCATTGGGCCACGTCGGATGGTCGTATCTTTTGCTATCCTACGTGGCATTGATTGCCCCCCTCCCTTTGGGGTGGAGTGACGTGAGGTTGCCATGGTCCACACTTCATTGCTCCCTGCAAAATCTGCAGCTCAGCGTGATCTTTTTATCCACCAGTGATATCATACAACCTGGTGCCGATAGATTTTAGTGGATATAGAAATTTCACCCAGTGGGATTAATTTGTAGATTGGCTATGGTGGTGAGTTCGAACTTAAATTTTACTTCAGGGGCATCTAAAACATATGGGATCATTGATCTTATAGTTTATTGAATTGGTTTTCACTAAGATTATATAAGCCTTCATCTTGCATTTATTGATATAATACAACCAATTAATTATTAGATGGAATCCTCATCATACATCATCTAATACAAGGATGGATTCACACAAGCAATCAAACACTATCTTAGAATTCTTTAAGTATGATAGTAACAGTTGTGTATCTGTATGCAGGTTGGTGGCAGCTGAATATATTTTAGTAAAATTTAGATGAGCTATTGATCTCTATCCATATGCTGAATTAGTAAAAAAGGACAAGTGTTCGCAAGTTTGGGTTTTTTAATGAACAGCAAGTGAGATTTCAAGGTAGATTTTGGGAGATCCAAAACAACAGAATTTGTTACATTTCTTTAAAATTTGTACTCTTTTTTTTTTTTTAATATGCATAGTAGGTGTTGACTGGAACACATATCTGAAAAATATAGAAAGATTACAATTCTAGTGCTACCACTTAATCTTTGAAAATAATCAAAATAATCCACAAAATTGCAACACAGGATTACCCATAATATATATATGTTGAAATTTGAATTCAAATCTCCGTTAAAATATTCCAAGTGCCTTATCAATTAATTGACAATCCATTGGATTCATGTGTTGGAAACCGAGTAAGCTACACTAGCAGAATTTCAAAAATTTTACTCAAAGGCTGCAAGTAATATATCATAAATTAGATTGTTACCAATAGCGGAAGCAGATTTGGTGAAGCAATCGAATGTTCACAGCAACTGTTTGTGGATCATCCTGATCAGCAGATGTAGATGACAACGAACGCTCACGGATCGTTCTAATCAGCGCAGCAATTGCAACAGCGTCTCTGCCGGTAACCACACGTACTGGGATGGAACGTCATACGATGGTGTGCTAGCACCAACGCGTACGACAAGGGTTTATGGGCTATCAAAAGCGATGCCAACTATGGCTTTTGTGATGATCCTCAAAACCCATCATACATCTCTATATATAGGGCCATGCAGAACAAATCCTAATAGATTAGATTTCCTGATGTGATACGAATCTTATCCGAACTGCCCATGCAGAAAAAATCATAACAGATTGGGTTTCTTGATGAGATTCAAATTTTATCCGAACTGCCCATGCAGAAGAAATCCTAACAGATTAGATTTCCTGATGTGATTCAAATCCATAACAAACCCAATCCGAATACATAAGGAAACTTAATATTATACTCCTTATGTATTTGGATTGGGTTTATGTATATGCACGTATATTCTATAACAGACCCAATCTGGATCTGATACGAAAACCAATAACAAACCCAATCCGAATGCATAAGGTGTCTAATATTAAGTCTTCGAATCTGATACGGAAACCTATACCAAACCCAATCCAAATGGATAATATATACGTATATTCCATAACAGACCCAATCCGGATCTGATATTAAAACCCATAACAAACTCAATACAAATGCATAAGGAGTCTAATATTAAGTCTCTGAATCTGATACGAAAACCCATACCAAACCCAATCCAAATACATAAGGAGTCTAATATTAAGTTTCCGAATATGATACGGAAACCATACCAAATCCAATCTAAATGCATAATGAGTCTAAACCCAATCCAAAGTATAAGGAGTCTAACATTAAGTCTCCAAATCTGATATGGAAACCCAAAATAGACTTAATCCGAATTGCATTGTTCCAACCCGTTAAGTGTGTGACCATTTAGGTTCTTGTATATTTAGTCACGACCCAGGAATACTTACCCGAATTGTAAGTCGGTAGTGGCCCCTAGCAGGACATAACGACTATCCAAATACACACAAAGATCATAATCAGTAAACCTATATAATATATTCATGTTGATCCTCTTGTCATACTATACCAGATTAAACCCAAGGTAGGAAATGTGCAACCCTTGCACAGTTCAATCCTTTCTCGATCTCATAGTGAATTGATCTTCCCGTAGTTGACACTCAACCACAAACGGCATGGCTATGCACTTCTCAATTCATCTATGTCGTGGTATTACGGATACCCCGGCAGATTCCTTCGGACATGCGCAGCACGTGTACAGCGCCGCGAGCTGACCGAGTTACCGGTCACCTCCCGCCGGGCAACACAGAAATTGACATAGTGGTTTTTATACAGGTTCGGGTCCCAGTGGGGGCCCTAGTCCTGTCGGCTCTCTCCAGACGCGAGTCCATTGGGGAGGTGCGCTCTTGGGGAGAGGTCTCCAAGAGAGTCTGTTGTTTTGATTTGGTTTAAATGAGTTCGAATCGAATTAAGTGAGCTACAGGAGGGGAATATATAGCCCCTAAGAAACACAAAAGACCAAAAAGCCCTAGCTACGACCGTTGGATCGAAGGGCGCTGAAGTCCTTTGGCTAGGAGGATGGCTCGGATGCTTGACACGTGTCCTCGTTAGCTTGCCAGAGACGTCCCTGGTCAGCAGCCATCCTTCCCAGGCTCCGGGCACCACCGGGGGTCCGGTGACTCTTCGGGACTCACCGGGGGCCCGGGCACCCTCCGGGTCTCACCGGGGGCCCGGCGACTCTCCGGGTCTCACCGGGGGCCCGGCGACTCTCTAGGACTCACCGGGGGCCCGGTGGTGCTCCGGATCTCACCGGGGGCCCGGCGACTCTCCGGGACTCACCGGGGGCCCGGCGACTCTCAGTGATGCACTGGGTCTCATCGGGGGCTTTTTCAGGACTTCGTGGAGCCCCTGGGAGTTCCCCCAACAGCAGCCCCCCAGGCCCTCGGGGGCACTAAGTGCCCCCGATGGGTATGCGAAACTCCCGATGATGACGCGTCGTCTTCCACGATGTGCCTTGCGCCGCGAGCGGTGTTTCGGCTCCCGAGCCCTTTTTTTGCGGGACGCGCCTGTCCGCGAACCGACACGCCGTTTCGAAGCATCCACCTTCGTGTCGCCTCATCTTGCGTGTGATGGTTCAGCTTTGCGGCCTTGATGGGCTTGTGGATACGTGGCGGGCATCCGGGTCCCCCTCCACCGCCTATAAATAGGAGGGGGACCCTTTAGTTTGAGTACGTCCACCAGCCCCCAGGCCACAAATCTTTCTTTCAGCGGCTTCTTCCGGTGATACATCCCAGTAGCCTTCGGTAGTAGTTTTCGGTAGCGTCCGGTGATTTCCGGTAGGATCCGGTAGCTTCCCGTGAGTTTCGCCCGGTGATCCCCGGTGACATCCCGGTAGCGCCCGGTAACTTCCGGTGACATCCCGATGGCGCCGAAGAGCCGCGCCAAGTTCTCCGAGTTGCCCCCGGAGGAGGTGACCTCTGACTTCCTCAGGGCCACCGAGTTTTCTTCAGGGGCCTTTGAGGCCTTCCTGGAGCGCGGTTATTTCCGCGCGGGAGACATCCGGATCCTTGGACCAGCAGAGCAGGTGCCGAGCCCCCGGGACGGGGAGGTGGTGGCCTTCGAGGCCTTCGTGGAGGCGGGCCTTCGACTTCCTTCCACCCGCTGCTGCGAGAGTTCCTACAGGTGTGCGGCCTCTCGCTCAACCATCTCACCCCGAACACCCTCGTTCGGATGGGTCTGTTCATCTGGTTGTGTGAGACGGCCGCCGTGACGGAGCCCACACTGCGCCTGTTGTGATACTTCTACGAGCCATCGGCGAGGGGCCCGGTGGTTACGAGGGGCCGCCGTAGGTTAGCTTTCGGCTCCATCATGATCCAGTTGACGCTGGGCCGCACCGACGAGTACCCAGTGTTAGCCTCCCGGGACCACTGGGGAGACTGGCTCCGGCACTGGTTCTACCTCTGGCTAGGAGACCCGGGGGTGACGTATTCACGGGAGCCCTCTACGTATTCGCGGTCCGGCGGTCCGGTGGCTCCAGAGTGGACCGTGGCGGAGATGGACCTCCTTACCGCGATGGTGAGGCCCGATTTCGGCGGTCCATGAGTGATCTGGTGGAGGAGATGGCCCTCCTCTGAGTGGCGCCGTTCCACACCCGCCGGGGGAGGGGGATGTCTGCGGTGCATAGGCCACCCCGGATGGCAGTGGCAGACCGTGAGTACTCAAGTCTCTTCCTCCTACCGAGAGATTTATCCTAACCCTTGCTTCTTTTCCTTTTTGCAGTCAGGTCCTATGGTCGAGCCAAGGAGGTCGCGGTGACCCTCCTCGGGTGATACTACGAGGACGAGCACGAGCGGGTGGTGCGCGTTATCGGGGAAGGCCCTCCCGGAATGTCGTCGCGGAGGCATTCGGGCTGAGGCTCCCCGGCCCGGGTGCCTCTCCCCACCCCTGCTTCACGTAAGCGGGGGAAGGAGGTTGCTGGTGGGCCCTCGAAGCGGTCTCGTCCATCGGGCAGCCCTGCGGGATCACGAGCCCGGAGGAGTCCTGCGAGGCCCCGGTCTTGGCCTCCGGCTTCTCCCGCGAAGGACTCCGCGGCGGCGCTTGCTGGGGCGTCGGGTGCAGCCCCAGACACTCCTGGCGGGCCAGATCTCGTAGGCGGCCTCCCGGCTGGGGAGGGCCAGGGCTCAGACTCGGAGATGTACGCTCTGAGTCCCTCGCCGCCTCCTGCTCCCGTGGGGGTCCGGTCGCAGCCCTCGTCCAGCGAGGTCTCTGTCCATTTTTGGATGCCGGGCGACCTGCCGATGGCCTTGATCTTAGCCCCAAGACGGGTTCCTCAGTGGTTCGGCCCGCGGCGGCGGCGCTCCCTGTACCCGGGAGGGGTAAGGGTGTGTTTGTCCGCCCCGGGGTTCCAGCGCTGCCGATGGACAAGGCTTCCGGCTCCTCCGACGGTGGGACTCCAGAGGAGGGTGCTTTGCTCGGTGGGGAGGCCTCCTGAGGGAGCGACCCGGGGGGCGACGAGGGTGATGTCGACGCGGTGATCGCTTCGGGGCTTCGGGTGAGTCGTTTGAATCTTACGCTCATCCGACTTTTGTATTATAATTATTGCTTCCTTGCAGACGGTTGCATTGGCCCGAGGCTTCAGGGCCCGGCTCACCACGCGTCTCTGGGCTGCCGAGGACATAGTGGCCTTAAAGCGTGCTGGGAAGGAGAAGGCACTCAGAGACGCGGCCTCGGAGCGCTCCGAGAAGGAGCGGACGGTTGGGAAGCTCGCAGCGGTGCAGGCCCGGCTCGCTGCCGTCGAGGACACGGCCTCTCGGCTCCGGAGGGAGCTGCAGGCGGAGCTGGAGACTGCGGCTTCGGGCGTCCAGGCCGTAGTCTCGGGAGGTAGGGCGATCCGCTCTACCTTAGAGGAGCACGGGATCAAGCTCGGGCGGGGAGCAGGCCCCGATCCGGTGCCGGCATCGGTCAGGGAAGCCTTGCACTTTCATGGTGCATAGGTTTCCCTGATCCCGGCTGTTGCGGAGGCTCGGGCGCGAGGCCTTGCCTTCCCTGTGATCGCGTTTGCGGCGGCCCTCGTTGAGTATCGCGGCGAGGGTGCCCGGGTCATCGGAGAGCTTGTCCCCCGGATCTTCCCTGCCTTCTTCGACCCTCGGCGGGCGGAGCTGGAGCGGTCCGCCGAGGCCCTCTTCAACCGGATTACTGGTGCCATGGAGGCTGCGGCCGGCGCTTGGATCAGGACGCGACAGCCAGCGCGGATGTCCCCCCGGGGGGGAACAAGGGCGGGCAAGTATGAGCTCCTCCTGCCCCCCGGTTAGATTAGGCTTTTCTTTTCAGGCCTTTTTTGCTCCGGGCAGCTTCTTTAGAAAGGACCCCTGGAACTTGAAAATTTCTTTTAATCGGAATAAAGTAGTGTTTTTGTAAGTGTGTTAAACTTGTCAGCAAGTGTCTTTAGATATCACTTTCCCGGGGTTTTCACGCCCTGAGGGGCGTCTTTATGAGAGTGTTTGAGGGTCGCCCGGGAGGTCTAGCCCAGGTAGAGCCCAGGCGGCCTTGATTTTACTAAGTTTGGCAGCCGGGGGAGCGTCTGGTGGGCTAGTTTCCGGGTCCGTTCGTGCTAACCACGCGAAGGGAGGTGCCGCCTGGGAGCCGGCTCGGCTGCGATGGCTCCCGGAGTGGCACCTGGGGAACTTTGACGATTGTCGCGCCGAATTATCTCCACCGAGGCTGGGGTCTCTAAAGGTCCCCCTGCTCAGGATACTCCCACCAGCCGGCTACGAGTACTGGCCGGAGGATCTCCTTCGGAGGGCTCTTTGGTGCGTGAGAGGCTTGTACAAGGATCTTTCTTGGGAGATCTCGGAAGGCCTCCGGGATTATTAGGTGTAGTTGCTTCTCGGGGGTCGTCCTTCGACGTAGTTTCCCACGGGAGCTTAACTCCCCGAGCTGTACTCGCGCGCCCGGGTCTTATCTCGGGGGCACTTTAGCCCACCAGGGGGGTTGTCCCCTAGTGCGATGTTGTATTAATGAGGTTGTAGACCTGTTTATTTGCCATGTCTTTAGGGTTTATTCGAAGTTGTCTTTGTTTTTGAAATTTCAAAATCTTCCGCGTTAGGTCGTTGTTTTTTCGTCCGGGCCCGGGTTCCCCTCCCACCACAGCGGGGTGCAGCTCAGCTCCGCGTGCTGTGGGTAAGGATTGAAGAGGCCCGGACTGTAGTGGCTGCTTAACTTATGTAGCCCCCAGCCAGGAGTCCCAGGGACTAGTGGAGGTGCCTGACCGAGAAACCGGAAAGGTTTGCTTGGTTTCATGGAGGCGGGGAATTTATCGGAAGAATTCCCGGTATGAGTCTTTTGAGATAATGAATTCCGAAAGCCGACTTTCCTGTCTACCGCAGGGGGAAAAGGGTATTCCCTTAGGAGGGTTTCGTGACCTAGTAGCGGGTGTAGAGTGTTCGAGGGGGGACTAGTCTCTCGAAGTGACTCGTTACCGCAGTTCGTGAGAACTGGGTTGCCGCTTACCCCGTCAGTCCACGAGGGGTAACGGTAAGCCGCCCTATGGGAGCGGGGCTCCTGTTGTCGAGACTTTAGGCCGTGATAGCCTACGTCCTCACGGAGAGGGCATCCTCGCGGGGAGGGTATTTTCATAGAGGAGGCGTCGCCTTTTAGGTGGAAAAATAAACTCCTGTAAGAAATTCCAATATTGAAGTAGAAGAAGCCATTCGAGTTAATGAAAACATAACACCCCCCCTGCGCAGTCGCAGCAGGAGAGGGACACAAAATCCCAGAGTTGAACAAAAAATCAATTTGTATTAATAAAGGTCGAGATACAACGCCTCCCCCCGCGAAAACGAGGCGGGGGAGGGAACAGTAAGTACAAACGCCTCCCCCCGCGGAACCGCGGCGGGGGAGGTGGCGAGCCTAGAGGCTAAACATAGAACTTACGAAGCAAGCTTATGTTCCTAGTGTGCATCAGCTCTTGGTCATCAAGTGTAGAGAGCTTGTAAGCTCCCGAGCCCAGGACCGCGGAGATCCTGTACAGGCCCTCCCACTTGAGGGATAATTTGCCCTGGGCTTGGGGGTCAGTCACGCGCTTGAGGACCAAGTCCTCGAGGCGGAAGGCCCTTTCGCGCACGCGCTGGTTGTATGCGCGCGCCATCTCACGCTCGTAGATGGTGTGGTGGAAGAGTGCTCGGTCGCGTTCTTCTTCAACGAGGTTGACTTCCAGCCGTTGCTTGGCCTCATTGGTTTGGTGCACCGCGGTCGTGGCTCCGTCCAAGAGCTCGACCCGCAGCGATCGAAAACCAATTTTAGAGGGGAGAACTGCTTCGGCCCCATACACGAGCGAAAAAGGCGTGCGCCCTATCGCTCGGCTAGGGGTTGTGCGCATGGAGCAGAGGATGCTTGGAAGCTCTTCCGCCCATGCGCCTCGCCTGGAGGTGGTCTGTTCGAGCCGTCGACGTAGGCCTTGCAGGATCACGCCGTTGACCCTTTCAACGGCTCCGTTGCTCTCGGGATGAGCCACGGAGGCAAAATGGAGGGTAGTCCCTAAGCCTTCACAGAACTCCCAGAAATATGCCGAGTCGAACTGGGTCCCGTTGTCGACGGTGATTTCTTGGGGGACCCCGAAGCGACATATGATATTTTTCCAGAAGAAACGCTGCACCGCGTGGGAGGTGATGCTGGCCAAGGGCTCAGCCTCCACCCACTTGGAGAAATAATCCACAGCGACCACCGCGTACTTGTAGCCCCCGGTTGCTGGGGGGAAGGGACCAAGGAGATCCATCCCCCAGCGTGCGAAGGGCCCAGTAACAGGGATGGTTTGCAGCATCGCGGAGGGCAGCCTGGTGCCCTTCGCCATCCTTTGGCAGGCCTCGCACGCGGAGATCAGATCCCGCGTGTCGCGGACCAGCGTGGGCCAATAAAACCCTTGGCGGTGGACCTTCGCCGCGGCCGCCCACAGGGCCAAGTGGGATCCGCAGTTCCCCGAGTGTATATCCTCATGGAGCCAGAGCCCTTCCGTCCGCGGGAGGCAGCGGAGAAGGGCAGAAGCTCCCCGCTTGTATGCTGGGGCCTTGGCGTGGAGGCGCTTCACCTCGGCATTGCCGGAGGATTCCCCCTCGCCCCTTATGCAGGAGATGAGGGGATCCATCCATGATGCGGTCCAAGTGATCTCGGAAATCTCCGGGACGCAAATTCCAGGGTCCGCGCCCGGAAGGATTTTCGAGGGCTTCGTGATGATTTCCAGAAAAGCACCCTTGGGGAGAGACTCTCGGCCCGGTCGTTATCCCATCGGGGGATATGTGGGGCCTCCAAGCCTTCGAAGTGTTTCTCCATCTTCCGCACCTCCTCCAAGTAAAGGCTCAGGTTCGCGTCATGGCACAAGTAGGACTTGTCCATTTGGTTGACCACAAGCTGGGAATCTCCTTTCACCAGGAGGCGGAGGATTCCTAAGGAGCGCGCGAGGGGCAATCCTAGGAGCAGGGCCTCATACTCGGCGACATTGTTCATAGCCGGGAACTCGAGCCTGGCAGCGTACTGCAGTGTCTTCCCCTCGGGACTCCGTAGAACCACCCCCGCGCCGGCCCCGGCGAGGCATAAGGAGCCATCGAACATGAGTGTCTAGTGGTCTTGGCACCGGGGGGTGCGAGGGGAGTCTCTCCGTTTGTCTCGGTGGTCGGGGTCCACTCTGCCACAAAGTCAGCAAGGACTTGCGACTTAATGGTGGAGCGGCCCGTGATGGTGAGGGAGAAAGGAGCAAGCTCGGCTCCCCACTTCCCAATTCGGCCGGTGGCCTCCTTGTTTCTCACCACTTCCCCCAGGGGGAGAGATGATGGGAATATGATTGGGTGTCCGAGGAAGTAGTGGCGGAGCTTCTGTGACGCCATGAGGAGGGTGTAGCAGAACTTCTCCACCTTCGTGTACCGCGTCTTAGCCCCTTGAAGGGCCTCGCTTACGTAGTACACGGGGCGTTGTTTCCCATCTTGCTCTCTTACAAGCACCGCGCTCATAGCGACTAGGATCGCAGTGAGGTAGAGGAGTAAGGGTTCCTCCGGGGATGGGCTCACGAGCATTGGAGGACTCGCGAGGTACTTCTTTGGCGCGTCGAACTCCGTCTGGGCCTCGGGAGTCCACTTGAACCCCTCGAGGCCCCGGAGGATTTTGAAGAACTGGAGTCCACATTCCCCTGACCGCGAGACGAAGCGACCCAACGCGGCTAAGCTACCGGTAAGTCTCTGTATGTCTTTCACGGAGCGCGGAGGAGGCATGTCCAGCAGGGCTCGAATTTTTTCAGGGTTTGCCTCAATACCCCGCTGGGACACAAGGAAGCCAAGCAGCCTCCCACCGCGTACGCCAAAGGCGCATTTTTCTGGGTTGAGTTTCAACCCGTACTTGCGGAGGCTGCGGAAGGTCTCCGCCAGGTCATCGATGTGGGCAGCTGCCCGAAGGCTTTTGACGACCGCGTCGTCAACGTAGACGTCAACATTGTGGCCGATTTGGTCCTTTAGGACCAGCGTCATGAGGCGATGGAAAGTCGCCGCAGCGTTCTTCAACCCGAAGGGCATGTGGACATAGCAGAAGGTGCCGAGGGGAGTTATAAAACTCGTCTTTTCCTCATCCTCCATTGCCATTCGAACCTGATGGTAGCCCGAATATGCGTCGAGGAAACTCATCAATTCACACCCCGCAGTCGAATCAACCAGTTGGTCAATTCGCGGGAGTGGGTAGTTATCCTTCGGGCAAGCGCGGTTAAGGTCGGTGAAGTCCACGCACATCCTCCATTTGCCACTTGACTTCTTCACGTTTGCCAACCATTCGGGATGCAAGACTTCCCGCACAAACCCCGCCTCTAAAAGCTTGGCGATCTCGACCTTGATGGCGTCTTTGCGTTCGAGGGAGAGCTTCCTCAACTTTTGTTTGACTGGGGGGCAGTCGGGGGTCACTGTGAGCTTATGCTCGATGACATCTCGAGCGATGCCTTGCATGTTTGAGGGTTCCCACGCGAAAACGTCTGAGTTTTCGCGGAGGAAGGCCGCGAGTTACTCCGTGTGTTCTTCGAGGAGGTCTGCTCCGATCTTGACGGTCCTCTCTTCATCTCCTGAGGACAGTTGAACTTTCTGGAGGTCCCCCTCGGGGCGTGGCCTCAGGAGTGGCCTTCCGGAAGAAACGGCCAGGGCATTAGGCTCGGGGGGTTCTCTCCCCCCGGAGCCTTGATCATGTTGACGTTTACAATGGCAGCGGTGGCGCGCTCGTAAAGAGCACGGGCCATGTTCTGGTCACCTCGAATGGTGATCGCACTGTAAGGCCCAGGGATCTTCACGCAGAGGTAGTTCTGGTGAATTGCCGCCCCTAGATGGTTGATCGTGGTCCTCCCCATAATGGCGTTGTATGAAGTGGGGAGATCCACAACATCAAACTGGATCATCTTCGTCCGATAGTTTTTTGTGGTGCCGAAGGTCATCGGGAGGTCGACCTTCCCCACCGGGTGGATGGTCTTCCCGGGAACGAAGCCTTGCAGAGGCCCGAATGCGGGTTGCAGCAACTTCTCGTCGACTTGCATCTGCCTGAACTCCTTCAGGTATAAGATATTGGCGGAGCTTCCGTCGTCGATGAGGATGCGCGCTAATTGGCAGTTGTAGACTGTGGCCGAGACGATAAGCGCGTCGTCGTGCGGGAAGCGAACCCTGCGCGCGTCTTCTGGTGTGAAGGTGAGGGGGACGTCTGACCATTTCGGTGGCGGAGACGTATGCAGCACCCCCACAACCTTCACCTCTCGCGCATACTCCTTGCGCTGACGCTTGAAGTCCCGTCTCGAGGCGGATCCCCCTGTAACGACGTTTGTACGGCTTTGGGAGGTTTGGAAGGGGAGCTCCTGAGCTGAGCCCCCTTATTGCGTCTGTCTTTGCTGCTCACCCGTGGGAGCAGGAAGCGCCCACAAGGCCGTTGAGGGAGGCAAGGAGGTAAGGCCCCCTCCCCCCTGCCTACGCTGGTCGAGAAAAGCCACAAAGTGCTGTAAAAGCTGATGGCATTCTCGAGTAGCGTGGGTACTTGACTTGTGGAAGGCACACCACACGTTGGCTGTGCCCTCTTTGCCTTCCTTGGAGTCGCCCTCGCGCCTGCGGGATGACTGTCCCCCCCCCCCCCCGTAGCCTTTTGACTTAGGGGGAGCACGACCGCCTTTGCTGCCATAGCGCAAGCTGCCTCCGCCCTCGAGGACGAAGGCATCACGAGGTCATGGCTCACCGCGATCGTTTCTCCGGGGACGCTTGTTGGGGGGATCTCTAGCCTCCCGGCCGGCGGGGGCAGGAGAGCCCTGGTTCTTCTTCCAAAGATCGTCCTCCTCCGCACGGGCGTACTGCTCGAGTACGGTGAAGAGCTCGTCGGTGGAGGTGGGGCAGCTCCGAGAAAGGCTCTGGTGGAGCTCCCCGGGGAGTATCCCGCTCTTGCACGCTTCGATGACTGTGGAGTTGGGGACATGTGCCAGTTTGCTCTTCACCTGAGCGAAGCGCTTGAAGAAGCTGCGGATGGTCTCCCCGTCTTTTGCCGGACGGTGTAGAGCTAGGACGAGTCTAAGGGGCATACATAGTTCCCCTGGAAGTTCGCGCAAAATTCACGCTTCAGTTGTGTGAAAGACTTGATGGGCCCAGCTCTCAGGTTGTAGAACCATGAGCGGGCGATGCCCGTGAGGTAGAGGGGGAAGTCATTGCATTGCACTGTCTCGTCCCCCCCAGCCGCCGAGATGACCGTGGAGTACACCTGCACGAACTCGTAAGGATCAGCCTCACAGTTGTAATGCTCGATATGCGGCGGGCGGTAAGGCCGCGGCCAGCGGATGCACCGGAGGCAACTGCACAGTGGCTGATTGGCCCCCTCAACTTGCTTGGGGGATTCATGGTCGCTGTCTTCTCTCACCGGGGACGCATGCTCATTGTCGGAGTCTGGGAGGGGTGCCAGCAGTCCACCGGTGCGACGGTATCGCCTCTTTTCCTCGGGGTTGGTTGAGCTGACCTCTTGAGCATCGAGGTATTCCGTGGGGATGGTAGCAGCTTCTTTAAATGGTCTCTTCCCCCAGGCGAGTCGGGAGTGCGTCTCCATGTGCCCTTGAGTTCGGGGGAGTCCTGACCGATGGTGGGAGGTGGTTTCCCCGGACTTGGCGGTACGCATTCGCTCGACCTCCTCCCTAGTGAAGCGGGTCTAATCCGCCGGGGGTGCTCACAAGGGCGGCCCTGGAGGGGCAGGGAGCTGATGCGTGTTCGCCATCGTCCCAGTGGACGCCGCCGATGCATGGACCTGGCCAGGCGCCGGGTCTGCACTCGGGGCGGCGGTCGGAGCAGTCGCGGTGTGGGTCCCCGGGGTGTTCGCCGTAGCGGGCGCCGCACCGGCTCTGGGTGTTGGTCCTCGAAGGCTCTCGGGCCTAGGTGTGGAGGTCGTCTCTGGCGCGAGGGAGGTCCTCGGCACGTCGGTAGCCGCTCGCGGGGGTTCTGGGCCCGGGGCCGGGTAACTCCCTGAAGCAGGGGAGGACTCGGGGACGATTTGACCCCCCGGTGCGGGAAGCATCCCCGGGACCGGATATGCCCGAGGCGCGGGCACACCTCCGGGAGTGGGGAACATTCCCGGCCCGGGAAAGGTGGGGTGCCCCATGAAGAATTGGGGCAGTGGCCCCATAAACGGATATGGGGGTAGGTAGACAGGAGTCGGGGGTCGCGCCAAGACACGTAGTAGGTCCTGCAAGGTGTGCTGGTTGCGCAGCTAGCCCTGGATCAAAGCCCCCAGCAGAGGATCTCCAGAGACCGGGACGAAGAGTTGAGGTGCACTAGGCCCCGCAAGCTCGGTTGCGGTCACCAGGTCAGAAATGGGGACCCTCCTGCCAAAGGCCGCGGGTGGAGGAGGTAGTTCCTCCCCCCGGGCGCCCCTGGGCGCAAGGGTCACGGAGGCATCATCTTGCGGAGGTGGCGCTGGGATGCTCCGGGTCTCACCGGGTGTCCGGTGATGCTCCGGGTCTCACCGGGGGCCCGGTGACTCTCCGGGTCTCACCGGGGGCCCACTGACTCTTCGGGACTCACCGGGGGCCCGATGATGCTCCGGATCTCACCGGGGGCCCGGTGGTGCTCCGGATCTCACCAGGGGCCCAGTGACCCTTCGGGTCTCACCAGGGGCCACTCACCAGGGGCCCGGTGATGCTCCGGGTCTCACCAGGGGGTTTTTCAGGACTTCGTGGAGCCCCTGGGAGTTCCCCCAACAATCTATATCGAGGGGCCCAGAGATATCTCTCTCATTAGATGAGATATGGAAATTCTATCTTAACCATTCATAATCCTCCGCATGACTCATAGCATACCCGAATATTATATTTATTACTACTTAATTAAAAATAGCGTTTGGTCGTATCAAAGTATACTACTACACATGTTGGAAATTATGATGGTCTCAGGTCTAAGGATCAACCATAAACATTATTTGAGACCAATTGGTGACACTTAAATAACAAGTCCAAACAGTGTCTCAAAATGGGTCTATCCAACATAATATTCTCCAATATATGTTCACATTATTGATTTGATATCTTATATCCATGGTCTGTGAAACATAACTATCAATCAATAAATGCGCTGATCCATTAATTTATAATGTCCTATTTAAAGATAATGGATCAGGGATTATATTAGAATAATATCATCAAATAAATTTAGAGTCTCACGAACAAGTCACATACTTGTTGATCAAATTAAGATGATAATTTTCACGCTGTTCCATTGTAAGGAATATGTACCTTCCAGGTGTGTGACGTACACTTTCAGACCTACGTGTAACCCGTGCTTGTCCTGCATTTTCTACATTAATTTGCAGGTCTTGCAGAGCTTCAGTGGGTGCTGAAACAATTTCCAGTGGTTCCCGAATTTCTTCAAGTTGCACTGTGCTCCCACTTACTATTTTTGAGAGAAACTCTTTCTCCAAAAAGACACCGTTTTGGGCAACAAACATTTTGTTTTTTTCTCGATTATAGAAGTAATATCCTTTTGTTTCCTTAGGATATCCCACAAAGAAGCATTTATCTGATTTGGGTTTGAGCTTATCAGTCATTAAACGTTTTACATAAGCCTCACAACCCCAAATCTTAAGAAAAGACAACCAGGGACGCTTTCCATTCCATATCTCATATGGTGTCTTTTCTACGGTTTTTGATGGAGCCCATTTAATGTGAACGCAGCTGTTTCTAGAGCATATCCCCAGAAGGACAATGGAAGATCAGTTTGACTCATCATTGACTGAACCATGTCCAACAAGGTCCTGTTCCGTCGTTCTGACACACCATTCCATTGAGGTGTTCCCGGCGGGGTCAATTGTGGAACAATTCCATGTTGTTTTAGATGATCACCAAATTCTTGGCTCAAATACTCCCCTCCAAGATCAGATCGTAGGGTTTTGATTGTCTTGCCAAGTTGATTCTGTACTTCATTCTGAAATTCCTTGAACTTATCAAATGCTTCAGATTTATGCCTCATTAAGTAGACATATTCATATCTACTAAAGTCATCGGTAAAAGTTATGAAGTACTGAAAACCACCTCTAGCTGTTGAACTTAATGGTCCACATACATCGGTATGAACAAGAGCCAATGAGTCCCTTGCCCTTTCACTTTCACCTGTGAAAGGTGCCTTTGTCATTTTGCCAAGTAAACAAGATGCACACACATCAAATGATTGAAAATCAAATGAGTCTAGAAGACCATCTTTCAAGAGTTCCATGATGCGTTTCTCATTTATATAGCCAAAATGACAATGCCAGATAAACGTGGGATTCAAATCATTGGGCCTAATCCTCTTAGTACATATGTTATAGACAGGTAATTCAAGATTTAGTTGATAAAGCCCATTTTCCAATGAGGCATTGCCATAAAACCTATCATTTAAATAAAAGGAACAACGATTGTTCTTTATTCTAAATTCATAACCCAACATGTCCAAACAAGACACGGATACAATGTTTTTGCTTATGGCGGGAACATAATAACAGTTATTAAGTTCTAAAACTAATCCTGAAGGTAAAGCTAATATAGACGTTCCAACAGCTAATGCTACAACTCTTGCTCCATTGCCAACGCGATGTTGAACCTCGCCCATAGCCAAATTTCTACAACTTGAAGGCCGACTCCATCAAGTCCTTCGCGCAGCTCAAATGTGAGTTCTGCGTGAACTTCCAGGGGAACTATGTGGGTCCCCTAGATTCATCGCAGCTGTACACTGTCCAGCAGAGGACGGGGGAGACCATCCACAGCTTTTTCAAGCACTCTGCTCTGGTCAAGAGCAAAGTGGCTCACGTCCCTGACTCCATAGTCATTGAGGCGTGTAAGAGCGGGATCCTCCCCGGAGAGCTTCAATGAAGACTCTCCTGGAGCTGCCCCTCCTCTATCGACGTGCTCTTCAACGTACTTGAAAAGTACGCTCGGGCGGAGGAGGACGACCTCTGGAAGAAGAACCAAGGGGCCCCCGCCCTCGTCGACCGGGGGACCAGGGACCCCCTCAAATGCCCCAAAGGGGCGAATCGTAGTGAGCCATGGCCACGGGACACCTTTGTCCTCGAGGGCGGAGGCGGCTCGAGCGACGTCTCCAATGGCAACCGCCCCTTCCCCAAGCCGAAAGGTCATGGGGGAGGACAGTCGTCCCGCAGTCGAGAAAGCCCCGTGGCGGGAGGCAGGGAAGGTCTGTGGTGTACCTTGCACAAGTCCAATACCCATGCCACCCGGGAATGCCACCAACTGCTCCAACAATTCGCCGCATTCCTCAACCAGCATGGGTGGGGGGTGGGGGACTCCGGCCTCCTTGCTCCCTCAGCCGGCCTTACCGGCCCTTCCTTCCCCTGCGGGGGGACAGCAGGGACAAACGCGGGAGGGGGAGCTGTCAGGGACTCTCCCCTCCCAAACCTCCCAAAGACATGTCAACGTCATCACGGGAGGGTTCGCCTCCGGGTGGGACTCTAAGCGTCAGCGCAAGGACTACGCACGCGAAGTAAAGGTGGTGGGGGTGCTGCATATGTCCCGACCACCCAAGTGGTCAGACGTTCCCCTCACTTTTATGGCAGAAGATGCGCGTGGGGTTTGCTTCCCCCATGATGATGCGCTCATCGTATCCGTTACCATCTACAGCTGCCATATGGCCCGCAACCTTGTGGATGGCGGGAGCTCCGCCGACGTCCTCTACCTAAAGGCGTTTAGGGAGATGCAGGTCGACGAGAAGCTCTTGCAGCCCGCAGCAGGGCCCTTACAAGGGTTCGTCCAGGGGAAGACGATCTACCCCGTGGGGAAGGTGGATCTCCCCATGACCTTCGGCACCCCGGACAACTACCGAACAGAGATGGTCCGGTTTGATGTGGTAGACCTCCCCTCTTCTTAAAATGCGATCATGGGGAGGACCACGATCAACTGCTTGGGGGCTGCGATCCACCAGAACTACCTCTGTGTGAAGATCCCCGGGCCTTACGGCGTGATCACTGCACGGGGAGACCAAGACGTGGCCCGCTCTTTATACGAGCGCGCCGGCACAATGATCGGGAGTGTCAACATCATCAAGACCACGGGGGGGAGGCCTCCCCCCCGGAGTCAGATGCCGCCGTGATACCTTCCGGGAGGTCCCTTCCCAAGCCGCGCCCAGAAGGGGACCTCTGGAAGATCCCGCTGTCCCCGGACCACAGGGACAAAACCGTTAGGATCGGGGCGGATCTCCATGGGGAGCACGCGGAGGAACTCGCGGCTTTCCTGTGCGAAAACTCTGACGTTTTTGCCTGGAAGCCCTCCGACATGCGAGGCATCGCCTGGGGCGTCATCAAGCACGAGCTTGCGGTGAACCCCGGCCACCCCCCGGTCAAGCAGAAGCTGAGAAAACTCTCCCTTCAACGCCAAGAGGCGATCAACGTCGAGATTGCCAGGTTCCAAGAGGTGGGGTTCATTCGGGAGGTGCTGCACCCCGAGTGGCTTGTGAAAGCCATCCTCGTGAAGAAGTCGAACGGTAAGTGGCGAATGTGCGTGGAATTCACCGACCTTAACCGCGCTTTCCCCAAAGACAACTTCCCGCTCCCACGAATTGACCAGTTGTTCGACTCCACTGCGGGGTGTGAGTTGATGAGCTTTCTAGATGCATATTGGGGCTATCACCAAGTCCGGATGGCAGAACGGGATGAGAAAAAGACGAGTTTGATAACTCCCCTCGGAACCTTCTGTTACATCCACATGCCCTTTGTGCTGAAGAATGCTGGAGCGACCTTCCAGCAATTCATGACGCTGGTCTTCAAGGACCAGATCGGTCGCAACATTGAAGTCTTCGTTGACGACACGGTCATCAAAAGTCCCCGCACGACTGTTCACGTCGGCGATTTAGCGGAGACCTTCCGCAACCTCCGTGCATACGGGTTGAAGCTCAACCCAGAGAAATGTGCCTTCGGCGTGTGCGGGGGGAAGCTCCTGGGCTTCCTTGTGCCCCAGCGGGGCATAGATGCCAGCCCCTAAAATATCCAGGCATTCGTAGATATGCCCCCGCCACGCTCGGTCAAAGACGTTCAACGACTCACCGGCCGCTTAGCTGCACTGAGTCGTTTCATCTCACGGTCAGTGGAACGCGGCCTTCAATTCATCAAAATCCTTCGGGGGCTTGAAGGGTTTCGATGGACCCCCGAGGGCCAGGAGGCCTTCGATGATTTGAAGAAATATCTCACGAGCCTCCCAATGCTCGTGAGCCCATCTCTGGAAGAGCCCTTGCTCATTTACCTCACCGCGACCCCGATCGCCGTAAGTGCGATATTGGTAAAGGAGCAAGACGGGCCACAGCTTCCCGTGTACTATGTGAGTGAGGCCCTCCAAGGGGCCAAAACTCGGTACACGGAGATGGAGAAAATCTGCTACGCCCTTCTGATGGCGTCTCGGAAGCTTCGTCATTACTTCCTGGGGCACCCCATCACTGTCCCGTCGTCCCTCCCCTAGGAGGAGGTGCTTCGAAACAAAGAAGCAACCGGCCGGATGGGGAAGTGGGGGGCCGAGCTCGCCCTCTTTTCCTTTTCCCTCACGGGGCGCTCTGCCATCGAGTCACAAGTCCTCGCCGACTTCGTGGCGGAATGGACTCCGGCCCCCGGGCCCAGAGGCGAAGACCTCCCCGCGCTGCCCTAACGTAGCGACCATTGGACACTCATGCTCGATTGCTCCCTGTGTCTTGCCGGGGCCGGTGCGAGAGCAGTCCTCCGGAGCCCCGAGGGGAAGGAGCTGGAGTACGCGGCCGAATACGAGGCCTTGTTCCTTGGGTTGCGCCTTGCGCGCTCCCTAGGGATTCAACGCCTCCTAGTAAAAGGAGACTCCCAGCTCGTAGTTTGCCAAATGGACAAGTCCTACTTGTGCCATGACGCAAATTTGAGCCTTTACTTGCAGGAAGTGCGCAAGATGGAGAAGCACTTCGATGGCCTAGAGGCCCGACACATCCCACGAAGGGACAACGACTGGGCCGATGCCCTAGCCCGGGCAGCCAGCGCCCGGGAACCGCTCTCCAAAGGGGCTTTCTTGGAGATCATTGCGAAGCCCTCGGTGACCTCCCCGGACGTGGGTGATAAGCCCCATATCCCGAAAGTCGCCGAAATCACCCAGACATCTTCTTGGATGGATCCCCTCATCTCCTTCATCAAGGGGGAGGGGGACCCTCCAAACAAGACCGAGGCCAAGCGCCTCCAGGCCAAGGCTTGGGCATACCTCCTGTTGGAGGGAAAGCTCTACAAGCAGGGGGCTTCCGCCTTGCTCTGTTGCCTCCCATGACCGGAAGGGCTTCGGCTTCTCGAGGATATTCATGCGGGAAGCTGCGGGTCTCATCTGGCCCCACGTGCCATCGCGGCCAAGGCCCTTTGCCAGGGTTTCTATTGGCCCACAGTGATTTGTGACGCGCGAGACCTTGTCTCCGCGTGCGTGGCCTGCCAGAAGATGGCCAAGGGTTCGAACCTCCCCCCCGTAGCTGCGCAGACTATCCCCATCACTTGGCCATTTGCGCGCTGGCGGATGGACCTCCTAGGCCCCTTCCTCCCAGCGCCCGGGGGCTACAAGTATGCGGTGGTCGCGGTCGACTACTTTACTAAGTGGGTAGGGGCTGAACCCCTGGCCAGCATCACGTCCCGGGCGGTACAGCGGTTTTTCTGGAAAAATATCATATGTCGTTTCGGCGTCCCCCGAGAGATCACTGTTGATAATGAGACCCAATTTGACTCGGTATATTTTTAGGAATTCTGCGAAGGCTTGGGGCTCACCATCCACTTCGCCTCGGTAGCTCACCCCCAAAGCAACGGGGCCGTTGAAAGGGTCAACGGCGTAATCCTACAAGGGTTACCCCGACGGCTCGAACAAGCCGCCTCCAAGCGAGGTGCATGGGCAGAGGAGCTCGCTAGCATCCTCTATTCCATGTGCATAACTCCGAGCCGGGCAACGGGACGCACCCCCTTTTCCCTTGTATAAGGGGCTGAGGCGGTCCTTCCCTCGGAGATTGGTTTCCGGTCACTGCGGGTCGAGCTCCTAGACGGAGCCACGACCGCGACATACCAAGCTAGCAAGGCAAATTAATGACTGGAGGTCGACCTCGTGGAGGAGGAACGCGACCGAGCGCTTCTCCGCCACGCCATCTACGAGTGCGAAATGGCGCGCGCATACAACTAGCGCGTCTGTGAGGGGCTTTTCGCATCGGGGACCTCGTCCTCAAGCGCGTCACTGACCCCCAAGCCCAGGGAAAGCTCTCCCCCAAGTGGGAGGGCCCGAACAGGATCTCGGCAGTCCTGGGCTTGAGGGCTTACAAGCTCTCTAACCTTCAAGAGCAGGAGCTGAAGCACACGTGGAACGTACGCTTGCTTCGCAAGTTCTACATCTAGCCTACGGGCTCGTCCCCTCCACCAGAGCGATTACGCCAGACGGGAGGGGGACATTGTACTCACCGTTCCCTCCCCTGTCGCGATCTTGCGGGGGAAGGCGTTGTACCTTAATTCATTATCAATACAATTGGTTCTTCCTCAGCTCTGGCTCATTGCAGGTTTTTAGATTACCATCTCTCACGGCGATGCCCTCCCCGTGAGGATGCCCTCCCCGTGAGGATGCCCTCCCCGCGAGGAAGTGGGCTACCACGACACAACAAGTCCCTACAACGGGAGTCCCACTCCCGTAGTGCGGCTTACGGTCTCCTCTCGTGGACTGAGGGTGTAAGCGGCAACCTAGTCCTCAGGGACCGTGGTAACGAGTCAATTTGAGAGACTAGTCCCCTACTCAAACACTCAGACCTATCATCGGGCGCATCCTCCTCGGGAAGTCAGTTGCCTCCTTAGCGAGACGGAATTCTCGGATATTTTTTCTTGGAGATCTCGTTCCCGGCTGCCCGTTTTCACGGTGACCGGAGGGTTGTCTCCTGGAAAAACTATCCCCGGGAATTTCACTTCCTCGGATTTTCTTGGATTTTCTTTCCCGGAGATCTCATTCTCGGCTCCCCGTTTTCACGGCGATCGGAGGATTTTCTCCCGGGAAAATTCCCAGAAATATTGGGTCTCTCGGAAAGCTCTTTGTCGGTTTCCCATTTTCACGGCGACCGGAGAGTTCGCTACCAAACAAATTGCCAGAAAGTTTTTTCCCGGCTCCCCGTTCTCACGGCGACTGGAGGATCCCACCGGGACCTTCGAAAAATCGTTCTCGGGAGTTTTCCCAACCTCGGGAAAACTTGAGGAATTCTTAATTGATGGGTTCTTACCCCGAGGGCTTTGTCACCTCCACAGCTCATCGAGCTACCCTCTAGCCACCTATGGAGGGGGGATAAGGAGCACCCGGGAATCACCCTATTCAGGACCATCGAAAATTCATAAAATACACAAGCAAACTTAGATTTGTTAAAAACACAACCAGAGGACAACTTTCCCCTCTGTTGGGCATCATTACACTAAACACGGTACAACCTGGAGTATAACCTGGAAGGTTCCTACGCCTAATAATCCCAGAGGACCTCCGATATCTCCCAGGCCAGGTCCTAGTACAAGCTACGTAAACGTCGCTGGGCCTCTCGGAGCAAGTCTTCGGGCCAATATTCGTAGCCCGCTGGTGGAAGTATTCGTAGCGAAGGAACCCTCCGGGACCCCGGTCGTGGGGGGGATAGTTCAGCGCAGTGATTGTCAAAGTTGTCCAGGCGCCACTTCGGATGCCACCGCAACCGGATCGGCTCCTGGGAAACACCCCCGCCATGTCCCCCGGAAAAGAGACTTAATAAAATGGAGGCGGCCTGGGCATCCCCCGGGTGACATCCGCCGGAGATCGGGGGCTCCACCTCCGGAGAAGCTCCCTATAACATCGGGACACCCTCGAGGTTGCGCTCCAACCTCTGGGGTCTTTCCTCGGAAGTGATTCCTCGAGCACCGGGACTAACCTCCCGGGAAACCTGGTAAAACTTAATCCAAACTTAGCAAAAAATTTCAGTTCTATTGCATCAAGATGTTTTTGTACAAGTGTCCGGGGCTTCCTCTAAGAAGCAACCGAGAGCAAAAACCCTAAAACAAAAAAGGGTCCTATCTAAAGGCCCGGGGGGAGGATCATACTTGTTTGTTGGTGTCCTCCCCCTGGGAGGCTCCCGCCGGAGCCGCAACGGCAACGTCCCCACCCGGAGGCGCTGGCGCCAGGAATTGCACTTGTATTATTCGGTCGTAGAAGCCGCCAACGAGCTGCTCCACTTCTCGCCTAGATGGCTCGAAGAACTCCGGAAAGCTCCGGGGGATCCGGCCCCCGATTGCCCGGGCGCCAACCCCATGGTGCTCCACGAGCTCGGCTGCAGCAGCCACCACTGGGATCACCCGGCCCCGTGCCCGGGCATCAGCGGCCTCGGGGATCACGGAGACTTGTGCATTGAGAAAACGCACGGCCTCCGCGGGCGTCATCGGTGCCGCCTTCGAGGTGCCTCCCGGGCCGAGGCTCACTCCGAGCCCCCCGAGGGCTGACCGCATGGAGCGGCCCGCGTCCGTCACCGCCCGGACGCTGGAGCCCTCCAGCTCCCGGAGGGCGTCCTCCTTGGGCTTCGCTTCCCTCCGGAGCCGGTCGTTGGCGTTCTCAGAGGCGTGGATCTGGGCCCGGACCCAGGCCAACTCCCGAAGGGCGTTGTCCCGCTGCTCCAATTAAGCGGCGCCCTTCCCCTCCACCTCCTTCAGCGTGCAATTGAAGCATGCCTCGATGCCCCAGGCGATGGCCGCCCCCTACAAGCGCAAGAGTTAGTCAAAATTCGAGTTGGAGTTCCGAATAAAACAAGCCACCGACTCGAGGATGAACTTGGATCTGGAGGGATTGAAGCTCCCCACAGTGCTCGTGAAGCATCCCTTGCGAGACGCAGTCCTGGACCTTTCGGGTCTGCAGACTCTCCGCGAACCGGTCGACCTCCCCCGCGGACAGTAGGGGGGTCTCCCTCCCGATGACGCTGAACCCATCGGGACCGACGACAGGCCCCCTTGCAAAAGACGCTGGGGTGATGAGAACCGGAGTGGCGGTGGCTGGCGTCCTTGCCGCCGAGGAGGTGTCCGAAGAGGAAGTCGACGAACTTTTGGAGGGGGCCCTCCCCGGGGGGAGGATCAGGAGCCCCTTTCCCTTTCCAGGCCGCGGGGCCCCCAGAGGGACCTCGTAGACCGAGGGGCTCCCCCCTCATCTACCAACCATTCGACGCGCGGAGGGGAAGTCTCCACGAATCGAACCTCCAGCCTCTCCGGCTCCGGTGGCACCGGGGCCGCGGGAAGCGCAACCACCGAAGGGGGCGAAGGGGCATAATTAGCTGAATTGGACGCCCCCCGTCGTTGGCTGGTTCCTTTCCCCGAGCCTCTCCGGAGGCCTCGGGGAGGCGCGCGAGCTCCGGCGCCTCCACCGCCCCCCGGAGTTCTCCGGGGGAGGCGGCGTCACTTCACGCCGGGGAGGTGCCCGCGGCGCCCAGACCAGGGGCTTGCGTCCCGGGCCTTCACGGGCGTAGAGCCCGGTGTCGTCGATGGACCAGCGGCCTTCTGAGCCTTGGCCCACTTCGGCTCAGAGCCGCCGGTGACCTCCTTCCCCCTCTTGTGGGAACCGGGGGTGGGGAGAGGAGTCCTCGCCGGTAGCCTCAGCCCGAAGGCCTCGGCCACCAAGTTCCGGGGAGGACCCTCCCCGACGACATGCACGATGCGCTCATGCTCGTCGACGTAGTACCTCCCGACGAGGTTCTCTACGGCCGGACTGCAAGAGGTAAGGAGTTAGAAAAATTAACGAAAGAAACAAGTGAAGCAGTCGGGAACTTATGCTGGGTCACCGGGTTTTGCGGGGGCCACTGGGCCTGACACATCCCGATCCCCCTCCTCCCATGAGGGAAGGGGGAGATCTTCAGCAGTGTCAGCTCCTCGGCAGCGTCCCTCATAGAGCGGACACCCCGGGAGCCCACCACCTTGCTAAGGAGCTTCCGCTCCTCCTCGGTCCACACCGGGGGCTTGGGAGCAGACGACCGCCTGTAGGAGGGGGGATCCGGTGAGTACATCACCTCGTCGTCTCGGACCCAGAGGTAGAACCACCTCCGAAAAAAGTCCCTCCAGTGGTCCCGGGAGGCCGCCGCCGTGTACTCCGCTACCCGGGACGGCAGCAGCTGGATCTTCACCGAGCCGAACGGGGATTTTGGCCCTCCGTTCACCAGGTGGAGCTCCTCGCCGCCGACTCGTAGAACTACCAGAACAGCCAGAGCGTTGGCTCCCGTCCGGTGGCTGTCTCGAGCAACCATATGAAGAGGCCCATCCGAATGAAGGCATTCAGCGTCAGGTGGTTCAGTGCCACCCCGTACTCCATGAGAAACTCCTGGAGCAACAGGTGCACTGAGAGCCGGAGCCAGAACTCGAGGACCACCACTTCCCCGGGCCTAGGGCGGGGGCTTCGTCTTTCTTTGAGGGGATTCGGACGTCCCCGTCCGCGACCACCACCCGGTCGACAAGGGACTCCAGGTCCCCGGACGTGAACTCCGAGGCCCAGAGAAAGTCAGCGGTGACTTCCTCCGGAGGCACCTCAGTGGCCTTGGCAGGACTCTTGGGTCCCATTAAATTCTTCCGGTGGCTTAGGTTCTGAGAAAAGGGTTCGTTCTCGGTGGCTAAGCCGGGACAAGCTTCCGGGAGAGGGCTACCGGGAGAGCTAGGAGCGCCTGGGGAGTTTGAGGATTGAAGGCTGGAGTGACTTCTCCGGGCCCCTCAGGCCCCTATTCATAGGGCTCAGACGCGGCCCCAATGGGTGGCATGTGGCCCCTCGTGATGCATCCATGCCGCCCATTTCAAATAGCACGCGGGAAACGAAGAGACGGGCACGCGAAACGAGGCATCGTCGGTTCAAACCGCGAGCGGTCATTATGGATGAATGGCGTGCTCCCATCGAGACGAAGCCTTAATGAACAACGGCGCAGCCATAAACGCTTGGCGACGGAACCGAAGCATCACGGTCCCGGAGATGTGATCCGGAGGAGATGTTCCCGGTAACACAGACCATCCCCCTCGGGGGCACGAACATCGTCCCCGGGGGGCATGGGGGGCTGCTGTTGGGGGAAATATCCACGGGATCAAATCCTTTTGCCCCGGGATAAGGCCTCCCGATGCCTTGTCCCGGGCGCCGCAATTTGCCCCGGGCCAAGGCCCCCGGTGGCTTGTCACGGGCGCCGCCATTTGCCCGGGGACAAGGCCCCCAATGGGTTGTCCCGGGCGCCGCATTTTGCCAGGGGACAAGGCCCCCTGGTGGTCCCGGGCGCCGCCATTTGCCCGGCTTGTCCCGGGCGCCGCCTTTTGCCCGGGCACAAGGCCCCTCGGTGGCTTGTCCCGGGCGCGCCGCCATTTGCCTGGTGGCTTGTCCCGAGTGCCGCCTTGTGCTCGGGGACAAGGCCCCCCGGCGGCTTGTCCCGGGCTCCCCCTTCCGAAGACAAGGGTCTCCGGTCCAGGGTCATGTGAGGGTCACGCGGGAAGCGCCTCAGGAATCGGCAGACACCTGTCAAGCATCCAATGTTCCTGACTGGAAGAAGGACGTCGCTGCCCCTCGATCCAAAGGTGGCAGGCAGGGTAGTTTAGTCTTTTTGCATCTTTTGGCGCTATATAAGCCCTTGTAACACCTCTTGTAAGGGGACAGTTCATTTTTTACTCTAATAGACAATCAAACAGGTGTGCTCTGGAGCCACCTCTCCCCCGAGAGAGCTCTCCTAGCCAACTCCGATTGGGAGCACGCCGACAGGACTAGGGCCTCCACTGAGGCCCGAACCTGTATAAATCTTCATGTCACTTGCCGTGTTTGCTCGACAGTAGTGGACCGGTCACGCGGTCAGCTCGCGTCGTCTTTTCATCACTAGGATCTTCTACAAAACCTGCTGGGGTATTCGTAATATCACGACAGATCTAATCTACTATAACTTCATATATCACATATATATATTTTATTAATCCAGATCTAATACTATACAGGATGGCTCTGATACCACTGTTGGAAACCGAGTAAGCTACACTAGCAGAATTTGAAAAATTTTACTCGAAGGCTGCAAGTAATAGATCATAGATTAGATTGTTACCAATAGCGGAAGCAGATTTGGTGAAGTGATCGAATGTTCACAGCACCCGTTTGCGGATCGCCTGATCAGCAGATGTAGATGACAACAACAGCTCACGGATCATTCTAATCAGCACAGCAATTGCAGCAGCGCCTCTACCGATATCCACACGTACCGGGATGGAACGTCGTAGGACAAGGGTTTAATTAGGGGCTATCAAAAGAGATGGCAGCTATAGCTTTTGTGATGATCCTCAAAACCCATCATACATCTCTATATATAGGGCCATGCAGAAAAAATCCTAATAGATTAGGTTTGCTAATGTGATACGAATCTTATCCGAACTGCCCATGCAGAAGAAATCATAACAGATTAGGTTTCTTGATAAGATTCAAATCTTATCTGAACTGCCCATGCAGAAGAAATCCTAACAGATTAGATTTCCGGATGTGATTCGAATCTTATTCGAATTCGTATCTGATACGTATATTCCATAACATGATGTTCTCCCATATTCTTTATATTCATATAGATAGTAATTATACTAATATATTATGGGTGTGGTTAAAGTACTCACAATTCTTATGAGAAAAAAATTTCTAAATAATATGACAACCTAAAATAAGAAAATACGACAAATTTGAATCATTCTACAATCAAGCTTCCCTGCCTTGATGTAGCATCACACAACCATGGGTATATGAGAACGGGGTCTTCTAAGATATAGGAATTACTATAGAGATGGTATTGTATACTCTTTTGGTTATTTAACCGTATAACAAATAGCCCAGACTAGGAAAATGTTGGAAAGCACAAAACATGTTAGTTTGTTATAAAAAATCAATCAAGGCCATTGTTGTGCGATCTATTAGGTGAAAATGCATATAGTAGTTATTTTGAGAAATTTGTTCTTATACATGGTAGTATCTATAATGTTGGTAGGACACCCATTATGTAGCACATTTTTAGGTAATCCAACTAAAAAATTATTACAAAAGTAACATATACTTTGAAATTTTTTAAAAATAACCCATCATATCAGCTAATTGCATCTCAGACCTGCAAGTAGACGGAATTGGCCATCAACAACAAAACATGTCGTGGCACAACCAACACATGTGCATTGAAAATGAATTGTACTTTATACTGAAAATTATGATTATTTTAGAATAAATATTTTTTGGTCTATACATCTGATTGATGTAATTTATTTAAATCAATGAAACTTATGAAACCAAAATGATGATGTCACATTCTAAAATTTCTTGTTCCTCTGAAAGTCTATATCAACTACCAGATATCTCTAAGTCTTAATATTACTTAGGTTATATATATGTATACATGTATATAGATATTATTTGTTCCCAACTCTGGAGGTGAGGATCTTTCAAGTAAAAAAAAAGGGAGAGAAAAGAAAGAAGAGAATACTTACCAGCATAGAAGAGGACAGAAGCCACCTCCCGGTTCCATGGCAACAGGTAAGCGAATGGGATTTAAAAACTTGTTTAACTCTCTGGTGAAAAGTAATGCAACGTGGTATTAGAGTCAAGCAGTGAAAAAGAAAGGTGAATTCTCCTCCACGAAGCAGCTGGCATCAAAACAATTCACTGAATACAGAGATATACATGTATATACAGTAGTTTGTACAATAATTAGCAGTAACAGTAATAGCAGCAGCAATACACAGTCCCAGTTCATCTCTCTCACGCATTCAGCAGCAGCAGTAGAGCTCCAAGTCCGTGGTTTCTGAATTTTCTTTGCATACATTTTGATCCTTGAGACCTCTGGCGACTGTTAGTTCATTCCCTGATCAGCTCCGGCGAGTTCCCCGACCGGAACGGCAACGAATTCCCCGGCTGCACCTCACTTTTCTTATTTTACTTGTTTTACTCTTCACTGTAGCATGCCGGCTAGTTGTCATTTTGCCTGTTCTTCATTGAATCCTCTTCAATCTTTGCATTGGACTCCCAGGCTAGGTACCAAGAACTCCCAGACACCCTTTCCACTGTCGCCGGTGAGCTGCAGCACCGAAAATCCCATCGGCAACAAGTTCTAGAAGTTTGAAGCACTACTACGGTCGAGTCAAACATCGTTTTATCGAATTTAGCTAATCGCCGGTCAAATTGGTTGTACTATCGTTCTTGTTAATGCCTTAGGTGCCTCCCCACCAAATTTGGTGAAGTCTGATGGCTGTTCGCCACAGAATTCAGCGTCCTATCTTAGGCAGTGGCGGAGTATCGAAGTCAAATTTGACCATCTCCATCCAATCGTCCTCAACCTCGTCGAAGTCACCGTCGATGACCCACCGCTCCTACTATTCCGGTGTCGACGATTCAGACTTGGGTCCTTAGTCGAACTTATGCAGAATTTTGTGAGTTGTGAGACCTTTCAGGGTGTCCCTCCGGGAAGGGATGATGAACCAAAGTCAGTTGGAGCACAGAGAGATTTATATAGGTTCGGGCCCTCGATGTTGGGATTTCACTATGTGTACGAAAAAGGATTATAAGGTTTTGGAAAAGATCATCACAGGCGAAGATCTTTTCCGTGTGGTTATGTAAAACACTACTAAATAGCCTATGAAAGCTAGTCCATTTGTCCCAATGTCTTCTATTGACGTCTCCTCTCCCCTCGCCTGGTGCATTAGCCCACCCTTTTATATTGGTCGAAAGGGCGACAATGCATAACGGCTTCGAACAGTTGCTCGCATACAGTTTTGGTAACTACACTTAACCTCCATGCAGGCTTAACACGTGCAATTAAGGAATAACTGCACATATTAACCTCCTGACGGTTGTCTCCACACGTGGAGGAATCTTCGGGATACTTGGGATATGCTTGTTGTAGGGTCTAAGCAACCTCGCGTCTCCTGGTTGAGAGTATTCTGACCGCGCATTGTTTGCAGTCATCTGACCGTGTATTATCTGCGACCTTCTTTCAGCGCATCGCATACGGGCTTCTGACCACGCACTATCTGCAGCCTGATCGCATAGAGCCTTCGACCATGTGTCCACGCTTCCCAGGACGGCTGAGATCATATCAATGGACACTCACCTGGTTCAAATCTGTCTTGAACCAGACGTGCATTTATTCCGAACTAGCTCGGGTAACAATCCTCATTATCTAGCCCCCAAATTTGAAGAAAACAAAGAGACATATTTACTTCAAATTTTTAAACTTACATCGGATAAGTGACCCGACGCTACAAATCCTCCACTTAGTGGCGCACTAAGCACGGTGGTTTATTTCCCGAGACAGACTCTGGGTAGTATTTGACAGGTAATGATGGCGCCATAGAATTCTTTTAACCCGAGATAAAATTGTAATGTTTTAAAAGCTCGAGGCATTCGAAAAATGAACCGTCACCCCGGGGGCTATAAATACCGAAGCCTCTTAACTTTAAAACTTCACAAATCCTTTCCCGGCTAAGTCTTTCCCAAAGCCATCTTTTCTTCTTTTTTGTATACTTCTCAATGGCAGATCAAAACATCATTACGATTGAGAGCAATGAAGAGGAAGTGGCACTTGAATTCGACCAAGATTCACAGAAGGTAAGTCTTTTCTAGAATTCTTGGTTCAAGTTGCCATCTTATGCTCTGACCATTTCCTCGAACACTTTTTCGGAAATTCACAGACGATCAAAGATCTGGTTCCTCCAAAGAAGAAACCCAAGGATGACGAGGGATCTTCTAATAGGACAAAGGTGAGAGACGCATCATTGCTCTATCTTCCTTTGGTTCTAGTTGTCCTCCCCGTTCATGCACCTCGGCAGGTCGAACCTTCACCTCCACCTTTGGAGGTCCATGATAATCCTTCAAAGCCTTCTTCTCAGCTTTCTCCATTGCATCCCAGTGAACCCCGTCTTTTGACGGTTACCAATTTTCTGGTTGGCAAGCTGTACTTCCGTGACCAGATAATCCTCAACTTGTGTTGGGGAAGCAATCTTCCGGTGGGAAGGTTGCACTTCCAGCACCTGATGGTCCCCGGAGTTTCTCGGGTGATCTACTTTCTGGGGGAAATACTTCAACCTCTCACTTGCGAGGATTGGTAACTATCTTCATCCCTTTCGTTGGTCGTTTTAACTTGTAAAACTAACACATTTATGTGCAGGAGATGAAAATTGTTGGAGCCCCCAGTGACCAGCCTGCTGAGATTCTATCTCCTTCCCTCGAACAGACTCTCCAAGGGGAAAAAGAGGCCTTGGAGAAGAAGACCGAAGAGATGTCTTCGGCCATTCTACACCTGGCAGAATGTTTTGACAGATCCCACAAAAAGGCGCACCAATTCGGCTTGGAGAGGGACTAGGCTCGACAACAGCGAGAACTCTCCGATTCGATGAGGGATGGTAGTTCTTCTCTGATTCGGGATGACCTAGATAGACTTAGAATAGTTGCCAGTTCTCTTGGGGCCGTCAGTGTAGATCCTACTAACGTCAATATGTCCCTAGGAGAACTTTGTAAACTCCTCTCGGATCAGGTCGATGCTATGGTCGCCTGTATCCCGTTTGTATGCAAGGATTGTCAGAAATAAAGATTTCTTTTACCTTACATAACTTGAAAACTCTTAATAATCTCTGTGCGAAAATATGGTCATAAGTAATGTCTTTACGACCACACATACACATGTAAATTTGAGTACTGCGATTAGAAACGCATTAATATGTCATACCGCGGCCAGTACTGGTACCGCGATCAGAACCAAAGCCGCTGTCAGAACCGAAATCCGATCAAAACTGTTATGGCGATCAGAACTGAAATCCGATCAAAACTGTTATCGCGATCAGAATGGAAGTCTTAATAACATAACGTCTTGACCAGATGACAACCGTCTGCATAGCGGTTATCCATTTGCAATGATCATAGAATACCATTATGACCGAAATGCAAATTTTAAAGTGATCACAGGAATACATTGTGACCAACACGTGGAAATTTATCTTACAAAAAACATGAAGGATAACTTCCTCCGAAAATCTTTGTAGCATTTTCACGTTCTTATGTACACCCTAATCCCCAAATTCGAAACAAAAAATACTTTTTTGTTTCGGATTCACTCTGGGGAGTGCATAACGGGTTTCAAAGAGAAAGCATCCATTATGGGAAATGAATAAAATATTCAATGGAACGTTGCCCTCAGTGGAACGTTGCCTCAGGCGTATAAAAGGAGTAGGTAGCTTCCTGAGGAAGCCACACAACCAGAAATCTGCCTTAGAACTTCCACCGCACAAAACCCTCATTCCTCATCCTCCATCGCCTCCAAAGTTGCCAGCTTTCCTCACAATCTTTCGCAAGAAATGGCGTCCTGGAGCCAATCGGTTCACCACACAGAGGAGAGCCTGTTGGCACTGGAGAAAGAAGAGACTAAACAACCCCAAAAGAAGCAAAAAGACTAAACTACCCTGGGCGCTACCGTCGGATCGAGGTGTAGCAACGTCCTTCTCCCAGCCAGGTGCCTCGGAAGCTTGACTGGTGGCCGCTGATTCCCGAGGCGCTTGGCACGCGACCGTGACATGACTGAGGCGCTTGTCACGTGACCCGCACGTGACGTGGGATCAAGGGCTGCTATCCCCGGAAGGATGATGACGCCCGGGACAGCCACCGGGGGCCATGTCCCCCGGCGAAAGGCGGCGCCCGGGACAGGCATCGGGGGCCTTGTCTCCGGGCGAAAGGTAGCGCCCGGGACAGGCACCGGGGGCCTTGTCCCCGGGCCAATGGCGGCGCCCGGAACAGGCTGTGGGACACTCATTTGAGGAATCCGGTGGCAACCGCCCAGGTGGGTTGCGCTAGGAAATGGCACATTGCAGCTCACAACAACAAGATGCATTATATAAAAATGCGAGTAATTAAAAACAAGTGCTGATCACAGGGACCAACATTACAATAACTTAGCGCCAAAATGACGCACTTAAATGTTGATACAAAATTAAGGAGTTTTCGACACCAAGGTCGGCACAAAATGGAACAACAATAATAAGGAAAAGGACTTCATCAGTCTTCTTCTTCAGCAGCGGTGTTGTATGGGCCTTTTTCCACATCGGACACCACCTTGGTACATAACCCTCTAACAAGCTGGGTCTTCAGTTTCTTCTTCTTGTTCCACATTGGGTTCAAGACCGTAAGATTCAGGGTCGATGAATCCTTCTTCTAAATTTGTTTGTAAAAGCAAGGGTGAGCACGTTGTCCACATGGTGCTCAACAAGTCCCAAATGAGAATGCAAGTATGTTTAGATGAGGGGGGGTTTCTCAAAGAATGGCTCTTTGGCTAATTACATACAAATGGAATAGATTTTCACACCTAGTTTTACAAAAAAGGTCTTTATTTTCAAAAGCGATGCTTTTAAAACCCTAAGCTAGATTTTCAGAAAATGTTGTGTGTGGCGGTCTTCCATGAGTCACCACTTTATTCAGATTTTGTGAAAAACTTTCCAAAAGCTACTTGTGCTGCATCGACTTGAATAGAATCCATAGCGCATAGACTCCAGAACCTGGGAGCTCAGAGTATCCGATACTTTTTAAACTTTGCAAAGGTGTACCACCTTAATCCACCGATCATTCGGTTTTCAAGTCGGTACCTCTCCATGCGACTCTTACGCATGTGACTAGGCCGAGATGACACAACAGTTTACAGTCCTAGCATTAACTATTCCCTGCCCGGTAAATAGACAATCAAGTCTCAAGTACCATTGTGGGTCCTCCCCACTGCCTTACTTCCTAGCCTGGGTCTATGTTCTCACAAGACACATAGCCTCTCTTGATTACAGTCGCGCACGACTTAATCTGGCATAGGGCGTCTTCCTTCTTTCCACCTTTTCCTCTGATGATTTTTTCTAAACTCACATCACTCATGGCCCTCAGCGGCCCACCAGTTCTCGCAAGAAACCGGATTGACAACCATTGCAGGGAAAAGTTAATACTAAAGAATGCTACTATGTTGCGCCCGTCCCATAACCGGGCAAGTGGTTGGTACGTTTTTCATGCCGCATAGAAGCACAACACAAGGTTCTAGTCCTTATGAATCTTTAGTGAGGAGTGTTTCACATTCCCAGTGCGCACACAGCACCATCCAATCAAACCATCCTCACTATCGATTCCAATCACATTTTCTTTCACAAAAAGGGGTTTTGAATATGCTTTTCTCACATGTGACCATTCAACATTTAACATATAATATTGACCATAGCATAGCCTAAGCATGATATTCTAGGGTGACAAGGGTGCATGGATAATCAATCACAAAAAGGGCTTTACAGTTATTTAGCTCATATCTAATCATTTCATTGAAACATAACTCTTATTTGAATCTAAGGCATGCATATACATGAAAAGAATTAACATACTTCATTTCAAAATAATAGGCTAGACATGATCAAGGGTTTGAGATTTGCCTTGCAGTGATGGGTCTAGCAGCTCAGATGAGTCCTCGAAGATCTCTTCTGTTCCTTCAACCTCTGGTTGCACGGCGGACACAAACAACACATACACCCTATATAAGCACACAAGTACTAGAAAATAATGCGTAAATATATCATGTATGCAGGGGTAAGGGTTTGGACAAGGTCACTTGATATTGATCGAAGAGATGGGCTCAAAAGGACTTGAATGTCGAAGGGCTGACATTCGACTCATGGCTTGGCATAGCCCTAAATTGGTTCTAGGTTTGTCTTTTGGAGATGTGACAGTAGAAAATATTGTAGAACATGGTTCAAAAGACTTAGTGGACAAAGTGGCATTTCCATTGCTCAAATTTAACAGGTCTAAATCATCCAATGCCACTGATGGACATGCACTGACATAGTGCTGGACATGGCCAGAAACTAGGACATTGCATAACTTTTGACATAGGGCATCAATTGATGCACAACTTTGTCTGGGGGTTAGGCATTGATAACGGGAACAAATAACTCAACAGGTTCAAGGGTAGAAAGTGGCCGGACGGTGATGAACGGCATCGATGAACCACGGTGGCGACACAACACAGACATGGTTCTGGACAAAACTTGGCATGTTCATAACTTTTGATCTAGGCTCGAATTTGGGGATTCGATGCTCGGGGCAAAATTGATGATTCCAAACTTGCGGGCTTACTCCTCCTAGCTTACTGATCACTTTTCTCTACTAGCATGAGGATCAATTTGGCTGGAATCACTCGGCATTAGGGGAACAGGGCAACGGGCAATCTCGGCAATCGCCGGCGCTAGGTCTCGTCGGAGTTCAATTAACTGCTATGAAACGTACAGGGGAATGAGGGAAGCTTACTGGTGGCCTTGGTTTGGAGTGGGAAGCAACGATCGAGGCTGGCACCGTGAGCTCCAGAAGTGGCTCGTCGGGGAAGAAGACGAAGGCGAGCTCTGGTGCTAAAGCTACGGGATTTCAAGTGAGTTTTGGTGTGAAGTGAAGCACTGGCGAGAGGGGCTTTATATAGCCGTGAGGTTTAGTCCTCGGGAGTGGCAGCAAATCGACGGGGAGATGCTCTCTGGCGCTGGAGCGGTCAGTGAGGCACATCGGGACACGGCGGGAGCTCTGCCAGAGATGGAGTATCGCGCAAAATCGGGACTTCGTCAGGACGACGGGATAGCGAGCTTTGGCATGGCAACCATGTGGCAGTAAAGCTCTGACAATGGCAGGCACGCGCGCGAACGGTGAAGCTACGGTCTCTGGTCATCGCCACGGTGGCGTTCCTTGGCGCGATGTGAGCATGTGCGGTCACGCGGGACTTGGCCGTTGGCTGAGGCACAACTGGCCGGCGGTGAAGGTTGCGGTGGTTCACGGCGAACGGCGGCAGCAACCGCGGTCGAATGTCCTCTGGTCGCGGTCGTGCACACAGCCTCCTGGTCGTGGTCGAAGAAAAGAAGCCAGGGACTAAACCGTGAGGCAAAAGGACTGATTTGTGAGGGTTTGGACTGAAATGCGAAGGTTCTTCTCGGGATTTTGGACTTGATTGCAAATTTGGAAATCTAAGGGGCTGATTTGTGTTGTGATTGTGCAGATGAGTTTGACCAAAATACTTGGACTCATCCAACAGGGAAAATGGCAGAATCTGATAAGATCTGAGGGTTTTGACAAAAATCGAAAACAGGGTAAAATAGGGTAATTAGGGTTTAGCATTTTTGTCGGGGCTGAAACTAGGGTTTCGGTTGAGATTTTTGAGTTCTTCCAGAAGGGAAAAACGTTCAGAAAAATAAAAAGGGGGACAACCAATTGATCAAATTTGAATTCGGAGATGGTCTGGGACTTTTAGCCTTTTCGGGCTTTTTAAAAATTCTGAAAAGGACCAAACTGAAACACTTTTGGACTGAAATGTGAAAATGATCTGGGAGATGAAGTTTAGCTGCCAACTTTTTAAGTTAAGGAAGTGGTATACCTAAGATCAAAATAGGGTTGAGACATCCGGGATTCCAAAGAAGATATGCTGACTCGTAAGCAGAAAAGATAGCGAAAACAGGGATGTTACAGGAGGATCGGGATGTGCCCGGACCAACGGCCCCCGGTGAAATCGGTGACCCGCGTAAGTTCCCGATGACCAGGTTCATTTGATTTGCAAATTTTTCTAACTCTCACCTTTCGCAGTCCGGCCGCACCCGGCGGCCCGGGAGAAAAGGGAGAACCTCCTGGGGAGGTACTTCGCCGACGAGCACGAGCGCATAGTGCACGTTGTGGGGGAGGGCCCTCCCTGGAACCTGGTAGCCGAGCCCTTCAGGCTAAAGCTACCGGAAAGGAAGTCCCTCCCTACCCCTGGCTCACACAAGCGGGGGAAGCAGGCTGCCGGGGGCTCTGAGCCAAAGAAGGCCAGGGTTCAAAAAGCCCCCGGCCCATCGATGATGCCGGCCTCGACGCCGGTGAAGGCCCGTGACGAGACCCTCGGGACCAGGCATGCCCGGGCGCCGGCCCGGAAGGAAGCAACGCCCCCTCCCCCAGAGAGCCCCGTCGAGGCTCGGGGGAAGGGACCGGCCGCGGGCGGGGACGCGTCCGATTCGGCGGACTACGCCCCCTCCGTGCCTTCGGCGACAGCCCTCCCGGCGGCCCCGGTGCCTTTGGAGTCGGAGAGGCCGGAGGTGAGGTTCGTAGAGGCCTCACCCCTGCGGGTGGAGTGGTCGGTAGACGAGGGGGGGAGCCCCTCGGTCTATGAGGCACCTCCGGAGGCGGAGGTCCCGGGGGCCGCGCAGCCTGGGAAGGGGAAGGGGCTTATGATCCCTCCTCGGGGAGGGACCCCCTCCGAGAGCTCCTCGGCCACCTCATCGGAGGCCAACTCCTCGGGGACGAAGACGCCGACCACCGCCACCCTGGCTCACATTATGCCGGGGACTCAAGTCCGGGGGCCCGTCATCGGCGGCGACGGGACCGACACTGGGCGGGAGACCCCCCTGCTTTCCGCGAGGGAGGCCTATATTTTGGAGTGGACGCTCAGCGAGCGTTTTGCGGAGCCTCAGTCTCTCCAAATCCAGGTACTCACCCGAATCGGTGGGCGCTTTCTTTCGGCCCCCTAAACTCGAATTTTTTCTAACTCTTGAGTTTGTAGGGGGCAGCCATTACCTGGGGCCTTGAGCAGCGCGTCGGCCAGCTGCTGAAGGAGGCGGAGGACAGGGCCGCCACTTTCCAGGAGCAGCGGGATGATGCCCTCCGGGAGCTGGCCCGGGTCTGGGCCCAAGTCCATGCCTTCGAGACCTCCAACGACCGCCTCTAACGGGAGGCCAAGGCGAAGGAGGAGGCCCTCCGGGAGCTCGAGGGCTCGAGCGTTTGGGCGGTGATGGACGTAGGCCGCTCCGTCCGCTCGGCCCTCGAAGGTCTGGGCGTGAGCTTAGGCTCCGGGAGCAGCTCCGAGGTGCCCCAGGCCACCTTCACGGAGGCTGTGCGTTTTCTTAACGCACAAGTCTCCGTGATCCCGGAGGCCGCAGATGCCCGGGGGCGAGGCCGGGCAATCACCGTGGTGGCAGTCGCGGCCGGTCTCGTGGAGCACCGGGGGTTGGGCGCCCGGGCAATCGGGGGCCGCATCCCCCGGAGCTTCCCGGAGTTTTTCGAGCCTTCTCGCTGGGAGGTGGAGGGGCTCGCCGGGGGCTTCTACGACCGGATCATCCGGGTGAGGTTCCCGACACCAGCGCCTCCGGGAGCGGATGCCCCGGCTCCGGCGGAAGCCCCCCGGGGGGAGGACGCCAATGACAAAGTATGAGCCTCCCCCCGGGTTTTAGATAGGACCCTTTTTTGCTTTCTTAGAATTTTTCTCCCGGTAGCTTCTAAGAAGAAGCCCCGGACACTTGTACAAAGACATTTTGAAATGCAATAGAATTGAAAATTTTTCTAAGTCTTGAATGAATACAATGTTACCAGGTTTCTCGGGAGGTTACTCCCAGGCGAAGGTTCGGAAGAAGTTCCCCGGGGGCGAGGCCTTTGAGCCCTGGGAGGTGCCCCCCGGGGGATGTCCAAGCCGCTTTAATCTTGTTAGCCTCTTCTCTGGGGAACGCAGCGGAGACGTTGTCCTGGAGCCGATTCGGTTACGATGTCATCCGGAGTGGCACTTGGATAACTTCGATAATCATCGCGCCGAACTATCCCCTCCGCGCGCGAGGTTCCGGATGATCCACCCTCTTCGGATACTTCTACCGGCGGGCTACGAGTATTGGCCCGAGGACCTGCTCCGGGAAGCCCAGCGCGGCATACGTGGCTTGTACCGGGACCTGGCCTGGGAGCTAGCAGAGTACCTCCGGGACTATTAGGCGTAGGAGCCTTAGGACATAGAGAATTTTCGGGATATGTCCCGGGTTGTACCGTTTCGGATGCCCACCGGAGGGGGAAGATGTCCTCCGGTTGAATGATCAATAAAGCTGTTTGCTTGTTGTTGCTTTGAAAATTTTATTTTGATAAGATAGAGCTAAGTTTGCCCGTTTTTCTTGGATGGTCCAGACGACTCTCGGGGGCTCCTTATCCCCCCCTCCACAGCGGGCCGGAGGGAAGCTCCACGCGCTATGGGGGAAACAAAGCTCCCGGGATGAAGGCCCGTGACTTAAGAATTTTTCCAAGTTATAAAATTCCATGACGAGGGAATTTTTCTGGGAGACAATCGTCCGATCGCCGTGAAAACGGGGAGCTGAGAATAAGGTCTCCGGGAAAAATATCAAAAAAATCCCCGAGACAAAATTTCCGGAGGTAACTTTTCCGGGAGACAATCGTCCGGTCGCCGTGAAAACGGGGAGCCGGGAATAAGGTCTCCGGGAAAGAAATATCCAAGAAATCCATCCCGTTGGGGAGACTATCAACTCCCGGAGGAGGATGTGCCCGATGACGGGTCTGAGTGTTTGGGTAGGGGACTAGTCTCCCAAAGTGACTCGTTACCATGGTCCCTGAGGATTGGGTTGCTGCTTACACCCTCAGTCCAGAAGGGGTGATCGTAAGCCGCCCTGCGGGAGGGACTTCTTGGGTCACGAGAGCCCACTTCCTCATGGGGAGGGCATCCTCGTGGGGAGGGCATCGCTGTTAGAGGCGGTAATGTATAAAACCTGCATTGAGACAGAGTTGAAGAAAAAATCCAGTTGTATTGACGATGAAACAAAATACAACGCCACCCCCCGCGAAGTCACGACGGGGGAGGGAACGGTAATTACAATGTCTCCCCTCCCCCTCCGGCGCAATCGCTCTGGGGGAGGGGATAGTGAGTACAAGGTTCCCCTTCCCCCTCCGGCGTAAACGGTCCGGGGGAGGGGACGAGCCCATGTGGGCTAGACATAAAACTTGCGAAGTAAACGTAAGTTCCACGTGTGCTTCAGCTCCAGCTCTTGAAGGTTGGAGAGCTTGTATGCTCCCGAGCCCAGGACCGCGGAGATCTTGTAGGGCTCTCCCATTTGGGGGAGAGCTTGCCCTGGGCTTGGGGGTCCGTGACGAGCTTGAGGACAAGGTCCCCAAGGCGAAAAGCCCTCTCGCGCACGCGTTGGTTCTTTGCGCGTCATCTCGCGCTTGTAAATGGCATGGCGGAGGAGTGCTAGGTCGAGTTCCTCCTCCACGAGATCGATCTCCAGCCGCTAATTCACCTCAACAGCCCCATTGCTCCAGGGATGGGTCACTAAGGCGAAGTGCATGACGAGCCCCAGGCCTTCACAGCATTCCCGGAAGTAAGATGAGTCGAATTGGGTCCCATTATCGACAGTGATTTCCCGGGGGACACCAAAACGACAAACGACGTTTTTCCAGAAAAACCGTTGAACAACCCGGGATGTTATGCTGGCCAAGGGTTCAGCCTCTACCCACTTAGTGAAGTAGTAGACTGCGACCACCGCATACTTGTATCCTCCGGGCGTTGGGGGGAAGGGCCCTAGGAGGTCCATCCCCCAGCGCATGAAGGGCCAAGTGATGGGGATAGTCTGCACGCTACAGGGGGGAGGTTCAAACCCTTGGCCATCTGCTGGCAAGCCTCACATCACCGTGGGCCAGTAAAAGCCCTGCCGGAGAGCTTTGGCCACGACAGCGCGGGGGGCCAGGTGAGAGCCACAGCTCCCCGTGTGGATGTCTTCGAGAAGCTGGAGTCCCTCCGTCAGTGGGAGACAACGGAGGAGGGCGGAGGCCCCCTGCTTGTAGAGCTTCCCCTCCAGCAGGAGGTATGCCCGGGCTTTGGCCTGGAGGCCCTTAGCCTCGGTCTCATTGGGAGGGTCTCCCTCCCCCTCCCCCTTGATGAAGGAGACGAGGGGGTCCATCCATGACGTCGTCCGGGTGATCTCAGCGACCTCCGAGACGCGAGGCTCGTCGCCCGTCTCCGGGGAGGCCACCGAGGGCTTCGCGATGATCTCCAGGAAGGCCCCTTTGCGGAGCGGTTCCCGGGCACTGGCTGCCCGGGCTAGGGCGTCGGCCCGGTCGTTGTCCCTTCGCGGGATATGCCGGGCCACGAGGCCGTCGAAGTGCCTCTCCATCTTACGCACCTGCTACAAATAAAGGCTCAAGTTTGTGTCATGGCACAGGTAGGACTTGTCCATTTGGCAAACTACGAGCTGAGAGTCTCCCTTCACTAGGAGGCATCGGATCCCCAGGGAGTGCGCAAGGCGCAACCCGAGGAACAAAGCCTCGTACTCGGTGACGTTCTTGGTTGTGAGGAACTCGAGGCGCACCGCGTACTCGAGTTCCTTCCCCTTGGGGCTCCGGAGGACTACTCCCGCACCGGCCCCGGCAAGACACAGAGACCCATCGAACGTAAGTGTCTAGTGGTCCCTGCGTCGGGGCGGCGCGAGGTGGTCTTCGTCTCCGGGCCCGGAGGCAGGATTCCACTCCGCCACGAAGTCGGCGAGGACCTGTGACTTGATGGCGGAGCGGCCTTTGAGGGAAAGGGAGATGGGGGCGAGCTCGGCCCCCCACCTCTCCGAACCGCCCAGTGGCTTCTTTGTTCCGCAGCACCTCCCCCAGGGGGAGGGACGACGGGACGGTGATGGGGTGTCCCAGGAAGTAGTGGCGAAGCTTCCGGGACGCCATCAGGAGGGCGTAGTAGATCTTCTCCATCTCTGTGTACCGAGCTCTAGCCCCTTGGAGGGCTTCACTCACATAGTACACGGGGCGCTGCTGCCCCCCTTGCTCCTTCACCAATACTGCGCTTACGGCGACTAGGGTTGCGGCAAGGTAGAGGAGCAAGGGCTCTTCGGGGGATGGGCTCACGAGCATTGGAGGGCTGGTGAGGTACTTCTTGAGGTCGTCAAAGGCCTCCTGGGCCTCGGGGGTCCACCGGAACCCCTCAAGCCCCGGAGGATCTTGAAGAATTGGAGGCCGCTTTCCCCCGACTGCGAGATGAAGCGACTCAGCGCAGCTGAGCGGCCGGTGAGTCGCTGAATGTCCTTGATGGAGCGTGGCGGGGGCATGTCCAGGAAGGCCCGGATCTTTTCGGGGTTTGCCTCTATGCCTCGTTGGACACGAGGAAACCCAGGAGCTTCCCCCCGCGCATGCCGAAGGCGCACTTCTCCGGGTTGAGCATCAACCCATAGGCGCTTAGATTGTGGAAGGTCTCCGCTAGGTCGTCGACGTGGGCTGCTGCGCGGGGACTTTTGACGACCGCGTCGTCTACGTAGACTTCGACGTTGCGGCTGACTTGGTCTTTGAAGACCAGCGTCATGAGCCTCTGGAAGGTCGCCCCTGCGTTCTTCAGCCCGAAGGGCATGTGGACGTAGCAGAAGGTTCCGAGGGGAGTTATGAAACTCGTCTTTTCCTCGTCCCCTTCCGCCATCCAGACTTGATGGTAGCCCGAGTAGGCGTCCAGGAAGCTCATCAACTCGCACCCCGCAGTGGAGTCGACCAGTTGGTCAATCCGTGGGAGTGGGAAGTTGTCCTTGGGGCAGGCGCGGTTGAGGTCGGTGAAGTCCACGGACATCTGCAACTTGCCATTTGACTTCTTCACGAGGACGGAGTTTGCAAGCCACTCGGGGTGTAAGACCTCCCGAATGAACCCCGCCTCTCAGAGTCGGGCGATCTCTACCTTGATCGCCTCTTGGCATTCAAGGGAGAGTTTCCTTGGCTTCTGTTTGATAGGGGGGTGACCGGGGGTCACCGCGAGCTTGTGCTCGATGACATCCCGGGCGACGCCCCGCATGTCCGAGGGCTTCCACGCGAAAATGTCGGAGTTTTCGCGCAGGAAGGCCGCGAGTTGTTTTGCATGCTCCTTGGGGTGCTCCGCCCCGATCTGGACGGTTTTGTCCCCGTCGTCCGGGGACAGCAGGACCTTCCGGAGGCCCCCTTCCGGACGCTGCTTGGGGAGGGGCCTCCCGGGAGGTATCGCAGCGATGTCTGGTCCCGGGGGAGAGATCTCCCCCCCCGGGTGCCTTAATGATGTTGACACTCCCGATTGTGGCGGCGGCGCGCTCGTATAGAGCGGGCGCCACGTCTTGGTCTCCCCGGACGGTGATCACACCGTGAGGCCTGGGGACCTTCATGCAAAGGTAGTTTTGGTGGGTTGCGGCCCCCAGGCGGTTGATCGTGGTCCTCCCCATGATCGTGTTGTAGGAGGAGGGCAGGTCCACCACGTCAAAATGGAGCATCTCAGTCCGGTAGTTCTCCGGGGTGCCGAACGTCATGGGGAGATCCACCTTCCCCACGGGGTGGATCGCCTTCCCCGGGATGAATCCTTGCAAGGGCCCTGCCACGGGCTGCAGAAGCTTCTCATCCACCTGCATCTCCCTGAAGGCTTTCAGGCAGAGGACATCGGCGGAGCTCCCGCCATCCACGAGGATGCAGGCTAGGTGGTAGTTGTAGATGGTGGCGGAGACGATGAGCGCGTCGTCGTGGGGGAAGCGAACCCCGCGCGCATCTTCCGCCGTGAAGGTGAGGAGGACGTCCGACCACTTGGGTGGCGGAGACGTGTGTAGCACCCCGACCACCTTGACTTCGCGCGCGTACTCCTTACGCTGGCTCTTGGAGTCCCGCCCGGAGGCGGACCCTCCCACGATGACGTTGACATGCCGCTGGGAAGTTTGGACGGGGAGAGTTTTTGACGGCTCCCCCTCGTGCGTCTGCCCCCGCTGACCCCCCGCAGGAGCAGGAAGTGCCGGTAGAGCCGGCTAAGGGGGCAAGGAGGCCGGAGTCCCCCCCCCCCCCCCCCCCCCCCCCCGCCCATGCTGGTCGAGGAACGCCGCAAAGTGCTGCAGCAGCTGGTGGCACTCTCGGGTAGCATGGGTACTGGACCCGTGGAAGGTTCACCACGGTCCTTCCCTGCTTCTCCCCACGGGGCCTTCCCGACCGCAGGAAGACTGTCCTCCCCCACGGCCTTTTGGCTTGGGGAAGGGGCGGTTGTCTCTCGGGGGGTCGCGCGAGCCGCCTGCGCCCTCGAGGACAAAGGTGTCCTGAGGTCGTGGCTCGTTACAACCCCCTGCTTGGGGCGTTTGAGGGGGTCCCTGGCTCCCCAGTCGGCGGGGGCGGGGGCCCCCTGGCTCTTCTTCCAGAGGTCGTCCTCCTCTGCCCGAGCATACTTCTCAAGTACATTGAAGAGCTCGTCGGCGAAGGAGGGGCAGCTTCGGGAGCGCCTCCGGTGGAGCTCTCCTGGGAGGATCCCGCTCTTGCACGCCTCTATGACCGTAGAGTCAGGGACGTGAGCCACCTTGCTCTTGACTTGGGCGAAGATCTTGAAGAAGCTGCGGATGGTCTCCCCCGTCCTCTGTCGGACGGTGTACAGCTGCGAATAATCCAGGGGAGGCACGTAGTTCCCCTGGAAGTTCGTGCAGAACTCGCGCTTGAGCTGCGCGAAAGACTTGATGGAGCCGGCCTTCAGGTTGTAGAACCAGGAGCGGGCGATCCCGGTGAGGTAGAGGGGGAAGACGTTGCATTGCACTGTCTCGTCCCCCTTAGCCGCTGAGATGGCCGTGGAGTATACCTGCACAAATTCATAAGGGTCGGCCTCACTGTTATAGTGCTCGATGTGCGGCAGGCGATAAGGCCGCGGCCACCGAATGCACTGAAGTCTGCGGCATAGGAGCTGGTTAGCCCCCTGCACTTCCCGGGGAGAATCCCGGTCACTGTCTCCGTTGACGGGGGACGCGCCCTCGTTGTCAGAGTCGGGAACTTGCCCAAGAGGTTCGCCGGCGTGGCTATGATGACGCTTTTCTTCCGGACCGGGGCTGAGTTCCCGGACGTCCGGGCTTCCACCCGGGGAGGTTGACTCTTCGGCGGGCCTCTTCCCTCGGCCAGTGCGAGAGCGAGGCTCCCCGCGTCCGCCACCCGGGGGAAGCTCTTCCCCGCACTTAGCCGCGCGCATTCACTCGACCTCCTCTCAGGAGAAACGGACCTGGTTCGCCGGAGGCACCCTCGGGGGCGGCCCCGGGGGAGGAGGGAGCTCATGCACTGTAGCTACCGGCTCGGAGGCTATCGGGGCAGGTTGGGGGGAGCCCCCTGCGGTGATCCCCGGGACCGGAAAGGGGGAAGCCCCTGTATCACTCGGAACCGGGGAGGGGGCGTCTGCGGCGACGCTCGGAACCGGAAAGGGGGAAGCTCCTGTATTACCCAGAACCGAAGAGGACGGGGCCCCTGCGGCGACGACCAGAACCGGAGAGGGGGAAGCCCCTGTATTATCCGGAACTGGCGAGGGGGGAGCCCCCGTGGCGACGTCCGGAACTGGGGTGCCGTTGCGGGGGGAGGTCCGCTAAGTCATGGGAGCTGCTCTGTCGACCGCCTCCGGCGCGGTAAACGTGACACGTGGGGCGGGACTGGCTCCCGGCACAGGGATAACCCCAGGCATGTAATGGGCCCCCGGCCCCGGGAATGGGCCCGAAACAGGATATCCCCCGGTGCCGCGAAGGGCCCGGGCACGAAGTAACCCCCCGGCATCGGGAAGGATCCAGGTGCCGGGAAGGGTCCGGACGTATCACCCGCTGGGGGAGGGATCTTGTCACGAGTCCCCACGGTCGGTGCTAATTGTCGTGGTGTTACAAACACCCCGGCAGGTTTTGTGGACGATCCTAGCGAAGAAAACGCGACGCGGGTTGACTGGCTGACCGGTCCTCCCCCACCGGACATGCACAACAAGTGACACGGAGGTTTATACAGGTTCGGGTCCCAATGGGGGCCCTAGTCCTGTGGGCGTGCTCCCGACCGGAGTCGGCTGGGGAGGCTCTCTCGGGGAGAGGCTCCGGAGCAGACCTGTGAGATTGTCTATTCTAGCAATAATGAGCAACTTATTCTTACAAGAGGGGGTACAAGGGCTTTTATATCCCCAAAAGAAGCAAAAAGACTAAACTATCCCGGGCGTTACCGTCGGATCGAGGGGTAGCAACGTCCTTCTCCTAGCCAGGTGCCTCGGATGCTTGACAGGTGGCCGCTGATTCCTGAGGCGCTTGGCACGCGACTGTCACGTGACTGAGGCGCTTGTCACGTGACCCGCACGTGACATGAGATCAAGGGCCCCTATCCCCGGAAGGATGATGACGCCCGGGACAGCCACCGGGGGCCATGTCCCCAGGCGAAAGGCGGCACCCGGGACAGGCACTGGGGCCGTGTCTCCAGGCGAAAGGCAGCGCCCGGGACAGGCACCGGGGGCCATGTCCCTGGGCCAATGGCGGCGCCCGGGACAGGCATCGGGGGCCTTGTCCCCGGGCCAATGGCGGCGCCCGAGACAGGAACTGGGGCCATGTCCCCGGGCTTAATGCGGCGCCCGGGACAGGCACCAGGGGCCTTGTCCCTGGGCAAATGGCAGCGCTCGGGACAGGCACCGGGGGCCTTGGGCCCGGGCCAATGGTGGCGCCTTGGACAGACACCGCGGTCTTGTCCTCGGGCAAATGGCGTTGCCCAGGACAGGCACCGGGGGCCTTGTCCCCTCCCGGGAGCAAGGCGGCGCCCGAGACAGGCACGGGGGGCCTTGTCCCCGGGCAAATGGCTGCGCCCGGGACCGGCACCAGGGGCCGTGTCCCTGGGAAAATGAGGCGCAACTTACCTCTACTTAGTCTCGCGGAGATTTTCCCCAACACCCACTGTGGGGAGAACTTGTTGTGACTAGGTTGGTTTTGTATTCTACGCAAAACCAGATCACCCACGTGAAGACTACGTGGTCGCACCCTATTGTTATGGTACTTGCACAAAGCTTGCAAGTATACCGCGGACTTAATCAGAGCTCGATCACGTTTTTCTTCTAGGAGGATTAGATCTTGCAATCGTTGCCCATTCTGATCAACTTGTTTGAATTGATCTATCCAGACAGAACCAATACTGATTTCCATAGGTAACACAGCCTGAGCCCCGTATATTGGATGGAAAGGAGTCTCACCGGTGGCTCGACTAGAGGTAGTACGTAGTGCCCACAGAACGGTGTAGAGCTCGTCTACCCAAGCCACCGAGCATGTCTTAAGGCGATCGAAAACACGTTTTTGGATGCCCTGTAATATTTGCCCATTGGCATGTTCAACGGCACCATTGCTCTGCGGATGAGCTACAGAGGCAAAGCACAAAAAAAACCATGGTTCCCACCTGATCGTAGTAATCCAGAAAAAGACCACTAGCGAATTGGGAACCGTTATCAGTGATGAGATGATTTGCAACATCAAATCGAATCACAATGTTCTTATGAAAGAACTTTTTTGTAGCAGCAGCGGTAATGTTGCGTACTGGTTCAACCTCAATCCACATTGTAAACATGTCAATGGCCACGAACAAGAACTTGTATCCATTGGCCGCTTGTGGCATAGGACCGACAATGTCCATCCCCCAGACCGCGAAGGGCCATGAAATAGGAATGGTTTGTAGGGCATAGGCAGGTTGATGAACCTGTCTTGCATGAAACTGACACTGAGGACAAGTCTTGACCATATTCTTGGCATCATCAAGTGCCGAAGGACAGTAAAATCCTTGTCGGAAAGCCTTGCTGACCAGTGTATGATATAACGCGTGCGCACCGCATACACCATCATGAATCTCACTCGAGAGGGATTTACCTTCCTCTTGGGACACACAGCGCATAAATACTCCTTGAGTACCTTTTCTGTACAAAACTCCTTCTATGAGCTTGTATAGACGCACCTTTCGAACTAACCGATCGCTTTCGGTTTCATCCCCAATGGATGGGTCCAATCTCGTTCTTGTCCGAGGTTGGTAACGCAGACTGTTACCGGATCATCCTCGACTGTAGCCATGATCGAGGGATGTTCCAAGTGTTTGACGAACACTCCTGCCGGAGCGGATGTGTGTGAGGACCCAATTTTGGATAATTGGTCTGCAAGAATGTTGCCCTTTCGCGGGATGTATTGGACTTCGAAGTAATGTCGTAGCTTACGGGAAGCCATCAGTAGCGCGTAAAGTATCTTCTGGACCTCAGGGTATCGCTCCTTAGGACCATGAAGTACTTTGCTTACATAGTAGACGGGTTTGTGCACACCCTCTCTATCTGTGATCAGAACAGCGCTGACTGCGTGTGGTGTGGCCACCAAGTAGAGAAGTAATGGTTCTCCTTTGTCGGGAGAAGCCAAGACCGGCGGACTGGATAGATGCGCTTTTACCTCCTGAAATGCCTTTTCGGCCTCATCAGACCATGTAAAATTGTGGTGTTTGCATAGGACTTCGAAGAACGGTAGTCCCGTTTCGCTTAGTCGCGATATGAACTGGCTTAATGCCGCCATGCGACCTGCTAGGCGCTGAACATCCTTGATGGTCGAGGGATACCTCATCTATTCGATAGCCTTGAACTTTTCAGGATTGACCTCGATTCCTCTAGAACAGACAAGAAAACCATGAAGTTTTCCAGATGAAACCCCGAAAGAAAATTTCTCCGGGGTTAATTTTATTCCATATCGATTTAAATTACAGAAGGTTTCAGCAAGATCATCTAAATGAGACGATTTTTTTTTTACTTTTTACAACCAGGTTGTCTATGTAAGCTTCAAGATTACACCCCATCTGGGAAAGAAAGGTCTTTTGTATCAAGCGCTGGTACGTGAAGCCTGTGTTCTTGAGACCGAACGGCATTCTGACGTAGCAGTAGGTGCCGAACGGTGTGATGAAGGCAGTCTTCTCTACATCTTCTTCTGCCATGCTAATTTGATGATATCCCGAGAAAGCGTCCAGGAAGCTCATCAGTTCACAACCCGCAGTCGAATCGACCAGCTGGTCGATGCGGGGAAGGGGAAAGTCTTCCTTCAGACAGGCACTATTGAGGCTGGTGTCGTTGACACACATGCGCCACTTGCCATTTGACTTGCGGACCATGACCGGATTGGCAAGCCATTCTGGATGATCGACTTCGGGAATAAATCCGGCCTTTAGGAGTTTGTCCAACTCCTCTCGAATGGCTTCCTTCCAATCCACAGCAAAACGCCTGAGCTTCTGCTTTATTGGTCGCTGTCTAGGTCGAATTGCTAATCTGTGCTCAATTACTTCCCTTGGGACACCGGGCATGTCGGATGGTTTCCACGCAAACACACCTGCGTTAGCCCAGAGGAAAGCAATGAGTTCGAGTTCCTATTTGTCATCCAGGCCTGATCCAACCCGAATTGTCTTGGACGGATCATCTGGGTACAATGGAACCAGTTTGAGTGTTTTGTCTAGAGGGGAAGTTGGTCCACCATCTCCAGGGATAGCCGATCACATGTCAATGCCACGTTGCGACTACCTCGGACCGAAATAACACCCTTGTGGCCAGGCAACTTGCCGCACTGGTAAGCATAGTGCGTAGCCATCATAAATTTGGCAAGAGTTGGGCTGCCAAAGATTGCGTTGTAAGCTGAATCACAATCAATTACATAGATGGTAACTAATTCTGTTTCGGAAGTTATCTGGTTCTCCTAGTGTAACCGGGAGCACCACCTGTCCTAATGGCATCATAGAGGGACCCGGAATTATCCCATAAAATGGATGGATTATGGGCTTGATTTTCGAACGAGGAATCTGCATCTCATCGAGCGCCTTGACCAATAAGATGTCCAAGGAGCTACCTCCATCGATCAGGACCCTTTCGACTCTCGCATGGCTGATAATCGGGGTAATGACCAGAGGCAGCCTCAATGGTCGAGTAAGCCCCACAAGACAATCAGAGTGATCAAACGTCAAAGGTGTATCCGACCAACGGGGGTACTGAGGTTCACCAAGGGAAGTCTCCGTTTGGTTAACCTGTCGATAAAAGGCTTTAAATTGCCTCTTAGAAACAAAAGAGGAGGAACCTCCGAAAATAGCATTAACATGATTACGAGGTACCTGGTAAGACATCTCTTCATCTCCGTCAATGTCTCTTATCCCGCAAGCTTGTTCCTTAGTAGGTAGGGTCGGCAAAGGTCCGATCCCTAGTAGAAGTCATCTAGCTGCTTCAACCAACTCCTGCAATTCTTGAGGTCATCTCCTGCGGAGTTGTGGAGCGGACACCACTTCTTGCCTTCGTGCGGGTTAGTTGATTTCTCCGGCTGGTCGGCACTACGACCACCAGAAGCAGTTTTATTTTTAAACAAATTTTTGTAAACTTTGGTAGATGGAGGCTTCTCTGTGACCGCGACCTCTCGGTACTATCCAGATCGACTCCTTTTTGACTTCTTCGATCTCCCTCCTGATGAGGATTCTGTCTTCTTGCTTGAATCCTCCATTTTAATGTCCTTGAGACCTGGTTGAGGCGGTAGGTTACCTTTATCAACCATCCGATTCCATTCAACAGCCTCAGCTGCGTCGGAATATCGATCGGCCAGATCAAAGAGATCGACTATTGATCGAGGAGGATGGATGAGCAAATCTTCGGTCAATCTCTGATATCGAACGGCGTGTTTAAATGCCCTTTTAACGGAGTTATCAGATATGTTCGGGATGGTATTTCTCACCCCGACAAATCTCTTGACAAACTGACGAAGGGTTTCGGTCGATGTTTACCGTAGTCGATGGAGGTCGTCCTCTTTACCCGACTTCTGATAACAATTTTGGAAATTGTTAAGGACGGCATGTAACATCCCAAATTTTGTCATCTCTTTAGCTTGCCAGTCAGCGTATCTTCATTGGATTCTCGGATGTCTCAACCCCATTTTGATCTCTTATCTCAGAATTATGATCTCAGGTGTGCCACCACCTTAATTTAAAAAGTTGGCAACCAAACTCCGCCTTTCAGACCATTTTCGCTTTTTAGTCCAAAAGTATCGCAAATCAGTTCTTTTCAGATTTGTCAGAAGCCCAAAAAGACCAAAAGTCTCAGACCATCTCCAAACTTTGATCTGATTCAGTGAACATCTCCCATTCACTATTCTAGACATTCTTCTCTTCAGGAAGAATTTCAAAAACTGAACCGAAACCCTAGTTTCAGCCTCGCCAAAGTTTCAAACCCTAATTACCCTGTTTTCGATTTTTGTCAAAACCACCAGATCTTGTTGGATTTCACCATTTTTCTTGCTGGATGAGTCCAAATGAATTAGTAGCACTCACCTACAAAACCAGATCTCCGATCAGCCCTTTAGATCTGCAGATTTGCAAATAGGCCCAAAGTGATGAGGACATCACTCCTATGCATACGCCCGAGACTCCTCCAGTTGTGATGCAAGGACCCATCACAAGAGCACGAGCATGGCAATTGAATCAACAGGTGAGCTCGTTCCTAAGTGCCCGTGTATATACTTGTGAGGATAGTATGCTACCTAATGATATTATTGATTATATTGTACTTAGGAACTTTGGAGAGGATCATGAAGGCCTTGGGAACCAGCAAGGGCCAGGAGGGAGGCAAGGAGGGCGTCCAAGTCAAGTTGGAGTCCCAATTCATCTCGGAGTCGGAGTCCCAATTCATCTCGGAGTCGACTACCTCGGCCACCAGGAGCAGTGTTCACTAAAATCGTCGCCCAGGCCACAAACGGACTCTGATTTCAATGATCCACATATGTATCGAAAGCTAAGGAGATAGCCTTTCCAATGGCACCGGTTCCAGGTCAATTGGACTGCTGATTCGACGGGAATTCGCGTTACAAGTTGGCGGACAGAATCTGTCCCAGGGTGCTGCATCACCAATTTGGGCCTTTGGCCCATGTATCGTGTTGGAGTCCATCACGGACACGTCTAGGGTTTCTAGGACGTCCCTTAGCCCTTATATTCAGTAGCCGCCGCTAGGGTTTGCTTTGGGTTTTGCTTAGATTAATCTGTCAAAGAACAGTTTCACCGTGTATCGGTTTGTGGAACCCCAACTTGTGAGATTCAATTTATATTTGCAATATTTCAGATTGCTTCTCTCTCGTTCTTGCTTGTGTTCTCGATTCGCATGCAGGGATAAGCCTTCTTGGCGAGGTCAATCGTGTTTGTGCATGGTTGATAACCAACGGAGCCGTGGTGTAGCGATTGCTGGGTTCGGATCGGTTCTGATCGGAAGCCGGATCGTCAACGTCGAGTCTCCACCAATCGACTTACCTCTACCTGTCGGAAGATCAGGCCACCATGCGCATCAAGTGGTATCAGAGTCTCGGTTTCCCGTCAGGTATCATTGTATCCCCTTTAGTTTTGTTTTGCCATCGTCCTAGAGTCCAGAAAATTTGCCCCACAAAAAAAGTTCATCATCAATTCCGCTGTCCTACAACCCTTTGAGCTTTGCAATTTCGTTTTCAGTATCGTGTTGTTGAATTTGTATCCATCGTCATCGTCTTGTTGCTGGTTTAGAGTAAGGTCTTGATCTAGTTTGAGTCTTGCATCTTGACGTCGAGTCTAACGCCATCACGTCGTCGTCGCCGCCGCGTCCAAATCGGGTGTCAATCTGTCAAGTTCGGTATTTTGCTTTTATCTCCTTCGTCTGAACACCAAATTGGACAAATTCAGAGTCTAAATTGTAGCTCCGAAAATTCTCTACAACTTTGTCCATTGTGAGAAGTTCTAGAAACTCCGCTTTCAAGTCCAAAATCGCGTTGAAAGTGAATCTGTTTGATTTCGGATTTCCTACACAGACTGTATTGCGGGGCCCATATCGCCTAGATCCGTTATCCAAAATTGGTGTTCCATATATGCAAATTGATCAACACGAAACGATCTACAACTTTTCTGTTATACGTTTTAGCGTTTGAGGCCTCCAAAAATCCGAAAACAGCATAGGAAGTTTCTGCATAGTAGATCTGTTTTCCAAGCGAGAGAAAGTTGAGTGTTTGTGTATATATCTTGTAATCTCTCATATGCGGCATTATTGATATTTAAAAAAAAAAAAGGTGAAAAAGGCAAGTGCAAAAAAAAAAAGAAGCCGCACAAAGATAAAAAAAAAAGAAAAATAAAAAAACTAATAAAAAAAAAGCAAGGAAAAAAAAAATCAAAAGTGCTTGTACCCTTTGTATCGACAGTGTTACGTCATTCGTTTTGCTTGCTTGAGCTAGGTCTGAGAACGAGTTTAGGCCAGCAACTTTGACAAGAACTTTGAATCTTTATTCAGCTTTGCTAACTGTTTTCGAAATTTGCTAATCCTTGCTACTATACTTTGCCTTCCAAGCTCCACCTTTCTTCTGATCAGTTCAGGTTCAATTCGGCAATCGCTACACTCAAGCTTGTCACGGTATCACGAACCAGCCGCCGGTTGTACCACCTGTTGCATTGGTAAGAACACTTGTAAGAGCGTGGTAAGACGCTTGAGAGTGAGTGAAACCACCTTCTGCCGCCAAAGTAGTTGATAGGGATTATACCACCGGTTGTTTTTGTTTCTTTTGTCTTTCTTTCAACTAACAATGGCAGGTAATGAGGAAGATGAGTGTGTTACACGGAACGAGCTTAACAACGCGCTCAATGACATCAACGCAAACATCGCAAGGATCGGCCAAGATAACGACCAAAGATTGGAGAGGATAGAGCGAAGCATCACCAATCTTCTTACCAGGTTGGAAAATTTTGAGAGACAGCCGCCTCCCAATGGAGCTCGCAGAGTGGAAGATCAAGAAGAGTCTGTCGCGGGAGATGAAGTGGATGGAGAGGGCCATGATGCCTTTGCCGCTCGCGCCGCTGCACAGGATGTGCGACAACAACAACGCCTGAATAACAACTGTCAAGGTATGGGAGGTAACAATTTTAGTCCTCGTAATGGTCGTGGACATGATGATTCTTTTGCTAGGGTTAAATTTACCATACCATCTTTTTCTGGTACTTATGATGCTGAAGTTTACTTAGATTGGGAAATGACAGTTGAACAAAAATTTAACTCCCATCTTGTTCCTGAGATACATAGAGTTAGACAAGCTACTAGTGAGTTTAAAGATTTTGCTATCATTTGGTGGAATGAGATAGTAAATGCTGGATTAGCACCTGATACATGGGATAGATTAAAACAAGCTATGCGTAGAAGATTTGTTCCTCCTTCTTATAAACGTGATATGCGCAAGAATTTGCAACGCTTAAATCAAAATAATAAATCTGTTGAGGAGTACTACCAAGAGCTACAAATAGGCATGTTGCGTTGTGAGGTAGTTGAGGATGAGGAGGATAAGATGGCTCGTTTTTATGGGGGATTACGGCGTGAGATTCAGGACATAATTGATTACAAAGAATATAATTCTATCAATAGATTGTTCCAGCTTGCTATGTTGGCAGAAAAAGAATTGCAGGGAAAACAGCAAAGGCCAAGGAGTAATTTCGGCAACATACCCACACCAAAGACGACGCCGGGGACAACCAAATCAGCTCCACCCCTTTCTGTTCGGTCTGCTGCCCCCTCCATGAGTAGGGCGCGTTCAGCAGCACCATCACCGCCATCACGAGTTCCCGAGGTGAGTAAATCTAATCATGTGCAGGCACCAACAAAGAGTTCTTCATCGGTGGCTTCCACGGGTCGAACAACGGAAATTGTGTGCCACCGATGCAAGGGGATGGGCCATGTCATGAAGGATTGCCCAAGTCGTCGAGCGTACATTGCAACAGAAGAAGGTGGGTACATTAGTGCTAGTGATGTTGAGGATGAATATGCTCTTGTAGCTAACCTTGCAGATAATGAGGATGACCATGAGACGGACGACGATGATGAGGAGATTTTAGGGACCGCTGCCACCAAGAATTATAGGACAATCATTGTGCAACGAGTGTTGAGCGCTCAAATGGAGCAAGCGGACAAGCTACAACGCCATAATTTGTTTCAGATGTACCTCATCGTCAAGGACCGTCGTGTTCGTGTCATAATTGATGGTGGGAGCTGCAATAACTTGGTGAGTTCAGATCTGGTGGAGAAGCTTTGCTTGCCCACACGTGCACACCCTCATCCCTACCATATTCAATGGTTCAATAACAGCGGTAAGGTGAAGGTAACACAAACGGCGAGAGTGCAATTTTCCATTGGAACATACCATGATTTTGCTGATTTTGATGTAGTGCCTATGCAAGCATGTTCCCTTTTGTTAGGCCGTCCATGGGAATTTGATACTGCTGCAATTCATCACGGTAGAAGTAACAAATACACTCTTATGCACAAGGGGAAGAAAATCAATTTTCTCTCTATGACTCCTACTGAAATTGTGCAATGTGACAAAGAGAGAGCTGAAAATGAGCGAAAAGAGAGTGCGCTTGAATCTGAAAATCAGCAAGTGGCTAAAAATATTTTCCCACCTAAGAAAGACAAGAAAGAACCTAGTTCTAGGTCCGAGGGAATTAAATTGAAGGGTGGTGTTATGCTTGCTACAAAATGTGACCTTGCAGAAATTAATGAGAATGATGCACCGTGCTATGCTTTGATATGCAAAGATGCTTTGTTTTCATTGGATGATATGCCCAGTACTTTGCCTCCTGCTATCACTAACCTTTTGCAAGAGTATGCAGATGTTTTTCCTGCCGAGATACCTCCAGGACTCCCACCCATACGAGGGATTGAGCACCAAATTGATTTGATACCTGGAGCGAGTTTGCCAAACCGAGCTGCTTATAGGACCAACCCCGAGGAGACTAAGGAGATTCAGCGCCAAGTCCAAGATCTTTTGGACCGCGGGTATGTACGTGAGAGCCTTAGTCCTTGTGCTGTTCCTGTTATTTTGGTTCCTAAGAAAGATGGCAGTTGGCGCATGTGTGTAGATTGTAGAGCCATTAACAATATCACAATAAGGTACCGTCATCCTATTCCTAGGTTAGACGACATGCTTGATGAGTTAAGTGGTTCTATAATTTTTTCTAAGGTTGACTTGCGTAGTGGATACCACCAAATAAGAATGAAATTGGGAGATGAATGGAAAACAGCCTTTAAAACCAAGTTTGGATTGTATGAGTGGTTAGTCATGCCTTTTGGTTTAACTAATGCACCTAGCACTTTCATGCGCTTAATGAACGAGGTTTTACGAGCTTTCATTGGGAAATTTGTGGTGGTTTATTTTGATGATATATTGATTTACAGTAAGTCGTTACATGAACATCTTGATCATCTACGTGCTGTTTTTGATGCTTTGCGTGCTGCACGTTTATTTGGTAACCTCGAGAAGTGCACTTTTTGCACCGAACGAGTATCGTTTCTTGGCTATGTTGTGACTACACAGGGAATTGAGGTGGATGAAGCCAAGGTGCACGCGATTAAGAGTTGGCCAACGCCCACGACAAAAGGTAGAAAGGAAGTAAAACTTGAACCGGGTGATTTAGTATGGTTACACTTGAGAAATGATCGTTTTCCAGAATTGCGAAAGTCTAAATTAATGCCTAGAGCTGATGGTCCTTTTAAGATACTTGAGAAAATAAATGATAATGCATATAAACTTGAGTTACCGCCCGAATTTGGGGTTAGTCCCACATTTAACATTGCAGATTTGAAACCGTTCATGGGAGAAGAAGATGAGCTTGAGTCGAGGACGACTCCACTTCAAGAGGGGGAGGATGATGAGGACATCACTCCTATGCATACGCCCGAGACTCCTCCAGTTGTGATGCAAGGACCCATCACAAGAGCACGAGCATGGCAATTGAATCAACAGGTGAGCTCGTTCCTAAGTGCCCGTGTATATACTTGTGAGGATAGTATGCTACCTAATGATATTATTGATTATATTGTACATAGGAACTTTGGAGAGGATCATGAAGGCCTTGGGAACCAGCAAGGGCCAGGAGGGAGGCAAGGAGGGCGTCCAAGTCAAGTTGGAGTCCCAATTCATCTCGGAGTCGGAGTCCCAATTCATCTCGGAGTCGACTACCTCGGCCACCAGGAGCAGTGTTCACTAAAATCGTAGCCCAGGCCACAAATGGACTCCGATTTCAATGATCCACATATGTATCGAAAGCTAAGGAGATAACCTTTCCAATGGCACCAGTTCCAGGTCAATTGGACTCCTGAGTCGACGGGAATTCGCGTTACAAGTTGGCAGACAGAATCTGTCCCAGGGTGCTGCGTCACCAATTTGGGCCTTTGGCCCATGTATCGTGTTGGAGTCCATCACGGACACGTCTAGGGTTTCTAGGACGTCCCTTAGCCCTTATATTCAGTAGCCGCCGCTAGGGTTTGCTTTGGGTTTTGCTTAGATTAATCTGTCAAAGAACAGTTTCGCCGTATATCGGTTTGTGGAACCCCAACTCGTGAGATTCAATTTATATTTGCAATATTTCAGATTGCTTCTCTCTCGTTCTTGCTTGTGTTCTCAATTCGCATGCAGGGATAAGCCTTCTTGGCGAGGTCAATCGTGTTTGTGCATGGTTGATAACCAACGGAGCCGTGGTGTAGCGATTGCTGGGTTCGGATCGGTTCTGATCGGAAGCCGGATCGTCAACGTCGAGTCTCCACCAATCGACTTACCTCTACCTGTCGGAAGATCGGGCCACCGTGCGCATCACAAAGATCCCGAAAGAAAACCTTGCAGATTAGTCCAAATCCTTGCAGGACAGTCCCTGGTGAAGGTTTATGAAATTGCAAATCAGCCCTAGCTCTCCAAGCCCCTGGTCGTTGCTCTCGAGCAGAGCTCTAGGTTTGTTCGACCAGAGCCTCGCCACCTCGCCTCGCCGCAGGAACTCGCAGCCGACGAAGTCTCCCGCGCAGCCACCACCGCAGCCACGTAGCACCACCTGTGCGCAACCGTGTCGCCACCGTGGAGCCACCGTAGCCGCGCCTGTGCCGTGCTTTCCTCGCGTGCGCTCGTGCTCCAGCAGCAGGAAAGCAACGCCACGTTGCAGCCATGCCGAAGCCGGTGATCTCGTCGCCCTGCTCCAGCCGGATTTGGCGTGTTTCCCCTCGCCTGGCTCAGTCTTTGCCACGTCCCGACGCCGTCTCGAACCCGCCTCCGGTGTCAGCCACCAATCCCGTGTGATAAACTTCAACTCCCGAGAGCTCAGCGCATCGCCTATATAAGCACCCCCCCTTGCCCAGCATTACTTCGCACCACCCCGCAGCTGCATTGCTTCAACCATAGCACCAGAGAGTAGCAGCCAATTCCTCAGCGCCGCCGAGAGCACCTTCTTCTCCGGCGAGCTGCTTTTGAGGCCACCGGTGCCAGCTTCGCCCGAAGCTCCTTTCTTCAATCCAAGACCACCAGTAAGTTCCTCTCGCTCCCCTCTCCGTTTCATAGCATCCAATTGGCCCCCGGCGAACCCTAACGCCGGCGATCGTCGGAAAAGCTCAAATGCCCTGTTTCCTCAATGTTGCCCAATTCGATGCGAATTAATCCTCGTGCCAGTGATGAAAGATGTTCAGTGCAACCCTTTGAGCAAGTCTACGAGTTTGGAATTCAAAATTAAGCTAAGATTGCCGATTTCCCCAATTTGCGCGCCACCAGCAAATCGGCTCACGTTGCCGAGCTTCTCCGGCCATCCCCCGGCCGAATCAACCCCACCAATGGTCCCCTCACCTCACCCTCTCACTCCCTGAGCAAAGAATTGAGCTCAAAGTCTCTGAATTGAAAACGCCCAATCTCTAGTGTCGTCTTCTCCAGCGCCGGTCGCCGAAATTTCTCCCCGGCTGATCTAGCCTCTGAAATTTTGTCCCTTAGATAGACTCCAGTACCCTGAGCAACATTGTCTACTATCTCGACTTCTGAATCAACCTGAATCAAAAGATATTCCAATGCCAAGATTATTGTCCAGTAGTTCAGGCCACCGTGTTTACTCGCCTGATTTGGCCACCCTCCGGCCACTTTCTGCCCTTAAGCCTATTGAGTGTTTTGTTCTTGTTGTCAAGGCCTAACCCCCAGACAAAGTTGTGCATCAATTGGAGCCCTGAGTCAAAAGATATGCCATGCCCTAGTTCCTAGCCATGTCCAGCACTATGTCAGTGCATGTCCACCAGTGGCATTGAGTGATTTATACCTGTTACACTTGAGCAATTGAAATTCCACATTGTCCATTAGATTCCTGGAGTTGTTCTCTACAACTTTCTCTACTGTAGCTTCTCCAGAAAACCTACCTAAGACCAACTTATAGCTATGTCAATCCGTGGACCGAATGTCAGCCTTTCGACATTCAACTCCTTTTAGCCCATCTCTTCTATCAGTACCTAAGTGACTTTGTCCAAATCTCTCCCCTGCATTCATGATATATTTTACGTATCATTTCTCATAAAGACTATGTTCTGTATGCTTATGTAGTGTATGTGTGTATTATCTGTATCCGCCGTGGAACCAGACATTGGAGGAGCGGAAGAAATCTTTCGTAGAATTATCCAAGTAACTAGACCCAACATTGCAAGGCAAGTCTCAAACCCTTGATCATGTCTAGCCTACTATTTTGAAATGAAGTATGTTAACTGTTTTCAAGTATATGCATGCCTTATATTCAAATAAGAGTTATGTTTCAATTAAATGATTAGATATGACCTAAATGATTATAAAGCCCCTTTTGACATCAAATATCCCTGCACCCTTGTTACCCTAGATTATTATGCTTAGGCTATGCTATGCTTAAAGATTATATGATAAATGTTGAATGGTCACATATGAGAAAAGCATGTTCAAAACTCTTTTGTGAAAGAAAATATGATTGGAATCGATAGTGAGGATGGTTTGATAGGATAGTGCTGTGTGCGCACTGGGAATGTGAAAGACTCCTCACTAGAGATTCATAAGGACTAGAACCTTGTGTTGTGCTTCTATGCGGCATGAAAAACGTACCAACCACTTGCCTGTTTATGGGACGGGCGCAACTTAGTAGCTTTCTTTAGTATTAGATTTTCCCTGCAATGGTTGTCGATCCAGTGTCTTGCGAGAACTGGTGGGCCGCAGAAGGCCATGAGTGATGTGAGTTCAGAAAAATCATGAGAGGAAAAGGTGGAAAGAAGGAAGACGCCCTATGCCAGATTAAGTCGTGCGCGACTGTAATCAAGAGAGGCTATGTGTCTTGCGAGAACATAGACCCAGGCTAGGACGTAAGGCAGTGGGGAGGACCCACAACGGTACTTGAGACTTGACTGTCTATTTACCGGGCAGGGAAATAGTTAATGCTAGGACTGTAAACTGTTGTGTCACTTCGGCCTTGTCACATGCGTAAAAGTCGCGTGGAGTTGGCCTGACTTGAAAGCTGAGTAATTGGTGGATTAAGGTGGTACACCATTGCAAAGTTTAAAAAGTATCGGATACTCTGAGCTCCCAGGTCATGGAGTCTGCGCGCTGTGAATTCTATTCGCGTCGATACAGCACAAGTAGCTTTTGGAAGGTTTTTCACAAAATCTGAGTAAAGTGGTGACTCATGAAAGACCGCCACACATAACATTTCTGAAAATCTAGCTTAGGATTTTAAAAGCCCTGCTTTTGAAAACAAAAACCTTTTCTTCGAAATGAGAGTGAAAATCTACTCTATTACTATATATATAAAACCAAGACCCCTTTCCTTGAAAACCCCTCATCTATATATATATCTGCATTCTCATAACGGGACTTGCTGAGCATTGTGGAAAAATATGCTCACCCTTGCCTTTACAAACAAATTCAGAAGAAAAGATTCAAGGATCCCGATTCCTTTAACCTTGAGCACCGAGAAGGAGGAAGGAACCTGTCCAGACGATTTGAGCTTCTAGGAGGGTCATGCGCCAAGTTGAGTTCGATGTGGTAAAGGCCCGAGCCGAACCGCTGCAGAAGGAAATGAAGACCTTTGTTATTGCTTTCGTATTATTGTTTTTGATTCTTGATTTATGAAAAACTCTCTACTTTGTATCAACTTTAATTAATGCCATTCTTGGCTTTATGATAATGTAATACTGGTCCTCGTGACCTTGTACTCATTCTATCTATTTGACTTATTGTTTAAAGTGAATCCTGTTGTCGTGAGCTTGTGATGTACCTTTCTGTGTGCAATCCACCTGGGCGGTTGTCATTGGAATCCTCAAATGAGGGTCCGACACGGCATCACACAACATTTCCCAGTTATAGATCGAACCCTCAGGTTGATTAAACAACTAGGTTCTTGCCGGTCATTCGAGGACTGTGGGCAGGTAGTTGGCCATGACCCGGTCATTGCCGCCTGCTGTCTGAATGGCTGTGATGTAGATTTGGAGGAATTCCGATGGATTCTGAGTCCCATCAAACCTCTCTATGGCCCCTGGTTTAAACTTGTTTGGCCAAACGACTGCACGAAGGCCGAGCGAGAAAGCTTTACAACCAACATAAGGACTGTGAATGGACCTGCGACTCTCGACCTGATCACGGGCGACCTCGCACAAAGGAGAGGTCACTCGTGGTCCCAAGCGAGAGTGGACAGGAATTCGTTCCCTATCATGAGAATCCTCCGCCGTCTGGCTTTGTAATGCTGAGACGGGACGGGCGGTGGACAATTACGTCTACTAGAACCAGAGTTAGAGTGTTCTTGGTTACGGGAACGTGTCGCTGACCAGGAAGAGGCCATTGGGGTCGCCTCAGATGCGACCTCGTCCAACCTCTCCGCCAGGATTATGGTGAAGGCCGGTTTTTGCGCATCCGTGACCGTAGGAGAAAAATTATGCAGGACCTCCATGATAGATCGAAGCCGGCCATGCGTACATCCCCTAGGGGCACTAGGTGTTACCGTCTCTTCGTCTGCCGGAAAACGTTCTGGGGGTAAAGATGGTCTCTGGTCACGCCTACGACCACGTATCGGCGGGAAGAACTCGGAGCAGCATCATAACGAGCCTGCGCATTTTGAAGAGCCTCTGGGGCTGTTCTATGAAGTTCATTCTCTTGTTGCTCACGATCTTGATCTTCCTTTTGTTTGCGTTCCTGTTCTTCCCTAGCAGCCCGTTGATCGGGAGTTTCTTCCGATAAGGCAACGAATTGTCTAGGGAGTGAGGTCACCGAGGGAGAAAACATCTCTGTTTGTTCCGAGTCAGACTCGAAATCAAAAAGACGATGGAGGTTATCAGGGTCAAACCTCCCCAGGCTAATCTCCTGGTCAGCATCGTTCTTACCCTCAACAGGGTCATACGATGGACCGAATTCAACCTCTAACGCATTAAGAACCTCAATAGGCTCTGGTTCTGCATTGCTCGCCTCCTGGTCGATAGACATGACCTGAGTGGTCGAATCGACCTCCGGGATGTCTTCGCATCCAGTTTCCTCCAACGGAACAGGATCACTAGGTGAAGGCATCTGGATGTGGGCATAATCCTTGAGATCGAAGTCATTCTCAGAATCATATGCTACAGACATGGTTCACCAGACCTCCGGATATAAATTAGGACGCGTTGAGAAAGGCCCCACGGTGGGCGCTAGCTGTTGACGATTCGGACTCGGGGTCCTTAGTCGAACTTATGCAGAATTTGTGAGTTGTGAGACCTTTCAGGGTGTCCCTCCGGGAAGGGATGATGAACCAAAGTCAGTTGGAGCACAGAGAGATTTATACAGGTTCGGGCCCTCGATGGTGGGAGTAACAGCCCTACGTCCTGTTGGGATTTCACTATGTGTAGGAAAAAGGATTACAAGGTTGTGGAAAAGATCATCACAGGCGAAGATCTTTTCCGTGTGGTTATGTAAAACACTGCTAAAATAGCCTATGAAAGTTAGTCGATTTGTTCCAATGTCTTCTATTGACGTCTCCTCTCCCCTCGTCTGGTGCATTAGCCCACCATTTTATATTGGCCGAAAGGGCACCAATGCATAACGGCTTCGAACAGTTGCTCGGATACAGTTTTGGTAACTGTACTTAACCTCCACGCAGGGTTAACACGTGCAATTAAGGAATAACTGCACATATTAACCTCCTGACGGTTGTCTCCGCACGTGGAGGAATCTTCGGGATACTTGGGATATACTTGTGGTAGGGTCTAAGCAACCCCTTGTCTCCTGGCCGAGAGTGTTCTGACCGCGCATTGTTTGCAGTCATGTGACCGCGTATTATCTGCGACCTTATGTCTGCGCATCGCATATGGGCTTCTGACCGCGCACGATCTGCGGCCTGATCGCGTAGAGCCTGCGACCATGTGTCCACGCTTCCCAGGACGGCTGAGATCATATCAATGGACATTCACATGGTTCGAATCTGTCTTGAACCAGTCATGCATTTATTCCGAACTAGCTCGGGTAACAATCCTCGTCATCCGGCGTCGGCGAGATTTCAAATTTTGCTTTGTTTTTGCGACCGCACCGTAGAGAGGAGCTCCAGCGAAGTCGCCATCGAGATTTCCACCACTACTATGCTCCATTGGTGTCATAAAAGCCATACATGAAGTCCTTAGTCTAATTTTCCTCACTGTCATCGTCCTTGTCATCAGCTATGATGAACCAGTGAACGCCGTGGTCGAATTTGTTAGTGATATATCCTAGAGAAAATCACAGAAATATATTTATCTTTGTTATGTGTATGTAAATTTGAATAATATATTATTTTTTTGAAAAAATTATCATTTTAGTTCCATCAACAAGTGTGTGACTTGTTCGTGAAACTTTAAATTTATTTGATGATATTATTCTGTAAAGTCTCTAATCCACTATCATTAAATATGACATTATTGATAATGTATTAGCAAATATATTCATTGATAGTCATGTTTTACGAACCATGGATATAAGATATCAAATTAATAATGTGGACATATATTGGAGAATATAATGTTGGATAGACTCATTTTGAGACATTATTTGGATTTGTCATATAAGTGTCATCAGTTTATCTCAAATAATATTTATGATTGATCCTTAGACTTGAGACCGTTATAGTTTGCTACACTGTAGTAGTATATTTTTATACTACCAAATGCTACTTTTAATTGAGTGGTAATAAATGTAATATTCGGGTATGCTATCAGTCATGTGGAGGAATGTGAATGATTAAGATAAAATTTGTATCTTTTATATAATGAGAGAGTAACTCTGGGCTTCTTGATATAGATGAGCTGAGAAGTGCATGGCCATACCGTTTGTGGTTGCGTGTCAACTACACAAAGATCAGCTCAATATGAGATTGAACCAATACGAGGGAAGGATAAGATGAGAAAATTGGCATCGCAAGATGGTGGTTTGCAAGCGTCATTTGGTTCTTCGCTGTGAGATTTGCCTGGGTGATTGGTTTGTTTGTTCTTGTTCCTTCTCTGTTTGCCTCTTTGGTGTTCGTTCTTGGAAGTTTGTTACTGGTTGGTTCTTGGAGTTTGTTTGATTTCATGGCTTTGGCTCATTCTTCTTTGGATTGGCTGAGGGGTCGCCTCTTTTCAAATGATGTGGGATATGTTTCGTGCTCCTGTTACCAATCAGCTTCAATTTGCTCTGGAAGATTTTTATCTAGTGGCCTCCTTTGGTATTCGTAAGTTTCGTCTTTTTGAGGACTCTTTGGGTTTAATCCTTGCTGCTCATTTTGGTGGTGTTGCTAAAGACTTTAGAGTTGTTATTTTAACTGAGTCCAGCTTTAGATTCTCTAAAAGTAGCAAGCAGGTGGGGTTTGCCATCTATAAGATTAATAAAATCATTCATAAGGACTTTGCTATCTTTTTCTCTCTCTGGAACAATGGCAGACCTCACTGGCAAAGAGAACTGAATAAGTGGTTCATTGAGCAAGATAAGGCTTGGCATTTAGTGAGAGAAGAAATTTGTCTTTTCTTTCAAGGAGAGATAATCATTTTGTTGGCAAATCTGTGTTTGATCGTCTCCAAGTCCCTACTTTTGGTTCCTTTCACAATTTGAGTAATCAGAAGATTTCAGTGTTTGATTGTCTTAAGTTTCCCAAGAAGCACCCTTTGAGGTTTTCTTCTTCAATTTTGAATTATTAAAGGGACTTCTTTTGTTTTAATTGCCTTGCTCTGGGATATTTCAAAAGAGATTGTGTATCTTCGGTCCGGTGCTCGAGTTGTTTTAATTGTCATCACATTAATAGCGCTTGTTTTAAGAGGTATTTAGAATTGAAGAGAAAAAGGGTTTTTGTTCCCAAAAATAACTTGGTTAAGAAGGGGGTGCGTCTGTCTCTGCTTTGCCTTCGCGCCCTTTGTTGGTGGGAATAATTTAGATTGGACGGTCAGTTTTAATCCCTCTTTTGGATCTGAGCTTTCTTCTATGGCCAGGATGCTATTGAACAAAGGAAAGAACGTCTCCCATCACTTTGACAGCTTCTTTGAATTCTTCGGTTTTTGTGCTAACCCCTATGTCATTCCAAAGGTCACTCTAGCTGTTTTAGAGTTTAACTCTTCCTCTTCCATCTTCATGCTGGCCTCAATTCTTTCCTCCGCTCTGGTGGTTTCCTCCATTCACAAAATGGCTAATTACTGGGTGAATCCTGCTCCATTTCTTCATGAAGGTTTGGAAGAGATAGTTATTCAAGGAAGACCTTTGCGCACTAGATGCGTCTCCACTAGGAGTGAGACAAATGAAAATTGGGCTATCGTTGATGTGGCACCGGAGCCAGTGGAACCAATGCAAGTGGTTAGAAACTATCTCCTGAATGCTAGAGGTATTCATGCTCATGTTTCTCCCTCAGGTCTTGCTGACGCTTTAGTTCGTCTTCATTTTCCTTTGCAAAGAGACATTCTCATGAATGAAGGACTTCATGTGGAGGCTGATTTTATGTTGTTTTTTAATCGTCATGATAATGGTTTCAATTTAAGGAGGGTTGGATTTATGATGAGGAACGGGGTCCCGATCTTCCGATAGGTAGGGGATAGTTCGATTGGTGGAGACATGACGTTGACGATCCGACTTTCGACCAGAACCGATGTAGGCCTGCAATCGTTACACCACTGCTCCGTTCGTTATTAACCGTACTGAGGCGTGGTTGACCTAGCCAAGAAGGCCTGTTCCTGCAAGCGAATCAAAGAACACGTGCAAGAACACAAAAGAAGCAATGTCGAATTGCAAGTATGTATTAAGATCACGAAGTGTTGGGGTTCCACAAACCGAAAGACGGCGAACTGCGACAGCAGAAAAATTCTAAGCAAAACCCAAATCTAACAATGACGGCTACGAGGTTTTAATATGCGAGAGGGGTGGCGTCTAGGGTTTGGGGCGCACCGCCCACACGGGATACACGGCCGAGGCCCAATAGACAGGTGACGCAGCACTGCATGGCCCAATAGAATCTGGTCTCCACTTGTTTCGACGATTGTGATTGACTCAGAAGGATTTTGGATGTGGGACCAGATCCGTTGGAAAGGTCTCGTCGAGGGCTTCTCTGTAATGTACTTGAATGCCCCAAACGGAGTTCGTATGCATCTGCTATGCCCATTTGAAGACAGGCTGCTCCGCCATGCCCGACCCGGACTCCAGCTCGCGGTAGACTTGATTCCCGACCTGTCTTGGCGCAAAGTGACACCCTCGCTGATCAACACCATGATTCCTGAGCACAAGTACAATATTATTAGGTAGTAACTCGCTCTTGTCAATATTCTCTCGTGTACTAAGAAACGAGCTCACCTGGTGATTTAGTTGACGTGCACGTGCCCTTGTTATTGGTCCTTGCACAACGGGTGTTGGAAGAATGGACGCATCGTTAGGGGTGATGTCCTCATCAATTTAGCCAGGAGGTTTGCTTGCTTCTTTTAAACTTCCCATTAGACTTCTGGTCGATTTCTACCCTGAGCAAGGCTGTGTCCTCTTTTGGTCTCCAGCAGGAATGGGATACTCACTATCAACGGACGGGTGATAGGTCGCATGCTATGGTGAAATGCTTAGTTACTGCTCTTTCTGACATCCCTCGTTACTTGGTGATCACTGAACCCATTGAAACTCTGGGGCATAGATGGACGGTGCAAGTAGTCATTTGCTTTTCTAGGCCTACCAATGCTCTAGAAGGAGATGAGGATGATCCTGAGGATCCTCAAACCCCTCAAGATGATGATATTAACTTCAATGAAGATGTAGACTTGGAAGATCCTACTAATCAAGATGAAGCTCCTGAAGACATGGGGGGAGGGGCTGATCCGATTTGGGATGCTCTCATTCCCCAATGTCTTGAAGCTTGGGATCCTTGGGACTAGATGGAAGATTATTCATCTTCATGTAATCTGTTACAAGGTTTTGGGAGTTTTGCTGAAAACTGTGAATTACTGAAATGTTGGAAAATTCCTTTCTTAGGGTCTTGTATCAGATCTCTCAACTCTGTCTTATGCTTGAGAACTTCATGGAGTTTGCTTAATCCTGCTGCGACAAGGATCTCATCCCCTCAGGGGTTCCATTTGAAGCTTAAGAAGAGTGTCTCTTCTTCACATTCGGTCAAAGTTAAGGGTAGGACTCCTTTGGGTGTTTTAGGTCATCGCATAAGCCCTAAACTGGCGGCAAAGTTTAATGGTTTCAAACCAGGAACCTCTGCTTTTGTTGCGCTTGACCTTTCCATTGATATGCTCCAAGCCTTTGGCTCATTCTGCGGGATACCTTCGGAGTTGATCTTGAAGGAGAAGCTACAAGCTCCTTTTATCCAAAATATCGATGACTAAGTGGATTGTTTTGCTTGTCTTAGAAAGTTGCAAGTTATTTTGTCAGACCTTTAGTTGGTCATGCTGGATGGTCCGTAATGTTGTTTTTCCAAAACTTTATCTACTGGATATTAGTTGCTTGTTTAAACATGGCTTTGCCATGTGTTTCAGTTATCTGGAGGTTATCGTGATTTATTAATGTATGCTTTTAAGAAATTTAGCATCCTTGTTTGGAATATTAGAGGTCTTAATGCTTCAGAAAAACAAATGGTGGTGAGATCAAAATAAATGAGGATAATTGTTCTATTCTATGTCTTCAAGAGACTAAAATGGAAATGATTAATTCCTCTCTGATTAAAAACATCTGTCCGGAAGATTGAAATGAGTTTGATTTTATTCCCTCCAGGGGTAATTCTGGTGGTATTCTAACTGCTTGGAATTGTAATATGTTTCAGCAGGTGGATGCTGTTCATTCTGAGTTCTGTCTCACTGTATTACTTAAGAATAAACTCTCTGGAGCCCATTGGTTAATCTCTAATGTCTATGGCCCTTGCTGCCCTAAAAAAAAGCTGACTTTATTAGCTGGTTTCGTGATATCTCTGTTCCTTCACATATGCTCTGGTTAATTATGGGAGATTTCAACCTCATGAGATATCCTTCTAACAAGAATAAAGGATTGTTTAATTAAGGAGAAGCTGATTGTTTTAATGTGGCCATCAATCATCTTCTTCTTGAGGAATTGCCATTATATGGATCCAAGTTTTCCTGGTCTAATATGAAGGCTCATCCGACATTGGAAAGATTTGACTAGTTTTTTGCAAACGAAGGATGGATTAAGGATTATCCTCACACTATGGTTAAATCTTCTTCAAGGATCATTTCGGATCATTCTCCGTGTATCATCATTATTTCTACTTCTCTTCCTATTTTGAAGATCTTTCGATTTGAAAACTTCTGGATTTATAGACCTGGTTTTATAAATTTGGTGGAAAATACTTGGAATTCTTGTCCTTTTGATCCGAATGTTACCAGAAGAATTAATAATAAGTTCAAGTTTCTCAGAACGGCTCTTATGTTTTGGAATAAGAGTTTCAAGATCTCACAGTCTCAAATAGATTATTGTCAAAGTGTTATTACTCTTCTGGATGGTATTGAGGAACAGAGAAACTTATTTATGCCATAATTTCACTTCAGATGCATTCTAAAGAGACATTATTGCAATTTACTCAAGATCAGGAATGATTATTGGAAGCAAAGAGGTCGTCTTAGATGGGAAAAACTAGGTGATGAAAATTCTAAATTTTGCCATTCTGTTGCCTCAAATAACTTCAGAAGAAATTATATTGTTTCTTTAAAAAATGATTGCAATGAGGATCTCTTCTCCCATTCTGATATTGCAAATCATTTATGGATTTCATACAAGAACAGATTTAGCTCTTCGGACTTCTCTGGAATGTTGTTCAATCTTAGTGAGGTTCTTCCTTCTTTTGTTGAGGAACTTTCTGGTCTAGATTTAGCTTTTAGCTCAATGGAGATTGAGTCGGTGGTTTTCAGACTTCCAACTAATAAGAGTCCTGGTCTGGATTGTTTTAACGGCAACTTCTTTCGTGCTTGCTGGCCAATTTAAAGAAGGGATTTCTATGATCTTTTTCATTGCTTCTTTGAAGGTCATGTTGAACTGGACAAACTGAATGCTTTTTTTGGCACTCTTATTCCAAAGAAACAGGGTGCTCAAAAAGTTTATGATTTTAGGCCAAAATCATTACTTAATAGTGCTTTGAAAATTATCACAAAACTCCTTGCTAATCGTCTTCAATCGGTGATCTCGTCAATAATTCACCGCAATCAATATGAATTTATAAAATCCAGATCCATTCAAGATTGTGTTGCCTGGACTTATGAATATATTCATCTTTGTAAGTCCTCTCAAAGGAACACAGTGTTGCTGAAATTGGATTTTGAAAAAGCTTTTGATCTTATTGAGCATGGAGCTATTTTGGAGGTTCTTAAGGCTAAAGGCTTTGGAAACAATTGGCTAAAATGGATTCCAATGATTCTTAACTCTGGTTCCTCCAAAGTTTTACTGAATGGTATTCCAGGAAAGTAGATCATTTGTAAAAGGGGAGTGAGACAAGATGATCCTTTATCTCCTTTATTATTTGTTCTAGTTGTTGATCTTCTTCAATCTATATTGAACCAAGCTAAGAACATGGGTCTGATCAGTCTTCCTATCTCGGTGGTCGATAATGATGATTACCCCATTATTCAGTATGTTGATGATACTTTGATCATTACCAAAGCGGATGCTAAAGAAATTTTCTTTTTGAAAGCTCTCCTGAATAACTTTGCCAGTTCTATAGGTTTAAGAGTTAACTTTCTTAAATCCTTTTTGATCCCAATTAATTGCACAGAGGATTTAGCTTTGAATCTTGCTGGTATTCTTGGATGTACTGTGGGCTCTTTTCCTTTCTCCTATCTAGTGCTCCCTCTAGGCATTTCCAAACCTAAGGTTGAAAGTTTTGAGATGATAATTGAACGGATTGAAAAGAGGTTAACGGGTTGGCAATTCTCTTTCCTTTCTTTTGGTGGAAGGTTAACCCTTATCAATTCGGTGTTATCTTCCCTGCCTATGTTTTTAATGTCGACTCTGAAGATTCCCTCCTCTGTTATAAGCAGAATTGACAAGATAAGGAGAGCCTTCCTTTGTAAGGGTCACTCAAATTGTTTGGGAGGACAATGTCTGGTGGCTTGGAAGGAAGTCTGTTCAAATTTGGCGTTGCTCTTAAAGTTCTTGTTCAAATTTTTCAATAAAAAACCTGTTCCTTGGGTTCAGCTTCTTTGGAAGTCCTATTACAGTCCTATTACCTGTTCCCTGGTTGGTTCCTTTTGGTGGAAAGATTTATTACGATTGTTAGTCATTTTCAAAGGACTTCTTATTTGCATAATTGGGAAGGGAGATACTTGTGATTTTTGGAAGGATCTCTGGAATTCAGAATTGTTTGCTCACAAATGGGCGGAATTGTTCTCCTTCTCAGCTAGAAGTTTCAAAGTTCATCAATTGGGGAGTTTGGATTTTGGTAATAATTTTTTTCATTTCCCTCTTTCAGAAAGAGCATTCTTTTAGTATCAACAACTGCTTTCAATGCAACTGGATCACCTGGGTGATTCTTCCACTGATGACTGTTGGCATATGATCGCTAGTAACTCACTATCTTTTCAAACAAATTTTGTTTATAAGAGACTGATGGGAAACTGTCATATTCATCCAATTATCAAAGGTGGTTGGAAAAGTAGTTGTATGATTAAACTCAAAGTCTTCTTTTGGATTTTACTCTGGAATCGGTTAAACACTAGAGAAAGGCTTGCAATAAAAAATTTTCAGATCCCTTCTCTGGATTGTGAACTCTGTGTTGGAGGGAACTTGGAAACTCAAACTCATTTGTTCTTTGAATGTTACTTTGCTAAACAATGCTGGAGTTTAATTGGATTGAGCTGGTCCCTTAATCCTTCCTGGATAGATGATATTTGGAATTCTAAATCTGTCAATGCAATTATGAAGGACTTCTACATGCAGGTGATCATTGTTACTTTATGGAATATTTGGAAATGTCGTAACATGCAAATCTTCAAAGAAGTATTTCCTTCCCTTGTGTATTGGGAAAAGCCTTCATTCTGGACATGAAGCTGGTAGCTGAAAGAACTAATCAAAGGACTCACTTTCAAATTACTAGTTGGACTGATCATTTGTCATCTTCTTTTTGCAGTTATGTCTTTTTGTAATTTGCTACCTCTTATTATTTTAATATATTATTAGCAGTAGGCTCCTTGCCTACTGCATTTCGTCAAAAAAAAAATTCCTGTCGTCGGTGAACATCCACCGTTGATGTCGTCGCGGTTGAGGTCAATGGGGCCCCTTGGCGCCATGACCTCGAGCCTGACCCAAATCGCCGCCTAACTCGCCAATGGCGAGACCCTCACCATCCACTATCCACAACGTGATCCGAATGCTACCCAGTGCTAGCCGTTGAGATTCAGAGAGTCAGTTGACCACTTTTAGGGTTCTAAATAAATTTTTGTTCGTGTCATTTTGTTTATTATGCAAATTAGAATCTAACTATATGGTTATTACCTTGTGTGAATCATCTGTTAGTCCAGAAATTCCAAAAATGTTGAAATCCCTATTTAATTCTTATATTACAGACATGGCCATGCAATAGGAATTGGATGACAAGAGGAATGGAGCAATAGCAGTGACAAGCTCTTGCGACTAGCCGTTTGGGGGCTCTTTAGGCACCGGCTAGTGCCGGTTTTTGGCGGTGGAGGATCTCTTTTGCTTCCTCTCCTAGTCTCTGGTGGCACATTTGAGGATGGTGGGAGGTTGATCTTGGTTTTGCTAGTTGGAATTTCTGGTAGCTTGTTTCTGAGTCTTCTTTCGAGATGTTCCTTGAGGAAATGCTGTCGTTTGAGGTTTGTTCTTCTTGGTCGTTCTTGACTTGGTGGTGGTTGATTTGAGGTTGGTGGTGATCGTTTCGTCATTTAGATCTGGTCGTCCTTTTTCTGATTTTTCATGGAGTCTCTTCCTTTGTTCTTGGATCTCCTTGTTCTAGGACTTATCTGTTTATCATGTTTGATCCTATTAAGTTGGATAGGAGTATCGGATTTTCTTTTGAGAAAGAGGTTTGGCTTTCTCTTCGTTCTAGAGTTACCTTCGATAAATCTAGAGATTCCAAGGAGTTTTTCCTTACACTTTTCATCAGTCGATCAGCCTTTAGACCTTTTGAGAAGGTGATTGGAGAAATTTTAGCTGCACACTTTGGGAGTTTTGCTAAGTCTTTTAATGTTCTTCAATTGTTGGATTTTGGATTTCATTTCTCAGTGGCTAATAAAAAAGTGGGTTTCAGAATTCTGAATTCTAAGAACATCATCTGTCGACGATTCGGACTCGGAGTTCTTAGCCGAACTTATGCAAAATTTGTAAAAGTGAGACCTTTTAAGATGACCCTCCGGGAAGGTATGTAGAACGATGGAGAACAGGAGCACAGAGAGGTTTATGCAGGTTCAGGCCCTCGATGGTGGGAGTAATAGCCCTACGTCCTGTTAGGATTTCACTATAGGTGATAAAAGTTTACAAACTAACGGGAAGAAACTTTCACAGGCGAAGGTTTTTCCTATGTAAGTGTTCAAAAAGAAGTCTTAGGAGACTTGCGAATGTTGTCTAATCTAAGCCGTAGACTTGGCTGTTTTTAGTGGTTGAGATGCGTTGTATCTCACTTGTGTCAGAAGTCTTGTTCTTCCAAATGGATCGGATCCTCCCCTTTGATGTACTTCGCCACCCTTTTATACTGGTCGAAAGGGTGCCAGGTCGCAACTGCATCAAACAGTTGTTTGGACGGTTGGATGCGGTTTATTGAACCGCTCTTAACTTCCAGGTAGGTTAAGCACGTGTTATTCATGAATAACTGCATGTATCAACCTCCTGGCGGTTAGTCTTCTACGTGGAGGAATCTTCGGAATATTTGGAATATTCCCACTATAGGGATAACCGGACAGATAAATTCCAAGTACCTTGGTTGAGAATGTTCTGACCGCGGGATGTTGGCTGACCGCACAACATCTCCAATATTCTGTTCGCGTATAGCATACGAACTTCTGACCGCGCAAAGCCTGCGGTCTGATCGCACGAGGCCTGCGACCTGATCGCGCAAAGCCTGCGACCTGATCGCGCAAAGCCTGCGACCTTAGGCTGATGCTTCTCAGAATGACTTGAGTTCACACCGCCGGGCACGTGTCTGACTCGAATCTGTCTTGAACCAACAATGCATTTATTTGAACTGACCCGGGTGTCAATCCTCGTCATCATCCATGATCAATTTTCTCTTTCATTTTTCTTGTGGAGAGATGGTGGACCTAACTGGCAATTGGAATTTGCTAAGTGGTCATTTGAACAAAGTAAAGAATGGACTTTAATCAGTAGAAGATCATCTTATCATCTTTCTTCTCAGAAAGGAAAAAAAAATTTAGTTTGCTAATAAGGTTTGGTTGAATAGCAGGGGTAGGGCGTTTTTGGCTAAGTCTTCATTTGCTTTTCGACCACCTGGTCATCAGTCCAGTGGCCAGGTGTTTTTGACCAAGGATTCTATTCTCAATTGCGGAAAGCCTTTTAGACTAGTTGGTCGTCCTACCGCCATGTATGAGTTGGTTTGTTTTAAGTGTTTAGCTCCTTAGTATTTTAGAAAAGATTGTTTATCTTCAGTGAGATGTACAGGTTGTTTCAATTGTGGTCATATTCATAAATTTTGTTTTAAACTCAAACAGAATAATCATTTTTTGTTTCAAAGGGTGCGTTCTATAAGGCTCAATTTTCTAAGCAACCAGTTGGTATTCATGCTTCGAAACCGATTAGTGGAGAGCTTAATGATTTTGCTTTTGGGTTTTTGTAACGTTCAATTGGTAAACGAGCGGTGGGAAGTGATGATTTGATTGTCAGTGATGGTTTTTCTGATTTTTTCAAAAAATTGGCTAGTAGCAGAGGCGTTTCATCTTCCTCGTTGTCTCTCTCTCCTCCTCTTCCAGTTAAGAATACTGCACTGGGGGGCAACTCTGTAGCTGATATTTCTTCTTGTTGTGTTTTGTCTTCCTCCTCTCTTTCTATGGCAAACATTTGGGTTGATCCTATCCCATTTCTTAGAAATGGTTTAGACGAAATTGTTGGGCTAGATAGACCACTTATAACGAGGTGCATTGCCTCTAGACCGGAATCTAATGAAGCCATGGCAGTGGCCTCTCTTGCTCCTGCTGCTAATCATCCTTGACAAGTGGTTGCTAATTATTTTCAGAATGAAAGAGGAATGCAAGTCCATGTTTCGTCGTCGGCTCTTGGGCTGGCGTTTGCCATGGTACATTTTGCTTCCACCTTGGAAAGAGATAGCATGATAGAGGAGGGTTTGCATGTTACAGAGGACTTCCTCCTTTTACTTTCTAAGCATAATGAGGGTTTGAGGAAGAAGAGTTTTAATCAGATTGTTTGGCTCATGCTTCTCAACTTCCCTTTGGATTTTTGGTCAGCCCACAATCTCGCTAAAGCGGTGTCTTCTTTTGGACAATGGAAGGAGTGGGATAAAGGTTACCGATTGGATGGGGATCGGTCTCATGTTATAGTTAAATGTCTTGTTACTGATCTAGTTGACATCCCTCGCTTCTGGTTATCACTGAGCCAGACGAGAATTTAGGCCTCAGTTGGACTGTCCAAGTCATTTGTTTTGTGTGCCATACTGAAGCTTTGAATGGAGATGAAGACAACCTAGAGGATTTTCATCCTAGGAATAATAATGTTAATGAGCCTCATGATGACAATGTTGATTAGAATGAGGGTGATAATGATGATGGTAATGATGAAGAGGACAATCCCAATCAAGGCTTTGATGAAGAGGTTGGTTATCCTCTCTGGGATGCTTAGTTCAGCATAATCATGTTGATCATGTCTGGCCATAGGGGGATGTGAAATTGCAAGAATCTATTGGTTCGTTGTGATGCGACAGCGGCCCAATCTTCTGATAGGTTCTACTTTGCGGAATGGAGATGTTCGTATTTTAAGGCTTCCAATCAGCGGGGATTGAGTCCTTGCAATTGCTACATCCATGCACCTGTCGTTATCAACCGTGCTAGGCCCAGATGACCTTACCATGAGGGTTAATATCTGCATGCAGTAGAAGAAATGAGCAAGAACAAGATGCAAAGAAATCTGAATTTCAGAATGACAAATTCAGGTTATCTTTCATCAAACGAGGTCCAGGGACACTACTCCGATGAACACTTGTCTCTTACACAACGGGGGAACAACGTAGCGAATAACCTAAGGAAGAACTTGAGGTGTTTAGCCATATAAAGGAGAGAGGGGTGGCGGCTAGGGTTGGCTCACAACCCTAGGCAGGGTAAATGGGCCGTGGCCCAACAAAAGAGGTGACGCAGCACCTAAGAGTCTAGGTTCTGTATGTCAATTTGTTTTGATGATTGCGGCCGATTCAGAAGGAATCTAAATGTGGGGCTGGATCCGTTGGAAAGGTCTCAGAATAAGCTTTCCATCAAGTACTCATACACCTCAATCGGACTCCAGACGAAAGAATTACGGCCACTGGAAGCCGGTATTGTCAGGCTGTCTCCTAACTGACTTCTGGGCTCGCGTGGGCTTGTACTCTGAATTGTGTGTTGGGCCTGGTAGTAGTGATGTGCTCTGTAGATGAGGTGGTGCCAAGAGGATGAGGTGGTAACCAATTGGTGGTGGCACCATTCTGAAAGTACGTATTCATGTAAAGAAGTTGGGGGTGCCATCTTGGGCTTAACAACCAACATGCAATGGGTGCCATGACTTGAAGTGTCTTCTCCAATGTTCCTAAGTAACATAACGTCACAAGAATTTAGTAGTATCCCATCCTTAATAATATAATTATGAACAGCGAGGAATGAGCTCACTCCAAGATTTAATTGATGTGCACGAGCTCGTGTTATTGGACCTTCTATTGTTGAAACATGAGGGTCAGTAGGTGTAGTGCGTGTATCTGAGGAAGTGATGTCCTCATCATCCTCCCCCTCTACAATTAGTGTCGTCCTCGACGCTAGCTCATCTTCTTCTCCCAAGTAAGGTGTGGTGGTGGAGTGGATGGATCGATTGTAGGAGAATTTTAGCACAGCCCGTAGCATAGATGACAACATGCGGTGGACGACCTGCGTCTGTCCGTCGGTTTGGGGATGACAGATAGTAGAGAACAGCAGTTTCGGTCCCAATTTATTCCATAAGCTGCTCCAAAAATGACTCGAGAATGTCGCATCATGATCTGAAACGATGGTGTTGGGCACGCCATGTAAACGAACAATCGCCCCTCGGTCCAATAAATCATGGACTTGGCGCTGAATTTCCTTAGTCTCTTTGGGGTTGGTTCGGGAAGGCTCACAATTTGGCAAAGTCGCTCCCGGGATCAAGTCGATTTGATGCTCAATACCTCAAATAGGTGGCAGCCCCAGGGGAATCTCATCCGGAAATACATCTTCATACTCCTGCAAAAGGTTAGTGACCACAGGAGGCAAAGAGTTAGGAAATTTATCAAGGGAAAAATATAGCCTTTTTGCAAATCAAAGCATAGCAAACCGAAGGAGACACCTCAAACTCAAGTAAATCAGATTTCGTAGCAAGCATATTAGCACCTTTCAATTTAATTCTTGCCTTCTTAACACCATGTTCTATGCTATTCTTTTTAGGTAGGAAAACCTCTTTAGCTACAATATGATGTTCAGTTTTAGTATCCTTCTCCTTACGTTCTTTTTCAGCTCTATCTAATTCATCTTTCAAAATTTCAGCAGGGGTCATTGGAATTAATTCAACGGTTCTACCCTTATGTGTAAAAGTGTATTTATTGCTTCTACCAGGGTGTCAAGCATCAGTATCATATTGCCAAGTTCTACCTAAAAGTAAGGAAGAAGCTTGCATAGGCATTATATCAAAATCTGCATGATCATGGTAGGTACCAATCGAAAAATGCACTCTCACAATTTTATTGACCTTCAACTTACCGCAAGCATTGAACCATTGAATGTAATATGGCCGCGGCTGCTGCTGCGGGGTCAAACCAAGCTTCTCGACCAACTCAGTGCTAGGAAGGTTGCTACAACTCCCTCCATTGATGATGACACGACAAGATCTTTCCTTCACAACGAACTTCGATTGGAACAGGGTGTGGAGCTGATTTTGCTCCACTCTTTCCATTTGAGCACTAAGTACTCGCTGCACTACAATGCTCATATACCTCTCGATAGCTTCAGCTCCAAATCTGTCCACTCCATCGTCATCGCTACCGTTGTCTTGTGCAATGAGGGCTTGCTGATTTGGAAAATCCTTCATGATATGGCCCCATCCCTAGCAACGGTAGCACTGTGTGCCACGAGTCCTGCCCGTGGAAGCCACCGATGAAGTGCTCTTCGCCGGTGCTTGCACCATCGCTGATTTGCTCGCTGTGGTAGCACGTGATGGTGGTGGAGAATCAGCAGGACGTGCATGGAAAGTAGACGAAGTAGATTGACCAGCAGAGGTGCGGGTGGTGCCTTGGGGGTAGGTGTGGACCGAGCTGAAGTAGATCCTCCAAAAATACCTCCCCGTGATTGAGCTTGTTGTCCCTGTACTTCCCTTTCAGCTTTGCATGCAAGATGAAACAAACGAGTGATATTATGATAATCCCGTTACTCTAATATGTCCCGGATTTCGTGGTTTAAACCCCCAAAAAATCTAGACATTTTTGCATGCTCTTCCTCTTGCACTTTACAACGCAACATACCAATTTGTAACTCCTAATAATACTCTTCTACAGACTTATTACCTTAGTTCAAGAATTGCAAGTTATTCAGTAAATCTCTAGCATAATATGAGTGTACAAATCTAGCTTGCATTAATTCTTTCAAAGAATTCCAAGTAGTAGGGACATTATCCGTTTGTTTAATTTCATGCCACCAATATGATGCAAAGTTAGTAAATTCACTAGTGCCAAGTCTAATTCTATGTTCTTCCAGAACTTCAAAACATGAGAATTTTTGATCCGCGGTTAACTCCCATTCTAAATATTCATCTGGATTATAACGACCCGCAAAAGATGGCATGGTAAATTTAACTTTAGAAAATGTGTCATTAAAATTACCAAGATGCCGATTAACATTACCATTGTTACTTCTCATACCATGACGATTGCGGTGAAGATGATGGTGTAGCCGTATCTCCCGTTCAGTAGAACGATCATCCAGAATGCCGACACTCCCTTCACCTTTATCATTCTCTATGTCGCCGGTGAGGATGCCTCTTCATCTCCATGGGCAGCAAGGTTTCCCATCCTTCGATGGGCCGTAGGTGGAGGTGGCTGCCTCTCCAAGTGCTCCATTCTTGAGACGAGGTTGGCGATGCTCCGATCGATCTGCTCCATCCTATGCTCATTGTCTTGAGCAAGCTTGGTGAGGTTTACGTCGATGCCTCTCAACGCGCTTTGATAATCCTCCATGTACTTCATGAGCTCAATTCTTGTAACACAATCATCTCCATCCAGAACTCCAGTCTCTGATCCTGTCATTGTCAGTAGAAGACAAGAGAAAATACAGTGTATATATTCTTCCTATCAACTACTAGGTGGTGGACAAAGAGTAAAATTCACTCTTGCTCAAGCTTCTTACCAAGCTCTTGCAAGTTTCTTACCAACTGCGACAGGCGAGGCAATTTGGTAGACAAGTTCGTGACAACTTGTGGCAGTGGTGGAGCAAGCGATTGCAAAGTAAATCTATACCTAAATTGGAAGAACGTGGAGCTCGAAAGGCTATGCATGAGTAGCAACGATTAAACAATCAATTAATCTCAGAATTGCATAGAATTGAATTTTTGTTCATATCTAGCACTTACCCTAAGTTGCTGATGAACCAAGGGTGGGTAATAGTCTAAGGCAAGTGTATAGCAATGGATACAAGTGGTAGACACGAGATAACTCAATGATATGCAATTTGGAACCTGAAAGCACAAAGAGGAGACCTAATTTGGAAACTGCTGATTTATGTCCATGTTACACCAAGTCGGTATTTTGACCGTACCTTTTTTCAGGTGCTTCTTTTGCAATGATTGTTTTTCACTATTTCCTGACGGCTTTTTCTACAAACTTTTATTTGGGCCCAATTTCTGAAAACTAACAGAAAAATTAGCACAAAAATCACAAGTGTGCACTATTTCAGATTTCTGAATAGAAACTAGGTCATAGTCCCGACCACATAACCTTTTTCTTCCTTGATGGATCGATGTCAAAATTTACAGGATGATAGGAAATTGAGTTATGAATCTACTGGTTTTTGTTTCACTCAAAAAGGATCAAGGAATCAAAGGTTATGGCACTTTTGGTGGCGGCTGCAGCAAAGGGATTTTTCTGGCGGAGATTGGAAATTAGGGTTTGGGTTGTTGGTGTGGGGTTTTTTTTTTTAAAGAATCACAGCTATGACCAGCAACTAGACAATGCTAAAACGGACGCAAACTCAATTTAACAAACCAAAATTAATAGATTGAAAGGCACAAACGGGTTTGGACCGGGGAAAAACAAATATTTTTGTGAACCTTGTTTTTTTTTTTTTGGACTCTAGGTGATGGAAAACAACAACAAAACAAAGGGAAAAAGTGGTGATACCTAATGGGCAACATGGCTCTGATACCAATTGATGCGATAGTGGCCCGATCTTCCGATAGGTTCTATTTTGCGGAACGGAGACGTTCGCGTTTTGAAGCTTCCAATCAGCGGGGATTGAGTCCTTACAATCGCTACACCCACGCACCTGTCGTTATCAATAATGCTCACTCCCGGATGACCTTACCATGAGGGTTAATTCCTGCACGCAGTAGAAGAAATGAGTAAGGACAAGATGCAAAGCAATCTGAATTTCAGATTGACAAATTGAGGTTATCTTTCATGAAACCAGGTCCAGGGATAGTACTCCGTTGAACAATTGTCTATCACACAATGGGGGAACAACGTAGAAAATGACCTAAAGAAGAACTTGAGGTGTTCAGCCATATAAAGGACAGAGGGGTGGCGGCTAGGGTTGGCTCACAACCCTAGGCAGGGTTCATGGGCCGTGGCTCAACAAAAGATGTGACGCAGCACCTAAGAGTCCAGGTTCTGTATGTCAACCTTTTTTTTATGATTACGACCGATTCAGCAAGAATCTGAATGTGGGGCCAGATCCGTTGGAAAGGTCTCGGAATAAGCTTTTCATCAAGTACTTATACACCTCAATCGGACTCTGGATGAAAGAATTACGGCCACTGGAAGCCGGTATTGTCAGGCTGTCTCCGAACTGACTTCTGGGCTTGGTGGGCTTGTACTCTGAATTGTGTGTTTGGGCTGGTGGTAGTGGTCTGCTGCTGTAGATGAGGTGGCGCCAAGAGGATGAGGTGGTAACCAACTGCTGGTGGTGCCATTTTGAAAGTATGTCTTCATGTAAAGAAGTTGGGGGTGCCATCTTGAGCTGAACAGTCAACATGCAATAGGTGCCATGAGTTGAAGTGCCTTCTGCAATGTTCCTAAGTAATAGAACATCCCAAGAATTCAGTAGCATCCCATCCTTAATAATATAATTATGAACAGCGAGGAATGAGCTCACCCCAAGATTTAATTGACGTGCACAAGCTCGTGTTATTGGACCTTCGATTGTTGAAACATGAGGATTAGTAGGTGTAGTACGTGTATCCGAGGAAGTGATGTCCTCATCACGCTATCCTCTGATTCTTCTAGATCCTCAGGAAGTGTTCTGTACAGCCCTCTTGTTGAAGAAAAAGTTACACTCTCTTATTTGTCTTTTGAGAAGTGGTTGTTTGTTTCAACTTCCTTGTCTTCTTGGACTTTCAATCAAAGGATTTTAAGTTCTTCTTTATGCTTGAGGGTTTCTTGGATGCTTTTTAATCTGGATGCTTCTAGAAATGTGGTCAGTAATCATTCTTGGAGGTTGGCTGTGAAGAAGAAGAAATGTTTTTTTCAGCACTTGAAGACTTCTAAGCATATTTTGAAGAAGTCGACTCCTATTTCTTCAGTGTCTCTTAGAAGAAGCCCGAGATTGGCGGCCAAATTCCATTATTTTGAGCCTTCGGTGGTGCCTTCTCTTCCTCTGGAAGTGATTCAAGTCCTTGGTGTCAATTGTGGGTTGTCAGTTGAGTTGTTATCAACTGGTCACTTGCAAGATCCTATAATAGAAGAGCTTGATGATTGATCCTTTTTTGATGATAGTGGCTCTTGTTAGTTTTGGTCTTCTTTGCTGGATATAAGGTGGTTGTGGATGTCTTTTTTGGCCTTGCTTGGTCTTTTCTAGAGCCTGGTGCTAGTCGGGGGTGTCATTTTGTTTAGTGTTTGGTGGTCGTGGGTGGATCTTTTTGCTCTATTTTACTTTAATGTTATCGGGTTGACTCTGGTCATATTCGCGCTTGTCTATTGCATTGTATGTAATAGAATTTATAAGGTTTACTATCTTCCTTATGGTTAATAGCAAAACCTTTTCTGTCCTTAATTGGAATATCAGAGGTTTAAATTCTTTTGCTAAGAAACGAGCAGTGTATAATAAAGAAAAAGAAGCTAGGAGTTGCATTATTTGCCTTCAAGAAACTAAAATGGAAGTAGTTGACTTGTTTTTAGTTAAAAGTTGGTACCTCAAGAATTTCATGGACTTTGCTTTCCTTCCTTCTGTTGGTGCTTCGGGAGGTATTTTAATGATGTGGAATTCTAAATTATTTCAAGGAAAAGGTGTTTTCAAAAACAGGTTCTCTTTGACTATGGAATTGTATCGCAAGTTGTATGGATTAACTTGGGCGATTACAAATATTTATTCTCCTTGTTCTCCTCATGGTAAACTTGAATTTATACATTGGTTTAGCGGTATTTCAATGCCAGATCATTTTAATTGGTTAGTCATGGGGGATTTTAATCTTGTAAGATCAGTCTCGGACAGAAGTAGAGGTCGGACTAATATGGTAGAGATGGATGGGTTTAACTCTGCCATTAATAATCTGCAACTTGAAGAGATACCATTTAAAGGGAGAAGATTTACTTGGTCTAATATGAAGGTTAATCCTTTGTTGGAAAAACTGGATTGGTTTTTTGTTAATGGTGCCTACATTGAGGCCTTTCCCAATTCTTTTGTTTCTGTTCTTAGTAAAAATACTTCGGATCATGCACCTTGTGTCTTGAATATTAATTCCAAGTTACCCATGGGCCATATTTTTAGATTTGAGAATCATTGGGTGAACTGGGCAGGCTTTAAAGAAACTATCTCTTCGGTTGGAATTCAATTTCTTGTTGGGATAATATTGCAAAATCAATTGTCACTAAATTCAAATTGCTTCGCAAGGCTTTAAAGATTTGGTGTAACAAATCTTATCAATTGAAAGTTTGGATTGACAATTCCAATTTGATACTAGCTTTATTAGATGGTTTGGAGGAAAAAAGAATCCTAAGTATCTTGGAATTCAAATTTAGGATCATTCTAAAATCTCATTTGAAGCATCTTTTGAAAGCTAATAATGAGTACTGGAAGCAAAGAGGTAAATTTAGATGGGCTAAATTTGGTGATGAGAATACCAAATTTTTTCATGTTGTGGCTTCAAAAAATTTCATATATATTCAAAACAGAGCAATTCAAGATTGTTTAGCTTGAACTTTTGAATAATTACGTATTTGCAACCCTACTGTGTTGCTCAAGCTTGATTTTGAGAAAGCTTTTGACATAATTGAACATAATTCAATTTTGGCAGTCATGAAAGCTAGAGGATTTGGTAACAGATGGTTAAATTGGGTTTCGTCAATTCTGCAACCGGGATCTTCTATAATGTTCCTGGGAAAATTTTTCATTGTTCAAGAGGAGTTAGACAAGGAGATCCTCTATCTCCTCTTCTTTTTGTCTTGGGTGGAGACCTTCTTCAGAGTATTTTGAATTTGGCCAATAGTAAACATGCTTATGGAATTACCAATTCCTAATCTTCGCACCCAAGGCTTTCCCATTTTAGAATATGTTGATGATGCTCTTATTATGTTAAGAGCTTCTTCTAGAGAAATCTTTTTGATAAAAGCTCTGTTGCAGTCTTTTGCTTCTTCAATTGGATTGAAAGTTAATTTTAATAAATCTGTCTTAGTCCCAATGTTCTGTGATCAGGATATGTTGGTCAATTTAGCTATAATTCTTTACTACTAGAGAAATGTAGTCTACTGACCCCTATCTTCTAAAGGTTTTACGAAATCTGGAAGAAAACCATTAGTGTACATGGTGCACAGTGAAGAAGGGCATTTGTACTAACGGTTGGGTTATGAGAAACTGTTAGTAAAAACCAAATGATTTTTTTAACGGTTATGAATATATTAACCATTAGAAGAAATATACTTATATTAATGGTTATGTTGTTTGAACCGTTAGAATAGATTTTATTTTATTCTAACGGTTCTTAATATATTAGCTGTTAGAATAAACGTACTTCTAGTAACGGTTCTTATTTCGGAACTGTTAGAATAGATTTTGTTTTATTCTGACGGATAGATATACATAACCGTTAGAAAAATTGTGCTATCTTGTAACTGTTCTATTGATGCAACTGTTAGTAAATGTTCAACTATAAGTCAATCACACTCGACCATTATTGTTTCGTTTTGTTCCATGCTCTCTTTGTTTCCTTTTGTTCCACGCTCCAAGCTAGTGTGATCAGGGCAATTAAGCTGGAAACGAAGTTCGATCCCTCTCTCTAATAAGCTTTTTATCACTCTCTCTCTCTCTCTACTTTGCAAGCTAGTTGTAGCTCCAAGATAGGAAGCTAGCTAGCTAGCTGGCTGGCTCTTACAATGCATCATGATTTATGAGCTCACTAGTTTGCATTGTGTACTTAGGTTAGTGTTTCATCAAGTTAAGGTTTGTCATATATTAGTTGTAAGTAGCTGTACAATATATATAGCTTAATTGGCCAAGTTTCATCCATGCCTAACTGATCATTTTTTTTCTCAATTGTCAATTTTGTGCATTGTAGCTGGACTGGCAATATTGGATGTATGGAATAAAATGTACTACTCTTGAGTATTTGGAGGGTGTGAATGGGTTTATTAAATTTGTTGAGCAAGAAAAGATGAAGAAGGGAGAAAATATATGCATTGTCCTTGTAAAGATTTAGATCCATTTGATTTGTCGTGGTTTCAACGTACGATATACCCATTGGATATGGCACGGTGAAGATCTTGAGGAAGCAAGCACAAGTACCAATCAGCAGACATTCCCTAGTGTGGATTGCAGTAATGATGATCATCAGAATTTTACTTGATGTAGAAGAAGATTATAGTGCAAATGACTTTGGTAAATTTGAGAAATGGATTGCGGATTCTGAGAAGCCTCTATTCCCTGGATGTGCAAATTTTGCGAAGCTGTCTTCTGTGCTGAGATTATATGACTTGAAGGCAAGCAACGGTTGGAGCGATCAAAGTTTCGCAGCACTATTAGATCTTCTAGCGGATATGCTTTTAGAGGGAAATGAGTTGCCAAGATCAGTTTACCAAGCCAAAAAACTGTTGTGTCCATTGGGAATGGAAATCGAAAGAATACACGCATGCCCGAACGATTGTGTGTTGTACCATAACGAGTATGAGGATTTGCATTTTTTCCAAGATGCGGTGCATCGTGGTATAAGCGTAGGGACCGAATTGACAGTTAATGTGACGAGGTAAAGAAAAAACCTCCAACAAAAACTATGTGGTACTTGCCTGTGATCTCTAGATTGAAATGGCTGTTTGCAAATCAGAATGACGCAACGTACTTGCGTTGGCATGCCAAAGGCCGGAAACAAGACAGGAAACTATGACGCCCAGTTGATTCTATTCAATGGAGAAACATTAGCAGAACATTTGATGAGTTTGGTGGCAAAGTGAGAAATATAAGATCCAGGCTGAGTACAGGTGGTGTGAATCCACACAGAAATATGAGTAGTCGGCATAGCACTTGGCCGGTTCTTTTCTGCATCTACAATCTTCCTCCTTGGTTGATGTTAGATTGGCATGATAGTCCGATGAGAACGATAACTTCGATTTGATGGTTGATGACTTTGACAATGCGGCTACCAATTGATCACGACGCGACGCCAAGCAATCGTTAAACCACCACACTGAGTTGTTATCAACCATACAAAGAATGCGGTTGACCTGATCAGGAAGATCAATTCCTGCGAGTAACCGAAGAACAAGCAAGAACAAGGCAAAGCAATTTGAAATTGCAAATAGGTCTAAAGAAATGGAAATTTGAGGTTCTGTATCTCGATTCAATTGGTCGACCGACACAAAAGAAATCGAGGTAGTTTCACACACGAGAAAACTAAACTAAACAAAATCTAAGGAAGCAACAAGAAGTTTGGGAAAAAATATGAGAAGGGGCAGCAGCCAGGGGTGGCACACAACTCTAAACACCCTACATGGGCATTGGGCCCAAAGTGGAGGCGATGCAGTACCTAAGAAACCAAGACAGGTTCTGTCCACCAATTTGTTTTAAAGATTGTGGCCGAGTCGGAAGGAATTTGGAGATGGCGCTGGATCCGTTGGAAAGAGGACAAACTAAGCTTTCCATCAAGTGCTCGTACATCCCAAACGGACTCCGTATGCAACTTCTATATTCATTTGAAGGCGGACTGCTCCTGGTGGCCGAAATGGACGCCAATACGTACACAGCTTGGAACTTGGCTTGACTTGGTGGAGAATTGCTTCCTTGCAGATCCATGCCATGGTTCCTAAGTACAAGAACATCATTAAGTAGCAATCTATCCTCCAAAGTGTAATGATACAACCCGAGGAACGAACTCACCTGATAATTCAACTGTCGCGCACGTGCTCGTGTACCTAGTACAGAAATGCAGTTTACTAACCCCTATATTCTATCGGTTATTAGCGAATTAGTAGAAAACTGATAGAAAATGTACCTAACGGTCATAAAAGGCCAACGGGTGTATTTTTCCTATCGGTTTGTAAGAAACTTACCGATAGAAGAAGCACTATGATTTACTCTAGCGGTGATGAACATATTTGCCGTCAGAAGAGATGCATAAGTACTGACGGGAGAATGTTGTGCGCCGATAGGACTGGTCGACTTCTACAACTAGACTTATTCTATCGGTACTATATGAGTCTACCGACAGAATATCTCAAAAATTCCTATCGGCAATATATAGTGTGCCGATAGAACCGTTCGCCTTCTACAAATATTTTTATTCTATCGGTAATGTATTCTTGTACCGTTAGAATATATCGAAAATTGCTTAGAACTGTTCATCTTCAAATAGTTTTATTCTATCGGTAATGAATGTTTATACCGTTAGAATATAGCAAAAATATTTTAGAACTGTTCGCCTTCTACAAATATTTTCATTCTATCGACAATGTACGTATATACCGACAGAGTATGTACAAAAATTCCTATCGGTAATATGTATTGTGCCGATAGAACCATTCACCTTCTACAAATATTTTTATTCTATCGGTAATTTATTTGTATACTGTTAGAATATATATAAAATGACTAACGGTATGCGGTTTTTGTACCGATAGAACTTATCTAGTACTATAAATACACGGGTATGTCTCTTTCATTCTCACAGTTCGTCTGGGGCTCGTAGTCCTAACCCGCAAGCTCCATGGACGGCCGGCGCACCTCTACAGGCGACCGCTGCACCTCCGCACCTCCATCGACGCCCTCTAGACTTCGGCATCCCAAGCAAGGTACGTAAAATATCGGCAATATTGTTAGATTATTCTAATCCGATTATGGCAATTATTCTGCTTTTTTTGTATCCTTCATTTTGATGTGTCTTCTTTTCAATATGATTATGATCTGTGCAGGTCCTTGGATGATGCTCATGAGGGGCAACGTATTTCACGGTTCTTCATCGCAGTACGTGCCTACGTTGGCTTGTTGGCAAAAGAAACGGTGAAGATCATCGTCGAGAGCTGGAAGGATGTGAAGGGCGAGATCTTGGTTGGCTCGGTCGAGAAGATCCTTAAGCCCGGCGTGTTTCTCAAATCAGGACCTATAGAAAGCATCTTACATTTTTTTGCATGCACCAGCTTGTGGCCAGATGCTTACCTGCTTGGAGAAGAAGAATTGTTGTTATTTGCACAGCCATTCTACACCATCACTACATAGAACAACATCTTGGAAGGTAGGTTCCTTTTGTTAATGGAGTTGAGTTGAGTTGAGTTGAGTTGATCGAGTTTGAGTCTGAGGAAATCACCAATGTGTACAAATGTAAGTCGACGGCAGTTCCAGCTCCTCGGGCGTCTCCGAACTGAACTCCTATGGTTAAGTCCAATGTGGTTCAGACATTTACTGTTTTGGATGAATGGATTTGTCATGTATCAGGTTTAACTTGTAGTCAGTAGTTGCATTGTCGCAACCTGCAAAGGTTCTCTTTTATGTAAAATGTACGGGCCACTGGGTCCTCGCCATGATCTGTTGTTAATTTCAGACGTGGGTTTTGTAATATACATCGAATGTGTGAATTGTTGTATTTGTATATTGTTGTATATTTGTGTATCATTTATTGCTAATTGGGACATGAACTTGAATGCTTACGGAGTATTTGTGTATTTAATTGTATTGGTAGGTAGGTGTGTATTTGTTCTGCTGTTTCAGACATGTACCTGAATTTGTATTGGTGAACTGGCATGTGTATGTTTGTACCTGAATTTTTGAACTGGCATGTGTAATTACTTTGGCAAGATGAAGTCCCAAGTACCTAAGAAAAGTATTTTTGTGTCTCCTAGTTAATCCACAAATTAGCATTTATTGAAATATTGCTTTATCTTCTAGTTAAGATCTGTTTGATGTTACATTGATATGATTCCTTGGATGTGAGAAATGGTGTCATGTGTGTTTGCTACAAGTACCTCCTCTAATGGTAAATACACATATTTACCGATAGAAAACACATATATTTGCTCAATCATGCATCATCTAACGGTAAATACAAATATCTACCGATAGAAAAACTCATGTTCGTGTGTCATGCATCATCTAACGGTTAATACACATATTTACCGATAGAAAAACTCATGTACGTGCTGCGTCATGCATCATCTAATGGTCAATGCACATATTTACCGATAGAAAACACATATATTTGCTTAGTCATGCATCATCTAACGGTAAATATACATATTTATCGATAGAACAAGGCCTTTACTTGCTCAGTAATGTACATTATCTAACGGTATATGTGTGTTTTTACCGATAGAATATGTGAGAGGCAAATTATCTTAGTTAGTCTAACGGTTATTTCATGTATTTACCGTTAGAAAAAGCTCCATTATAAGGAAAACTGCACTCGACCATTGTTGAGCTGCTCTTTAATTTGTTCTGTTGCACTCTATGTCCCTCTGTTTGTGATGAAAGTTCCACGCTTGCAGCTACACTGCTAGGGTGATCAGCGCAAGCTGGAGGAAAGTTGATTGCGCCCCTCTCTTTAAGGTATGCTTAATTGTCGACAGTTATCTCTCTCTCCCTCTAGACCTCCCTCCCTCTCTACTTGCAAGCTAGCTGTATTGTGTAGTTCCAAGTTTGTAGCTCTAAGCTTGGGAGCTATGTAGCTGGAAATGCGTCATGTTTCAGGAGCTAACTAGCTTGTATTGTGTAGTTAGCTTGGTTAATTAGTGTTAATTTCGTCAGGCTAGGGTTCAACACATCTGTTGTAAGAGACTGTACATGTACATATACATAACTTAATCGGGCCGGTTTCATGCATGGCTGACTCGTTAAATTTTGTGAATTGTAGATGGACAGGAAATATTGGATATATGGAATAAAACATACTACTCTTGAATATTTGGATGGTGTGAATGAGTTTATTAAATTTGCTGAGCAACAAAAGGAGAGGAAGGGAGAGAAAAATATGCTCTGTCCTATTACAGATTGTCTGAACTTGAAGAGGTTTAGCAACTCTGATCAAATTAAGAGTCATTTGATTCGTCATAGTTTTAACGCGCGATACACCCGTTGGATATGGCATGGCGAAGATCTTGAGGAAACAAGCACCACTACTACCAATCAACAGGACTCGGATGTGGATTGCAATAATATCGATGATCATCTGAATTGTGATAATGTTCATTCCGATGTGCACGTAGATGATGATGATGATGACAATCTAGATGAGATGTTACGTGATGTAGAGGAAGATTACAATGAAAAAGACTTATGTGAATTTGAGAAACTGATTGCTGACTCTGAGAAGCCTCTGTTCCCTGGATGTGCAACACAAAACTGTCTTCTGTGCTGAGATTATATAACTTGAAGGCAGGCAACGGTTGGAGTGATTAGAGTTTCACGTCACTATTAGATCTTCTAGCGGACATGCTTCCAGAGGGAAATGAGTTGCCAAGATCTACTTACCAAGCCAAAAAACTGTTGTGTCCGTTGGGAATGGAAATCGAAAGAATACACGCATGCCCAAATGATTGTGTGCTGTATCGTAACGAGTACTCCAGTTTGCATGTTTGTCCAAGATGCGGCACATCGAGGTATACGCGTAGGGACCGGATTGACAGTGAACGTCACGAGGTAAAGAAAGGACCTCCAGCAAAAACTGTGTGGTACTTGCCTGTGATACCTAGATTGAAGCGGCTGTTTGCAAATCCGAAAGTCACGAAGCACTTGCGTTGGCATGCTGAAGCCAGGAAACAAGACAGAAAACTGAGACACCCAGTTGATTCTATTCAATGGAGAAATATCAACAGAACATTTGCTGAGTTCGGCGGCGAACTTAGGAATATAAGGTTTGGGCTGAGTACAGATGGTATGAACCCACATGGTAATATGAGCAGTCGGCACAGCACTTGGCCGGTTCTTTTATGCATCTACAATCTTCCTCCTTGGTTATGCATGAAGCGCAAGTACATCATGATGGCGTTACTAATCTCAGGACCCAGACAACCCGGAAATGATATTGACGTGTTTCTAGCGCCTTTAATCGAGGACTTACAGAAATTGTGGAGCGAGGGGGTGCAGGTGTGGGATGCATACAAGAAAGAGAATTTCATCTTGCGGGCCCTGATATTTTGCACCATAAATGATTTTCCGGCCTACGGCAATTTGTCAGGGTATAGTACGAAAGGAGCCAAGGCTTGCCCTATTTTCCTAGATGAAACTGAGAGCATGTGGATGCAAAACTGCCGGAAAACAGTGTATCACATGTACCGTAAGAAGAGGAAATCATTTAACGGGAAGCCTGAGAAGGGATCAGCTCCAGTGTTTCTGATCGGTAAGGAGATTTACTCGCGCGTGAAGGACATCAAAGCTGAGTTCGGTAAGCATTTTGAACCACGAGAAAAAAATGTTTGGAAGAAGAGATCGATTCTCTGGGATCTACCGTACTGGGAGCACTTACAAGTTCGACATTGCATTGATGTCATGCATGTAGAGAAAAATGTCTGTGATAGTTTGATTGGTTTGTTGTTGAACATTCCGGGAAAGACAAAGGACGGTGTGAAAGCTCGTCGTGACATGGTGGAAATGGGGATAAGGACTGAGCTTGCACCTTTAGAGAATGGAAAGTGTACATACCTCCCCCTGGCCTGCTACATGTTGTCCAAGAGCGAAACAACAGAACTCTGTCGGTGCCTGCACGGTGTTAAAGTTCCATGTGGGTACTCCGCGAACTTGAAAAAACTTGTGTCCATGAAGGACCTAAGACTGGTTGGGACGAAGTCCCACGACTGTCATGTCTTGATGTCACAAATGTTTCCCATTGTTATCAGAGGCATTCTCCCAGTTAAAGTCAGAGAGACAATCACAAACCTATGTTATTTCTTCAATGCAATATCTTGCAAGGTAAGTACGTGCACTCATACTATAAGTTCATTACCTCCATTTGTGGAGCTTAATTAGAAGATTTTTCTGATATGAATATTTGGTGCAACTGTGTCCTCGTAGGTAATTGATCCGGATGGACTGGACGCTTTGCAACGCGACGTGGTTACAACTCTTTGTTAGCTCGAGATGTATTTCCCTCTATCCTTTTTTGATGTTATGGTCCATCTGATTGTTCACCTTATCAAAGAAATTAAGTTTCATGGACCCGTGTGCTTGCGCTACATGTATCCATTTGAAAGATTTATGGGTGTATTGAAGGGATTCGTAAGGACTCGTCGTCGACCCGAGGGGAGTATCATGGAAGGTTATGGCGCCGAGGAGGTGATAGAATTTTGCACATATTATATGGCCGGGGTTGACCCAATTGGCGTTCCTAGGTCCTGACACGAGGGTAGGCTTCAGGGCATCGGAACGATTGGATTCAAAGCTATCGTCCCTGCTCGTGATGTGTACGCAAAATCACATTTTTGGGTCTTACAACACATGACGGAGGTTGAGCCATACATACACGAGCACAAGGTAATGTTACGGTCACATAATCCTTCGAAGTCAGACGTTTGGGTCACCAGAGAACATAACAGGAAATTTGCTGGGTGGATCCAAGAAATAGTCACGCGAGTTACCGAGGGCTCCGTAAGTGAAACTGTGACATGGTTGGCTAGAGGCCCAAGATTCACTGTAGGGACTTGGTAGGGTACGACATCAATGGGTATTCATTTTACACAAGAGCTCAAGACGCCAAGAGTAGCACGCAATGTAGCGGAGTGGCACTGTTTACTATTTCCGAGGATGCCAGGTCAGTAAGGGCGCTGAACTCATATTACGGTGCTATTGACGAAATATTGGAGCTCGATTACGGATTACTTAAGATTCCCCTGTTTCGATGCCAATGGGTCGAAATCCCTCGAGGTGTTCAAGTTGACAGTTCCGGGTTTACTCTCGTCGATCTTGGTAGAGTCAGACGCCAAGACGATCCATTCATACTTGCAAAGCAAGCCACACAGGTATTCTACATCGTTGACCCGGCCAATCCAAACTTGCATGTTGTCCTCCATAGCAAGAGACGTAGTGTTGGGGTCGAAGATGTTGTCGACGAAGAGGAGTATGACCAATTCGCTGAAATACCTCCATTTTTAGAGGACATTCAATCTGTCCCTACTGAAGATATCGACGAAACAACGTATCTGCGAGATGACCACGAAGAAGGATTATGGGTTGAGAACCATTGATGATTAATTTCTATTTCATGGATAAATGCCAAGCAAACAGCCCACAAGTTCTGCAGCAAGGTGAGGAACTTATCATTAATACATCAGGCAGTACATTTTTCTTTAGAACTTAATGATAAGCTAGTTCACAGCATTAATATATCTCAATTTTACTCCACAGCATGAGTTCTAACATGTACAGTACCTTTATCTTGTAAGTACTTAATTCTTCCCTTCAAATAGCACTGGCAAAAATCTCATTGCAGCCTCTTGCTTCTTCAAATTAAGCTCTCCAAAAATCAATTTTTCTGACGGTATTTTGTTATTTCTTCCAATAGAAAAGGACATCCACTACTTTAATGTGCCTCAGGCACTTCAAAAGTTTCGCTGCGAAAAATTTACTTATTTTACCGGTATTATTATATTTTACCGTTAGAATAAATTCGTTAGTTCACGGTATTTTGTTGTCTGATGGTTTTTTGTTGTTTGTACCAATAGAAAAATACTCTGGCGCTTTGAATTCTCAACTATGTCACCATGCGTCACCTTGAAAATTCGATAAGTACCTCGCCATGCGTCGCGGTATTTTGTTGTTTTTCTAATGCTCGAACGCTTCGACTCCTCATCTTCTCTTTCATAATGGCAACCTCCATGGGACCGTCAGCCACGCCCTCCCCAGTAAGAACTCTAAATCTCCTGGGTTTACCCCTGTATTGTTAATCCATGTTCAGTACATTCTTGACCTGTTGATTTGCACAAGGAATGGGAGCCGTGGAAGACACTGGCAAAGTGAAGGCCGACCTGAGGGCCCTCCAGGAGGAGCACAAGCTCCTTAAGGACAAGCACACTCACCTACGGCTTGAACTGGACGATCTGCTCCGGCGCATTCAGCGCATGAAGATGGCTAGTGACAATTCCAGGGCGATGCCGAGGCGTCTTCGGGAGGAGAAGTACGCCGCATATATTACCATCGCTGGCTGTGGTTTGACTATGAAGGATACCATAGCGAAGCTGAGGGAGGTCGCAGGCCTTCTCGACGCGGTAGTAGTTGATCCTAGGGACAACTTGTCGCTAGAGGAGTCCTGCGTCCTGGCTGCAAGTCAAACTGACTCTATTCTACATGCAGCCAGGGCTAAGACCACCCCTTGACCTAGCATTTTGGGTTTTATTTTTTTTTATAAGTGATAAAACAACAATGAATGAACAATTTCTTTTTATGTCAATTTTCCAATTTTCCGGCTATCTTCCCTCTTTCTTTATCATTCTGCAACTTTCAAGCACGGTCTGTTTGATGTTAAATTGTGTGTACCTTTTCATTTTCTGACGGTCTTTTGTTGTTTTTACTGATAGAAAAATGGCACCCAATACTATAATCTCAGGCACTTAATTAAAAAAATTTTCTGGGGAAAATTGGTCTCGCGGGATTTTATTGTTTATATCGATAGAAAAAAGAAATCTGCTACTTCAAATATTTTTCCGGGAAATTTACATGTTCTATCGGTAGTATTTTGTTGTACCGATAGAAACGGACATAATTCTATCGGTATTATTTTGTTTTACCGATAGAAAAGGTCATCCACTACTTTATTACTCGTACACCTTGAGTTTCCCTCCAGTCAAATAGTTCCAACTTAGAGCACTGCGTCTCTTTGAGAGCGAAGAAAACCACAACCTCCGCCGTGACCACTCACTTCCTCTCTCCCACACGACGATCGCCGGCTGGAAGCCATGCCACCGGTTCTTATTTTCGCCCTTCGCCGGCCGCCGCTACGTTCTACACCGCCTCTCCATCACCACAACTGATCGCCGTAAATACCCTAATTCGTTGTTCTATTTCCAGCATCTTCCTTATTTGATCCTAGTGTTTTGTACGTACTAATTCTTCGAGTTTTGCAATTACACTAGGGTTCCCTATTGTGTGGGATTATGTACATTCCGTAGGCAATGTTGATTTAAATTAGGGTTGACATAATATGTTCCAGTGCTGTAATGAACCTATTTTGACATTTTAACTTATCTGTAGTGCTGTATGTGTGATCAATTGTATCCAACTGCCATGTAATGCACATTATATGTTGGAGGTGTTCTTACACATATTCTATTGGTATCTCCTGTATTTGCCGAAAGAAACAATTTGTCTGCTCTATCGGCAGCTCATGTGTTTATTGATAGAAAATATTTCTGAACAAGTATTAAAACTTTGGATCTGGAAGGACATGAGCCATGCAATGTACTAGTTTGGTTGGGAATTTTTACTCACTTGGTATGAATATATGGCAATGTGGATGGGTCTTCGATGTATATGTTTCAAATGCATATACATATATGACTTTTCCCAAACTAATAGATGTGATGAAGTCCTGATGACTTGCATACAGGTAATGCTAAAGATAACCAAGAGAGGGTGCTATAAACCATATTATTCCTTTTTTGGTTGTGACCTACTTTCTGTGCTACTTCAATATCTTTATATTCCATTAGCATTAGGTTTGTCAGATTATGCACAGTGGCACTTAGATGCCTGTGTGCATATTTATGTGTGAAATAATAATGCTGGCCCATGAATATTAGTATAGAAAATCATGGAGAATGTTATGTGATGACAGTGAATAGTGGCTTATCAACAAAATTCCATATATAGAGAACATTGTTATGTTCTGTCAGTATCTCATGTGTTTGCCGATAAAAAAATTGTTATGTTCTATCGGCAGCTCATGTGTTTACCGATAGAAAACATTGTTATGTGTGAAATAATAATGCTGGCCCAGGAATATTAGTTTAGAAAATCATGGAGAATGTTGACTTAAACCAAGATTATGTGATGCCAGTGCGGCTTATCAACAATATTCCAAAACAATATGTTATATCGGCATCTCGTATCTTTGCCGATGGAAAACATTGTTATGGTCTATCGGCAGCTCATGTGTTTACCAATAGAAAATATTTCCGAACAATTCAGGAAGTAATTTATGCATGTATTTCTTTTAGTATTATTTTCTTCGAACATCCCTTTTGCAGCCCTAATTAGTCTCAGTCCTGGGCTGAGTTATGGAACTCCAAGAAGAATTAATTGCCATATGTTGCCTGCTTACTATATGAAAATGTGTAGACGAAAACGCTGAGAAATAGAATCTTATCTTGTATTGCATGGTAGCTTTTGTGTTTACCGATGGAAAGAATATTTAAAATAGGTCCTTTTTCTTTGTAAAATGATTTGGTTTGTGTTTCCATTAAATTTTTGATGGTTTGTTGATGGTTTTGTAGGGAAAGACATGTCGTCATCTTCATCGGATGGTACTAGTCGTTCGACTAGGGCCAACCCCAACGTAACTGAAGATGCAGCTGTTACATCCCAGTGCAAGAGGGTGGGGCGAGGCGCGACGACGTTGGGCCGTTTGGCCAAACGCATGGATATTTCTTGTGAGTTCAGCCAATTTGGGAGGCCGATTGGAAGAATGCTGGGAACTACGCGGCCTACGTTGGGCTGTTGGCGAAAGAAAGGGTGAAGATCACCGTCCAGAGCTAGAAGGACGTGACGGCGGACGAGAGGGATAGGTTGTGGGCGGAAGTGAAGATTAAATTAACTGAAATCGCTGAACTCTTTCGTAATCACGTTCTCTTGGCTTATACTAAAGTTTAACTAACTCGTGATTAATTGTATGCATTTTTTGAAAACAGGCTAAGTGGAACATCCCCGACGATACAGCTAGGACGCCCTGCTTGATGGACATGAACGGAACATGGAAAACCTTTAAGAGCTGGCTCGTCAGTAACTTCCTCGTTGCGGGGAAATCTCCTTGTGAGAAGTACCCCTTCATATTGGAGGAGGTATGGGAGGAATTCACCAAGCAGAAGGGGACTGAGGAGTTCAAGGCCCTTAGCGAGAAGAATAGGGCGATCCAGAAGAGGAACGACCACCCGCATCGGCTCGGATCCCGGGGCTATGCGGGGAAGGAGGAGCAGTGGAAGAAGGAAGACGAGCAAAATCCTGTCATCGACACCCCTGAGTTGCCACTCTCTGAGATCCGGGATGAGAGGTGCAAGCGATGGTGGAGGGGGAGGGGGTCCGTGTCGTCCACGGGGTGTGTGCAGTTCGCAACCCCTGGGGACGTCGACGTTGTAAGGTGAATGGTAAGTTGGCTAACCTCGTAAACTATGTGCGCACAAGTGTATATAAGGCAATTTGTCTCACAAGGTACCTTTAAATGTAACATATCTCTTTTGAGAAGGAGGCAGTGGAGGGATTGTTTACCCCACAGAGGGAGAACGACATCCTCACCCGAGCTCTAGGAAATAAGGAGCATCCCGGGTGGACACGGGCCGTGGGAGCCATTGTGTCGTGGAAGGCCGGTTTCGCAGATCCGGCTCCACCGAGGAAGAAGGCCCGCTCCTGGAAGGAAAAGGAAGCTGACCTCTCCGATAAGATACGGGCTGAGGTACGGGAGGAGATACGGGCTGAGGTGCAGTCTGAGGTCGCACAAATGAGGGAAGAGTTTGCACGGTTGAGAGATGCATTGCTGGCCAAGAGTGCAGATGCGGATCCCCAAGGCGACGGTACACCGCGGGGTCAGAAAGCAGTTGCGCTTTGAAGGTCCTAGCGGATCCATCGGATCTACTTAATGTACTGCAAGCCTTCATCTGTGCACTTAAGTTGATGCCACTCCCATTCTGTTAGAGTTGTTTCGCTAGCCTGTTTTAATATTTACAAATTTGCAGAAGCCGGAGGGTTGCATCCTACTGAATCACCTAGGCGACAGGCAGGAAGTGGTTGGACACGGCTTCGTATATCTGTCTGGGCCGGATGTCCGGGTCCACTGCGTACCTCTGCGGTTGGGATTTGCAAAGGTACAAGTGGACATGGCCATGCCGGGCTACAACGATTCTCTGTTGGCAGTCCCAACAGAGGAACTGCAGACACTTGCTGAGGCAGTGGGCTCCTACGTACAGTGGCCCAAGAAGTGTCTTCTAATACAACCGGTAAATCCTACACATTTTATATTACATCCTACTCAGTACACTCAACTTGCAAAATCTAACATACGAGCTCACTAATTGAAGTGGCCTACCGCCGGGCTACCAGGGGACTGCGCCCCAAGCTCGGGGCATGAGGCCCAATCTCATGCGAACCTGGACACATCAAAGATGGCCTCGACCCCACCCAGCGCATCCACGCCTTCACCTCGGAAGAAAGCCGCCATCATCTCGCCCTTGCCTTCGAAGGTACGCGCTCAGTCCCCGGCGACAGGCAAGGGCAAAGGCAAGGGAAAAGGGCAATAGGACAGCCGGAGAGGTTCAGGAACGGGTTCCCACTCATGTCGGAGGCAGCTTTGCGCAAATTGGATCGATCAACCAGAGACCTCCACGAGTGGTACCTACACCGAGCTCAGCGCAATCTGAACTTCTTAGTTCCCTATAGGCCTGGGTAGTTCCACCGTGAGCCCGGGAGTATATCCGTGGCACACGAGGATCTGTTCGACCTCTACAACTGGCGGGAGCTCGATATGTCCATCTTACAGACTGGAGTCCTGTGAGTTTGTTGATGCTATGTATTGCTATTTTCTAACTCTGTTTGCTAACTCTGCATTGTTGTAGTTCATTGGAAATGTAGTAACTTTCTGTGCAATACTAATGTCGTCCTTTGCATGCAGGTGCATGTACAGGCTAGCATCGGAGGCTGCGTGCGACAAGGTGGGTTTCCTTGACCCAGAGAAAATAAGCCTCACGATGCTAGAGCACGACACCGCGCACGCTGAGCAGTACATATCCAAGGCGCTGATGGCGCAGCAGGACAGGGAGTTCATTCTGGTGCCGTACCACCAAAGGTTAGTGCATTTCGTACTAATTTAACTCAATCTTGTATGTTACACCTGAGATATACTTTGAGCTAGCGGTCCTCTTTTACGTACAATGCAGGGGCCACTGGATCCTCATCGTGATCTGTCCACCGAGGAACGAGGTGTACTACCTCGATTCGATGAGTGACAGATTATCGATCGAATATGTGGTCAAGGGGAATATGGAGGCGTAAGTAACTTATATGTTTGATTTAAATTTTGACCTCACTAGCTAATGATAATACATTAACCGGCAATACTAATTGAAATGCAGGGCTTTTGATAAATATGTGTCCGCTGGAGGGAGGCATGCCGCACCGCAGGGCTCCCTACTAGCTTGGAAAGAATATGAGGTACTCACGAGACTTTTTGTTTATGCTTAATTAGTTTATGGAAACAATAGCTAACATGTCTGCGCATATGCAATTATCTCAGTGCCATCAGTAGCCGCAATCGTGGGAATGCGTGTTTTATGTGCTGCGCTACATGTACGACCTAGTGCAGATAAACTTTGCCCAATTCCCCCAGGTAAGCATCGATAGCTAACTCAAATTTGAAAATTGGGTATCACGTTCTAAATTAGGAAGTTAGTTACTCAATATTCACACATGCTTGTAGATCGCCATGTCGAAAGACCAATACGAAAATGAAAAGATTAGAGATCTTCGACAAATCTGGGCTCAATATGTCATGGAGAAAGTTGCGCCCAACCATCCGCCATGACAATTTTCTCTTTTTCGTGTACTCTGTGCATAGACTGTTTATATACATGTGAATAAATGTCCACATTGGATTGCAATTTTTATTTGTCCATATATATGTGAATAACTGTCTAATGTGTCAATCTGCTCTGTGAATTTACCCTTCTTTGCATTTGTACTGTATTGTGTATACAATCTATACTGTATTGCATCTGTACTGTATATGTGAATGTACTGTATTGTGAATGTAAATAACGTACTGTATATGTGAATGTTCTATCGGTAAATTCATTCACAACCGAGAGACTACTACCACTTTTTTATCGTTAAACTCATCCACAACCGAGAGACTACTTTGTTTTTCTATCGGTAAACTCAAAATTAACCGTTAGAAGAGTGTGACTTTTCCTGCTGGTGAACTCATACACACCCGAGAGACTACTACCACTTTTTCTATCGATAAACTCATCTACATCCGAGAGACTACTGTTTTTTTTCTATCGGTAAACTAGAAATTAACCGTCAGAAGAGTGTGACTTTTCCTGCCGGTGAACTCATCCACAACCGAGAGACTACTGTCGTTTTTTCTATCGGTGAACTCGAAATTAACAGTTAGAAGAATGTGATTTTTCCTGCCGGTGAACTCATACACAACCGAGAGAGTACAATAGTTTTTTCTATCGGTAAACTCATTTCCAACTGAGAGAATACTAAGCTTTTTTTTGTCGGTAAACTTGTAATTAACCGTTAGAATAGTGGTACTTTCCCTGCCGCTAAACGTCAGACTACGACGGGTTTTCTATCGGTACACTCCTAATATGCCGATAGAATATTGAAGTTTTTCTATCGGTTATTTACCGATAGAAAATGTTCTGGCTTGTTCTATCGTGTCTATCTCTATCGGTACAAAAACCGATAGTAAAAAGGTGTTTTTTACCGATAGAAGAAAGCTTTTCTGTACTAGTGTGTAATTGTCCCAAGTCCTTGCGTAGGAGGTGATGGTGTTGAAGTGGTGCATGTATGTGTAGCAGTGATGTCCTCATCAGTTGAGGTTGTATCTGAAGGAGTGATGTCCTCATCATCCTCCCCTTCTTGAATTGGAGTCGTCCTTGACTCAAGCTCAACTTCTTCGCCCAAGTAACATGACAAGTCTGCAATGATAAATGTGGCACTAACACCAAAGTCTGCAGGCAGCTCAAGCTTATATGCATTATCATTAATTTTGTCAAGTACTCTAAAAAGGACCATCAGCTCTGGTGGCAATCCCGGTGGTATTTCAGTAGGAAAAACATCCTCAAATTCTTGCAAAAGGGTAGTAACAGCAGGAGGCAAGGAAGCAGGCAGATCCTCTAATGAAAACAAAGCCTCTTTGCAGATCAAAGCACAGCATGCAGAATTATTTTCGCCCAATCCATTTATATCAGATTTTGTAGCTAGCAAAACAGCTCCTTTCAATTGAATCTCATTCTTCCGAGCACTAGATACTTTAGTTTCTTTCTTCCTAGGTGGAAAACACTCTTTAGCTACAATATGATTTTCACCTTTCCCTTTTTCTTTGTTAGCTCTTTCAGCCCTTTCTAAGTCATCTTTCAAAATTATAGAAGGTGTCATCGGAAGCAAAACAATTTTCTTGCATTTGTGCATGAGAGTATATTGGTTAGCTCTACCATGATGAACAATATCTTTATCATACTGCCATGGTCTACCTAACAAGAACGAACATGCTTGTATATGTATGACATCACAATCAGTATAATCATGATAAGGCCCAATAGAAAAATGCACTCTCACAATTCTGGTTACCTTCAACTTACCACATGAATTGAACCATTGAATGTAGTAAGGATGGGGGTGTTGATTTGTGGTCAAGCCAAGCTTCTCGACCATATCAATGCTAGCAAGGTTGTTGCAACTTCCACCATCGATGATGACTCTACATGAACGCTCCTTGATAACGAACTTTGTTTGAAACAAATTGTGGCGTTGATTCTGTTCAGTACTCTCCATTTGTGCACTTAGTACACGCTTCACAATGATGCTCATGTACCTATTAGAAGCTTCGGCACCCAAATGCTCCTCCTCAACATCGGCCTCATGATCATTGCCTGCATGGTCATTTGCAACCAAAGCATATTCTCCTTCAACATCACTAGCAGAAGTGTACTCACCATTATTAGTCACAATGAGAGCTCACTGATTTGGACAATCCCGCATGAAGTGCCCATATATATCCTTTGCAACAGTGACATTGCACATCCTTTGTTCGCCTGTAGAAGCAACTGAAGAGGCACCTTTTCTAGGAGCTTGAACTGTGGTCGATTTACTTTGTTCAGGGGCATGTGAAGGCATGGAAGAAGTAGCAGGACAGTCCCTGCAGGATGAAGAAGGGGCTCGACCAGAAGTCTTCGAAGGCACCTTTGTTTGTCCCGGGGTCGGCCTCGATGAAGTAGATGCTCCATATGTACCTCTCATCCATGATTTCCTTCCCTGTACTTCCCATTTAGCTTTACAAGCAAGATGAAACAAACGAATGATAGAATTATATTCTTTATAATCAAGAATGTCCTGAATTTCACGGTTAAGCCCTCCTAAAAATCTAGCCATCTTAGCATCTTCCGTTTCTTCTAAACCACAATGCAAAAACCCAATTTGTAATCCTTGGTAGTATTCCTCAACAGTTTTACTACCTTGCCTTAAGCATTGTAGGTTATTAAACAAATCACGTGCATAATACGTAGGAACAAACCTAGCTCTCATGTCTCATTTCATAGCTTCCCAAGTTCGAGGTACATTATCATGTCTACAAACTTCCTTCCACCAAATTGATGCAAAATCAGTAAATTCACAAGTGGCAGCTCTAATCTTTCTATTTTTAGGAAAAGCATAGCATGAAAACTTTTGATCTACTGCTAGCTCCAAATCAAGATAAGCATCAGGGTCATAATTTCTAGCAAAGGAAGGCATTGTAAACTTAATTTTACCTAAAGCATCATCACGTACCTCTCGCTGATTTCATCCCATACCTCGGCGGTTATGGCGAAGTCGCCGGTGATCACGATCACTAGGACCCTCATGTTCCGTATCAACAATGTAATTGTTCGCTTCCTCGTCTTCCCTCATCTTCCCAAGAACGAGTAGGAGATGGAATGCAGCCAGCAGGAGGGATCCTTCCCCTTTGCTCACCATTGCCCGCGGCTAGAGCAAGGGGTGGTCGTTGCTCAAGGTGCTCAACACATGTGCGGAATGCCACGAATTGTTTTTCCAAAGCGTTTGTATTGTGCAGCGCTTGAGTGTTTAACAAACGCTCCAAGTGTTGCACGATTCCCTCTGTGCGAGGTGTGAGGAGTCCTCCTTGACGAGGATTGACACCCGAGTCAGTTCAAATAAATGCGCTGTTGGCTCAAGATAGATTCGAGTCAAACACGTGCCCGGCGGTATGAATTCAAGTCATTTTGGTAAGCATCTGCCTAAGGTCGCAAGCTTTGCGTGATCAGGTCGCAAGCCTCGTGCGATTAGACCACAGGCTTTGCGCGGTCAGAGGTTCGTATGTTATGTGCGAACAGAAGGTCGAAGATGTCGCGCGGTCAGTCAACAACCCGCGGTCAGAACGTTCTCGACCAAGATACTTGGAATTTATCTAACCGGTCGTCCCTATGGTGGGAATATTCCAAGTATCCCGAAGATTCCTCCACGTAGAAAACTAACCGCCAGGAGGTTAATACAAGCAGTTATTTCACGAATAACACGTGCTTAATCTACTTGGAAGGTAATAGCGGTTTGATAAACCGCATCCAACCGTCCAAACAACTGTTTGATGCAGTTACGACATGGCATCCTTTCGTCCAGTATAAAAGGGTGGCAAAATACGTCAAAGGGGGTACATCTGATCTATTTGGAAGAACAAGACTCCTGATACAAGTGAGACATAACACATCTCAACTACGAAAAACAGCCAAGTCTACGGCCCAAATTAGATAGTTTCTACAAGCCTCCCTGGCTTTATTCTGTATGTTTACATAGGAAAACTCCTTCGCCTGTGAAGGAGTTTTTCTGCTATTTCTGTAACCTTTTATTACCAATAGTGAAATCCTAACAGGACGTAGGGCTATTACTCCCACCATCGAGGGCCCGAACCTGTATAAATCACCCTGTGCTCCTGTTCACCATTTTTCTACATACCTTCCCGGAGGGTCATCTTGAAAGGTCTCACCATTACAAATTTTGCATAAGTTCGGCTGAGGACTCCGAGTCCGAATCGTCGACAGCTGGCGCCCACCGTGGGGCCTTTCTCAAGGCGTCCTAATTGAAATCCGGAGGTTCGCTGAAACATGGCTGGAGCATATGATTCCGAGAATGATTTCGATCTCGAGGATTATGCCCATATACCAATGCCTTCTCCAAGCGATCCTGTTCCGATGGAGGAGGTCGAAGGCCAGAATCTTCCACAAGTTGAATCGTCTCTCCAGGTCATGTCGATCGACCAAGAAGCAACTGGCACAAGGTCGGAACCCACAGAGGTTCTTAATGCGCTAGGCGGTGAATCCGGCCCGTCATACGACCCCGCTGAGGGAAAGTACGATGATGACCCGGAAATTAGCCCTGGAAGGTTCGACCCTGATAACCTTCACCGTCTCTTTGATTTCGAGTCCGACTCGGAACAAACTGAGATGTTTTCCCCATCGGCAACCTCTCTCCCTATGCAGTTTGTTGCGTTGTCGGAAGAAACTCCCGATCAACAGGCTGCCAGGGAGGAACAAGATCACAAACAGAAGGAGGATCAAGATCTCGAGCAACAAAACAACGAATTGCGCAGAACTGCCCTAGAGGCTCTTCAAGATGCGCAGGCTAGTTACGATGCTGCTCCGAGTTCTTCTCGACGGTCGCGTGGTCGAAAACGTGGCCATACCCCTTCTTTGCCACCGGAGCGTTTCCCGGTGGACGAAGAAACAATAACACCTGGTGCCCCTAGGAGAAGTACCCATGGTCGACTACGATCCATCGCGGAAGTCATGCGTAACTTTCCTCCTACGGTCACGGATGCGCAGAAACCGGCCTTTTTTAGGATCCTGGCGGAGAGACTGGATGAGGTCGCGTCCGAGGCGACCCCAACGGCCTCCTCCCGCTTGGTAACACATTCCCGCGAGCGAGAGGGTCCTCATTCTGGTTCCGGTCGACGGAGTTGCCCGCCGCCCGTACCATCACGACAGGACAAATACCGGCGAATGCAGGATTCCCGTAGTAGGGATCGAGTTCCTGTTCACTCTCGTTTGGGACCACGAGTAACCTCGCCATTGCGTGAGGTCGCCCGAGACCCAACCGACAGTCACAGGGCGATTCACGGTCCTTACGTTGGTTGTAAAGCTTTTTCGCCTGGCCTGCGAGCAGTCGCTTGGCCCGATAAGTTTCGACCAGGGGCCATTGAGAGGTTTGATGGAACTCAGAACCCATCTGAGTTCCTTCAAATTTATATTACTGCCATCCAAGCGGCAGGAGGCGATGACAAAGTCATGGCCAACTACCTGCCTACAGTCCTCGCAGGACCGGCTAGAACCTGGCGGTTTAATCAGCCCGAGGGTTCCATCTACAATTGGGAAATGCTATGCGATGCCATCGTCAGCAATTTCCAAAATTGTTACCAAAAGCCGGGTAAGGAGGACGACCTGCATCGGCTGCGGCAAACTTCAACCGAAACACTTCAGCAGTTTGTTAAGAGGTTTGTCGGGGTGAGGAATAACATCCCGAACATATCTGATGGCTCCGTAATCAGGGCATTTAAGCATGCCGTTCGATACCGGAGATTCACTGAGGACTTGCTTATCCAGCCTCCTCGATCAGTGGCCGATCTGTTCGACATGGCCGATTGATATTCCGATGCAGCCGAAGCGGTCGAATGGAACCGAATGGTCGACAAGGGGGACCTACCACCCCAACCAGGCTTCAAGGACGCCAGGAAAGAAGATTCAAGCAAGAAGCCGGAATCTTCATCGGGTGGGAAGTCAAAGAAGTCGAAGAGGAACCGCTCTGGACAGTACCGCGAGGTCGCAGTCGCAGAGAAGCCACCTTCGACCAAAGGTAATAAGTCTTCATTCAAAAATAAAATTGCCTCTGGTGGTCAAAATGTCGACCAGCCAGAAAAGTCAACTAATCCGCAGGAGGGCAATAGGTGGTGACCACTCCCCAACTCCGCAGGCCACGATCTCAAGAACTGCAGGAGTTGGTTGAAACAACTGGATGACTTCTACTAGAGAGTTGGGCCAATGCCAACCTTACCACCTAAAGAACAGGCGTGCGGACTTAGGGACGCCGACGGAGACAAGGAAATGTCCTACCAGGTACCTCAAAATCATGTTAACGTTATTTTTGGAGGTTCTTCTTCTTTCGTTTCCAAAAGGCAGTTTAAGGCCTTTTACCGAGAGGTTAACCAAACGGAGACATCCCTTGGCGAACCTCAGTACCCCCGTTGGTCGGATACACCTTTAACATTTGATTGCGCTGATTGTCCGGCGGGGTTAACACGACCATTGAGACTCCCTCTGGTCATTACCCCGATCATCAGTAACGCGAGAGTTGAAAGGGTCCTGATCGACGGACGAAGCTCCCTTGACATTTTGTTGGTCAAGGCACTCGACGAGATGCAAATTCCTCGTTCGAAGATTAAGCCCATAATCCATCCATTCTATGGGATAATCCCAGGCCCCTCCATGATGCCATTGGGACAAGTGGTCCTCCCGGTCACTCTAGGAGAACCAGACAACTTCCGGACAGAATTGGTTACTTTTGATGTAATCGATTGTGACTCAGCTTATAATGGAATCTTGGTAGGCCAACTCTTGCTAAGTTCATGATGGCAACGCACTATGCTTATCAGTGCGGGAAATTGCCTGGCCCCAAAGGTGTCATCTCAGTCCGAGGCAGTCGCAACGTGGCACTCACGTGCGACCGGCTATCTTTGGAGATGGTCGATCAACTTCCCCTCTGGGACGCTCAGGTCGCCACTGTTACCACCGACGCGATCAAGGCTGCTCCTCGACCCGATGAAAAGCTCAAATTGGTTCCTTTGTACCCAGATGATCCATCTAAGACAGTTCGGGTCGGATCAGCTTTGGATGACAAATAGGAACTCGACCTCGTCGCTTTCCTCTGGGCTAACGCAGACGTGTTTGCGTGGAAACCGTCCGACATGCCCGGTGTCCCAAGGGAAGTAATTGAGCAGAGGTTAGCAATTCGACCTGGACAACGACCAATAAAGCAAAAGCTGAGGTGTTTCACTGCTGACCGACAGGAAGCCATCCGAGAGGAGTTGGACAAACTTCTACAGGGCGGGTTTATCCGTGAAGTGGATCACCCGGAATGGCTCGCCAATCCGGTCATGGTCCGCAAGTCAAATGGCAAGTGGCGCATGTGCGTCGACTACACTAGCCTCAACGCTGCCTGTCCGAAGGACGACTTTCCCCTTCCCCGCATCGACCAGCTGGTCGACTCGACTGCGGGTTGCGAACTGATGAGTTTTCTGGACGCTTACTCAGGATATCATCAAATTATCATGGCATAAGACGATGAAAAGAAGACTGCCTTCATCACCCCGTTTGGCACATACTGCTACGTCAGAATGCCGTTCGGTCTCAAGAACGCAGGTTCCACGTACCAGCGCTTGATGCAAAAGACCTTTCTTTCCCAGATAGGGCGTAATCTCGAAGCATATGTAGACGATTTGGTTGTAAAAAGTACCAAGAGATTGTCTCATTTAGACGATCTCGCTGAAACCTTCTGTAATTTGAATCGCTTTGGAATAAAATTAAACCTGGAGAAATGTTCTTTCGGGGTTTCTTCAGGAAAACTCCTTGGTTTTCTTGTGTGTTCTAGGGGCATTGAAGTTAATCCTGAGAAAATCAGGGCTATTGAACAAATGAGATCGCCCTCAACCATGAAGGATGTTCAACGCTTGGCTGGTCGCATGGCGGCTTTAAGTGGTTTTATATCACGACTAGGCGAAAGGGGATTGCCTTTCTTCAAAGCCTTGCGGAAGCATCATAATTTTACATGGTCAGATGATGCCGAAAAAGCATTTCAGGAGGTAAAGACATATCTATCCAGCCCGCCAGTATTGGTGTCTCCCGACAAAGGAGAACCATTGCTTCTTTAGCTGGCGGCCACACCGCACGCGGTCAGCGCCGTTCTGATCACATATAGGGAAGGAATACATAGACTCGTGTAATATATGAGCGAAGTACTTCATGGTCCTAAGGAGCGATACCCTGAGGTCTGGAAGATACTTTACGCGCTACTGATGGCTTCCCGTAAGCTACGACATTACTTTCAAGCGCACAAGATCACAGTACCATCCTCTTTTCCTTTGGGGGATATTGTCCGAAACCCAGAGAAATCTGGTCGAATCGCCAAATGGGCGGTCGAACTCGGTGCCTTCGAGATCCATTTCACGCCTCGCACGGCGGTTAAGGCTCAGGTTTTGGCCGACTTTGTGGTCGAATGGACCAACCCTAAGCCACTTGTGCAGTTGGCAGAGGAACTGGAGTGCCCCGATTACTGGATAATGTACTTTGACGGCTCCCGTAGTTTTCAACACTCGGGGGCTGGAGTAGTCTTAGTTACGCCCCAGGGCGAACAGCTTAAGTATGTCATTCAACTACACTTTGTTTTGACTAACAATGCAGCAGAGTATGAAGGTCTTCTTGGAGGGCTCCGGGCAGCAAAATTCCTCGGAGTCCTTCGATTAGTGGTGAGGGGAGACTCACAGCTGGTCGTAATCCAGGTAAACAAGGAGTACAGCACCTCCGATGAGACAATGGCTCATTACCTGGGGGAAGTGAGGAGATTGGAAAAACACTTCAGTCATTTCGAAGTCCAATATATCCCGCGAAAGGACAACATTCTCGCAGACCAATTATCCAAAATTGGGTCCTCACGCACATCCATTCCGGCAGGAGTGTTCATTGAACACTTGGACCATCCTTCAATCATGACTTCGGTTGAGGATGATCCGGTAATAGCCTCCATTACCAATCTCGGTCAGGAACAGGATTGGACTCATCCATTGAGAGTCTATCTTGAACATGGGACCCTACCCGAGGATGAAACCGAAAGCAATCGGTTAATTCGAAAAGCACGATTGTACAAACTCATAGATGGGGTTTTGTACAGAAAGGGTACTCAAGGAGTATTCATGCGTTGCGTATCTCAGGAGGAAGGAAAATCCCTCTTGAAAGAAATACATGACGGTGTATGTGGTGCACATGCGTCATATCGAACACTGGTCGGAAAAGCTTTTCGACAAGGATTCTATTGGCCTTCGGCACTCGATGATGCCAAGCGTATGGTCAAGACGTGTCCTCAGTGCCAGTTCCATGCCAGACAGGTTCATCAACCTGCCTATGCGTTACAAACTATTCCCCTCGCATGGCCTTCCGTGGTTTGGGGGATGGATATTGTAGGTCCTATGCCACAAGCGGTCAATGGGTACAAGTTCCTGTCCGTAGCCATTGACACGTTTACAAAGTGGATCGAGGCCGAACCGGTACGCAATATTACCGCATCAGCAGCAGAAAAGTTCTTTCACAGGAACATTGTTGCTCGATTTGGTGTTCCAAACCGCCTTATCACTGATAACGGTTCCCAATTCACTAGTGGTCTCTTCCTAGACTACTGCGACCAGATTGGGACTAAGGTGTGCTTTGCTTCTGTGGCGCATCCACAGAGCAATGGCGCTGTAGAATGGGCCAATGGGCAGATTCTACAAGGCATTAAAAAACGTGTTTTTGATCGCCTGAAGACTCGCTCGGGGGCATGGGAGGACGAGCTTTATACTGTTCTATGGGCACTACGAACTACTTCTAGTCGAGCCACCGGTGAGACGCCCTTCCATCTGGTCTATGGGGCCGAGGCTGTATTGCCTATCGAAGTTAGTATTGGGTCTGTTCGGACAAGACAATTCGAACAGATTAATCAGTCCGAACAGCGCTCACAAGATCTTATCCTCTTAGAAGAAAGGTGTGATCGCGCTTTGGTCAAGTCCACGGCATACTTGCAAGCTTTGCGCAAGTATCACAGTAAAAGGGTGCGACCACGTGATCTTCACGTGGGCGACCTGGTCTTACGAAAAATACAAGATCAGTCTAATCATAATAAATTCTCCCCAAAGTGGGAAGGCCCTCACACTGTGGTCTCGGTGCCGCGACCAGGATCCGCGCGGTTAGCCATGGGGGATGGTCGAATTTTGTCCAATACTTGGAACGTCGATCAACTTCTCAAGTTCTACGTGTAAGTACTCAACCCCATTTTTCCTGTTCAATTAGCATTCTTTCATAAAATTAAAAATGTTTTGCGTTTATATGAGGAATATTTCCCTTTATGCCCATCCACTGTGAATTCGGCTCGGAGGCTAGTCGTACGCGGTTAGATCATTATAACATCCTGGTCGGATTCGCTGGCCGATCTCATAACCACTTTCAGATAAGTCACTCTTAAATAAGCCGTTTCTTAACGCACACGGGACTTTCTGACAAGTCCTTGGTTATCCGAGTGGCTGCAGGTTAGCAAACAAGTCTAGGTGTTATAGTTATTGATTTGTTCATACACCCCTGGTCGTTATATTCATTTTTCCCCTGCGTTTGTAATACTAAGCCTTCAGTATCTACAATCACAGGCGGGGGCTAGGCAAATAGGCCTATAATATAAACCAACATAAAACAAAAATATATTCATTTTCAAAAGTGAATTTTCATGTGCATTGCATCGTATACAACTGTTTCTGTACAGGTATAGGGATCATTCGATCCCGAGCTCAGTCAGGAGTTTATCTACAAGGGGACTAATCTCCTCCATGACGGCCTCTAGTTGCTCTTCACTCTCGATCTCAACCGGTCCCACCAGTGGATTCAGATCTGCATCTGGGCCATAGTGGAGTCGAATCCGGCTTAGGATAGCAGAAGTGGCTGACCGAACTCTGGTTCTGATCACCTCTTCTCTTCGCTGTGTATCCTCAGGGATATACTCGAGAAGTGACTCTGCTTGAGCTATAACTAGGGCAGCCCAGTCCTCTTGGCTGAGATCGTCTCGAGTGGTTTCGACCACATCAGCCTTCAGAAGATGAGCCACCGCCTTCAGCTTTTCGAAGACTGAACGGCTCAGCTTTCCAATCGCCCTTGTGGAGGCTTCGATAGAATCCTGGAGGAGTTTATTATCCGCACTGAGCTGTTTTATTTGACCTGCTTGCGCTGCAACAAGGAAAAAGGTTACTCGCATATTGCTAAGACAAGTCTTCCTAGCTCAGGAGGTGACTTACCAGCAAGTTGCGACCGTAGTCTGTTATTTTCGATCTCTTGGTTCCTCATCACTGGGAGCGAATGGAGCTTCATTGTGGCCATTTCCTTGTCCTGCAATGCCACCTTCCTGTAGTAAAACAGAAGGAATGGTTGTAACCAATTTATACATCTATAAATTGAAGAATGATGATCCTTACTTGCGCAAGCTGTCTCGTTCTCTTTGTATGGTCACCATGCTCGCCGCCGTGGCACGTGACTGGGCCATCATCCGGGATAATTCCTGTGATGCAAAAAATGGAGTGAAAAGTGTCCTATGTGTAATTCAGGACATCCAGAAAGGGATTAATCATACCTTCATGAATTTCTGCAGAGAGGCATCTTTCGGAATAATTGGAAGATTTGTCGAAGGCCCGGAAGTGCTTACAGCGGGGACAGTAGGAGGAAGTGCCTGCTGAGTACTACTTCCAGTCGCCGGCGACTGCGACTGGGTCCTCGTATCTGTTTCTCCCCCCGTGATTCGGATGACTTCCTGGGCCGAGGGGGTGGAGCGCTCCTCACTGGGGGCTCCTGCACCAGCAGTGACTTCAACCCTTCCCGAAGCGGTTGGAGGACTGGGTGCTATTTCTTTCCGTTTGATGGAGGAAAAGAAAAATCAAATGGTAACGATTCGTGACCATCATTTCTAATACAACGAGGATGAATGTTCTTACCTTAATTGAAATCCCATTAGCTTTTGGGATTTCTGAGAAGGTTCTCCTTGAGCGCGGGGACGAGTATCGTCCGCCCTGATCTTCCGTTTGGAAAACAAGGGCCCCCTTCCCTGTATGTCTTCCCCTATGAACATTTTTTCAAGGGAAAGATAAGGGCTGACAAGAAGGATCGTTACCTGGGCAGTTGATCCCATTGGCGACGACCCATCCAAGGATCTCGCTGCCTCCTGTGATCCTGTAGCCGGTACCTCATGTGTCACCGCCGCAGGATCTTGAACAACCACCTCCGCTCCTGTCTGCGGAGAAGTATTTTCTTCCCTGCGGCTAGTAGGAGTCGCAGGGGGAAGCTCTTCTCCTTGCATAAGCATTAGCTCATCAAGTACACAGGGGGAATTGAAGAAAACGGACTGTGGGAAAATCTTACCACGGTCGTCCCTTCGACCGGGAAGGTAGAAGCAACTGGCTCTGAAGCCTCGGGAGCTTCAGGGGGTAAAGGATCATCTGCGACCACAAGGCTTTCAGTGGTCGTAGGCTCTGCTACGACTGCCTCTGCAGTATCAGTCATCCCTACAGGATGGGTTGGAGCATCACCAGATGGAGAGCCCGCGATCCTCCTCCTCCGGTGAATTAGAGGGACATCATCGTCCTTCTCCTCGCTCCCCTCTCCCTGTACGACGAAGAAGTAATTCGAGTTCTCACCTGGAAAGAGCGGTGGGAGTTGATATCTTACCGCAGTTCTTCGGGCCGTGGAAGAAGTGCCTCGTGAAGACCCTTCCCCAAGATTTAGCTTGATTTCCTTGGGGGCGGGATTCCTCGTCCGGGGTCTCGAGGGAATCTTCTTCACGTTCTTGGTCGTTGGCTTTCCCAGGGAACCGACTTTCTCGCTGGGGAATGTCGCCTCAGCGAACCTCCCAAGAAGCTGTTCACACGGGATTAGTACTGGACCGATATAAAACCTGCAAAACAGAGGCCAAGTGGAGAATGTACCTTTCGGCGCTCTTGCCTGAGGTCATCACCAGCGTGAATTAGGCTCTGGGGGCGAGGCAACCCCTTAGCACCCTCTACCTCGGCGTTATATGCCCGGAGGAGGTGATTAGTCCGCCTCTCAATTTCAGCAAAAGACAGGACTGTTACCAAATGCAAGTTAGAATGAATATATTGCAGGAAAGACATGAAAGTTTTTCGGTGTCAGAAACGAATACCTTCGTTATAGTCCAGGGTGCTATCCGCCATGGACCTAATCTCCCAAGCCGGATGAGCCCTTTCACACAGGGGGCTCACCCGGTTCTTCACGAAGTCTCGGATAATGTCCCGAGCCGTCAATCCTTCTTCGACCAAGTGAAGAATTACCTCGGCGTGTTTCATGAACTCCGAGTTCATCGCCGGGAGAGTGTCCAATTCGCTCGGCTTCTCTGGCCGCGAATTTTCAAACCATAGCCCGCTCTCCGTCGGTGGGGTACAGTAAAACCACTTCTGGTGCCACCCATGCACTGAGTCTTGCAGGGGTGGAAAGGGATACTCCTTCTTATCCGTCAGCCGGAAGTAGATACATCCGGCGGCGTTGGCGCTCTTCGACCACGCTGAGAAATAGAATCGTCGGAAGAAGTCCACGCTGGGATACACTCCGACGAACGCCTCGCAAAGATGCTGGAACACCGCCAGGATCAGTACAGCATTTGGGTGGAGGTTGATCAGCTCCAACCCATAATGCTCAAGGACATCTTTGAGGAACTGACTCTTAGGGAATCGGAACCCGCAGCGCAAGTACTCCTCAAAAACCACCAACTCGCCATCTTGAACGGTTGGGGTTTCTTGGTCCTTCTCCGCGGGCCGCCAGTTGATGAGCAACCGCGGAGGAAGGATCTCCTCCTTCTCCAACGCCACTAGGCTCTCCTCAGAATGGTGAATGGATCGGCTCCAGGACGCCATTTTTGGTGGAGAATCAAAGGAAAAGTTGGCGATTTTGGGAAGACGAAGGATGAAGAAAATGAGGGTTTTGTGCGGCGGGAACAATGAGGGTTTTTGGCTGTGTGGCTTCTTTGAGAAGACATCTGCTCTTTTTATAGACCCAAGGCGGCGCATTAATGTGAGAAACGTTTCATTTCAAATGTTCCATTGAATGCTTTATTCATTTCCCATAATGGATACTGTCTCTGGCGGACCCGATAAAGTGTTCAGGCATCGGATCTGAAACAAAAAGACTTCTTTGTTTCGGAAACTGAAAGTGCAAAAGGACTGAAAAATTTTCAGTACTTTTCAGAAGACGTTTTTCCTTTGTATGCTTTGAACATTTTTTACGAAAAAATCATGCAACTCAATTTTTGGGCGTGCGGATGTATTTCTAATCGGGTTGTGGTTTGATTGAAACTATGCTTTGGATTAAGCTCCGATTCTAATCGAAGCAACGGTCCGACCAAGCCTCAATCTTGGTCGATATTCAGTTCTAACAGCTGCCTTAGGTCTAATCGCAGTATCAGATCTGGTCGCGGTGCTTTTATAAAAGCGTGATTCTGATCGCAGAACTGAAATTTCCCTGTGTATGAATGGTCGCGAAAGCGTTACTCATGGCCATGTATTCACACAGAAGATGTAAAAAATAACTATTTGAAGAAAGAAATTTTTATTTCTTACATTCTTTACATACAAAAGGGATACAGTCGATCAAAACGTCGACTTGATCCGGAAGGAGTTTACAAAGTTCCCCAAGGGACATATTGTTGTCAGTAGGATCTACACTGACAACCCCTAGGGAACTAGCAACTAACCTAAGTCTATCTACATCATCCCTAACGAGAGACGCACTATTGTCCCTAATCAAGTCAGAGAGTTCTCGCTGTCGCTGAGCATGATCCCTCTCTCGACGGAACTGGCGCGCCTCTTCACGGGACCTTTCAAAACATTCTGCTAAATGCAGAATCTTTGAAGACATGTCTTCGGTCTTCTTCTCCAGGGCATTCTTCTCCTCCAGAAGAATCTCTCTGGAAGGAAGAGATGGAGCAACAGAAGGCTGATTGCTAGAGCCTCCAACCTCCTATATTTGCGAAAATTAGTTATGCTGATCATAACTATCAGCAAAAGGAGAAGAATTATTACCTGTCCTAGCTCATGGCATGTTGATATATTCGTCCTGGGAAGAGGATCATCAGATGGTGGAAGAGCAACATTCCCACCATATGATTGCTTCGCCAACACAATTTGGGAATCATCTGGTCGAGGGATAGTCACCGCTTGCCGACCAGAAGGTTGATCACCCAAATAAAGGTTGGATGTATTAGGATGAAATGGAGAAAGGTTTCTCTCCAAAATCAAAGGCCTACTTTGCCGAGAAGCATGAACAGGAAGAGTTATAGGAACTGAAGGAAGAAAGAGACTTGCTACATTTTTCACCTTCGTTCTGCTGGAAGATTCCTCGTCAACCTTTGGTTTCTTCTTTGAAGGAGACAGATCTTCATATATTTGAGGCCCCCGTTCGACAACTTTCTCTTCATCACTCTCAATTTCGATGATGTTATGATCTGCCATCAGGAAGTGTATGAAGAAAAGAATCAAGGTTGTCTAGGGAGGGACTTAGTCGTGGGAAGAAATTGTGAAGCTTTACAGAACCAAGGACCCGGTATTTATAGCCGCCAAGGTGACGGTTCGCATTCCAGGTGCCTCGGGTTTCTACAAAGCATTTACAATTTTACCTCGGGTTAAAAAACATTTCAACAGCGCCATCATTGCCTGTCACATAATACCCAGAGCATGTCTCGGGGAACCAACCGACCTACTTAGTGCGCCACTAAGCGGGAGATTTGAAGAATCGGGTTAATAATCCGATGCATTTCTTTAAATTTAAAGTGAACACGTCTCTTCGTTTTCTTTAAATTTGGGGGTTAGCTGACGAGGATTGACACCCGAGTCAGTTCTAATAAATGCGCTGTTGGCTCAAGATAGATTCGAGTCAAACACGTGCCCGACGGTATGAATTCAAGTCATTTTGTGAAGCATCTGCCTAAGGTCGCAAGCTTTGCGTGATCAGGTCGCAAGCCTCGTGCGATTAGACCACAGGCCTTGCGCGGTCAGAGGTTCGTATGTTATGCGTGAACAGAAGGTCGAAGATGTCACGCGGTCAGTCAACAACCCGCGGTCAGAACGTTCTCGACCAAGATACTTGGAATTTATCTAACCGGTTGTCCCTATGGTGGGAATATTCCAAGTATCCCGAAGATTCCTCCACGTAGAAAACTAACCGCCAGGAGGTTAATACAAGCAGTTATTTCACGAATAACACGTGCTTAATCTACTTGGAAGGTAATAGCGGTTTGATAAACCGCATCCAACCGTCCAAACAACTGTTTGATGCAGTTACGACATGGCATCCTTTCGTCCAGTATAAAAGGGTGGCAAAATACGTCAAAGGGGGGACATCCGATCTATTTGGAAGAACAAGACTCCTGATACAAGTGAGACATAACACATCTCAACTACGAAAAACAGCCAAGTCTACGGCCCAAATTAGATAGTTTCTACAAGCCTCCCTGGCTTTATTCTGTATGTTTACATCGGAAAAATCCTTCGCCTGTGAAGGAGTTTTTCTGCTATTTCTGTAACCTTTTATCACCTATAGTGAAATCCTAACAGGACATAGGGCTATTACTCCCACCATCGAGGGCCCGAACCTGTATAAATCACCCTGTCCTCCTGTTCACCATTTTTCTACATACCTTCCTGGAGGGTCATCTTGAAAGGTCTCACCATTACAAATTTTGCATAAGTTCGGCTGAGGACTCCGAGTCCGAATCGTCGATAGCTGGCGCCCACCGTGGGGCCTTTCTCAAGGCGTCCTAATTGAAATCCGGAGGTTCGCTGAAACATGGCTGGAGCATATGATTCCGAGAACGATTTCGATCTCGAGGATTATGCCCATATACCAATGCCTTCTCCAAGCGATCCTGTTCCGATGGAGGAGGTCGAAGGCCAGAATCTTCCACAAGTTGAATCATCTCTCCAGGTCATGTCGATCGACCAGGAAGCAACTGGCGCAAGGTCGGAACCCACAGAGGTTCTTAATGCGCTAGGCAGTGAATCCGGCCCGTCATACGACCCCGCCGAGGGAAAGTACGATGATGACCCAGAAATTAGCCCTGGAAGGTTCGACCCTGATAACCTTCACCGTCTCTTTGATTTCGAGTCCGACTCGGAACAAACTGAGATGTTTTCCCCATCGGCAACCTCTCTCCCTAGGCAGTTTGCTGCGTTGTCGGATGAAACTCCCGATCAATAGGCTGCCAGGGAAGAACAAGATCGCAAACAGAAGGAGGATCAAGATCTCGAGCAACAAAACAACGAAGTGCGAAGAACTGCCCTAGAGGCTCTTCAAGATGCGCAGGCTCATCACGATGCTGCTCCGAGTTCTTCTCGACGGTCGCGTGGTCGAAAACGTGACCAGACCCCTTCTTTGCCACCTGAGCGTTTCCCGGTAGACGAAGAAACAATAACACCTGGTGCCCCTAGGAGAAGTACCCATGGTCGACTGCGATCCATCGCGGAAGTCATGCGTAACTTTCCTCCTACGGTCACGGATGCGCAGAAACCGGCCTTTTTTAGGATCCTGGCGGAGAGACTGGATGAGGTCGCGTCTGAGGCGACCCCAACGGGTTTTGACCCTGAGCCACCCGTGCAGTTGGGAAATTGAGTTTTGAATCTACGGGTTTTGGTTTCACTCAAGAAGGATCAAGGAATCAAAAGTTATTGCGTTTTTGGTGGTGGCAGCAGGAAAGGGGTTTTTCTGGCCGAGATTGGAAATTAGGGTTGGGGTTGTTGGATGGTTTTGGGTTGTTGGAAATTAGGGTTGTTGCGAATTATTTTGCGCTTTTCAAAACTATGACCAGCAACGGGACAGTACTAAACGGATGAAAATTCAATTTAGCAAACCAAGATTAACAAATTGGAAGGCACAACGGGGTTTGGAGAAAGGAAAACAAATCTTTTTTTTTAAGGACAAATTTTCTAGACTATAGGAAAGATGAAATCAATCTACTAAACTAAGATACAGAAGTTCTCACCATACAACCTTGGCTCTAATACCAACTGATGTAAGATTGGCCCGATCTTCCGATGAGAATGATAACTTCGATTAGATGGTTGACGACTTTGACGATGTGGCTACCAACCGATCACGACGGGACGCCAAGCAATCGCTAAACCACCACACTGAGTTGTTATCAACCATTCCATGAACGTAATTGACCTAATCATGAAGATGAATTCCTGCGAGTAACTGAAGAACAAGTCAGAACAAGGCAAAGCAATCTGAAATTGCAAATAGGTCTAAAGCACTCGAAATTTGAGGTTCTATAACTCGATTCAATTGGTCGACTGACACAAGAGAAATCGAGGTAGTATCACACTTGGGAAAACTAAATTAAACAAAACCTAAGGAAGAAACAAGAAATTTGGGCAAATATATGAGAAGGGGCGGCAACCAGGGGTGACATGCAACCCAAAAAAGGTGTACATGGGTCACCGTGGGTTTCTTCCGATGCATCATGATCGCACCTAGAAAGGTGGATTGTGTAATAATCACAAATGAACAGTTGAACGTTGAGTACTTGAGAGTTGAATTCCATGAGGAACAAGCGTATTCATCTTTCTAGCTTAATGGATCACTCATTAAGTCTAAACGAGTGGTGGGTATGTATTTCTACAACTAAGCTATCAATCTAGGGTTTGCAAGCTGAAATGAAAATCTAATGTTTCGGGAGTTCTATAACCATCCGGCGTAATTCTATCCAAGGTTCGAGGATTGTAAGTTAATTTCAATTGTTTTCCAAGATAGATTAAGTTCCAGTATGGTCCTTGGTACAATGGTCAGAGGATCAATTCCACTGTTATATTTGACGAGAGCATCTCTCTTGTTCAGGATCCCTCGTCAAAGTGCTGAGGACTCAAGAACTCCCCTAAATTCTTGCTGAGGCTCAACTATTACGTCTAGTGCCGAAACAAGAATTTAGGGTTTAGAGGAAGAAAATATGAGGAAATTACACCAAAACATGAAATAAAGATCAAGAAAGAATCACGCCTTCACGATTAGGTCATCCCTAATCCTAGAGGGGATCTACTCGCTAAAACCCATAATAATGCAGAAATAAGAATAAGAATTAAATAAAAACTCGCTTGATTGCTTGAAAATAGAAGTTGCCATCCTTGCTAGCTTACAAAAACCAATAAAAATAAAGAAGGGGCCTTTACTAAACTAAAAAATACCTAAATTGTATCCTAAAAGCATATAAAAAGCATGCCTAATTGAGCCAAAAGCTTCTCTATTTATAGCACATGGATAAATGTGCCAAAAAACAACTCCTTGACATGTAGGCGACAAAGTGTGGCTTCAAACGGTGCGAGAACGGATAAATCTGAGTCAAACTGACAAGATTCCACCAGTTTTATCAAAACCGGCTAAAACCGATCAAAACCGACTAGTTCCAATCAAATACGACTATAACCAACCAAATCTGGTAAGAACCGATGAAAACCGACTAGTAAAAGCTGAGAAAACCTAATCGAACACGACCAGGATACATGGTGCAATAGCGGCCACACACGCGGCGTGATCAAAATTGAGTCGAACATGACCAAGACACATGGTGCAATGGCGGCCAAACACGTGTCGTAACCGAAACCGAGGATGACTCTTTTCGGTCGTGTTGTATTCGACCAGGGTTCTTTTTCGAGTAGAAGTTCGCTCGTTTTGGTCATGACATGTTCGAACAGTTCTCTTTTTTCACCCAACTGTGCACGGATAAGGATTTTTACCCGCCAAAATGTGCTCGATCAAGAGTGTTGACCCTGGAGTACTCTATTAGGACCCTTTTGCTTGTCCAGTTTGGTTTCTTGATCATGTGGGGCTCAAATGTGGTCAAAATTATCTCAAATTTGGCAGGTTTGATCCCTGAAACATGATGAACACAACCATGAAAGTAATTTGTAAAAATAATCAAATTTTACGCATCAAATGTCGCATCAAAGGAGTTTTAAGCATGATTTTGCACTTGTCAAATTCCCCCAAGCTAGCATTTTTCTTATCCTCAAGCAAAGAATGTGAATGATTTTTCCAAAAATTGAGATGCCTTGGTTTATTTGATTTTCGATAACCAATCTTCTAAAAATTCACATCACATCTATGCATATGAGGCAATTGAGCTAAGCAATTTGAACTCTCCAAATGCAAATATTAAGATTATCAAATTTCAACCTTAGAAAAAAGAGAGCTTAATCAATTAAATTGTCTTGGCAATCTTCTTTCATATAGGAGTTAAAATAAACCATGCAAAGAAAAAACTCATTATGCTACGATTTATACAAAGTTACTAGATTTTCCTTTTTAGAGGAAAATAAAAACACTTATATTTCTGTTTTTTTATTATTCTTTATACATTTTGTTTATTTTCTTCGTCAACTTTTTCGTGCTCTTGGCCAGAATATTTTTACTGGATCATTCTGTCGCAGCTAGAGGAGACACAGCTGAAGACGCTTACTTAAGTACACTTACAAAAAGGTAGCTTTGTCTGTTTCTTGAGCCCCTGTAAACAATCTCAATGCTTCGTATTACTTTGCCTTCACCAGCTGGTTGATGATTCACCACCGCCTCCCCCCCAGTGGGTTGCACATACGTTACACGATACTAGACAAAGCTGTATCTTAAGCAACCATTTTACTAAAAATATTTTTTTGTGTGCATAAGTTAGGTAAATCTTTTCTTGCCCAGCTGGTCGATGATTCACCACTGCCTCCCCCCAGTGCGTCGGTTATACTTTAGTCTTACACTTTTTTATTTAAAGAGAAGGGCAATTAGCAATCTAGGCATAAAAAGTAATATAAGAGAGTTAATTCCTAAAAATAGTTTATTAGAAATATTCAATTTGGAAGAAGTCAAGTACAATTTAATAGACAAGTTCAAGCTTTAATGGTCAATTTAAGATAAAAACTGAACATAAGAAATGAAAGAATAGTCATCTAATTGATGAAACATCATCTTCAAAACCAGGCATACCAAGTGATAAACCTCTTTTTTTTTATTTTTCATTTTTTGATGGAATGTGGTGGGATGATGATTCGAAGAAAAACAAAGCAAATGATTACGTGAACACCCCCCAAGCTAAATCAGATTAAGCAAATAGTTAAGTGAACACAGACTAAGCAAACGATTAAGTGAATACCCCCCAAGCTAAATCAGACATTGTTCTGAATGTATGGAGAGAGGTACAAATTACCGTTTGTGGTTGTGGTTTGTGGAGGTAGATGTTGTGGGAAATGCCATTGTGAAAGAGGATGTTGCGCTCCACGTAGCTCCAATGGTGTTGTTCAAGGCGTCGCAAGTGAAATCCTGAAAAGAAAAACAAAAAGAAATAAAATAAAAGGAAAATAAAAAGAAATACTTGCATACCTTGGAGATCACTCGTCGGAAGCCAGTGGCGGAGAATGGTAGAACTGTGCCAATGTATAGGATGGATAGGTAGGTGGTGGATAGGGTTGTGGGAAAAGTCTATGGGTGTAGAGATGGTCCCTGTAGTGGGTACGTGCACTTGGAAATGTGCCGTCTGGGTGGATGTGGCCTGCATGTACATGATAGTTGTAGAGGTGACCCATGCGGCCTATGAGGTGATCCATCCTGGAATCCATCGTAGCCTTGTATTCTGCAAATTTTGAGCTAATATTGGAGAGACTAGTGCACAAGGACTCTATGGAAGCATGTAGAACAGCAATATCAGTTTTCGTCGGTTTGTTAGACTCAACAATGCATGAGGAACTAGGATCGGATGAGCGAGATGGAAGCATTCTCCAAGTTTTCTCACTAGATAAACAAGTCCGAGAAATATCGGGCAAAAGGATAGAGGGAATTCCATTAATAATCCAACGAAAAGAATTCTCTTTCCTCCTACAAAACCCCATTGAAATCAATGCATTCAAGTCTAGGGTGGCTGCAGGCATAGAGTCTTGATAATCAGTAGCAATAAACCCTAAGGTGGATGCTATGTGAGTGATTAAGCCACCTAAGACTATGGGTGAGGTTTTGCGTAAATCCTTGCCGATACTTTCAAGGCGATGGGCAAAATAGGCTCCTAATGAAATATGAATTTTGCCTAACATTTCCCACAAAAATTTGACCTCAGTTTCTAAAACTTTATCCTGATTATTGTCACGGCCGAAAATTGTCCTGGCCATGAAATGCTGTAAATAGTGAAAGGCGGGATACCAAATTTTGGCGGCCTTTGATTTACCAGATCGAAAAAGATGTTGCCCTTGCTCGGCTATATCACTCCAATTTTTAACGGGCCGGGGGTGCAAATAATAGAAGCATAAAAAGTTCCCCCGGGTTTAAACCCTAACAGATTTGTAAATTCATGAATTGAATAGTCATAATCCACATTTGGAAACCTAAATCTAACACCTTTAGTTTGATCGAGAGGAACACGTATATTGTTTTGTTCGAAAGAGGCTAGAATCTCCCACATGACTTCGCGAAAAGCCAGAACCAGAACTCCTAAAAGCGTGTCCCAACCCACATTATGCATTAGGTGTTGATAAGTGCTAATTTAGTAACACTTTTACCCTAGGTATAGTATTGAAAACATGAAAAATCATGTTTAAAACTCTTCTGATGCAACATTTTATTTGAAAATTTTATTTTCCCAAATTTCATTCACAGTTGTGTTCATCATATCTTAGGGATCAAACCCTCCAAATTTGAGGCAATTTTGACCACATTTGAGCCTTCAACAACCAAGAAACCAAACAGGAGAAGCAAAAAGCCCTGGTCGAAGTCAAATTGGCAACTAAAAGATCAAATCCATAAGAAAACTGGTGCAAAAAGGATTTTTACTCCAAAAAGGCTACTGCTTGAAGAGGAGACCCGATCGAATACAACACGGTCGAAGAATATTCCCACTCGATTTCGGCTATGCCACGTGTCTGGCAGTAATAGTCGTGCTCGAGTTGGTTTCAGCCACGACGCGTGTGCAGTCATGATTAAGCCATGTGTTCCGGTCGTGTTCGAATTGGACTCCTTGGCTCGGTTTTGACCGGTTTCGATCCAAACTGGTCGTTGTGAGACAGATTTGACCCGAAGTAGTCATGGATGAGTCGTTTTGAAGCGGGTTTGATCCAAACTGGTCGTTTGTGGGCTATTTTGGTCCGATTTTGAGTAAAACTGGTTGAACTTGGTTGGTTTTAGCCAGAATTGGTCTATTTGAGTCTTATTGGATCAGAACTGGTCGAATCTAGTTAGTTTTGACTTAGATTTGTCCGTTCTCGCACCATTTGAAAGCAGACTTCTTCGCCTGCACGTCAAGGAGTTATTTTTGGACACATTTTCCTTTGTGCTATAAATAGAGAAGCTTTTGGCTATATTAAATATCTCTTTTCTTAGGTTCAGAAGCCGTTAGGGCTTAGTTTTTGTTTAGAAGAGCCCCCTTTTCTATTTTATTTGCTTTTGTAAGCCGGCAAGCATGACAACTTCAATTTTCAAGCAATCAAGTAAGTTTTATTTATTCCTTATTGTTGTTTTTGCATTAGTATGGCTTTTAGCGAGCAGATTCCCTCTAGGGTTAGGGATGACCTAATCCTGATGGCGTGATTCTTCCTCGGTCCTTATTTCAAGTTTTGGAGTAATTTCATGATGTTTTCTTTCTCCAAACCCGAAATTCTAATTTTGGCAACAGACGTAAGAGTTGAGCCTTAGCACGAATTTCAGGGAGTTCTTGAGTTCTTAGCGCCTTGATGCGGAACCCTGAGAAGTGGAAAGGCTCTCGCTAAACGTGAAAGTGGAAGCAATCCTCTGATTGTTGACCTAGCGCCCCGAACTGGAAACTTAATTTGTTTTGGAAAACAATTGAAATTAACTTACAATCCTCGGAACTTGGATAGAATTACGCCGGATGGTTATGGAATTTCAGAAACCCTAGATTTTCATTCCAGCTTGCAAACCCTAGATTATTATACTTAGTTATAGAAAAAGAACCACCCCAAAATTGTTTGGACTTAATCAATGATCCATTAAGCTAAAAAGAGGAATATGCTTGTTCCTCGTGGAATTTAACCCTCAAGTGCTCAATGTTCAACCGTGCACTTGCGGTATCACAAAATCACGAGCTTTTTTGTTGTGATCAAGTTTTCGGAGCCGTTGCCGCAGAACAATGGTAATTCATCTTTTTAGATTAATTTTCATTGATATAAGTCAGTCTCACTTCTCAATCTTGCTTCTATTTTCTTTTTCTTCTTTTCTTTGCACCATTAACCTTTCAGGGACAGTAGTGCAAAGCTGGATAGATAGGACGAGCTTGCCAAAACCGCGTGCCAACTTCGGTACGAGGCAAGACAGGCAAGATCAGAGGAAAACTTGCAGACTTTTGAAGACATCGGAGAAAAACCAACAATGGAGGACCAAAATAGACTCAAGGATTATGCAACCCAACTCAGCATGAGATTGTAATCAGGTATTGAATCAAATAATTTTGAGATAAAACCTGCACTTTTGAATTTGTGTTGGGGGAAATCTCCGTATAATCAAATCCCGGTAAGGGGTAAGGCCCCGATGACCCCCGCTCTGGGTGCCGCCTTTGGCCCGGGGACAACGCTCCCAGTGACCCCCGTCCCGGGCGTCACCTTTTGCCCGAAGACAATGGTCCCGGAGCCTTCGTCCTGGGCGCCGCCTTTGGCCTAGGTACAAGGGCCCCGGTGACCCTCGTCCTGGGCACCGCCTTTGGCCTGAGGACAAGGGCCCCGGTGACCACTGTCCCGAGCGCCGCCTTTGGCCCGGCAACAACGGCCCCGGTGACCCCGGTCCCGGGTGCCACCCTTGCCCTGGGGACTTTTGCCAGGGGCTTACGGTCCCAGAGTCTTCGTCCCGGGCGCCGCCTTTTGCCTGGGGACAAGACCCCCGGTGACCCCTGTCCTGGGTGCCGCCTTTTGCTCGGGGACAATTGTCCCGGAGCCTTCGTCTCGGGCGCCGTGTTTTGCCCAGGGACAAGGCCCACGTGAACCCCATCTTGGGCGCCGCCTTTGGCCTCGGGACAAGGCCCCCATTGACCCCTGTCCCGGGCGCCACCTTTGGCCCAGGGACAAGGCCCCCGGTGACCCCTGTCCCGGGCGGCGCCTTTGGCCCAGGGACAAGGCCCCCGATGACCCCTGTCCCGGGTACCACCTTCTGCCCGGGGGCAACGGTCCTGGAGTCTTCGTCCCGGGTGCCACCTTTGGCCCGGGGACAAGGGCCCCGGTGACCCCTTCTCGGCCTCCACCCTTGGCCCGGGGACAAGGTCCCTAGTGACCCCTGGCCTGGAGACAAGGGCCCCGGTGACCCCCATCCCGATCACCGCATTGGGCCTAGGGATTCGCTATGGGCGGGGTCACGTGAGGGTCACGCAAGGAACACCTCGGGATCCGGCGAGGAGACTTGTTGAGCATCCAGCCCCGTCGGCCAGGAGAAGGATGCTAGTGCCCTCCGATCCAATGGCTGCAGCTGGGGTAGTTTAGTCTTTTGCATCTTTTGGGCCTATATAAGCCCTTGTATCCCTCCACTGAGTGCCAAACCTTTACAAATCTTTGTGTCATTTGTTGTACTTGCCCGACAGGAGAGGACCAGTCACATGGTCAGCTCGCGTCGTCTTTGCTTAGCTAGAAATCTCCACAAAACCTGCCGGGGTATTCGCAATACCATGACAGTTGGCGCTATGGCTCCCCCAAGAACGAGGGCTTGCGCCCTACCCGGTGACGCCGGTCCCAGTGACTCGGCGCCACCCCCGAGAGACATGGTCGCCCCAGCACTTCCGGTCGCATACGGCCAAACCCAAGTACCACCTCTAACCCTTCCAGTCGTTTCCAGTGGACAGGCCTCCGGGTCTTGCCCGGAGACCCCGGGCGGCCCGGTGACTGCGGGCGGACCGGTGAGAACTAGCCTTCCCCCGGCGGCTCCCACGGCTTCCCAGGACACCCTGCTCGAAGCTCTTGTGGAAGGCCAAGTCCGCACCCAGCGCTCCATGGATGAGCTACTCCGCGTCTTGGCGTGGCTGCCGGCCCCCATCTGTCCACCGCAGTTCCTGTTCATGGGGGCAATGCCCCTGTTTATGGGACACCTGGTGGCCCCTCTAATCCTCAAAGGCCCGGCAACTCCCGGGACCTACGATTCCACTGGGGGTTACGTCTCCCCCGCGGGCCCATTGTCTGGAGTGTTCCCAGCGCTGGGAACCTTCCCGATGCCGAGGGCTTACCTCATTCCCGGAGCCTTCCCCATACCGGGGATCTTCCCGAGGCCGGAAGCCAGTTTCACCTAGCCGGTGTCATATGCCGCGCCGGAGGTGCCCCGCCAGGCGACTCCCACGTGGGGCCCCTCCTCTCTGGTTCCGGACGTAGCTCCGTGGACTGACCTGTGGCGGATTCCACCAGCGTTCTGGTAGCACCCTCTGAGCCAGTGACTATCACGCATCAGCTCCCTCCTCCCCCGGGGTCGCCCCTGAAGGCTCGCCCGGCGGACCAGGTCCGCTTTACCTTGGAGGAGTTCAAGCAAATGCTTACCACCAAGTCTGGAGAGGCTCCCTCACACTATCGGCCGGAGCCCCCCCGGCTCGCAGACGCGTTGAGCCACAATGCCATCCCAGCCGAGGGAAGAGGCCCACTAAGGAGGCAACCACTGCTTTCGGGGGGTGTACGAACGTCCAGGAGGTTAGGTCGACTAACCCAGAGGAGAAGAGATGCTACTGCCGCACTGGAGGACCTCTTGGACCCCTCCACTACTCCAATAATGAATGCGCATCCCCTGTCATGGGGGACAGCGACCGGGACTCTCCCCGAGAGGTGGAGGAGGCCAACCAACCGTCGTGCCACCGACTCCAGTGCATTTGATGGCTGCGACCTTACCGCCCGCCGCACATTGAGCACTACAATGGTGAGGCCGATCCTTACGAATTCGTGCAGGTGTACTCCACGGCCATTTCAGCGACTGGGGGGGATGAGACAGTGCAGTGCAACGTCTTCGCCCTACCTAACCAGGATCGCCTGCTCGTGGTTCTACAACCTGAAGGTTGGCTCCATCATGTCTTTCGCGAGGGCGGAGGGGCAATCATAGCGGGCCACAGCAATCGGGACGCCTTTGTTCTCGAGGGCGGAGGCGGCTCACGTGATGCCACCAAGGGTAACCGTCCCTTCCCCAAGCCGGGGGGGCAGCCGTCCCGTGGCCGTGAAGGCCCCGCTGTGGGAGGCAAGGAGGACCTGTGGTGCACTTTCCACATGTCCAATACCCACGCAATCCGGGAATGCCACCAGCTTCTACAACACTTGGCCGCATTCCTCGATCGGCGTGGGCAGGGGGGAGGGAGTTCTAGCTCCTTCCCCCCCCAGTCGGCCTTGCCGACACTTCCTGCCCCCTCGGGGGAGTAGCAAGAAGAAGCGTGGAAAGGAGGCTCAACAGAAGAGCTCCCCTTTCAAACCTCCCAAAGGCGCGTCAACGTCATCACAGGGGGGTCCGCCTCAGGTGGGACTCCAAGCGCCAGCACAAGGAATACGAGCGGGAGGTAAATGTTGTGGGGGTGTCACATACGTCTCGGCCACCAAAGTGTTTGGATGTCCCCCTTACTTTTACGGCGAAAGTCGCACGTGGGGTTCACTTCCCCCATGACGATGCGCTCATCGTCTCCTCCACTGTCTACAACTACCAGTAGGCACGCATACTCATCGACAGCGGGAGTTCCGCCGACGTCCAGTACATGAAGGCATTCAGGGAAATGCAGGTCGACGAGAGGTTGCTGCAGCCTACAGCCGGGCCTTTGCAGGGCTTCGTCCCTGGGGAGACGATCCACCCGGTGGGGACGTTCGATCTCCCCGTGACCTTCGGCTCCTCGGACAACTGCCAGACTGAGCTGGTTCAGTTTGACGTCGTGGACCTCCCCTCTTCGTACAACGCGATCATGGGGAGGACCACCATCAATCACTTGGTGGCCGCAATCCACCAGATTTATCTCTGTGTGAAAATCCCTGGGCCTCGGGTGTGACCACCGTGCGAGGCGATCAGGACGTGGCCCGCGCCTTGTAGAGCGCACTGCCGCGATGATCAGGAGCTTCAACATGATCAAGACCCTGGGGGAGAGACCGCTTCCCTGGTGCTGGACGCCATGGCCGTCCCCTCAAGCCGCGTCCGGACGGGGACCACCAGAAGGTCCCACTGTCCCCAGATGATGAAAGCAAGACCGTCAAGATTGGGGTGGACATCTCCGAAGAGCTTGTGGAGCAACTCAAGGCTTTCCCATGCAAGAACTCCGACATCTTTGCGTGGAAGCCCGCCGACATGCAGGGCGTACCCCGGGAGGTCATCAAGCATAAGCTCACAGTAACCCCCAGTCACCCCCCGGTCAAACAAAAGTTGAGAAAGCGCTCCCTTGAACGGCAGGAGGCTATCAAGGATGAGATTACCAAGCTTCGACAGGCAGGGTTGATTCGGGAAGTCTTGCATCCCGAGTGGCAGGCAAACCCGGTCCTCGTGAAGAAGTTGAACGGCAAGTGGCGGATGTGCGTGCACTTCACTGACCTCAACCGCGCTTGCCCAAAAGACAACTTCCCCCTCCCGCGGATTGACCAACTTGTCGACTCAACCACGGGGTGCGAGATGATGAGCTTGTTGGACGAGGAAAAGTCGAGTTTTATGACTCCCCTCAGGACCTTCTACTACATCCACATGCCCTTCAGGCTGAAGAACGCGGAGCAACCTTCCTACGACTCATGTCACTGGTCTTTGAAGACCAAATCGGCCGCAACATCGAAGTCTACGTTGACGATGCAGTTGTCAAAAGCTCCCGCTCGACCAGTTACGTCGACGACCTAGCGGAGACCTTCCACAGCCTCCGCAAGTACGGGTTAAAGCTCAACCCGAAAAAGTGCACCTTCGGCCTTCGAGGGGGGAAGCTGCTCGGCTTCCTTGTGTCTCAGTGAGGCATAGAGGCCAACCTCGAAAAAATTCGGGTCTTCCTAGACATGCCCCCCCTCCACTGTCGACGATATGTACTCGGGGTCCTTAGTCGGTCTTTTGCAAATTTGTGAGTTGCGGGAACTTTCAGGGCGCTCCTCCGGAAAGGTAGGATGAGTAATGTCTGTACGGGCACAAGAGAATTTATACAGGTTCAGTCCCTCGATGGTGGGAGTAATTGCCCTACATCCTGTTGTGATTTCACTATATGAAATAAGATGTTTACAAGAGGGGAGAAGAGATGATCACAGGGGAAGATATCTTCAATGTTTGTGTCTATCTAACTATGCCTAAATCTTCAGGTTTGTTGGACGCCTTGTAGTGCTTGTATGCTTAACTGCCCTTATAACGTGCATTGACTACCTTTTAAATCGACTAAAAGGGCACCGACGTGAAATGACCTCGAACAGTTATTAGGATGAAGTTTCATTAACGGCACTTAACTTCCACGCTAGCTTAACACATGCTATCAAGGGATAACTGCACATGTTAACCTCCTGGCATTTGTCTTCATACATGGAAAGATCTTCGTGATTCTCGGGATATGCCCGTTCAAAGAGCTAGGCCTTCCCGAATTGTTCTGGTCGCACATAATCAGCGACCCTCGGACCGCACACTGTCTGCAATTTTCTGACCGCGCACTATCTACCCATTCACTGCCTTGTAATATCTGCCCATTGGTGCGTTCGACGGCACCATTGCTCTATGGATGAGCTACAGAAGCAAAACACACCTTGGTTCCAACATTATCGCAATAGTCCAGGAAGAGACCGCTAGCGAACTGGGAACCGTTGTCAGTGATGAGACGACTTGGAACACCAAATCAAGTGATGATGTTCTTATGAAAGAACTTCTGTGCCGCAGCAGCGGTGACGTTGCGGACTGGTTCAGCCTCGATCCACTTTGTAAACATGTCAATAGCCATGAACATGAATTTGTAACCATTGACCGCTTGTGGCATAGGTCCCACAATATCTATCCCCAGACCGCAAAGGGCCACATTAATGGGATGGTTTGCAAGGCATATGCAAGCTGATGAACCTGTCTGGCATGAAATTGACACTAGGGGCATGTCTTGACCAAATTTTTGGCATCATCAACCGCCGGAGGCTAGAAAAAACACTGTTCGAAAGCTTTCCCAACCAGTGTGCAAAATGACGCGTGTGCACCACACACGCCGTCATGGATTTCTTTCAAGAGGGATTTACCTTCCTCTTGAGAAATACAAAGTATGAATACTTCTTGAGTACCCTTCCTATACAAAACTCCTTCTATAAGCTTGTATATTCGCGCTTTTCGAATCAACCGATCACTTTCGATTTCATCCTTGGGCAAGGTCCCATGTTCGAGATAGACCCTCAATGGATGGGTCCAATCCCCTTCTTGTCCATGGTTGGTAACGAAGACTGTTACCTGGTCATCTTCGACTGTATCATGATCGAAGGATGCTCTAAGTGTTCGACGAACACTCCTGCCGGAGCAGATGTACATGAGGACCCAATTTTAGATAATTGGTCTGCGGGAATATTGTCCTTTCACGGGATGTATTGGACTTCGAAGTGACTGAAGTGTTTTTCCAATCTCCTCACCTCCCCCAGGTAATGAGCCATTGTCTCATCGGATGTGCTATACTCCTTGCTTACCTGGTTTACGACCAGTTGTGAGTCTCCCCTCACCACTAATCGGTGGACTCCGAGGAATTTTGCTGCCTGGAGCCCTGCAATAAGACCTTCATACTCTGCTGCATTGTTAGTCGCAACAGAATGTAATTGAATAACATACTTGAGTTGGTCGCCTTGAGGCATTACTAAGACAACTCCTACCCCCGAGTGTTGGAAACTACGAGAGCCATCAAAATACATCGTCCAATGGTCGGTACACGATAAGTCTTCGGATTCCTTCCAATGGTCAGGGTTAGTCCATTCAACCACAAAATCTGCAAGGATCTGAGATATGACCGTAGTGCGAGGGGTGAAATGGATGTCAAATGCTCCGAGTTCCACAGTCCACTTCACAATTCGACCAGATTTCTCTGGGTTTCGTATAATATCTCCCAAGGGGATGGACGAGGGCACCGTAATTTTATGTGCCTGAAAGTAATGTCGTAGCTTACGGGAAGCCATCAGTAGCGCGTAAAGTATCTTCTGAACCTCATGGTAACACTCCTTAGGACCATGAAGTACCTCGCTCACGTAATAAACAGGTCGTTGCACACCTTCTCTTTCTGCGATCAGTACAGCGCTGACCACATGAGGTGTGGCTGCCAAGTAAAGGAATAGTGGTTCCCCTGTGACCGGGGAAACCAACACCGGCAGACTAGATAAGTATGCTTTAACCACCTGGAACGCTTTCTGGGCTTCATCTGGCCAGGTAAAACCAAGGTGCTTGCGGAGAGCTTTGAAGAAAGGTAATCCCCTCTCGCCTAGTAGCGATATAAATTGACTTAAAGCCGCCATGCGACCTACCAGGCACTGGACGTCCTTCGTGGTCGAAGGAGACCTCATTTTCTCGGTGTCCTTGATTTTTTTGGGATTAACCTCGATTCCTCTAGAACAGACGATAAAGCCTAAAACTTTACGAGATGAAACCCTGAAAGAACACTTTTCTGGGTTTAATTTTATTCCAAATCGGTTCAAACTATAGAAGGTTTCAGCAAGATCAACTAAAAGAGTCAAGCTTTTCAAGCTTTTTACAATCAAGTCATCTACATAAGCTTCAAGATTACGCCCCTTCTGGGAAAGAAAGGCCTTTTGCATCAAGCACTGGTATGTGGAACCGGCATTCTTGAGACCAAATGGCATTCTGACGTAGCAGTAGGTGCCAAATGGTGTGATGTAGGCAGTCTTCTCTTCATGTTCTTCTGCCATGCTAATTTGATGATAACCTGAGTAAGCATCCAGAATACTCATCAGTTCTCAACCCGTAGTAGAAACGACCAACTGATCGATGGGGGCAAGGAGAAAATTATGCTTTCAGCAGGCACTGTATAGGCTGGTGTAATCGACACACATGTGCCACTTACCATTTGACTTACGGACCATGACCGGATTTGCAAGCCATTCCGGATGTTCGATTTCTCAAATAAACCCGGCTGCTTGGAGTTTGTTTAACTCTGCGTGGATAGCTTCTTACCGATCAACAGCAAAGCATCCAAGCTTCTGCTTTATTGGTCGCTGTCCAGGTCGAATTTCTAACCTGTGCTCAATTACCTCCCTTGGGACATCGGGCATGTCGGATGGTTTCCACACAAACACATCTGCATTAGCCTGGAGGAAAGTAATGAGTTCGAGTTCCTATTTGTCATCCAGGCCTGATCCAATTCGAATTGTTCTAGATGGATCATCTGGGCATAATGGAACAAATTTTAGCTTCTCCTCTGGTCGAGGGGCGACTTTGATCGTATCCGCAGCCGTGGTGGTGATCTTGACATCCCGAAGGGGAAGTTGATCCACGAGCTCCAGTGATAAACAATCACAAGTCAATGCCACATTGCGGCTGCCTCACACGGAGATAACACCTTTGGGTCCAGGTAACTTGCTGCACTGATAGGCGTAGTGTGTCGCCATCACAAATTTAGCGAGAGTAACTAACTCTGTTCGGAAATTATCCGGTTCACTCAGTGTGACTGGGAGCACCACTTGTCCCATCGGCATCATCGAGGGACCAGGAATTATCCCATAAAATGAATGGATTATGGGCTTGATTTTCGAACGAGAGATTTGCATCTCGTCCAATGCCTTGACCAGTAAAATTTCCAACGAACTACCTCCATCGGTCAGGAGGACCCTTTCGACTCTCGCATTACTGATAATTGGGGTAATGACCAGAGGTAATCTCAATGATCAAGTAAGCCCAACGGGACAATCAGAGCGATCAAACGTCAAAGGAGTGTCCGACCAATGGGGGTATTGAGGTTCGCCAAGGGGAGCTTCCGCTTGGTTAACTTCTCGATGAAAAGTTTTAAACTGTCATTTAGAAACAAAAGAGGAGGAACCTCCAAAAATGACATTAACATAATTACAAGGTACCTGGTAGGACATTTCTTCATCCCCGTCGGCGTCTCGAAGCCTGCAAGTCTGCTCTTTTGGTGGCAAGGTCGGCATTGGTCCGATGCCTTGGTAGAAGTCATTTAGTTGCTTCAACCAGCTCCGGCAATTCTTGAGTTCGTGTCCCAGAGAGTTGTGGATCGGGCACCACTTCTTGCCTTCCTGGAAGTGAGTCAGTTTTTCTGGCTGGTCGGCATTGCGACCACCAGAGGCAGTTTTATTTTTAAATGAAAACTTATTACCTTTAGCAGGCGGCGGCTTTTTCGCGACTGCGACCTCCCGGTACTATCCGGTTTGATTCTTTTTGGTCTTCTTTGACTTCCCGCCTGATGAAGACTCCGGCGTCTTGCCTGCATCCTCTTTTTTCACGTCCTTGAGACCTGGTTGGGGTGGTAAATTTCCTTTATCCACCATACTGTTCCATTCAATAGCCACAGCTGCGTCTGAATAGCGATCAGCCATATCAAAGATATCGGTGACTGATCGAGGAGGGTTGATAAGTAAATCTTTCATAAATCTCCATTATTGAACAATGTGCTTAAACGCCCTGATAACGGAGTTATTGGATATGTTTGGGATGGTATTTCTCACCCCGACAAACCTTTTGACAAACTGTCGAAGAGTCTCCGTAGATGTTTGTCGTAGACGATGAATATCGTCTTCTTTCTTGGGTTTTTGATAACAATTCTGGGAATTGTTGAGGATAGCATCGCACAATATTTCCCAGTTATATATCGAACCCACGGGTTGATTGAACAGCCTGGTCCTTTTCGGTCCCTCAAGAACCATCGACAAGTAGTTGGCCATGATGCGATCATCCCCACCAGTCGCTTGGATAGCGGTGATGTAAATTGGAAGGAACTCAGAGGGATTCTGGGTTCCATGAAACCTCTCAATAGCCCATGGCTTGAACTTATCCAGCCAGATGACCACACGGAGGCCTCGCGAAAAAGCCTTACAACCTACATTGGGACTGTGGAGAGTTTCGTGGTTTTCAGCATAACCACGAGCGGTTTCACGCGATCGAGATGTGCCACGTGGTCCCAGATGAGATTGCACGGGAATTCGATCTCGATCACGAGAACTTCCCACGCGCCTAGATTTGTCATGCCGAAGTGATCTGGATGGTAATTGATTACACCTACCATGACTAGAGTAAGAATAGTCCTTTTCAATGGAACGTATCATAGACAGGGAGGAAGCTGTAGGGGTTGCATCAGATGCGACCTCGTCCAGCTTCTCCGCCAGGATCCTAGCAAAAGCCGGTTTGTCCGCGTCTGTGAGGGTAGGAGGAAAATTACGCAAGACCTCCGCGATAGATCAAAGTTGGCCATCGGTACTTCTCTTTGGTGTGCCAGGTGTAATCGTTTCTTCATCCGCCGGTAAATGCTCCGGTAGTAAAGAAGGCGTCTGGTCGCGCCTACGAACATGTGGACGATGGGAGGAACTAGGGGCGGCGTCATAACGAGCCTGCTCATTTTGCAGAGCCTCTAAGGCCCTGCTGTGGAGTTCGTTATCTCGTCGCTCACCGTCTTGGTCCTCCTTCTGCTTGCGTTCTTGTTCCTCCTTTTCTATGCGCTCTTGTTATTCCCTAGCAATCTGCTGATTGGGGTTTTCTTTCGACAAGGGAGTGAATTCTCTAGGGAACGAAGCTACAGAAGGAGTGAACATCTCTGTTTGCTCCGAGTCGGACTCGAAATCAAAGAGAGAGTGGAGGTTGTCAGGATCAAACCTCCCTGGACTGAGTTCCTGGTCGCTGCCATCCTGGTCCCCGACGGGAACACATGGTGACCGAGACTCAATTTTGCATATGGTGAAATTGACATCAAGTTCCGGACCTGTCTCGTCCATCCCCTGGTCGATTGAAATGACCCGGGTAGGGGAAAACGTGTTCTCTTAACGTCCATTCGGAATGTCTTCGCAATCGACCTCTTCCATTGGAACGGGATCGCTTGGGGAAGGCATTTGTATATGGGCATAATCGTCGAGATCGAAGTCATTCACGGAATCATACGCTCCAGACATGGCTTACCAAACCTCCGGATGAAGGGAAAGCACCTTGAGAAAAGGCCCCACGGTGGGCGCCAGCTGTCGACGATTTGAAATCGGGGTCCTTAGTCGATCTTATACAAATTTGTGAGTTGCGGGACTGTCGACGATTCGGACTCGGGGTCCTCAGCCGAACTTATGCAAGATTTGTACAGAAGGTTTCAGCAAGATCGTCCAAATGAGACAATCTCTTGGTACTTTTTACAACCAAATCGTCTACATATGCTTCGAGATTACGCCCTATCTGGGAAAGAAAGGTCTTTTGCATCAAGCGCTGGTACGTGGAACCTGCGTTCTTGAGACCGAACGGCATTCTGACGTAGCAGTATGTGCCGAACGGGGTGATGAAGGCAGTTTTCTCTTCATCGTCTTCTGCCATGCTAATTTGATGATATCCTGAGTAAGCGTCCAGAAAACTCATCAGTTCGCAACCCGCAGTTGAGTCGACCAGCTGGTCGATGCGGGGAAGGGGAAAGTCATCCTTCGGATAGGCAGAGTTGTGGCTAGTGTAGTCGACGCACATGCGCCACTTGCCATTTGACTTGCGGACCATGACCGGATTGGCGAGCCAGTCCGGGTGATCCACTTCACGGATAAACCCGGCTTGTAAGAGTTTGTCTAACTCTTCTCGGATGGCTTCCTGTCGGTCAGTGGCAAAACGCCTGAGCTTTTGCTTTATTGGTCGTTGTCCAGGTCGAATTGCTAACCTGTGCTCAATCACTTCCCTTGGGACACCGGGCATGTCGGACGGTTTCCACGCAAACACGTCTGCGTTAGCCCGGAGGAAAGCAACGAGGTCGAGTTCCTATTTGTCATCCAGGGCTGACCCAACCCGAATTATCTTGGATGGGTCATCTGGGTACAGAGGAACTTGTTTGAGTTTTTCATCTGGTCGAGGAGAAGCCTTGATCGCATCGGCGGCAACGGTGGCGACCTGAGCGTCCCGGAGGGGAAGTTGATCGACCATCTCCAAAGATAGCCAGTCGCACGTGAGTGCCACGGTACGACTGCCTCGGATCGAGATGACACCTTTGGGGCCAGGCAATTTCCCGCACTGATAAGCATAGTGCGTTGCCATCATGAACTTAGCAAGAGTCGGCCTGCCAAAGATTGCATTATAAGCTGAGTCACAATCGATTACATCGAAAGTAATCAATTCTGTCCGGAAGTTGTCTGGTTCTCCCAGCGTGACCGGGAGGACGACTTGTCCCAATGGCATCATGGAGGGGCCTGGGATTATCCCATAAAACGGATGGATTATGGGCTCGATCTTCGAACGAGGAGTTTGCATCTCGTCGAGTGCCTTGACCAATAAAAGATCAAGGGAACTTCCCCCGTCAATGAGGACCCTTTCGACTCTCGCGTTACTGATGATTGGGGTGATGACCAGAGGTAGCCTCAATGGTCGGGTCAGCCCCGCAGGACAGTCAGCGCGATCGAACGTCAAAGGCATATCCGACCAACGGGGGTATTGAGGTTCACCAAGGGATGTCTCCGTTTGGTTAATCTCTCAGCAAAAGGTTTTAAACTGCCTTTTGGAAACGAAAGAGGAAGAACCTCTGAAAATGACATTAACATGATTTTGAGGTACCTGGTAAGCCATTTCTTTGTCTCCGTCGACGTCTCTAATCCCGCACGCCTGCTCTTTAGGCGGTAAGGTTGGCATTGGCCCAACTCCTTCGTAGAAATCGTCCAGTTGTTTCAACCAACTCCTGCAGTTTTTGAGGTCGTGGCCTGCGGAGTTGTGGAGTGGACACCACTTCTTGCCCTCCTGCGGATTAGTTGATTTTTCTGGCTGGTCGGAATCCCGACCACCAGAGGCAGTTTTACTTTTAAATGAAGACTTATTACCTTTGGTCGAAGGTGGCTTCTCTGCGACTGCGACCTCGCGATACTGTGCAGAGCGGTTCCTCTTCGACTTCTTTGACTTCCCACCCGGTGAAGACTCCGGCTTTTTGCTTGAATCTTCTTTCCTGGCGTCCTTGAAGCCTGGTTGGGGTGGTAGGTCCCCCTTATTGACCATTCGGTTCCATTCGACCGCTTCGGCTGCATCGGAATATTGATCAGCCATGTCGAACAGATCGGCCACTGATCGAGGAGGGTGGATAAGCAAGTCTTTAGTGAATCTCCGGTATCGAACGGCATGCTTAAATGCCCTGATCACGGAGCCATCAGATATGTTCGGGATGGTATTCCTCACCCCGACAAACCTCTTGACAAACTGCCGAAGTGTTTCGGTCGAAGTTTGCCGCAGCCTATGCAAGTCATCCTCCTTACCCGGCTTTTGGTAACAATTTTGGAAATTGCTGAGGATGGCATCGCATAGCATTTCCCAATTGTAGATGGAACCCTCAGGCTGATTAAACAACCAGGTTCTAGCCGGTCCTGCGAGGACTGTTGGCAGGTAGTTGGCCATGACCTTGTCATCGCCTCCCACTGCTTGGATGGCAGTAATATAGATCTGAAGGAACTCGGATGGGTTCTGAGTTCCATCAAACCTCTCAATGGCCCCTGGTCGAAACTTATCGGGCCAAACGACTGCTCGTAGGCCAGGCGAAAAAGCTTTGCAACCAACGTAAGGACCGTGGACCGCCCTATGACTCTCGGTTGGGTCTCGAGCAACCTCACGCAATGGCGAGGTTACTCGTGGTCCCAAACGAGAGTGAACAAGAACTCGATCCCTACTACGAGAATCCTACATTCGCCGATATTTGTCCTGTCGGGACGGTACGGGCGGCGGGTAACTCCGCCGGCCAGAGCCAGAATGAGGACCATCCCGTTCACGGGAATGTGTTACTGAGCGGGAAGAGGCTGTTGGGGTCGCCTCGGATGCGACCTCGTCCAGTCTTTCCGCCAGGATCCTGAAAAAGGCCGGTTTCTGCGCATCTGTGACCGTAGGAGGAAAATTGCGCATGACTTCCGCGATAGATCGCAGTCGACCATGGGTACTTCTCCTAGGTGCACCAGGTGTTATTGTTTCGTCGTCCACTGGGAAACGCTCCAGTGGTAAAGAAGGAGTCTGGTCATGTCTACGACCACGCGACCGTCGAGAAGAACTCGGGGCAGCATCGTAACGAGCCTGCGCATCTTGAAGAGCCTCTAGGGCAGTTCTGCGCAATTCGTTGTTTTGTTGCTCGAGATCTTGATCCTCCTTTTGTTTGCGATCTTGTTCTTCCCTGGCAGCCTATTGATCGGGAGTTTCTTCCGACAGCGCAGCGAACTGCCTAGGAAGAGAGGTTGCCGATGGGGAAAACATCTCGGTTTGTTCCGAGTCGGACTCGAAATCAAACAGACGGTGAAGGTTATCAGGGTCGAACCTTCCTGGGCTAATTTCTGGGTCATCATCATATTTTCCCTCAGCAGGGTCGTATGACGGGCCGGATTCATCACCTAGCACATTAAGAACCTCTGTGGGTTCTGACCTTGCGCTAGTTCCTCCCTGGTCGATTGACATGACCTGAAGAGATGATTCAACCTGCGGAAGATTCTGGCCTTCGACCTCCTCCATCGGAATAGGATCACTTGGAGAAGGCATTGGTATATGGGCATAATCCTCGAGATCGAAGTCATTCTCGGAATCATATGCTCCAGCCATATTTCAGCGAACCTCCGGATTCCAATTAGGACGCCTTGAGAAAGGCCCCACGGTGGGCGCCAGCTGTCGACGATTCGGACTCGGGGTCCTCAGCCGAACTTATGCAAGATTTGTAATTGTGAGACCTTTCAAGATGACCCTCCGGGAAGGTATGTAGAACAATGGTGAACAGGAGCACAGAGAGATTTATACAGGTTCAGGCCCTCGATGGTGGGAGTAAAAGCCCTACGTCCTGTTAGGATTTCACTATATGTGATAAAACTTTACAAACTAGCGGGGAGAAACCTTCACAGGCGAAAGTTTTCCCTATATAAGTATACAAAAAAGAGCTATAGGAGACTTGTAAGTATTGTCTAATCTAAGCCGTAGGCTTGGCTGTTTGAGTGGTCGAGATATCTTGTATCTCACTTGTATCTGGGGTCTTGTTCTTCCAAATGTCTTTGATCCCCTATTTGATGTACTTTGCCACCTTTTTATATTGGTTGAAAGGGTGCCAAATGAAGAAAACTGCATCAAACAGTTGGATGCGGTTTCTGGAGAACCGCTATTAACTTCCACGGAGGTTATTATCACGTGTTAATCATGAATAACCGCATATATTAACCTCTGACGGTTGGTCTTCAACGTGGAGAAATTCTCGGGATGCTTGGAATATCCTGATATAAGGATAACCGAATAAACTCCAAGCACCCTGGTCGAGAGCGTTCTGACCGCGGAATGTGGGCTGACCGCGCAACATCCCGGATATCCAGTCCGCGTATAGCATACGAACTTCTAACCGCACAAGGCTGTCGGCCTGATCGCACGAAAGCCGCGACCTGATCGCGTAAAGCTTGCGACCTCACGGTGATGCCCCTCAGAATAGCCTGAGTTCGCATCGCCAGATACATGTCTGGTTTGAACCTATCTTGAACCAAAAGTTTATTAGAAGTGACCTGGGTGTCAATCCTCGTCAGGGACCTTTCAGGGCTCTCCTCCGAAAAGGTAGGAGAGTAATGTCTGTACGGGCACAGGAGAATTTATACAGGTTCGGGCCCTCGATGGTGGGAGTAATAGCCGTACGTCCTGTTGTGATTTCACTATATGAAAGAAGATGTTTACAAGTGGGGAGAAGAGATGATCACAGGCGAAGATCTCTTCAATGTTAGTGTCTATCTAACTATGTCTAAATTTTCAGGTTTGTTGGACGCCTGGTAGTGCTTGTATGCTCATATGGGACCTTTTCCATCTTCTATGGATAACTCCTACATCTTGGTTGTGGTTGATTATGTTTCTAAATGGGTAGAGGCTATTGCTACACAAAAAAATGAATCAAAACATGTGATTAAACTTTTCAAAACAATCATCTTTCCCCGATTTGGTATAGCACGAATAAGTACCAATTTTAGTAATTACCAATTTTAGAATTTACGGTGCTCATTTTAGTAATTACCAATTTTAGAATTTGCTCTTGCATATCACCTCAAATAAGTGGATAGGTTAAAGTCTCAAATAGGCAAATTAAGTCAATTTTGCAGAAGGTGGTGGCACCGTCTCGTACAGATTCGGCACTCAAACTTTCAGATGTCCTTTGGGAATATAGCAATGCATTCAAGACTCCGCTAGGTATGATGCCTTACAAACTTGTATATGGTAAAACTGCCATTTGCCTGTTGAATTATCCACAGGGCGTTATGGGTGTTAAAAGCACTCAATTGGGATTTTGACAAAGCGGGGCAAAGGCGAATCCTTGAATTGCATGAGCTAGAAGAGCTTCGGAACAACTCCTGTGAAAGTGCCTTGATTTATAAAGACAACGCAAAGAAGTGGCACGACAAATAGATCCTCAACCGTGAATTTAAATCAGGTGATTTGATTCTATTATTCAATTCTGGGTTGAAGTTATTCCCAGGGAAATTAAAATCGCGATGGACTAGGCCATATGTGATAGAAAAGGTCTTTCTGCATGGTGCCGTAGAGCTTCGGGCACAAAATGGCGCCACTTTCAAGGTAAACATGCACCGTATCAAGCTTTACAATGTGGGAGACCAAGTAAGTACACTAAATTCAGTCGATTCTTTCGATTCCATACATTTTCGAATGACCGAGGATGTTCCATCGAGTGGGCCGTTAAACCAGCACTATCCAGGAGGCAACCCGGTACACTAACATGTAGTTCTCTCCTTTATGAAAATATCGGCGTGAAAATCGCTCAATTTTGACACCTTTTGACCTCGCAAACCTTGTTTTTCATAGACTAGGGCTAACTCTTTTTGAAAAAACCAAAACAAAAAAAAATCATAATCTTCACACTGGCTGTGGCGACCACGACCACTTGCACGACCAGTTTTGGGGTTTTGTTTCGTTGAAACTTTCAAATATCAATTTTTCAAAACAACTGAGGCGACCACGACCAAGTTTACGACCAGTGGTGGCTTTGGTTTGACAATTTTTCAAAAACTTTGAGTTTTCTTGTTACCTAATTCGAGCATGACTAGTGTCACTTTTGGGTACAATTTGCAAAGAAAAATAAATTTTGAAAACCAACCGAGGCAAGCACGTTACTAGCATGACCAGCACCGCTTTTGGGTAGATTTTTCAAATAAAATAAAACCGTTTCTTTTCAAGCCAAACAGAGCACAACCTCGACGACGACCAGTGCCGGTTTCGGGCTGTTTTCAATGCAAATTTCAAAAGTTCTCAAAAAACTAATTGATGCGACCATGATCTTGAGCACGACAATGGAATGCTTTGGTTGAATTTTCAGAATATTAAAAAACTTTTTTTCAACCACAAAATCCATGACACGTGGCACGTCCCGTGCCCATGTTTTCGCAAACCAAACCAAATACACCCCGTGCTCGTGAATGTGGCCACGTCGGTGCAACCAGCTGGTTGAAGTGGGTGCAAACCAAGCCGCCCATGGCCCATGCCCTTGCAGGTGGCACCGTCAGTGCGGCCACGTGGTCGTAGAGGGTTAAACCCGAGCTTAACACAACCCGGAGCATGCCCCGTGCCCGTGGTCATGCCAGGCTCGGTTTCCTTTCCTTTTTCGGCAAAAGTGTCCTTTTTGCTTTCTTTTTGTACATTTCTCACCCCAATCATTTACATAACCTACCTAGCACCCTATTTAAAGCCTCTCATCCTCTGCAAACTCCATAACTCTTGCCCAAGAAATCCAAATCGAACGATTCAAATTTCGATGCAACCACAGATTCTGGCTCCTTGCGCCTTGACACCCTCGGATTTGAAGTTTTCTACGGCAATGTTGGCTCCCCAACGAAATGTCAAGAAGGTAACGAACCACAAACGCGGTATGTCTCCTCAAACTTTCTCCGATCCCGATTTTCCACATATTCACTTCATAAACCGTTATCATCTTGGTAGATTTATGCATTTAAAGAAGTGACCTTTGTGGCCTACTAGATTTTTAGATGTTCATGCCACTAGATCTCTAGGAATTGAAGATGATGTTAAACACCTACTTATTAATGTGGGTTGGGATGCTCTTATAGGAGTTATGGTTCCGACTTTTCGCGAAGTCGTATGGGAGATTCTAGCCTCCTTTGAACAAAACACTATACATGTCCCTCCTGATGAAACTGAAGATGTTAGATTTAGGTTTGCAAATATGGATTATGTCGACGATCGGACTCGGGGTCCTTAGTCGAACTTATGCAGAATTTGTAGGTTGCGAGACCTTTCAGGGTGCCCCTCCTGGAAGATATGATGAATCAAAGATAACTAGAACACAGAGAGATTTATACAGGTTCGGGCCCTGGATGGTGGGAGTAATAGCCCTACGTCCTGTTAGGATTTCACTATATGTGGGAAGAAAGAGTTACAAAGCTATGGAAAAGATCTTCACAGGCGAAGATTTTTCCTATATGTTTGTACAAGACAATGCCTGGAAGGCTTGTAAAAGCTAGCTAACTTAGACTACTATCTTCTGATTCTTTGGGTGTTTTGATTGCTCGATCACTTGATCCCTAGATGCCCCTGTTTGATCCACTGGCTTACCCTTTTAAATTGGTCGAAACGGTGTAAAGGCATAACGGCGTCAAATAGTTGCTCGGGTGCAGTTTTGGTAACTGCCCCTAACCTCCACACAGGTTTAACACTTGTTATTTAAGGATAACTACACACATCAACCTCCCGACGGCTGTCCCCATACGTGGAAGGATATTCGGGATACTCGGGATATCCCTGTTATAAGGATAGAGAACTCCCACATCCCCTGGTCGAAGGTGTTCTGACCGCGCACTGTCGACGATTCGGACTCGGGGTCCTCAGCCGAACTTATGCAAGATTTGTAATTGTGAGACCTTTCAAGATGACCCTCCGGGAAGGTATGTAGAACAATGGTGAACAGGAGCACAGAGAGATTTATACAGGTTCAGGCCCTCGATGGTGGGAGTAAAAGCCCTACGTCCTGTTATGATTTTACTATATGTGATAAAACTTTACAAACTAGCGGGGAGAAACCTTCACAGGCGAAAGTTTTCCCTATATAAGTATACAAAAAAGTGCTATAGGAGACTTGTAAGTATTGTCTAATCTAAGCCGTAGGCTTGGCTGTTTGAGTGGTCGAGATATCTTGTATCTCACTTGTATCAGGGGTCATGTTCTTCCAAATGTCTTGTATCCTTCGTTTGATGTACTTTGCCACATTTTTATACTGGTTGAAAGGGTGCCAAATGAAGAAAACTGCATCAAACGGTTGGATGCGGTTTCTGGAGAACCACTGTTAACTTCCACGGAGGTTATTATCACGTGTTAATCATGAATAACCGCATATATTAACCTCTGACGGTTGGTCTCCAACGTGGAGAAATTCTCGGGATGCTTGGAATATCCTGATACAAGGATAACCGAATAAACTCCAAGCACCCTGATCGAGAACATTCTGACCGCGGAATGTGGGCTGACCGCGCAACATCCTGGATATCCAGTCCGCGTATAGCATACGAACTTCTGACCGCACAAGGCTGTCGGCCTGATCGCACGAAACCCGCGACCTGATCGCGTAAAGCTTGCGACCTCATGGTGATGCCCCTCAGAATAGCTTGAGTTCGCATCGCCAGATACATGTCTGGCTCGAACCTGTCTTGAATCAAAAGTTTATTAGAAGTGAACCGGGTGTCAATCCTCGTCAGCTAGCCCCCAAATTCGAAGAAAACGAAGAGACGTGTTTATTCCGAATTTAAAAACCGTGTATTGGATTTTTAACCCGGCTCTTCAATTTTTTCCCAGTTAGTGGCGCACTAAGTGAAAAACCGTTGGTTTCCCAAGACGGGTTCTGATATTATGTGACGGGCAATGATAGCGCCGTAGAACTGTTTTTATCTCGAGGTAAAATTGTAAATGCTTTGACGAAACCCGAGGCGTCTGGAATGCGAACCGTCACCCAGGCGGCTATAAATACCAGGCTCCTGGATTTGTAAAATTTCACAATTTCCCTCCACGCCTAAGTCCTTTTCTTGTTATCCTGCCTTCTTCCTTTTCACATACTCCTCCCAATGGCAGATCACGATATCATCGAGATTGAGAGTGATGAAGAGGAAGTTGTCGAACAAGGGTCTCAAACGAATGAAGTCCTGTCTCCCTTAAGGAAGAAACCCAAGGTTGACGAAGGATCTTCCAGTGGAACAAAGGTGAAGAACGTAGCGAGTTTCTTTCTTCCTTCAGTTCCTTTGACCCTCCCCGTTCATGCCTCTCGGCAAGTTAGGCCTTTATCCTTAGAGAAAGATCCCATCACATTCAATTCTCCCATCTTTTTGGGTGATCAACATCCTGGTCGGCAAGCGGTGACTATCCCTCGATCAGATGATTGCCATATTGGGTTGGCGAAGCAATCTTCTGATGGGAAGGTTGCTCTTCCACCATATGATGATCTTCCTCCCAAGATGGGTGTATTAACGGGTTATGCACCGGGACAGGTAACAATTCTTCTCCCCTTTTGCTGATAATTATAGTTAGTGTGACTAACTTTTGCAAAATGCAGGAGGTTGGAGGCTCCAGCGATCAGCCTTCTGCTGCTCCATCTCTTCCTTCCGGACAGACTCTTCTGGAAGAGAAGAATGCCCTGGAGAAGAAGACCGAGGAGATGGCCTCGAAGATTCTGCGTCTAGCAGAATGTCTTGATCAATCCCGGGAAGAGGCGCACCATTTCCGTCGAGAGAGGGACTTCGCTCAGCAACAGCGAGAACTCTCTGACTTGATTAGGGACAATAGTGCGTCTGTTGTTAGGGACGATGTAGATAGACTTAGTGTAGTTGCTAGTTCCCTGGGAGTTGCCAGTGTAGATCCTACTGACAACAACATGTCCCTTGGGGAACTTTGTAAACTTCTTTCGGAGCAAGTCGACGTTTTGATCGACTGTATCCCTTTTGTATGTAAAGAATGTAAGAAATAAAAGTTTCTTATTTCTCACGAATATCCTTCACATCTTCTGTGCGAAAATATAGCCATAAACTTTATGTTTGCGTCCATTCATACACAGGAAACTTTAGTTCTGCGATCAGAATCGTATTTAAGAAAAAAGCACCGCGACCTGCCCTGATACCGCGATCAGTTTCAGAGCCGCGGTCAGAACTAAATTGCGACCAGAGTCGGAACTCGGTCAGACTGTCACTCCGATTAGAATCGAAGTTTTAGTCTAAACACGATTTCGATAAAAACCATAACCCAATTAGAAACATTCCAGTACGTCAAAAATTGAGTTGCATGATTTTTTCGTAAAAAATGTTCAAAGCATATAAAGGAAAAAACGTCTTCTGAAAAGTACTGAAAATTTTTCAGTCCTTTTGCACTTTCAGTTTCCAAAACAATGAAGTCTTTTTGTTTCAGATCCGACACCTGAACACTTTATCGGGTCCATCAGAGACAGTATCCATTATGGGAAATGAATAAAGCATTCAACGGAACGTTTGAAATGAGCCGTTTACTCATTAATGCGCCGCCTTGGGTCTATAAAAAGGAGCAGATGTCTTCTCAAAGAAGCCACACAGCCAAAAACCCTCATTATTCCCGCCGCGCAAAACCCTCATTTTCTTCATCCTTCATCCTCCCAAAATCGCCAACTTTCCCTTTGATTCTCCACAAAAGATGGCGTCCTGGAGCCGATCCATCCATCATGCCGAGGAGAGCCTAGTGGCGTTAGAGAAGGAGGAGATCCTTCCTCCGCGGCTGCTCATTAACTGGCGGCCTGCAGAGAAGGACCAAGAAACCCCAACTGTCCAAGAGGGCGAGTTGGTGGTTTTTGAGGAGTACCTGCGTTGCGGGTTCCGATTCCCTGAGAGTCGGTTCCTCAAGGATGTCCTTGAGCACTATGGGTGGGAACTGATCAACCTCCACCCCAACGCGATGCTGATCCTTGCGGTATTCCAGCATCTTTGTGAAGCGTTCGTCGGAATATATCCCAGCGTGGATCTTTTCGGCGATTCTACTTTTCAGCGTGGTCGAAGAGCACCAACGCCGCCGGATGCATCTACTTCCGGCTGAGGGACAAAAAGGAGTATCCCTCCCCACCCCTGCGAGACCCTGTGCACGGGTGGCACCAAAGGTGGTTTTACTGCTCTCCACCATCTGAAAGCAGTCTATGGTTTGAGAACTCGCGACCAGAGAAGTCCAGCGAGTTAGATGTTCCCCCGGCGATGAACTCAGAGCTTTCGAAGCATGCCGAGGTGATTCTTCACTTGGTCAATCAAGGATTGATGGCTCGAGACATCATCCGAGACTTCGTGAAGAACCGGGTGTCGTGGTATTGAGAATACCCCGGCAGGTTTTGAAGACGATCCTAGCGGAGATTACGCAGCGCGGGTTGACCGAGCGACCGGTCCTCCCCCGCCGGACAAACACAAGAAAAGACACGAGGATTTATACAAGTTCAAGTCCCGGTGGGGGCCCTAGTCCTGTCGACGCGCTCCCGACCGGAGCCGGCTGGGGAGGCTCTCTCCGGGGGAGAGGCTTCCGGAGCACGTCTGTGAGTTTAGCTATTCCAAAATATAATGAGCTGATCCTTTTCAACAGAGGGGTACAAGGGCTATTTATAGCCTCAAAAATAAGCAAAAAGCCTAAACTACCCCGGAAGCCACCGTCGGATTGAAGGGTAGGACAGTCCTTCTTCGGGTCAAACGTCTTGGATGCTTGACAGGTGGTCGCTGATTCCCGAGGCGTCCCTCGCGTGACCTGTACGTGATAAACAAACAGGGATTTTACCTTTTAGGAGGGCGATGACGTCCGGGACCCCTTCCGGAGAGCAGGGTCCCGGGAGCCTAAAAGGCGGCACCCGGGGCAGACAACGGGGGCCACTGTCCCCGGGCGAATGGCGGCGCCCGAGACTCGCCCGGGGGGCAAGGTCCCGGGAACCAAAAGGCGGCGCCCGGGACATACCCCGGAGGCACGGTCCCGGGAGCCTAAAAGGCGGCGCCCGGGGCAGGCACCGGAGGCCACTGTCCCCGGGCAAATGGCGGCGCCCGAGACCCGCCCGGGGGGCACGGTCCCGGGGGCCTAATGGCGGCGCCCGGGACCCGCCCGGGGGGCACGGTCCCGGGGGCCTAATGGCGGCGCCCGGGGCAGGCACCGGAGGCCACTGTCCCCGGGCAAATGGCGGCACCCGGGACCCGCCCGGGGGGCACGGTCCCGGGGGCCTAATGGCGGCGCCCGGGACCCGCCCGCGGGGCACGGTCCCGGGGGCCAAATGGCGGCGCCCGGGGCAGGCACCGGAGGCCACTGTCCCCGGGCAAATGGCGGCGCCCGGGACCCGCCCGGGGGGCATGGTCCCGGGGGCCAAAACGCGGCGCCCGGGGCAGGCATCGGAGGCCACTGTCCCCGGGCAAATGGCGGCGCCCGGGATCCGCCCGGGGGGCACGGTCCCGGGGGCCAAAAGGCGGCGCCTGGGACATACCCCGGAGGCACGGTCCCGGGAGCCTAAAAGGTGGCGCCCGGGGCAGGCACCGGAGGCCACTGTCCCCGGGCAAATGGCGGCGCCCGGGACCCGCCCGGGGGGCACGGTCCCGGAGGCCAAATGGCGGCGCCCGGGGCAGGCACCGGAGGCCACTGTCCCCGGGCAATCGTGAACTTACTTGGACTTGACCGCGTGGAGATTTCCCCCAACAGCAGCCCCCCATGCCCTCCGGGGACGAAGCTTGAGCCCCCGGAGGGAATGGTTACGGTACCGGGAAAATCTCCGGGCGAAACTTCCGGACGAAAATCACCGGAGCCTCGGAGACGCTTCGGTGTCTGTGCCGGGCGCTTTTTGGCCGCGCCGTTTTCGCAATAAATGCACGCGCGGTTCGAACCGTCGTCTCGATTTACGCGCATGTCCCTTCGTTTCCCGCGCACGGTTTGAATTTCAGTGGTCCAGATTGCTCCGAGGGGGCCACGTGGCGCGCATCTAGATCACGGCCAGCCTCTATAAATAGGCCTTAGGGGGCCCCGGTAGCTCATTCCAAATTTTCCAACTCCAGCTTCAGCTCTCCCTGTAGCGCTCTCCTGGTTGCATTTCCGGTAACTTCCTCCGGTAGCGAGCGTCCGGGAGCTTTAGTCAACCTCCTGAAAAGTTAGCCACCGAAAAAAGAAACTGACCTAATGGCGCCCAAAGGTCGAGCAAAGACCACAGAGGTGCCCCCGGAGGAAATCCCCGTGGATTTCCTCTGGGCCTCCGAGTTCTCAGTCTCGAACGCGGAGTCCCTGGTCGAGAAGGGCATCGTTGGAGAGGGGGACATCCGGGTCCCCCTGAAGAAGGACGGAGCCCCCCGCCCCAGGCCCGGAGAGGTCGTGGCCTTCCTCGAGGCGGGGCTCCGGCTCCCGGTGCATCCGATGCTCCGGGAGTTTCTCAAAGAGTACGGGGTGGCTCTCAACCACCTCACCCCGAACGCGCTCGTCCGTATGGGCCTTCTTATATGGATCTACGAGACAGCGACCGGGCGGGAGCCCACCCTCCGCGCCTTCCGGTACTTCTATGAACCGGCAGCGCGGAGCTCCCACCTGGTGAAGGGGGGACCGAAGTCCCCCTTCGGTTCGGTGATGGTCCAAATGCTGCCCTCCCGGGTGGCGGACTACCCGGCGGCGGCCTCCCGGGACCACTGGGGGGACTGGCTCCGGAGGTGGTTCTACCTCCGGGTTCGGGACGAGGCGGTGGTCTACGCCCCGGAGCCTCCCACCTACAGCCGGTCATCCGCACCGAAGCCGCCGGTGTGGACGGACGAGGAGTTCGAGCTCCTCGGGAAGGTGGTGCCGACGAAGAAGGCCCGCTCGATGCGGGACGCCGCGGAGGAGCTGGCGCTCCTGCGGCTTTCCCCCTTCTCACGCGGGAGAAGGGGGATCGGCATGGGCCCGAAGCAGCGGCCTCCGGTCAAGCCGGTGACGCGGCGTAAGTCCCCTGCATTTTTGTACTTGCAATTTTTTTTATGAGAAATTGACTAACTTTTTACCTCTTGCAGTGCGCCCGTACCCGGCGGCGAGGGACAGGGCGGAGCACCTCCTGGGGAGGTACTTCGCCGACGAACACGAGCGCATCGTGCGCCTCGGGGGGGAGGGCCCCCCCCGGACCTGGTGGCCGAGGCCTTTGGGCTTAAGCTTCCGGAGAGGAAGCCCCTCCCCACCCCCGGGAGCCATAAACGGGGGAAGGATGCGGCCGGGGGCTCGGAGCCCAAAAGGGCCCGGGTTCAAAAGACCCCCGCCCCGACGACGACGCCGGCGACGACGCCGGTGAGGGCCCGGGACGCGGCTCCCGGAGCCGAACATGCCCGGGCGGCGCCCCGGGCAGAGGCGACGCCTCCGCCCCCGGAGGCCCCCGTCGAGGCCCGGGGGAAGGAGGTTGTTATCGGCCGGGCGGGGTCCGATTCCGCGGACTACGCCCCGTCGCCAGTTCGTGTGGCGCTCCTCTCGCCTCTCCCGGCGGCATTGGCGCCGGAGAGGCTAGAGGTGAGGTTTTCGGAGGCGGCGCCTCCGTGCCTCTGGCCGGTTGATGAGGAGGGGGGGAGCCCCTCAGTCTTCGAGGTCCCCCCAGAGCAGGAGGCTCCGAGGGCCCTCCGGCCTGGGGCGGGGAAAGGCCCGATGATCCCCCCCGGGTGGAGATCCCCGCCCAATCCTCGTCTTCGTCGTCCTCGGAGGAAACTTCGTCGACGAAGACGCCGGCGACGGCGGCCGTGCTCCCGGACTCCGAGGTCCGGGGGCCCTCTCCCGGCCACAACGGGGGCGCCGGGCAAGATACCTCTCTGCTTCCCGTCGGGGAGGTGGCCCGCTGCGCGGAGGGCCTGCACAGCCGAAAGGTGCAGGCCTTCGTAGCGGGGGGAACGCTCCACGAGCGTTTTGAGGGGCTCGAGTCCCTCGGAGCCCAGCTAGCCCGAGCTCTTATGATTTGTCCTGCACTTTAGATTTTTCTAACTCTTTATGTATTTTGTAGGTAGCGACTGTTACCTGGGGCCTTGAGCAGCGGGTCACCCGGCTGCTCAAGGAGGCGGAGAGCCGGGCCGCGGCTTGTGTGGAGCAGCGGGAGGCGGCCCTCCGGGAGCGGGACGAAGCTCTTGATGAGCTGTCCCGGGCCCGGGCCCAGGTGCACCTTTCGGAGGGCGCCTACAGCCGCCTCCGAGAGGAGGCCAGGGTGAGGGAGAAGACGCTCCGGGAGCTCGAGAGCTCCAGCGTCCGGGCGCTATCAGACGCGGGCCGCTCCGTCCGCTCGGCCTTGGAAAGCCTTGGCGTTAGCCTAGGCTCCGGGAGCGGCCCGGAGGTGCCCCCGGTGACCCTCGCGGAGGCTGCAGACGTCCGGGCACGGGGCCGGGCGGTTCCCGTCATCGCGGCCGCCGCGGGGCTCGTCGACTATCGGGGGGTTGGCGCCCGGGTGATCGGGGGGCGCATCCCGGAGCTTCCCGGAGGCCTTCGAGCCAACGCGCCGGGAGGTGGAGCTGCTGGCGGAGGGATTCTACGACCGGATCATCCGGACGAGGTTCCTGACACCGGCGCCTCCGGCCGCGGATGCCCCTGCCCCGGCCACGGAGGAAGCTCCCCGGGGGGAGGACCCCAATGCTAAAGTATGAGCCTCCCCCGGGTCTTTAGCTAGGACCCCTTGTTATTTTTGTTAGACATTTTGATTCCGGTAGCTTCTTAGGAGAAGCCCCGAGCACTTGTACAAAAACATTTTGCAATGAAATATATTTGAAATTTTTGTCTTTGCGATGAAATGTTACCAGGGTTCCCGGGGGGTTACTCCCGGGCAACGGTGCGGGAGAGGCTCTCCGGGGGACGCCCAAGCGGCTTTGATTTTGCTGAGCCTTGTCTCCGGAGAGCGCGACGGGGGTACTGCCCGGGAGCCTGTCCGGTTGAGGTGGCGCCCGGAGTGGCACTTGGACAATTTCGACAATAGCCATGCCGAGCTATCTCCCCCGCGTCCGGAGGCCCAGGTGGTACCACCCCTCCGGATACTTCCACCGGCGGGGTACGAGTTTTGGCCTTAAGATGTGCTCCGGGACGCTCGGCGCCGCGTACGGGCGCTGTACCGGGACTTGACCCGGGAGCTAGCGGAGAGCCTCCGGGAGTATTAGTCGTAGGAGCTTTAGGGCTTAGAGAATCCTCCGGGTTAGAACCCGGGTTGTATCGTTTCCGAAGCCCACCGGAGAGGGAAGATGTCCTCCGGGTTTGCTGATCAATAAAGCGCCATGTTGTTGTTTCCTTTTACTGCGCCTCTTATTTTTTCTTCTTGGATGGTCTGGACGACACCCGGGGGTTCCTTATCACCCCCCGCCCACAGCGGCCCGGAGAATAGCTCCGCGCGCTGTGGGGGTAACAAGGCCCCCGGGAAGGAAGACACCTGTAGCATAGGAAATTTTCTGTTAGAAACCTTTAAAGCGAGGTTTTCAAGGAGACCTTCCGGGAGATAATCATCTGGTCGCCGTGAGAACGGGGAGCCGGGAATAAGGCCTTAAGCGGAAGGAATGTCCAAGAGAACCCGATGGGATTTCTAGAGGCGAGCTTCCTGGGAGACACTCGTCCGGTCGCCGTAAGAACGGGGAGCCGGGAATAGGGTCTTAAGCGGAAGGAAATGCCCGAGAAATCCGACTTCTCCGAGAGACAATCGTCCGGTCGCCGTGAAAACGGGGAGCCGGGAATAGGGTCTCCGGGAGGCATTCATCCGGTCGCTGTGAAAACGGGGAGCCGGGAATAACGTCGACTCCCGGAGGAGGAAGATGGATCCAAATAAGCCGCAAGGGGCTGATCTTCCGGTCGCCGTGAGAACGGGGAGCCGGGAATAACGTCGACTCCCGGAGGAGGAAGATAGATCCAAATAAGCCGCAAGGGGCTGATCTTCCGGTCGCCGTGAGAACGGGGAGCCGGGAATAACGTCGACTCCCGGAGGAGGAAGATAGATCCAATCAAGCCGCAAGGGGCTGATCTTCCGGTCGCCGTGAGAACGGGGAGCCAGGAATAACGTCGACTCCCGGAGGAGGAAGATAGATCCAATCAAGCCGCAAGGGGCTGATCTTCCGGTCGCCGTGAGAACGGGGAGCCGGGAATAACGTCGACTCCCGGAGGAGGAAGTGCCCGAAGACAGGACTTGAGTGTTTGGGCAGGGGACTAGTCTCCCAAAGTGACTCGTTACCATGGCCACTGTGACCGGGTTGCCGCTTACACCCTCAGTCCACGGGGGCTGATCATAAGCCGCCCTACGGGAGTGCAGGCTCCGTTGTAGGGACTTGCTGGGGCTGGCCCACTTCCTCGCGGGGAGGGCATCCTCACAAGGAGGGCATCCTCGCGGGGAGGGCTTCCTCGCGGGGAGGGCATCCTCGCGGGGAGGGCTTCCTCGCGGGGAGGGCATCGCCGCTAGGGGCGGTAATAATAAAGACCTGCAATGAGACAGTTTGCAAAGCAAGACCTATGTATTGCTAATGAAAATGAAATACAGGGCCTCCCCCTGCGAAGCCGCGAAAGGGGAGGAAAATACAGTGTCCCACCTCGCCCTCGGGGGAGGGGACATGCCCGTAAGGCTACACATAGAACTTGCGAAGTAAACGCAAGTTCCACGTGTGCTTCAGCTCCTGCTCTTAAAGGTTGGAGAGCTTGTAAGCCCCCGAGCTTAGGACTGTAGAGATCTTGCAGGGGCCCTCACACTTGGGGGAGAGCCTACCCTGGGCTTGGGCGGCCTAATGCGCTTGAGGACAGGGTCCCTAAGGCGAAAGGCCCTCAAGCAGCGACGACCGGGACCGGAAAGGGAGAAGCCCCTTTGGCGAAGACCGGAATCGAAGTGGAGGGGGCCCCAATGGCCTCGACCGGAACCGGGAAGGGAGCAGGCCCTGTAACACCCGGGACCGGCGAGGGGGGAGCCCCCGTGGCGACGTCCGGAACCGGGGAGCCCATGCGGGGGGAAGTCCACTGCGGCACGGGGGCAACTCTGTCGACCGCCCCCGGTGCGGTACACGCGACGCGGGGGGCGGGACTGGCCCCCGGCGTAGGGTAATCCCCCGGCATGAAGTGGGCTCCCGGCCCCAGGAATAGGCCAGGAACGGGGGACCCCTTTGGTGCCATCGAAGTGCCTCTGCATCTTTTGCATCTGCAAATAAAAGACTAGAATTTGCGTTACGGCACAGGTAAGGCCCGTGCTTTTGGTGAAATATGGGCTGAGAATCTCCCTTCAGTTGGAGGCGTCGGATCCCCGGGGAACGCACGTGGTGCGACCTGAGGAGCAAAGCCTCGTACTTGGCGGCACTGCAGGCCCCGGGGACAGCAGGTCCTTCCGGAGGCCCCCTTCCGGACGCGGTTTGAGGGGGGGGCCTCCCGGGGGGTATTGCCGCGACGTCTGGTTCCAAGGGGGAGGCCTCCCCCCTGGGCGCCTCAATAATGTTGACGCTTCCGATCGTGGCGGCTGTGCGCTCATACAGACCACGGGCCATGTCTTGGTCTCCCCGGACGTTGATCACGCCATGCGGCCCGGGGATCTTCATGCAGAGGTAGTTTTGATGGGTGGCAGCCCCCACCCGGTTGATGGTGGTCCTTCCCATAATCGCGTTGTAGGAGGGGGGGAGGTCCACTACATCGAAGCGGCCCAGCTCGGTCCGGTAGTTCTCCAGGGCGCCGAAGGTCACAGGAAGATCTACCTTGCCCACGGGGTGGACCGCCTTCCCCGGGACAAAACCTTGTAGGGGCCCAGCTGCGGGCTGTAGGAGCTTCTCATCCACCTGCATCTCTTTGAAAGCCTTCAGGAATAGGACGTCGGCAGAGCTCCCACTATCCACAAGGATGCGTGCCAGGTGACAGTTGTAGATTGTCGCGGAGACAATGAGCGCGTCGTTGTGGGGGAAGCGAACCACCCGCGCATCTTCCGCCGTGAAGGTGAGGGGGACGTCCGACCACTTGGGTGGCGGGGACGCGTGCAGCACCCCCACAACCTTAACTTCACGCGCGTACTCCTTACGCTGGCGCTTGGAGTCCCGCCCGGAGGCGGACCCTCCCACGATGACGTTGATGCGGCGCTGAGAGGTCTGGAAGGGGAGAGCTTCTGAAGGCTCCCCCTCCTGTGCCTGCTCACCCCACGTTGGAGTGGGAAGGGCCGGAACAGCTGGCCGAGGGAGCAAGGAGGCCGGAGTCTCCCCCCCTGCCCGCGCTGGTCGAGGAATGCCGCGAAGTGCTGTAGTAGTTGGTCGCAGTCTCGGGTAGCGTGGGTACTGGACCCGTGGAAGCTGCACCACGGTCCTTCCCGCCTTCTCCCTGCGGGGCCTTCCCGGCCGTGCGAAGACTGTCCTCCCCCATGGCCTTTCGGCTTAGGGAAGGGGCGGTTGCCCCTCGGGGGGTCGCGCGAGCCACCTCCGCCCTCGAGGACAAAAGTGTCCCGAGGCCATGGCTCGTTATGCCCCCCCTGTCTGGGGCGTTTGGGGGGATCCCTGGCCCCCCGGTCGATGGGGGCGGGAGCCCCCTGGGTCTTCTTCCAGATATCGTCTTCCTCCGCCTGAGCATACTTTTCGAGCACGTTGAAGAGCTCGTCGGCGGAAGAGGGGCAGCTCTGGGAGAGCCTTCGGTGGAGCTCCCCCGGGAGGATGCCGCTTTTACAGGCTTCGATGACCGTAGAGTCGGGGACGTGGGCCACTTTGCTCTTCACCTGGGCAAAGCGCTTGAAGAAGCTTCTGATGGTCTCCCCAGTCCTCTGCCGGACAGTATACAGCTGTGAGGAGTCCAGGGGACGCACGTAGTTCCCCTGGAAGTTGGCGCAGAACTCCCGCTTCAGCTGCGAGAAAGACTTGATGGAGCCCGCCTTCAGATTGTAAAACCAGGAGCGGGCAATGCCGGTGAGGTAGAGGGGGAAGACGTTGCATTGGACACTCTCGTCCCCCCCCCGCCGCGGAGATGGCTGTGGAGTAGATCTGCACGAACTCGTAAGGGTCCACCTCGCCATTATAATGTTCGATGTGTGGGGGACGGTAGGGCCGCGGCCATCGGATGCTGCGGAGTCTTCGACACAGAGGCTGGTTCGCCCCCTGCACTTCCCGGGGGGAGCCCCAGTCACTGTCTTCTTTAACGGGGGACGCCCCCTCGTTATCCGAGTCAGGTAGCGGCCCAAGAGGGCCGCCAGAGTGGTGGTGACGACGCTTCTCTTCCGGGCCGGGACTGATTTCCCGGACGTCCGGGCTTCCCTCCGGGGAGGATGGTTCTTCGGTTGGTCTCTTCCCCCGACCGGTGCGAGAGCGAGGCTCCCTGCGACAATGACCGGGGGGAAGCTCTTCCCCGCGGCTGGGAGAATGCATTCGCTCGACCTCCCCCCGGGAGAAGCGGACCTGCTTCGCCGGGGGAGGGAGCTCCTGCACTGTAGCAGCCGGCCCGGAAGCTACCGGGGCCTGTTGGGGGGAGCCCCCTGCGACGACCCCCGGGACCGGAAAGGGGGGAACCCCTGCACCATCCGGAACCGGGGAGGGGGCGCCCAGGGCGGCGTTTGGATCTGAAGAGGGGGCCCCTGCGGCAACGACCGGGACCGGAAAGGGGGAAGCCCCTGCGACATCCGGAACCAGTGGGGGGTGAGCCCCCTCGGCGACGTCCGGGGTTGGGGAGCCAATGCGGGGGGAAATTCGCTGAGGCACGGGAGATGCTCTGTCGACCGGCCCCGGTGCGGTAAACGCAACGCGAGGGGCGGGACTGGCTCCCGGCGTAGGAATAACCCCCGGCATGAAATGACCCCCCAGCCCCGGAAGCGGGCCGGGGACGGGGTACCCCCCTTGTGCCACGAAGGGCCCGGGCATGAAATAGCCTCCCGGCACCGGGACAGGCCCGGGTGCCGAGAAGTGTCCGGAAGTATATCCCGCGGGGGGAGGGAACCCCCCGGCGGGATGATACGGGGTAGACAGCCCCCCGGAGACCGGAGGGGCCGCCGGGTATCCCATAAACGGGGGCATGATCCCCGGATATGCGTGCGACGAAAATGTGGGGGCCGGGGGCCGCGCCAACACACTGAGGACCTCGTCCATAGAGCGCTGGGCGCGGAGCTGGCCCTCCACGAGAGCCTCCAGCAGGGCATCTCGGGGAGCCGGGGGAGCCGTCGGGGGGAAACTCGTCCCGGCCGAGGTCCCCGCGGCCGCCGGGAGCGACCCGGAGGTGGAGGCACCTAGATTGAGAGGAAAGGTGGGAGGCGGTACCTGGGAATGGTCGCCTCCGGACGGAAGCGCCGGAACAGCAGTGTCCCGGAAAGGCGGCGCCAGGTCACCGGGACCGGCGTCACCGGGAAGGGCGCGGGCCCTTGTTCTCGGAGGAGCCATGGCGATTCGTCACGGGTCCCCACGGACGGCGCCAACTGTCGTGGTATTGAGAATACCCCGGCAGGTTTTGAAGACGATCCTAGCGGAGATTACGCAGCGCGGGTTGACCGAGCGACTGGTCCTCCCCCGCCGGACAAACACAAGAAAAGACACGAGGATTTATACAGGTTCGGGTCTCGGTGGGGGCCCTAGTCCTGTCGACGCGCTCCCGACCGGAGCCGGCTGGGGAGGCTCTCTCCGGGGGAGAGGCTTCCGGAGCACGTCTGTGAGTTTAGCTATTCCAAAATATAATGAGCTGATCCTTTTCAACAGAGGGGTACAAGGGATATTTATAGCCTCAAAAATAAGCAAAAAGCCTAAACTACCCCGGAAGCCACCGTCGGATTGAAGGGTCGGACCGTCCTTCTTCCGGTCAAACGTCTTGGATGCTTGACAGGTGGTCGCTGATTCCCGAGGCGTCCCTCGCGTGACCTGCACGTGATAATCAAACAGGGATTTTACCTTTTAGGAGGGCGATGACGTCCGGGACCCTTTCCGGAGAGCAGGGTCCCGGGAGCCTAAAAGGCGGCACCCGGGGCAGACACCGGGGGCCACTGTCCCCGGGCGAATGGCGGCGCCCGGGACTCGCCCGGGGGGCAAGGTCCCGGGAACCAAAAGGCGGCGCCCGGGACATACCCCGGAGGCACGGTCCCGGGAGCCTAAAAGGCGGCGCCCGGGGTAGGCACCGGAGGCCACTGTCCCCGGGCAAATGGCGGCGCCCGGGACCCGCCCGGGGGGCACAGTCCCGGGGGCCTAATGGCGGCGCCCGGGGCAGGCACCAGAGGCCACTGTCCCCGGGCAAATGGCGGCGCCCGGGACCCGCCCGGGGGGCACGGTCCCGGGGGCCTAATGGCGGCGCCCGGGGCAGGCACCGGAGGCCACTGTCCCCGGGCAAATGGCGGCGCCCGGGACCCGCCCGGGGGGCACGGTCCCGGGGGCCTAATGGCGGCGCCCGGGACCCGCTCGCGGGGTACGGTCCCGGGGGCCAAATGGCGGCGCCCGGGGCATGCACCGGAGGCCACTGTCCCCGGGCAAATGGCGGCGCCCGGGACCCGCCCGGGGGGCACGGTCCCGGGGGCCAAAAGGCGGCGCCCGGGGCAGGCACCGGAGGCCACTGTCCCCGGGCAAATGGCGGCGCCCGGGACCCGCCCGGGGGGCACGGTCCCGGGGGCCAAAAGGCGGCGCCTGGGACATACCCCGGAGGCACGGTCCCGGGAGCCTAAAAGGCGGCGCCCGGGGCAGGCACCGGAGGCCACTGTCCCCGGGCAAATGGCGGCGCCCGGGACCCGCCAGGGGGGCACGGTCCCGGGGGCCTAATGGCGGCGCCCGGGGCAAGTACCGGAGGCCACTGTCCCCGGGCAAATGGCGGCGCCCGGAGCAGGCACCGGAGGCCACTGTCCCCGGGCAATCGTGAACTTACCTGGACTTGACCGCGTGGAGATTTCCCCCAACACCGGGTGAGTCCTTTACGTGAAGGCGCTCATCCGGCATGGGAGATTAGGTCCATGGCGGATAGCACCCTGGACTACAGTCAAGGTAGTTATTTCTTTGGCGCTGAGCTTTCCCATTCTTGAATTGCGCAAATTCTGATTTGAGTTTGGGAACAGTCCTGCCTTCATCCGAAATTGAAAGGCGGACCAATTCCCTCCTTAGGGCCTACAATGACGATGTAGAGGGCCCTAAGGGATCACCTCGCCCACAGAGTCTAATTCACGCCGGCGACGATCTTAAACAGGAGCGCCGAAAGGTACATTCTCTATCTGGCCTCCATTTTTTAGATCTTATGCATGTCCAGCGTTAAACATTTTCATCGAAAATGTGAATCAGCTCCTAGGAAGGTTTGCCGAGACGACTTTCCCGAGTGAGAACGTAGGTTCTCATGGGAAGCCAACGGTAAAGAACGTGAAGAAGGTCTCCCAAAGACCCAGGACAAAGAGTCCTGCTTCCAAGAAGGCCAGGCCAAATCCCAGGGAAGGGTCTTCACGGAGCGTTCCTCCTACCGCGAGAAAGACGACGGTAAGATATCACATCCCTTCTGTTTTACCAGGCGCAGATTGGAATCACTTCTTCGTCGTACAGGGAGAGGGGAGCGAGGAAGAAGAGGATGATGTTCCTCTGGTCCTTCGGAGGAGGAAGATCGCGGATCTTCCATCCGGCGATGCCCCAAGCTGCCCCGCAGAGACCACTACTACCGAAGAGGTGGTCGTGGCAGATCCTGCGACCACCGAAAATCTTGTGGTCGTGGGTGACCACCCAATTCCTGAAGCCCCCGAGACTTCAGGACCGGTTGTCTCTGTTCCTCTGGCCGAAAGGACGACCACGGTAAGGGTTCCTTTCTGTCATTCTTTTTATGATTCCTTCTGTATGTTTGACAAATCAATGTTCATACAGGGAGAAGAGCTTCTCCCTGTGACTACTGCAAGTCCCAGGGGGGAAAATTCTCCTCCTCTGCAGATATAGGGGGAGGTAGTGGAGCAAAGGCCGGTTGTGGTGGCTCCAGCGACCCAGGAGTTGCCAAGGCCTTCGGATGTTGCCCCACTAGCCAGTACGGTAGCCCAGGTAAAGACCTTGCTTTTCGTCTCTATCTTTTCCTTAGAAATATGCTCATAGCTGAACACATCCAGGGGGGAGCTACCTTGTTTGCCATGAGGAAGGCAAGAACTCATGATAGTTCTCCTCCCCAAGGGGAACCTTCCCAGAAATCCCAGGAGCGAATGGGATTTCAAATAAGGTAAGAACCTTGAATTGGCAATAATTTTAAATAAAAACTGCCCAAATTGCCTTTCTTGTCAGGCAAAGAAAGACGGCGCCCAGCTCTTCAACCGCCTCCGGAGGGGTTGAAGTCGCAGCTGGTACAGGAGCTTCCAACGAAGAACGCTCCACCTCTGTGGTCCAGGAAGTCGTCCAGACCGCAGGGGAAGGAATAAATGTAGGGACCCAATCACAACCGATGACTACTGGGAGTAGGGCCCAGCCGGCACTCCCACCAACTGTCCCTGTAGTAAGCGCATCCGGGGCTCTAGCGAGGATCCCCGCTGAAATGAATGATGCTGTCTTACAAAAGTTTATGAAGGTATAATAAACCTCCACTCTCGTGCCTGAATTGTACTTAGGACACCTTTGATCTTCTTCCTTGGCACCACAGGGATTATCCTGGCTAATAAGCCATTCGCATGTTGTGATGGCCAGTACAGAAGCCATTCAAAAAGAACGTGACAGCTTGCGCAGGTGAGTACCATTACCCTTTGGTTTGTATGGGTGCATTTTGGTTGTGACTGCCTTGATTTTACTGCAGAGAGGTTACATTTTTGAAAAAAGAGGTGGCCAATTCAGTCTCAATGTTTAAGAAACAAGAAACTGAACTCAACAAACTTCGATCAGAGAATGCTGGGAAGCCGATTCCTGATCAAGTAGACTTGAATCCATAATATGCAAATAATCTCCTCTCTCTGTACAGCGCAAGCAGGTCGAATTACACAGCTTAGTCGAGACAAGGGGATTCTTGAATCCTCGATTCGCCACACCGATCGGGCAATCAAAGAACTGAGCCTCCGGATCTTTGAAAAACTGAAGGCCGTGGCTGATCTTTTGAAGACCGATGTGGTAGAACCGAAGCAAGACAACCTCAGCATAAGTGACTGGACATCACTACTTACTGCCCAGGCGGATTCACTGCTTGAGTATCTCCCTGGAGATACACGGCGACGCGAAGAGGTGATAAGAACCAGGGTTCGATCAACCGCAGTAGCCGTACTCAGCCGGGTTCGACTTCACCATGGCCCAGATGCAGATCTGAGCGCACTGGTGGGTCCGATTGAGCTCGAGAGCGAAGAGCTGCTCGATGCAGTCATAGAAGAGGTCAAGCCCTTAGTAGATAGGCTCCTGACTGAGCTGGGGATCGAATGATCCTTATTTTTGTATCTAGACAATTGTGTATAATGCAATGTATGTAAAAAATCATTTTTGACAGGAAGTATATATTTTGCATTTTTATAATATGAATTACATACTATAAGCACATCCCCCCTAGCCCCCGCCTCTGCTTATGAATACTAAAGCCTTAGTGTTATAAGCAGAGGAGAAAACATAAGCGTAACGACCAGGGGTGTGTGTTTTAAACCAACGATCAGGATCAATGTAACGTCTAATCTTGTTGCGAACTGGTAGCCACTCAGATGACCAAGGACTTACCAGATAGCCCCGTATGCGTTGAGAAACGGCTTACTTAGGAGTGGCTTATCTGTAAGTGGTCATGAGATCGACCAGCGAATCCGATTAGATTGTTGTAATGATCTGACCGTCGGCGGTCAGCCCCCAGGTCGAATGCATATGATACGGGCTTAAAGAAAAACTCATTGTATGAAAGAAAAACAAGATTTTGTTTTGGCGAAAGATGCTAACAGGAAAAAAGTGATTGGAATACTTACACGTAAAACTTGAGAAGTTGATCGATGTTCCAAGTATTGGACAAAATCCGACCATCCTCCATAGCTAACCGCGCCGATCCTATCCGCGGCACTGAGACAACAGTATAAGGACCTTCCCATTTTGGGGAGAATTTGTTGCGATTAGACTGGTCTTGAATTTTTCGTAAAACCAAGTCGCCCACGTTGAGATCACGTGGTCGGACCTTTTTACTGTGATACCTGCGTAAAGCTTGCAAGTATGCCGCGGACATAACCAGGGTGCGATCACGCCGTTCTTCTAAGAGGATGAGATCTTGCGCCCGTTGTTCGGACTGATTAATCTGTTCGAACTGATCTGTCCGAATAGAACCAATACTTACTTCCATAGGCAATACCGCCTCGGCCCCATAGACCAAATGGAAGGGCGTCTCACCGGTGGCGCGACTAGAAGTAGTTCGTAATGCCCATAGAACGGTATAGAGCTCATCTGCCCAAGCCCCCGAGCGGGTCTTAAGGCGATCAAAGACGCGCTTTTTAATGCCTTGCAGTATTTGCCCATTGGCTCGTTCTACGGCACCATTGCTTTGTGGATGGGCCACAGAAGCAAAGCACACCTTGGTCCCAACCTGATCGCAGTAGTCCAGGAAAAGACCGCTGGCGAACTGAGAACCATTGTCTGTGATGAGACGGTTTGGAACACCAAATCGTGCCACAATGTTCTTATGGAAGAACTTTTGTGCGGCTGATGCAGTAATATTTCGTACTGGTTCGGCCTCAATCCACTTTGTAAATGTGTCAATGGCTACTAACAGAAACTTGTACCCATTGACCGCTTGTGGCATAGGACCGACGATATCCATCCCCCAAACCACGAATGGCCATGCAAGAGGAATGGTTTGCAACGTATAGGCAGGTTGATGAACTTGCCTTGCTTGGAACTGACACTGGGGACACGTCTTGACCATATGCTTGGCATCATCAAGTGCCGAAGGCCAGTAGAATCCTTGTCGGAAAGCCTTTCCGTCCAGTGTCCGATATGACGAGTGCGCACCGCATACACCGTCATGTATTTCTCTCAAGAGGGATTTTCCTTCCTCCTGAGATATACAACGCATGAATACTCCTTGAGTACCCTTTCTGTACAAAATCCCATCTATGAGTTTGTACAGACGCGCTTTTCGAATTAACCGATCACTTTCGGTTTCATCCTCGGGTAGGGTCCCATGTTCAAGATAGACCCTCAATGGATGAGCCCAATCTTGTTCCTGACCGAGGTTGGTAACGAAGGCTATTACCGGATCATCCTCGACCGAAGTCATGATCGAAGGATGGTCCAAGTGTTCAATGAACACTCCTGCCGGAGCGGATGAGCGTGAGGACCCAATTTTGGATAATTGGTCTGCGAGAATATTGTCCTTTCTCGGGATGTATTGGACTTCGAAATGACTGAAGTGTTTTTCCAATCTCCTCACTTCCCCCAGGTAATGAGCCATTGTCTCATCGGAGGTGCTGTACTCCTTGTTTACCTGGTTTACGACCAGCTGTGAGTCTCCCCTCACCGCTAATCGACGGACTCCGAGGAATTTTGCTGCCCGGAGCCCTGCAAGAAGACCTTCATACTCTGCTGCATTGTTGGTTGCAACAAAGTGTAGTTGAATGACATACTTAAGCTGTTCGCCCTGGGGCATAACTAAGACCACTCCAGCCCCCGAGTGTTGAAAACTACGGGAGCCGTCAAAGTACATTGTCCAGTAATCGGGGCACTCCTGTTCCTCTGCCAACTGCACGGGTGGCTCAGGGTTGGTCCATTAGACCACAAAGTTGGCCAAAACCTGAGACTTAACCGCCGTGCGGGGTGTGAAATGGATTTCGAAGGCACCGAGTTCGACCGCCCATTTGGCGATTCGACCAGATTTCTCTGGATTTCGGACAATATCCCCCAAAGGAAAAGAAGAGGGTACTGTGATCTTGTGCGCTTGAAAGTAATGTCGTAGCTTACGGGAAGCCATCAGTAGCGCGTAAAGTATCTTCTGGACCTCAGGGTAACGCTCCTTAGGACCATGAAGTACTTCGCTCACATAGTAGATGGGTCTATGTATTCCTTCCTTATCCGCGATTAGAACGGCGCTGACCGTGTGTGGTGTGGCCGCCAGGTAAAGAAGCAACGGTTCTCCTCTGTCGGGAGACACCAATACTGGCGGACTGGATAGATATGTTTTTACCTCCTGGAATGCTTTTTCGGCTTCATCCGACCATGTAAAGTTATGATGCTTTTGCAAGGCTTTGAAGAAAGGCAATCCCCTTTCGCCTAATCGCGATATGAAGCGACTTAAAGCCGCCACGCGACCAGCCAGGCGTTGAACATCCTTCATGGTCGAGGGCGACCTCATTTGTTCAATAGCCCTAATTTTCTTAGGATTAACTTCAATGCCCCTGGAACACACAAGGAAACCAAGGAGTTTTCCTGAAGAAACCCCGAAAGAGCATTTCTCCAGGTTTAATTTTATTCCAAAGCGATTCAAATTACAGAAGGTTTCAGCGAGATCGTCCAAATGAGACAATCTCTTGGTACTTTTTACAACCAAATCGTCTACATATGCTTCGAGATTACGCCCTATCTGGGAAAGAAAGGTCTTTTGCATCAAGCGCTGGTACGTGGAACCTGTGTTCTTGAGACCGAACGGCATTCTGACGTAGCAGTATGTGCCGAACGGGGTGATGAAGGCAGTTTTCTCTTCATCATCTTCTGCCATGCTAATTTGATGATATCCTGAGTAAGCGTCCAGAAAACTCATCAGTTCGCAACCCGCAGTCGAGTCGACCAGCTGGTCGATGCGGGGAAGGGGAAAGTCATCCTTCAGATATGCAGAGTTGAGGCTAGTGTAGTCGACGCACATGCGCCACTTGCCATTTGACTCGCGGACCATGACCGGATTGGTGAGCCAGTTCGGGTGATCTACTTCGCGGATAAACCCGGCTTGTAAGAGTTTGTCTAACTCTTCTCGGATGGCTTCCTGTCGGTCAGTGGCAAAACGCCTGAGCTTTTGCTTTATTGGTCGTTGTCCAGGTCGAATTGCTAACCTGTGCTCAATTACTTCCCTTGGGACACCGGGCATGTCTGACGGTTTCCACGCAAACACGTCTGCGTTAGCCCAGAGGAAAGCAACGAGGTCGAGTTCCTATTTGTCATCCAGGGCTGACCCGACCCGAATTGTCTTGGATGGGTCATCTGGGTACAAAAGAACTTGTTTGAGTTTTTCATCCTGTCGAGGAGCAGCCTTGATCGCATCGGCGGCAACGGTGGCGACCTGAGCGTCCAGGAGGGGAAGTTCATCGACCATCTCCAAAGACAGCCGGTCGCACGTGAGTGCCACGTTGCGACTGCCTCGGATCGAGATGACACCTTTGGGGCCAGGCAATTTCCCGCACTGATAAGCATAGTACGTTTCCATCATGAACTTAGCAAGAGTCGGCCTGCCAAAGATTGCATTATAAGCTGAGTCACAATCGATTACATCGAAAGTAATCAATTCTGTCCGGAAGTTGTCTGGTTCTCCCAGAGTGACCGGGAGGACGACTTGTCCCAATGGCATCATGGAGGGGCCTGGGATTATCCCATAAAACGGATGGATTATGGGCTTGATCTTCGAACGAGGAATTTGCATCTCGTCGAGTGCCTTGACCAATAAAAGATCAAGGGAACTTCCCCCGTCAATGAGGACCCTTTCGACTCTCGCGTTACTGATGATTGGGGTGATGACCAGAGGTAGCCTCAATGGTCGGGTTAACCCCGCAGGATAGTCAGCGCGATCGAACGTCAAAGGCATATCCAACCAACGGGGGTATTGAGGTTCACCAAGGGATGTCTCCGTTTGGTTAACCTCTCGGCAAAAGGTTTTAAACTGCCTTTTGGAAACGAAAGAGGAAGAACCTCCGAAAATGACATTAACATGATTTTGAGGTACCTGGTAAGCCATTTCTTCGTCTCCGTCGACGTCTCTAATCCCGCACGCCTGCTCTTTAGGCGGTAAGGTTGGCATTGGCCCAACTCCTTGGTAGAAATCGTCCAGTTGTTTCAACCAACTCCTGCAGTTTTTGAGGTCGTGGCCTGTGGAGTTGTGGAGTGGACACCACTTCTTGCCCTCCTGCGGATTAGTTGATTTTTCTGGCTGGTCGGAATCTCGACCACCAGAGGCAGTTTTACTTTTAAATGAAGACTTATTACCTTTGGTCGAAGGTGGCTTCTCTGCGACTGCGACCTCGCGGTACTGTCCAGAGCGGTTCCTCTTCGACTTCTTTGACTTCCCACCCGGTGACGACTCCGGCTTTTTGCTTGAATCTTCTTTCCTGGCGTCCTTGAAGCCTGGTTGGGGTGGTAGGTCCCCCTTATCGACCATTCGGTTCCGTTCGACCGCTTCGGCTGCATCTGAATATCGATCAGCCATGTCGAACAGATCGGCCACCCGACAAACCTCTTGACAAACTGCCGAAGTGTTTCGGTCGAAGTTTACCGCAGCCTATGCAAGTCGTCCTCCTTACCCGGCTTTTGGTAACAATTTTGGAAATTGCTGAGGATGGCATCGCATAGCATTTCCCAATTGTAGATGGAACCCGCAGGCTGATTAAACAACCAGGTTCTAGCCGGTCCTGCGAGGACTGTTGGCAGGTAGTTGGCCATGACCTTGTCATCGCCTCCCGCTGCTTGGATGGCAGTAATATAGATCTGAAGGAACTCGGATGGGTTCTGAGTTCCATCAAACCTCTCAATGGCCCCTGGTCAAAACTTATCGGGCCAAACGACTGCTCGTAGGCCAGGCGAAAAAGCTTTGCAACCAACGTAAGGACCGTGGACCGCCCTATGACTCTCGGTTGGGTCTCGAGCAACCTCACGCAATGGCGAGGTTACTCGTGGTCCCAAACGAGAGTGAACAGGAACTCGATCCCTACTACGAGAATCCTGCATTCGCCGGTATTTGTCCTGTCGGGACGGTACGGGCGGCGGGTAACTCCGCCGGCCAGAGCCAGAACGATGACCATCCCGTTCACGGGAATGTGTTACCGAGCGGGAAGAGGCTGTTGGGGTCGCCTCGGATGCGACCTCGCCCAGGCTTTCCGCCAGGATCCTGAAAAAGGCCGGTTTCTGCGCATGTGTGACCGTAGGAGGAAAATTGCGCATGACTTCCGTGATAGATCGCAGTCGACCATGGGTACTTCTCCTAGGGGCACCAGGTGTTATCGTTTCTTCGTCCACTGGGAAACGCTCCAGTGGTAAAGAAGGAGTCTTGTCGCGTCTACGACCACGCGACCGTCGAGAAGAACTCGGGGAAGCATCGTAACGAGCTTGCGCATCTTGAAGAGCCTCTAGGGCAGTTCTGCGCAATTCGTTGTTTTGTTGCTCGAGATCTTGATCCTCCTTTTGTTTGCAATCTTGTTCTTCCCTGGCAGCCTATTGATCGGGAGTTTCTTCCGACAGCGCAGCAAACTGCCTAGGAAGAGAGGTTGCCGATGGGGAAAACATCTCGGTTTGTTCCGAGCCGGACTCGAAATCAAACAGACGGTGAAGGTTATCAGAGTCGAACCTTCCTGGGCTAATTTCTGGGTCATCATCATATTTTCCCTCAGCAGGGTCGTATGACGGGCCGGATTCATCACCTAGCACATTAAGAACCTCTGTGGGTTCTGACCTTGCGCTAGTTGCTCCCTGGTCGATTGACATGACTTGAAGAGATGATTCAACCTGTGGAAGATTCTGGCCTTCGACCTCCTCCATCAGAATAGGATCACTTGGAGAAGGCATTGGTATATGGGCACAATCCTCGAGATCGAAGTCGTTCTCGGAATCATATGCTCCAGCCATATTTCAGCGAACCTCCGGATTCCAATTAGGACGCCTTGAGAAAGGCCCCACGGTGGGCGCCAGCTGTCGACGATTCGGACTCGGGGTCCTCAGCCGAACTTATGCAAGATTTGCAATTGTGAGACCTTTCAAGATGACCCTCCGGGAAGGTATGTAGAACAATGGTGAACAGGAGCACAGAGAGATTTATACAAGTTCAGGCCCTCGATGGTGGGAGTAAAAGCCCTACGTCCTGTTAGGATTTCACTATATGTGATAAAACTTTACAAACTAGCAGGGAGAAACCTTCACAGGCGAAAGTTTTCCCTATATAAATATACAAAAAAGAGCTATAGGAGACTTGTAAGTATTGTCTAATCTAAGCCGTAGGCTTGGCTGTTTGAGTGGTCGAGATATCTTGTATCTCGCTTGTATCTGGGGTCTTGTTCTTCCAAATGTCTGTGATCCCCTATTTGATGTACTTTGCCACCTTTTTATATTGGTTGAAAGGGTGCCAAATGAAGAAAACTGCATCAAACGGTTGGATGCGGTTTCTGGAGAACCGCTGTTAACTTCCACGGAGGTTATTATCACGTGTTAATCATGAATAACCGCATATATTAACCTCTGATGGTTGGTCTTCAACGTGGAGAAATTCTCGGGATGCTTGGAATATCCTGATATAAGGATAACCGAATAAACTCCAAGCACCCTGATCGAGAACGTTCTGACCGCGGAATGTGGGCTGACCGCGCAACATCCCGGATATCCAGTCCACGTATAGCATACGAACTTCTGACCACACAAGGCTGTCGGCCTGATCGCACGAAACCCGCGACCTGATCGCGTAAAGCTTGCGACCTCACGGTGATGCCCCTCAGAATAGCTTGAGTTCGCATCGCCAGATATATGTCTGGCTCGAACCTGTCTTGAACCAAAAGTTTATTAGAAGTGACCCGGGTGTCAATCCTCGTCACGCACCATCTGCAGCCCTCTGTTCGCGTATCGTATACAAGCTTCTGACCGCACACTGTCTACGGTCTGATCACGTAAAGCTTGCGATCACACTTGTCTGGTCTGAATCTGTCGTGAACCAGTCGTGTATTTATTTGATCTAGCTCGGGTATCAATCCTCGTCAGCTAGCCCCCAAATTTGAAGCGAACGAAGAGACATGTTTACTTCAAATTTCAAGACTTACATCGGATACTTAACCCGACGCTTCAAATCCTCCACTTAGTGACGCACTTAGTGTGGCAGTTGATTCCCTGAGATAGACTCTGGGTAATATGTGACGGGTAATGATGGCGCCATAGAAATGTTTTTTAACCTGAGGTAGAATTGCAAATGTCACCCGAGTTTGAGCCCGATCCACAGACATCGAAAGATCTGTCTCCTTCAAGGAAGAAACCCAAGGTTGACGAGGGATCCTCCAGCAGGACAAAGGTGAAAGATGCATCAATGCTCTCTCTTCCTTTGGTTCCCGTAGTTCTTCCTATTCATGCACCTCGGCAGGTCGAACCTTCATCTCCACGTTTGGAGGCTTGTGATGATCCCTTAGGGAATTCTTCCCGGTTTTCTCCATTTCATCCCAGTGATCCCCATCCTTTTTCGGGTGATCAATTTTCTGGTTCGCAAGCTGTATCTCTGTGACCAAATAATCCTCAACTTGTGTTGGGGAAACAATCTTCTGGTGGGAAGGTTGCACTGGTACCATCTCAAGGTCCTCGGTTTTTATCGGGTGATCTACTTTCTGGGGGAAATACCTCAACCTATCACTTGCTAGGATTGGTAATTATTTCCATCTCCCTTTGCTTGTTGTTATAGTTAGTACAACTAACATCTGTAAATGTAGGAGACGAAAATTGTTGGAGCCCCTAGCGACCAGCCAGCTGAAATTCAACCTCCTCCCCTCGAATAGACTCTCCAAGGGGAAAAAGAAGCCCTGGAGAAGAAGACCGAAGAGATATTTTTGACAATTCTGCACCTGGCAGATTGTTTTGAAAGATCCCGCGAAGAGGCGCACTGATTCCGCCTAGAGAGGGACTATGCTCGACAGCAGCGAGAACTCTCCGATTCGATCAGGAATGGTAGCGCGTCTCTTATTATGGACGATGTAGATAGACTTAGAGTAGTTGCTAGTTCCCTCGGGGTCGTCAGTGTAGATCCTACTGACGACAACATGTCCCTAGGAGAACTTTGTAAACTCCTCTCAGATCAGGTTGACGCACTGGTCGCCAGCATCCCCTTTGTATGTAAAGATTGCCAAAAATAAAGATTTCCTTTACTTCAAATAATATGGAAATTCTTTACAACCTCTGTGTGAAAATATGGCCATAAGTAATGTCTTTACGACCACTCATACATAGGTAAATTCCAGCACCACGACTAGAAATGCATTAATACGTTATACCGCAACCAGTACTGATACTACGATCGGACCCAAAGTTGTGGTCAGAACTGAAATTCGATCTGAACTGTTATGGCGATCAGAGCCAAAGTTCGATCAGATCTACAACTGCGACTAGAGTTGAAGTCCGATCAGAAACACAGTTCCAATAGCAACTCGACCGAATAACAACTGTATACACAATAGTGTGACCATAGAATATCTTTATGATCAAAACATGAAGTTTACAAGAAACATGAAGGATAATGTCCTCCGAAAATCTTTGTAAGACTTTTCACGTTTTTTGTTTTCACCCTAATTCTTAAATTCGAAACAAAGAAAACCTTTCGTTTCGGATTCGGTACGTGGAACACATAACGGGTTTACCAGAGAAAAAATCCATTATGGGAAATGAATAAAATATTTCAATGGAACGTTACCCTCAGTGGAATGTCGCCTCGGGCTTATAAAAGGAGCAAGTAGCTTCTTGAGGAAGCCATACAGCCAGAAACTTGCCCTAGAGCCTTCGCCGCACAAAACAGTCACTCCTCATTCTCCATCGCCTCCAATGTCGCTACCTTTTCGTCCGATCTTTCAAAATAAATGGCGTCCTGGAGCCGATCTGTTCACCACACAGAGGAGAGTTTGGTGGCTCCAGAGAAAGAGGAAATCGTTCCTCCGAGGTTGCTGATCAACTGGTGACCTGCGGAGAAAGATCAAGAAACCCCAATCCTCCAAGAGGGCGAGTTGGTGGTTTTTGAGGAGTATCTGCATTGAGGGTTCCGATTCCCCAAAAGCCAATTCTTGAAGGGAATCCTGGAGTACTATGGGTTGGAATTGGTCAATCTCCACCCAAACGCTGTGCTGATCCTGGAGATTTTCCAGCACCTATGTGAAGCTTTTGTCAGAGTGATTCCAAGTGTGGATCTCTTCCGATGCTTCTATTACTCGGCTTGGTCGAAGAGCACCAACGCCACCGGATGTATCTACTTCCGGATTAGGGAGAAGAAAGAGTATCCCTTCCCACCCCTGTGAGACTCTTTGCATGGGTGGTACCAGAAGTGGTTCTACTGTACCCCTCCGTCCGAGAGCGTGTTATGGTTTGAGAACTCGCGACCAGAGAAGTCCGGCGAGTTGGATTCTCTCCCTACTCTAAATGCAGAGTAGACGAAGCAAGCCCAAGTGATCCTCCACTTAGTCTAGCAAGGACTAATGGCTCACGATATCATTCGTGACTTTGTGAAGAATTGGGTGAGCCCCCTGCGCGAAAGGGCTCATCCGGCTTGGGAGATTCAGTCCATGGCGGACAGCACCCTGGACTACAACAATGGTATGTCACTTAGCCAACAAAAACATACATTTCTCCTGAACGAAAAATGTGTTTGCTAACTTGTCTTCTGGTGACACAGTTTTGCCTTCGTCCAAGATCGACAAACGGACAAATTACCTCCTTAAGGCATATAGCGCCGAGGTGGAGGGAACCAAGGGATCGCCTCATCCCCAAAGCTTGGTCAATGCCAGCGACGACCTCAAACAAGAATGTCGGAAGGTATGTCATCTCTCGTTATGTTCTGTCTGTAGGTTACCTGTGTGTCTTGTATTAACAAGGGCACCGGGATGGCATAGCTTCTGTGGAAGTTTGCCGAGGCAACGTATCCAAGTAAAAGTGTCGATCTTCTGGGCAAACCGACGATGAAGAGAGTAAAGAAAATCTCTTCAAAGCCCGGAGTTAGGGAATCTGCCCCCAAGAAATCCAAGAAAATTCCCGGGGAAGGATCTTCTATAGAAACCCCCTTACCGCAAAGAAAACTGTGGTAAGATATCATGTACTTCCTGTTCCCCCAGGTACGAATTGAAATCACTTCTTCGTCGTACAGGGCGAAGGGAACGAGGAGGAGGAAGACAATAATCCTCTGGTTCACCGAAAGAAGAAGGCGACTACTCCTCAAGTCGGCGAGGTACTGTCTCAGCCCGCAGGGACAGAGACGGCTATGGCGAGCCCCGTGACCACCGAGAACCCCGTGGTTGCGGGTGAGGCCTCCGCTCCTGAAGCCCTGGATGCTTCAGGATCCGTAACATCTCCCCCCTTGGCTGAAGGGGCGACTGTGGTAAGACTTCTCACAATCTTGAGCGTTACAAGTCATCTGTGTGCGTGTTCATCAAGCCACGTTTGTATAGGAAGAAGAAATTCCCCTTATGACTCCTGTTAGTCCTAGGGCGGCGAGTACTCCGCTCCTGACGGCAGGAGCGGGAAAACAAGATCCCGCGATCACTTCCAATCTCATGGTCGCAGATGAAATGCCAGCACCGGTGGCTCACGAGACACCCAGACCATCGGATGCATCCACACCAACCGAGCACGTTACCCCGGTAAGAATTCTTAGCACTTAGATCTTCATCATTCCTCATGTGTGTGCTTATAGGTTGGTACACACAGGGAGGAAAAGACAAGGTCTTGTTCACAAAGAGGAAGACCAGAACGGACGACGATTGTCCTCTTTTCCTTGGGGAACCGTTTTCGAAATCCCAAAAGCTGATGGGATTTCAACTAAGGTAAGAATTCTCTCCTGTTTATACAGGATTGGACTGTGGCGATCAACCGTGAAACTGGCAGTTTATTTTCTTGCATAGGCGCAGAGATTCAGTGCGGAACCCCCCAATAGCCTTGGCGAGGGTCGAAGTTCCCTCTGGCGCTGAAGTCTCTGGTGAAGAGAGCTCTATCACTCCAGTCCAGGAAGTCGTCTGGGCCAATCGCAGGTATCAAAATCTGTGACCCAGGCAAGAAATGAGGCTCAGCAGGAACATTCATCTACTACTCCTGCCGGGGATAAGTCGAGTCCATCAACTCGGCCTCCAATCATCCCAAAGAACAGGTCGTTCCGGTAATAGACTGAGGTATGTCGAACACCCCTCATGGTATATGAGCTTTCTATAAGATCATTTAGATTTCGCAACTGATTTCCCTCCATGTCATAGGAACTGACCGATGGCTATGGCGGATAGCATCGAGGCCATGCAAGAGGAAAAGGATGGCTTGCAGCAGTAAGGAAGATGTTCTTTGGTTTGCCTGAATACAGATCTGTCATGACAATTGTCTCTTTTGTTATAGAGAGAATGCCTTTCTGACGAAGGGCCTTGTTGATCGGGAAAACCATGATCTCAGGGCGGCCACCACAATTTCATATCTATAGGCCGAACTAAGCAAACTGCGGTCGTAGCTCTCATGAAAGTCAACTTCCGACCAGAACGAATTAATTTTGTCGCACGGATTGCTCGTAACGACCTTCTTACTGCAGCGCAAGTTAATCAAATAAGCCAGCTTGGTCAAGAGAAAGAAGACCTCCAGGCGACCATCGATTCTGTCTGCAGGGAGAATAAAGACATAAGCACATCCCTCTCGACCTGCGGCAGGGCTCAACAAGACATCTTTAAAAAACTAAAGATGGTGGTCGGTCTACTAAGGGCTGATGTGGTCGAAACTATGGCGGACGACCTTAGCCTTAGTGACTGGTCCAAATTGGTCGCAGCCCAAGCGGAATCACTTCTCGAGTATCTTCCTGAAGATACTAGGTGACAACAAGAGGCGATCAAAACGAGAGTCCGATCAGCAGCCTCTGCCATTCTCTGCCAGTTCCGTCTTTACCATGGCCCAGACCTAGATCTAAATCCATTAGTAGGAGAGGCAAAAATCAAGAGTGAAGACCAACTTTAGGTTATCATGGAGGAAGTTAAACCTCTTGTAGATAAACTTTTGAACGAGCTTGGCATTATGTAAATCTTTATACCTGTACAGATACAGTTTATAGAATGCAATGCATGCATTTTTTTGGTTTTGTTTCGAAAGACAACATTTCCTTTTGTTTCATACTGTAACCATATTCCCCTTGCCCCTGCCTATGATTATACATACTGAAGACTTAGTATTATAAGCATAGGAAAGAAATGGCTGTAATGATGACCAGGGATACTCGACCAGGCCAGCAATTATGTTCGATGCAATGCCTAACCTTGTTGCAAACCGGCGGCCACTCTGATGACCAAGGACATACCAGCAAGTCCCGTGTGCATTGAGAAATGGCTTATTGAGGGGTGTCTTGTCTGGAAGTGGTCATGAGATCGGCCGGTGAATCCGATTAGGGCATTGTGGCGATATAACCACCGGCGACCAGCGCCCGAGCCAAATTCGCAACACATGGGCTCAAAGAGAAATACTCTACAAATGAAACAACGAAAAGCATTTGATTTATTAAACCATGCTAATTGAAAAGGAAAAAGGATTGGATACTTACACGTAAAACTTGCGTAGTTGATCGATGTTCCAAGTATTGGATAAGATTCGACCATCCTCCATTGCTAATCGAGCTGATCCTGGTTGCGGCACAGAAACAACTGTATAAGGGCCTTCCCACTTCGGGGAGAATTTGTTGCGATTGGATTGGTTTTGTATTTTATGTAAAACCAGATCACCCACGTGAAGACTACGTGGTCGCACCCTTTTGTTATGGTACTTGCGCAAAGCTTGCAAGTATACTGCAGACTTGATCAAAGCACGATCACGTTTTTCTTCTAGGACGATGAGATCTTGCGATCGCTGTTCGCTCTGATCAACTTGTTCAAATTGATCCGTCCAAACAGATCCAATGCTAATTTCCATAGGTAACACAGCCTCAGCCCCATAGACCAGATGGAAAGCCGTCTCACTGGTGGCTCAACTAGAAGTAGTGCGTAGTGCCCATAGAATGGTGTAGAGCCCGTCTACCCAAGCTCCTGAGCGAGTCTTAAGGCGATCGAAAACACGTTTCTTGATGCCTTGCAATATTTGCCCGTTGGCACGTTCTACAGCACCATTGCTCTGTGGATGAGCTACAGAAGCAAAGCACACCTTAGTTCCAATCTGATCACAGTAATCCAGAAAAGGACCACCAGCGAACTGAGAACCATTATCCGCAATAAGACAATTTGGAACACCGAATCGAGCAACAATGTTCTTATGGAAGAACTTCTGTGCTGCAGCAGCGGTAATATTGCGTACCGGTTCGGCCTCAATCCACTTTGTAAAGGTGTCAATGGCTATGAACAAGAACTTGTATCCATTGACCGCTTGTGGCATAGGACCGACAATGTCCATCCCCCAGACTGCAAAAGGCCATGCTGATGCGCATGGTGGCCCGATCTTCCGACAGGTAGAGGTAAGTCGATTGGTGGAGACTCGACGTTGACGATCCGGCTTCCGATCAGAACCGATCCGAACCCAGCAATCACTACACCACGGCTCCGTTGGTTATCAACCATGCACAAACACGATTGACTTCGCCAAGAAGGCTTATCCCTGCATGCGAATCGAGAACACAAGCAAGAACGAGAAAGAAGCAATCTGAAATATTGCAAATATAAATTGAATCTCACGAGTTGGAGTTCCACAAACCGATACACGGCGAAACTGTTCTTTGACAGATTAATCTAAGCAAAACCCAAACCAAACCCTAGCGGCGGCTACTGAATATAAGGGCTAAGGGACGTCCTAGAAACCCTAGACGTGTCCGTGATGGACTCCAACACGATACATGGGCCAACGGCCCAAATTGGTGACGCAGCACCCAGGGACAGATTCTGTCCGCCAAATTGCAACGTGAATTACCGTCGACTCAGCAGTCCAATTGACCTGAAACCGGTGCCATTGGAAAGGTTATCTCCTTAGCTTTCGATACATATGTGGATCATTGAAATCGGAGTCCGTTTGTGGCCTGGGCAACGATTTTAGTGAACACTGCTCCTGGTGGCCGAGGTAGTCGACTCCGAGATGAATTGGGACTCCGACTCCGAGATGAATTGGGACTCCAACTTGACTTGGACGCCCTCCTGGCCTCCCTCCTGGCCCTTGCTGGTTCCCAAGGCCTTCATGATCCTCTCCAAAGTTCCTAAGTACAATATAATCAATAATATCATTAGGTAGCATACTATCCTCACAAGTATATACACGGGCACTTAGGAACGAGCTCACCTGTTGATTCAATTGCCGTGCTCGTGCTCTTGTGATGGGTCCTTGCATCACAACTGGAGGAGTCTCGGGCGTATGCATAGGAGTGATGTCCTCATCATCCTCCCCCTCTTGAAGTGGAGTCGTCCTCGACTCAAGCTCATCTTCTTCTCCCATGAACGGTTTCAAATCTGCAATGTTAAATGTCGGACTAACCCCAAATTCGGGCGGCAACTCAAGTTTATATGCATTATCATTTATTTTCTCAAGTATCTTGAAAGGACCATCAGCTCTAGGCATTAATTTAGACTTTCGTAATTCTGGAAAACGATCCTTTCTCAAGTGTAACCAGACTAAATCACCCGGTTCAAGTTTTACTTCCTTTCTACCTTTACTTCCCGCAGTCCTATACCTTTCATTCATCATTTCAATATTTTCTTTAGTATTTTCATGCAATTTCAGAATAAATTCAGCACGTTCCTTAGCATCATGATTAACTCGTTCACTAGTAGGTAAAGGTAATAGATCAATAGGAGCACGGGGATTGAAGCCATACACTACCTGAAAAGGACTTACCTTGGTGGTGGAGTGTACCGCCCTATTATAAGTGAACTCAACATGCGGCAAACACTCTTCCCACATCTTCAAATTCTTCTTCAAAACAGCCCTCAACATAGTAGATAATGTACGATTTACTACCTCGGTTTGGCCGTCGGTTTGGGGATGACATGTTGTTGAAAACAGCAGCTTGGTCCCCAATTTATTCCATAGAGTTCTCCAAAAGTGGCTCAAAAACTTGGCATCACGATCTGACACAATAGTAGAAGGCATACCATGCAAGCGAACGATTTCTTGAAAGAAAAGGTTAGCAATATTAACAGCATCGTCGCTCTTATGACAAGGAATAAAGTGAGCCATCTTAGAAAATCTATCAACCACCACAAAAATACTATCCCTCCCCCTCTTGGTCCTAGGCAGTCCTAAAACAAAGTCCATAGATATATCCTCCCATGGAGTGCTAGGAACAGGAAGAGGCATATATAAACCATGTGGATTCAATCGTGACTTAACCTTTTGACATGTAGTGCAGCGGGATACAAACCTCTCAATGTCTCGCCTCATCTTCGGCCAAAAGAAGTGAGCGGACAGAACGGCCTCCGTCTTCTTGGCACCAAAATGACCCATCAAACCTCCTCCATGAGCTTCCTGTATCAAAAGAAAACGAACGGATCCAACTGGAACGCATAGGCGGTTAGCTCTAAACACAAATCCATCATTTATCACATATTTGTCCCATGTTCTTCCCTCTTTGCAATGCAGCAAGACATCCTTAAAATCATCATCATTAGCATATTGTTCTTTAATTGATTCCAATCCAAATATACGACAATCAAGTTGGGACAACATGGTATATCTCCTAGACAAGGCATCAGCAATCACATTATCCTTCCCTTTCTTGTGTTTGATAACATAAGGAAAAGATTCAACAAATTCAACCCATTTAGCATGTCTACGATTCAGTTTCACTTGACTGCGAATATGTTTTAGCGACTCATGATCGGAATGAATAACAAATTCTTTGGGCCAAAGATAATGTTGCCACGTTTCTAAAGATCGCACAAGAGCATACAATTCTTTATCATACGTGGAATAATTCAAAACAGGACCACTCAATTTTTCGCTAAAGTAAGCAACAGGTTTACTATCTTGCATCAAAACACCGCCAAGTCCAACCCCACTAGCATCACATTCAAGCTCAAAGGTCCTATTAAAATCAGGAAGTTGGAGTAAAGGTGCATTAGTAAGCTTATCTTTCTCCCGGTTAGGCTAGAATAGGATTAGGTTTGCGGGTGAAAAAGGATGGCCAGCGGTGCAGGGCAATTGACACAAGGCGGCTCGCGACCTCAAACCAGCAACAAGACGATGACTATGGATCAATACTCAACAATACGATACTGAAAACGAAATTACAAAGCTCAAAGGGTTGTAGGACAGCTGAATTGATGATGAACTTTTTTGTGGGGCAAATTTTCTGGACTCTAGGATGATGGCAAAACAAAACTAAAGGGGATACAATGATACCTGATGGGAAACCGAGGCTCTGATACCACTTGATGCGCACGGTGGCCCGATCTTCCGACAGGTAGAGGTAAGTCGATTGGTGGAGACTCGACGTTGACGATTCGGCTTCCGATCAGAACCGATCCGAACCCAGCAATTGCTACACCACGGCTCCGTTGGTTATCAACCATGCACAAACACGATTGACCTCGCCAAGAAGGCTTATCCCTGCATGCGAATCGAGAACACAAGCAAGAACGAGAAAGAAGCAATCTGAAATATTGCAAATATAAATTGAATCTCACGAGTTGGGGTTCCACAAACCGATATACGGCGAAACTGTTCTTTGACAGATTAATCTAAGCAAAACCCAAACCAAACCCTAGCGGCGGCTACTGAATATAAGGGCTAAGGGACGTCCTAGAAACCCTAGACGTGTCCGTGATGGACTCCAGCACGATACATGGGCCAACGGCCCAAATTGGTGACGCAGCACCCTGGGACAGATTCTGTCCGCTAACTTGGAACGCGAATTCCCGTCGACTCAGCAGTGCAATTGACCTGAAACCGATGCCATTGGAAAGGTTATCTCCTTAGCTTTGGATACATATGTGGATCATTGAAATCGGAGTCCGTCTGTGGCCTGGGCGACGATTTTAGTGAACACTGCTCCTGGTGGCCGAGGTAGTCGACTCCGAGATGAATTGGGACTCCGACTCCGAGATGAATTGGGACTCCAACTTGACTTGGACGCCCTCCTGGCCTCCCTCCTGGCCCTTGCTGGTTCCCAAGGCCTTCATGATCCTCTCCAAAGTTCCTAAGTACAATATAATCAATAATATCATTAGGTAGCATACTATCCTCACAAGTATATACACGGGCACTTAGGAACGAGCTCACCTGTTGATTCAATTGCCGTGCTCGTGCTCTTGTGATGGGTCCTTGCATCACAACTGGAGGAGTCTCGGGCGTATGCATAGGAGTGATGTCCTCATCACATGCAAGGGGAATGGTTTGCAACGCATAGGTAGGTTGGGAACCTGTCTCGCATGAAATTGACACTGAGGACACATTTTGACCATATCCTTGGCATTATCAAGTGCCGAGGGCCAGTAGAATCCTTGTCGAAAAGCTTTTCTGACCAGTGTGCGATATGACGCGTGCGCACCGCATACACCGTCATGAATTTCTCTCAAGAGGGGTTTACCTTCTTCCTGAGATATGCAGCGCATGAATACTCCCTGAGTACCCTTTCTATACAAAACTTCTTCTATAAGTTTGTATAGACGCGCTTTTCGAATCAACCGATCACTTTCGGCTTTGTCCTCGGGCAAGGTCCCATGTTCAAGATAGACTCTCAATTGATGAGTCCAATCCTGTTCATGTCCGAGGTTGGTAATGCAAACTGTTACTGGATCGTCCTGGACCGAAGTCATAATCGAAGGATGTTCCAAGTGTTCAACGAACACTCCTGCCGGAGCAGATGTGCGTGAGGACCCAATTTTGGATAATTGGTCTGCGAGAATGTTGTCCTTCCGCGGGATGTATTGGACTTCGAAATGACTGAAGTGTTTTTCCAACCTCCTCACTTCCCCCAGGTAATGAGCCATTGTCTCATCGGAGGTGCTCTACTCCATGTTTACCTGGTTTACGACCAGCTGCGGGTCTCCCCTCACCACTAGTCGATGGACTCCGAGGAATTTTGCTGCACGGAGCCCTGCAAGAAGATCTTCATACTCTACTGCGCTGTTGGTCGCAACAAAGTGTAGTTGAAAGAAAACTTTAGCTGTTCTCCCTGAGGCGTAACTAAGACCACTCCAGCCCCCGAGTGCTGAAAACTACGAGAGCCGTCGAAATACATTGTCCAGTAATCGGGGCATTCCAGTTCTTCGGGTACCCGCACGGGTGGCTCAGGATTAGTTCATTCGACCACGAAGTCAGCCAGGACCTGAGACTTAACCGCAGTGCGGGGTGTGAAATGGATATCGAAAGCACCGAGTTCGATAGTCCATTTGGCGATCCGACCAGATTTCTCTGGATTACGGACAATATCCCCCAATGGAAAAGATGAGGGTACTGTGATCTTATGTGCTTGGAAGTAATGTCGTAGCTTACGGGAAGCAATCAATAGTGCGTAAAGTATCTTCTGGACCTCAGGGTATCGCTCCTTATGGCCGTGAAGAACCTCACTTACATAGTAGACGGGTCTGTGTATTCCTTCTCTGTTCGCGATCAGGACAGCGTTAAACACATGTGATGTGGCCGCCAAGTAGAGAAGTAATGGTTCTCCTTTGTCGGGAGACGCCAAGACCGGCGGGTTGGATAAATACGCTTTCACCTCCTGAAATGCCTTTTCGGCCTCATCGGACCATGTAAAATTGTGATGTTTTCGCAGGGCTTTGAAGAGAGGTAGTCCCCTTTCGCCTAGTCGCGATATGAACCGGCTTAAGGCCGCCATGCGACCTGCTAGGCGCTGAACATCCTTCATGGTCGAAGGGGACCTCACCTGTTCGATAGCTCTGATTTTTTCAGGATTGACTTCAATGCCTTTGGAACAAACAAGGAAACCAAGAAGTTTTCCTGAAGAAACCCCGAAAGAACATTTCTCCGGGATTAATTTTATTCCAAACCGATTTAAATTACAGAAGTTTTCAGCGAGATCATCTAAAAGAGACAATCCTTTGGTGCTTTTTACAACCAAGTCATCCACGTAAGCTTCAAGATTACACCCCATATGGGAAAGAAAGGTGTTTTGCATCAAGCACTGGTACATGGAACCTTCGTTCTTCAGACTGAACGGCATTCTGACGTAGCAATAGGTGCCGAACGGTGTGACGAAGGCAGTCTTCTCTTCATCTTCTTCTACCATGCTAATTTGATGGTATCCTGAGTAAGCGTTCAGGAAACTTATCAGTTCGGAACCCGCGGTAGAATCGACCAGCTGATCGTTGCGGGGAAGGGGAACGTCATCCTTCGGACAGGCACTGTTGAGGCTGGTGTAGTCGACGCACATGCGCCACTTACCATTTCACTTGCGGACCATGACCGGATTCGCAAGCCATTCCGGGTGATCGACCTCACGAATAAACCAGGCTTTTAGGAGTTTATCTAACTCCTCTCAGATGGCTTCCTCCCGATCAACAGCAAAGCGCCTGAGCTTTTGCTTTATGGGCACTGTCCAGGTCAAATTGCTAACCTGTGCTTGATTACCTCCCTTGGGACACCGGGCATGTCAGATGGTTTCCACGCAAACACATTTGCATTAGCCCAAAGGAAAGTAATGAGCTCGAGTTCCTATTTGTCGTCCAGGCCTGATCCGACCTGAAATGTCTTGGATGGATCATCTGGGTACAATGGAACCAATTTAAGTTTTTCATCTGGTCGACGAGCAGCCTTGATTGCGTCATCGGTGACTGTGGCGACCTGAGTGTCCCGGAGGGGAAGTTGGTCCATCATCTCCAAAGATAGCCGGTCACACGTCAATGCCACGGTGCGACTGCCTCGGATCGAGATGACACCTTTGGGGCTAGGCAACTTGCCGCACTGGTAAGAATAGTGCGTTGCCATCATGAACATTGCAAGAGTTGGCTTGCCAAAGATCGCGTTGTAAGCCGAATCACAATCAATTACATCAAAAGTAACTAATTCTGTTCAGAAGTTATCTGGTTCTCCGAGCGTGACTGGGAGGACCACCTGTCCCAACGGCATCATGGAGGGACCAGGAATTATCCCATAAAATGGTTGGATTATGGGCTTAATTTTCGAACGAGGAATCTACATCTCGTCGAGTGCCTTGACCAATAAGATGTCCAAGGAGCTACCTCTGTCAATCAGGACCCTTTCGACACTCACATTACTGATAATAGGGGTAATGACTAGAGGAAGCCTCAACGGTCGAGTAAGCCCCGCAGGACAATCAGAGCGATCGAATGTTAAAGGTGTATCTGACCAACAGGGGTACTGAGGTTCACCAAGGGAAGTCTCCGTTTGGTTAACTTCTCGATAAAAGGCCTTAAACTGCCTCTTGGAAACAAAAGAGGAGGAACCTCCGAAAATAATATTAACATGATTACGAGGTACCTGGTAAGACATCTCATCATCCCTGTCGGCGTCTCTTAGCCCGCATGCTTGTTCCTTAGTTGGTAAGATTGGCATTGGTCCAATCCCCTGGTAGAAGTCATCTAACTGCTTCAACCAACTCCTGCAGTTCTTGAGGTCGTGTCCTGCGGAGTCGTGGAGCAGACACCATTTCTTGCCTTCCTGCGGGTTAGTCGATTTTTCTGGCTGGTCGACGCTATGACTACCAGAGGTAGTTTTATTTTTAAACGATGGCTTGTGACCTTTTGTCGAAGGAGGCTTCTCTGTGACCGCGACCTCTCGGTATTGTTCAGACCGACTCCTTGTCGACTTCTTTGACTTCCTGCCTGATGAAGATTCTGGCTTCTCGCTTGAATCCTCCTTTCTAGCGTCCTTGAGACCTGGTTGAGGCGGTAGGTTACCTTTATCGACCATCCGGTTCCATTCGACAGCCTCGGCTGCGTCGGAATATCGGTCAGCCATATCAAAGAGATCGGCTACTGATCGAGGAGGATGGATGAGAAAGTCTTCGGTGAATCTCCGATACCGGATGGCATGTTTAAATGCCCTGATAACGGAGCTATCAGATATATTCGGGATGGTATTCCTTACCCCGACAAATCTTTTGACAAACTGACAAAGGGTTTCGGTCGAAGTTTGCCGTAGTCGATGGAGATCGTCCTCTTTACCCAGCTTCTGATAACAATTTTGGAAATTGCTAAGGATGGCATCGCACAGCATTTCCCAGTTATAGCTTGAACCTTCGGGTTGGTTAAACAACCAGGTTCTTGCCGGTCCTTCGAGGACTGTTGGCAGGTAGTTGGCCATGACCCAGTCATCGCCGCCTGCCGCTTGGATGGCAGTAATGTAGATTTGTAGGAACTCGGATGGGTTCTGAGTTCCATCAAACCTCTCTATGGCCCCTGGTCTAAACATGTCTGGCCAAACGACAGTGCGAAGGCCGGGCGAGAAAGCTTTACAACCCACGTAGGGACCGTGGACTGTCCTACGGCTCTCGATCTGTTCACGGGCAACCTCGCGCAATGGAGAAGCTACTCGTGGCCCCAAACGAGAGTGGACAGGAATTCGATCCCTATCGCGTGAATCCTGCGCCCATCTGGACTTGTCCTGTCGAGATGGTATAGGTGGTGGGTAGCTCTGCCTGCCAGAACCATAGTTAGAGTACCCTCGGTTATTGGAGCGTGTCACCGACCGGGAAGAAGCCATCAGAGTCGTTTCCGATGTGACCTCATCCAACCTTTCCGCCAGGATTCTGGTGAAGGCCGGTTTCTGTGCATCCGTGACCGTAGGGGGAAAATTGCGCATGACCTCCGCGATAGATCGAAGTCGGCCATGCGTACTTATCCTAGGGGCACCAGGTGTTACCGTTTCTTTGTCTGCCGGGAAATGCTCAGGGGGCAAAGACGGTGTCTGGTTGCGTCTGCGACCACATAACCATCGGGAAGAACTTGGAGCAGCATCGTAACGAGCCTGCGCATCTTGAAGAGCTTCTAGGGCTGTTCTGCAAAGTTCGTTGTTTTGTTGCGCACGATCTTGATCTTCCTTTTGTTTTTGTTCCTGTTCTTCCCTAGCAGCTCATTGATCGGGAGTTTCTTCTGATAAGGCAGTGAACTGTCTAGAGAGAGAGGTCGCCGAGGGAGAGAACATCTTCGTTTGTTCTGAGTCAGACTCGAAATCAAAAAGGCGGTGGAGATTATCAGGGTCAAATCTACCCGGGTTGATTTCTTGGTCGACATCATTCTTGCCCTCAGTAGGGGTCGTATGATGGACCGGATCCAACCTCGAATGCATTAAGAACCTCAGTGGATTATGATTCTGTGTTGGTTGCCTCCTGGTCGATAGACATGACCTGAGTAGTCGAATCGACCTCTGGGACGTCCCCTCCTTCGGTTTTCTCCATCGGGACAGGATCGCTAGGAGAGGGCATCGGAATGTGGGCATAATCCTCGAGATCAAAATCATTCTCAGAATCATATGCTCCAGCCATGATTCAGTGAACCTCGGGATGAAAATTAGGACGCCTTGAGAAAGGCCCCACGGTGGGCGTCAGCTGTCGACAATTCGGACCCGGGGTCCTTAGTCGAACTTATGTAGAATTTGTAGGTTGTGAGACCTTTCAGGGTGCCCCTCCGGGAAGGTATGATGAATCAAAGATAATTAGAACACAGAGAGATTTATACAGGTTCGGGCCCTCGATGGTGGGAGTAATAGCCCTACGTCCTGTTAGGATTTCACTATATGTGGGAAGAAAGAGTTACAAAGCTATGGAAAAGATCTTCACAGGAGAAGATTTTTCATATATGTTTGTACAAGACAATGCCTGGAAGGCTTGTGAAAGCTAGCTACTTAGACTACTGTCTTTTGATTCTCTGGGTGTTTTGATTGCTAGATCACTTGATCCCTCGATGCCCCTGTCTGATCCACTGGCTTACCCTTTTTAACTTGTCGAAAGGGTGCCAAGGCATAATGGCATCAAATAGTTGCTCGGGTGCAGTTTTGGTAACTGCCCCTAACCTCCACACAGGTTTAACACGTGTTATTTAAGGATAACTACACGTATCAACCTCCCGACGGTTGTCTCCATACGTGGAAGGATCTTCGGGATACTCGGGATATCCCTGTTATAAGGACAGAGAACTCCCGCATCCCTTGGTTGAAGGTGTTATGACTGCGCGTTATCATCTGACCGCGCACTGCCTACGGTCTGATCGCGTAAATCTTGCGATCACACTTGTCCGGTTCGAATCTGTCCTGAACCAGTCGTGTATTTATTTGATCTAGCTCGGGTATCAATCCTCGTCAGATTATAATTGTTCCATAGATGAATTTGCAAATCTATTGGGGTTTAAATCTGGGGGAACTTTTCATGCTTCTATTATATGCACCCCCAGTAAAATTTTGAGTGATATAGTAGAGGAAGGGCAACATCTTTTTCGACCCAGTAAATCCAAGGCCACCAAAATTTGTAATCCAGCCTTTTGCTATTTACAGCGTCTCATGGCCAGAACATTTTTGGGCCCTGACAGTAATCAGGATAAAGTTTTAGAAACCGTGGTTGAATTTTTGTGGGCTATGTTAGGTAAAATTCATATATCATTTGTAGCCTACTTTGCTTGTGGCCTTGAAAGTATTGGGAAGGATTTATGCAAAACCTCACTCATTGTCTTAGGTGGCTTAATCACTCACATAGCAAAAGCCTTAGGGTTTGATGCTTAGGATTATCAAGAATTTGTGCCCGCAGCCACCTTAGATTTGAATGCATTGTTTTTAATGGGGTTTTGTAGGAGGGAAGAGAATTCTCTTCATTAGATTATTAATGGAATTCCCTCTATCCTTTTGCCCAATATTTCTTAGACTTGCTTATGTAATGAGCAGAATTGGAGAATGCTCCCATCTAGCTCATCTAATTCTAACTCCTCATGTGCTACTGAGTCTAACCAACCAGCATCGAATTTTATTGCCGCTCTGCATGTTTCCATAGAGTCCTTGCACTCTAGTCTCTCCGACTTTAGGTCGGAATTTGCATAATACAGGACTGTGATGGATTCTAGGATGAACCAACTCCAAGGCCGCGTCAACAACATCTTCAACTATCATGTACACACAGGCCACATTTTTCTGGACGGCACATTTCCAAGTGCATGTACCCACTATGGGGACAACCTCCAAACCCACTGTCTTTCCCCACAACTCTTTCATCCACCTACATATCCATCCTATACATCGCCACAGTTCTACCATTCTCCTCCACTGGCCACCGACGATTGATCTCCAAGGTACGCAAGTATTTCTTTTTATTTTCCTTTTCTTTTTTTTTGTTTCGTTTTATTTTTCTTTTTAGGTTTTCACTTGTGACAGCTTGGATTGTACCATTGGAGCTATGTGGACCACAACATCCTCTTTCACTATGTCATCTTCCATAACATCTGCCAACTTGAACCACGACCGCTAATGGTAATCTGTATCTCTCTCCATACATTAAGGACAATGTCTGATTAAGCTTGGGGGTGTTCACTTAACCGTTTGCTTAGTCTGATTTAGCTTGGGGATGTTCACTTCACCATATGTTTAGTCTTCAGCAAATCATCATTCCACCACATTCCATCATAAACTGAGAAATAAAAAGAGATTTATCACCTGGAATGCCAGGTTTTGAAGATGATCTTTAATCAATTAGATGATTAGTCCATCACATTTTCGCATATGACCCATCGAACTTAGCTTTCTTAAAAATTTCCATTGCTTATGTTCAGTTTTATCTTAAATTGACCACTAAATTTTGAACTTATCTATTAAGTTGCACTCAACTTCCTCCAAATTGAAGATTTCTAATAAAACCATTTTTTGGAATTAACTCTCTTATGTTACTTTTTATGCCTAGACTGCTAATTGCCCTTCTCTTTAAAAATAAAAAAATGTGTAAGAGTAAAGTATAATCGACCCACTAGGGGGAGACAGTGGTGAATCGTCGACCAGTGGGGGAAGGGAAGATTTACTTAACTTATGTACACAAAAAAACAAATATTTTTGGTAAACTGGTTGCTTAAGTTGCGGTTTAGTCTAGTCTCGTGTAACGTATATGCGACTCGCTGGGGGGAGGCGGTGGTGAATCATCGACCTGCGGGTGTAGGGAAGATATACGGAACATTGAGCTTGCTTACAGGGGTTCAGAAAACGACAAAACTGCCTTTATGTTAGTGCACTTAAGTAAGCGTCTTCAGTTGTGTCTCTTCTTGCCGCGAAGGAATGATCCAATAAAAACATTCTGGCCAAGAGTACGAAAAAGTTGAAGAAGAAAAATAAAAAACATAAAAAAATAAAAAAAAGAGAGAATAAGTGTTCTAATTTTTCTTTAGAAAAGGGCAATCTAGCAACTTTGTATAGATCATAGCGTAACGAGTGTTTTCTTTCCATGGTTTTTCTAAATCATATATGAAAGAAGATTGTTTAGATAATTTAATTTATTATGCACTCTCTTTTCTAAGGTTGAAATTTGATAATTTTAATGTATATATTTGGAAAGTTTAAATCACTAAGATCAATTACCTCATATGCATAGATGTGTTGTGAATCTTCAAAAGATTGTTTATTGAAAATCATATAAACCAAGGCAACTCAATTTTTGGAAAATGATTCACATCCTTTGGTTGAGGACAAGCAAGATGCTAGCTTGGGGGAATTTGATAAGTGCTAACTTGTTAACACTTTTACCTTAGGTATAGTATTGAAAACATGAAAAATCATGCTTAATACTCCTCTAATGTGACATTTTATGTGCAATATTTAATTATTTTCACAAATTTCTTTCACAGTTGTGTTCATCATGTTTTAGGGATCAAACCCTCCAAATTTGTGGCAATTTCGACCAAATTTGAGCCTTCAACGACCAAGAAACCAAATAGGAGAAGCAAAATGCCCTGGTCGAAGTCAAATTGGTGGGTAAAAGATCAAATCCGTATGAAAACAGGCTCAAAAAGGATTTTTACTCGAAAAAGGCTACTGCTCGAAGAAGAGACCTAGTCGAATACAACACGGTTGAAGAAGATTCTTGCTCGATTTCGGCTACGCCACATGTCTAGCTGTAAAAGGGCCACGTGTCTGAGTGGTGATAGAGTCATTTTTGGCCACGACGCGTGTGTGACCGTGATTGCGTGACATGTTATGGTCATGTTCGAATTGCAATCCTTGGCGCAATTTTGACCGGTTTCGATCCAAACTAGTTGTTGTGAGGCGAATTTGACTCAGATTAGTCGTGGATGAGCCATTCTGAAGTGGGTTTGAGCCAAATTGGTCATTTCTGGGCCGTTTTGATTTGGTTTTGACTAAAACTGGCCAAACTTGGTTGGTTTTAGGCAGAATTGGCTGGTTTGAGTCGTATTGGATCAGAACTAGTCGAATCTGGTCGGTTTTGACTCAGATTTGACCGTTCTCACACTGTTTGAAAGCAAACTTCATCGCCTACAAGTCAAAGAGTTATTTTTGGAGACATTTTCCTATGTACTATAAATAGAGAAGCTTTTGGCTCAATGAAGTATCTCTTTTCTTATGTTTAGAGGCCATTAGGGATTAGTTTTAGTTTAGAAGAGCCTCCTTCTCTATTTATTTGCTTTTGTAAGCCAGCGAGCACGGCAACTTCAATTTTCAAGCAAACAAATAAGTTTTTATTAATTTCTTATTGTTATTTTTGCATTACTATTGCTTTTAGCGAGTAGATCCCCTCTAGGGTTAGGGATGACCGAATCCTGATGGTGTGATTCTTTCTCGGTCCTTATTTCATGATTTGGAGTAATTTCATGATGTTTTCTTCCTCCAAACCCTAAATTCTAGTTTCGGCAACAGATGTAACAATTGAGCCTTAGCAAGAATTTAGGGAAGTTCTTGAGTTCTTAGCACCTTGATGCGGAACCTTGAACAGGAGAGAGGCTCTCACCAAACATGATAGTGGAAGCGGTCCTCTGATTGTTGACCCAACGCCCCAAAGTAGAAACTTAATTTGTTTTGAAAAACAATTGAAATTAACTTACAATCCTTGGACCTTGGATAGAATTACGCCGGATAGTCATGGAATTCCCGAAACACCAGATTTTCCTTCCGGCTTGCAAACCCTAGATTGTTAGAGTTAGTTATAGAAAAACAACCACCCGAAAATTATTTCGAATTAATCAGTGATCCATTAATGTAGAAAGATGAATACGCTTGTTCCTCATGGAATTCAACCCTCAAGTGCTCAACGTTCAACTGTTCACTTGCAGTATCACAAAATCACAACCCTCGCAGCTGCGATCAGGTGTAAAACATCATCTTCTATCGCTAGAGATCTAATGACATGAGTATCCAAAACTCTAGCAGGCCACAAAGGTCTCTACTTTAAGTGCATAGAATGAGCAAGATGATCATGGTTTGTAAAGTAAATGTGCAGAAAATCAGGATCTGAGAAATGTTGTGGAGACATACCGCGTTTCCGCTTCGTAACCTTCTTGATGTTGCGTCGGGGAGTCGTCATTGCGGTAGAAAACTTCAGATCTGGGGGTGTCGAGGCATGAGCAGCCGGAATCCACAATCGGATCAAAGTTTGAATGGTTGGATTTGGAATTGTAGGGCTAGGTTTGTGGAGGTTTTGAGGAGTTTGAAGGGCTCAAAAATGGTTTTTTGCTTTTTGGAGAGGATGGGAGGCTTTAAATAAGGTGCTAGGTGAGACTTGTATAGGTTTGGGAGAAGAAAAGTACAACATGGGCTCAAAAAGGACACTTTCGACCGAAAAAGAGGAGGAAACCGAGCTTGGCACAACCACAGGCATGAGGCGTGCTCTGGATTGTGCTTGGTTCGTGTTTTGTCTGTTTCGACTAGTTGGTCGCATCGACAATGGCACTTCCACGGGCATGGATCGTGTTTGGTTTGGGAAAAAAAATTTCTTTGGATTTTTCGACCAATTGGTCGCACAGACAATAGCACTACCATGAGCACGTGTTGTGTCAGACTAGGGAACGGGACGTGCCACTGGTCGTGATCGTTTCGGTCAAAAAATAAAACAGTTTTTGTTGTTTTGAAAATTTCAACCTGAGTGTGCCACGTGTCGTGCCCCTGGTCGTGATCGCATCGGGAGGTTTTAGAAACTTTAATTTTTTTGAAAAAACTGCACCCAAAAGTGGCAGTGGTTGTGCTTGAGGTCGTGCTCACCTCGGGATATTTAGAAAACTTTAATTTTTTTTGGAAAATTAGCATCAGAACGCGGCACTGATCGTTCTTGGTTCAGGTAGAGAGAAAAACATTAGTTTTTTTGAAGAAATTACCAAATCAAAGACAGCACTAGTCATGCTAGTGGTTGTGGTCAACTCGGCCAGTTTGAAAACTTTTTATTTTTTGTTTTTTCAAAAAGAGTTAGCCCTAGTCTACGAAAACCAAGGTTTGGATGGTCAAACGACGTTGGAATTGAGTGATTTTTGCACTGTTGTGTTCATAAAAGAGAGAACTACATGTTAGTGTACCGGGTTGCCTCCCAACTAGTGCTGGTTTAACATCCCACTCGACGGATCATCCTCGGCAGCTCAGAAATATATAGAATTGAAAGTATCGACCGAGTTTAGTGTACTTACCTTGTCTCCTGCATTGTAAAGCTTTAAACGGTGCATGTTTACCTAAAAAGTGGTGCCATCTTGTGCTCGAAGCTCTACGACACCATACGGAAATACCTTTTTTATCGCGTATGGTCCAGTGCATCATGATTTCAATTTCCCTAGGAACAATTTCAACTGAGTATTGAATAGTAAAATCAAATCACCTGGTTTGAACTCACGGTTGAGGATCCGTTTGTCGTGCCACTTCTTCGTGTTGTCTTTATAGATCAAGGAACTTTCGTAGGAGTTGTTCCGAAGCTCTTCTAGTTCATGCAATTCAAGGATTCTCCTTCGCCCCACTTTGTCAAAGTCCCAATTGAGTTCTTTTAACCCCCATAACGCCCTATGTGACAATTCCACAAGCAAATGGCAATTATTTACCAAATACAATTTTCTAAGGCATCATACATAGCGAAGTCTGGAACGCAGTGCAATATGCCGAAAGGACATCTGGAAGTTTGAGCGCCCAATCCGTATGAGACAGAGACACCACCTTTTGCAAGATCGTCTTGATTTCCCTGTTTGAGACTTCAACCTATCCACTTGTTTAAGGGTGATATGGAAGAGCAACTTTATGAATAACCCCATATTTCATCAACAATTTCTAAAATTGGTAATTAGTGAATTGCACACCACCTTCACTAATTACTGCTCGCAGTATACCAAATCGGGGAAAGATGACTGTTTTTAAAAGCTTGATCACATGTTTGGATTCATTTGTTGGTGTAGCAACAGCCTCTACAAAGTCATAAGCATCTTTACATAAAGAAGGCCAAAACAAACCTGATTTCAATACCTTAGCCGCAATTTTTGGAAGCTCTAGCGTGTCCACCACATGGAGATGAATGACATTGTTCAAGAACACTTTGATTCTTGTGGTTGGACACCATCATTGAAAGATGTTGTCAACTCCCTTTTTGAAAAGGTTTGGATCCTCCCAGTAGTATCATCGGATGTCATGGGGGAAGTGCTTTCTTTGTCTACTTGTCAACCCTGGACGAAGCTCATGGTTAAATAAATAATTTGGATAATCAGCTGTCGCGCCCCGAAACTGGGACAACGACTACTCCTGAGAGACCTAGCTCGCTGCAGCTAGTCCCAAACCACAAACCTTTGACTTCCCAGGATGAGTCAAACACAGGAGTATATTACATTGCAACAGAGTACTCACAAAATATTAAGCAGTGTGGCCTGCTGGCCTTAATATTACATAAAGAGGATTACAATGCCTACAAGGCATTCAGGGTTTAGCAAAATATTTAACTACGCAGCAGAAGATAGGTGACCCTCCCACAAAAGAAGTTGACGGCAGAACAACACACTTCAGGGTTCTGGCGGAACTGATTCTCCTCCTTCTGGATCCACGTAGTACTCCGTACCATCATCTTGATCAAAGTAGGCTCCATCTATTGAGTTGAATGTTGCAAGGGTGAGCACTTACGTACTCAGCTAGTCATAGGTAAGAGTAGATACATATAGTAGTGATGATATGAACCTAGACTAGTCAAGAATTATGGATATTTGTAAAATAATCTTTTCCTTTCTCATCGCATCTTATGGCAGCACTTTTCATAATATAACATCATCAATCATGTTCACTAGATTTTAGCACTACCGCGACACGTCGACACACGACAGCCCATGGCAGCACTCCTTATCATGACAACACATGTCATTTGGGTAATCTTGATTAAACACATTTTATTTAGAAAATAGTACTTGTGTCACACCCCGTGGATTTAATCCACCGCAGCAGACTCCTATAAAACCCGGGAGCTCGGAGTATTCAAACACGTTTTTAACTCTGCAGAGAGGTACCAATTTACCCGCAAGATATTCCACTTTCAAGCCCATCCTATCAAAATGATTAGACCCCTCCTCACAACCATGTGTGAGTGGCAAGGTGGAGATTACAAGAACTTTTGTTATATATCACTTACAATTCACCCCTGACCCTGTGGCTCTCCGCGAGACACAGTTGTGGTAGGCTGTATCCTAACCTCCACCCCTTTGCTTATTCCCATTACTGGGTCAGCGTGCTTGATCACCTTCAGTGACATGTGTGGGAGTCGTACTCCGTGTTTATCGTGCATCACTACACATCTCATGCTGGGGTTTCATGTGTGTTCCACATAAGTACATGTTCAGGCCTGTCCCATTCCAGGCTTGCGGTTAGTACGTTGTTCATGCCACTAGACGCACAACACAAGGTTCTAGTCCTTATATGCCAGTGACCAGACCATCCACAACCCTGCACCTTCAGTGCCTGCATTCCTTTGCAGTCTAGCACCTCCAGTGCTACAGCCATCCACACCATTTTTCTGGTCACGACTAGGGGTTTTATTTCATGAATATAAGTATATACATACATATAATAGTTCATGGCTCAAAACTTGTTTATTTCACATTTCACAGATAACCAGTCTAGTACTGCCAATTCATAAATCAATCATTCTCAATCTTTCACATGCAATATTGCCTATATTCAAGGTTATATTATAGCAACATTTAAAATATAGGTTCAAGATGACCAAGGATATGACTTGCCTTCTGCGTCGTAAAATACAGCAGTCGATGACGGGTCAACAGCAAAATCTTCAAAGTCAGCTTCTGAATCTGCTCGATGACAAACAAACACACAATGATTACTTATAATATTTAAAATGTTTTAAGACTTATATGCAGAAATGCTTAACAAGAATGATTGAACTATACTCGAGATAATTTGAACTGCAAACTGAACTGAGTCGAGATTCTAGGGTTTCAAGGAATTTGGGCTAAGGATGGTGATTAGATAATCTTAGGGTTTCAGGATTGAAATAGGGATAACAATTTTGTGGCTGGTTTAATCAAAACAGCGAATGTCAACAAATCGACATTCGGATCAAAGCTTGGACATAGCGTTAAGAAAAGCTAGGATGCTTATCTCAAGTTGTGGTAGTAGACGAAAATGTAGATCACAACTCTACAAATTCAGTGGACAAAGTGGATTTCAAATTGCACAACCAGAAATGGGTAAACAAGGTCAATGCCACTGGCTGGCAAGCTCTGGCATAGAGCTGACAATGTCAAAAGCTAGGGCTTAGCATAACTTTTGATCTAGAGCTCCAAATGATGCACCACTTTGTCTGGGAGGTAAGCTTGAGTAACAGGAACAATTAAGTCAACAGGATCTAGGGCAAGAAATGGCTGGAAAGCAAGAAATTTGATGATGAACTGAGATGAACTGGCTGCACTAGATCAGTTCTGGACAAAAACTTGGCAAAGCTATAACTTTTGATCTAGGCTGATTTAGGTGTCGGGCTAGAAGACAAAAATGTTCAGGAAGTTAAGGCACACACAGTGGACAAAGTGATTTGAGCTGAAACGGTCGGGAACACTTTTCCGACCATCTGCGCCGGAGAAGAAACGCTGCTGATTGGGGTTTTCTGCTACAAGCAACAAGAACTTAATTCCTTGCTTGGAGAGCATCTAGGAGGTATAGGGAAGCTTCTGGTACAATTAGATGGGCCGGAGGATCACTGGAGAAGCCTGGCGACGATCGCCGGTTTTCTGGTGAAGCTCGGTTTAGGGAAAAGGTTCGATTCTTGCTTAAATCCGAAATCCAACTTCACAGGCTTGCTTGATTTGACTTACTGATAAATTTTGATTACAGATACGAAAGCTAATTTGGAGTAATTCGAGCTACATTGCTGGAACAGGGCATTTAGCAATCCCGGCGATCACCGGCGATAAGGTGCAAGGTAATCCAATTAGATGGTACAGCACGATGAGGGAGACGAGGCGAACTCACAGATGCTGTTAATTTGGCAGGAGGTGCTGTGGTTGAGGCTGTCACCGTGAAGCCTCTTGCTGGACTCGCCGGAGAAGACGACGACAGCGAAGAAGTTTGTAAATCTGGCTAAGTTCTGGTGATGAGGAAGTGACACAAGGTATGGCTATTTATATAGAGCAGTGGGCGTAGCTTCCAAGGAAGTAATAGCACTGAATTTGATGTCAGTTGATATGAGTTGCCGGGCACAGATGTAGCAACGGCGAACGGTGACGCGACGGCGCACTGGCGAGGCAAAACTGTTGCTACATTGGGACTCAATCGTGTCGGGCGATGCAAAGCGGTCGCGACAACGGCTGGCAAGGCAAGCGACGTGGCAAGAAGATGCTGACAGCAGTCACTGCTGGTCACGCGGGGAAGCAGGCGCTGGTCGTCGACGTTGCAGCGACGCTACCACGGTGACGGCTGAGGCGAGGACACGTGCGCAACAGCATGCACGATCAAGTTGCAAGCGAAGCTTGGCCGGCGGCGAACGTGCACGGCGCAAGGAATCACGGCGAGGCTTCTGGTCGTGTACAGCAGTTGGCCTGGTCGAATTAGGGGCCTGATTGCAATATTTGATTTTCACATTTGGACCAATCTGTAATTCTGGAGATTTGGAAGGTTAGAGTTGAATTTGATTTCACTAATCTGGTAGATTATTTTCAACAGGATATTTGACAAAGGTAATTGATAAGATTTGACGCATTTGAATAGTTTTCGATACAAACTGAAAATAGGGTAATTTAGGGTAACGTCAGATTTAAGTTTTGTCGATTTCAAATTCTGGCATTTAGGGTTCGATTTTGATATCTGCACAGAAGAGAGACTTGTGGCAAATAGCATTTTGAGAAGATTTGCCGAAGAAATTCTGAATTTGGAGTTAATCTGGAGATTTTAGCCTTTTTGGGTTTTCAGATATCAGATAAGGACTAATTTGCGATAACTCTTGGACTGATTTGTGAAAAGAGTCTAGATGATAGAATCTGGCTGTCAACTTTTTATATTATGGTATGGACATACCCATGATCATATTCCAGGAATAATCTGGTCTGAACTTGGTCACGATTTTGATTAAATCTGTATTTCTGAAACTTAGGGTATTTGGGTAATATAAGGTATTTCTGTTTTCGAAAACAGAAGAAGTTGATAAATCTGGAATTTAGAGATAGAATTGGATCTAGGTTCTGAAGACTTTTAAGTTCAAAGTAACTGATAGATCACATCTGAACAATCTGATCTTAATTTGAGGTCATAGGATAAATTTTGGAGATTTTAGGGCTTGAGATAGAAACTGATCTGGCTATTACAACAGATACATGCATGCATGCTATTGATGAAAAAGGAAATTTTCACCCCTAACTTAGGGCGTTACATCAGCATACCATGGTTCTTGTTGAATCAAGTAAAGGTGCTTGTTAGGTAAAGCGTCATTGATGTGAATGTCGGTGGTGTCGATGAAGAGTCATGAAAGATGATCGGTGACGACGTTCTCAGAAGTTTTCTTATCTTTGATCTTCAAATCAAATTCCTGCAATAGTAGGATCCATCATTCAAGTCGTGGCTTGGTTTCTGTCTTGGTCAAAAGATACTTAAGAGAAGCATGATCAATATGCACAATAACTTTTGAACCAATTAGGTATGGACGAAATTTATCTAAGGCATAAACTACAGCAAGCAATGCATTTTCAGTCGTAGTGTAATTACTTTGAGCATCATCCAAAGTTTTGCTTACATAGTATATAGTAGGTAAAACTTTATTCGTTCTTTGCCCTAGAACAGCATCAATTTCATAATCACTAGTATCACACATCAATTCAAAGGGTTTATTCCAATCTGGAGGTTGTATGATGGGAGTAGTAGTTAATGCAAGTTTCAATCGATTAAAGGCATCAAGACATTTTTATCAAAATCAAAAGGCACATCTGTACCAAGAAAATGAGTGAGAGGCTTAGTAGTTTTAGAAAAATCCATATTGAAATGACGGTAAAGACCTGCATGTCCTAAGAAACTGCATATGCCCTTCATGTTTGTTGGTAGTGGAATACTGGTTATGACTTCAATCTTTTCCTTGTCGACTTCAATGCCTCGTTCAAAAATCACGTGGCCAAGTACCATACCTTCTTGAACCATGAATTGACACTTCCCCAATTTAGAACAAGGTTAACTTCTTCGCACCTGCTTAATACTCAAGGCTTCAATTATTTCTTCGATTAAATATTAAAATATAGCCATCGTACATCGTTGAAAGGTTGCAGCAAGTTACATAAGCCAAATGGAATTTACCGGTAGGCAAAAGCACTTAAAGGACATGTAAACGTCATCTTATCATGATCATTGGGATAAATTGGGATTTGAAAGAACACTGAATACCCGTCAAGAAAACAAAAATATGCATGGTTGGGAAATCTTTCCAACATTTGATCAATGAAAGGTAATGGAAAGTGATCCTTCCTAGTAGCGCTATTTAATTTACGATAATCAATGCACATGCGCCACAGTCATACCTCCTAGTAGGGATCAACTCATTGTTAGCATTGTTAACCACAGTCATACCTCCTTTCTTTGGAACCACATGAACAGGACTAATCCAATTACTATAAAAAATATGATAAGTGATACCCGCATCTAATAGTTTAGAAATTTCAGCTTTACAGTTTCCTTCAAGTTTGGGTTTAGTCTACATTGACGTTCAACGGAGGTTTTAGTTTCATCAACTAGAGAGATCCTGTGGGAACCACCTACCATGTGCCCAACACAGAACTCTACGACACGGAACAGGGCTCCCTTGTCACAACTTCCCTGGATTCAATTGCGAAATAGTAATAAATATCACAACCAGCAAAGTACATAATCAATTTACAAAAAATATTACAAGTTCAAAATATCCTTTCGATATTTTTATTTTTCTCAAAATGTGGAAGTAGTGGAACTCTAATGTTTTTCCAACGATTGCTCGATCGAGGTACGCAACGCGTAGATGCCGGGATCATAGTTGAAGTCTTCTGAGGGTTCAGGTTCATACTCATGTGAGCCCAAGTCACTTGGGTCTTCAACCTCTAATGGACTAATTCAGTCATGGGTGAGTACAGGGTACTTAGCAAATCACCACTAAACAAATGCAATGATATATAATATGACAGGGAATTTAAAGAAGATGTTAAGGTTGTTTTCCAAATCACATTCACAACCTAATAGTTAATTAGCATGAAGAGTATTTAAGACAGTCTTTGAAAACTTACCTTACATAATAGTTCAAGAGTGAGGAAACATAAACCAGTTGATAAAAACTCATTCAAAACTACTTGTGCCTTGCAACATGGACTAAATCCATTGACCCTAACATAGACCAAAAACCGGGAGCATGGAGTATTCGAATACATTTTAAACTCTATAGAGGGGTACCGCTTTACCCACAAGACTTCTCAACTTATTATTGTTGACCACGACTATAGGCTTTAGCTCTATCACGCTGCTTTAAGCATATGAGACTCCTATGCCAGGTTCGATCATGCTACTTTAAGCGTGCAACTAAGTTGAGAATAACACGCTTAATTTTCACCCTACCTTGCTATTACACTAGCTTTGCCCTGTAAGAGGTTCACCACCTGTTGATGCCCTAAGAATTTCAACTCCTGTTGAGGTTCCTAATACAGTTGTGAAACATTGTAGCGATTTTCCCTCTCATACCTTCACCCTTACCCTCAGCCAGTATTGGCCCGTGGTGGGAGGGATCTTCCCTCTCCTCCAATAGATAGCGAACACGAGGGCTGTGTGCACGGGAAGGATCTCTCTCCTCTGGCACGGATCTCAGACGAATTGGACGGGATCTTCCCAAACCATCAGTGTAAAGTGCTGCTGAGAAGGATCTCCCCTCACCGACCTTGTGCATGATTAGTGCTTCTTTGTCAATTTATCATTAACACTATGCAGAGATAGGAAAATAGTTCGACAAGGACACTTGGTCATGCCCATCCCATACCAAGCTTGTGGAGGAATATTAACATGCTACTGGATGTTCAGCAAAAATTGGTTAGTCCTTAACTATTCAGGAGAGGATGAGTCCACTTTGCTTCTCGTTATACACAATGATCACAACATTATCATGTTACCAAAATTACCGACATCAATAGTTTCTGAAAACCATTTTTCTTGTTCATGTGGATAATTCATACAACTAATATAGCCTAACCTTGGGCATCAAGGATGTTATACGTGGCTTGAGAATCAAAGATGGCTTTTCAATTTGGGACAATAACTAAGCATGTATATTCAAACATACATGAATTTACTCAAATAGCATGCATAATATTTACAAAACAAAATAGTTAACTAATTTGAAAGCATAGGATCAACATGTTCAAGGAGATGTTGACTTGCCTTGCTTGAAATGTTGACTGGTTAGTAGTGGTTGCTGAATGGTTGATGTCCTTGGGCTTGACCCGTCTAATTCCTAGTTGCGATGACATACAATTGGACATAGGTCTAGCAATCAGAAAATAGTAGTTGGTATATGCATCTATGTATGTATATGCAGGCGACCCTGTGGGGGACCAGCCGCCCCATATCGAACACCACGATACGAAACAGGGCCCCCTTGTCACAACTTCCCAGGACTCAATTGCGAACCAGAAATGAATACCACAACCTGCAAGGTTCATAATTGATTTACGAAACATTACAAGTTCATAGTTGATAATGGAATTAGTGCCTTACATAAGTTAGCAGCAAACAGGTCCAAAATATCCTTTCAACTTTTTAGCAAAACACGGAAGGAGCGGAACTCTACTCTTCTCCCACAGTCGCTCGATCTGGGTACGCAATGCCTAGAAACTTGGATCATAATTGAAGTCTTCCAAGGGCTCAGGCTCATAGTCATGTGAGCCCAAGTCACTTGGCCCTTCAATCTCTGATGGAGTAGATCAGTCATGGGTGAGTACAAGGTACTCAGCAAATCACCACTTAACAAATGCAAGTATATATATAAAACATGACAGGGAATTTAAAGAAGGTATTTGAGGTTCTTTTCCAAACCTTATTCACAACCTAACAGTTAATCAACATGAAAAGTATTTAAAACAATCTTTGAAAACATACCTTACATAATAGTTCAAGAGTGAAGAAACTTAAGCCAATTGACAAAACAACTCATTCAAAAACATGGGTTAAATCCATTGACCATTAGAAAATTTACATGGTCGAACATGCAAGTTAATCCCCTTTTGGTGAAATTGGATTGGTTCTTTGCTAATGGAGCATGGATGGATGTCTTTCCAAACTCTTCGGTCTCTGTTCTTGGTAGGACCACGTTTGATCATGCTCCTTGTGTTCTGAATATCAATTCTAAGATACCTTTGGGACATATTTTCAGATTTGAGAATCATTGGGTTAGTTGGGAAGGTTTTAAAGATACTATTGCTTTAGCATGGAATTCACTACCTAGTGAGGATAATATTGCTAAATCATTGGTCTCCAAATTCAAGCTTCTTCGAAGATCTTTGAAGTTGTGGTGTAAAAAAATGTTTCAGCCTCAAATCTGGATTGATAATTCTAATTTGGTTATTTCACTTTTGGATGGGTTGGAGGAATAGAGATCTTTAAGCACTTTGGAATTCTATTTCAGGAGTATCATTAAATCGCATTTGAATAACCTTTTAAAAATTGATGAGGTTTACTGGAGGAAAAGAGGTAAATTTAGATGGGCTAAACTTGGTGATGAGAATTCAAAATTTTTTCAAGTTGTGGCATCAAAAAATTTTAGGAATAATTTCATTTCTTCTTTGAAGAATGATTCTGGTTGCATTGTAAACTCTCATCAGGAAATGGCAGAATACTTGTGGATCTCATTCAAAAACAAGTTGCGTTCTTCCATTTTTTCACCTATGGACTTCAATCCTGAGGAGTTCCTTATGGATTTTAAGGGTGATTTTCCATCTCTAGAAGCTCCTTTCTCTAGAATTGAGATTGATAATTGTGTTGCTTCCTTGCCCATGAATAAGACTCCTTGGCCTAACTATTTTAATGGTCAATTTTATAAAGTTTGCTGGGATATTATCAAACATGATTTTTATATGTTGTTTCATAATTTTTACGATGGCACAGTGGATCTAAAAAGGATTAATTCATCTTGGATTATTCTTTTGCCTAAAAAGGAAGAGGCTCAGTTAGTTAAGGACTTTCGGCCTATTTCTTTAGTTCACAGTGTTATTAAGTTGATCACTAAAATCTTGGCCTCAAGACTGAGAAATTATTGAGGAGACAATTCACAAAAATCAATATTTTTTTATCCAAGGAAGGTCTATTCAAGATTGTCTAACGTGGACTTTTGAAATATTTACATATTTACAAAGTCAAAAAATACCCTTCTGTTCTTATCAAGCTTGATTTCGAGAAAGCTTTTGATACAATTGATCATAATTCAATTCTGGCTGTTATGAAAGCTAGAGGGTTTGGTAATAGATGGTTAAATTGGATTTCTTCTATTTTGCACTTGGGATCTTCTAACATTCTTCTCAACAATGTTCCTGGTAAAATGTTTAACAGTGCTAGAGGAGTTAGACAAGGTGACCCTCTTTCACCTCTTCTTTTTGTGCTAGTTGCGGATCTTCTGCGAGTATCTTGAATTTGGCTAATCGTAAAGGTATTCTTGGACCGCCTATACCTAATCTCAATTCACAAGATTTTCCCATAGTCCAATATGCGGATGATACTCTTATTATTTTGAGGGCATCTGCCAGGGAAATTTTCTTGGTTAAAGCTTTGCTTCAGTCTTTTTCCAACTCTACTGGATTGAAAGTTAATTTTGATAAATCCTTTCTAGTGCGAGTGTATTGTGATCCGGACAAGTTGATTCATCTTGCTGGAATTCTTGGTTGTAAACTTGGATCTTTTCCATTTACATACTTAGGTCTACCTTTGGGGATGGCTAGATGTAAGGCATCTAAGTTTGAAGGCTTGATTAATAGAATTGGGAAAAGGTTAACTGGTTGGCATCTCTCTCATCTTTCGATGGGTGGAAGATTAACTTTAATTAATTCGATGCTTTCTTCGTTGCCTATGTTTTATATGAGCACTCTTAAGATTCCTGGAAAATCAATTGACAGAATGGATAAAATTGGAAGAGATTTCCTTTGTGTTGGAGGAAATTGGTTAGTAGCATGGTCGAAGATTTGCTGTCCAAAAAGAAATGGAGGGTTAGGAGTTTTAAATCCTAAAGTTGAGAATTCAGCCCTTCTGATGAAATTTCTGTTTAAATTCTTTAACAAAATAGATATTCCATGGTCTAATTTCATTTGGGAGTATTATTATTCTAATAAGTTACCTCAATGGTATTCTGGATCTGGTTCTTTTTGGTGGAGGGATGTTCTTCTTCATCTCTCTTTGTTTCAAGGGTTATTTCATTGTTCACTTGGTAGTGGTTCTACATTTAGCTTCTGGATAGACTTGTGGACATCTAAGATTATTTCTCAAGAATGGGCGGAATTATACTCTTTATAAGGAGATTTTAGTTTTCAATTTCATAAGCCGGGAAGTGTTAGTGGAGTTTTTTTCGCTTCCTTTGTCACCTTTAGCGTATCAACAATTCATTCTTTTGGCTAATCTTCAGCAGGAGCTTCAGAATAAGAGTCATATCAAAGATGATTGGCTTTTCTTGGGTTCTAAGAATGGAAGCTTTGTCACAAATAAAGTTTATTTGGCTCTGTCGGGTCAAAGATGGGTGCATGGAATTTTCTCCAGGTGTTTGATTAATAGTTGTCTTCTCAAGCAAAAAATCTTTTTTTGGATTTTTCTTCAATGCAAATTGCATACAAAAGACTTACTTGCTAGAAAGCAATGTGTCTTGGACAATTATGATTGTCAGTGTTGTATGAATGGGGTCTTGGAAACTCAACTACACCTTTTTTTTCCTTTGCCCATTTGCTATTTCCTGTTGGAGGCACATTGGCATCATTTGGAATTACAGTGATAATATTTGGGACATGCTATTTGAATGTCAAAAATTCTACAAGGCCATTCAGAATTTTTATTGTGAAGTGGTGATTACATGTCTATGGTCTTTATGTAAATTCAAGAATAAAGTCATTTTTCACAATGTATTAGGAAACTCGAAAGAGTGGTTTAAGATCTTCATCTCTGATATTGAGCTTATTGTCCTTAGAATGAAACCAGGTGTTAATGTCGGTTTTTCTAGATGGACTGACCTTCTATAATTTTCTTTTTTGTTTTTTCTTGACTTTGAATTATCTTCTTGATAATACATACATTTTGCAGTAGGTTCTCCTACTGTTTCCCTAAAAAAACATACTCCAAGAACCGGGAGTACGGAGTATTTAAGGGAGCCTGTTGTTTGAGTGTGTTGTAAATGAATTAGAGTTCATCACAAATGAGATACAAGGGGGGATATATAGTCCCCAAAACATGCAAAAGACCAAAATGCCCAAGCTACGGCCGTTGGATCGAGGGGCGCGAGCGTCATTTCGTCGACCGAAGGGCTTGGATGCTTGACAACTGTCCTTGTCAGTTCCTGGGGCCCGAAGACCCTCCGGGACCCACTGGGCACCAGTGAACCTCTGAGGCCCGAGGACCCTCTGACTCCCCGGGACCCGGGGCCCAGGGAACCTCCGGGACCCTGCGGGGACCCGATGACCTTCCAGGACTTTAGTGAATGTCCGGGGCCCGGTGGTGCTCCATGTCTCGACTCCCCGGGACCCGGTGACTCCCCGGGACCAAGAGCCCGGTGACCCTGGGACCCGGGGCATAACCGCGGGACCCACCAGGGACCATCTACACACGAAGGGCCGAGGCGGTCCGGAGACCCCGAGGGACCCAGGACCTGCTGGGGACCTTCTCCGCATGAAGAACCGAGGGCGTTCGGGAGGTCCCCTGGGACCCGTGACCCGGAGGCCTGGGGAATCACTGGGGACTTTCTCTGCACGAAGGCCCGAGGCGCTCTGGAGACCCCACGAGACCAGGGGCCCGGAGGCCCAGGGACCCACCGGGGATCTTCTCCGCATGAAGGACCGAGGCGCTCTGAAGACCCCGCGGGACCCGGGGCCTGGACGCCCAGGATCCGCCAGGAACCTTCTCTGCACGAAGGAACAAGGGCGCTTGGGAGCTCACTACGAAGACTACCCGGAGGTACGGGATTTGCCCCCAACAGGCGCCCCCCAGGCCCTCGGGGACACGTCGTGGCCCCAGAGGGTATGTGTAAAACCTTTCTCCAGATGACACTGAGGTCTCCGGGGATCTCCGGGTGGAAGGATCGCGTCCGAGAGGTGCGGTTGAGAAACACCTCCTCCCGGGACCAAGTCCACCCGGGAGAGGAAGTTACCGTGTCCGAGAGGTGTGGAGCCCCCAGACGGGAAAAACCTTCTCCCGGGACAAAGTCCTCCCGGGAGAGAACGTTACCACGTCTGGGTGGCGCGGTTGAGAACAACCTCCTCTCGGGACCAAGTCCACCCGGGAGAGGAAGTCACCGCGTCCGAGCGCCGCGGAGCCCCCAGACAGGAAAAACCTTCTCCCGGGACAAAGTCCCCCGGGGAGAGGATGTTACCGCATCCGAGCGGCGTGGAGCCCTTGGACGGGAAAAACCTTCTCCCGGGACAAAGTCCCCCCGGGAGAGAACGTTACCACGTCGGGGTGGCGCGGTTGAGAACAATCGCCTCGGGGGACCAAGTCCCCCGGGGAGAGGATTTTACTGCGTCCGAGCGGCGCGGAGCCCTTGGATGGGAAAAACCTTCTCCAGGGACAAAGTCACCCCGGGAGAGAACGTTACCACGTCTGGGCGGCGCGGTTGAGAACAACCTCCTCCCGGGACCAAGTCCACCCGGGAGAGGAAGTTACCGCATCCGAGCGCCGCGGAGCCCCCAGACGGGAAAAACCTTCTGCCGGGATAAAGTCCCCCGGGCAGATGATGTTACCGCGTCTGAGCGGTCCGGAGCCCTTGGACGGGAAAAAGCTTCTCCCGGGAGAAAGTCCCCCTGGGAGAGAACGTTACCACGTCTGGGCGGCGCAGTTGAGAACAACCTCCTCCCAGGACCAAGTCCACCCGGGAGAGGAAGTTACCGCGTCCGAGCAGCGTGGAGCCCTTGGACGGGAAAAACCTTCTCCCGGGACAAAGTCCCCCCGGGAGAGAACGTTACCACTTCTGGGCGGCGCGGTTAAGAACAACGTCCTCCTAGGACCAAGTCCACCTGGGAGAGGAAGTTACCGCGTCCGAGCGCCGCGGAGCTCCCAGACGGGAAAAACCTTCTCCCGGGACAAAGTCCCTCCGGGAGAGAACGTCACCGCGTCTGAGCGGCGCGGTGGAGAAAAACCTCCTCCCGGGACCAAGTCCACCTGGGAGAGCAAGTTACCGCGTCGAGTGACGCAGAGCCCCGGGACGGGAAAAACCTTCTCCCGGGACAAAGTCCCCCCGGGAGAACGTTACCGCGTCTGAGCGGCGCGGCAGAGAAAAACCTCCTCCCGGGACCAAGTCCACCCGGGAGAGGAAGTTATCGCGTTTGAGCGGCGCGGAGCCCCCAGACGGGAAAAACCTTCTCCCGTGACAAAGTCCCCCCGGGAGAGAACGTTACCATGTCTGGGCGGCGCGGTTGAGAACAACCTCCTAGCGGGACCAAGTCCTCCCGGGAGAGGAAGTTACCGCGTCCGAGCGGCGTGGAGCCCCTGGACGCGTAGGAGCCTTAGGATGTAGAGAGCTTCTGGGTTTTCACCCGGGTTGTACCGTTTCCAATGCCCACCGGAGGGGGAAGATGTCCTCCGGGTGAATGATTAATAAAGCTGTGTTTGCGCTTCTTGTTATTTTAAGAGTCTTCTTTTGATATTTTTCTTGGATGGTCAGGACGACTTCTTTTAATAAGAATGAGCTAAGTTTTCTTGTGGATGGTGCGGTCGACACCCGGGGGTTCCTTATCCCCCCCCCCCCCCCGCCCACAGCGGGCCAGAGGGTAGCCCCGCGCACTATGGGGGTGACAAAGCCCCCGGGGTGAAGATGAAGACCTGTGACATAAGAATTTTTCCAAGTTATAAAATTTTAAAATGAGGTTTCCGGGGAAAAACCTTCCGGGAGACAATCGTCCGATCGCCGTGAGAACGGGGAGCCTGGAATAAGGTCTGCGGGGAAGAAACATCCGAGAAAACCCGACGAGATTTACGGAGATGAACTTTCTGGGAGACTATCGTACGATCGCCGTGAGAACGGGGAGCCGGGAATAGGGTCTCTGGGGAAGAAACATCCGAGAAAACCCGACGAGATTTCCGGAGATGGACTTTTCGGGAGACAATTGTCCGGTCGCCGTGAGGACGGGGTGCTAGGAATAAGGTCTCCGGAGAAGAATATCCAAGAAATCTATCCCGCTGGGGAGACTATCGACTCCCGAGGAGGATGTGCCCGATAACGGGTCTGAGTGTTTGGGTAGGGGACTAGTCTCCCAAAGTGACTCGTTACGACGGTCGCTGGGGACCGGGTTCCCGCTTACACCCTCAATCCACGAGGGCTGATCATAAGCCGCCCTACAGGAGGGACTTGTTGGGTCTGGGCCCACTTCCTCACGGGGAGGCCATCCTCGCGTGGAGGGCGTCCTCGCGGGGAGGGAAAGGTGATTACAATGCCCCCCTCCCCCTCCGGCGTCATCGCTCCAGGGGAGGGGACAGTGAATACGAGGTCCCCCTTCCCCCTCCGGCGTAATCGCTCCGGGGGAGGGGACGGGCCTATGTAGGCTAGACGTAAAACTTGCGAAGTAGACGCACGTTCCACGTGTGCTTCCGTTCCTGCTCTTGGAGGTTGGAGAGTTTGTAAGCCCCCGAGCCTAGGACCGCGGAGATCCTGTAGGGGCCCTCCCATTTGGGGGGGAGCTTACCCTGGCCTTGGGGGTCTGTGATGCGCTTGAGGATAAGGTCCCCAAGGCGGAGGGCCCTCTCGCGCACGCGCTGGTTGTATGCGCGCGCCATCTCACGCTCGTAGATGGCTTGGGGGAGGAGCGCTCGGTCGTGTTCCTCCTCCACGAGGTCGATCTCCAGTCGCTGGTTGGCCTCATTGGCTTGGTACGCTGCGGTCGTAGCTCCGTCTAGGAGCTCGACTCGCAGCGACCGGAAGCCAATCTCCGGGGGGAGGACTGCCTCGGCCCCGTAGACACGGGAGAAGGGAGTACGTCCCGTCACCCGGCTTGAGGTCGTGCGTATGGAGCAGAGGATGCTAAGGAGCTCCTCTGCCCATGCGCCCCGCTTAGATGTGGCCTGCTCGAGTGACCCTCTCTACAGCCCCATTGCTCTGGGGATGGGCCAGTGAGGCGAAGTGGATAACGAGCCCCAGGCCTTCGCAGATTAGTGCTTCTTTGTCAAATTACCATTAATACTATGCAGATCTAGGATAATAGTTCAGCAATGATACTTGGTCATGCCCATCAAATACCAGGCTTGTGGAGGTACGTTAACATACTACTGGATGTTCAGCAAAAATTGTTTAGTCCTTAACTATTCAAGAGAGGATGAGTCCACTTTACTTCTCTTTATACACAATGATCACAACATTATCATGTTACCAAAATTACCGACATCAATAGTTTCTGAAAACCATTTTTCTTGTTCATGTGGATAATTCATACAACTAATAAAGCCTAACCTTGGGCGTCAAGGATGTTATACGTGGCTTGAGAATCAAAGATGGCTTTTCAATTTGGGACAATAACTAAGCATGCATATTCAAACATACATGAATTTACTCAAATAGCATGCATAATATTTACAAAACAAAATACATAACTAATTTGAAAGCATAGGATCAACATGTTCAAGGGATGGTGACTTGCCTTGAATTCCCACGAAAGAATCTTCTACAACGTCTTCGATCGGCTACTCCTCGAGCTCGGAATGAGTGATTTCTAAGCGCGATAAACAAACAGAATCAATCAATCAATCAAAACAAGCATAAGTATGAGACTATAAGATGCAGGTACTAAATTCTAATAAGTCTAAGTACTACAGCCCAAGAATTGGAGGTGATAAATGCCGAAATACTGAACTTTCAAAAACAGGGTATTTGGGGTAAAACAAGGTAAGAACTCAATCCGAAAATGATGGAAATGAGATCAAATATTTGGATCTGAAAGAAAATTACATATTTGAAAGGTTTGGGCTGAGATGAACCTAATGGCATAGATGGATATTCGATCAAAAGTACCTACCACTACTACAGAATACATTATCACAATCGGGTCAAAACAGTCATCACAGACGGTTCTGAACTATCAGTGATATTTGAATCACTGATAATCGAGTACTATCACTAACGGTTCTTAACCGTCTATTATTTTTCCCATCATAGACTGTTATAAGATCAAAACCATCTGTGATACTCATACTACACAGACTGTCATAAGATCAAAACCGTTTGTGATACTCATACTACACAGACTGTTATTGTTGGGGGAAATCCCTGCGGGATCAAGTCCAGGTAAGGGGCAAGGCTCCCGGTGACCCCCGTCCTGGGCGCCGCCATTGGCCCGAGGACAAGGCTCCCGGTGACCACCGTCCCCGTGCAAACGGCGGCGCCTGGTACGGGGTTCACCGGGAGCCTTGCCCCTTACCTGGACTTGATCCCGCAGGGATTTCCCTCAACAGTAGCCGCCCATGTCCTCTGGGGACGCTGCTCGACTCCCCAGAGGGGATGGCTCACATTACCCAGAACATCTCCTACGGGATGGATTTCTGGCGCCTTGTAGACGCTTCGAATTTTGCGCTAGATACGTACTACGGCGCCGTCGGTCATCATGTCGCCCCTAGTCTCGATTGGAGCGCGCCATTTGGCCATAATGGCCTCGCGCGGTTCGATTTGACGATGCGTGCGCTGTTTGAATTCAGTGGCGCAGATTCATCACGAGGGGCCACTTGGCGCCCATCGGGGCCACGTTTGAGCCCTATAAATAGTGCTTCAAGGGGCTCAGAGAAGTCACTCGGACCTTCGACGCTCGAACGCCACCAGCGCCCTAAGCTCTCCCGGTAGCCTTCTCCCATAAGCTTAGCCTCTGGAAACGTAAGCCCCTCAGACTTAGTTCCCTAAGAGCTCAACCCACCGGAAAAACAATTGGGTCCCAAGGGTCGTGCCAAGGCTGCCGAGGTGCCTCCAAAGGAAGTCACCGCGGACTTCCTCTGGGCCTCCAAGTTTCGCTTCGGGGGACTTAGCGTCCCTCGTGGATTGGGAGGTCGTCGCGGATGGGGACTGTAACACCCTGAGTTTAGGGGTGAAAACTTCCTTTTTCATAAAAGTCATGCATGCATGTATCTCTGTAGTAGTAGCCAGATCAGTATCTATCTCAAACCCTAAAATCTCCAAATCTATCCAGTGAACCCAAATCAAGATCAGATTACTCAGATATGATCTATCAGTTACTCTGAGCATAAAAGCCTTCAGAAGCCAGATTCAATTCCATCTCTAACTCCCAGATCTATCCATCCCTTTTTGTTTTTGAAAATAGGATTCTAATTAATATCCTAATTACCCTAAATACTCTGAACTCAGATTTAGACAAATCTTGACCTAATTCAAACCAGATTATTATTGGATTATGATCATGGGTATGCCAATACCTTAATCCAGAAAGTTTGCAGCCAGATTTCTTCATTTAAGCCTTTTTCACAGATCAGTCAAAATTGTATTGCAAATTAGTCCTTTTTCTGATATCTGGAAACCCAAAAAGGCTAAAATCTTCAGATTAACTCCAAATTCAAATCTGTTTCAGGGAAAACCTCCCAAATGCTAATAAATACAAAATCTTCTTTAATCAGAATACCCAAATCTCTCTCCAATTACCCTGAATTCAAAATAGACTAAAACTCAGATTTAATTTACCCTAAATACCCTATTTTCAGTTTATATCGAAAACCACCAAATCATGCTAGATTTTACCAAATTTCTTGCTGGATGAGTATAAGGTATAAGTTTATACTCATCTATGAAATTAGATTGCAAATTATCTATCTCTAAATCAGAAATTACAAATCAGTCCAAGTTGCAAACAATGAATCTTGCAAACAGGTCCCTGGCTCGACCACAGCCACTATTCATGACCGGAGCAGCAGCAGTTCGCGACTAGAGCTCGCATCCCCTTTGACCACGACCACAACGTGCAGTGCTTCACTTCGACCAGCGCCGTTGCGAATGCGACCACGACCAGGAGCACTTTGTCGCTGTGCTTTCTCGCAACCGTGTCTGCATGCGCACACGTATTTGCACCTTAGCTATTGCTGTGGCCATTCTTGTCCAGCTCAGCAGCAGCTTGCACAACTTCATCTGCTCACCATTGCTTGACCCCGAAGATACACCGGTGCAAGAAATTTAACCACCAAGCAGTAAACTTTGCCTTGCTTCGCTTCTCCTTGCCCTTAGATAGCAGTCCCAAGCTGCTCCCTTATCACCAACACTGCTCTCTAGAGCTTCTCAGCAATTTACCAAAACTTCTTCGCTGTTGTTTTCTTCTCCGGTGAGCCGCCGAGGAGGTCGACGACGCTATCCTCATCCACCGCATCAATCCCTAAACTGAAGCCACCAGTGAGTATCTCTCATCCTCCTCATCGTTCCGTAGCATTTAATTGAATCCCCGTGCTCCTCACCACCGATGATCGCCGGAATTGCCAGAACCCCTGTTCCAGCTTTGCAACTCGATTCAATCCGAAATTAGCCTTCAATCCAATAGAGTAAAATGATCAATGAGCTTTATTTAGCACGACAGTGAATCCAGATTTTGAAATTAAGCCTGAATTGAAGCTATCTCCAAGCTCGAGCTTCACCAGTCACTGGCGCTCGTCGCCAGACTTCTCCGGTGATGCTATGACCAAATTAATCATTCCATTAGTTTCTAAATGTATCCCCCTTACTCCTCGAGCAAAGAATTGAGTTCAAATCATGTATAACGAAAAACCCCAAATCCAGTGTCTTCTTCTCCGGCACCGGCCACCGGAAATCTATTCCCGACCGATCCAGCTCCAGCAACCTTGTCCACTACATGCGTCTCAATCTCCTGAACAATTTTGTCTCCTAGCTTGACATCTAATTCAGCCTAAATCAAAAGTTATGGCTATCCCCTAATCTCTGTCCAGTGCCAAGATTTCAAACTTCAGCCACCGTGTTCTTCGCCGGTTTTCATCACTTTTCGGCCATCTCCTACCCTAGATCCTGTTGAGTAAATTGTTCCTATTATCAAAGCCTACCTCCCAGACAAAGTGGTGCATCAATTGGAGCCCTAGATCAAAAGATATGGTAAACCCGAGTTTTTGGCCATGTCAGCCCAATGTCAATCTATCTCAGTCAGTGGCATTGAATCTTTTTACCTACTTCGAGCCATGCATTTTGAGCATGACTTTGTCTCTTAGGCTCCTGATGTTGTGATATACATTTTCTTCTTCTGTCACAGCTTGAATTGAGCCCTCTATCAACCATTGATCCTTTGTCGATGCCTTCAACCGAATGTCAACCTAAAGATATTCGCTGATTTTGGGCAAACCAGCTGTGGACATAATGTCATTTCCATACTCTGGAACCCTAAAAGTCCCTAGCACCCATCTTCAGCCCTAATTCTATGAGTTAGCCCTAAACAGCTTCTAAAACCTAATTATTCCAGAATCATCGAGACATTTCATCTTTGCATTATTGCATGTAGTATAATAATGTATTGAAAAGGTTGTGATTCTTGGTTGCTTGTTTGATCTTTGCTCCGAGCCAGAGCCAGAGTTCGAGGACTTCACTACTGATCCGACATCAACTGCTGTTCCTTACGACGCGGAAAGCAAGTCATAGTCTTGATCATCTTGAACCTATATTTTATAAATTGCTATGATATGACCTTGAATATAAGTAATACTGCATGTGAAAGAATGAGAGTAGTTGAATTATGAATTGGCAGTACTAGACTGGATGTCTGTGAAATGTGAGATGATCAAATAGTGAACCATGAACTATTATATATGTATTTATACATATTCATGAAATAAAACCCCTAGCCGTGACTAGAATTTTGGTATGGATGGCTGTAGCACTGGAGGTGCTTAACTGCAAAGGATAGCAGGCACGGAAGGTGCATGGTTGTGGATGGTCTGGTCACTGGCATATAAGAACTAGAACCTTGTGTTGTACGTCTAGTGGCATGATCAACGTGCTAATCGCAAGTCTGGTATGGGACAGGCCTGAACAAGTACTTCTGCAGATCGCACATGAAACCCCTGCATGAGATGCGTTGTGATGCACGATTTACACGGAGTACGGCTCCCACACATATCACTGAAGGTGATCTTGCACGCTGACCCAGTAATGGGAATATGCATAGGGGTGGGGGTTTAGACACAACCGCCACAACTATGGTTCCCGAGAGATCCACAGGGTCGGGGGTGAATTGTGTGTGAAACATGACAAAAGTTCTTGTTATCTCCACCTTGCCACTCACACATGGTTGTGAGGAAGGGTCTAATCATAGGATGGGCTTGAAAGTGGAATATCTTGTGGGTAAATTGGTACCTCTCTGCAGAGTTAAAAACGTATTCGAATACTCCGAGCTCCCGGGTTTATAGGAGTCTGCTGCGGTGGATTAAATCCACGGGGTGTGGCACAAGTATGTTTTCTAAATAAAATTTGATAAGTCAAGATTACCAAATGACATGTGGTGTCATGATAAGGGGTGCTGCCGTGGGCTGTCGTGTGTCGACGTGTCGCGGTAGTGCTATAATTTAGTGGATATAAATAACAATGGTATGGTCTGGAAAGTGCTGCCATGAGATGAGATGAGATATGAAAGAAAAGATTATTTTACAAACATCTATAATTATTGACTAGTCTAGGTTCATAACAATACTACTATATGTATCTACTCATGCCTATGACTTGCTGAGTACGTAAGTACTCATCCTTGCCAACTTCAACCTAGTAGATGGAGCGTATCATGATCAAGAAGAAGGTGTGGAGAACTTCTTGAACCAAGATGAAGGAGATAGAGCTAGTTCCGCCAGATCCCTGATGTGTTGTTCTGCCGTCAACTTCTTACTGTGGAGGCGACACCCATCATCCGCTGTATCGAAGTTTTTATTTTGCTTTAACTAAACCTTGAATGCCGCGAAGGTACTATAACCTCTTTATGTAATATTATGGCCAGCAAGCCTCCCTACTTAATATTTTGTTAGTTTTTCTGCTGCAATGTGAATAAACTCCTGTGCTTGACTTATCCTGGGAAGTCAATGATATGCTTATATTGGGACCATCTGCAGATGGCTGGGTCTCCACGGGAGTAGTCGTAGTCCTAGTTTCGGGGTGCGACAAAGTTTTGGTATCAAAGCAGCATGAGAACTTGACTGTAGGACGACACCTTTAGAAATTGGCTACGCTAGGAAGATGTAATTTATATAGAAACTATTTGTTGAAAACTTTATTTTTCGAAAAATAATCAGCTTCGTAGCTCCTAAAAATCCTTATTTCAAAATCTTGTTGGTTTTCTAAAAAGAATCAGTAAGGTAGCAAAAGCGTGTTTTGTTTAGCTGGGGGTGCTATAGATAGAGCTGGTGGATGCCCTTGATAGCCTTGTGGTTCGCTGTTGCTTATGCAATAGTTAACTTGTGTATTATGGCTAGTAGCCCAAGTATTTCATGCACTAAAGTAGTTTGCATTATTTTTTGCACTACTGTCTTAGTTGGCCCTAGTTAGTTAGATCGGTCTGAACCCTTTTCAGAGTCATAATGGTTGATACAAGAAGGAGATCTCGAAGCGGCAGAGAGGGCAGAGAACAAACTCTGCAGGAAGAAGATCCTATGGAGAGAGAACCTTTGTTTCAGCAAGGATCTCAGAGTCCTAATCCTCCAAGAGTGAACAACCTAGTATTCAAGAAATTCTCCTATCCATGGAGAAGAATAGTCAAGAAGCCCAGGTAGCTCATACCCAATTGCTAGCTCAGATAGTTCAGAGAATGCCTACTGGAACCACAGAAGGAACTACTGTAGGTGCCAGACTAATAGATTTTCAAAAGACCCGTCCACCAACATTCTCTAGTGCAACCGATCCCATGGTTGCTGATGATTGGTTAAGGGATATCAAGAGGAAACTGGACATGATCCGATGTAGCGATCAAGAGAAGGTTTTCTTTGGATCTCACCAGTTAGCAGGAGCTGCAGCCGCATGGTGGATGAATTACCAGGAGGCTCACCTTGACAAAGATAACATCTGTTGGACGGAATTCAAGGAACAATTTCGGAAATTTCACGTACCTACTGGCGTCATAGCTGCCAAACATCGGGAATTCCGTAATTTGATTCAAGGAAACAAGACGGTCACCGAATATCTGCACCAGTTCACTCACCTAGCCCGGTATGCACCTGGAGATGTCGATACCGAGGAGAAGAAAATAGAACGCTTTGAAGAAGGACTTCAATACTACCTGTAGTACCAAATCGCCTCCCATCAGTTTACTGAATTTCAAACACTAGTGAAGAGGGTTTTAAAGATAGATGATAAGGGAAATATGGGAGAAGAAAGCCGGAAGCGAAGGATGCTCCAACAAGCGCGGCCACAGACAAACCCAACCAAAGGAAGAGCCCCCATCGCCTCCAGTTTTTGACCATCATATCAGACTCCCAGGCCAGCAATGATGTTGTGCCCTAACTGCAGAGGAAACCATTTTCAGAAGGATTGTCCTCATCCCCGTGTTGAATGCTATCATTGTGGACAATATGGACATCGCCGAGATTGCTGTCCATGGATTCAACTTCCACCATCCATTGCCAGGTCACAGGCAGGAACACAGCCAGTAGCACCCAAAGTACCTGTGTTACCACCACCGAAGCTTAGAGGAACTCCACCAGGAAGAGGAGGAAGCATGGCCAATCGAGGAAGAGGAAGAGGTAGAACACCAATGGAAACTCTAGGAGGAAAGCTAAACTACACTTCTATCCAAGAAGCGGGAAACGCCACCGACATTCTTCTAGGTAGATTTCAGATCCAGTCTGCATCTGCCTTAATATTGTTTGATCCTGGTGCTACAAACTCCTTGATGTCGAAAGCATTTGCATCTGAGATTGAAATGCATATAGCACCATTAGAGTACCCCATGATTATACAAACTCCAGGGGCTAGACTATCTGTCTACTCAATCTGCCCGAATATAACCTTCCGTATAGAAGGGGAAGAATTCGAGGCAAATCTGCTAGTTTTAGAACGGCAAGGTCTAGACATTATATTGGGCATGGATTGGTTGTCCCAACATAAAGGTCTAGTCGACTGTGAAGAGAAAACCCTAAGCCTTGTCAGTAGCCAAGGGGAAAAAGTTTTATTCCATGCGGAAAGATTATCAACCAAGGAATCGCTAAGATCTGTTCAAACACTGCAGAAGATATGCTTGGAACAAATACCTATAGTACAGCAACATTTTGATGTATTTCCAGAAGAACTTCCAGGGATGCCACCTGATAGAGACATAGAGTTCTCTATTGAGCTTAAACCAGGAGCAGCGCTCATAGAAAAACGACCCTACCGGATGTCAGTTTCTGAATTAGAAGAGCTCAAGAGTCAATTGGAAGACTTGGAAAATAAAGGATTCATCAGACCCAGTGCTTCACTATGGGGAGCCCCGGTATTATTTGTAAGGAAGAAGGACGGAACCTTACGAATGTGTGTAGATTATCGAGCTCTAAATGAAGTTACCATAAAGAACAAGTACCCATTACCAAGAATTGACGACTTGTTCGATCAACTTCGAAGAGCTAAAGTATTCTCCAAGATAGACTTGAAGTCTGGATACCATCAACTGAAGATCAAGAAAGAAAATATATCGAAGACTGCTTTCACTACTAGATACGGGCTGTATGAGTTTACAGTAGTACCATTTGGCTTAACCAATGCCCCAGCAGCCTTCATGAATGTCATGAATATCACATTTATGGATTTCCTTGACAAGTTTTTCATAGTATTCATAAATGACATTCTGATATATTCTAGGAGCACAGAAGAACATGAGCAACATCTACATTTAGTCTTGGAAAGGCTACGAGAAAGGCAATTCTATGCCAAGTTTGATAAATGTGAGTTTTGGATGTCAAGGATTGCATTTCTTGGACATGTGTTGACAGCAGAAGGAATTTCAGTGGATCTAGCTAAAATTTCTGCTATCAAGGAATGGAAACGGCCCACCTCAGTTCTAGAAATCAGAAGTTTCTTGGGATTGGCAGGATACTATAGGAGATTCATCGAAGGATTTTCCCAGATTGCTAAGCCTCTTACTAACCTGCTAAAGAAGGATATTGCATTTGAATGGACCACTAAGTGCGAAGAAAGTTTTCAGAAGTTGAAACAGAAATTGACAACAACACCAGTCCTTACTTTGCCAGATCGCAAAGAAGATTTTGTAGTTTATTGTGATGCTTCGAAGCAAGGAATAGGCTGTGTTTTAATGCAACAAGGTCGAGTAGTAGCTTACGCTTCACGCCAATTGAGGCCACGTGAGGAAAATTATCCTACCTATGACTTGGAATTGGCAGCAGTAGTACATGCCTTGAAGATATGGCGACACTACCTCATTGGAAATAAATGTGAAATTTTTACAGATCATAAGAGCCTCAAGTATATCTTTACTCAAACGGAACTCAACATCCGTCAACGACGATGGCTAGAATTGATTAAAGATTATGACCTTAGCATCCAGTACCATCTAGGAAAGGCTAATGTAGTAGCAGATGCCTTAAGCAGGAAGGTCTACAACCTGCAAGAAACAGTCATACTAAGGAACTCTTACCTACAATGAGAATTGTAGAATCATCAAGTGGAAGTAGTACCACAAGGAACGGTAGCTACTCTAATAGTAAAGCCTCAACTTGAAGAACAGATAGGAAATGCCCAGAAGGAAGCTGAGGAGATTTGCAAGATCAAAAGCCGAATCAAGTTAGGAAAGGCTCAAGGTTTGACTGAAGACGACCAAGGGATTCTGTGGTATCGAGGAAGGATCTGTGTACCTCAAAGTGGAGAACTTAAGGAATTAATTCTCCATGAAGCACATAAAACCCCATACTCGATACACCCCGGTAACACAAATATGTATCAGGACCTAAAACCTCGATTTTGGTGGGATAATATGAAGAGAGAAATCGCAGAATACATTGCAAACTGTGATACATGTCAGCGAGTTAAAGCAGAGCACCAGAAGATAGCCGGAAAGTTACAACCTCTACCAATGCCATTATGGAAATGGGAAGAAATCGACGTGGATTTCATTACAGGATTACCTAAAACTCGAGGAGGATATGACTCCATATGGGTTATTGTGGATAGACTCACCAAGGTAGCTCATTTTATACCAGTCAAAAAGGTCTATGATGGCAATACATTGGCAGAGTTATACATGCAAAGAATAGTAGCATTGCATGGTATTCCAAAGACGATTGTCTCAGATCGCGGGGTACAGTTTACATCCAAGTTTTGGAATAGACTGCATGAAACCCTAGGGACTCAATTGGATTTCAGTACTGCATATCACCCTCAGACAGGAGGACAAACATAGAGAGTAAACCAAATATTGGAAGATCTCCTAAGAGCTTGTATACTAGATTATGGAACATCATAGGACAAATGTTTACCATTTGCAGAGTTTACATATAATAACAGTTACCAAGCTAGTATACAGATGGCACCATTTGAAGCTTTATATGGACGCAAATGCAGAAGCCCATTGCATTGGAATGAGCCAGAGAACGAAGAGTCATAGGACCAGAGATATTAGAAGAGGCAGAGGCTCATGTCAAACTCGTTAGAGAGATGTTAAGAATAGCACTATCACGACAAAAGAGTTATGCGGACAATCGACGGAGAGAATTATCATTTGAACCAGGAGATTTTGTTTATCTCAAGGTCACGCCATTCAAGAGATTGCAAAGATTCCAAGTAAAGGGAAAGCTAACCCCAAGGTATATTAGACCATTTAAGGTAATCAAGAGGAAAGGAGAAGTATCATATAAACTAGAATTGCCCTCAGGATTAGCAGGAGTACATGATGTGTTTCATGTATCTCAGCTCCGGAAATGTTTAAAGAAACCTACTGATCAGATAGATGTACAAGATATATCATTACAGATGAATCTTACGTACCTTGAGCATCCGATCAAAATCCTAGCCACTGATGAACGTCAGCTCAGAAAGAAGTAGATCAAGTTGTGTAAAGTTCAATGGGGAAATCATTCAGAACAAGAAGCCACTTGGGAGAAGGAAGAAGATCTCCAGCAAACCTACCCTTATCTTTTCTTGTCTTAGGTTAATCTCGGGGCGAGATTTCTTTAAGGATGGTAGATCTGTAACACCCTGAGTTTAGGGGTGAAAACTTCATTTTTCATAAAAGTCATGCATGCATGTATCTCTGTAGTAGTAGCCAGATCAGTATCTATCTCAAACCCTAAAATCTCCAAATCTATCCAATCAACCCAAATCAAGATCAGATTACTCAGATATGATCTATCAGTTACTCTGAGCATAAAAGCCCTCAGATGCCAGATTCAATTCCATCTCTAACTCCCAGATCTATCCATCCCTTTCTGTTTTTGAAAATAGGATTCTAATTAATATCCTAATTACCCTAAATACTCTGAACTCAGATTTAGCCAAATCTTGACCTAATTCAAACCAGATTATTCTTGGATTATGATCATGGGTATGCCAATACTTTAATCTAGAAAGTTGGTAGCTATATTTCATCATTTAAGCCTTTTTCACAAATCAGTCCAAATTGTATTGCAAATTAGTCCTTTTTCTGATATCTGGAAACCCAAAAAGGCTAAAATCTTCAGATTAACTCCAAATTCAAATATGTTTCAGGGAACACCTCCCAAATGCTAATAAATACGAAATCTTCTTTGTTCAGAATACCCAAATCTCACTCCAATTACCTTGAATTCGAAATCGACCAAAACTCATATTTAATTTACCCCAAATACCCTATTTTCGGTTTATATCGAAAACCATCAAATCATGCCAGATTTTACCAAATTTCTCGCTGGATGAGTATAAGGTATAAGTTTATACTCATCTATGAAATCAGATTGCAAATTATCTATCTCTAAATCAGAAATTACAAATCAGTCCAACTTGCAAACAAAGAATCTTGCAAACAGGTCCCTGGCTCGACCACAGCGACTGTTCACGACCGGAGCAGCAGTAGTTCACGACCAGAGCTCGCATCCCCTTCGACCGCGACCACAACGTGCAGTGCTTCACTTCAACCAGCGCCGTTGTGAATGCGACAACGACCAGGAGCACTTTGTCGTCGAATTTTCGCTGTCGATCAGTGCCGCTCTAGCCGTGCTTTTTCGCAACCGTGTCTGCATGCGCACATGTGTTTGCACCTTAGCTATTGTCGTTACCATTCTTGTCCAGCTCACCAGCAGCTTGCACAGCTTCATCTGCTCGCCGTTGCTTCAGCACGAAGATACACTGGTGCAAGCAATTTAACCACAAAGCAGTAAAATTTGCCTTGCTTCGCTTTGCCTTGCCCTTAGTTCGCAGTCCGAAGCAACTCCCTTATCACCAACACTACTCTCTAGAGCTTCTCACCAATTTACCAAAACTTCTTCGCTGTTGTTTTCTTCTCCGGTGAGACGCTGAGGAGGTCGACGACGCTAGCCTCATCCACTGCATCAATCCCTAAATTGAAGCCAGCAGTGAGTATCTCTCATCCTCCTCATCGTTCCGTAGCATTTAATTGAATCCCCGTGCTCCTCATCGTCGATGATCGCCGGAATTGCCAGAACCCCTGTTCCAGCTTTGCAACTCGATTCAATCTGAAATTAGCCTTCGATCCAATAGAGTAAAATGATCGGTGAGCTTTATTTAGCAAGCCAATGAATCTAGATTCTGAAATTAAGCCTGAATTGAAGCTATCTCCAAACTCGAGCTTCACCAGTCGCTGACGCTCGTCACCAGACTTCTCCGGTGATGCTATGACCAAATTAATCATGCCATTAGTTTCTAAATGTATCCCCCTTACTCCTCGAGCAAAGAATTGAGTTCAAATGGTGTATAACGAAAAACCCCAAATCCAGTGTCATCTTCTCCGGCACCGGCCACCGGAAATCTATTCCCGGTTGATCCAGCCCCAGCAACCTTGTCCACTAGATGCGCCTCAATCTCCTGAACAATTTTGTCTACTAGCTCGACATCTAATTCAGCCTAAATCAAAGGTTATGGCTATGCCCTAATCTCTGTCCAATGCCACGATTTGAAACTTCAGCCACCATGTTCTTCACCGGTTTTCATCAATTTTCGGCCGTCTCCTACGCTAGATCCTGTTGAGTAAATTTTCCCCTTATCAAAGCCTACCTCCTAGACAAAGTGGTGCATCAATTGGAGCCCTAGATCAAAAGATATGGTAAACCCGAGTTTCTGGCCATGTCAGCCAAATGTCAATCTATGTCAGTGTCGTGTCTGCCACGACTGTGACATCACCTGTGAGTAGCCCAGCTCGGTGCAGCTGGTCCCTTAAACCACTTGACTTCCCAGGATGAGTCAATCACAGGGATACATTGAAGCAGCAAAATAATACAGTACTCATAATTGTATGGCCATCAGGCCTTAGTACAAAATGAGGTACAGTGCCTTACAAGGCACAAGGGTCTAACAAAATAACACATCTAGTCGGCGGAAGCTAGGCCCAAAAGCAATCCACAGGAAACAGAGGTTGACAGCAGACAGCACCACATCAGGGCTCCGGAGGAAACTGCTCATCATCTCCTGGGTCCGCAGCATCTTCAGGGTATCCTCCAAGGTCGTAGAACGCTCCATCTATTGAGGAGTTGTTGCAAGGGTGAGTACTTATGTACTCAGCAAGTCATAGGGGAGGTAGAGATATAGTTACAGTATAAATGACATGAGCCTATGCTATTGGGGAAAGAGTGAAGGGTTTTTCCCAAAATACATTTCTTTCTCACTTCTTACTCAACTTCTGATCATACCCATGGCAGTAAATAAATCATATTGATGGTGATACATATATCCCATATCCAAGGCGATATATCCTCATATCACATTATTTTTATTCAAGCCTTTCAATCTTATACTCATAACAGTATTTCATAACTTAGGGCATAAACCACCTGCCTCTTAATTATCATATCATCTCTATATTATGGTATTACCGCGACACGTCAACACATGACAGCCCACGGCAACGCCCCTTATCATGACAACACATGCCACTTGGGTAATCTTGAGCTAACAAATTTTAGTTTATAAAACAATACTTGTGTCACACCCCGTGGATTTAATCCACCGCGGCATACTCCTAAAACTCGGGAGCACGAAGTATTCGAATACATTTTTAACTCTGCAGAGGGGTACCTCTTTTTAAATCCACTTTTTCACTCGACTTCCAAGTCGGGCCAACTCCATGCGACTTATACGCATGTGACAAGGCCGAGATCACACAACGTTTTGCAGTCTAGTATTAACAGTATCCCTGCCCGGTAAATGGACAATACCGTCCCAAGTACCGTTGTGGGTCCTCCCCACTGCCTTACTTCCTAGCCTGGGTCTATGTTCCCACAGGACACATAACCTCTTTTGATTACAGTCGCGCACGACTTAATCTGGCGTAGGGCGTCTTCCTTCTTTACACCTTATCCTCTCATAATTTTTCTGATCTCACACCACTCATGGACGAACTGCGTCCCACCAGTTTCCACACGAGAAACCGGATCGACAAGCCATGCAGGGAGCTGCTAATACCAAGAAAGCTACTAGATTGCGCCTGTCGCATACCAGGTAAGTGGTTGGTACGTTTTTCATGCCACTAGACGCACAATACAAGGTTCTAGTCCTTACATGCCAGTGACCAGATCATACCACAAACCATGCACCTTCAGTGCCTACACATTCAGTGCAGCCAAGCACCTCCAGTGCTACCACCATTCCATACCAAAATACTGGTCACGGCTAGGGGTTCTATTTCATGAATATAAATGTACATGTTTATACTTTTATTAGTTCGTGGCTTACTATCTTATCAAGTTCATATTCCTCAAGTATTCAATCTATCACTGCCATAATATCATTGATCTCAACACATGCAATATTAATGAGATATCTACTCATGGAATAGCATAGCAATTCATAAAATATGGGTTTCAATATGATCAAAGTATGACTTGCCTTCCGCGTCGTAAGTATCAGCAGTTGATGATGGTTCAGCGACAAGATCTTCAACCCCGGACTCTTGCTCTAAACAAGATCAAACAAGCAAACAGGCATTACAATACATTCTATTCTTACTAATTCACTACATGCAAGGATGCAAGGAGAAAATACTCTGGTAGAACAAGGTTTGGAAGCGATTAGAATTAAACTATGGGAATCAGGGTTAAAATTAGCTGTTAAGGTTTACAAGGTTCCAAAATATCAGGGTAATATCAAGTTGGTGACTGGTTCACCCAAAAACAGCGAATGTCTTTAGGTTGGCATTCGGTTCAAGGCATCGACATAAGGTCGATGGGTGATAGAGGGCTCAACTCAAGTTGTGACAGTAGAGAAAAGTGTAGATCACAACGTCAGGAGTCTAAGGGATAAAGTTATTTTCAAAGTGCATGGCTGGAAGTGGGTGAAAAGGCTTAATGCCCCTGGCTGACACAGCCTGGCATAGGGTTCACATGGCCAGAAACTAGGGTTAGCCTTATCTTTTGACTCAGGGCTCCAAATGATGCACCACTTTGTCTGGTGGTTAGGCATTTGTAACAGGAACAAATGTCTCAACAGGATCTAGGGCAGGAGATGGCCGGAAAGTGATGAAAACCGGCGAAGAACACGGTGGCCGAGCTGTTCTCAACAGTTTCTGGACCAAACTTTGGCATGGCGATACCTCTTCATCTGGGCCGATCCAGGTGTTGAGCTAGAAGGCAAAAATACTCCTGGGGGCGAGGCACATCTACTAGACAAAGTGGTTGGGGTTGAAACGGCCGGGAACAAAATCCGGCAACCGGAGCTAAGGAAGAAGCCACGAGAATTGGGCATTTCTGTTCTAGGGCAAACGAACTCGAGCCCTTGCTTGAGGAGGGTCTCTGGGGCATACAAAAGCTATGTGTGAAGTTGGATTCGCCAAACATTCAACAGATAAGCTAAATCAGCAAGCACAGTGAACATGCACGGTTGAATTTGGGGGTTTTTCAGATTTTAGCAAAATTGATGATTCTAGTGCTTAGATGTGTTCCACACAGCCCACTGCTCAATATTGATCACATGCTCGAGAGCTAAATCGGTTTAATTGGGGTTTAATTGCTCGCCGGAGTTGTCGGGGAAAAACAGCAATTCCCGGCGATGAGGTGCGATAGAACTCAATTGGCTGCTACTACACAGGTAAGTGGTTGAGAGTAACTTACTGGTAGCTTCAATTTGGAGTTCAGTGCAGCGGATTGGCCTGGCACCGTGAGCCTCTTCTCGAGCTCGCCGAAGAAGACGAAAACGACGGCGTGGTTAGGGATTTTGGGTGGTTCTGGGTGTGAGTGTGTTTGAGCTGAGCTGTGGTGGCTTTTATAGGCTCAGCAAGGAGCTTGCAACGGTTGAAAATGCACGGGGAAGTGAAGCGGGCTGGAGGTGGCAACACGGCTGAATCCCGGCTAAGTGACGCGCTCCAGCGGCCGTGCCGGCTTTAGCCTGCTGCTCTGGTGGAGGTGAAGGCGAAGTGATGCTTCCCCAAGGCATGCTTGCGACGTGGCGCAACTGTGCTGCCGTTGTCGGGCGCGCGCGCGGGAGAGCGAAGGCGCTGCTGGCGGGCGAGGTGGTTCCACGGTGGCGAACACGATGTGCACACGCGGCAGGGAAACAGTGGCGGAGGTGGCGGCGCTGGAGATCGCCGGCGACGAAACCACAGCAGCGGCAACGGCGACGACCAACTCCGGCGCTCGTGGTCGTTTGAACGGCCTGGTCGTGCACAGTAGCCTGGTCGAACCAGGGACTGATTTGCGATGATTTTTGGTTTGGCTTTGGACTAAATTGCAAATATGGTCTTTGAGAGGTTTAATTTGAGATTTGATTTTATGGCTGAGTATAACATTTCTATTAATACCCATTTAGCTCAATTTTGGAGAAAGTTTGATAAGATTTGAGGGATTTCACCTATTTTAGAAAATAGGGTAAAATAAGGGTAAACTAAATCTGGATTTTGTCGATCTCGAATTCTGGTGATTGGAGAGAGATTTTAAAGTCTGATCAAACAGGAGATCTGTATCAAATAGCATTTGGGAGGTGTTCCCTGAAGAAATTCTGGAGTTGGAATTGATTCGTGGATTTTAGCCTTTTCAGGCTTTGAGGTAAACAGAAAAGGACTTATTCGCAGTAAAATTTGGACTAAACTGCGAAAAGTGTTTAGATGAATTAATCTGGCTCCCAACTTTTTGAAGTGAGTTGAGGATGAACCTAGGAGCATATTCCAGGGGTTACTTGAGTCTGGATAGGGTTAAATCAAGATAACTCAATCATCTGGAAACTGGGGTACTTAGGGTAAATCTGAATTTTTCCTGTTTTCGAAAACAGAGGAAGGCTTAGGTACTGGGAGTTAGGATCAGAATTTAATCTGGCTCCTGAAGACTTTTATCTTCAGGGTAACTGGTAGGTTAAATCTGGATGGTCACATCTTGATCTGGATCTAGAGAATAGATTTGGAGATTTTTGGGTTTGGGAGAGATTAGAGTTCAGCTGATCTGGCTACTACTACAGGGATACATGCATGCAGGGTTTTTATGCAAAACTTTTCACCCCCAAAACTAGGGTGTTACAAGCCTACCCTCCTTAAAGAAATCTCGCCCCGAGATTTACCTAGAGAAGGGAAGAGGTAGGGATAAGCCTGCCGCAGATCATCCTCTTTCTCCCAAGTCGCTTCTTCCTTTGAGTGATCTTCCCATTGAACCTTGCAAAGCTTGATTTTCTTTCTTCTGAGTTGACGCTCATCACTAGCCAGAATTTGCAGTGGTTGAGTGTGGTAAGTGAGATTCTTCTGAAGCGGGATCCCCTGGTGTTCTATCTGATGCGTTGGTTCCTTGAGGCACTTACGGAGTTGCGAGACATGAACCACGTCATGAACTTCTCCAAGATCTGATGGTAAATCCAGTTTGTAAGATACCTCTCCTTTCCTCTTAAGGACTTTGAATGGCCCAATGTACCTTGGGGACAGTTTTCCTCTCTGATGGAATCTTCTCATCCCTTTTAACGGTGTAACCTTGAGATAAACTGATTCGCCTGGTGCAAACGACAATTCCCTTCTTCGATTGTCGGCATAGCTCTTCTGGCGTGACTGTGCTGCCTTTAATCGTTCTCTGATGAGCTTGACGTGTGCTTCAGCTTCTTCGATTAGTTCGGGTCCAATGACTTGCCTTTCTCCTGGCTCGTCCCAATGTAGTGGAGTTCTGCACTTGCGCCCATACAAAGCTTCAAAGGGTGCCATTTGCAGACTAGCTTGGTAACTGTTATTATAAGTAAACTCCGCAAATGGTAAGCACTTTTCCCAAGAGGTTCCATAATCTAAGATGCAAGCTCTGAGAAGGTCTTCCAAGATTTGATTTACACGTTCAGTCTGTCCTCCTGTCTGTGGATGATATGCAGTGCTAAATTGCAATTGGGTTCCCAAAGCTTCGTGGAGTCAGTTCCAGAATTTGGATGTGAATTGTGTTCCTCGATCTGAAACGATCTTTTTCAGGATACCATGCAGTGTCACTATTCGCTGCAGGTATAGCTCCGCTAATTTGTTGCCATTATACGTTTTCTTGACTGGTATAAAATGAGCAACTTTCGTGAGTCTGTCCACAATGACCCATATGGAATCATATCCCCCCTGTGTTCTGGGAAGTCCTGTGATAAAATCCATACCAATCTCTTCCCATTTCCAGGTTGGCACTGGTAAGGGTTGCAGCTTTCCGGCTATCTTCTGATGATCGGCCTTAATCCTTTGGCAAGTGTCACATCTTGCGACATATTCCGTGATTTCCCTCTTCATTCCATTCCACCTGAATTGCGTCTTCAGATCCTTGTACATCTTGGTGTTTCCAGGGTGTAGTGAATATGGGGTTTTATGGGCTTCGAAAAGAATTAATTCTTTGAGGTCTGTATTTCGGGGTACACAAATCCTTCCCCGATACCACACAATTCCTTGATGATCTTCAATGAAATCCTGGGTTTTTCCTGATCTGATGTGGCTCTTAATCTTATGTATCTCCTCATCTTCTTTCTGAGCATCCTCAATCTGCTTTTGGAGTTGAGACTCCACAGTCAATGTAGCTAACATCCCAGATGGCACTATGGTTACTTCAAGATTCTGAAATTCCTGCCGTAAGCACGGGTTTTTGGGTGTAGCTCCTTGTAGGGTATAAGCCTTCCTGCTCAAGGCATCTGCCACTATGTTGGCTTTCCCTGGATGGTAGAGTATGCTGAGGTCGTAGTCCTTGATCAGCTCAAGCCATCGGCGCTGACGCATATTGAGCTCCGTCTGTGTAAAGATATACTTGAGGCTTTTATGATCTGTAAAGATCTCACACTTATGTCCAATGAGATAATGCCGCCATATCTTTAAAGCGTGCACCACTGCTGCTAACTCCAAATCATGAGTCGGATAATTTTCCTCATGTGGTCTCCATTGACGTGAAGCATAAGCTACTACTCGACCTTGCTGCATTAACACACAGCCTATTCCTTGCTTTGAGGCATCACAGTAAACTACAAAATCTTCTTTGCTGTCTGGTAATGTGAGGACCGGTGTTGTCAATTTCTGCTTCAGCTTCTGAAAACTTTCTTCACACTTGATGGTCCATTCAAAAGTAACATCCTTCTTTAGCAGGTTCGTAAGAGGTTTGGCTATTTGGAAAATCCTTCAATGAATCTCCTATAATATCCCGCTAATCCCAAGAAACTCATAATTTCTGAAACTGAGGTAGGTTGCTTCCACTCCTGGATTGCGGAGATTTTAGCTGAATCCACTGAAATTCCTTCTGCTGTCAACACATGTCCAAGAAATGAAATTCTTGACATCCAAAATTCACATTTGTCAAACTTGGCATAAAATTGCCTCTCTCGTAGCCTTCCCAAGACTAGGTGTAAATGTTGCTCATGTTCTTCCGTACTCTTGGAATATATCAGAATGTCATCTATGAATACTATGACAAACTTGTCAAGATAATCCATAAATGTACGGTTCATGATATTCATGAAAGCTGCTGGAGCATTGGTTAATCCAAAAGGTACTACTGTAAACTCGTATAAACCATATTTGGTAGTGAAAGCAGTCTTCGATATATCTTCCTTCTTGATCTTCAGCTGATGATATCCAGATTTCAAATCTATCTTGGAAAATACTTTGGCTCCTTGAAGTTGGTCAAACAAGTCATCAATTCTTGGTAATGGGTACTTGTTCTTAATAGTGACTTCATTCAAAGCTCGGTAATCTACACACATTCGTAAAGTTCTGTCTTTCTTCCTTACAAACAAAACTGGGGCTCCCCAAGGTGAAGCACTGGGTCGGATAAATCCTTTACCCTCCAGTTCCTCTAACTGATTTTTCAACTCTTCTAAGTCCGTTACCGGCATCCTATATGGTCTCTTAGCTATAGGTGCCGCTCCTGGTTTGAGCTCAATGGTAAACTCTATCTCCCTGTCAGGTGGCATCCCTGGGAGTTCTTCTGGGAATACATCCGGGTATTCTTGTACTGTGGGCACTTGATCCAAGCATACTTCCTGAAGTGCATGGACTGATCCTTGAAGTTTTTCGATCGATGATCTTTCCGCATGGAATAGGACTTCCTTCCCTTGGTTACTAACAAGGCTTAGAGTTTTCTTCTCACAATCCACTAGACCTTTATGCTGAGATAACCAATCCATTCCTATTATAATGTCTAGGCCTTGCAGTTCTAGGACCAATAGATCAGCCAAGAACTCTACCCCATCTATGTTGAAGGTTATATGACGATAAGCTGAATATACAGGCAGCTTAGCTCCTGGGGTCTGTATAGCCATAGGGTACTCTAGAGGTACCTTAGGTATTCTTACTTTAAAGGCAAAATCTTCGGATATGAATGAGTTTGTAGCTCCAGGATCAAACAGTATTAAAGCAGATGCAGACTGGATCAAGAATCTACCTAGGAGAATGTCAGAGGCATTGTCTGCTTCTTGAAGGGAGGTGAAGTTCAGTCGGCCTCCTCGGCCTGCCATTTGTCTTCCTCCTCGCCCTCGTCCTCGGCCTGCTACATTTCCTCCTCTGTTGGGCAAACCTCCTCTGGGGCTCTGCAATGGTGATGAAGCTGTGGTTCTAGGTGCCATTGTTTGTGTTCCAGCTTGCGATCTTGCTATCTCCATTGGGAGTTGAATCCACGGGCAACTGTCCTTGTGGTGTCCCACCTGTCCGCAATGATAGCATTGAGTCCTTAATTGAGGGCAATCCCTTTGATAGTGCGCTCCTCTGCAGTTGGGGCATGTCGGCGTGAATGGTGGTCTTGACGCCGGGTAGGGCGGACGAAAAATTGGAGATGTTGGGGCCCTTCCCCTAGATGAGCTGGCTGGCAGTCGCGACTGTTGTATCATCTTCCTCTTCCGGTTTTCTTCTCCGATGCCTCGCTTTTCCTCTATCTTTAATACCCGATTCACCAGGGTCTGGAATTCTGTGAACTCATGGGAGGCAATCTGATACTGCAAATAGTGCTGAAGTCCCTCGGTGAAGCGTTCAATCTTCTTATCTTCCATGTCGATGTCGTTGGACGCATACCGAGCTAGATGGTGGAATTGGTGCAGATACTCAGTGACAGTCCGATTCCCTTGAGTCAAGTTCCGGAATTCTCGGCGTTTGGCTGCCATGACTCCTGTAGGGATATGGAATTTTCGGAACTGATCCTTAAATTCCGTCCAAGTGATGTTGTCTTTGTCCAAGTGTGCTTCTTGATAATTCATCCACCAAGCAGCTGTTGCTCCAGTGAGTTGGTGTGATCCGAACAGCACCTTCTCTCGATCATTGCAACGAACAGTGTCCAGCTTCCTTTCGATGTCCCGCAGCCAGTCGTCTGCGATGATTGGGTCTGTCGCGCTTGCGAAGGTTGGCGGTCGCGTCTTCTGGAAGTCTGAGAGTCAAGTTCCGACGGCAGTACCTTCAGCAGTCCCTGGCATTTTCTGAATGACTTGAGCTAGCAACTGGGTATGTGCCGCTAGGGCTTCTTGGCGGCTCCTCTCCATTGAAAGGACAATTTCCTGGAGACTTGGTGAGTCTTCTTGTGGTGGTAGTGAGCTCTGCGATCCTGGATGAGGTGTGGATTCTCTTCGCGGCGTAACGGGGTCTTGGCCCTCTTGGTCATCTTGGGTCCTTCTCCTTGTGTGAACCATTCTGATCTTCTGAAGAGAGAAGTAGACAGGTCTTACTAACTAAGAGAGAATTAGGGTACTAATGCAGAAATTAATGCGAAGCTGATTCATTAATGCACAAGTAGTTGATACAAAAGCGGCTAAACGCCTTAGTCTGATACAATCAAAATACAAGTAATGGTGATGATAACAACCAAAAGCATCACCAATCCTAGAAGATCTACCCTGGCCTGAGGATCTAAAAGAACAGGCAACTAACTGCTCCCACAGGGCTCAACCTCCTCTGGCTCCATCTCGTCGTCGGACTCCTCCAAGTGACAAACCCGGGTGGTCCAGACTCATGGAACAGCAGAGCAGACCCACTGCCCTCACCCTGGTGGGTGCTAGGGGTAGAGAATGAGCGTCGGTACCCAGCTGCATTAGCAACCCTCCGAGGAATTAAACTAGGTCCCGCACTGGGTCCAAAGGTACGAGCTGGGGAGACAACTGTCGGGGCAACCTCCTCAACTGTGCGGCGTCTCTGAGCTGCAGGCTGAGAAGTCAACGACGGGGAAGCGGTTCGGCCACGTTTCTTCTGCTCCTCCAACTCCTTGCGGAGCTCCTGATGCTCAGCAAGCAAAGTGGAGTAGCGCGAGTCGAGGGTTCTCAACAGACCTACGGTGCCTGCCAGACACAGGTCCGGGTACTCCACGATGGGTGACAACCCAGAGGGAGATGAAGGCACGTGACGGAAAGGTGACTCCTGGAGCCGACATGAGTACACCTGGCGTACCCGGTGCACCGCCTCTCGAGCTGCGTCCTGGATAGCATCCAGTCGGCTTGCCCTGCTAGCCTCCACCCTGATCACCTGTCCCTCACGACTATCGAGAGCGTGCACCAGCACTTTGGCCTTGAAGCCATAGCGACGCCCCTCATAATAGTCCCAAATAGTCTCGCAGATCGGGCGCTCATCAATCCCTAGGAATTGAGCAATATGCCACAGCAATGTGGCCCATCCACCGAGACGCTCGATGTAGCTGAAACGCTCCTTGGCCATCCTGCCGAGAAATTTTGGAAGCAAAATAAGATTTTGAAGTCAACATTTTTATAGGAGCAAGAACATCCTTTGCAAAACAGAATTTTTCAGAAATAATTTTTAAATAATTTACGAGGTCCTGGCGCTACCAAGCCCTAAGGGTACCGTCCTACAGTCAAGGTCTGTGCTGCTCTGATACCACTATTTCTGTCGTGTCTGCCACGACTATGACATCACCTGTGAGGAGCCCAGCTCGGTGCAGCTGGTCCCTTAAACCACTTGACTTCCCAGGATGAGTCAATCACAGGGATACATTGAAGCAGCAGAATAATACAGTAGTCATAATTGTATGGCCATCAGGCCTTAGTACAAAATGAGGTACAGTGCCTTACAAGGCACAAGGGTCTAACAAAATAACACATCTAGTCGGCGGAAGCTAGGCCCAAAAGCAATCCACAGGAAACAGAGGTTGACAGCAGACAGCACCACATCAGGGCTCCGGAGGAAACTGCTCATCATCTCCTGGGTCCGCAGCATCTTCAGGGTATCCTCCAAGGTCGTAGAACGCTCCATCTATTGAGGAGTTGTTGCAAGGGTGAGTACTTATGTACTCAGCAAGTCATAGGGGAGGTAGAGATATAGTTACAGTATAAATGACATGAGCCTATGCTATTGGGGAAAGAGTGAAGGGTTTTTCCCAAAATACATTTCTTTCTCAATTCTTACTCAACTTCTGATCATACCCATGGCAGTAAATAAATCATATTGATGGTGATACATATATCCCATATCCAAGGCGATATATCCTCATATCACATTATTTTTATTCAAGCCTTTCAATCTTATACTCATAACAGTATTTCATAACTTAGGGCATAAACCACCTGCCTCTTAATTATCATATGATCTCTATATTATGGTATTACCGCGACATGTCAACACATGACAGCCCACGGCAACGCCCCTTATCATGACAACACATGCCACTTGGGTAATCTTGAGCTAACAAATTTTAGTTTATAAAACAATACTTGTGTCACACCCCGTGGATTTAATCCACCGCGGCATACTCCTAAAACTCGGGAGCACGAAGTATTCGAATACATTTTTAACTCTGCAGAGGGGTACCTCTTTTTAAATCCACTTTCTCACTCGACTTCCAAGTCGGGCCAACTCCATGCGACTTATACGCATGTGACAAGGCCGAAATCACACAACGTTTTGCAGTCTAGTATTAACAGTATCCCTGCCCGGTAAATGGACAATACCGTCCCAAGTACCGTTGTGGGTCCTCCCCACTGCCTTACTTCCTAGTCTGGGTCTATGTTCCCACAGGACACATAACCTCTTTTGATTACAGTCACGCACGACTTAATCTGGCGTAGGGCGTCTTCCTTCTTTACACCTTATCCTCTCATAATTTTTCTGATCTCACACCACTCATGGACGAACTACGTGCCACCAGTTTCCACACGAGAAACCGGATCGACAAGCCATGCAGGGAGCTGCTAATACCAAGAAAGCTACTAGATTGCGCCTGTCCCATACCAGGTAAGTGGTTGGTACGTTTTTCATGCCACTAGACGCACAACACAAGGTTCTAGTCCTTACATGCCAGTGACCAGATCATACCACAAACCATGCACCTTCAGTGCCTACACATTCAGTGCAGCCAAGCACCTCCAGTGCTACCACCATTCCATACCAAAATACTGGTCACGGCTAGGGGTTCTATTTCATGAATATAAATGTACATGTTTATACTTTTATTAGTTCGTGGCTTACTATCTTATCAAGTTCACATTCCTCAAGTATTCAATCTATCACTGCCGTAATATCATTGATCTCAACACATGCAATATTAATGAGATATCTACTCATGGAATAGCATAGCAATTCATAAAATATGGGTTTCAATATGATCAAAGTATGACTTGCCTTCCGCGTCGTAAGTATCAGCAGTTGATGATGGTTCAGCGACAAGATCTTCAACCCCGGACTCTTGCTCTAAACAAGATCAAACAAGCAAACAGGCATTACAATACATTCTATTCTTACTAATTCACTACATGCAAGGATGCAAGGAGAAAATACTCTGGTAGAACAAGGTTTGGAAGCGATTAGAATTAAACTATGGGAATCAGGGTTAAAATTAGCTGTTAAGGTTTACAAGGTTCCAAAATATCAGGGTAATATCAAGGTGGTGACTGGTTCGCCCAAAAACAGCGAATGTCTTTAGGTTGGCATTCGGTTCAAGGCATCGACATAAGGTCGATGGGTGATAGAGGGCTCAACTCAAGTTGTGACAGTAGAGGAAAGTGTAGATCACAATGTCAGGAGTCTAAGGGACAAAGTTATTTTCAAAGTGCATGGCTGGAAGTGAGTGAAAAGGCTTAATGCCACTGGCTGACACAGCCTGGCATAGGGTTGACATGGCCAGAAACTAGGGTTAGACTTATCTTTTGACTCAGGGCTCCAAATGATGCACCACTTTGTCTGGTGGTTAGACATTTGTAACAGGAACAAATGTCTCAACAGGATCTAGGGCAGGAGATGGCCGAAAAGTGATCAAAACCGGCGAAGAACACGGTGGCCGAGCTGTTCTCAACAGTTTCTGGACCAAACTTTGGCATGGCGATACCTCTTCATTTGGGCCGATCCAGGTGTCGAGCTAGAAGGAAAAAATACTCCTGGGGGCGAGGCACATCTACTAGACTAGGTGGTTGGGGTTGAAACGGCCGGGAACAAAATCCGGCGACCGGAGCTAGGGAAGAAGCCACGAGAATTGGGCATTTCTGTTCTAGGGCAAACGAACTCGAGCCCTTGCTTGAGGAGGGTCTCTGGGGCATACAAAACCTATGTGTGAAGTTGGATTCGCCAAACATTCAACAGATAAGCTAAATCAGCAAGCACAGTGAACATGCACGGTTGAATTTGGGGGTTTTTCAGATTTTCGCAAAATTGATGATTCTAGTGCTTAGATGTGTTCCACACAGCCCACTGCTCAATATTGATCACAGGCTCGAGAGCTAAATCGGTTTAATTGGGGTTTAATTGCTCGCCGGAGTTGTCGGGGAAAAACAGCAATTCCCGGCGATGAGGTGCGATAGAACTCAATTGGCTGCTACTACACAGGTAAGTGGTTGAGAGTAACTTACTGGTAGCTTCCATTTGGAGTTCGGTGCAGCGGATTGGCCTGGCACCGTGAGCCTCTTCTCGAGCTCGCCGAAGAAGACGAAAACGACGGCATGGTTAGGGATTTTGGGTGGTTCTGGGTGTGAGTGTGTTTGAGCTGAGCTGGGGTGGCTTTTATAGGCTCAGCAAGGAGCTTGCAACGGTTGAAAATGCACAGGGAAGTGAAGCGGGCTGGAGGTGACAACACGGCTGAATCCCGGCGAAGTGACGCGCTCCAGCGGCCGTGCCGGCTTTAGCCTGCTGCTCTGGTGGAGGTGAAGGCGAAGTGATGCTTCCCCAAGGCATGCTTGCGACGTGGCGCAACTGTGCTGCCGTTGTCGGGCGCGCGCGCGGGAGAGCGAAGGCGCTGCTGGAGGGCGAGGTGGTTCCACGGTGGCGAACACGATGCGCACACGCGGCAGGGAAACAGTGGCGGAGGTGGCGGCGCTGGAGATCGCCGGCGACGAAACCACAGCAGCGGCAACGGCGACGACCAACTCCGGCGCTCGTGGTCGTTTGAACGGCCTGGTCGTGCACAGTAGCCTGGTCGAACCAGGGACTGATTTGCGATGATTTTTGGTTTGGCTTTGGACTAAATTGCAAATCTGGTCTTTGAGAGGTTTAATTTGAGATTTGATTTTATGGCTGAGTATAATATTTCTATTAATACCCATTTAGCTCAATTTTGTAGAAAGTTTGATAAGATTTGAGGGATTTCACCTATTTTCGAAAATAGGGTAAAATTAGGGTAAACTAAATCTGGATTTTGTTGATCTCGAATTCTGGTGATTGGAGAGAGATTTTAAAGTCTGATCAAACAGGAGATCTGTATCAAATAGCATTTGGGAGGTGTTCCCTGAAGAAATTCTGGAGTTGGAATTGATTCATGGATTTTAGCCTTTTCAGGCTTCGAGGTAAACAGAAAAGGACTTATTCGCAGTAAAATTTGGACTAAACTGCGAAAAGTGTTTAGATGAATTAATCTGGCTCCCAACTTTTTGAAGTGAGTTGAGGATGAACCTAGGAGCATATTCCAGGGGTTACTTGAGTCTGGATAGGGTTAAATCAAGATAACTCAATCATCTAGAAACTGGGGTGGGGTACTTAGGGTAAATCTGAATTTTTCCTGTTTTCGAAAATAGAGGAAGGCTTAGATACTGGGAGTTAGGGTCAGAATTTAATCTGGCTCCTGAAGACTTTTATCTTCAGGGTAACTGGTAGGTTAAATCTGGATGGTCAGATCTTGATCTGGATCTAGAGAATAGATTTGGAGATTTTTAGGGTTTGGGAGAGATTAGAGTTCAGCTGATCTGGCTACTACTACAGGGATACATGCATGCAGGGTTTTTATGCAAAACTTTTCACCCCCAAAACTAGGGTGTTACAGTCAGTCAGTGGAATTGAATCTTTTTACCTACTTCCAGCCATGCATTTTGAGCATGACTTTGTCTCCTAGACTCCTCATGTTGTGATCTACATTTTCTTCTTCTCTCACAACTTGAATTGATCCCTCTATCAACCATTGATCCTTCGTCGATGCCTTGAACCGAATGTCAACCTGAAGACATTCGTCGATTTTGGGCAAACCAGCTGCGGACTTAATGTCATTTTCATACTCTAGAACCCTAAAAGTCCCTAGCACCCATCTTCAACCCTAATTCTGTGAGTTGGCCCTAATCAGCTTCTAAAACCTAATTATTCCAGAATCATCGAGACATTTAATCTTTGCGTTATTGCATGTAGTATAATAATGTATTGAAAATGTCGTGATTCTTGGTTGCTTGTTTGATCTTTGCTCAGAGCCAGAGCCAGAGTTCGGGGACTTCACTGCTGATCCGACATCAACTGCTGTTCATTACGACGCGGATGGCAAGTCATAGTCTTGATCATCTTGAACCTATATTTTATGAATTGCTATGATATGACCTTGAATATAAGTAATATTGCATGTGAAAGAATGAGAATGGTTGAATTATGAATTGGCAGTACTAGACTGGATGTCAGTGAAATGTGAGATGATCAAATAGTGAACCATGAACTATTATATATGTATTTATATTTATTCATGAAATAAAACCCCTAGCCATGACTATAATTTCAGTATGGATGGCTGTAGCACTAGAGGTGCTTAACTGCAAAGGATAGCAAGCACGGAAGGTACATAGTTGTGGATGGTCTGGTCACCAGCATATAAGGTCTAGAACCTTGTGTTGTGCGTCTAGTGGCATGATCAACGTGGCTAACCGCAACCCTGGTATGGGACTGGCCTGAACAAGTACTTATGCAGATCGCACATGAAACCCCTGCATGAGATGCGCTGTGATGCACGATTTACACGGAGTACGGCTCCCACACATATCACTGAAGGTGATCTTGCCCGCTGACCCAGTATTGGGAATATGCATAGGGGTGGGGGTTTGGATACAACCCACCACAACTGTGGTTCACGAGAGATCCACAGGGTCGGGGGTGAATTGTGTGTGAAACATAACAAAAGTTCTTGTTATCTCCACCTGGCCACTCACACATGGTTGTGAGGAAGGGTCTAATCATATTGATAGGATGGGCTTGAAAGTGAAATATCTTGCGGGCAAATTATTACCTCTCTGCAGAGTTAAAAACGTATTCGAATACTCCAAGCTCTGGGTTTATAGGAGTCTACTGTGGTGGATTAAATCCACGGCGTGTGGCACAAGTATGTTTTCTAAATAAAATTTCATAAGTCAAGATTACCCAAATGACATGTGTTTTCATGATAAGGGGTGCTGGCGTGGGCTGTCATCTGTCGACGTGTCGCGGTAGTGCTATAATTTAGTGAACATAAATAACAATGGTATGTTATGGAAAGTGCTGCCATGAGATGAGATGAGATATGAAAGAAAAGATTATTTTACAAACATCTATAATTTTGACTAGTCTAGGTTCATAACAATACTACTATATGTATCTACTCTTACCTACGACTTGCTGAGTACGTAAGTACTAATCCTTGCCAAATTCAACCTAGTAGATGGAGCGTATCATGATCAAGAAGAAGGCGTGGAGAACTTCTTGGACCAAGATGAAGGAGAGCCAGTTCCGCCAGATTCTCACTGTGGAGGGGACACCCATCATCCGTTGTGTAGAAGTTTTTATTTTGCTTTAACTAAACCTTGAATGCCGTGAAGGTATTGTAACCTCTTTATGTAATATTATGGCCAGCAGGCCTCACTACTTAATATTTTGTAAGTTTTTCTGCTGCAATATGAATAAACTCCTGTGCTTGACTTTTCCTGGGAAGTTAATGATATGCTTATATTGGGACCAGCTGCAGAGGGCTGGGTCTCCACAAGATTAGTCGTAGTCCCAGTTTTGGGGCGCGACAGGGAGATCCGGATCCCCTCCAAGAAGGATGGCGCCCCCCCGGCCCCCGGCCCAGAGAAGTTGTCGTCTTCAAGGCCTTCCTCGAGGCGGGGCTCCGGCTCCCGGTGCATCTGTTGCTCCGGGAGTTTCTCCGGGAATATAGGGTGGCGCTCAACCACCTGACGCCGAACGCCTTCATTCCAATGGGGCTCTTCATCTGGCTGTTCGAGGCAGCCACCGAATGGGAGCCGACGCTCCGGTTGTTTCGGTACTTTTACGAGCCGGCGGCGAGGAGCTCCCATTTGGTGAAGGGAGGGCCAAAGTCTCCGTTCGGTTCCGTCATGATACCGCTTCTGCCGTCGGGGGTGGAAGAGTATCCGGTGGCGGCCTCCCGGGAGCACTGGGGGGAGTGGGTCTGGAGGTGGTTTTACCTCCGGGTCCGGGACCCCGAGGTGACCTACTCACCGGAGCCACCTCCTATAGCCGGTCGTCCGCCCCCATGCCCCCGGTATGGACTGAGGAGGAGTTGAAGCTCCTTAGCAAAGTGGTTGGCTCCCAGGCGTCCGTTCCATGAGGGACGCCGTGGAGGAGATGACTCTACTGAAGGTCTCCCCCTTCTCGCAAGGGAAGAGGGGCATTGGAATGTGCCCGGCAGAGCGGCCCCCGCAAAAGCCGGCGACTCAACGGACTTCTTTTTATTTTTGTTAATTTCGCTAACTCCATTCATTTTTGCAGTCCGGCCATACCCGGCCTCCCGGGAGAAGGCGGAGAACCTCCTTGGGAGGTACTACGCCGACGAGCACGAACGTATCGTGCGCGTCATTGGGGAGGGTCCTCCCTGGAACTTGGTGGCCGAGGCCTTTCGGCTAAGGCTTCCGAAGAGGTTGGTTAGCCCCCTCCACCTCCAGGGGAGAGTCCCGGTCACTGTCCCTTATGACGGGGGACGCGCGTTCGTTGTCCGAGTCAGGAAGGGGCCCAAGAGGTCCACCGACGTGGCGGTAGGGCCTCTTCTCCTCCGGGTTAGTCAAGCTAACCTCCTGGACAACCGGGCGCCCCTCAGTAATAGCAGTTGCTTCCTCAGCTGGGACGGGAATGTGGTGCACCGCGTCTACGAGCCGGGGGAGACTCCGGCTAGTAGCGTGAGGGACCCTCTCCAGACTTGGTGGTAGGCATTTGCTCGACCTCCTCCCGGGTAAAGTGGACCTGATCCACCGGGGGTGGTCCTGTGGGAGGCAGCTCATGCACAGTGGTCACGGACTCGGAAGGTACTATCGGGACGTGGGCGGAACCCACCACCAGGCAATCCCTGGGAGCAACGCCCGAAATCAAAGGGGACACCTCTCCCAACCCCCGGCTCTCACAGGCGGGGGAAGGAGGCCGCCGGGGGTTCTGAGCCGAAGCATGCCAAGGCTCAGAAGGCCCCCGTTCCTACGACGACACCGGGCTCTACGCCCGTGAGGGCCTGGGACGCCACCCCTGGGTCAAGACATGCGCGAGTGCCTTCTAGGCGCGAGGTGACGCCGCACCCCCCGTAGAGCACTCCGGGGGGGCGGCGGAGGTGCAAGAGTTCGTGCGCCTTCTCGAGGCCCCCGGAGACACCCGGGGAAAGCAGCCGGCTGGTGACGAGGGGACGTCCGACTCGGCAAATTAGCCCCCTCGCCACCTCTGGCGATCGCACCTCCGATGGCGCCGGGACTACCGGAGGCGGAGCGGCCGGAGGTTCGTTTCGTGGAGTCTTCCCCTCCGCGTGTTGAATGTCCGGTGTACGAGGGGGGAGCCACTCGGTCTACGAGGTCCCCGTGGCAACGAAGGATCCGGGGGGCCCCACGGCCTGGAAAGGGCAAAGGGCTCCTCATTCCCCCCGGGGTGGCACCCCCTCGGAAAGCTGGTCCACCTCCTCTTCGGCGACCTCCTTAGCGGCGAGGACCCCGGCCACCGCAACTCTGGTCGACATCACTCCCGCAACCATCGTGAGGGGGCCCACCGGCACGGACGGGTCCAGAGCCATCGGAAGGGAGACCCCCTGCTGTCCGCGGGGGAGGTCTTCTGGTTCGCGGAGGGGCTCCAGACCCAGAAGGTGCAGGAGTACGTCTTGCAAGGGACGCTTCGCGACCGGTGCGGGGAGCTATAGTCGCTCCATATCCAGGTTCGATCTCGGATCACCAGGTCGTTTTCTTTCTAATATTTTACTAGCTCTTGGGATTCGAATAATCTTTGTGTTTACGGGGGTGGCCCTCGCCTGGGGCATCGAGGCACGCTTCGACAAGGCACTGAAGGAGGTGGAGGGGAAGGCCGCCGCCTATTCCGAGGAGCGGGACGACGCGCTCTGGTAGTTGGCTCGAGTTCGGCCGTAAGTTCACGCCTCGGAGGGCGCCAACGACCGGCTCCGGAGAGGCCCGGGGAAAGGAGCCGGCCGGTGACGAGGGGACGTACGACTGGGCAAATTACACCCCCTCGACACCTCCAGCGATCGCACCTTTGGTGGCACCGGGACTACCGGAGGCGGAGCGGCCGGAGGTTCGTTTCGCGGAGGCTTCCCCTCTGCGCGTCGAATGGCCGGTGGACGAGGGGCAGCCCCTCAGTCTACGACGTCCCCGGGGCAACGAAGGTTTCGGGGGCCCCACGTCCCGAAATGGGAAAAGGGCTCCTCATTCCCCCCCGGGGTGGCACCCCCTCGGAGAGTTGGTCCACCTCCTCTTCGGCGACCTCCTCTGCGGCGAGGACCCCGGCCACCGCCCCTCCGCTCCAAATCACTCCTGCACCCTTCGTGAGGGGGCCCGCCGGCGTGGACGGGTCTGGAGCCATCGGAAGGGAGACCCCCCTGCTGTCCGCGGGGGAGGACTTCTGGTTCGCGGAGGGGCTCCAGACCCAGAAGGTGCAGGAGTGTGTCTCACACGGGACGCTCCGCGACCTGTCCAGGGAGCTGTAGTTGCTCCATATCCAGGTTCAATCCCGGATCACCTGGTCGTTTCTTTCTAAGATTTGACTAGCTCTTGGGCTTTGAATAACCTTCGTGTTTACAGGGGGTGGCCCTCACTTGGGGCATCGAGGTGCGCTTCGACAAGGCGCTGAAGGAGGTGGAGGGGAAGGCCGCCGCCTGTTCCGAGGAGCGGGACGATGCGCTCCAGGAGTTGGCTCTAGTTCAGCCGCAAGTTCACGCCTCGGAGGGTGCCAATGACCAGCTCTGGAGAGGCCCGGGGAAAGGAGCCGGCCGGTGACGAGGGGACGTTCGACTTGGCAAATTACGCCCCCTCGCCACCTCCGGCGACCGCACCTCCGGTGGCGCTGGGACTACCGGTGGCGGAGCGGCCGGAGGTTCTTTTCGCGGAGGCTTCCCCTCTATGCGTCGAATGGCCGGTGGACGAGGGGAGAGCCCCACGGTCTATGGGGTCCCCGCGGCGATGAAGGTTCCAGGGGCCCCACGACCCAGAAAGGGAAAAGGGCTCCTCATTCCCTCCCAGGGTGGCACCCCCGGTGATGGGTCACATGAGGATCACTCTAGAGGCACCTCGGGAACTAGCAAGGACACTTGTCAACGTTCCAGCCCCCTCAGCGAGAAGAAGGACGGTAGTGCCCTTCGATCTAACGGCTGCGGCCTGGGTAGTTTAGTCTTTTTGCATCTTTTAGGTCTATATAAGCCCTTGTATCCTTCTATTGTAAGGAGAGACAACTCATTTGACATCAATACACAAAAATGAACAGGTGTGCTTAGGAGCACTCTCCCCACGAGAGAACTCCCCTAGCCAACCCTTGTTGGGAGCACGTCGACAGGACTAGGGTCTCCACTGAGACCTGAACCTGTATAAATCTTCGTGTCAATTGTTGTGTTTGTGTGACGGGCGAGGACCGGTCACTCGGTCAACCCGCGTTGTCTTTGCTTAGCTAGGAAGCCTCTACAAAACCTGCCGGGGTATTTGCAATACAACGACAGTTATAAGATCAAAACCGTCTGTGATATTCTACTTAACACAGACGGTTATAACATCCGAACCGTCTGCGATAGTGTCCTTATCACAGACGGTTTTGAGGTCAAAACATCTGGGATATTGTCATTATCGGAGATGGTTGTAATCTCAGAACCGTCTGTGATAGTGTCCTTATCACAGACAGTTTTGATCTTATGACAGTCTGTGTAGTACGAGTATCACAGACAGTTGTCATCTCATAACCGTCAGTGATAGTGTGAGTTTCACAGAGGGTGTTGAGCTTATAACCATCAGTGATAATATGAGTATCACAGACGGTTTTGAGGTCAGAATTATATGGGATAGTTTCATTATCGGAGACGGTTGTAATCTCTAAACCGTCAGTGATTGTATGAGTATCACAGATGGTTCTGGGATTATAACCGTCCGTGGTAGTATGAGTATCACAGAGGGTGTTGAGCTTATAACCGTCTGTAATACTCTGGGATACATGCATACATCAATTTATCACAGACAGCTTTTATCTCAAAACCGTCTGTGCATATTAATTTTTTTAAATAAATTTTTTTTTTGTGGCTAGCCTCAGGAATCATGCTAGCCATGCCCTCTGTACAGTAGCATTTCATATATACAGTTCATTTATACATGCACAGTACTAAGAAATATATACAGTTCATCTCATACATGCACATAACTTAGAAACATGTACAATAGCATGCATTTCATATATACAGCACATAACTCAGAAATATGTACAATTGAGATTGAACAAACAAATGTAATCGACAATAAAGGTCAGTATGTTAGATGTACTATACTATCTATACTATTTCTTAGTTAGATGTCATTCAGATTGATCTGGGAGGATCTTCAGGTCTTGATCGCATAAGGCTCCATGATCATAACCGTGTTCAGAAAGGGTCCGCGACCATGAAAAGGAATTCATTCCCTGTTCGGAATTGTAATCCGATCCGAATATATATAACTAAACTTATTCGTTTAGGATTAATTAGTTAGTTGGTTATATGAGTCTAATGCGTTTAGGCCGCTGAGTCTGATACGTACTCATACGATTGGACTATAAAAACCTTGTAATAGGTCTAGTTTAGATCATCGAATATTCTTACAGCCTTGGATCATATATCTAGCTTATAGTTCCTTCAACGTAGGCAAGTGTGTCTAACGTTCGTCGTGTCAAGCCCACTTTTTAATAAAGAGTTGTGCAATTAATTTGAGCTGTGTTTTCGATCATCCTTTGGGTTTTGGTAATTCCATGTAAGATGCCGTTATTCCATAATATATATTAGAATTTGGCCTAGTCTAGTGCGAAAACCAAGGCTAGGTCTCAAACGGATCAAGTTGGTATCAGAGCAACTTTCCTATCCTATGGATGGTGAAGACTCGCCAGGTTTACCAAACCTTCGGCGAAACTCCAGGCGATCAATTGATGGTTCCTAAAGCCGCGTCTCCGACAATGTCTGACAATACCTCCGTTCAAGCTAACCTAGCCGAACAAGTGGGTAAGCTCTCCACCGACATGGAAACTGTGGTTGCTTGGATTAAGTAGCAGGCCATGATTGTACCTCCTAAAGTAGGGAAGGTTATGGGTGTGAAGACTAGTGACGACTTGCGCAGGGCAGACGAAGATGAAGACGAAGGTGACTACAAGACCGACGACCTTGCCAACACCTCCTTAGTTGTCGGATCTTTTATGGTCGACACTAAGATTGATGTACCCATATATGATTGGGTGATCGATGCCGAGAAACTGGATTCTTGGATCGACCAACTTGAGACATACTATGACCTAAAAGGCTTTAGTAGCGCTCAAATGGTGAAGTTTGCACCTTTGAAGATGAAGGACCATGCCAAGACTTAGTGGAAGGCCCTTGTCGCCAGTGGTGAAGCTGACGACCTTGCGTGGGGTCAATTCAAATGACTTCTGCGATAAGAATTCTATCCGATGGGTTACCTTGAGGAGAGATGGGAACGTTGGCACAGATTGTACCAACGGCGCGACCAGACCGTCCAAGTCTATACTACGGAGTTCCGGAGACAAGCAATGATCATTGGCATATCGCTATCCGATCCTCAAGTATTTCAGAAATACACATCTGGATTTTAGAAATCGATCAGTACCGAGCTATGTCTGTTCGGCATTCAAGACATCGCAACCACAGGCACAACTGCTATGGCAATCGAGAAGAAGACCAAATCCCGCGGCGACAAAGGCACGAAGGAAAGTGCGACCTCGACAAAGAGGAAGCCGAGTCCAAAGAAGAACGCTTCAAAATCGGGCACGACTGCCTTTTGTGAACATTGTCAAGTCGCGGGACATACCAAGTCCTGAACTTCGACCAAAGAAAAATGGACCAGGGAAAAGAACAGCCACGGCTACTGTGACTTCACCCAACGAAGAGGTTGTCCGAGTGAATTCAGTTGAGGAGGCGGATACGACCTTGTCTCTGATGGCGATGCCGATGAAGAAGGGTTCGAATCCATTGAATGACCATCACCCAACTGAGGACTTGTTCACCATCAACATCCAGGTGAAGCACGAAGTGGTCGCAGCGATATTCGACCCTGGAAGTCAGAAAAATCTGGTCTCCGCTGGACTGGTTCGGTGATTTGGTTTGAAGACAACCGCACACCCGCGACCATATCCGTTGGGATGGTTTACATCTGATATGAACCAACAGATTACGAGTCAGTGTGTGTTGAAGTTTGCAATCTCTGCACGATATATCGATGAGGTGCAATGCGATGCTATGCCTATCGATATCTGTCAGGTGATCTTTAGGAGTCCGTATCTGTATGATCGAGACGCTCACTTCCATCGGTGTGCGCAAAAGTATGACCTCACCAAATATGGAGTTATGTTTGTGATCAGTAAAGATATCCACGTCAACACTTCGAACTTAATTACCGCAAATCAAACAAAACGAATTGTCAATGCATGTCACAAGTACGTGCTTGTCATGATTCGACCCATTGGTCAAGGTGAGGATACTCGACCAGCGTTGTCGTTGGCATGCCGACAGGATTCTGGTCGTTTATCGGGACTGCTGAAGAAATACAGTGATATGTTTGAGACTACCCGGGGTCGTCTGCCGAAATGTCCAGTCGAGCACAAAATTCAGCTTGTGTCCGATGCGACACTACCCAATCTGAGTATGTATCGCAACTCAGTATTGGAGAATGAAGAGATCAAGAGACAACTTGGTGAGTTGCTGAATGATGGTGTCATTCAACCAAGTAGTTCACCTTGTGGATCTCCTGTGGTCCTAGTGCCAAAGAAAGATGGGACTTGGCGTATGTGTATCGACTATCGAGCACTGAACAAGATCACCATCAAGAACCGGTACCCCCTTCCTCGTATTGATGACCTGCTAGACCAATTGAAGCATGCTGTTGCTTTTCATCATATATTCTTCATACGAACTCAGATTTTCACATTCTTGTACTTTCTGGAAGCATTAGATTGTGCTCTACAACTTTTCTGTTGAGGTCAAACTCAGATTCGGTATCCATCTATGAGATATTGGGCCGTTAGTGTCGATGGTGTACAGTTTGAATCTAATAGATCTATTTCGGTATTTTCATCATAATTCTTTCATCCGAACTCGGCTTAGGATAAATTTATACTTTATGGAATCAATGCGAGAAATCCCACAAAAAGTTTGTTGGGGTAATCTTCAAATTCGGCCATTTTCATCACGCTAAAATTTGGGCAAAGTTAGTTGTGTAATTTTCAAACTCTAGTCCAATTCAAATTCAAATTACTCAATTTTAGACAGTTTCGGTATAATTTCCATATCTTTTGATTTCCAATACCGTTTTGGACGTTCTTCTTCTTTTTTGAAAGATAAAAAAATCCTCTACAACTTTGGTCTTGACCAGATCCTCTAATAATGATTATCACAAACGGTTCTGAGCTCAAAACCGTCTCTTTTTGAGGTCAAAACCGTCTCTGATAATGATTATCAGACTTTGCGACTATAAAATTTAAGGCGGGCTTTGTCCTGCTCATTTCCACACTTTGCGACTTTTGACTTCACTTGCCCTAACTCAAAGCGGCACACTTTGTGACACTTCACTTCATTTCCACCGTTCTACACCACGGCTCCACTATAACCCTAGATCCACACCGATCCGAGCTCGACTACGCCACCACCACTCCATTGTCCACCATCATCTCGTCGGCCACGTCTCATGGGCCGATGATAACTACAAGCAGCTCCCTCAACAACGACCACCCGATGACCACTTCTTCTTCCTCGGCCACAAGACAGCCGACAGTTTCAGCACCTCTTCGGTTGTGGTCGAGCTACAACGGCCTCCTCCAGCAGCTTCCTCAAGTTCTTTTGCGGCTGCGTTCTTCAGCACCATGGCATCATCTCTCCTTCAAGCCTCGATGACAATTCCCTCTCTTAAAGAATCTCTCCCCCTGCTCCTTGTTTCCTAGATGTTGTAAAGTGACTAGTCTGTAGTGGTGTGATGAACAACTGAATAGTGAAAATTAAAATCTGGTGTGAACTGAATCTTAGTTGAATATTTTTTATGTTTAATTGAAGCTCTTAGTGAATTTGATTGCAAATTTAAAACTCCATGTTGTCTTTGGTATCTAAAATATGTGTTTTGGCTATTAACCGTCTCTGATAATGATTAGCAATTTTGGGCCCCAAGAACTCCGAATTAGAGGATCTGGTCCACACCAAAGTTGTAGAGGATTTTTTTTATCCTTCCAAAAAGTATAAGAACATAAAAAACGGTATTGGAAATCAAAAGATATGGCAATTTTACCGAAGCTGTCTCAGATTGAGTAATTTGAATCCGAATTGGACTAGAGTTTGAAAATTACACAACTAACTTTGCCCAAATTTTAGTGTGATGAAAATGGCATAATTTGAAGATTACCCCAACAAAATTTTTGTGGTATTTCTCGCAATGATTCCAGAAAGTATAAATTTATCCCAATCCGAGTTCGGATGAAAGAATTGTGACGAAAATACCAAAACAGATCTATTAGATTCAAACTTTACACCATTGACATTAACGGCCCAATATCTCATAGATGGATGCCGAATCTGACCTCAACCTCAACAGAATAGTTGTAGAGCACGATCTGATGTTTCCAGAAAGTACAAGAATGTGAAAATCTGAGTTCCTATGAAGAAGATATGATGAAAATAATGAACTAGACAGCGACGGATTAGAATTAATTGGACGCGATTATCATAGACAGTTTTGAGCTCAGAACCGTCTCTGATAATCATTATCACAGTTATCACAGACGGTTCTGAGCTCAGAACCGTCTCTGATAATCATTATCAGTGATGGTTTTGAGCTCAAAACCGTCTCTGATAACGATTATTAGTGACGGTTCTGAGCTTAGAACCATCACTAATAATCATTATCACAGACTGTTCAAAACCGTCAGTGATAGTACTCCGACTGTCACTGACTCGAATATCACTGACGGTTCAGAACCGTCTGTGATGATTGTTTTGAACCGACTGTGATGTTGTATTCTATAGTAGTGATACGTGGAAGACCGCGTTCAAAGCATGACAAGGTCTGTTTGAATGGCTGGTCAAATCGTATGATCTCTACAACACCCCGGCAACTTTTATGCCCCTTATGAATGACGTATCGAGACAGTTCATTGACGACTTTGTGATGGTTTACCTCGATGACATACTGGTTAATAGTCGTTCGTGGGATGAGCACCTCATTCATGCCGAAAAGGTGTTCGAACAGCTGCATCAACATTGACATCACCTCAACCGTAAGAAGTGCGAGTTCGGCAAACAAACTCTACTATACCTAGGATTCATGGTTGGCAATGGTACGTTGCAAATCGACCCGGATAAGGTAAAAGTGATTTGCGAGTGGCCGCGACCGCGAACAATTACAGACATGCGTAGTTTTTTGGAAGCATGCCAATATCTTCGGAAGTTTATCTGACATTTCTTGATTTTGGCTTCTCCGTTGCATGCATTAACCAGGATCGATCAATAGTTTGAATTGGATAGGGAAACATGAGGACACATTTCTCTTGCTGAGGAGGAAGATCAGTGAGGCGGCTGTGTTAGTTTTGTCGAATCTACAGAAACCATTTGACCTAGAAACCGATGCCTCAGGTTATGTGATGGGCGCTGTGCTCATGCAAGAAGGTCAACCAGTGGCATATCACTCCGAGTTATTCCAGGGAGCTCAGAAGAACTACCCAACGTACAATAAGGAGTTGTGCGCACTGCATCAGGCTGTGAAACATTGGCGGTGTTATCTCTTGGGTAAAGAGACTATTGTCCACACCGACCATCAACCGTTGCAATATTTGCAAACTTAGTCCAAGCTACAACAAGCTCGGCACATGAAGTGGGTGTCGTATCTGCAACAGTTTAATCTGGTGATTAAGTACAATAAGGGCGTACACAAAAATTGGTGGACATGTTGTCGCAACCACGAGTTACGACCCTCTGTTTATCAGTGTTCATGCAGATGGAGCCCTCATGTCATGATGACTATGCCACAATGTACAGTGAAGATCCTGATTTTCGATCAGCATTGACTGAGCTCGGAGTAGGGAAACTTACAGAGTTCGTTCATCGAGAAGGAGTCCTGTACAAAGGCAATTTACTTTGTATACCTCGGGGAGCACCTCGAATTCAGTGGAAGCGAGAAGCACATACTTCGAAGGTAGCTCGCCACTTTGGGGTTACAAAGACTTTGCAAAATCTTCACTGACATGTGTTCTGGCCGTGTATGTAGCAAGATGTGGCTAGTTTTGTTCGAGGCTGTGGTCTCTGCAGCATCTCAAAACCGGCAAACCAGAAATTAGTTTTGTACACTCCTTTGCCACTTCCATCGCGACCATGGGGAGCATATCCATGGATTTCTTGGGAGGATTGCCTAAGACCCGACGTGGCAACGATTATCTATTCGTGGTCGTTGATCGGTTCTCCAAAATGATTTTTCTTATACCTTGTCGAAAGACTATCATGAGAGAAGAAGCAGCTCGGGTATTCTTTCAACACGTTTGGACACACTTCGGACTACCGACTTCTATCGTGTCTGATCGCGATACCCAGTTCCTTAGTCACTTTTGGCGATCGCTCTAGACGATGATGGACACCAAGCTAAAGAGGAGTACTACTTTTCATTCGCAAACTGATGGTCAAACCGAGGTGGTAAATCACACAGTCGCTCATCTCTTGAGTGGTTATAACTCGAAGCACCCGAAGACCTGGGATGAAAGCATACCATACCTGCAGTTTGCTTTTAATCGAGCAGTGCATGGTTCGCTTGGAAAGTCACCGTTTGAGGTATGTTTAGGATTTCTACCACAGAGTCCATTCGACATGGAGTTTGTGATCCCTACCTCAGCGCAGAACAGCAAAGAAGCATCTGATCAGGATCGAGCACAAAAGTTCCTGGAAGTTATTCAACGGCTCAGGCTCTATGCGGCAAGAAAAACATACTAACCACTTGCCCGGTATGGGATGGGCGCAACATAGTAGCTTTCTTGGTATTACCTTTTCCCTGCAATGGTTGTCGGTCCAGTTTCTCGAGAGGAAACTGGTGGACCATAGAGGGCCACGAGTGATGTGACTAATGAGTGAATCAGGTGTATTGAAGGAAGATGCCCTACGCCAAGATTCCGAGTCGTGCGCGGCTGAATCCATAGGCTATGTGTCTTGCGGGACCATAGGCCAAGGCTAGGAAGAATTGGCTGTGGGGAGTACCCACAACAGTAATAAGGGCTAGAATGTCTATTTATCGGGCAGGGAATTGTTAATGCTAGGATTGTAAACTATTGTGTGATCTCGGCCTTGTCACATGCGTAAAAGTCGCATGGAGAGGTACCGACTTGAAAGCTAAGTGATCGGTGGATTAAAGTGGTGCACCTTTGCAAAGTTATAAAAAGTATCGGATACTCTGAGCTCCCAGGTCATGGAGTCTGCACGTGGTGGATTCTATCCACGTCGATGCAGCACAAGTAGCTTTTGGGAAGGTTTTCATAGTATTTATTAAAGAGGTGACTCATGGAGGACCACCACACATAACATCTTTTGAAATCTAGTTTAGGGTTTTAAAAGCCTCGCTTTTTGAGAGCAAAACCTTTTCCTCAAAACTATTGGAAAACTACTCTATCCTTATCTATGAACCAAAGAGCCATCTTTTGGAAGCTTTCTCCTTCATCTATGTACCTGCATTCTTATTCGAGACTCGTTAAGCACTATGTGGACAATGTGCTCACCCTTGCTTTTACAAACAATTTAGAGGAAGGATTCATTGATCCTGAGTCCTACAATCTTGAATCCAATATGGAAGAAGAAGAAACCATCCCCGAGGATCCAGCTTACTAGAGGGTCACTTACCAATTTGAGTCCGATGTGGAGGAAGCCCATGCAACACCGCTGCAGTTGAAGATGAAGATCGTTGAAGCCCTTTTGCTTGTTGTTGTTGTTTTATTTAGTACCGACCTTTGCGTCGAAGAAAACTCCTTAATTTTGTATCAACACTAAATTGCGCCATTTTGGCGCTATGTTATGGTAATGTTGGTCCATGTGATCGGCTCTTGCTTAATTTAATTGTATTGTTTTCTAATCATCTTATTGTTGTGAGCTTGCAATGTATCATTCTGAGCGCAACCCACCTGGGCGATTGCCACCGGATTCCTCAAATGAGGTTCCCACATCATCGTGATCTTTCTTGGTACCAATTGCGGGCGCGCACGTCCGTTACTCCCGCATAAGGAGAGGCGGCCGAAGATTGGGAAGCCTCCTCGTCCTGCTTCCTCCACAATGCCTTCTTCCCCACATATCCACTGGTGCCTAGTCGGTGTGGGTGGGTATTCTTGGCCTGGCTAGCATTGCCCTTCTCACCAAGCGCCTAGAACTTGGTCGTGCCCTTCATCTCCATGAACTGCTTGGAATGGTGATGAGGACACACTGGAGATGGTGAATTATAAGGCGAAGAAAAGAGGGAAAACAGGGAAGAAAGGAAGGTAGACAGTGAAACTCTGGCGAACGACCATGAGACGGGCTAAAACTTAACATGAATGAGATTGATAGTAAGGTGCATCTAGTGACACGAACGGATTTTGGAACACAGATGAATTGACTAGAGAGGGCATGGGGAAGGAGAAGGTAGCAGTTGAATTGAATGGAGAGAGCAGTGTTGGTTGCAGCAGGTTCTGGGAACTTGCACTACTCAGGGACTTGGAGTATGAGTGAAGGGAGAGGAGAAGAAAGCTTCACTAACTAAGATTGCATAGATGTTTTGTGTTTGAAGTGCTTGTTGTGAGTAGGACACTGTTGAGCATGAGATCTGTGTGGTGAAGCTCAGAGATTTGTGGGGTGAAGCTTAGAGAAGAGGTGATGGTGCTGAAGACAAATCTCCACAAATTCTGGACTCTAGAAGCTGAGTTTGATCGAGGTGCTAGAGACAAATTTGTATATGTTAGGTAGGGGATCCTACCTGATCAGTCTGATTTGGATTCTGAGTTTTCTGGGAGAATTTGGCTGATTCTGGGTTTGAAAGGACTAAACTGTGATTAAGAAACTAGGAGGTTGGATTGGTTTGTAAATGTTTCAAAATAAAATTAATAATCTAGTCTTTTGGATAAGATCTATTTGAAGTAAAAGAGTGTTGTAGACTATTTTATCAAATTAAGGTTTCTGAATTAGAGCTAATGCTTGAAAACATAGTTCTATATTTAGCGATTATAAACTATTTATAATTAGTTGGTGAATAAACTTTTATAATGAATTTGAAAAGTGGAACTTTGGTGTGATAAGTACACATGCATACATACACTTGTATGTGCACATATACACAAGTAAATTAAGTAAAATATGTTTGAACTAGTTAGAAATTAATTTAGGTTTTGGTTGAGACTTCTTGAGGAGTACTCTTAAAGGTAGTTTTAGGGTCAAGACAAAAATGGAATTTTTAGTGTCTGATTTTTGGTAAAACAAAACTTTTAGACCTTATTTTTGGGCTGTTACAGATCCTATGCATGTAAATTTCAGGACTAATCCATTTGATAGCATCAATTGAATAACCAAGAGCATTCGATGCGTATGAAGTAAATAAATCAATTTTCTAGTTGTGAATTGGTCAAGTTTGCATTCACAACGACAAGTTGCATCTCATCATCATCTAAGAACACATATTTCAGTGAGGAAGGAAGAGTTTTGAGTGTAGGTTTACTTACTTTTTCCTTACCTGTGACATCGGAATCTGAGATGTCTTCTTTGGATAGTTCTTTTGTTGGTTCGTCTTCATTTTGTTCATTTTCTTCGCTGCTATCCTTTTTTTTGTTTTTGAATATGTCATCCGTTCCTTCTCCACAAGTGAGGCGAAGTGGTGGCTCCTCGTCTAGGACTTCTTCGAGATCATCCATGCTACAAATTTTCTCTTCATACAAAGGGCAGTCAATAAGCGTAGACATTTTAAATAAAATTTTCTCCTCCCCTATGTGAAAAGTAATTCGTCCCTCACGAACATCAATGAGGACACCTGCTGTCCAAAGCATTGGTCGTCCCAATATAATAGGTATAGCAACATCTTCACCATATCAAGAACTACAAAATCAACTGAAAGGTAAAATTTACCGACTTGAAGAGGCACATCTACCAGGATTCCTTCCAGATTCTTCACCGATTGATCAGCAAGTTATAGATCCATGCAGGTAGGTTTGATTGCACCCATGCTGAAACGTTGTGCAATGGTGAGAGGCGTCACACTAATTCTTGCGCCTGGGTCACAAAGAGCTCGATTTATTTGTATCGTACCTATGTTGCAAGGGATGGAGAAGCTCCCTAATCCTGTAGCTTTGTTGGCATCCTATTCTGAATCGAAGCACAACAATTCTCAATCAAAGCAATAGTTTGAAATTCACTCAAATCCCTCTTTTTCGTAAGAATGTCGTTCAAGAATTTCCACAAGAAGGCATTTGAGTCACTAAATGAGTAAAAGGCACAGTCACATTAAGCTATTTCAAGATTTCCACAAATTTTTCAAATTGCTTATTGAGTTTCACTTTTATGTACATTCCCGGGAAGGTGCAGTTGGATTATAAATATGTGTTACCTGATTTTCTCCACTTTCCTTTTCTTTTGGTTTGGCTTGCTTGTTGTCATCCTTTGCCGGTGGTAATGGCATTTCCTCAATTTTGCTTGCTGGTGCAGGTTCGGTTGGTGGTGTTCGTTCTGGTGCTTTGTTCCACTCCTTAAGATCACTCCATTAGAAATAAGAGGGTTACAACAAGCTATGGAATTAATTTGTTCAGAATTGCGAGGATTGATATGTTGAGAAGGAAGAGGGTTATTGTTTTTTGGTGCAGGATTCACCAATTGTATGATTTGAGTCTCGAGCATGCGAACGTGAGCGGATATAGAGTCTATCTTTTCGCTCATGGACGTCTTCTCTTTTTCTTGATTTCCTAGAAAGTTCTCTAGCATGCACTCCATGTTCGACTGCTCAGGTTGTCATTGGTTTGGTGTTCGATAAGGTTGCTGATTTTGTGGTTGGAACGGTGGCCTTTCAGCTTGTTATGGGTGATTTTCTTGATGTAGTTGCTGCTGTCCAAAATTTGGTTGTTGGCATTGAGGTTGCTAATTTTGTCCTGACCATGCAAAATTTTGATTGTGGCACCATCTAAAGTTATACGAGTTAGGAAAAGTATTACCTTGCCGTTGTTGCGTACCCTGAAAAGTGTTTGCAAACTCCATGGATGGGTTAAATTGGCATTCGTGGCCATAGTGGCCTTGTATGCCGCACAATTCACATATAGGTGTAATCGCATTAACAGACAAAGTAGCAATTAATCCAAGAATAACAAGTTTAATAAGTTCGGCCAATTGCGACATTACACTTACATCCATGTTGTTGGTTAGAGTTTGTTGAGCAGCTCGTTCGGTTCCCCATTGAGTGTAGTTTTGAGTGATACCTTCGATGAGGTCGTATGCTTCGTCTACACTTTTGTTCATGAATGCACTGCCAGCTGCGGCGTCGACGACCATCCGTGCATTGTAGTTTAATCCGCTATAAAACATTTGAACTGCAAGCCACTTCTCCAGTCCGTGATGCGTACATTTGATCAACAAGTCCTTGTACCGTTTCCAAGCATCGTACAGTAATTCACCTAACTGCTAAGGAAAAGATACAATCTGTTTGCGAATATGAATAGTTTTAGTAGGAGGGAAATACTTACCAAAAAAAGCTTGTGAGAGTTCGTCCCAAGTAGTGATCGACACAGGTGGAAGAGTATATAGCCATGCCCTTACCTTCTCGCGAAGCGAGAAAGGAAAGAGCCTCAAACGAAGTGCATCCCATGTTACTCCATGAATCTTGAAAGTATCACAATGCTTAAGAAACATGTGCAAATGTAAAGATGGATCTTCAGCAGGAAGACAGCTGAATTGGTTTTGTTGAACCAAATTTAAAAGCGCAGGTTTTATATCAAAATTATTTGATGCAATAGGTGGTCTAGGAATACTTGATTGACAACCCATGCTGAGCGGGATTGTATAATCCTTGAGTCTCTTTTGGTCCTCTATTGTTGGTTGTTCTTTTTTGTCTTCAAAAGTTTGCGAATCTTCCTCTGATCTTACCTGTCTTGCCTCGTACTGAAGTTTGCGCGCGGTTTTGACAGGTTTGTCCAAGCTATCTAGCTTTGCACTACTTTCCTGAAAGGTTAGTGGTGCAAAGAAAAGAAGAAAAAGAAAAATAGAAGCAAGAGTGAGAAGTGAGACTAACTTATATCAGTGAGAATTAATCTAAAATGATGAATTACCGTTGTTCCTTAAAAATCACGCAAGAAACTTGATCACACCTAGAAGGGTGTGATTGTGTAACAATAGTAAGTAAATGGTTGAACGTTGAGCACTTGAGGTTCAAATTCCACGAGTAACAAGCGTATTTGTCTTTCTAGCTTAATGGATCATTGATTAAGTCTAAATGAGTTGTGGGTGTGTTTTTCTACAACTAAGCTATCAATCTAGGGTTTGTAAGATGGAATGAAAATCTAGGGTTTCAGGCATTCCATAACTATCCGGCGTAATTCTATCCAAGGTCCGAGGATTGTAAGTTAATTTCAATTGTTTTCCAAGACATATTAAGTTGCCAATACGGTCGCTGTACAACGATCAGAGGATCACTTCCACTATTATGTTTGGCGAGAGCCTCTCTCCTGTTCAAGATCTCGCGTCAAAGCACTAAGGACTCAAGAAGTCCCCTAAATTCTTGCTAATGCTCAACTGTTACGTCAATTGCCGAAACAAGAATTGAAGGTTTAGAGGAAGAAAACATCAGGAAATTACTCCAAAACTTGAAATAAAGACCAAGAAAAAATCATGCCTTCGGGATTAGGTCATCCCTAACCCTAGAAGGGATCTACTCGCTAAAAGCCATAAAAATGCTGAAATAAGAATAGCAATTAAATAAAAACTCACTTGATTGCTTAAAAATAGAAGTTGATGTCCTTGCTGGGTTAGAAAAAGAAATAAACATAGAGCAGGGGGCTCTACTAAACTAAAACTAAACTAAAAACTACCTAAATTGTATCCTAAAAGCATATAAAAAGCATGCCTAATTGAGCCAAAAGCTTCTCTATTTACAGCACATGGATAAATTTGCCCAAAAACTACTCCTTGACGTGCAGACGATGAAGTTTGGCTTGAAACAGTGTGAGAATAGATAAATCTGAGTCAAAACCGACCAGATTCGACCAGTTCTGTGCAAATCTGGCTGAAACCGATGAAAACCGACCAGTTCTAATCAAATACGACTAAAATTGACCAAATCTGGTAAAAATCGATCAAAACTGACTAGTAAAAGCCGAGGAAACCTAATCGAACACGACCAGGACACATGGCGCAATCGAGGCCACACATGCGTTGTGATCGAAACTGAGTCGAACACGACCGAGTCATGTGGCGTATTGGCGGCCAAACATGTGTTGTAACCATAACCGAGCAGATCTCTTTTCGGCCACATTGTATTCGTCCAGGATTCTGTTTCGAGTAGAAGTCCGCTCGTTTTTGTCATGACCTGTTCGAACGGTTCTCTTTTTTTGCCGGGCCGTGTATGGATAAGGATTTTACACACCAAAATGTGTTCGACCAGGAGTGTTGATCGTGGAGTACTCAACGAGGACCCTTTTTCTTGTCAAGTTTGGTTTCCTGGTCATGTGTTACTCAAATATGGCCAAAATTAACTCAAATTTGGCAGGTTTGATCTCTAAAACATGATGACCACAACCGTAAAAGCAATTTGTAAAAATAATCAAATTTTATGCATAAAGTGTCGCATCAAATGAGTTTTGAGCATGATTTTGTATGATTTTAATATTAAACCTAGGGTAAAAATGCTACCAAGTTAGAACTTATCACATCATGCCTATGGTAAGAAGATGAAATCATTTAATAGGAAGCCTGAGAAAGGATCAGCCCCAGTGTTTCTGACTAGTAAGGAGCTTTACTTGCGCGTAAAGGACATCAAAGATGAGTTCAGTAAATGTTCTAAACCTCGAGAAAAAAATGTTTGGAAGAAGAGATCGATTTGGGATCAACCATACTGGGAGCACTTACAAGTTCAACATTGCATTGGTGTCATACATGTACAGAAAAATATTTGTGACAGTTTGGTTGGTTTGTTGTTGAACATCCGGGAAAGACAAAAGATGGTATCAAAGTTTTCCGTGACATGGTAGAAATGGGGATAAGGACTGAGCTTGCACTATTGGAGAGGGGAAAGCGTACATTCCTCCCGGCCTGCTATACTATGCCAAAAAGCAAAAAAACATAAGTATATCGGTGCTTGTACGGTGTTAAAGTTCCATGTGAGTATTCTGCGAACTTGAAAAAACTTGTGTTCATGAAGGAGCAACTGGTTGGTATGAAGTCCCATGATTGTCATGTGCGGATCTCACAAATGCTTCATGAGGAAGATTATAACCCGAGTTAGTCACATTTGCCATCTATAGTTGCCAGGGCTACAGAACGAGATTATTACCTCTTTATGGTCTCAGGCACCTTAGAGGGAGATAATAGAACAGTTCAAGATGTATAGGACACCACCCATTCCATGGTTTCAATTTGTGATTTCGCGGGCATTGTAGTCTTTGGATATCCACAAACCCCAAAGTCGCAAGAGACTATGATCTCAAGAATACTGCAGACATGGAGATATTTTCCCGTTGTCGCCTAGGTCATGAATACTGTGTATTGTCATACTTAACACACGACCATGGTTTACTAGAGAGTGAAGACGACTGACGGTTATATGATTAGACTCATTCAATCATATAAACAACAGATAAGCCATTCTTCCACTACCACTGTCTGAAATTTTTAAGTTCCCTATAACCGTTATAAAGCACTATGACCCGACATAATTTCACAATATCGTTGGTGCACATTTGCCTCTCGATGACCCTTCATTCCCGTAACCGAAGTCAGCCAACGAGTTATAAAAGGAGGATCGTCGGGAGATATTGGGACGACGAGAAAGAGATTCAAGACTCATCACTCTAGAATTCGTCACAGTAGATTTACATTGACTGTAAGCTAAAGAATACAAGATTGTTCTTAGTTCTAAGAACATCCTTGATTCTCTTGTAATCCACATTTTATATAGTGAAATCTCAATAGAACGTAGGGCTATTACTCATCATCAGAGGGCCCAAACCTGTTTAAATTCCTTTCTTCCTCTAACATAGCTACCATAATTTACCTAAGATTCACCTTAGATAGGCTTCACATTCCCCTTTAACATTTACGTAAGTTCAACTAAGAACCAAAGTCCCAATCGTTGATATCTAGTGCCCACCGTGGGGCCTTATTTCAAGGTGTCTTTCTTTATCAGGAAATTTGGTAAGCCATGTCAAGAGTTTAGGATTCCAAAATGATTTCGATCTTGCAGATTATGCTGATCTTAGTATGGAGGATGAGACTCTCTACATGGAAGAAAATGAAGTTCCCTCAGAGCCTGCAGTTGAGGAGTATGCTTAGGACTTGGTCCATGGTCAAGAACCTGAACGGACAGAACGTTCACCTCTTGTGAGTCCTACCACATCAAATGGTGAATATGTGCTAGAACCCATCGTCCCAGATGATGCGGGAGATGAGAATCTTGAATTCAGTCTAGAAGGTTTTGCTCCAGAAAACTTGAATTCTATCTTCGATTTTGAGTCTGACTCAGATGAGGAGATGGTCTCCCCATCTGTGACATCGGTTCCTCGAGAAGTTGTGCTTTCTGAGGAAACCCTTGAGCAACGTGTTGTTAGGGAGGAAGAAGAGCGCAAATAGGAGGAAGATGCAGCTCGTTAGTAGCGAGAGGCCGAGGTTCGTAAGGTTACAGGGCAAGCTCTGCAACTTGCGCAATCTCGCCATGATGCCACAGCTCGCGATCAGGCGCTCGGAACGTCACACCCGTGACATCACCATGATTGCCAGCGAGATCAAACTCCATCTTCATCTCCGGCTTGTCCTCCGATGGATGAAGCTACAATAACTCCCATGTCACTTCGAAGGAGCACACATGAGCATATTTGTGTGATTGCAGAAACCCTTCACAATCCTCCTTCAGATTTGGCGAAGGAGGACATAGTTTTGTTTGCTAGGATCTTGGTAGATAACCTCGAGGAGGTGGCAACTGTTGTCACTCTGACATCATCCTCGCGATCAGCGACTCGTTCTCGTGAAAGGGAAAGTTATCATTCTAGACAAGAACGTACCCGTGGACACACTCCATCGGGCCGGTAATTCAAGTGACCTTCGTCGTGAGCCAGTACATTCCCAGTTAGGGCCGCGAGTAGATTCTTCTTGCGATTGTAATCATGAACTGGTGTGTCAATGATTCAGACACGGGGTCCTTAGTCGATCTTATGCAGAATTTGTGAGTTGTGAGACCTTTCAAGGTGTCCCTCCGGAAAGGGATGATGAGCAATGTCAGTTGGGGCACTGAGAGATTTATACAGGTTCGAGCCCTCGATGGTGGGAGTAATAGTTCTACATCCTGTTGTGTTTTCACTATGTATGAGAAAGGAGATTTACAAAGTTGTAGAAAAGATCATCAAAGGCGAAGATCTTTCCTGTGTGATTGTCTAAAACATGACTAAACTAGCCTATGAAAGCTTGTGGTTCTTCTGTCATTGTCTCCTTGTATGTGCGTCTTGTACATTCGCTTACCCTTTTATACTGGTCGAAAGGGCGCCATGCACAACGGCTTTGAACGGTTGCTTTGGTGCAGTTTTGATGACCGCACTTAACTTTCACGTAGGCTTAACACGTGCAATTGAGGGATAACCGAACATGTTAACCTCCTGGCAGTTGTCTTTGTACGTGGAAGGAACTTCGTGATTCTCGGGATGTGCTTGTTGCAGAACTTAAGCAATCTTGAGTCATCTTTGATGACCTGGGTTTTGCTTAGATCAATTCTGTCTTTGAACAGTGTCGCCGTTCATCGGTTTGTGAGACCCCAACTCGTGACTTTCATCCTCAATTGCAAATTCAGTTGCATCTTTCTTGTTCTTGCTTGTGTTCTCGATTCACTGGCAGGGATTAGCCTTCGTGGCGAGGTCAACCGGGCAGCGCACGGTTGATAACCAGAGGACGCGTGGTGCTGCGATTGCAGGGGTTTTGATCGTGCCGATCAAGAAGCCGGATCGTGTGTGTCTCGCGCCGCCTAATCGACTTATCCTCCACCTGACGGAAGTTCGGGCATCCCCGTTCCCATTAAGTGGTAATCAGAGCAAGGTTACCGTCAGGTTCGCCTTTTCCCTTAGTTTGATTTAGTTTTGCGTTCGCCCTAGAGTCCAGAAAATTGCCACACAAAAATATTTGCATCCATTGTCCAAGACTTTTGAGCCTTTGCATTGTTTCTTTACTGTTTTGCATTATTGAATTTTCGCCCATCGTCGTCGTTGCCGCTGTCCGTGTCTAGTTTCTAGATCTAGTCTCGAGTCTGCATCCGCCGTTGAATCCGCCGCTTAGGGTTTGTGTTCTTGTCAAGAAAATATCAAAAAAACAAATAGTAGATTGGTTTTGATTGTATCCTCCATAACCTCAGGTCGAATTATACATATTCCCCATTCATCCAATCCAAAAACCACTCGTCACAAAACCGAGCCCGATTCGAGTTCGCGTCCAATCTGTGACCCCTTCAGTAAAACGGGTATAACTTTCACATACGAACTCGGATTTTGATGTTCTTGGGCTCGATGGAAAGCTGACAAAATTTCCTAGAGGAAAAGCCATTGCTTTCAGCAATGGAACCACCCCAAATTCGGCTTCTATCTATGAGATTTCGTGCCATCTTTGTTAGGGTTTTCAAGTTTAGATCTATTGCGGTTTGGTTCTGTATTTTGGCCATAACTTCTTCATACGAACTCCGTTTTAGATGATCTTGGAAGTTCTGGAAAGCTTAAAAGATTCCCCACAACTTTACTTTTGGAACATATCACAAATTTGAATAATGCGTGGTGCATAATTGCTGGGCAATGTTTCTGCTCTTGCGGCATAATTTTGTTGTGTTGGTAAAAAAAAAGGCAAGTACATAAAGAAAAGCCGCACAAAAAAAAAAAAAACGGCCGCGCTGTTTGAATGAAAAAGTGAGCAAAGGAAAAACTTCATCTTTCGTGTTGCATATTGGGGAACCACACCTTTCTTCAACCCGTTCGCTTCAGACTAGTCTAGGTCTAAGCCGGTCAAGCACGTTGATAGTTTGGGCTAATCTTCAATTTTGCATTACTTATATTGAACAATTGCTATTCCTTTGCTACATATTTTTGGCCACCTACAGCTCCACAAATACATCCTTCTGATCAGCACAGGTTATTGACCCTTGCAATCGCTTCATCACGCCCTCACGGTGTCACGAACCAGCCACCGGTTGCACCGTCCCTCGCTGTGTTGGTAAGAACCGGGTAAGAACTTGGTAAGATTGCTTGAGAGCGCGAGATCCCACCTAGTAGTTCATAGGGCTCATAATACTTGTGCTTATTTTCCTTCTGTCCTTTTTCTGTGCTAACCATGGCAGGTGGCAAGAAGGGCAGGAACGAGGATGATGTTACCATCGAAGACTGTGTCCTTCATTCAGAGTTGTCGACCATACTGGATGAGATAAAAACGATGTTCAAGGAGCATGCCACGACGACGAACAAGACCCTTGAGAGCATCGATCGACGAGTTTCCACCCTCACCGAGAGGATGGATGCCGTCGAAAAACGCCCTCCCGCGACCATTGATGGAGATGCCTCCGTCAACAGCGGCGCCAACCACGGCAACAACGACCACGATGAGGACGGTGATTTTGAGGAAGATGAAGATGAGCAGCAACGTGCCGCCAGGGAACGTGCTGCTCAACGAGACGGCCGTCTGCATGACCGTCTTCGCCGCATCCAGCACGGTATGGGAGGTAATAACCAGAACCGCAGTGATGATCCTTTCGCTAAGGTAAAATTCACCATCCCTTCCTTTTCTGGAGCTTATGATGCTGATGCTTACTTAGATTTGGAGATGACGGTCGAGCAGAAATTTAATTCCCATCTAGTTCCCGAGATTCATAGAGTTAGACAAGCCACTAGTGAATTTAAAGATTTTGCTATAATCTGGTGGAATGAACTAGTAAATGCCCGTTTACAACCTGATTCTTGGGCGAGATTAAAAGATGCTATGCGTAATAGATTTGTTCCTCCTTCCTACCAACGTGATATGCGCAAGAGATTGCAACGATTAGATCAAGGTAGTATGACTGTTCAGGAATATTACCAAGAGCTTCAAAAGGGTATGTTACGTTGTGGGGTAGTAGAGGAACCTGAGGATAAAATTGCTCGTTTTTACGGTGGTTTGCGTCCAGAAATTCAGGATATTGTTGATTATAAAGAATATACAACTGTCAATCGCTTGTTTCAACTTCCTATGTTAGCAGAGAAGGAGTTGCAGGGACGCCATTCTAAGAGCAGGAGCAACACCGGCAGCACCTTCACGCCCCGAATGACTACGGGACAAGCGAAGACAGTGCCTTCTTCCACCTTCCGACCAGCTGCACCGCCACCTTCGACGAGCACACGACCGGCATCGACGGCACCGCCCGCCCGTGCTGCGGACAGCAGCAAGTCGACCCTGCCAACACCGGTCAAGAGCTCCTCCTCCGTCGCTTCCACGGGCCGTACATCGACGGGAATTCGCTGCCACAAGTGCCAAGGGATTGGCCACGTCAAGAAAGAGTGCCCCAGCCAGCGGGCATACATCACCATAGACGACGGAGGTTACATCAGCGCCTCCGATGTTGAGGATGCGATCGACGACACCAGGGTGGACGACGACGAGGTTGATGATGATGCCACCTTTGGCGCCGAGGATACCGCTGCGTACAGGTCCATCATTGTCCAGCGTGTCCTTAGCGCACAAATGGAGCAAGCCGAGCAGCAGCAGCGCCACAACTTGTTCCAGATTTTCCTCGTCATCAACAACCGACGAGCGCGCGTGATCATTGACTCCGGCAGCTGCAACAACTTGGTGAGTACAGATTTGGTCAAGAAGCTTGGCTTGACCACACGCCCGCGCTGTCGCCGCCACAAGTTCGGCCTCCACCTTGGCCACCTCCCCAAACACAAGACGTGCTCAAGAAAGGCGCCTCTACACCTCTAAGGTCGCACAAGCCACGTCGCTCCAAGGCCAGCCCACAAGTGAGCTCAATTCATCCGCGAGTCCGGTTCGGCCATCTGTGCGTAGTCCAACTTCAAACGGACGTACAGGCCACATACGAAGTCCGTTTTCGACATTCTTGGACTCTACGGACAAGAGAACAACGAGATCTTTCCAACGGATCGTGTCCCATGTTCAAATTCCTTACGAATAAACAGGAATCATCAAAACAAGATTACGACCAGAATCTGACGTGCGCTGCGACGCTCCACTTTGGGCCCAAGGCCCATGTACCCCTAGGGTTTCCTCCTCCACCCCATGGCGGCCATATATATACTGTATGGGGCGGCCATGGGGTGGAGGAGGAAACCCTAGGGGTACATGGGCCTTGGGCCCAAAGTGGAGCGTCGCAGCGCACGTCAGATTCTAATCATAATCTTGTTTTGATGATTCCTGTTGATCCGTAAGGAATTTGGATATGGGACTGGATCGGTTGGAAAGATCTCGTCGTTCTCTTGTCTGTAGAGTCCAAGAACATCGAAAACGGACTTCGTATGTGGCCTGTACGTCCGTTTGAAGTTGGACTACGTGCAGATGGCCGAACCGGACTCGCGGATGAATTGAGCTCACTTGTGGGCTGGCCTTGGAGTGACGTGGCTTGTGCGAGCTTAGAGGTGTAGAGGCGCCTTTCTTGAGCACGTCTTGTGTTTGGAGAGGTGGCCAAGGTGGAGGCCGAACTTGTGGCGGCGACAGCACAAAATCCAGACGACGTACGTGCTGCCAGCTTTCGTGTCCTGGCCAAGGTGGCGGACGATGACATCTTGATGACCACCATGTTGATGTCGTCTTGGTCATAACCATGATGTACATGGTCTCATCAATCTTGGTCTATAGTAGTCAATGACCTTCTGACCACACACTGTCTGTGGCCTACTGACCACGTAACGTCTGCGATCTCATGATCGCGCAAAGCCTGCGACCATGTGTCTGCGCTTCTTAGGTCATCTGAGATCATAGCAACGGACCTCTGGACACTTGTCTGGTTCAAATCTGTCTCGAACCAGATGTGCATTACTCCGAACAAGCTCAGGTAACAATCCTCGTCAGCTAGCCCTCAAATTGAAGAAAATGAAGAGACATTTTACTTCAAATTTTAAACGTACATCGGATACGTGCGGCGGTTTATTTTCCGAGACGGGCTCCGGGTTGTTTTTGACAGGTAATGATAGCGCTACTGAATTGTTTTTTAACAAGAGATAAAACTATAGATACTTTTTAAGAACTCGAGGCACTCGCGAAAAATGAACCGTCACCCTTGGGTGCTATAAATACCGAAGCCTCTTAGCCCTAAAACTTCACAAGTTTATACAAGGCTAAGTCCTTTCCAATGCTATCTTTCCTTCTCTTCTGTTTTCACCTCAATGGCAGATCAAGACTCCAAGAACATTATTGAGATTGAGAGTGATGAACAGGAAGTGATACCCGAACTTGACCAAGACTTCCAGAAGGTAAGACTTTTCTGGAACTTTTATTTCAAGTTGTCATTTCATATTCTGATCATTTCCAAAATGCGTTTTTGGGAATTGACAGGTGACCAAAGACCTGGTTTCTTCAAGGAAGAGACCCAAGGTTGACGAGGGATCCTCCAGCGGTACAAAGGTTGGGGATGCATCATTACGCTCTCCATCCTTGTCCCATGTAGTTCTTCCTGTCCATGCAACTCGGCAGGTCGAACCCTCATCTCCACCTTTGGAGATCCATAACAATCTTTTGAAGCTTTCTTCTTCTGATCAGCTTTCTCCATTGCGATCAAGTGATCCCCAGCTTTTGATGGGTTATCAATTTTCTGGTGGAAGGTTGCATTCTCGCGACCAGATGATCCTTAGCTTTTGTTGGGTGATCAATTTTCTAGTGGGAAAGTTGCACCTCCACGACCTAATGGTCCTTGACTTTTGTCGAGTGATCTACTTTCTGGGGGAAACACTTCATCCTCCCGTCCAATCTTACCACGAGGATTGGTAATTATTTTCATTTCCTCTACTAGTCGTTTTATCTTGTAAAACTAACACATATATGTGCAGGACACGAAAATTTCTGGAGCCCAGCAGCGACCACCCTACTGGGGTCCAACCTCTTTCCCTTGAAAAAACTCTCCGGAAGGAGAAAGAGGTTCTAGAAAAGAAGACCGAAGAAATGTCTTCAGCCATTCTACACCTGGCAGAATGTTAATTATGACAACTCCCGTGAAGAGGTGCACCAACTCCGCCTGGAGAGAGACCATGTTCAGCAACAGCGTCAACTCTCCGATACGATCAGGAATGGTAGTTCTTCTTTGCTCCGGGATGATGTAGATAGGCTTAGAGTATTTGCTAGTTCTCTTGGGGCGGTCAGTGTAGATCCTACTGATGCCAATATGTCCTTCGGAGAAGTTTGTAAACTTCTCCACTAGTACAGAAATGCAGTCTTCTATCGGTAAAAAACACCCTTCTACTATTGGTTTTTGTACCGATAGAGATAGATACGATAGAACAAAACTGGACATTTTCTATCGGTAAATAACCGACAGAAGAAGTTCACTATTCTATCGGCATATTATGAATCTACCGATAGAAAACCCGTCGTAGTCTTACGTCCAGCGGCAGGGAAAGTACCATTATTCTAACGGTTAATTACAAGATTACCGACAGAAAAAATCATAATATTCTATCGGCATATTCGGAGTGTACCGATAGAAAACTCGTCGTTAGCGGTTGGAAAAGTACCACTATTCTAACGGTTAATTACAAGTTTACCGACAGAAAAAAGCATAATATTCTATCCGTATATTTGGAGTGTACCGATAGAAAACTCGTCGTCAGCGGTTGGAAAAGTACCACTATTCTAACGGTTAACTACAAGATTACCGACAGAAAAAAATCATACTATTCTATCGGCATATTAGGAGTGTACCGATAGAAAACTCGTCGTCAGCGGTTGGAAAAGTACCACTATTCTAACGGTTAATTACAATATTACCGACAGAAAAAAGCTTAGTACTCTATCGGATATGTATGAGTTGACCGGCAGGAAAGGTCACACTCTTCTAACGGTTAATTTTGATTGTACCGATAGAAAAAAGTACAGTAGTCTCTCGGTTGTTGATGAATTTACCGATAGAGCATTCACATATACAGTACTTTATTTGCATTCACAATACAGTACATTCACATATACAGTACAGATGCAATACAGTATAGATTGGATACACAATACAGTACAGATGCAAGGTAAATTCACAGAACAAATTGACACATTAGGCAGTTATTCACATTTATTCACATATGTATGGACAAATACAGATTGCAATCCAATGTGGACATTTACTCACATATATATATTTATTCACATGTATATGAACAGTCTATGCAGAGTACACGAAAAGGAGAAAATTGTCATGCTGGATGGTTGGGCGCTACTTCCTCCATGACATATTGTGCCCAGATTTGTCGAAGATATATAATCTTTGCATTTTCATATTGGTCTTTCGACATGGCGATCTGCAAGCATGTGTGCATACTGAGTAACTAACTTCGATCCTAATTTAGAACGTGACACCCATTTTTGAAATTTGAGTTAGCTATCGATGCTTACCTGGGGGAATCGGGAAAAGTTTGTCCGCACTAGGTCGTACATGTAGCGCAGCACATAAAACCCGCATTCCCACGATTGCGGCTGCTGATGGCACTGAGATAATTGCATATGCGAAGACATGTTAGCTATATATTGTTTCCATAAACTAATTAAGCATAAACAAAAAGTCTCGTGAGTACCTCATATTCTTTCCAAGCTAGTACGGAGCCCTGCGGTGCGGCATGCCTCCCTCCAGCGGACACATATTTATCAAAAGCCCTGCATTTCAGTTAGTATTGCCAGTTAATGTATTATCATTAGCTAGTGAGGTCAAAATTTAAATCAAACATATAAGTTACTTACGCCTCCATATTCCCCTTGAGCACATATTCCATCGATAATCTGTCACGCATCGAATCGAGGTAGTACACCTCGTTCCTCGGCGGACAGATCACGATGAGGATCCAGTGGCCCCTGCATTGTACGTAAAAGAGGACCGCTAGCTCAAAGTACATCTCAGGTGTAACATGCAAGATTGAGTTAAATTAGTACGAAATGCACTAACCTTTGGTGGTACAGCACCAGAATGAAGTCCCTGTCCTGCTGCGCCATCAGCGCGCTGGATATGTACTGCTCAGCGTGCGCGGCGTCCTGCTCTAGCATCGTGAGGCTTATTTTCTCTGGGTCGAGGAAACCCACCTTGTCACACGCAGCCTCCGATGCTAGCCTGTACATGCACCTGCATGCGAAGGACGAGATTAATATTAATTTCACAGAAAGTTACTCAGTATTCAAATGAACTACAACATTAATGCAGAGTTAGCAAACAGAGTTAGAAAACAGCAATACATAGCATCAGCAAACTCACAGGACTCCAGTCCGTATGATGGACATATCGAGCTCCCGCCAGTTGTAGAGGTCGAACAGATCCTCGTGTGCCACGGATATAGTCCCGGGCTCACGGTGGAACTACCCAGGCCTGTAGGGAACTAAGAAGTTCAGGTTGCGCCGAGCTCGATGTAGGTACCAGTCGTGGAGGTCTCTGGTTGATCGATCCAATTTCCGCAAAGATGCCTCCGACAGGAGTGGAAGCGCGTTCGTGAACGTCCGCGGCAGTCCCTGTCGCCCTTTGCCCTTGCCTTTGCCGCCCTTGCCTTTCGCCGGGGACTGAGCGCGTACCTTCGAAGGCAAGGGCGAGGTGATGGCGGCTTTCTTCCGAGGTGGAGGCGTGGATGCGCTGGGTGGGGTCGAGGCTGTCTTTGATGTGTCCAGGTTCGCACGAGATCGGCCCTCATGCCCCGAGCTGGGGGCGCAGTCCCCTGGTAGCCCCGCGGCAGGCCACTTCAATTAATGAGCACGTATGTTAGATTATGCAAGTTGAGTGTACTGAGTAGGATGTAATCTAAAATGTGTAGGATTTACCGATTGTATTACAAGACACTTCTTGGGCCACTGTACGTAGGAGCCCACTATCTCAGCAAGTGTCTACAGTTCCTCTGTTGGGACTGGCAACGGAGAATCGTTGTAGCCCGGCATGGCCATGTCCACCTGTACCTTTGCGAAACCCAACCGCAGAGGTACACAGTGGACCCGGACATCCGGCCCAGACGGATATACGAAGCCGTGTCCAACCACTTCCTGCCCGGCGCCTACGTGATTCTGTAGGATGCAGCCCTCCGGCCCCTGCAAATTTTTAACAATTAAGTGCACAGATGAAGGCTTGCATCAACTTAAGTGCACAGATGAAGGCTTGCAGTAACTCAAGTAGATCCACTGGATCCGCGAGTACCTTCGAAGCGCAACTGCTTATCCGACCCAGCGGGGTACCGTCGTCCTGGGGATCCGCATCTGCACTCTTGGCCAGCAATGTTTCTCTCAACCGTGCAAACTCTTCCCTCATTTGTGCGACCTCGGTCTGCACCTCAGACTGTACCTCAGCCCGTATCTTAGCCCGCATCTCCGCCCGTATCTCCTCCCGTACCTCAGCCCGTATCTTATCGGAGAGGTCAGCTTCCTTTTCCTTCCAGGTGCGGGCCTTCTTCCTCGGTGGAGCCGGATCTACGAAACCGGCCTTCCACGACACAATGGCTCCCACGGCCCGTGTCCGCCCGGGATACTCCTTATTTCCTAGAGCCCGGGTGAGGATGTCGTTCTCCCTCTGCGGGGTAAACAATCCCTCCGCTGCCTCCTTCTCAAAAGAGATCTGTTACATTTGAAGGTACCTAGCTTGTGAGACAAATTGCCTTATATACACTTGTGCGCACACAGTTTACGAGGTTAGCCAACTTACCATTCGCCTCACAACGTCGGCGTCCCCAGGGGCTGCGAACTGCACAGACCCCGTGGACGACACGGACCCCCTCCCCCTCCACCATCGCTTGCACCTCTCATCCCGGATCTCGGAGAGCGGCAACTCAGGGGTGTCGATCACAGGATTTTGTTCGTCTTCCTTCTTCAACTGTTCCTCCTTCCCCGCATAGCCCCGGGATCCGAGCCGATGCGGGTGGTTGTTCCTCTTCTGGATCGCCCTATTCTTCTCTCTAAGGGCCTTGAACTCTTCAGTCCCCTTCTGCTTGGTGAATTCCTCCCATACCTCCTCCGATATGAAGGGGTACTTCTCGCAAGGAGATTTCCCCGCAGCTAGGAAGTTACTGACGAGCCAGCTCTTAAAGGTTTTCCATGTTCCGTTCATGTCCTTCAAGCAGGCAGTCCTAGGTGTATCGTCAGGGATGTTCCACTTAGCCTGTTTCCGAAAAATGCATACAATTAATCACGAGTTAGTTAAACTTTAGTATAAGCCAAGAGAACGTGATTACGAAAGAGTTCAGCGATTTCAGTTCATTTAACCTTCACTTCCGCCCACAACCTATCCCTCTCGTCCGTCGTCACGTCCTTCCAGCTCTGGACGGTGATCTTCACCCTTTCTTTCACCAACAGCCCAACGTAGGCCGCGTACCTCCCAGCATTCTTTCTAATCGGCCTCTCAAATTGGTTGAACTCACAAGAAAGATCAGTGCGTTTGGCCAAACGCCCCAACGTCGTCGCGCCTCGCCCCACCCTCTTGCGCTGGGATGTAACAGCCCCATCTTCAGTAGTTACGATGGGGTTGGCCCTAGTCGAACCACTAGTACCATCCGATGAAGACGACGACATGTCTTCCCCTACAAAACCTTCAACAAACCATATATATGGCAATTAATTCGCCTTGGAGTTCCATAACTCAGCCCAGGACTGGAGACTAACTAGGGCGGCAAAAGGGAAAATAATACAAAAAGAAAGACATGCATAAATTACTCACTGAACTCTTCAGAAATATTTTCTATCGGTAAACACATGAGCTGCCGATAGACCATAACAATTACCTCCACACAAGACAATTTTTCTATCGGCAAACACGTGAGATACCGATAGAACATAACAATGTTCTCTACATATGGAATTTTGTTGACAAGCCACCATTCACTGTCATCACATAACATTCTCGATGATTTGCTACACTAATATTCATGGGCCAGCATTATTATTTCACACGTAAATATGCACACAAGCATCTAAGTGCCACTGTGCATAATCTTTAGCCTAGCCTGTATGTGAGTCATCAGGACTTCACAGCTATTAGGTTGGGAAAAGTCATGTATATAGGCATTTGAAACATATACATCGAAGACCCATCCACATTGCCATATATTCATATGAAGTGAGTACAAATTCCCAACCAAACTAGTACATTGCATGGCTCATGTCCTTCCAGATCCAAATTAAGTTTTACTACTTGTGCAGGAAAATTTTCTATCGGTAAACACATGAGCTGCCGATAGAATATGTGTAAGAACACCTCCAACATATAATCTGCATTACATGGCAGTTGGATACAATTGATCACACATACAGCAGTATAGAGAAGTTAAAATCTCAAAACAGGTTCATTACAGCACTGGAACATATTATGTAAACCCTAATTAAAATCAACATTGCCTGCGGAATGTACATAAGCCAACACAATAGGGAACCCTAGTGTAATTGCAAAACTCGAAGAATTAGTACGTGCGAAACACTAGGATCAAATAAAGAAGATGCTGGAAATAGAACGACGAATTAGGGTATTTACGGCGGCGATCAGTTCTGGTGATGGAGAGGCGGTGTAGAACGCAGCAGCGGCGGGCGAAGGACGAAAATAAGAACCGGTGGCAGTGACGAACCAGTGTCCAGCCGGCGATCGTCGTGTGGGAGAGAGGAAGTGAGTGCTCACGGCGGAGGTTGGGGTTTTCTTCGCTCTCGAAGAGACGCAGTGCTCTAAGGTGGAACTGTTCGAGTGGAGGGAAACTAAAGGGCCGTGTACGAGTAATAAAGTAGCGGAGGAACTTTTCTATCGGTATAACAAAATGATACCGATAGACTTATGTAATTTTCTATCGAAACAACAAAATAATACCGATAGAAAAAGTAAATTTCCCGGAAAAGTATTCGAATTAGTGGATGCATTTTTCTATCGGTATAAACAATAAAATCCCGTGAGACCAATTTTCCACAGAAAATTTTTTAAAGTGCTTGAGATTGGGTGCCATTTTTCTATCGGTAAAAACAACAAAATACCGTGAGAGTAATGAAAAGGTGCCCTTTTCTATCGGTATAAACAAAAAAATCCCGTGAGCCCAATTTTCCCCAGAAAATTTTTTTGATTAAGTGCTTGAGATTTGTGTGCCCTTTTTCTATCGGTAAAAACAACAAAATACCGTCAGAGTAATGAAAAGGTACACAATTTAACATCAAACAGACCGTGGTTGAAAGCTGCAGAATGTTAAAGAAAGAGGGAAGATAGACGGAAAATTGGAAAATTGACATAAAAAGAAATTGTTCATTCATTGTTGTTTTATCACTTACAAAAAAAAATAAAACCCAAAATGCTAGGTCAAGGGGTGGTCTTAGCCCTGGCTGCATGTAGAATAGAGTCAGTTAGACTTGCAGCCCGGACGCAGGACTCCTCTAGCGACAAGTTGTCCCTAGGATCAACTACTACCGCGTCAAGAAGGCCTGCGACCTCCCTCAGCTTCGCTATGGTATCCTTCATAGTCAAACCGCAGCCAGCGATGGTCATATCCGCGGCTTTCTTCTCCTCGCGAAGACGCCTCGTCCTCGCCCTAGCATTGTCACCATCCGTCTTCATGCGCTTAATGCGCTGGAAGAGATCGTCAAGGTCAAGCCGTAGCTGAGTGTGCTTGTCTGTAAGGAGCTTGTGCTCCTCCTGGAGGGCCCTCAGGTCAGCCTTCACTTTGGCAGTGTCTTCGACGGCTACCATTCCCTGTGCAAATCAACAGGTCAAGAATGAACTGAACATGGATTAACAATACAGGGGTAAACCGAGGAGATTTAGAGTTCTTACCGGGGAGGCCGTGGATGACGATCCCATGGAGGTTGCCATTGTGAAAGAGAAGATGAGGAGTCGAACCGTTCGAGAATTAGAAAAACAACAAAATACCGCGACGCATGGCGAGGTACTTATAGAGTTTCCAAGGCGACGCATGGCGACAAGTTTGAGAATTCAAAGCGGTAGAGTCTTATTCTATCAGTAAAAATAGGAAAAAACCGTCAGACAACAAATACCGTGAGACAAACGAATTTATTCTAACGGTAAAACAGAACAATACCGATAGAAAACGTTTTGAAGTGCCTGAGAGAAGATGTCCTTCTCTATCGGTATAAATAACAAAATACCGTCAGAAAAAAGGGATTTTTGCTGAACTTAATTTGAAGAGGCTGCGATGAGATTTTTGCAAGTGCTATTTGAAGGGAAGAATTAAATATTTATAGGATAAAGGTACTGTACATGTTAGAACTCATGCTGTGGAGTAAAATTGAGATGTATTAATGCTGTGAACTAGCTTATCATTAAATTCTAAAGAAAAATGTACTGCCTGATGTATTAATGATAAGTTCCTCACCTTGCTGCAGAACTTGTGGGCTGTTTGCTTGGCATTTATCCCTGAAATAGAAATTAATCATCAATGGTTCTCAACCCATAATCCTTCTTCGTGGTCATCTCGCAGATACGTTGTTTCGTCGATATCTTCAGTACGGATAGATTGAATGTCCTCTAAAAATGGAGGTATTTCATCGAATTGGTTATACTCCACTTCGTCGACAACATCTTCGACCCCAACAATACGTCTCTTGCTGTGGAGGACAACATGCAAGTTTGGATTGGCAGGGTCAACAATGTAGAATACCTGTGTGGCTTGCTTTGCAAGTATGAATGGATCGTCTTGGTGTCCGGCTCTACCAAGATCGACGAGAGTAAACCCGTAACTGTCAACTTGAACACCTCGAGGGATTTCGACCCATTGGCATCGAAACAGGGGAATCTTAAGTAATCCGTAATCGAGCTCCCATATTTCGTCAATAACACCGTAATATGAGTTCAGCGCCCTTACTGACCTGGCATCCTCGGAAATAGCAAACAGTGTCACTCCGCTACATTGCGTGCTACTCTTGGCGTCTTGAGCTCTTGTGTAAAATGAATACCCATTGATGTCGTACCCCTGCCAAGTCCCTACAGTGAATCTTGGGCCTCTAGCCAACCATGTCACAGTTTCACTTACGGAGCCCTCGGCAGCTCGCGTGACTCTTTCTTGGATCCACTCAGCAAATTTCCTGTTATGTTCTCTGCTTACCCAAACGTCTGACTTCGAAGGATTCTGTGACCGTAACATTACCTTGTGCTCGTGTATGTATGGCTCGACCTCCGTCATGTGTTGTAAGACCCAAAAATGTGATTTTGCGTACACATCACGAGCGGGGACGATAGCTTTGAATCCAATCGTTCCAATTCCCTCAAGCCTACCCTCGTGTCGGGACCTAGGAACACCAATTGGGTCAACCCCGGCCATATAATCTGTGCAAAATTCAATCACCTCCTCGGCGGCATAACCTTCCATGATACTCCCCTCGGGTCGACGACGAGTCCTTACGTATCCCTTCAATACACCCATAAATCTCTCAAATGGATACATGTAGCGCAGGCACACAGGTCCACAAAACTTAATTTCTCTGATAAGGTGAACAATCAGATGGACCATAACATCAAAAAAGGATGGAGGGAAATACATCTCGAGCTGACAAAGAGTTGCAACCACGTCGCGTTGCAAAGCGTCCAGTCCATCGGGATCAATTACCTACGAGGACACAGTTGCGCCAAATATTCATATCAGAAAAATCTTCTAATTAAGCTCCACAAATGGAGGTAGTGAACTTATAGTACGAGTGCACGTACTTACCTTGCAAGATATTGCGTTGAAGAAATAACATAGGTTTGTGATTGTCTCTCTGACTTTAACTGGGAGAATGCCTCTGATAGCAATGGGAAGCATCTGTGACATCAAGACATGACAGTCGTGGGACTTCATGCCAACCAGTCTTAGGTCCTTCATAGACACAAGTTTTTTCAAGTTCGCGGAGTACCCACATGGAACTTTAACACCGTGCAGGAACCGACAGAGTTCTGTTTTTTCGCTCATCGACAACGTGTAGCAGGCCGGGGGGAGGTATGTACGCTTTCCATTCTCTAAAGGTGCAAGCTCAGTCCTTATCCCCATTTCCACCATGTCACGACGAGCTTTCACACCATCCTTTGTCTTTCCCGGAATGTTCAACAACAAACCAATCAAACTGTCACAGACATTTTTCTCTACATGCATGACGTCAATGCAATGTCGAACTTGTAAGTGCTCCCAGTACGGTAGATCCCAGAGAATCGATCTCTTCTTCCAAACATTTTTTTCACACCATGTAACTTTGATGTCGTTCACGCGTGAGTAAATCTCCTTACCGGTCAGAAACACTGGAGCTGATCCCTTCTCAGGCTTCCCGTTAAATGATTTCCTCTTCTTACGGTACGTGTGATGCACCGGAAGAAACCTGCGGTGACCCATGTACACTGTTTTCCGGTAGTTTCGCAGCCACATGCTCTCAGTTTCATCTAGGCAAATAGGGCAAGCCTTGGCTCCTTTCGTACTATACCCCGACAAATTGCCGTAGGCAGGAAAATCATTTATGGTGCAAAATATCAGGGCCCGCAAGATGAAATTCTCTTTCTTGTATGCATCCCACACCTGCACACCCTCGCTCCACAATTTCTGTAAGTCCTCGATTAAAGGCGCTAGAAACACGTCAATATCATTTCCGGGTTGTCTGGGTCCTGAGATTAGTAACGCCATCATGATGTACTTGCGCTTCATGCATAACCAAGGAGGAAGATTGTAGATGCATAAAAGAACCGGCCAAGTGCTGTGCCGGCTGCTCATATTACCATGTGGGTTCATACCATCTGTACTCAGCCCGAACCTTACATTCCTAAGTTCGCCGCCGAACTCAGCAAATGTTCTGTTGATGTTTCTCCATTGAAAAGATTCAGCTGGGTGTCTCAGTTTTCCGTCTTGTTTCCAGGCTTCAGCATGCCAATGCAAGTGCTTCGCGACTTTCGGATTTGCAAACAGCCGCTTCAATCTAGGTATCACAGGCAAGTACCACACAGTTTTTGCCGGGGGCCCTTTCCTTACCTCGTGACGTTCACTGTCAATCCGGTCCCTACGCGTATACCTCAATGCGCCGCATCTTGGACAAACATGCAAACTGGAGTACTCGTTACGGTACAACACACAATCATTTGGGCATGCGTGTATTCTTTCGATTTCCATTCCCAACGGACACAACAGTTTTTTGGCTTGGTAAGTAGATCTTGGCAACTCATTTCCCTCTGGAAGCATGTCCGCTAGAAGATCTAATAGTGCCGTGAAACTCTTATCACTCCAACCGTTTCCTGCCTTCAAGTTATATAATCTCAGCACAGAAGACAGTTTTGTAAATGTTGCACATCCAGGGAACAGAAGCTTCTCAGAGTCAGCAATCAGTTTCTCAAATTCACAGAAGTCATTTTCGTTGTAATCTTCCTCTACATCACGTAACATCTCATCTAGATTGTCATCATCATCATCTACGTGCACATCGGAATGAACATTACCAAAATTGGGATGATCATCGATATTATTGCAATCCACATCCGAGTCGTGCTGATTGGTAGTAGTGGTGCTTGTTTCCTCAAGATCTTCGCCATGCCATATCCAACGGGTGTATCGCGCGTTAAAACCACGACGAATCAAATGACTCTTAATTTGATTTGAGTTTCTAAACCTCTTCAAGTTCATACAATCTGTACAAGGACAGAGCATATTTTTCTCTCCCTTCCTCTCCTTTTGTTGCTCAGCAAATTTAATAAACTCATTCACACCATCCAAATATTCAAGAGTAGTACGTTTTATTCCATACATCCAATATTTCCTGTCCATCTACAATTAACAAAATTTAACGAGTAAGCCATGCATGAAACCTGCCCGATTAAGTTATGTATATGTACATGTACAGCCTCTTACAACAGATACATGTGTTGAACCCTAGCCTGACGAAATTAACACTAATTAACCTAGCTAACTACACAATACAAGCTAGTTAGCTCCTAAAACATGACGCATTTCCAGCTACCAAGCTCCCAAGCTTAGAGCTACAAACTTGGAACTACACAATACAGCTAGCTTGCAAGTAGAGAGGAAGGGAGATCTAGAGGGAGAGAGAGATAAGTGTTGACGATTAAGCATACCTTAAAGAGAGGGGCGCAATCAACTTCCCTCCAGCCTGCGCTGATCACCCTAGCAGTGTAGCTGGAACTTTCGTCACAAACAGAGGGACACAGAGTGCAACAGAACAAATTAAAGAACAGCTCAGCAATGGTCGAGTGGGGTTTTCCTTATAATGAACATTTTTCTAACGGTAAATACATGAAATAACCGTCAGACTAACTTAGGTAATTTGCCGCTCACATATTCTATCGGTACAAACACACACATACCGTTAGAGAATATACATTACTGAGCAAATATATGTGTTTTTCTATCGGTATATATGTGTACTTACCGTTAGATGATGCATGACACTCGAGCATTAGTTTTTGTATCGGTAAATATGTGCATTTACCGTTAGACTATGCATGACTGAACAAATATATGTATTTTTCTATCGGTAAATATGTGTACTTACCGTTAGAATATGCATGACTGAACAAATATATGTATTTTTCTATCGGTAAATATGTGCATTTACCGTTAGATTATGCATGACTGAACAAATATATGTGCTTCCTATCGGTAAATATGTGTATTTACCGTTAGAATATGTCTGACTGAACAAATATATGTGTTTTCCTATCGGTATATATGTGTACTTACCGTTAGAGGAGGTACTGTTACCAAACTGGGACAAACATGCACATGCCATTTCTCACATTCAAGGAATCATATCAATGTAACATCAAACAGATCTTACATCAAACGGATCTTAACTAGAAGATAAAGCAATATATTTCAAGAAATGCTAATTTGTGGATTAACTAGGAGACACAAAAATACTTTTCGTAGGTAGTTGGGACTTCATCTTGCCAAAGAAATTACAGATGCCAGTTCACAAATTCAGGTACAAACATACACATGCCAGTTCACCAATACAAATTCAGGTACAAACATACACATGCCAGTTCACAAATTGAAGTGCATGTCTGAAACAGCAGTACAAATACACACCTACCTACCAATACAATTAAATACACAAATGCTCCCTGCACATTCAAGTTCATGTCCCAATTAGCAATACATGATACACAAATATACAACAATATACAAATACAACAATTCACACATTCGATGTATATTACAAAAGCCACGTCTGAAATTAACAACAGATCACGACGAGGACCCAGTGGCCCATACATGCATTTTACATAAAAGGGAACCTTTGCAGGTTGCCACAATGCAACTACCGACTACAAGTTAGACCTGATACATCACAAATCCATTCATCCAAAACAGCAAATGTCTGAACCACATTGGACTTAACCATAGGAGTTCAGTTCGAAGACACCCGAGGAGCTGGAATTGCCGTCGACATACATTTGTACGTATTGGTGATTTCCTCGGACTCAAACTCGATCAACTCAACTCAACTCAACTCAACTCCATTAACAAAAAGAACCTACCTTCCAAGATGTTGTTCTGTGTAGTGATGGTGTAGAATGGCTGTGTAAATAACAACAATTCTTCTTCTCCAAGCAGGTAAGCATCTGGCCACAAGCTGGTGCATGCAAAAACATGTAAGATGCTTTCTATAGGTCCTGATTTGAGAAACACGCCGGGCATAAGCATCTTCTCGACCGAGCCAACCAAGATCTCGCCCTTCACGTCCTTCCAGCTCTCGACGGTGATCTTCACCATTTCTTTCGCCAACAAGCCAACGTAGGCAGCGTACTGCGATGAAGAACCGTGAAATACGTTGCCCCTCACGAGCATCATCCAAGGACCTGAACAGATCATAATCATATTGAAAAGAAGACACATCAAAATGAAGGATACAAAAAAAGCAGAATTATTGCCATAATCAGATTAGAATAATCTAACAATATTGCAGAAATTTTACGTACCTTCCTTGGGATGCCGACGTCTAGAGGGCGTCGATGGAGGTGCGGAGGTGCAGCGGTCCCCTGTAGAGGTGCGCCGGCCGTCCATGGAGCTTACGGGTTAGGACTACGAGCCGCAGATGAACTGTGAGAATGAAAGAGACATACCCGTGTATTTATACAATTATATATTTTCTATCGGTAAGAAAACAGAATACCATTAGTAGTAAAAACATCTGTAGAAGCCGAATGGTTCTATCGGCACAATTAATATTACCGATAGGAATTTTTGTACATACTCTATCGGTGTGTACGTACATTACCGATAGAATATTACTAGTTGTAGAAGGCCAACAGTTCTAAGATATTTTGTGCAATATTCTACCGGTATAAACATTCATTACCGATAGAATAAAACTATTAGAAGACGAACAGTCCTAAGCAATTTTCTCTATATTCTAACGGTAAAAGAATCCATTACTGATAGAATAAAAATATTTGTAGAAGGTCAACTATTCTATCGGCGAACTACATATTGCCGATAGGAATTTTTAATATACTCTGTCGGTATATTCATACAGTAGCGATAGAATAAGTCTAGTTGTTGAAGTCGACCAGTCCTATCGGCGCACAACATTCTTCCGTTAGTACTTATGCATCTCTTCTAACGGCAAATATGTTCATCACCGCTAGAGTAAATCATACTATTTATTCTATCGGTAAGTTTCTTAGAAACCGATAGGGAAAATACATCCGTCGGGCTTTTATGACCGCGAGGCACATTTTCTATCGGTTTTGTGCTGTTTCGCTAATAACCGATAGAAGATAGGGGTTAGTAGACTGCATTTCTGTCAGATTAGGTCGATGCTCTGGTCGCCTGTATCCCTTTTGTATGTAAAGATTGCCAGAAATAAGAATTTCCTTTATCTTACATACCTTGATTTCTCAAGAAGGATTATGCAAGACTTATAATCTGAATCAAGACGCTTCACAATCTCTGTGCAAAAACATGATCACAAGAATGCCTTTGCGGCCACATATACACTGGTAAATCCGAAGTAACAACTTTTTCGATCAGAAACGCATTGATGTGTCATACCGCGACCAGTACTGGTATTGTGATTAGAACGGAAACCACGATCAGAACATAATACCTTGATCGAATGATAATCGTATATGTTGCGATTACCCACTTGCAGCGATCACAGAATTGCATTGCGATCAACATGCAAATCCTAAGACGATCATAGAACTGCATTGTGATCAACACACAAAAATTATTTTACAAAAAACATGAGGGATCATTTCCTTCGTAATCTTTGCAAAATTTTCATGTTATTGTGTGCACCCTAGCCCCCGAATTCAAAACAACAAATGATGAAAATATATTTTTTTCCTGATTCACTGTAGGGAGTGCATAACGGGTTTCCAGAGAGAAGGCACCCATTTTGGGAAATTAATAAAGTATTCGATGAAGGGTTGTCTCGGGCATATAAAAGGAGAAGGTAGCTTCTTGACGAAGCTTCACAAGCCAAAACCCTTCATTTGCCTTAGAGTTTCTCGTCGCACAAAACCCTCTTTTGCATTCCTCATCTCTGTCATCTCCAAAGTCAGCACCTTTCTTCCCAATCCTTCGCAAGAAATGGCATCCTGGAGCTGATCTGTTCACCTCACAGAAGAGAGCCTGGTGGCGCTAGAGAAGGAAGAGATTCTCCCTCTGTGGCTACTGATCAACTGGCGGCCAGCGGAGAAAGATCAAGAAACCCCAATCGTCCAAGAGGACGAGTTGGTGATCTTCAAGGAATACCTGCGCTGAGGGTTCCGATTCCCAGAAAGCAAGTTTCCGTGGGGAATCTTGGACCACTATGGGTTGGAGTTAGTGAATCTCCACCCAAATGCAGTTCTTATTCTGGCAATTTTCCAGCACCTCTATGAAGCCTTCGTCGGAGTGCTTCCAAGCGTTGAAATTTTTCGACGCTTCTACTTCTCGGCATGGTCGAAGAGTGCCAATGCCGCTGGGTGCATCTACTTCTGTATAAGGGAGATGAAAGAGTACCCCTCCCCGCCCCTACGAGACACTATACACGGGTGGTACCAAAAATGGTTCTACTGCACCCCTCCGTTGGAGAGCGGACTATGGTTCACGAATAGCCGACAGGAGAAAGCCAGTGAGTTGGACTCCCTTCCCGCTCTGAGCGCAGAGCAGAAGAAACAAGCCCAAGCAATTCTTCACATAGTCCAGCAAGGCTTGACTGCGCGCGACATCATACGCGACTTTGTGAAGAATCGGATAAGCCCCCTATGTGAACGGGCTCATATTGCTAGGGAAATCCAGTCCATGGCGGACAGTACCCTGAACTACAATAATGGTATGTCCTTTAATCAACCAAACATACATTTTTACTGACCAAAAAACGTTGTATATGCTAACATGCTTGTTTGTGACACAGCTCTTTCTTTGTCCCAGGTCGAAAAACGGACAAACTACCTCCTTCGGGCGTACAATGCCACTGTGGAGGGAGCTAAGGGATCGCCTCACCCCCAGAGCTTAGTCAACGCCGGCGACGATCTTAAACAAGAGCGCCAAAAGGTATGACCTTTCCTAACAAGCTCTGCTGTAAACCATCCACTTGTCCTGTATTACCAAAAGTATTTGGAATAATACAGCTTCTGGGGAAGTTTGCTGAGACAATGCGTCCAAGCGAGGACGTTGGTCCTTCGGGGAGACCAGCTGCGAAGAGGGTGAGGAGGACCCCTTCGAAGCACGAAGTGAAGGACCCTGCTCCCAAAAAACCCAAGAAGATTATGAGAGGGGCTTCTTCACAAAAGAAAATCACAACTGCAAAAAAGACTGCGGTAAGGTATTCAGTGCCCCTGTAACCCCAAGCACGAGTAGAAATTACTTCTTCATCATATAGGGTGAAGGGAGCGAGGACGAGGAAGACGAGATTCCTCTTATCCGCCACAAAAGGACTCCTGCCAGTCCTGGGGCGGTTAGTACTCCACTCCTGACGACAGGAGTGGGGACGACTGAACAGGATCCCGCGACCATTACTGATCTCATGGTCACGGACGAAGTTCCAGTGCCTGCGGCTCATGAAGCTCTAGGACCAATGCCTTCATCTTTACCAACAGCAGAAGTTACTTTGGTAAGGACCCTTACAATCTTGCCTTTTATCATTCCTCAAGTGTATTCTCATAGACATGCATACACACAGGGAGAAAAGGACAATGTCCTATTCAGGAAAAGGAAGACTAGGATAGATGACTACTGTCCTCTTTTTCCCGGGGAATCATCCTCAAAATCCCAGGAATGGACAGCATTTCGAGTGAGGTAAGAATCTCTCCCGTTCGGGACAGGGTCATTGACGAGGATTGACACCCGGGTCACTTCTAATAAACTTTTGGTTCAAGACAAGTTCGAACCAGACATGTATCTGGTGATGCGGACTCAAGCTATTCTGAGGAGCCTCACCATGAGGTCGCAAGCTTTACGCGATCAGGTCGCGGGTTTCATGCGATCAGACTGTAAGCCTTGCGCGGTCAGAAGTTCGTAGGCTATACGCGAACTACACATTCGGGATGTTGCGCGGTCAGCCAAATCCCGCGGTCAGAACATCTGCCGATCAGGATACCTGGGGTCTATCTATTCGGCTGCCCATACAACAGGATATTCTAAGTATCCCGAAGATTCCTACACGTGGAGAATCAACCGTCAGGAGGTTAACACGTACAGTTATCCATGAATAACACGTGTTTAACCTACGTGGAGGTTAAGAGCAGTTCCAAAAACTGTATCCAACCATCCATGCAACCGATTGATGCAGTTTCCTTCACATGGCACCCTTTCAAACAGTATAAAAGGATGGCATGAAGCATCAATCAAGAGAGGAGAAAAAAGTTAGCCAAGTCTGCGGCACACCTTATATAGTATTCCAATAAGCTTTCTTTGGTTTATCCCTGTACACTTTTATAGGAAAAATCCTCGCCTGTGAGGACTTTTTCCTTCCATTTGTAAACCTTTTACCACACTTAGTGAAATATCAACAGGACGTAGGGCTTTTACTCCCACCATCGAGGGCCCGAACCTGTCTAAATTCTCTGTGCTCCTGTTCATCATTGTTCAGCATACCTTCCCGAAGGGTCATCTTGAAAGGTCTCACAATTACAAATTCTGCATAAGTTCGGCTGAGGACTCCGAGTCCGAATCGTCGACAGCTGGCGCCCACCGTGGGGCCTTTCTCAAGGCGTCCTAATTAAAATTCGGAGGTTTGCCGAAACATGGCTGGAGCATATGATTCCGAGAATGATTTCGATCTCGAGGATTATGCTCATATCCCAATGCCTTCTCCAAGTGATCCCGTTCCGATGGAAGAGGTCGAAGGCCAGAATCTTCCACAGGATCAATCATCTCCCCAAGTCATGTTAATCGACCAGGGGGTAACTGGCACAAGGTCAAAACCCGCAGAGGTTCTTAATGTGCTAGGTGATGAATCCGGCCCGTCATGCGATACCGCTGAGGGAAAGTATGATGGTGACCCTTGTCGACGATTCGGACTCGGAGTCCTCAGCCGAACTTATGCAGAATTTGTAATAGTGAGACCTTTCAAGATGACCCTTCGGGAAGGTATGCTGAACAATGGTGAATAGGAGCACAGAGAATTTAGACAGGTTCGGGCCCTCGACGGTGGGAGTAAAAGCCCTACGTCCTGTTGAGATTTCACTAAGTATGGTAAAAGGTTTACAAGTGGAGGAAAAAGTCCTCACAGGCGAGGATTTTTCCTGTAAAAGTGTACAAAGATAAGCTAAAGAAGACTTATAAACATGCTATATGAGGTGTGCCGTAGACTTGGCTAATTTGGATCTCTCCTCCTCCTGATTGATGCTTCATGCCATCCTTTTATACTGCTTGAAAGGGTGCCACGTGAAGAAAAAACTGCATCAATCAGTTGTACGGACGGTTGGATGCGGTTTTTGAAACTGCTTTTAACCTCCACGTAGGTTAAACACGTGTTATTTATGGATAACTGTACGTGTTAACCTCCTGCCGGTTAATTCTCCACGTGTAGGAATCTTCAGGATACTTAGAATATCCTGTCGTATGGGCAACCGAGTAGATAGATCCCAGGTATCCTGATCGGCAGATGTTCTGACCGCGGGATTCGGCTGACCGCGTAATATCCCGAATGTGTAGTTCGCGTATAGCCTACAAACTTCTGACCGCGCAAGGCCTACGGTCTGACCGTGTAAAGCTGTGACTTGATCGCGTAAAGCTTGCGACCTCGTGGTGATGCCTCTCAGAATAGCTTGAGTTCGCATCTCCAGACACATGTCTGGTTCGAACCTGTCTTGAACCAGAAGTTTATAAGAAGTGACCCGGGTGTCAATCCTCGTCAGCTAGCCCCCAAATTCGAAGAAAGCGAAGAGACGTGTTTATTTCAAATTTAAAAAACCGTGCATTGGATTTTTAACCCGGCCCTTTAACTTCTCCACTTAGTGGCGCACTAAGTGAAAACGGTTGGTTTTTCAAGACGGGTTCTGACATTACGTGACGGGCAATGATGGCGCCGTAGAGATTTTTATCTCGAGGTAAAATTGTAAATGTCTTAACGAAACTCGAGGTGTCTGGGAGGCGAACCGTCGACCTGGCGGCTATAAATACCAGACCCCTGGACATGTAAAGATTTACAATTTCCCTCTCACGCCTAAGTCTTTTTCTTGTTACCTGGCCTCCTTCCTTTTTCACTTACTCCTCCCAATGGCAGATCACGAAATCATCGAGATTGAGAGCGATGAAGGGGAAATTGTCGAACAAGGGTCTCAATCGAATGAAGTCCTGTCTCCCTTAAGGAAGAAAACGAAGGTTGACGAAGGATCTTCCAGTGGAACAAAGGTGAAGAATGTAGCGAGTTTCTTTCTTCCTTCAGTTCCTTTGACCCTCCCCGTTCATGCCTCTCGGCAAGTTAGGCCTTTATCCTTAGAGAAAGATCCCTTCACATCCAATTCCCCATCCTTTTGGGTGATCAACATCCTGGTCGGCAAGCGGTGACTATCCCTCGACCAGATGATTGCCATATTGGGTTGGCGAAGCAATCTTCTTCTGGGAAGGTTGCACTTCCACCATATGATGATCTTCCTCCCAAGATGGGTGTATCAACGGGTTATGCACCGGGATAGGTAACAATTCTTCTCCCTTTTTGTTGATAATTTTAGTTAATATGACTAACTTTTGCAAAATGCAGGAGGTAGGAGGCCCCAGCGATCAGCCTTCTGCTGCTCCATCTCTTCCTTCCGGACAGACTCTTCTGGAAGAGAAGAATGCCCTGGAGAAGAAGACCGAGGAGATGGCCTCGAAGATTCTGCGTTTAGCAGAATGTCTTGATCGATCCCGAGAAGAGGCGCACCATTTCCGTCGAGAGAGGGACTTCGCTCAGCAACAGCGAGAACTCTCTGACTTGATTAGGGACAATAGTGCGTCTGTTGTTAGGGACGATATAGATAGACTTAGAGTAGTTGCTAGTTCCTTGGGGGTTGTTAGTGTAGATCCTACTGACAACAATATGTCCCTCGGGGAACTTTGTAAACTTCTTTCGGAACAAGTCGATGCTTTTATCGACCGTATTCCTTTTGTATGTAAAGAATGTAATAAATAAAGTTTCTTTTATTCATATGAACATTCTTCATACCTTCTGTGCGAAATTATGGCTAAAAGCTTAGTCCGCGACCATTCATACACAGGAAATTTCAGTTCTGCGATTAGAATCGCGCTCTAAAAAGTCACCATGACCTGTCCTGATGCTGCGATCAGACTTAAGGCCGCGGTTTGAACTGAATTGCGACCAGAGTTGAACATCCGGTTAGACTATTACTTCGATTAGAGACGAAGTTTTAGCCTAGAACATGATTTCGATAAAACCATAACCCAATTAGAAACACTTCAGTACGTAAAAAATTGGGTTACGTGATTTTTTCGAACAAAATGTTCAAAGTATAAAAAGGAAAAACGTCCTCTGAAAAGTACTGGTAAGTCGATTCCCAACTTGAGAAGACTTAAAGACGTTTCTTGTTAATAACCTCTTTTCTTTGTACAGCGCAAGCAGGTCGCATTAAACAGCTCAGCCAGGACAATATGCTTCTCGAGTCCTCGCTCAACCATACTGATCAAGTGGTCAAAGAGTTGAGCCTACTGGTCTTCGAAAAACTGAAGGCCATAGCCAGCCTTTTGAATACCAACGTGGTAGAGTTGAGGAAGGATGATCCAAATGTCAGCGATTGGGCATCACTGCTCACAACTCAAGCAGAATCACTGCTCGAATATCTCCCTGGAGATTTACGGCGACGTGAAGAGACAATCAGGACGAGAGTCCGATCAGCCGCTTCTGCCGTACTCAGCCGGGTTCGACTTCACCATGGCCCAGATGCGAATCTGAGCGCACTGGTGGGACCGGTTGAGGTCGAGAGTGAAGAACTGCTTGACGCCGTTATTGAAGAAGTTAAGCCCTTCGTTGACAAGCTCTTGGCTGAGCTAAGGATCGAATGATCCTTATATTTTGTAACCAAACAATTGTAATTACAATTCTATGTATGTAAAACTATTTTTCCAAAAGAAAGTGCATATTCACATCATAAGTTTCATACTATAAGTATATTCCTTTAGCCCCCGCCTCTGTTTTGTGAATACTGAAGTCTTAGTATTTTAAGCAGAGGGGAAAACATAAGTATGATGACCAGGGATATGCGCTTCAAGCCAATGATCAAGATTAAAATAACATTTTAACCTTATTGCAAACTGATAGCCACCCGGATGACCGAAGACTAGCCAGATAGTCCCATGTGCGTTGAGAAACGGCTTATTTAGGAGTAACTTATCTGGAAGTGATCATGAGATTGACGAGCGAATCCGGTTGAAAAATGCTGTAATAACCTAACCGCCAGCGATCAGCCCCCAGGTCGAATTTGTATAATTTGGGCTTAAAGAGAAACACTCATTGTATGAAAACAAGACATGCTTTTTATGAAAAGATGCTAATTGAACAGGAAAAAAGTTATTGGAATACTTACACGTAAAACTTGCGAAGTTGATCGATGTTCCAAGTATTGGACAAAATCCGACCATCCTCCATGGCTAACCGCGCAGATCCTGGCCGCGGCACTGAGACGACAGTGTATGGTCCCTCCCACTTTGGGGAGAATTTATTGCGGTTAGACTGGTCTTGAATTTTTCGTAAAACCAAGTCGCCCACGTTGAGATCACGTGGTCGCACCTTTTTACTGTGATACTGGTAGAGCCTGCAAGTATACCGCGGACTTAATCAGGGCGCGATTACGCCGTTCTTCCAGGAGGATGAGATCTCGCGATCGCTGTTCGGATTGGTTGACTTGTTCGAATTGATTCGTGCGAACAGATCCAATACTTACTTCCATAGGTAACACAGCCTCAGCTCCATAGACCAAATGGAAGGGTGTCTCACCGGTGGCTCGACTAGAGGTAGTCCGTAGTGCCCATAGAACAGTATAGAGCTCGTCTGCCCAAGCCCCCGAGCGGGTCTTGAGGCGATCAAAAACACGTTTTTTGATACCTTGCAATACTTGCCCATTGGCCCGTTCTACGGCACCATTGCTTTGTGGATGTGCCACGGAAGCAAAGCACACCTTGGTCCCAATCTGATCGCAGTAGTCTAGGAAGAGACCGCTAGCGAACTGAGAACCGTTGTCTGTGATGAGACGGTTTGGAACACCAAATCGTGCCACAATGTTCTTGTGAAAGAACTTTTGTGCGGCTGATGCAGTAATATTTCGTACTGGTTCGGCCTCAATCCACTTTGTGAATGTGTCAATGGCTACGAACAAAAACTTGTATCCATTGACCGCTTGTGGCATAGGACCGACGATGTCCATTCCCCAGATCGCGAAAGGCCATGCGAGACGAATAGTTTGCAATGCATAAGCAGGTTGATGAACCTGTCTTGCATGAAACTGGCACTGTGGACACATCTTGACCATAAGCTTGGCATCATCGAGTGCCGAAGGCCAGTAGAATCCCTGTCGAAAAACTTTTCCGACCAGTGTTCGGTATGACGCGTGTGCACCGCATACACCGTCATGTATTTCTTTCAAGAGGGATTTTCCTTCCTCCTGAGATATGCAGCGCATGAATACTCCTTGAGTACCCTTTCTGTACATAACCCCATCAATGAGTTTGTACAGACGCGCCTTTCGAATTAATCGATCGCTTTTGGTTTCGTCCTCGGGTAGGGTCCCATGTTCAAGATAGACCCTCAATGGATGAGTCCAATCTTGTTCCTGACCGAGGCTGGCAACGAAGGCTATTGCCGGATCATCCTCGACCGAAGTCATGATCGAAGGATGGTCCAAGTGTTCAATGAACACTCCTGCCGGAGCGGATGAGCGTGAGGATCCAATTTTGGATAATTGGTCTGCGAGAATGTTGTCCTTTCGCGGGATGTATTGGACTTCGAAGTGACTGAAGTGTTTTTCCAATCTCCTCACTTCCCCCAGGTAATGAGCCATTGTCTCATCGGAGGTGCTGTACTCCTTGTTTACCTGGTTTACGACCAGCTGTGAGTCCCCCCTCACCACTAATCGACGGACTCCGAGAAATTTTGCTGCCCGGAGCCCTGCAAGAAGACCTTCATACTCTGCTACATTGTTGGTTGCAACAAAGTGTAGTTGAATGACATACTTAAGCTGTTCGCCCTGAGGCGTAACTAAGACCACTCCAGCCCCCGAGTGTTGAAAACTACGGGAGCCGTCAAAGTACATTGTCCAATAATCGGGGCACTCCAGTTCCTTTGCCAACTGCACGGGTGGCTCAGGGTTGGTCCATTCGACCACAAAGTAGGCCAAAACCTGAGACTTAACCGCCGTGCGAGGGGTGAAATGGATCTCAAAGGCACCGAATTCGACCGCCCATTTGGCGATTCAACCAGATTTTTCTGGATTTCGGACAATATCCCCTAAAGGAAAAGAGGAGGGTACTGTGATCTTGTGTGCTTGAAAGTAATGTCGTAGCTTACGGGAAGCCATCAGTAGTGCGTAAAGTATCTTCTGGACCTCAGGGTAGCGCTCCTTAGGACCATGAAGTACTTCGCTCACATAGTAGACGGGTCTCTGTACTCCTTCCCTTTCCGCGATCAGAACTGCGCTGACCGCGTGCGGGGTGGCCGCCAAATACAGAAGTAATGGTTCTTCCTTTTCAGGAGACACCAACACCGGCGGACTGGAAAGGTATGTTTTTACCTCCTGAAACGCTTTTTCGGCTTCGTCGGACCACGTGAAGTTATGATGTTTACGCAAGGCTTTAAAGAAAGGTAGTCCCCTTTGGCCTAATCGCGATATGAAGTGACTTAAAGCGGCCATGCGACCAGCCAGACGTTGAACATCCTTCATGGTCGAGGGCGACCTCATTTGTTCAATAGCTCTGATTTTCTCAGGATTAACTTCAATGCCCCTGGAACACACAAGGAAACCAAGAAGCTTTCCTGAGGAGACCCCGAAAGAACATTTCTCCGGGTTTAATTTTATTCCAAAGCGATTCAAGTTACAGAAGGTTTCAGCAAGATCGTCCAAATGAGACAATCTTTTGGTGCTCTTTACAACCAAGTCGTCTACATATGCTTCGAGATTACGCCCTATCTGGGAAAGAAAGGTCTTTTGCATCAAGCGCTGGTACGTGGAACCAACGTTCTTGAGACCGAACGGCATTCTGACGTAGCAGTATGTGCCGAACGGGGTGATGAAGGCAGTTTTCTCTTCATCGTCTTCTGCCATGCTAATTTGATGATATCCCGAGTAGGCATCCAGAAAACTCATCAGTTCGCAACCCGCAGTGGAGTCAACCAGCTGGTCGATGCGGGGAAGGGGAAAATCGTCCTTCGGACAGGCACTGTTGAGGCTAGTATAGTCGACGCACATGCGCCACTTGCCATTTGACTTGCGGACCATGACCGGATTGGCGAGCCAGTCCGAGTGATTCACCTCGCGGATAAACCCGGCTTCCAAGAGTTTGTCTAACTCTTCTCGGATGGCTTCCTGCCGGTCGGTGGCAAAACGCCTGAGCTTTTGCTTTATTGGTCATTGTCCAGGTCGAATTGCTAACCTGTGCTCAATTACTTCCCTTGGGACACCGGGCATGTCGGACGGTTTCCACGCAAACACGTCCTAGTTAGCTCGGAGGAAAGCAACGAGGTCGAGTTCCTATTTGTCATCCAGGGCTGACCCAACCCGAATTGTCCTGGATGGGTCATCTGGGTACAAAGGAACTTGTTTGAGTTTCTCATCTGGTCGAGGAGCAGCCCTGATCGCATCGATGGCGACAGTGGCGACCTGAGCGTCCCGGAGGGGAAGTTGATCGACCATCTCCAAAGATAGCCGGTCGCACGTGAGTGCCACGTTGCGACTACCTCGGGCCGAAATGACACCTTTGGGGCCAGGCAATTTCCCGCACTGATAAGCATAGTGCGTTGCCATCGTGAACTTAGCAAGAGTCGGCCTGCCAAAGATTGCATTATAAGCTGAATCACAATCGATTACATCGAAAGTAACCAATTCTGTTCGAAAGTTATCTGGTTCTCCCAGAGTGACCGGGAGGACCACTTGTCCCAATGGCATCATGGAGGGGCCTGGGATTATCCCATAAAACGGATGGATTATGGGCTTAATCTTCGAACGAGGAATTTGCATCTCGTCGAGTGTCTTGACCAATAAAAGATCAAGGGAACTTCCCCCATCGATCAGGACCCTTTCGACTCTCGCGTTACTGATGATTGGGGTAATAACCAGAGGTAACGTCAATGGTCGAGTTAGCCCCGCAGGACAGTCAGCGCGATCGAACGTCAAAGGCATATCCGACCAACGGGGATATTGAGGTTCACCAAGGGATGTCTCCGTTTGGTTAACCTCTCGGCAAAAAGTTTTAAACTGCCTTTTGGAAACGAAAGAGGAGGAACCTCCGAAAATGACATTAACATGATTTTGAGGTACCTGGTAAGCCATTTCTTCGTCTCCATCGACGTCTCTAACCCCGCACGCCTGCTCTTTGGGCGGTAAGGTTGGCATTGGCCCAGCTCCTTGGTAGAAATCATCCAGCTGTTTCAACCAACTCCTGCAGTTTTTGAGATCGTGGCCTGCGGAATTGTGGAGTGGACACCACCTTTTGCCCTCCTGCGGATTAGTTGATTTTTCTGGCTGGTCGGAATCCCGGCCACCAGAAGCAGTTTTACTTTTAAAAGAAGACTTATTACCTTTGGTCGAAGGAGGTTTCTCCGCGACCGCGACCTCATGGTACTGTCCAGAGCGGTTCCTCTTCGACTTTTTTGACTTCCCGTCCGGTGAAGACTCCGGCTTTTTGCTTGAATCCTCTTTCTTGGCATCCTTGAAGCCTGGTTGGGCCGGTAGGTCCCCCTTGTCAACCATTCGGTTCCATTCGACTGCCTCGGCTGCATCGGAGTATCGATCAGCCATATCGAACAGATCGGCCACTGATCGAGGAGGGTGGATAAGCAAGTCTTCAGTGAATCTCCGGTATCGAACGGCATGCTTAAATGCCCTGATTACGGAGCCATCAGATATGTTCGGGATGGTATTTCTTACCCCGACAAACCTCTTGACAAACTGCCGAAGCGTTTCGGTCGAAGTTTGCCGCAATCTATGCAAGTCGTCCTCCTTACCCGGCTTTTGGTAACAGTTTTGGAAATTGCTGAGGATGGCATCGCATAGCATTTCCCAATTATAGATAGAACCCTCAGGCTGATTGAACAACCAGGTTCTAGCCGGTCCTACGAGGACCGTTGGCAGGTAGTTGGCCATGACCTTGTCATCGCCTCCTGCTGCTTGGATGGCAGTAATATAGATCTGAAGAAACTCGGATGGGTTCTGAGTTCCATCAAACCTCTCAATGGCCCCTGGTTGAAACTTATCGGGCCAAACGACTGCTCGTAGGCCAGGCGAGAAAGCTTTGCAACCAACGTAAGGACCGTGAACCGTCCTGCGACTTTCGGTCGGGTTTCGAGCAAACTCACTTAATGGCGAGGTTACTCGGGGTCCCAAACGAGAATGAACGGGAACTCGATCCCTACCACGAGAGTCCTGCATTCGCCGATATTTGTCCTGTCGGGACGGTATAGGCGGCGGGTAACTCCGCCGGCCAGAGCCAGAATGAGGACCATCTCGTTCATGGGAATGCGTCACTGAGCGGGAAGAGGCTGTCGGGGTCGCCTCGGATGCGACCTCATCCAGTCTTTCCGCCAGGATCCTGAAAAAGGCCGGTCTCTGCGCATCCGTGACCGTGGGAGGAAAATTGCGCATGACTTCCGTTATAGATCGCAGTCGACCATGGGTACTTCTCCTAGGGGCACCAGGTGTTATTGTTTCCTCGTCCACTGGGAAATGCTCCGGTGGTAAGGAAGGAGTCTGGTCACGTCTACGACCACGCGACCGTCGAGAAGAACTCGGGGCAGCCTCGTAACGAGCCTGCGCAGTTCGTTGTTTTGTTGCTCGAGATCTTGCTCCTCCTTCTGTTTGCGATCTTGTTCTTCCCTGGCAGCCTGTTGATCGGGAGTTTCCTCCGACAACGCAGCAAACTGCCTAGGGAGAGAGGTCGCCGATGGGGAGAACATCTCGGTTTGTTCCGAGTCGGACTCAAAATCAAAGAGACGGTGGAGGTTATCAGGGTCAAACCTTCCTGGGCTAATTTCAGGGTCACCATCATATTTTCCCTCAGCGGGATCGTACGATGGGCCGGACTCATCACCTAGCACATTAAGAACCTCTGTGGGTTCTGACCTTGTGCCAGTTACCTCCTGGTCGATTAACATGACTTGGGGAGATGATTCAGCCTGGGGAAGATTCTGGCCTTCGACCTCTTCCATCAGAACAGGATCACTTGGAGAAGGCATTGGGATATGAGCATAATCCTCGAGATCGAAATCATTCTCGGAATCATATGCTCCAGCCAAGTTTCGGCGAACCTCCGAATTTCAATTAGGACGCCTTGAGAAAGGCCCCACGGTGGGCGCCAGCTGTCGACGATTCGGACTCGGAGTCCTCAGCCGAACTTATGCAGAATTTGTAATAGTGAGACCTTTCAAGATGACCCTTCGGGAAGGTATGCTGAACAATGGTGAATAGGAGCACAGAGAATTTAGACAGGTTCGGGCCCTCGACGGTGGGAGTAAAAGCCCTACGTCCTGTTGAGATTTCACTAAGTATGGTAAAAGGTTTACAAGTGGAGGAAAAAGTCCTCACAGGCGAGGATTTTTCCTGTAAAAGTGTACAAAGATAAGCTAAAGAAGACTTATAAACATGCTATATGAGGTGTGCCGTAGACTTGGCTAATTTGGATCTCTCCTCCTCCTGATTGATGCTTCATGCCATCCTTTTATACTGCTTGAAAGGGTGCCATGTGAAGAAAAAACTGCATCAATCAGTTGTACGGACGGTTGGATGCGGTTTTTGAAACTGCTTTTAACCTCCACGTAGGTTAAACACGTGTTATTTATGGATAACTGTACGTGTTAACCTCCTGCCGGTTAATTCTCCACGTGTAGGAATCTTCAGGATACTTAGAATATCCTGTCGTATGGGCAACCGAATAGATAGATCCCAGGTATCCTGATCGGCAGATGTTCTGACCGCGGGATTCGGCTGACCGCGTAATATCCCGAATGTGTAGTTCGCGTATAGCCTACAAACTTCTGACCGCGCAAGGCCTACGGTCTGACCGTGTAAAGCTGTGACTTGATCGCGTAAAGCTTGCGACCTCGTGGTGATGCCTCTCAGAATAGCTTGAGTTCGCATCTCCAGACACATGTCTGGTTCGAACCTGTCTTGAACCAGAAGTTTATAAGAAGTGACCCGGGTGTCAATCCTCGTCAACCCTGAAGTTAGCCCAGGGAGGTTCGACCCTGATAACCTCCACCGTCTCTTTGATTTCGAGTCCGACTCGGAACAAACCGAGATGTTCTCCCCATCGGCGACCTCTCTCCCTAGGCAGTTTGCTGCGTTGTCGGAAGAAACTCCCGATCAACAGGCTGCCAGGGAAGAACAAGATCGCAAACAGAAGGAGGAGCAAGATCTCGAGCAACAAAACAACGAACTACGCAGAACTGCCCTAGAGGCTCTTCAAGATGCGCAGGCTCGTTACGATGCTGCCCCGCGTTCTTCTCGACGGTCGCATGGTCATAGACGTGACCAGACTCCTTCCTTACCACCGGAGCATTTCCCAGTGGACGAGGAAACAATAACACCTGGTGCCCCTAGGAGAAGTACCCATGGTCGACTGCGATCTATCGCGGAATTCATGCGCAATTTTCCTCCTACGGTCACGGATGCGCAGAGACCGGCCTTTTTCAGGATCCTGGCGGAAAGACTGGATGAGGTCGCATCCGAGGCGACCCCAACAGCCTCTTCCCGCTCAGTGACACATTCCCATGAACGAGATGGCCCTCATTCTGGCTCTGGCCGATGGAATTACCCGCCGCCTATACCGTCCCGACAGGACAAATATCGGCGAATGCAGGACTCTCGTGGTAGGGATTGAGTTCCCGTTCACTCTCGTTTGGGACCCCGAGTAACCTCGCCATTAAGTGAGTTTGTTCGAAACCCGACCGAAAGTCGCAGGACGGTTCACGGTCCTTACGTTGGTTGCAAAGCTTTCTGGCCTGGCCTACGAGCAATCGTTTGGCCCGATAAGTTTCGACCAGGGGCCATTGAGAGGTTTGATGGAACTCAGAACCCATCCGAGTTTCTTCAGATCTATATTACTGCCATCCAAGCAGCAGGAGGCGATGACAAGGTTATGGCCAACTACCTGCCAACAGTCCTCGTAGGACCGGCTAGAACCTGGTTGTTCAATCAGCCTGAGGGTTCTATCTATAATTGGGAAATGCTATGCGATGCCATCCTCAGCAATTTCCAAAACTGTTACCAAAAGCCGGGTAAGGAGGACGACTTGCATAGATTGCGGCAAACTTCGACGGAAACGCTTCGGCAGTTTGTCAAGAGGTTTGTCGGGGTAAGAAATACCATCCCGAACATATCTGATGGCTCCGTAATCAGGGCATTTAAGCATGCCGTTCGATACCGGAGATTCACTGAAGACTTGCTCATCCACCCTCCTCGATCGGTGGCCGATCTGTTCGATATGGCTGATCGATACTCCGATGCAGCCGAGGCAGTCGAATGGAACCGAATGGTTGACAAGGGGGACTTACCGCCCCAACCAGGCTTCAAGGACGCCAAGAAAGAAGATTCGAGCAAAAAGCCGGAGTCTTCCCCGGGTGGGAAGTCAAAAAAGTCGAAGAGGAACCGCTCTGGACAGTACCGTGAGGTCGTGGTCGCGGAGAAACCACCTTCGACCAAAGGTAATAAGTCTTCTTTTAAAAGTAAAACTGCTTCTGGTGGCCGGGATTCCGACCAGCCAGAAAAATCAACTAATCCGCAGGAGGGCAAAAGGTGGTGTCCACTCCACAATTCCGCAGGCCACGATCTCAAAAACTGCAGGAGTTGGTTGAAACAGCTGGATGATTTCTACCAAGGAGCTGGGCCAATGCCAACCTTACCGCCCAAAGAGCAGGCGTGCGGGGTTAGAGACGTCGATGGAGACGAAGAAATGGCTTACCAGGTACCTCAAAATCATGTTAATGTCATTTTCGGAGGTTCCTCCTCTTTCGTTTCCAAAAGGCAGTTTAAAACCTTTTGCCGAGAGGTTAACCAAACGGAGACATCCCTTGGTGAACCTCAATATCCCCGTTGGTCGGATATGCCTTTGACGTTCGATCGCACTGACTGTCCTGTGGGGCTAACTCGACCATTGAGGTTACCTCTGGTTATTACCCCAATCATCAGTAACGCGAGAGTCGAAAGGGTCCTGATCGATGGGGGAAGTTCCCTCGATCTTTAATTGGTCAAGACACTCGACGAGATGCAAATACCTCGTTCGAAGATCAAGCCCATAATCCATCCGTTTTATGGGATAATCCCAGGCCCCTCCATGATGCCATTGGGACAAGTGGTCCTCCCGGTCACTCTGGGAGAACCAGATAACTTTCGAACAGAATTGGTTACTTTCGATGTAATCGATTGTGATTCAGCTTATAATGCAATCTTTGGCAGGCCGACTCTTGCTAAGTTCATGATGGCAACGCACTATGCTTATCAGTGCGGGAAATTGCCTGGCCCCAAAGGTGTCATTTCGGTCCGAGGTAGTCGCAACGTGGCGCTCACGTGCGACCGGCTATCTTTGGAGATGGTTGATCAACTTCCCCTCCGGGACGCTCAGGTCGCCACTGTCGCCACCGATGCGATCAGGGCTGCTCCTCGACCAGATGAGAAACTCAAACAAGTTCCTTTGTACCCAGATGACCCATCCAGGACAATTCGGGTTGGGTCAGCCCTGGATGACAAATAGGAACTCGACCTCGTTGCTTTCCTCCGAGCTAACACAGATGTGTTTGCGTGGAAACCGTCCGACATGCCCGGTGTCCCAAGGGAAGTAATTGAGCACAGGTTAGCAATTCGACCTGGACAACGACCAATAAAGCAAAAGCTCAGGCGTTTTGCCACCGACCGATAGGAAGCCATCCGAGAAGAGTTAGACAAACTCTTACAAGCCGGGTTTATCCGCGAGGTGAATCACCCGGACTGGCTCGCCAATCCGGTCATGGTCCGCAAGTCAAATGGCAAGTGGCGCATGTGGGTCGACTATACTAGCCTCAACAGTGCCTGTCCGAAGGATGACTTTCCCCTTCCCCGCATCGATCAGCTGGTCGATTCCACTGCGGGTTGCGAACTGATGAGTTTTCTGGATGCCTACTCAGGATATCATCAAATTAGCATGGCAGAAGACGATGAAGAGAAAACTGCCTTCATCACCCCGTTCGGCACATACTGCTACGTCAGAATGCCGTTCGGTCTCAAGAATGCTGGTTGCACGTACCAGCGCTTGATGCAAAAGACCTTTCTCTCCCAGATAGGGCGTAATCTCGAAGCATATGTAGACGACTTGGTTGTAAAGAGCACCAAAAGATTGTCTCATTTGGACGATCTTGCTGAAACCTTCTGTAACTTGAATCGCTTTGGAATAAAATTGAACCCGGAGAAATGTTCTTTCGGGGTTTCTTCAGGAAAGCTTCTTGGTTTTCTTGTGTGTTCCAGGGGCATTGAAGTTAATCCTGAGAAAATCAGAGCTATTGAACAAATGAGGTCGCCCTCGACCATGAAAGATGTTCAACACCTGGCTGGTCGCATGGCGGCTTTAAGTCGCTTCATATCGCGATTAGGCGAAAGGGGACTACCTTTCTTTAAAGCCTTGCGTAAACATCATAACTTCACGTGGTCCGACGAGGCCGAAAAAGCGTTTCAGGAGGTAAAAACATACCTTTCCAGTCCGCCGGTATTGGTGTCTCCTGAAAAGGAAGAACCATTGCTTCTGTATTTGGCGGCCACCCCACACGCGGTCAGCGCAGTTCTGATCGCGGAAAGGGAAGGAGTGCACAGACCCGTCTACTATGTGAGCGAAGTACTTCATGGTCCTAAGGAGCGCTACCCTGAGGTCCAGAAGATACTTTACGCGCTACTGATGGCTTCCCGTAAGCTACGACATTACTTTCAAGCACACAAGATCACGGTACCCTCCTCTTTTCCTTTAGGGGATATTGTCCGAAATCCAGAAAAATCTGGTCGAATCGCCAAATGGGCGGTCGAATTCGGTGCCTTCGAGATCCTTTTCACCCCTCGCACGGCGGTTAAGTCTCAGGTTCTGGCCGACTTTGTGGTCGAATGGACCAACCCTGAGCCACCCGTGCAGTTGGCGAAGGAACTGGAGTGCCCCGATTATTGGACAATGTACTTTGACGGCTCCCGTAGTTTTCAACACTCGGGGGCTGGAGTGGTCTTAGTTACGCCTCAGGGCGAACAGCTTAAGTATGTTATTCAACTACACTTTGTTGCCACCAACAATGCAGCAGAGTATGAAGGTCTTCTTGCAGGGCTCCGGGCAGCAAAATTCCTCGGAGTCCGTCGATTAGTGGTGAGGGGGGACTCACAGCTGGTCGTAAACCAGGTAAACAAGGAGTACAGCACCTCCGATGAGACAATGGCTCATTACCTGGGGGAAGTGAGGAGATTGGAAAAACACTTCAGTCACTTCGAAGTCCAATACATCCCGCGAAAGGACAACATTCTCGCAGACCAATTATCCAAAATTGGATCCTCACGCTCATCCGCTCCGGCAGGAGTGTTCATTGAACACTTGGACCATCCTTCGATCATGACTTCGGTCGAGGATGATCCGGCAATAGCCTTCGTTGCCAACCTCGGTCAGGAACAAGATTGGACTCATCCATTGAGGGTCTATCTTGAACATGGGACCCTACCCGAGGACGAAACCAAAAGCGATCGGTTAATTCGAAAGGCGCGTCTGTACAAACTCATAGATGGGGTTATGTACAGAAAGGGTACTCAAGGAGTATTCATGCGCTGCATATCTCAGGAGGAAGGAAAATCCCTCTTGAAAGAAATACATGACGGTGTATGCGGTGCACACGCGTCACACCGAACACTGGTCGGAAAAGTTTTTCGACAGGGATTCTACTGGCCTTCGGCACTCGATGATGCCAAGCTTATGGTCAAGATGTGTCCACAGTGTCAGTTTCATGCAAGACAGGTTCATCAACCTGCTTATGCATTGCAAACTATTCCTCTCGCATGGCCTTTCGCGATCTGGGGAATGGACATCGTCGGTCCTATGCCACAAGCGGTCAATGGGTACAAGTTTCTGTTCGTAGCCATTGACACGTTCACAAAGTGGATTGAGGTCGAACCAGTACGAAATGTTACTGCATCAGCTGCGCAAAAGTTCTTTCATAAGAACATTGTGGCACGATTTGGTGTTCCAAACCGCCTCATCACAGACAACGGTTCTCAATTTGCTAGCGGTCTTTTCCTAGACTATTGCGATCAGATTGGAACCAAGGTGTGCTTTGCTTCTGTGGCACATCCACAAAGCAATGGTGCCGTAGAACGGGCCAATGGGCAAGTATTGCAAGGCATCAAAAAACGTGTTTTTGATCGCCTCAAGGCCCGCTCGGGGGCTTGGGCAGACGAGCTCTATACTGTTCTATGGGCACTACGGACTACCTCTAGTCGAGCCACCGGTGAGACACCCTTCCATTTGGTCTATGGAGCCGAGGCTGTGTTGCCTATGGAAGTAAGTATTGGATCTGTTCGCACGAATCAATTCGAACAGGTCAACCAATCCGAACAGCGATCGCAAGATCTCATCCTCCTGGAAGAACGGCGTGATCGCGCCCTGATCAAGTCCGCGGTATACTTGCAGGCTTTACGCAAGTATCACAGTAAAAAGGTGCGACCACGTGATCTCAACGTGGGCGACTTGGTTTTACGAAAAATTCAAGACCAGTCTAACCGCAATAAATTCTCCCCAAAATGGGAAGGACCATACACTGTCGTCTCAGTGCCGCGGCCAGGATCTGCGCGGTTAGCCATGGAGGATGGTCGGATTTTGTCCAATACTTGGAACATCGATCAACTTCGCAAGTTTTACGTGTAAGTATTCCAATCGCTTTTTTCCTATTCAATTAGCATCTTTTCATAAAAAACATGTCTTGTTTTCATACAATAAGTGTTTTTCTTTAAGCCCAAATTATACAAATTCGACCTGGAGCTGATCGCCGGCGGTTAGGTTACTACAGCATTTTTTAACCGGATTCGCTGGTCGATCCCATGATCACTTCCAGATAAGTCACTCCTAAATAAGCCATTTCTCAACGCACACGGGACTATCTGGCTAGTCCTCGGTCATCTGGTGGCTACCAGTTTGCAATAAGGTTAAAATGTTACTTTAATCTTGACCATCGGCTTAAAGCACATATCCCTGGTCATCATACTTATGTTTTCCCCTCTGCTTAAAATACTAAGGCTTCAGTATTCGTAAAACAGAGGCGGGGGCTAGAGGAATATACTTATAGTATGAAACTTATGATGTGAATATGCACTTTCTTTTGAAAAAATAGTTTTACATACATAGCATTGTAATTACAATTGTTTGGTTACAAAATATAAGGATCATTCGATCCTTAGCTCAGCCAAGAGTTTGTCAACGAAGGGCTTAACTTCTTCAATAACGGCGTCAAGCAGTTCTTCACTCTCGACCTCAACCGGTCCCACCAGCGCGCTCAGATTCGCATCTGGGCCATGGTGAAGTCGAACCCGGCTGAGTACGGCAGAAGCGGCTGATCGGACTCTCGTCCTGATTGTCTCTTCACGTCGCCGTGAATCTCCAGGGAGATATTCGAGCAATTATTCTGCTTGAGTTGTGAGCAGTGATGCCCAATCGCTGACACTTGGGTCGTCCTTCCTCAACTCTACCACATTGGTATTCAAAAGGCTGGCCACGGTTTTCAGTTTTTCGAAGACCAGTAGGCTCAACTCTTTGACCGCTTGGTCGGTATGGTTGAGCGAGGACTCGAGAAGCATCTTGTCCTGGCCGAGCTGTTTAATGCGACCTGCTTGCGCTGTACAGAGAAAAGAGGTTATTAACAAGAAACGTCTTTAAGTCTTCTCAAGTTGGGAATCGACTTACCAGCATTCTCAGACTGAAGTTTATTGATTTCAGTTCGTAGTTTCTTGAACTCTGTAACTGAGTTCAGCCTAATCTTGGCTAACTCTTTTTTCAAGAATGTAACCTCTCTGCAGCAAAATCAGGTCAGTCACAATTAAAGCCTATTTATATTAACAGAAGAATGACGATCCTCACTTGCGCAAGCCGTCACGATCTTTTTGAACAGCCGCCATGCTAGCCATTGCAGCATGCGACTGGCTCGTCACCCATGACAAGCCCTGTGACACAAAGCAAGAGAGAGTTAAATATACTCTAAAGGCGGTTCAAACGCCGAAATAGGGGTCATCATACCTTCATAAACTTATTTAAAGCGGCATCATCCATGCTAGCAGGGATCCTTGCTAACGCGCTGGAAGTGCCTGCGACAGGGACAGTTGATGGGAGTGCCGGCTGGACGCCACCCCCAGAGGCCACTGGTTGCGACCCGGTCCCTGTACTTGTTTCACCTCCTGCGGTCCGGACGACTTCCTGAACCACGGGAGTAGAGCGCTCTTCATTAGGAGCTCCCTCATCAGCCCTAGCTTCAACCTCCCCAGTGGCGGTTAAAGGTGTAGGCGCTGTCTTCTTTTGCCTAACAGGAAGAATGGGTCAGGCAGCTTTTATCTAAGATTACTGTCAAGTAAAAGTTCTTACCTTATTTGAAATCCCATTCGTTCCTGGGACTTCTGGGACAATTCCCCTTGCGAAGGAGAGCCGTCTCCGGTTCTTGCCTTCCTTATGGTAAATAAGACAGCACCCCCCTGGAAATATCATGTTACAGGCATATTCTCAGGGAACAGGTAGAAACACATAGGTCTTTACCTGGATCACCGGACTAATTGGTGGGGCTGCATCCGAAGGCCTTGACGATTCCTGAGTTGCTGGAACCGTCACAGCCGGCCTTTGTTCGTCTACCTCCTCCTCTGCCTGCGGAGGAGGAGGATTTTCCTCCCTGGAATCCCCAGTGGTCCCAGGGGGAAGCTCTCCTCTCTGTATGTACATTAACTTATCAAATGTGCAGAAAGAGCCATAGGGGGAATGATCGAAAAGATTCTTTACCTCAGTCGTCCCTTCGACCAGGGAAGCAGAGACGATTGACCCTGAAACCTCGGGGGCTTCAGGAAGTGGAAGGTCACCCGCGACCACAAGATCCTCGGTGGTCGCAGGGTCAGCCACGGCCACCTCTTCGGCAGTTGTGGTCTCTGCGGGGCAGCTTGGGGCATCGCTGGATGGAAAATCCGCGATCTTCCTCCTTCGAAGGATCAGAGGAACGTCATCCTCTTCCTCCTCGCTCCCCTCTCCCTGTACGACGAAGAAGTGATTCCATGTCGCGCCTGAAAAAGTAGCAGGAATGCGATATCTTACCGCAGTCTTTCTTGCGAGACGAGGAACGCTTCGTGAAGACCCCGCCCCAGAGTTCAGCTTGGTCTTCTTAGAGGCAGGACTTTTTGTCCTGGGTCTCTGAGAGACCTTCTTCACGTTCCTCGCCGTCGGCTTCTTCAGAGAGCCGACATTTTCACTTGGGAATGTCGCATCCGCAAACCTCCCTAGGAGCTATTCTCATTCCAATGGGATTGATTAGTGCTGGACATACATGAGACCTGTAAAACAGAGGCCAAGTGGAAAGTTTACCTTTCGGCGCTCCTGTTTAAGGTCGTCGCCGGCATGAATCAAGCTTTGGGGGCGAGGAGATCCCTTGGGGCCCTCTACCTCGGCGTTGTACGCCCTGAGGAGGTAGTTAGTCCGCCTCTCAATCTCAGCTGAGGGCAGGACTGTTCCCAGATACGAGTTAAATTGATACATTTCAAAAATGACATAAAAGGATTTCAATGTCAGAAATGAATACCTTCGTTATAGTCCAGGGTAGTGTCCGCCATGGACTTGATCTCCCAAGCCGGATGAGCCCTTTCACGCAGGGGGCTCACCCGATTCTTCACAAAGTCTCGGATGACGTCACGTGCCGTCAGCCCTTGTTCGACTAAGTGAAGGATCACCTCGGCATGCTTCATGAACTCCGCGTTCATCGCCGGGAGAGTATCTAACTCGCTCGGCTTCTCCGGCCGTGAGTTCTCAAACCACAACCCGCTCTCAGTCGGCGGGGTGCAGTAAAACCATTTCTGGTGCCACCCGTGCACTGAGTCTCGCAGGGGTGGGGAGGGATACTCCTTTTTATCCCTCAGCCGGAAGTAGATGCATCCGGCGGCGTTGGTGCTCTTAGACCACGCCGAAAAGTAGAATCGTCGGAAAAGATCCACGCTGGGATATATTCCGACGAAGGCTTCACAGAGATGCTGGAATACTGCAAGGATCAGCATCGCGTTGGGGTGGAGGTTGATCAGTTCCCACCCATAATGTTCAAGGATATCCTTAAGGAACCGACTCTCAGGGAATCGGAACCCGCAACGCAAATACTCCTCAAAAACCACCAACTCGCCTTCTTGGACAGTTGGGGTTTCTCGGTCCTTCTCCGCAGGTCGCCAGTTAATGAGCAGCCGCGGAGAAAGGATCTCGTCCTTCTCTAGCGCCATCAGGCTCTCCTCAGAATGATGAATGGATCTGCTCCAGGACGCCATCTATGGTGTAGAATCAAAGGGGAAGCTGGCGATTTGGGGAAGATGAAGGCTGAAGAAAATGAGGGTTTTGAGCAACGGGAACTCTAAGGGTTTTTTCGCGGCTGAGTGGCTTCCTCAAGAAGCTACCTACTGCTTTTTATAGACCCAAGGCGACGCATTAATGAGTAAACGGCTCATTTCAAACGTTCCATTGAATGCTTTATTCATTTCCCATAATGGATACTGTCTCTGATAGACCCGATAAAGTACTCAGGCGTCGGATCTGAAACAAAAAGGCTTCTTTGTTTTGGAAACTGAAAGTACAAAAGGACTGAAAGATTTTCAGTACTTTTCAGAAAGCGTTTTTCCTTTTTATACTTTGAACATTTTCTTCGAAAAAATCATATAACTCAATTGTTGACGTACTGGAATGTTTCTAATTGGGTTATGGTTTTATCGAAATCATGTTTTAGGCTGAAACTTCGATTCTAATCGGAATGACGGCCTGACCGAGTTCCAACTCTAGTTGCACTTTAGTTCTGACCGCGGCTCTGAAACTGATCGCGGAATCAGGGCAGGTCGCGGTGCCTTTTTCTTAAAAATGATTCTGATCGCAGAACTAAAGTTTCCTGTGTATGAATGGTCGCAAACGTAAAGTTTATGGCTATATTTTCGCACAGAAGATGTGAAGAATATTCGTGAGAAATAAGAAACTTTTATTTCTTACATTCTTTACATACAAAAGGGATGCAGTCGATCAAAACATCGACTTGCTCCGAAAGAAGTTTACAAAGTTCCCCAAGGGACATATTGTTGTTAGTAGGATCTACACTGACAACCCCCAGGGAACTAGCGACTACCCTAAGTCTATCTATATCGTCCCTAACAACAGACGCACTATTGTCCCTAATCAAATCAGAGAGTTCTCGCTGTTGCTGAGCGAAGTCCCTCTCTCGGCAGAAATGGTGCGCCTCTTCTCGGGATCGATCAAGACATTCTGCTAAACGCAGAATCTTCGAGGCCATCTCCTCGGTCTTCTTCTCCAGGGCATTCTTCTCTTCCAGAAGGGTCTGTCCGGAAGGAAGAGATGGAACAGCAGAAGGCTGATCGCTGGGGCCTCCTACCTCCTACATTTTTGCAAAAGTTAGTTATACTAACTAAAATTATCAGTAAAAAAGGGAGGAAAATTGTTACCTGTCCCGGTGCATAATCCGTTGATACACCTATCTTGGGAGGAAGATCATCATATGGTGGAAGAGCAACCTCCCCAGAAAAAGATTGCTTCGCCAACCCAATATGGCAATCATCTGGTCGAGGGATAGTCACCGCTTGCCGACCAGGATGTTGATCACCCAAAAGGATGGGAGAATTGAATGTGATGGGATCTTTCTCTAAGGATAAAGGCCTAACTTGCCGAGAGGCATGAACGGGGAGGGTCAAAGGAACTGAAGGAAGAAAGAAACTCGCTACATTCTTTACCTTTGTTCCACTGGAAGATCCTTCATCAACCTTGGGTTTCTTCCTTAAGGGAGACAGGACTTCATTCGTTTGAGACCCTTGTTCAACAATTTCCCCTTCATCGCTCTCAATCTCGATGATTTCGTGATCTGCCATTGGAGGAGTATATGAAAAGGAAGGAGGCAGGGTAACAAGAAAAAGACTTAGGAGCGAGAGGGAAACTGTAATCTTTACATGTCCAGGGGTCTGGTATTTATAGCCGCCAGGGCGACGGTTCGCCTCCCACACACCTCGGGTTTCGTTAAGACATTTACAATTTTACCTCGAGATAAAAATCTCTACGGCGCCATCATTACCCGTCACGTAATGTCAGAACCCGTCTTGAAAAACCAACCGTTTTCACTTAGTGCGCCACTAAGTGGAGAAGTTAAAGGGCCGAGTTAAAAATCCAATGCACGGTTTTTAAATTCGAAATAAACACGTCTCTTCGTTTTCTTCGAATTTGGGGGCTAGCTGACGAGGATTGACACCCGGGTCACTTCTAATAAACTTTTGGTTCAAGACAAGTTCGAACCAGACATGTATCTGGTGATGCGGACTCAAGCTATTCTGAGGAGCCTCACCATGAGGTCGCAAGCTTTACGCGATCAGGTCGCGGGTTTCGTGCGATCAGACTGTAAGCCTTGCGCGGTCAGAAGTTCGTAGGCTATACGCGAACTACACATTCGGGATGTTGCACGGTCAGCCAAATCCCGCGGTCAGAACATCTGCCGATCAGGATACCTGGGGTCTATCTATTCGGCTGCCCATACAACAGGATATTCTAAGTATCCCGAAGATTCCTACACGTGGAGAATCAACCGTCAGGAGGTTAACACGTACAATTATCCATGAATAACACGTGTTTAACCTACGTGGAGGTTAAGAGCAGTTCCAAAAACCGTATCCAACCGTCCATGCAACCGATTGATGCAGTTTCCTTCACATGGCACCCTTTCAAACAGTATAAAAGGATGGCATGAAGCATCAATCAAGAGAGGAGAAAAAAGTTAGCCAAGTCTGCGGCACACCTTATATAGTATTCCAATAAGCTTTCTTTGGTTTATCCTCGTACACTTTTACAGGAAAAATCCTCGCCTGTGAGGACTTTTTCCTTCCATTTGTAAACCTTTTACCACACTTAGTGAAATATCAACAGGACGTAGGGCTTTTACTCCCACCATCGAGGGCCCAAACCTGTCTAAATTCTCTGTGCTCCTGTTCATCATTGTTCAGCATACCTTCCCGAAGGGTCATCTTGAAAGGTCTCACAATTACAAATTCTGCATAAGTTCGGCTGAGGACTCCGAGTCCGAATCATCGACAGTCATATCGATTGAAGACATTCTAACCGATGACCTTCTTGTTTGCTTATGCTAGGCGTAGAGATACAGCGCCAAGCGCCCCAGTGACCTCTACGAGTCTTGATGCTCCTCTTACTACGGAGGTCACGGGTGAGCAAAGCCCCATCCCCACGGCTGAGGAAGTCTTTCACGCCATTGTAGAGGGGATGGCTACAGAGATCCAATCGCAGAGATTGGAATATGAAACCCCAGCCGTGGAGGAGGTGACGAGGATTGACACCCAAGTTAGTTCAAAATAAGTGCACGACTGGTTCAAGATAGATTCGAGCCAGACATGTGCCTGGCGGTGCAAACTCAAGTCATTCCGAGAAGCATTAGCCCAAGGTCGCAGGAGTGTGCGCGATCAGATCACAGTCTTTGCGTGATCAGATCACAGTCTTTGCGCGATCAGACCGTAGCTAGTGCGCGGTCAGGAGTCCATTTGCTATGCACGGACAGAAGGCTGAAGGTGTTGCGTGGTCAACCAACATCGCGCGGTCAGAGCACTTTCGACCAGGAAACGTGGGAGTTTTCTGTCCCTATAACAAGAATATCCCAAGTATGCTTAAGATTCTTCCGCGTGGGGGATCAACCATCAGGAGGTTAATACGTGCAGTTATCCACGAATAACACGTGTTAAACCTGCGTGGGAGTTAAGAGCGGTTCTCCAAACCGCATTCAAACAACTGTCTGATGCAGTTACGATTTGGCGCCCTTTCGACCCGTATAAAAGGGCGGCATGATGTATCAAAAAGGAAGAGAGAGATCGATCAAGAGATCAAGACACAACTCAAACAGCCAAGGCTATGGCTTAGACGAGATAGTTTCCATAAGCCTTTTAGACTTCATTTTGTACACTCGTACAGGGAAAACCTTCGCCTGTGAAGGTCTTTTCTCATCACTTTGTAACTCTTTACTATACATAGTGCAATCCCAACAGGACGTAGGGCTTTTACTCCCACCATCGAGGGCCCGAACCTGTATAAATTTCTCTGTGCTCCAGTTCTCCATAATTCTACATACCTTCCCGGAGGGTCACCCTGAAAGGTCTCACTATTATCAATTTTGCATAAGTTCGGCTGAGGACCACGAGTCCGAATCATCGACAGCTGGCGCCCACCATCGGGCCTTTCTCAAGGCGTCCTAATTTTCATCCGGAGGTTCGCTAAAATATGGCTGGAGTATATGATTCCGAGAACAATTTTGATCTCGAGGATTATGCTCACATGCCAATGCCTTCTCCAAGCGATCTTGTTCCGATGGTGGAGGTTGGAGGCGACAATCTCCCAGAGGTTGAATCATCTCTCCAGGTCTTGTCCATCGACCAGGGAGCGACTAGCGCAAGGTCAGAACCCACCGAAGTTCTTAATGTGCTAGAGGGTGAGTCCGGTCCGTCATATGACCCCGCCGAGGGGAAGGATGATATCGACCAGGAAATCAGCCTGGGGAGATTCGACCCTGACAACCTCCACCGTCTTTTTGATTTCGAGTCCGACTCGGAACAAACTGAGATGTTTTCTCCATCAGCGACCTCCCTCCCTAGACAGTTTGCTGCCTTATCGGAGGAAACTCCCGATCAGCAGGCTGTTAGGGAAGAACAGGAAAGCAAACAGAAGGAGGATCAAGATCTCGAGCGACAAAACAACGAACTACCCAGAACAGCCCTAGAGGCTCTTCAAGATGCGCAGGCTCGTTACGATGCTGCTCCGAGTTCTTCCCAACGGTCACGTGGTCACAGACGCGACCAGACCCCTTCTTTGCCTCCGGAGCGTTTCCCGGTGGACTAAGAAACGGTAACACCTGGTGCCCCTAGGAGAAGTACACATGGTCGACTGTGATTTATCGCTGAAGTCATGCGTAATTTCCCTCCTACGGTCATGGATGCGCATAAACCGGCCTTCACCAGAATCCTGGCGGAAAGATTGGATGAGGTCGCATCTGAGGCGACCCCAACTGCCTCTTCCCGGTCAGTAACACGTTCCCGCGAACGAGAGTGTTCTCACTCTGGTTCTGGTCGACGAAGTTACCCGCCGCCCGTACCATCCCGCCAGGACAAGTACAGGCGGACACAGGATTCTCGTGGTAGGGATCGAGTCCCTGTCCACTCTCGTTTGGGACCGCAGATAACTTCACCGCTGCGTGAAGTCGTTCGTGATCTGGTCGAGGGTCACGGGGCAGTTCACGGTCCTTACGTTGGTTGTAAAGCTTTCTCGCCCGTCCTTCGTGTGGTCGTTTGGCCTGATAAGTTTCGACCAGGGGCCATAGAAAGGTTCGACGGGACTCAGAACCCATCCGAGTTCCTTCAAATCTATATCACTGCCATCTAAGTGGCGGGAGGCGATGACTGGGTCATGGCCAACTACCTGCCTACAGTCCTCGAAGGACCAGCTAGAACCTGGCTGTTTAATTAGCCCGAGGGTTCCATCTACAATTCGGAAATGCTGTGCGACGCTATCCTCAGCAATTTCCAAAACTGCTATCAAAAGCCGGGTAAAGAGGACGATCTTCATCGACTACGACAAACTTCGACCGAAACCCTTCGTCAGTTTGTCAAGAGATTTGTCGGGGTGAGGAATACCATCCCAAACATATCTGACGGCTCTGTTATCCTGGCATTTAAACATGCTGTTCGATACCAAAGATTCACCGAAGACTTGCTCATCCACCCTCCCTGATCAGTGGCCGATCTTTTTGATATGGCCGACCGATACTCTGATGCGGCCGAAGCGGTCGAATGGAACCGGATGGTCAATAAAGGTGACCTGCCACCTCAACCAGGTTTCAAAGACGCCAGGAAAGAAGATTCGAGCAAGAAGCCGGAATCTTCGTCGGGTGGGAAGTCGAAAAAGTCGAAGAGGAATCGCCCTGGACAGTACCGCGAGGTCGCAGTTGCAGAAAAGCCTTCTTCGACCAAAGGTAACAAACCTTCATTTAAGAATAAAACTGCTTCTGGTGGTCGTAGTGCCGATCAGCCAGAAAAGTCAACTAATCCGCAGGAAGGCAAGAAGTGGTGTCCGCTCCACAACTCCGCAGGCCACGACCTCAAGAACTGCAGGAGTTGGTTGAAGTAGTTGGATGACTTCTACCAAGGAGTTGGACCAATGCCGACCTTACCGGCTAAAGAACAAGCATGCGGACTTAGAGACGTCGACGGAGGCGAGGATATGTCTTACCAGGTACCTCAAAATCACATTAATGTTATTTTCGGGGGTTCTTCCTCTTTCGTTTCCAAAAGGCAGTTTAAAGCTTTTTGCCGAGGGAATAACCAAACGGAGACATCCCTTGGTGAACCTCAGTACCCTCGCTGGTCGGATACACCTTTGACGTTTGATCGCATTGATTGTCCTGCGGGGCTTACACGACCATTGAGGCTTCCTCTGGTCATCACCCCGATTATCAGTAATGCGAGAGTCGAAAGAGTCCTGATCGACGGAGGGAGCTCCCTTGACAATTTACTTGTCAAGGCACTCGACGAGATGCAAATTCCTCGTTCACAGATTAAACCCATAATCCATCCATTTTAATGCCTGGTCCCTCCATGATGTCGTTGGGACAGGTGGTCCTCCCAGTCACACTGGGAGAACTTTTGACGTAATTGACTGTGATTCGGTTTACAATGCAATCTTTGGCAGGCCAACTCTTGCTAAGTTCAAGATGGCAATGCACTATGCTTATCAGTCACTAGTACAGAAATACAGTCTACTAACCCCTATCTTCTATCGGTTATTAGCGAAACAGCACAAAACCGATAGAAAATGTGCCTCGCGGGCAAAAAAGCCCGACGGATGTATTTTCCCTATCGGTTTCTAAGAAACTTACCGATAGAATAAATAGTATGATTTACTCTAGCGGTGATGAACATATTTGCCGTTAGAAGAGATGCATAAGTACTGACGGAAGAATGTTGTGCGCCGATAGGACTGGTCGACTTCAACAACTAGACTTAGTCTATCGCTACTGTATGAATATACCGACAGAATATATTAAAAGTTCCTATCGGCAATATGTAGTTCGCCGATAGAATAGTTGACCTTCTACAAATATTTTTATTCTATCGGTAATGGATTCTTTTACCGTTAGAATATATAGAAAATTGCTTAGAACTGTTCGTCTTCTAATAGTTTTATTCTATCGGTAATGCATGTTTATACCGGTAGAATATTGCACAAAATATCTTAGAACTGTTGGCCTTCTACACTAGTAATATTCTATCGGTAGTGTACGTACAGACCGATAGAGTATGTACAAAAATTCCTATCGGTAATATTTGTTGTGCCGATAGAACCATTCGGCTTCTACAGATGTTTTTATTACTAACGGTATTCTGTTTTCTTACCGATAGAAAATATATAATTGTATAAATACACGGGTATGTCTCTTTCATTCTCACAGTTCATCTGGGCTCGTAGTCCTAACCCGTAAGCTCCATGGACGGCCGGCGCACCTCTACAGGGGACCGCTGCACCTCCGCACCTCCATCGACGCCCTCTAGACGTCGGCATCCCAAGGAAGGTACGTAAAATTTCTGCAATATTGTTAGATTATTCTAATCCGATTATGGCAATAATTCTGCTTTTTTTGTATCCTTCATTTTGATGTGTCTTCTTTTCAATATGATTATGATCTGTTCAGGTCCTTGGATGATGCTCGTGAGGGGCAACGTATTTCACGGTTCTTCATCGCAGTACGCTGCCTACGTTGGCTTGTTGGCGAAAGAAAAGGTGAAGATCACCGTCGAGAGCTGGAAGGACGTGAAGGGCGAGATCTTGGTTGGCTCGGTCGAGAAGATGCTTAAGCCCGGCGTGTTTCTCAAATCAGGACCTATAGAAAGCATCTTACATGTTTTTGCATGCACCAGCTTGTGGCCAGATGCTTACCTGCTTGGAGAAGAAGAATTGTTGTTATTTGCACAGCCATTCTACACCATCACTACACAGAACAACATCTTGGAAGGTAGGTTCTTTTTGTTAATGGAGTTGAGTTGAGTTGAGTTGAGTTGAGTTGATCGAGTTTGAGTCCGAGGAAATCACCATTACGTACAAATGTATGTCGACGGCAGTTCCAGCTCCTCGGACGTCTTCGAACTGAACTCCTATGGTTAAGTCCAATGTGGTTCAGACATTTGCTGTTTTGGATGAATGGATTTGTGATGTATCAGGTCTAACTTGTAGTCAGTAGTTGCATTGTGGCAACCTGCAAAGGTTCCCTTTTATGTAAAATGCATGTATGGGCCACTGGGTCCTCGTCGTGATCTGTTGTTAATTTCAGACGTGGCTTTTGTAATATACATCGAATGTGTGAATTGTTGTATTTGTATATTGTTGTATATTTGTGTATCATGTATTGCTAATTGGGACATGAACTTGAATGTGCAGGGAGCATTTGTGTATTTAATTGTATTGGTAGGTAGGTGTGTATTTGTACTGCTGTTTCAGACATGCACTTCAATTTGTGAACTGGCATGTGTATGTTTGTACCTGAATTTGTATTGGTGAACTGGCATGTGTATGTTTGTACCTGAATTTGTGAACTGGCATCTGTAATTTCTTTGGCAAGATGAAGTCCCAACTACCTACGAAAAGTATTTTTGTGTCTCCTAGTTAATCCACAAATTAGCATTTCTTGAAATATATTGCTTTATCTTCTAGTTAAGATCCGTTTGATGTAAGATCTGTTTGATGTTACATTGATATGATTCCTTGAATGTGAGAAATGGCATGTGCATGTTTGTCCCAGTTCGGTAACAGTACCTCCTCTAACGGTAAGTACACATATTTACCGATAGGAAAACATATATATTTGTTCAGTCATGCATATTCTAACGGTAAATACACATATTTACCGATAGGAAGCACATATATTTGTTCAGTCACGCATATTCTAACGGAAATGCACATATTTACCGATAGAAAAATACATATATTTGTTCAGTCATGCATATTCTAACGGTAAATACACATATTTACCGATAGGAAACACATATATTTGTTTAGTCATGCATATTCTAACGGTAAATGTACATATTTACCGATAGGAAATACATATATTTGCTCAGTCATGCATATTCTAACGGTAAATACACATATTTACCGATAGGAAGCACATATATTTGTTTAGTCATGCATATTCTAACGGTAAATGCACATATTTACCGATAGAAAAATGTCCATTATAAGGAAAACCCCAGTCGACCATTGCTGAGCTGCTCTTTAATTTGTTCTGTTGCACTCTGTGTCCCTCTGTTTGTGACGAAAGTTCCAGCTACACTGCTAGGGTGATCAGCGCAGGCTGGAGGGAAGTTGATTGCGCCCCTCTCTTTAAGGTATGCTTAATCGTCGACACCTATCTCTCTCTCCCTCTAGATCTCCCTTCCTCTCTACTTGCAAGCTAGCTGTATTGTGTAGTTCCAAGTTTGTAGCTCTAAGCTTGGGAGCTTGGTAGCTGGAAATGCGTCATGTTTTAGGAGCTAACTAGCTTGTATTGTGTAGTTAGCTAGGTTAATTAGTGTTAATTTCGTCAGGCTAGGGTTCAACACATGTATCTGTTGTAAGAGGCTGTACATGTACATATACATAACTTAATCGGGCAGGTTTCATGCATGGCTTACTCGTTAAATTTTGTTAATTGTAGATGGACAGGAAATATTGGATGTATGGAATAAAACGTACTACTCTTGAATATTTGGATGGTGTGAATGAGTTTATTAAATTTGCTGAGCAACAAAAGGAGAGGAAGGGAGAGAAAAATATGCTCTGTCCTTGTACAGATTGTATGAACTTGAAGAGGTTTAGCAACTCTGATCAAATTAAGAGTCATTTGATTCGTCGTGGTTTTAACGCGCGATACACCCGTTGGATATGGCATGGCGAAGATCTTGAGGAAACAAGCACCACTACTACCAATCAGCACGACTCGGATGTGGATTGCAATAATATCGATGATCATCCCAATTTTGGTAATGTTAATTCTGATGTGCACGTAGATGATGATGATGACAATCTAGATGAGATGTTACGTGATGTAGAGGAAGATTACAACGAAAATGACTTCTGTGAATTTGAGAAACTGATTGCTGACTCTGAGAAGCCTCTGTTCCCTGGATGTGCAACATTTACAAAACTGTCTTCTGTGCTGAGATTATATAACTTGAAGGCAGGAAACGGTTGGAGTGATAAGAGTTTCACGGCACTATTAGATCTTCTAGCGGACATGCTTCCAGAGGGAAATGAGTTGCCAAGATCTACTTACCAAGCCAAAAAACTGTTGTGTCCGTTGGGAATGGAAATCGAAAGAATACACGCATGCCCAAATGATTGTGTGTTGTACCGTAACGAGTACTCCAGTTTGCATGTTTGTCCAAGATGCGGCGCATCGAGGTATACGCGTAGGGACCGGATTGACAGTGAACGTCACGAGGTAAGGAAAGGGCCCCCGGCAAAAACTGTGTGGTACTTGCCTGTGATACCTAGATTGAAGCGGCTGTTTGCAAATCCGAAAGTCGCGAAGCACTTGCGTTGGCATGCTGAAGCCCGGAAACAAGACGGAAAACTGAGACACCCAGCTGATTCTATTCAATGGAGAAACATCAACAGAACATTTGATGAGTTCGGCGGTGAACTTAGGAATGTAAGGTTCGGGCTGAGTACAGATGGTATGAACCCACATGGTAATATGAGCAGCCGGCACAGCACTTGGCCGGTTCTTTTATGCATCTACAATCTTCCTCCTTGGTTATGCATGAAGCGCAAGTACATCATGATGGCGTTACTAATCTCAGGACCCAGACAACCCGGAAATGATATTGACGTGTTTCTAGCACCTTTAATCGAGGACTTACAGAAATTGTGGAGCGAGGGTGTGCAGGTGTGGGATGCATACAAGAAAGAGAATTTCATCTTGCGGGCCCTGATATTTTGCACCATAAATGATTTTCCTGCCTACGGCAATTTGTCGGGGTATAGTACGAAAGGAGCCAAGGCTTGCCCTATTTGCCTAGATGAAACTGAGAGCATCTGGCTGCCAAACTGCCGGAAAACAGTGTACATGGGTCACCGCAGGTTTCTTCCGGTGCATCACACGTACCGTAAGAAGAGGAAATCATTTAACGGGAAGCCTGAGAAGGGATCAGCTCCAGTGTTTCTGACCGGTAAGGAGATTTACTCACGCGTGAACGACATCAAAGTTGAGTTCGGTAAGCATTCTAAACCTCGAGAAAAAAATGTTTGGAAGAAGAGATCGATTCTCTGGGATCTACCGTACTGGGAGCACTTACAAGTTCGACATTGCATTGACGTCATGCATGTAGAGAAAAATGTCTGTGACAGTTTGATTGGTTTGTCGTTGAACATTCCGGGAAAGACAAAGGATGGTGTGAAAGCTCGTCGTGACATGGTGGAAATGGGGATAAGGACTGAGCTTGCACCTTTAGAGAATGGAAAGCGTACATACCTCCCCCCGGCCTGCTACACGTTGTCCAAGAGCGAAAAAACAGAACTCTGTCGGTGCCTGCACGGTGTTAAAGTTCCATGTGGGTACTCCGCGAACTTGAAAAAACTTGTGTCTATGAAGGACCTAAGACTGGTTGGCATGAAGTCCCACGACTGTCATGTCTTGATGTCACAGATGCTTCCCATTGCTATCAGAGGCATTCTCCCAGTTAAAGTCAGAGAGACAATCACAAACCTATGTTATTTCTTCAACGCAATATCTTCCAAGGTAAGTACGTGCACTCGTACTATAAGTTCACTACCTCCATTTGTGGAGCTTAATGAGAAGATTTTTCTGATATGAATATTTGGCGCAACTGTGTCCTCGTAGGTAATTGATCCCGATGGACTGGACGCTTTGCAACGCGACGTGGTTACAACTCTTTGTCAGCTCGAGATGTATTTCCCTCCATCCTTTTTTGATGTTATGGTCCATCTGATTGTTCACCTTATCAGAGAAATTAAGTTTTGTGGACCTGTGTGCCTGCGCTACATGTATCCATTTGAGAGATTTATGGGTGTATTGAAGGGATACGTAAGGACTCGTCGTCGACCCGAGGGGAGTATCATGGAAGGTTATGCCGCCGAGGAGGTGATTGAATTTTGCACAGATTATATGGCCGGGGTTGACCCAATTGGTGTTCCTAGGTCCCGACACGAGGGTAGGCTTGAGGGAATTGGAACGATTGGATTCAAAGCTATCGTCCCCGCTCGTGATGTGTACGCAAAATCACATTTTTGGGTCTTACAACACATGACGGAGGTCGAGCCATACATACACGAGCACAAGGTAATGTTACGGTCACAGAATCCTTCGAAGTCAGACGTTTGGGTAAGCAGAGAACATAACAGGAAATTTGCTGAGTGGATCCAAGAAAGAGTCACGCGAGCTGCCGAGGGCTCCGTAAGTGAAACTGTGACATGGTTGGCTAGAGGCCCAAGATTCACTGTAGGGACTTGGCAGGGGTACGACATCAATGGGTATTCATTTTACACAAGAGCTCAAGACGCCAAGAGTAGCACGCAATGTAGCGGAGTGACACTGTTTGCTATTTCCGAGGATGCCAGGTCAGTAAGGGCGCTGAACTCATATTACGGTGTTATTGACGAAATATGGGAGCTCGATTACGGATTACTTAAGATTCCCCTGTTTCGATGCCAATGGGTCGAAATCCCTCGAGGTGTTCAAGTTGACAGTTACGGGTTTACTCTCGTCAATCTTGGTAGAGTCGGACACCATGACGATCCATTCATACTTGCAAAGCAAGCCACACAGGTATTCTACATCGTTGACCCGGCCAATCCAAACTTGCATGTTGTCCTCCACAGCAAGAGACGTATTGTTGGGGTCGAAGATGTTGTCGACGAAGAGGAGTATAACCAATTCCATGAAATACCTCCATTTTTAGAGGACATTCAATCTATCCGTACTGAAGATATCGACGAAACAACGTATCTGCGAGATGACCACGAAGAAGGATTATGGGTTGAGAACCATTGATGATTAATTTCTATTTCAGGGATAAATGCCAAACAAACAGCCCACAAGTTCTGCAGCAAGGTGAGGAACTTATCATTAATACATCAGGCAGTACATTTTTCTTTAGAATTTAATGATAAGCTAGTTCACAGCATTAATACATCTCAATTTTACTCCACAGCATGAGTTCTAACATGTACAGTACCTTTATCCTGTAAATATTTAATTCTTCCCTTCAAATAGCACTTGCAAAAATCTCATCGCAGCCTCTTCAAAAATCCCTTTTTTCTGATGGTATTTTGTTATTTATACCGTAGAGAAGGACATCTTCTCTCAGGCACTTCATAACGTTTTCTATCGGTCTTGTTCTATTTTACCGTTAGAATAAATTCATTTGTCTCACGGTATTTGTTGTCTGACGGTTTTTTCCTGTTTTTACTGATAGAAGAATACTCTGCCGCTTCGAATTCTCAACCGTGTCGCCATGCGTCACCTTGGAAACTCTATAAGTACCTCGCCATGCGTCGCGGTATTTTGTTGTTTTTCTAATTCTCGAACGGTTGGACTCCTCATCTTCTCTTTCACAATGGCAACCTCCATGGGATCGTCATCCACGGCCTCCCCGGTAAGAACTCTAAATCTCCTCGGTTTACCCCTGTATTGTTAATCCATGTTCAGTTCATTCTTGACCTGTTGATTTGCACAGGGAATGGTAGCCATGGAAGACACTGCCAAAGTGAAGGCTGACCTGAGGGCCCTCCAGGAGGAGCACAAGCTCCTTACAGACAAGCACAGTCAGCTACGGCTTGACCTTGACGATCTCTTCCAGCGCATTAAGCGCATGAAGACGGATGGTGACAATGCTAGGGCGAGGACGAGGCGTCTTCGCGAGGAGAAGAAAGCCGCGGATATGACCATCGCTGGCTGCGGTTTGACTATGAAGGATACCATAGCGAAGCTGACGGAGGTCGCAGGCCTTCTTGACGCGGTAGTAGTTGATCCTAGGGACAACTTGTCGCTAGAGGAGTCCTGCGTCCTGGCTGCAAGTCTAACTGACTCTATTCTACATGCAGCCAGGGCTAAGACCACCCCTTGACCTAGCATTTTGGGTTTTATTTTTTATGTAAGTGATAAAACAACAATGAATGAACAATTTCTTTTTATGTCAATTTTCCAATTTTCCGGCTATCTTCCCTCTTTCTTTAACATTCTGCAGCTTTCAACCACGGTCTGTTTGATGTTAAATTGTGTACCTTTTCATAACTCTGACGGTATTTTGTTGTTTTTACCGATAGAAAAAGGCACACAAATCTCAAGCACTTAATGAAAAAAATTTTCTGGGGAAAATTGGGCTCACGGGATTTTTTTGTTTATACCGATAGAAAAGGGCACCTTTTCATTACTCTCACGGTATTTTGTTGTTTTTACCGATAGAAAAATGGCACCCAATCTCAAGCACTTTAAAAAAATTTTCTGTGAAAAATTGGTCTCACGGGATTTTATTGTTTATACCGATAGAAAAATGCAATCACTAATTCGAATATTTTTCCGGGAAATTTACTTTTTCTATCGGTATTATTTTGTTGTTTCGATAGAAAATTACATAAGTCTATCGGTATTATTTTGTTATACCGATAGAAAAGTTCCTCCGCTACTTTATTTCTCGTACACGGCCCTTTAGTTTCCCTCCACTCGAACAGTTCCACCTTAGAGCACTGCGTCTCTTCGAGAGCGAAGAAAACCCCAACCTCCGCCGTGAGCACTCACTTCCTCTCTCCCACACGACGATCGCCGGCTGGACACTAGTTCGTCACTGCCACCGGTTCTTATTTTCGTCCTTCGCCCGCCGCTGCTGCGTTCTACACCGCCTCTGCATCACCAGAACTGATCGCCGCCGTAAATACCCGAATTCGTCGTTCTATTTCCAGCATCTTCTTTATTTGATCCTAGTGTTTTGCACGTACTAATTCTTGGAGTTTTGCAATTACACTAGGGTTCCCTATTGTGTTGGGTTATGTACCTTCCGCAGGCAATGTTGATTTTAATTAGGGTTTACATAATATGTTCCAGTGCTGTAATGAACCTGTTTTGAGATTTTAACTTCTCTATACTGCTGTATGTGTGATCAATTGTATCCAACTGCCATGTAATGCAGATTATATGTTGGAGGTGTTCTTACACATATTCTATCGGCAGCTCATGTGTTTACCGATAGAAAATTTTCGGCACAAGTAGTAAAACTTAATTTGGATCTGGAAGGACATGAGCCATGCAATGTACTAGTTTGGTTGGGAATTTTTACTCACTTCGTATGAATATATGGCAATGTGGATGGGTCTTCGATGTATATGTTTCAAATGCCTATATACATGACTTTTCCCAACCTAATAGCTGTGAAGTCCTGATGACTCACATACAGGCTAGGCTAAAGATTATGCACAGTAGCACTTAGATGCTTGTGTGCATATTTACGTGTGAAATAATAATGCTGGCCCATGAATATTAGTGTAGCAAATCATCGAGAATATTATGTGATGACAGTGAATGGTGGCTTGTCAACAAAATTCCATATGTAGAGAACATTGTTATGTTCTATCGGTATCTCACGTGTTTGCCGATAGAAAAATTGTGTTGTGTGGAGGTAATTGTTATGGTCTATCGGCAGCTCATGTGTTTACCGATAGAAAATATTTCTGAAGAGTTCAGTAAGTAATTTATGCGTGTCTTTCTTTTTGTATTATTTTCCCTTTTGCCGCCCTAGTTAGTCTCCAGTCCTGGGCTGAGTTATGGAAGTCCAAGGCGAATTAATTGCCATATATATGGTTTGTTGAAGGTTTTGTAGGGGAAGACATGTCGTCGTCTTCATCGGATGGTACTAGTGGTTCGACTAGGGCCAACCCCATCGTAACTACTGAAGATGGGGCTGTTACATCCCAGCGCAAGAGGGTGGGGCGAGGCGCGACGACGTTGGGGCGTTTGGCCAAACGCACTGATCTTTCTTGTGAGTTCAACCAATTTGGGAGGCCGATTGGAAAGAATGCTGGGAGGTACGCGGCCTACGTTGGGCTGTTGGCGAAAGAAAGGGTGAAGATCACCGTCCAGAGCTGGAAGGACGTGACGGCGGACGAGAGGGATAGGTTGTGGGCGGAAGTGAAGGTTAAATGAACTGAAATCGCTGAACTCTTTCGTAATCACGTGCTCTTGGCTTATACTAAAGTTTAACTAACTCGTGAGTAATTGTATGCATTTTTCGGAAACAGGCTAAGTGGAACATCCCCGACGATACACCTAGGACTGCCTGCTTGAAGGACATGAACGGAACATGGAAAACCTTTAAGAGCTGGCTCGTCAGTAACTTCCTAGCTGCGGGGAAATCTCCTTGCGAGAAGTACCCCTTCATATCGGATGAGGTATGGGAGGAATTCACCAAGCAGAAGGGGACTGAGGAGTTCAAGGCCCTTAGCGAGAAGAATAGGGCGATCCAGAAGAGGAACGACCACCCGCATCGGCTCGGATCCCGGGGCTATGCGGGGAAGGAGGAACAGTGGAAGAAGGAAGACGAACAAAATCCTGTCATGGACACCCCTGAGTTGCCGCTCTCCGAGATCAGGGATGAGAGGTGCAAGCGATGGTGGAGGGGGAGGGGGTCCGTGTCGTCCACGGGGTCTGTGCAGTTCGCAACCCCTGGGGACGCCGACATTGTGAGGCGAATGGTAAGTTGGCTAACCTCGTAAACTGTGTGCGCACAAGTGTATATAAGGCAATTTGTCTCACAAGGTACCTTCAAATGTAACAGATCTCTTTTGAGAAGGACGCAGCGGAGGGATTGTTTACCCCGCAGAGGGAGAACGACATCCTCACCCGAGCTCTAGGAAATAAGGAGCATCCCGGGCGGACACGGGCCGTGGGAGCCATTGTGTCGTGGAAGGCCGGTTTCGTAGATCCGGCTCCACCGAGGAAGAAGGCCCGCACCTGGAAGGAAAAGGAAGCTGACCTCTCCGATAAGATACGGGCTGAGGTAGGGGAGGAGATACGGGCGGAGATGCGGGCTGAGATACGGGCTGAGGTACAGTCTGAGGTGCAGACCGAGGTCGCACAAATGAGGGAAGAGTTTGCACGGTTGAGAGAAACATTGCTGGCCAAGAGTTTAGATGCGGATCCCCAGGACGACGGTACCCCGCTGGGTCGGATAAGCAGTTGCGCTTCGAAGGTACTCGCGGATCCAGTGGATCTACTTGAGTTACTGCAAGCCTTCATCTGTGCACTTAAGTTGATGCAAGCCTTCATCTGTGCACTTAATTGTTAAAAATTTGCAGGGGCCGGAGGGCTGCATCCTACAGAATCACGTAGGCGCCGGGCAGGAAGTGGTTGGACACGGCTTCGTATATCCGTCTGGGCCGGATGTCCGGGTCCACTGTGTACCTCTGCGGTTGGGTTTCCCAAAGGTACAGGTGGACATGGCCATGCCGGGCTACAACGATGCTCCGTTGCCAGTCCCAACAGAGGAACTGCAGACACTTGCCGAGGCAGTGGGCTCCTACGTACAGTGGCCCAAGAAGTGTCTTGTAATACAACCGGTAAATCCTACACATTTTAGATTACATCCTACTCAGTACACTCAACTTGCATAATCTAACATACGTGCCCATTAATTGAAGTGGCCTGCCGCGGGGCTACCAGGGGACTGCGCCTCCAGCTCGGGGCATGAGGGCCGATCTCGTGCGAACCTGGACACATCAAAGACGGCCTCGACCCCACCCAGCGCATCCACGCCTCCACCTCGGAAGAAAGCCGCCATCACCTCGCCCTTGCCTTCGAAGGTACGCGCTCAGTCCCCGGCAAAAGGCAAGGGCGGCAAAGGCAAGGGCAAAGGGCGACAGGGACTGCCGCGGACGTTCACGAACGCGCTCCCACTCCTGTCGGAGGCATCTTTGCGGAAATTGGATCGATCAACTAGAGACCTCCACGACTGGTACCTACATCGAGCTCGGCGCAGCCTGAACTTCTTAGTTCCCTACAGGCCTGGGCAGTTCCACCGTGAGCCCGGGACTATATCCGTGGCACACGAGGATCTGTTCGACCTCTACAACTGGCGGGAGCTCGATATGTCCATCATACGCACTGGAGTCCTGTGAGTTTGCTGATGCTATGTATTGCTGTTTTCTAACTCTGTTTGCTAACTCTGCATTAATGTTGCAGCTCATTTGAATACTGAGTAACTTTCTGTGAAATTAATATTAATCTCGTCCTTCGCATGCAGGTGCATGTACAGGCTAGCATCGGAGGCTGCGTGTGACAAGGTGGGTTTTCTCGACCCAGAGAAAATAAGCCTCACGATGCTAGAGCAGGACTCCGCGCACGCTGAGCAGTACATATCCAGCGCGTTGATGGCGCAGCAGGACAGGGACTTCATTCTGGTGCCGTACCACCAAAGGTTAGTGCATTTCGTACTAATTTAACTCAATCTTGTATGTTACACCTGAGATGTACTTTGAGCTAGCGGATTTCGGTTTTACGTACAATGCAGGGGCCACTGGATCCTCATCGTGATCTGTCCGCCGAGGAACGAGGTGTACTACCTCGATTCGATGCGTGACAGATTATCGATGGAATATGTGCTCAAGGGGAATATGGCGGCGTAAGTAACTTATATGTTTGATTTATATTTTGACCTCACTAGCTAATGATAATACATTAACTGGCAATACTAACTGAAATGCAGGGCTTTTGATAAATATGTGTCCGCTGGAGGGAGGCATGCCGCACCGCAGGGCTCCGTACTAGCTTGGAAAGAATATGAGGTACTCACGAGACTTTTTGTTTATGCTTAATTAGTTTATGGAAACAATATATAGCTAACATGTCTTCGCATATGCAATTATCTCAGTGCCATCAGCAGCCGCAATCGTGGGAATGCGGGTTTTATGTGCTGCGCTACATGTACGACCTAGTGCGGACAAACTTTTCCCGATTCCCCCAGGTAAGCATCGATAGCTAACTCAAATTTCAAAAATTGGTGTCACGTTCTAAATTAGGATCGAAGTTAGTTAATCAGTATGCACACATGCTTGCAGATCGCCATGTCGAAAGACCAATATGAAAATGCAAAGATTATATATCTTCGACAAATCTGGGCACAATATGTCATGGAGGAAGTAGCGTCCAACCATTCAGCATGACAATTTTCTCCTTTTGGTGTACTCTGCATAGACTGTTCATATACATGTGAATAAATATATATATGTGAATAAATGTCCACATTGGATTGCAATCTGTATTTGTCCATACATATGTGAATAAATGTGAATAACTGCCTAATGTGTCAATTTGTTCTGTGAATTTACCTTGCATCTGTACTGTATTGTGTATCCAATCTATACTGTATTGCATCTGTACTGTATATGTGAATGTACTGTATTGTGATGCAAATAAAGTACTGTATATGTGATTGCTCTATCGGTAAATTCATCAACAACCGAGAGACTACTGTCCTTTTTTCTATCGGTACAATCAAAATTAACCGTTAGAAGAGTTTGACCTTTCCTGCCGGTGAACTCATACATATCCGATAGAGTACTAAGCTTTTTTCTGTCGGTAATCTTGTAGTTAACCGTTAGAATAGTGGTACTTTTCAATCGCTATTGACGAGTTTTCTATCGGTAAACTTGTAATATGCCGATAGAATAGTGTGAGTTTTCCTGTCGGTAAACTTATAATTAGCCGTTAGAATAGTGGTACTTTTCAATCCGCTAGCGACGAGTTTTCTATCGGTATACTCCTAATATGCCGATAGAGTACTAAGCTTTTTTCTGTCGGTAATCTTGTAGTTAACCGTTAGAATAGTGGTACTTTTCAATCCGCTAGCGACGAGTTTTCTATCGGTACACTCCTAATATGCCGCTAGAGTACTAATCTTTTTTCTGTCGGTAATCTTGTAGTTAACTGTTAGAATAGTGGTGCTTTTCGAACTGCTGGACGTAAGAATACGACGGGATTTCTATCGGTAGATTCATAATATGCCGATAGAATAGTGAACTTCTTCTGTCGGTTATTTACCGATAGAAAATGTCCAGTCTTGTTCTATCGTGTCTATCTCTATCGGTACAAAAACCGATAGTAGAAGGGTTTTTTTTACCGATAGAAGACTGCATTTCTGTACTAGTGAGTGCGGTAAGTTGCCTGGCCCCGAAGGTGTCATCTGGTTCGAGGCAGTCGCAATGTGGCACTCACATGCGACCGGCTATCTCTGGAGATGGTCGATCAACTTCCCCTCCGGGATGCTCAGGTCGCCACCGTCGTCATCGATGCGATCAAGGCTGCTCCTCGACCAGATGAGAAACTCAAACTAGTTCCATTGTACCCAGATGATCCATCCAAGACAATTCCGATTGGATCAGGCCTGGATGACAAATAGGAACTTGAGCTCATTACTTTTCTCTGGGCTAACGCAGATGTGTTTGCGTGGAAACCGTCCGACATGCCCGGTGTCCCAAGGGAAGTAATCGAGCACAAGTTAGCAATTCAACCTGGACAATGACCAATAAAGCAAAGCTCAGGCATTTTGCTGCTGACCGACAGGAAGCCATCCGAGAGGAGTTGGACAAACTCCTAAAGGCCGGGTTTATTCGTGAAGTCGATCACCCGGAATGGCTCGCCAATCCGGTCATGGTCAGCAAGTCAAATGGCAAGTGGCGCATGTGCGTCAACTACACTAGCCTCAACAGTGCCTGTCCGAAGGACGACTTTCCCCTTCCCTGCATGGACCAGCTGGTCAACTCAACTGCGGGTTGCGAACTGATGAGCTTTCTCGACGCTTACTCAGGATATCATCAAATTAGCATGGCAGAAGAACATGAAGAGAAAACTGCCTTCATCACCCCGTTCGGCACCTACTGCTACGTCAGAATCTCAAGAACGCACGTTCCACGTACCAGCGCTTGATGCAAAAGACCTTTCTTTCCCAGATAGGGAGTAATCTCGAAGCATATGTAGACGACTTGGTTGTAAAGAGTACCAAGAGATTGTCTCATTTGGACAATCTCGCTGAAACCTTCTGTAATTTGAATCACTTTGGAATAAAATTGAATACGGAGAAATGCTCCTTTGGGGTTTCTTCAGGAAAACTTCTTGGTTTCCTTGTTTGTTCCAGAGGTATTGAGATCAATCCTGAGAAAATCAGGGCCATCGAACAAATGAGGTCGCCCTCGACCATGAAAGATGTTCAACGCCTGGCTGGTCGCATGGCGGCCTTAAGTCGCTTCATATCACGACTTGGTGAGAGGGGGTTACCTTTCTTCAAAGCCTTGCGGAAGCATCACAATTTCAGATGGTCCGATGAGGCCGAGAAAGCGTTTCAGGAGGTAAAAACATAACTATCCAGTCCGCCAGTGTTGGTGTCTCCCGACAGAGGAGAACCATTGCTCCTTTATCTAGCGGCCACAACGCACGCGGTCAGCGCTGTCCTGGTCGCGGATAGGGCAGGAATACACAGACCCATCTACTATGTAAGCGAGGTACTTCGTGGTCCTAAGGAGCGTTACCCTGAGGTCCAGAAGATACTTTACGCACTACTGATGGCCTCTCGTAAGCTATGACACTACTTCCAAGCTCACAAGATCACAGTACCCTCCTCCTTTGCTTTGGGGGATATCGTCCGAAATCCAGAGAAATCTGGTCGAATCGCCAAATGGGCGGTCGAACTCGGTGCTTTTGATGTCCATTTCACGCCCCGCACGGCAGTTAAGTCTCAGGTTTTGGCCGACTTCGTGGTCGAATAGACCAACCCTGAGCCACCCGTGCAGGTGTCCAAAGAATTGGAATGCCCCAATCACTGGACAATGTACTTCGATGGCTCCCGTAGTTTCCAACACTCGGGGGCTGGAGTGGTCTTAGTTACGCCGCAGGGCGAACAGCTTAAGTATGTCATCCAACTACACTTTGTCGTGACCAACAACGCGGCAGAGTATGAAGGTCTTCTTGCAGGGCTCCGGACAGCAAAATTCCTCAAAGTTCGTCGATTAGTGGTGAGGGGAGACTCACAGCTGGTCGTAAACCAGGTAACCAAGGAGTACAGCACCTCCGATGAGACAATGGCCCATTACCTGGGGGAAGTGAGGAGATTGGAAAAACACTTCAGTCATTTCAAAGTCCAATACATCCCGCGAAAGGACAACATTCTTGCAGACCAATTATCCAAAATTGGGTCCGCACGCACATCTGCTCCGGCAGGAGTGTTCATTGAACACTTGGACCGTCCTTCGATCATGACTTCGGTCGAGGATGATCCGGTAACAGCCTGCGTTACCAACCTCGGTCAGGAACAGGATTGGACTCATCCATTGAGAGTCTATCTTGAACATGGGACCCTACCCGAGGATGAAACCGAAAGTGATCGGTTAATTCAAAAAGCGTGTCTGTACAAGCTCATAAATGGGGTTTTGTATAAAAAGGGTACTCAAGGAGTATTCATGCGCTGCATATCTCAGGAGGAAGGTAAATCCCTCTTGAAAGAGATACATGACGGTGTATGTGGTGCGCACGCGTCATATCGGACGCTGGTCGGAAAAGCTTTTCGACAAGGATTCTATTGGCCTTCGGCACTCGATGACGCCAAGCACATGGTCAAGATGTGTCCTCAGTGTCAATTCCACGCGAGACAGGTTCATCAACCTGCCTGCGCGTTACAACCCATTCCCCTTGCATGGCCTTTCGCGGTGTGGGGGATGGATATTGTCGGTCTTATGCCACAAGCGGTCAATGGGTACAAGTTTCTGTTCGTAGCCATTGACACGTTTACAAAGTGGATTGAGGCCGAACCGGTACAAAATATTACCGCGTCAGTAGCACAAAAGTTCTTCCACAAGAACATTGTTGCTCGATTTGGTGTTCCAAACCGTCTCATCACAGACAATGGTTCTCAGTTCGCCAGTGGTCTTTTCCTGGACTACTGCGATCAGATCGGGACCAAGGTGTGCTTTGCTTCTGTGGCGCATCCACAAAGCAATGGTGCTGTGGAACGAGCCAATGGGCAGATACTGCAAGGCATCAAAAAATGTGTTTTTGATTGCCTTAAGACTCGCTCGGGGGCTTGGGCAGACGAGCTCTATACCGTTCTATGGGCACTACGAACTACCTCTAGTCGAGCCACCGGTGAGACGCCCTTCCATCTGGTCTATGGGGCCGAGGCTGTGTTTCCTATGGAAGTTAGTATTGGGTCTGTTCGGACAGAACAATTCGAGCGAGTTGATCAGTCCGAACAGCGATCACAGGATCTCATCCTCTTAGAAGAAAGGCGTGATCGTGCGTTGATCAAGTCAGCGGCATACTTGCAAGCTTTGCGCAAGTACCATAACAAAAGGGTGCGACCACGTAGTCTTCACGTGGGCGACTTGGTTTTACGAAAAATTCAAGACCAGTCTAATCGCAACAAATTCTCCCCAAAGTGGGAAGGCCCGTACACTGTTGTCTCAGCGCCGTGAGCAGGATCAGCGCGATTAGCCATGGAGGATGGTCGAATTCTGTCCAATACATGGAACATCGATCAATTACACAAGTTCTACATGTAAGTACTCAATCCCTTTTCCTGTTCAATTAGCATTTTTTCATAAAACAAAAAAGTGTTTTGGTTTCATATGATGAACATTTCCCTTCATGCCCATGTGTTACGAATTAGACTCGGGGGCTGGTCGCCGGCGATTAGATCACTACAACATTCTAGTCGGATTCGCTGGCCGATCTCAGGACCACTTCCAGATAAGTCACTCCTAAATAAACCGTTTCTCAACGCATACGGGGCTTTCTGCTAAGTCCTTGGTCATCTAAGTGGCTGCCGGTTCGCAATAAGGTTAGGCGTTACATTGATCATAATCGCTGGCCTAATCGCACACCCCTGGTCATTACACTTATATTTCTCCTGTGTTTATAATACTAAGTCCTCAGTATCTATAATCACAGGCGGGGGCTAGGGGGATATGCTTATAATATGAAACAACGAAATACAAAAGTATATCTACTTTCTTTCAAAATCAGTTTGTACATACATTTGCATTTTACATGCTATTTCTGTACAGATATAGGGATTATTCAATCCCGAGCTCAGTCAGGAGCTTATTTACAAGGGGGGTGACTTCCTCCATGATCGCGTCTAATTGTTCCTCACTCTCGATCTCAACCGGTCCCACCAATGGATTCAGATCCGCATCTGGGCCATGGTGGAGACGAAACCGGTTGAGAATGGTGGATGCTGCTGATCGAACCCTCCTTCTGATCTCCTCTTCACGTCGCCGTGTATCTTCAGGAAGATACTCGAGAAGTGACTCCTCCGGGGCAATGACTAGCGTGGACCAGTCGTTTGCACTGAGGTCATCTTTTGTGGTTTCGACCACATCAGCCCTCAGGAGACGAGCCACCATTTTTAGCTTTTCGAAGATGGACTGTGTTGGGGGAAATCTCCACGCGGTCAAGTCCAGGTAAGTTCATGATTGCCCGGGGATAGTGGCCTCCAGTGCCTGCCCCGGGCGCCGCCTTTTAGGCCCCCGGGACCGTGCCTCCGGGGCATGTTCCGGGCGCCGCCATTTGGCCCCCGGGACCGTGCCCCCGGGGCATGTCCCGGGCGCCGCCATTTGCCCGGGGACAGTGGCCTCCGGTGCCTGCCCCGGGCGCCGCCATTTGGCCCCCGGGACCGTGCCCCCCGGGCATGTCCCGGGCGCCGCCATTTGGCCCCCGGGCATGTCCTGGGTGCTGCCATTTGCCCGGGGACAGTGGCCTCCGGTGCCTGCCCCGGGCGCCGCCATTTGGTCCCCGGGACCGTGCCCCCCGGGCATGTCAAGGGCGCCGCCAGTTGGCCCCCGGGACCGTGCCCCCCGGGCATGTCCTGGGCGCCGCCATTTGGCCCCCGGGACCGTGCCTCCCGGGCATGGCCCGGGCGCTGCCATTTGGCCCCCGGGACCGTGCCCCTCGGGCATGTCCCGGGCGCCGCCATTGGCCCGGGGACAGTGGCCTCCGGTGCCTGCCCCGGGCGCCGCCTTTTGGGTCCCCGGGACCCTGCTCTCCGGAAGGGGTCCCGGACGTCATCCCCCTCCTAAAAGGTAAAACCCCTGTTTGTTTATCACGTGCAGGTCACGCGAGGGACGCCTCGGGAATCAGCGACCACCTGTCAAGCATCCAAGACGTTTGACCGGGAGAAGGACGGTCCTACCCTTCAATCCGACAGTGGCTCCCGGGGTAGTTTAGGCTTTTTGCTTCTTTTTGGGGCTATAAATAGCCCTTGTACCCCTCTGCTGTAAAGGGAGAAAAACTCATTATTATTTGGAATAGCTAATCTCACAGACGTGCTCTGGAAGCCTCTCCCCCCGAGAGAGCCTCCCCAACCGACCCTGGTCGGGAGCGCGTCGACAGGACTAGGGCCCCCATCGGGACCTGAACCTGTATAAATCCACGTATCAATTCTTGTGTTTGACCGGCGGGGGAGGACCGGTCACCCGGTCAACCCGCGCTGCGTAATCTCCGCTAGGATCGTCTTTAAAACCTACCGGAGTATTCTTAATACCACGACAGTTGGCGCCGTCCGTGGGGACCCGTGACAAATCGCCATGGCTCCTCCGAAAACGAGGGCCCGCGCCCGGTCACCGAGCCGGTGACGCCGGTCCCGGTGACCGGGCGCCACCCGTCCGGGACGCTGCTGTTCCGGCGCTTCCCTCCGGAGGCGACCATTCCCAGGTACCGCCTCCCACCTTTCCTCTCAATCTAGGTGCCTCCACCTCCGGGTCGCTCCCGGTGGCCGCGGGGACCTCATCCGAGACGAGTTTCCCTCCGACGGCTCCCCCGGCTTCCCGGGATGCCCTCCTGGAAGCTCTCGTGGAGGGCCAGCTCCGCGCCCAGCGCTCTATGGACGAGCTCCTCAGCGTGTTGGCGCGGCCCCCGGCCCCCACATTTCCGACGCACACATATCCGGGGATCATGCCCCCGTTTATGGGATACCCGGCGGCCCCTCCGGTCTCCGGGGGGCTGTCCACCCCGTATGATCCCGCCGGGGGGTTCCCTCCCCCCGCGGGATATACTTCCGGACACTTCTCGGCACCCGGGCCTGTCCCGGTGCAGGGAGGCTATTTCATGCCCGGGCCCTTCGTGGCACCAGGGGGGTACCCCGTCCCCGGCCCGCCTCTGGGGCTGGGGGGTCATTTCATGCCGGGGGTTATTCCTACGCCGGGAGCCAGTCCCGCCCCTCGCGTTGCGTTTACCGCACCGGGGCCGGTCGATAGAGCAGCTCCAGTGCCTCAGCGAATTTCCCCCCGCATTGGCTCCCCAACCCCGGACGTCGCCGAGGGGGCTCACCCCCCACTGGTTCCGGATGTCGCAGGGGCTTCCCCCTTTCCGGTCCCGGTCGTTGCCGCAGGGGCCCCCTCTTCGGATCCAAACGCCGCCCCGGGTGCTCCCTCCCCGGTTCCGGATGGTGCAGGGGCTCCCCCCTTTCCGGTCCCGGGGGCCGTAGCAGGGGGTTCCCCCCAGCAGGCCCCGGTAGCTTCCGGGCCGGCTGCTACAGTGCAGGAGCTCCCTCCCCCGGCGAAGCAGGTCCGCTTCTCCCGGGGGGAGGTCGAGCGAATGCATTCTCCCAGCCGCGGGGAAGAGCTTCCCCCCGGTCGTTGTCGCAGGGAGCCTCGCTCTCGCACCGGTCGGGGGAAGAGACCCGCCGAAGAACCATCCTCGCAGGAGGGAAGCCCGGACGTCCGGGAAATCAGTCCCGGCCCGGAAGAGAAGCGTCATCACCACCACTCCGGTGGCCCTCTTGGGCCGCTACCTGACTCGGATAACGAGGGGGCGTCCCCCGTTAAAGAAGACAGTGACTGGGGCTCCCCCCGGGAAGTGCAGGGGGCGAACCAACCTCTGTGTCGAAGACTCCGCAACATCCAATGGCCGCGGCCCTACCGTCCCCCGCACATCGAACATTATAATGGCGAAGCGGACCCTTACGAGTTCGTGCAGATCTACTCCACAGCCATCTCCGCGGTGGGGGGGAACGAGAGCATCCAATGCAACGTCTTCCCCCTCTACCTCACTGGCATCGCCCGCTCCTGGTTTTACAATCTGAAGGCGGGCTCCATCAAGTCTTTCTCGCAGCTGAAGCGGGAGTTCTGCGCCAACTTTCAGGGAAATTACGTACGTCCCCTGGATTCTTCACAGCTATACACAGTGCGCCAGAGAACCGGGGAGACCATCAGAAGCTTCTTCAAGCGCTTTGCCCAAGTAAAAAGCAAAGTGGCCCACGTCCCGGACTCCACAGTGATCGAAGCCTGCAAAAGCGGGATCCTCCTGGGGGAACTCCACCGAAGACTCTCTCGAAGCTGCCCCTCTTCCGCCGACGAGCTCTTTAACGTACTCGAAAAGTACGCCCGCGCGGAGGAAGACGACATCTGGAAGAAGACCCAGGGGGCTCCTGCCCCCGCTGAGCGGGGGCCCGGGATCCCCCCAGGCGCCCCAGGCAGGGGGGCCGTAGCGAACCACGGCCTCGGGACACTTTTGTCCTCGAGGGCGGAGGCGGCTCGCGCGACCCCCCGAAGGGCAACGGCCCCTTTCCCAAGCCGAGAGGCCATGGGCGAGGACAGTCTTCGCGCGGCCGCGAAGGCCCCGCGGGGAGAAGCCGGGAAGGACCGTGGTGCACCTTCCACGGGTCCAGTACCCACGCCACCCGAGATTGCCACCAGCTGCTGCAGCACTTCGCGGCGTTCCTCGACCAGCGCGGGCAGGGGGGGGACTCCGGCCTCCTTGCCCCCTCCGCCAGCTGTTCCGGCCCTTCCCGCTCCCGCGGGGGGGCAGCAGGTGCAGGAGGGGGAGCCTTCAGATGCTCTCCCCTTTCAAACTTCTTAGCGTCGCATCAACGTCATCGTAGGAGGGTCCGCCTCCGGGCGGGATTCCAAGCGCCAGCGCAAGGAGTACGCGCGAGAAGTTAAGGTAGTGGGGGTGCTACACGCGTCCGTGCCGCCCAAGTGGTCGGACGTCCCCCTCACCTTTACGGCGGAAGACGCGCGAGGGGTTCGCTTCCCCCACGACGACGCGCTCATTGTCTCCGCGACAATCTACAACTGCCACTTGGCCCGCATCCTCGTGGACGGCGGAAGCTCCGCCGACGTCCTGTTCCTCAAAACCTTCAAGGAAATGCAGGTGGACGAAAAGCTCCTGCAACCAGCGGCAGGGCCTCTACAAGGGTTTGTCCCGGGGAAGGCGATCCACCCCGTGGGCAAGGTAGATCTCCCGATCACCTTCGGCACCCCGGAGAACTACCGGACCGAGCTAGTCCGCTTCGACGTAGTGGACCTCCCCTCCTCCTACAATGTGATTATGGGGAGGACTACGATCAATCGGCTGGGGGCTGCAACCCAACAAAACTACCTGTGCATGAAGATCCCCGGGCCGCATGGCGTGATCAGCGTCCGGGGGGATCAAGACATGGCCCGTGCTCTATACGAGAGAGCTGCTGCCACAATAGGAAGCGTCAACCTGATCAAGGCACCCGGGGGGGAGGCTCCCCCCCCGGACGTAGACGTCGCTGCGCCATCCCCTGGGAGGCCCCTCCTCAAGCCGCGTCCGGAAGGGGGCCTCCGGAAGGTCCCGCTGTCCCCGGGCAGCAGGGACCAAACTGTCCAAATCGGGGCAGAGCTCCCCCAAGACCATGCAACGCAACTCGCAGCCTTTCTGCGCGAAAACTCCGATGTTTTTGCGTGGAAGCCTTCGGACATGCGGGGCGTCGCCCGGGAGGTTATTGAACACAAGCTCGCGGTAACCCCCGGTCACCCCCCTATCAAGCAGAAGTTGAGGAAGCTCTCCCTCGAATGTCAAGAAGCCATCAAGACGGAGATAGCCCGGCTCCGAGAGGCGGGGTTCATCCGGGAAGTGTTGCACCCCGAGTGGCTCGCAAACCCCGTCCTCGTCAAGAAATCAAGTGGCAAGTGGCGCATGTGCGTGGACTTCACCGACCTTAACCGCGCCTGCCCCAAAGAGAACTTCCCGCTCCCGCGGATCGACCAGCTCGTTGACTCCACCGCGGGGTGCGAGCTGATGAGCTTCCTAGACGCCTACTCGGGATATCATCAAGTCCGGATGGCGGAGGGGGACGAGGAAAAGACGAGTTTCATAACTCCCCTCGGAACCTTCTGCTACCGCCACATGCCCTTCGGGCTCAAGAATGCGGGAGCCACATTCCAGCGCCTGATGACGCTGGTCTTCAAAGATCAAGTCGGCCGCAACGTCGAAGTCTACGTAGACGACGCGGTCGTCAAGAGTCCCCGTGCAGCCTCCCACATCGACGACCTCGCAGAGACCTTCCGCAACCTCCGAGCGTTCGGGCTCAAGCTCAACCTGGAGAAGTGCGCCTTCGGGGTGCGCGGGGGGAAGCTCCTGGGTTTCCTCGTGTCCCAGCGGGGCATTGAAGCAAACCCCGAGAAGATCCGGGCCTTCCTAGACATGCCCCCACCGCGCTCCGTCAAAGATGTCCAGCGGCTCTCCGGCCGCCTGGCCGCGCTCAGTCGCTTTGTCTCCCGTTCGGGGGAGCGGGGCCTCCAGTTCTTCAAGATCCTCCGAGGGCTCGAGGGGTTCCGCTGGACCCCCGAGGCCCAGGAAGCCTTCAATGACCTCAAGAAGTACCTCTCGAGCCCTCCAATGCTCGTGAGTCCGTCTCCGGAAGAGCCCTTGCTCCTCTACCTCGCCGTGACCCCCGTCGCCGTCAGCGCGGTTTTGGTGAAGGAGCAAGGGGGGCAGCAACGTCCCGTGTACTACGTCAGTGAAGCCCTCCAAGGGGCCAAGACTCGGTACACGGAGATGGAGAAGATCTGCTACGCTCTCCTCATGGCGTCCCGGAAGCTCCGGCACTACTTCCTGGGGCACCCCATCACCGTCCCGTCGTCCCTCCCCCTGGGGGAGGTACTGCGGAATAAAGAAGCCACTGGCCGGATTGGGAAGTGGGGGGCCGAGCTCGCCCCCTTCTCCCTGTCCCTTACCGGCCACTCCGCAATCAAGTCGCAGGTCCTCGCCGACTTCGTCGTAGAGTGGACTCCCGCCTCTGGGTTCGGGGACGAAGATCTCCCTGTGCCGCCCCTACGCAGTGACCATTGGACCCTGCTGTTTGATGGGTCGCTGTGCCTCGCTGGGGCTGGCGCGGGGGTAAGTCCTCCGGAGCCCCGAGGGGAAGGAGCTCGAGTACGCCGCGCGGCTCGAGTTCCCCGCAACCAACAACGTCGCCGAATACGAGGCTCTGCTCCTCAGGATGCGCCTCGCGCGCTCCCTGGGGATCCGACGCCTACTAGTGAAGGGAGACTCTCAGCTCGTTGTCTGCCAAATGGACAAGTCATACCTGTGCCATGACGCAAATTTAAGTCTTTACTTGCAGGAAGTACGGAAGATTGAGAAACACTTCGACGGCCTTGAGGCCCGCCATATCCCGAGGAGGGAGAATGACCGGGCCGATGCCTTGGCACGGGCCGCAAGCGCCCGGGAAACGCTCCCCAGGGGGGCCTTCCTGGAAATCATCATGAAGCCCTCGGTGGCCTCCCCGGATGCAGGCCCCGAGCCTCCGGTCCCGGAGGTCACCGAGATCGTCCGACCTTCATCTTGGATGGACCCCCTCATCTCCTTCATCAAGGGAGAGGGGGACCCTCCCCACGAGACCGAGGCTAAGCGCCTCCAGGCCAAAGCCCGGGCATATCTCCTGCTGGAGGGAAGGCTCTACAAGCGGGGGGCTTCAGCCCTCCTGCGCTGCCTCCCCCGGTCGGAGGGACTTCAACTCCTGGAAGACATTCACGCGGGGAGCTGTGGTTCTCACCTAGCCCCGCGTGCCACCGCCGCCAAGGCCCTTCGGCAGGGTTTCTACTGGCCTACAGTCATGCGCGACGCGCGAGACCTTGTCTCCGCGTGCGAAGCATGCCAGAAGATGGCCAAGGGCTCGAATCTCCCCCCTGTAGCGCTGCGGACTATCCCCATCACTTGGCCCTTCGTGCGTTGGGGGATGGACCTCTTAGGGCCCTTCCCCCCAGCGCCCGGAGGATACAAGTATGCGGTAGTCGCGGTCGACTACTTTACAAAGTGGGTTGAGGCGGAGCCCTTGGCTAGCATCACCTCCCGGGCCGTTCAGCGGTTTTTCTGGAAAAACGTCGTTTGTCGTTTTGGTGTCCCCCGGGAAATCTCCGTGGACAACGGGACCCAATTCGACTCGGCTTATTTCCGGGAATTCTGTGAAGGCCTGGGGATCGTCATCCACTTCGCCTCAGTGGCCCATCGTCAAAGCAACGGGGCCGTCGAGAGGGTCAATGGCGTAATCCTACAGGGGTTACGCCGGAGACTCGAACAAACTGCTTCCAAGCGGGGCGCGTGGGCAGAGGAACTCCCTAGCATCCTCTGCTCGATGCGCACGACCCCGTCCCGGGCCACAGGGCGTGCTCCCTTCTCCCTAGTCTACGGGGCGGAGGCAGTCCTCCCCCCGGAGATCGGCTACCGGTCGCTGCGGGTCGAGCTCCTGAACGGAGCCACGACCGCAGCCTACCGGGCCAACGAAGACAACCGGCGGTTGGAAATCGACCTCGTGGAGGAGGAACGCGACCGAGCGCTCCTCCGCCACGCCATCTACGAGCGCGAAATGTCGCGCGCATACAACCAGCGCGTGCGCGAAAGAGCTTTTCGCCTTGGGGACCTCGTCCTCAAGCGCGTCACGGACCCCCAAGCCCAGGGAAAACTCTCCCCCAAGTGGGAGGGCCCCTACAGGATCTCCGCTATCCTAGGCTCGGGGGCCTACAAGCTCTCCAACCTCCAAGAGCAGGAGCTGAAGCACACCTGGAACTTGCGTTAGTTCGCAAGTTCTACGTCTAGCCTTACGGGCCTGTCCCCTCCCCCGGAGCGGTCACGCCGGAGGGGGAGGAGGGACACTGTAGCTTCCCTTTTTCCCCCTTTGCGGCTTCGCAGGGGGGGCTTTGTATATTTTGTTAATAAATGCATAGCCTTTGTTCTTCAACTGTCTCACTGCAGGTTGTTCTTGTTTACCGCCCCTAGTGGTGATGCCCTCCCCGCGAGGACGCCCTCCCCGCGAGGATGCCTTCCCCGTGAAGATGCCCTCCCCGTGAGGAAGCCCTCCCCGCGAGGATGCCCTCTCCGTGAGGAAGTGGGCCCTGCCCCAGGAAGTCCCTCCTGAAGGGCGGCTTACGAACAGCCCTCGTGGACTGAGGGTGTAAGCGGCAACCCGGTCCCCAGCGGCCGCGGTAACGAGTCACTTTGGGAGATTAGTCCCCTACCCAAACACTCAAGACCCGTCTTCGGGCACTTCCTCCTCCGGGAGTAGACGCTCTCCTCAGCGGGACGCCTAATGGCTTTCTGGATTTTCTTCCTCCTCCGAGAGTCGACGTTATTCCCGGATCCCCGTCTTCACGGCGACCGGAAGATCAGCCCCTTGCGGCTTGATTGGATCTATCTTCCTCCTCCGGGAGTCGACGTTATTCCCGGTTCCCCGTTCTCACGGCGACCGGAAGATCAGCCCCTTGCGGCTTGATTGGATCAATCTTCCTCCTCCGGGAGTCGACGATATTCCCGGCCCCCCGTTCTCACGACGACCGGAAGATCAGCCCCTTGCGGCTTGATTGGATCTATCTTCCTCCTCCGGGAGTCGACGATATTCCCGGCCCCCCGTTCTCACGACGACCGGAAGATCAGCCCCTTGCGGCTTGATTGGATCTATCTTCCTCCTCCGGGAGTCGACGTTATTCCCAGCTCCCCGTTCTCACGGCGACCGGATGATTATCTCTCGAAGACCTTATTCCTGGCTCCCCGTTCTCACGGCGACCGGACAATTCCTTTACGAAGATATGGGTTTCTCAGATATACTTTCCCCCGGAAACATTATTCCCGGTTCCCCGTTCTCACGGCGAGCGGACGAAGTCTCCCGGGAAGCTCCCCTCCGGAGGTCTTATTGGCTTTTCATGAGTCCCTTCCGCGCCTTGTTCCCGGTTCCCCGCTCTCCCGACGGCCGGATGAACCTCTCCCGGTGCCCCCGGGCACCCCGGAAGGTCCCTCCCTCGGAAATCCTGTTTTTACAATTTTCTAACTTAGAAAATATTTCTATAGGTTATGCTCCCCCCGGGGACCCTGTTACCCCCACAGCACGCGGAGGCCTCCTCCCGCCCGCTGTGGGCGGGGGGGGACAGGGGGCCCCTGGGTCACCCACGAAGAAACTTAGCTCATCCTTGTTAAGATGAGTCGTCCAGACCATCCAAGAAGAAGAAAATAAAGAGGCAATAAAAGGAAACAATGCGGTTTATTGATCAACAAACCCGGAGGACATCTTCCCCCTCCGGTGGGTTTCGGAAATGATACAACCCGGGTCCTAACCCGGGGGATTTTCTACAAGCCTAAGGCCCCTACGCCTAAAGCTCCCGGAGGCGCTCCCTCAGCTCCCGGGCCAGGTCCCGGTACAGCGCCCGGACGCGACGCTGAGAATCCCGAAGTACGTCTTCGGGCCAAAACTCGTACCCAGCCGGCGGAAGTATCCGGAGGGGAGGTATCATCTGGGCCTTCGGGCGCGGGGGAGTTAATTCAGCACGGCTGTTGTCAAAATTATCCAAGTGCCACTCCGGGCGCCACCTCAACCGGACAGGCTCTCGGGCAGTACCCCCGTCGCGCTCCCCGGAGACAAGGCTCAACAAAATCAAAGCCGCTTGGGCGTCCCCCGGAAAGCCTCTCCCGGACCGTTGCCCGGGAGTAACCCCCCGGGAACCCTGGTAACATTTCATTGCAAAGACTTAGAAAAATTTCAAATATATTTCATTGCAAAATGTTTTTGTACAAGTGCCCGGGGCTTCTCCTAAGAAGCTACCGGAATCAAAATGTCTAACAAAATAAAAAGGGACCCTAGCTAAAGACCCAGGGGAGGCTCATACTTTAGCATTGGGGTCCTCCCCCCGGGGAGCTTCCTCCGTGGCTGGGGCAGGGGCATCCGCGGCCGGAGGCGTCGGTGTCGGGAACCTCGTCCGGATGATCCGGTCGTAGAACCCCTCCGCCAGCAGCTCCACCTCCCGGCGCGTTGGCTCGAAGGCCTCCGGGAAGCTCCGGGGGATGCGCCCCCCGATCGGCCGGGCGCCAACCCCACGGTAGTCAACGAGCCCCGCGGCGGCCGCGATGACGGGGATCGCCCGACCCCGTGCCCGGACGTCCGCAGCCTCCGGGATGGCGGAGACTTGTGCGTTAAGAAAACGCACAGCCTCCACGAGGGTCGCCGGGGGCACCTCCGGGCCGCTCCCGGAGCCCAGGCTAACGCCAAGGCTTTCCAAGGTCGAACGGACGGAGCGGCCCGCGTCCGACAGCGCCCGGACGCTGGAGCTCTCGAGCTCCCGGAGCGCCTTCTCCCGCACCTTGGCCTCCTCTCGGAGGCGGATGTAGGCGCCCTCCGAATGGTGCACCTGCGCCCGGGCCCGGGACAGCTCATCAAGAGCTTCGTCCCGCTCCCAGAGGGCCACCTCCCGCTGCTCCACGCAGGCCGCGGCCCGGCTCTCCGCCTCCTTGAGCAGCCGGGTGACCCGCTGCTCAAGGCCCCAGGTAACAGTCGCTACCTACAAAATACATAAAGAGTTAGAAAATTCTCAAGTGCAGGAAAAAAGCCAAGGTGTTGAGAGCTCGTGTTACCTGGGCTCCGAGGGACTCGAGCCCCTCAAAACGCTCGTGGAGCGTTCCTCCTGCTACGAAGGCCTGCACCTTCCGGTTGTGCAGGCCCTCCGCGTAGCGGGCCACCTCCCCCGCGGGAAGTAGGGAGGTATCTTGCCTGGCCCTCCTGTCACGGCCGGGAGAGGGCCCCCGGACCTCGGCATCCGGGAGCACAGCCGGCGTCGCCGGCGTATTTGTCGACGAAGTTTCCTCCGAAGACGAAGACGAAGATCGGGCGGGGTTCTCCGCCCGGGGGGGGATCATCGGGCCTTTCCCCGCCCCAGGCCGGAGGGCCCTCGGAGCCTCCTGCTCCGGGGGGACCTCGAAGACTGAGGGGCTTCCCCCCTCCTCATCGACCGGCCAGAGGCACGGAGGCGCCGCCTCCGAAAACCTCACCTCTAGCCTCTCCGGCGCCAATGCCGCCGGGAGAGGCGAGAGAAGCGTCACTCGAACTGGCGACGGGGCGTAGTCCGCGGAATCGGACCCCGCCCCGCCGGTAACAACCTCCTTCCCCCGGGCCTCAACGGGGCCCTCCGGGGGCGGAGGCGTCGCCTCTGCCCGGGGCGCCGCCCGGGCATGTTCGGTTCCGGGAGCCGCGTCCCGGGCCCTCACCGGTGTCGTGTCACCGGCGTCGTCGTCGGGGCGGGGGTCTTTTGGACCCGGGGCCTTTTGGGCTCCGAGCCCCCGGCCGCATCCTTCCCCCGCTTATGAGAGCTGGGGGTGGGAAGGGGCTTCCTCTCCGGAAGCCTGAGCCCGTAGGCCTCGGCCACCAGGTTCCAGGGAGGCCCCTCCCCCACGAGGCGGACGATGCGCTCGTGTTCGTCGGCGAAGTACCTCCCCAGGAGGTGCTCCACCTTGTCCCTCGCCGCCGGGTACGGGCGCACTGCAAGAGGTAAAAAGTTAGTCAATTTCTCATAAAAGACTACAAGTACAAAAATGCAGGGGACTTACGCCGCGTCACCGGCTTGACCGGAGGCCGCTGCTCCGAGCCCATGCCGATCCCCCTTCCCCCGCGTGAGAAGGGGGAAGGCCGCAGGAGCGCCAGCTCCTCCGCGGCGTCCCGCATCGAGCAGGCCTTCTTCGCCAGCACCACCTTCCCGAGGAGCTCGAACTCCTCGTCCGTCCACACCGGTGGCTTCGGTGCGGATGACCGGCTGTAGGTGGGAGGCTCCGGGGCGTAGACCACCGCCTCGTCCCGGACCCGGAGGTAGAACCACCTCTGGAGCCAGTCCCCCCAGTGGTCCCGGGAGGCTGCCGCCGGGTAGTCCGCCACCCGGGAGGGCAGCATCTGGACCATCACCGAGCCGAAGGGGGACTTCGGTCCTCCCTTCACCAGGTGCGAGCTCCGCGCCGCCGGTTCATAGAAGTACCGGAAGGCGCGGAGGGTGGGCTCCCGCCCGGTCGCTGTCTCGTAGAGCCATATAAAAAGGCCCATACGGACGAGCGCGTTCGGGGTGAGGTGGTTGAGAGCCACCCCGTACTCTTTGAGAAACTCCCGGAGCATCGGATGCACCGGGAGCCGGAGCCCCGCCTCGAGGAAGGCCTCGAAGGCCACGACCTCTCCGGGCCTGGGGCGGGGGGCTCCGTCCTTCTTTAGGGGGACCCGGATGTCCCCCTCTGCAACGACGCCCTTCTTGACCAGGGACTCCGCGTCCGAGGCCGAGAACTCGGAGGCCCAGAGGAAATCCACGGGGATTTCCTCCGGGGGCACCTCCGTGGTCTTCGCTCGACCTTTGGGCGCCATTAGGTCAGTCCTTTATTTTTTGGGTGGCTAAGTTTTCAGGTGGCTAAGTCAACAACTCCCGGACGCTCGCTACCGGAAAAGGCTGCCGGAGAAGCTACCAGAAGAGCGCTACCGGGAGAGCTGAAGCTGGAGTTGAAGATTTGGAATGAGCTTCCGGGGCCCCCTAAGGCCCTATTTATAGAGGCTGGCCGTGACCTAGATGCGCGCCACGTGGCCCCCTCGGGGCAATCTGGACCACTGAAATTCAAATCGTGAGCGGGAAACGAAGGGACAGGCGCGTAAATCGAGACGCCGTTTCGAACCCCGCGTGCATTTATTGCGAGAACGGCGCGGCCATAAAGCGCCCGGCACAGAAAACGAAGCGTCGCCGGGGCTCCAGTGATTTTCGTCCGGAGTTTTCGTCCGGAGATTTTCCCGGTACCGTAACCATTCCCTCCAGGGGCTCAAGCTTCGTCCCCGGAGGGCATGGGGGGCTGCTGTTGGGGGAAATCTCCACGCGGTCAAGTCCAGGTAAGTTCATGATTGCCCGGGAACAGTGGCCTCCGGTGCCTGCCCCGGGCGCCGCCTTTTAGGACCCCGGGACCGTGCCTCCGGGGCATGTTCCGGGCGCCGCCATTTGGCCCCCGGGACCGTGCCCCCGGGGCATGTCCCGGGCGCCGCCATTTGCCCGGGGACAGTGGCCTCCGGTGCCTGCCCCGGGCGCCGCCATTTGCCCGGGGATAGTGGCCTCCGGTGCCTGCCCCGGGCGCCGCCATTTGGCCCCCGGGACCGTGCCCCCCGGCCATGTCCCGGGCGCCGCCATTTGGCCCCCGGGACCGTGCCCCCCGGGCATGTCCCGGGCGCTGCCATTTGCCCGGGGACAGTGGCCTCCGATGCCTGCCCCGGGCGCCGCCATTTGGTCCCCGGGACCGTGCCCCCCGGGCATGTCCCGGGCGCCGCCATTTGGCCCCCTGGACCGTGCCTCCCGGGCATGTCCCGGGCGCCGCCATTTGGCCCCCGGGACCGTGGCCCCCGGGCATGTCCCGGGCGCAGCCATTTGGGCCCCGGGACCGTGCCCCTCGGGCATGTCCCGGGCGCCGCCATTGGCCCGGGGACAGTGGCCTCCGGTGCCTGCCCGGGCGCCGCCTTTTGGGTCCCCGGGACCCTGCTCTCCGGAAGGGGTCCCGGACGTCATCCCCCTCCTAAAAGGTAAAACCCCTGTTTGTTTATCACGTGCAGGTCACGCGATGGACGCCTCGGGAATCAGCGACCACCTGTCAAGCATCCAAGACGTTTGACCGGGAGAAGGACGGTCCTACCCTTCAATCCGACGGTGTCTCCTGGGGTAGTTCAGGCTTTTTGCTTCTTTTTGGGGCTATAAATAGCCCTTGTACCCCTCTGCTGTAAAGGGAGAAAAACTCATTATTATTTGGAATAGCTAATCTCATAGACGTGCTCCGGAAGCCTCTCCCCCGGAGAGAGCCTCCCCAGCCGACCCTGGTCGGGAGCGCGTCGACAGGACTAGGGCCCCCACCGGGACCCGAACCTGTATAAATCCACGTATCAATTCTTGTGTTTGTCCGGCGGGGGAGGACCGGTCACCCGGTCAACCCGCGCTGCGTAATCTCCGCTAGGATCGTCTTTAAAACCTGCCGGGGTATTCTTAATACCACGACAGACTGGCTCAGGTCTCTATTTGCCTTCTAGGAAGAGTCAATGGAGTGCTGGAGGATCACCTTGTCCTGACTAAGTTGTTTTATTTGACCGGCTTGTGCTGCAATAAGAGGAAATATTACTAATACATTAAGAACTTAAGTCTTCTTAGTGAGGAATTGACTTACCAGAAAGTTCCGACCGCAGCCGGTTAAGTTCGATCTCTTGGTTTGAGAGCACGAAGATCGAATGGAGCTTGACCGTGGCCATTTCCTTCTTCAGGAACGCCACCTCTCTATGACAGAACAAAAGAAGTGGTCATAACAAATTTGTATCTATACAAATTGGAGGGTATCAATCCTTAACTGCGCAAGCTGTCTCGTTCTTTTTCTATGGCCTCGTCGCTCGCTACCATAGCAATTGACCTGGCAGTCATCCGGGATAATTCCTGCGATATAAAGAGAAATTAAGGGTATCCTATGCACAATTCAGGTACCAAAAGAGAAGTTCATTACACCTTTGTATACTCCCGGAACGAAACATTCTCCGGGATGGCAGAAGGTCTCGTCGAGGAACTCGTTGCGACCTCAACGGGAGCAGTAGGCGGATGTGCCTGCTGGGCATCATTCCCAGTTGCTGTTGCTTGCAATTGGGTCTCCGCGCCTGGTTCATTCCACACGGTCCGGATTCCTTCCTGGACCCGAGGGACGGAGCGCTCCTCACTGGAGGCTCCGACACCTGTAGCGACTTCAACCCTCCCCAGGGCGGCTGAAGGGCTTGGTGCCACCTTTCCCCTGCCAAGAAAAAAGGGACCAACAATTACGTTGGTAATCACCGCAATTCAATTCAATATTACCAGGATAAGGTTATTACATTATCTGAAATCCCATCAGCTTTTGGGATTTCAGGGAAGGCTCTGCCTGAGAAAGGGGACAGTCGCTGTCTGTCCTAGTATTCCTCTTGCTGAACAAGGTTTTTTCCCCCTATGTGTGTTCTCCAGTAAGTACGTTCATAGGGGAAGATAAAGACTTAAATGTTAAGAGTTCATACCTGAGCAACCTGTCTGGTTGGCGGGGTTATGTCCGCAGGCCTGGATGGCTCCTGTGCCTCTGGAGCCGGCACTACGTCTGCGACTCTCGCGGGGCCTTGTTCGGACACCTCCTTTCCTGTCCTCTGGAGTGGAGGATTTTCCTCCCTGGGACTCACAGGAGTCACAGGGGGAAGCTCTTCTCCCTGAATAAGTGTTAATTCAATAAACGACTATACAGAGGGAATTGAGAAAATAAGACCATGAAGAAATCTGACCATGGTCACCCCTTCGGTCAGGGAAGGAGAAGCAACAGACCCTGAAGCTTCAGGGGCGTCAGGGGTAGGGATTTCGCCCGCAACCCTGGGACTTTCAGTAGCTACGGGATCCGCTGCAGCTTCTTCTATTTCTGTGGGTCGAACTGGAGCATCACCAGATGGAGAGCCCGTTATCTTCCTCCTCCTCGCTCCTCTCGCCCTGTACGACGAAGAAGTGATTCCAGTCTACAGATGGAAAAACAGAAGGAACTTGATATCTTACCGCAGTTTTCTTTGCGGTAGGAGGAGTGCTCCGTGAAGACCCTTCCCCAAGAGCTTGCTTGGGTCTCTTGGGGGTAGGATTCCTCGTCTTGGGCTTCGAGGAAATTTTCTTCACGTACTTCATCGTCGGCTTTCCCAGGGAACCGACGTTCTCGCTCGGGAATGTCGCCTCAGTGAATCTCCCCAAGAGCTATTTTGTTGCGACAAGTTCGTCAGCGCTGGGCTTATATAAGACCTGCAAATAAGAGTTGAATGAAGGATGACATACCTTTCGGCGCTCCTGTTTGAGGTCGTCGCCGGCGTGAACTAAGCTCTGGGGGCGAGGCGATCCCTTGGGGCCCTCTACATCAGCAATATAGGCCCTGAGGAGATAGTTTGTCCGCCTCTCGACTTCGGAGGAGGGCAGGACTGTTCCCCGAATGCAAGTCAGACAATGCATTGCAAAAGTAAGAGATTTCAGTGCCAAAGACAGATACCTTCATTGTAGTCCAGGATGTTGTCTGCCATGGACTTGATCTCCCAAGCCGGATGAGCCCTTTCACGCAGGGGGCTCACCCGATTCTTCACAAAGTCGCGGATGACATCGCGAGCTATTAGTCCCTCTTGGACTAGGTGAAGAATGACCTCGGCATACTTCATGAACTTAGCGTTCATCGCCAAGAGAGAGTCCAACTCGCACGGCTTCTCCGGCCGCGAGTTCTCGAACCACAACCCGCTCTCAGACGGCGGGGTGTAGTAGAACCACTTCTGGTGCCACCCGTGCACCGAGTCTCGTAGTGGCGGGAAGGGATACTCCTTCTCCCTTAGGAGGAAGTAGATGCATCCGGCGGCATTGGCGCTCTTCGACCACGCCGAGTAATAAAAGCGCCGGAAGAGATCCACCCTTGGATACGCTTCGACGAACGCCTCGCACAGATGCTGGAACACCGCCAGGATCAGCACTGCATTTGGGTGGAGATTGATCAGCTCCAACCCATAATGCTCGAGGACGTCCTTCAGGAACTGACTCTCAGGGAATTGGAACCCGCAGCGCAGATATTCCTCAAAAACCACCAGTTCACCCTCTCCGACGACTGGGGTTTCTTGGTCCTTCTCCGCGGGCCGCTAGTTGATTAGCAGCCATGGAGGAAGGATCTCCTCCTTCGCCAGTGCCAGCAGGCTCTCCTCAGAATGGTGGATCGATTTGCTCCAAGACGCCATTTCTTGTGAGGAATCGGAGGAAAAGTTGGCGACTTTGGGGAAGATGGAGGTTGAGAAGAACGAAAGTTTTGTGCGGCAGAAATGTTAAGGGTTTTTGGCTGTGTGGCATCCTCAAGAAGCTGCCTGCTCCTTTTATAGACTCGAGGAAACGCACTAATGTGAGTAACGTTCCAATCAAACGTTCCACTCAGTATTTTATTCATTTCCCATAATGGATACTATCTCTTGCGGACCCGTTAAAGTGTTCCTGGTATTGGATCTGAAATAAAAAGGACTTCTTTATTTCGAGATTTGGAGATACAAAATCTTGAGAAGTTTTCAAGGGTTTTCGAAGGACATCTTCCTTCATGTGCCTTGAAAATTTTCACGAAAATATCCTATGGCCAAGTTTTTGGACGTACGGATATGTTTGATCAGATTGCGGTATGGTCAGAACCATGTCCTCGACTAGGCTCCGATTATAATCGAAGTGATGGTCTGATCGAGTTTCGGTTCTGGTCGCAGTAGTCTTTCAAGCTGAACTTTGGTTCTAATCACGGCTCTAAGTCTGATCGCGATACTACTATGAAAACACGATTCTGGTCGCGGGGCTGAAGTTTACCTGTGTATGAATGGTCGTAAAGACATTGCTTATGGCCATGTTTTCGCACAGAAGATGTAAAGAATATTCATATAAAGAAGAAGATTTTATTTGTTGCATTCTTTACATACAAAAGGGATACCGGCGACTAAAGCGTCGACCTGATCCGAAAGAAGTTTGCAAAGTTCTCCTAGGGACATATTGTTATCAGTAGGATCTACACTGACAACCCCCAGGGAACTAGCGACTAACCTAAGTCTATCTACATCATCCCTAACAAGAGACGCACTACTATTCCTAATCAAGTCGGAGAGTTCTCGCTGTTGCTAAGCGTGGTCCCTCTCTCGATGGAACTGGTGCGCCTCTTCACGGGATTTTTCAAAACATTCTACCAGGTGCAGAATCACCGAAGACATCTCTTTGGTCTTCTTCTCCAGAGCTTCTTTTTCCCTTTGGAGAGTTTGTTCAAGGGAAGGAGGTAGAATCTCAGCAGGCTGGTCGTTGGGGCTCCAACAATTTTCGTCTCCTACATTTGCAGATGTTAGTTTTCTTTAACTATGACAAACCAGCAAAAGGAGACAGAAGTAATTACCAATCCTAGCGAGCGATAGGTTTGTATATGCATCCCAGAAAGGAGATCACCCGATAAATGTCGAGGAGGATAATCATATGGTGGAAGTGCGATTTTCCCACCATAAGATTGCTTCCCCAACACAAGAGGAGGATCTTCTAGTCGGATAGTCACCACTTGCCGACTAGAAAATCGATCGTCCAAACAAAAATGGGGAGCGTTGGAATGAAATGGAGAAAACTGAGGAGAACGTCCCTCCAAAGGTGGAGATGAAAGTTCTACCTACCTAGGAGCAGGAGGAACAGAAGGAAGAAAGAATGACATCGCATCTTCTACCTTTGCTCTGCTGGAGGATCCCTCGTCAACCTTGGTTTTCTTCCTTGAAGGAGATGGATCTTCGGGCATCTGAGGCCCTTGTTCAAAAACTTCCTCTTCATCGCTCTCAATCTCGATGATGTTGTGATCTGCCATCAGGAAATGGATGAAGAGAGGGATGAAGGTAGCCTGGGAAGAAACTTAGCCGTGAGAAGAAGTTGTGGAGCTTTGTAATTCGAAGGCTTCGATATTTATAGCCGCCAAGGTGACGGTTCACCTTCCAAACGCCTCGGGTTTTTAAAAGCATTTACAATTTTACCTTGGGTTCAAAAACGTTTCAACAGCGCCATCATTACCCGTCACATAATACCCAGAACCCGTGTCGGGGAACCAACCATCACACTTAGTGCGCCACTAAGTGGGGGATTTGAAAAGTCGGGTTAAAAATCCGATGCATGTCTTGAAATTCGAAATAAACACGTCCATTCGTTTTCTTCGAATTTTTGGGGGCTAGCTGACGAGGATTGACACCCGAGTTAGTTCAAAATAAGTGCACGACTGGTTCAAGATAGATTTGAGCCAGACATGTGCCTGGCGGTGCGAACTCAAGTCATTCCGAGAAGCATCAGCCCAAGGTCGCAGGACTGTGCGCGATCAGATCACAGTCTTTGCGCGATCAGACCGTAGCTAGTGCGCGGTCAGGAGTCCGTATGCTGTGCGCGGACAGAAGGCTGAACGTGTTGCACGGTCAGCCAACTTCGCGCGGTCAGAACACTTTTGACCAAGAAACGTGGGAGTATTCTGTCTCTATTACAATAATATCCCAAGTATCCCGAAGATTCTTCCGCGTGGGGGATCAACCGTCAGGAGGTTAATACATGTAGTTATCCACGAATAACAAGTGTTAAACCTGCGTGGGAGTTAAGAGCGGTTCTCCAAAGTCCATTCAAACAACTGTCTGATGCAGTTACGATTTGGCGCCCTTTCGACCCGTATAAAAGGGCGGCATTATGTATCAAACAGGAAGAGAGAGATCGATCAAGAGATCAAGACACAACTCAAACAGCCAAGGCTACGGATTAGACTAGATAGTTTCCATAAGCCTTTTAGACTTCATTTTGTACACTCGTACAGGGAAAACCTTCGCCTGTGAAGGTCTTTTCTCATCACTTTGTAACTCTTTACTACACATAGTGCAATCCCAACAGGACGTAGGGCTTTTACTCCCACCATCGAGGGCCCGAACCTGTATAAATTTCTCTGTGCTCCAGTTCTTCATAATTCTACGTACCTTCCCGGAGGGTCACCCTGAAAGGTCTCACTATTATAAATTTTGCATAAGTTCGGCTGAGGACCCCGAGTCCGAATCGTCGACAGGAGGCTCAGCAGGAAAATTCATCTGCCGCTCTAGCTGGGGATAAGGCGAGTCTAGAGACTCAGCCTTTGGCTGAATCAGAAAATAGCTCGTTTAGCGAGTATATTGAGGTATGCAGAACTCCCTTAAATTCGCATTTACATAGGAATATCCAAGCTTTGAAACTGATCTCCTTCCATGTCATAGGAACTAACTCGTGTGGCGACCAAGTCGATGGCTGTTGCAAAGCGTATCGAAGTCGCCCACTAGGAAACGAGTCGCCTGCAGCGGTAAGGAGGATGTTTCCTAATCTGCCTGAATTTTAGTCCTATTTTAACAATAGTCTCTTTTGTCACAGAGAAAATTCCTTTCTGACCAAGAGCCTCGCTGACTGGGAAAGCCAGGAGATCTGGGCAGTCACCAAGATCTCTTGCTTGGAGAAAGAACTCCAACAACTGCGGTTGCAGCTCTCCTGTAAGTGCACTTCCGACGACGATGAATTAATTTGTTATGCGAACTGTTTGTGATGGTCTCCTATTATAGCACGAGAGGACCAAATAAGCCAGCTCTGCCAAAAGAAGAAGGATCTCGAGGCGACCATTGAGTTGCAAAACTCGAAAGTTGACTCTGTCTGTTGGCAAAATGAGGATTTGAATGAGTCACTCTCATCCTGCAGCAGTGTCCAACAAGACATCTTCGAAAAACTGAAGATCGTGGCCTGTTTGCTAAAAGCTGATGTGGTCGAAACCAAAAAGGATGACCTTAGCCTTAGCGACTAGACCACACTGGTTGCAACCCAAGCTGAATCACTCCTCGAGTATCTTCCTGAAGATACAAGGCGTCAAACAGAGGCGATAAGGAAAAAAGTACAATCCGCAGCCTCCGCCATTCTCTGCAAACTTCATCTTCACCATGGCCCAGATCTTGATCTAAATCTAGTGGTGGGAGAAGCAGAGGTCGAGAGTGAAGATCAGTTTGTGGTTATAATGGAGGAAGTCAGACCTCTAATCGAAAATCTCCTGAAAGAACTTGGCCTATTGTAAATCTTGTACCTGTACAGATATAACTATACAATGCATTTGTATGCCTTAATTTTTGAAAGAAAAGCACTTCTTTTTGTTTCATGTTGCGACCATATTCCCCTAGCCCCCTCCTGAGATTATGTATACTGAAGACTTAGTATTATAAGCACAGGAAAAATATGGGTGTATCGACGACCAGGAATACCTAAGGAACACTGTGACTTTAGGTATTATCATCCGACTAGACCAATACCCATGTTCAATACAACACCCGACCTTATTGCAAAACGGTAGCCACTCTAATGACCCAGGACATGCCAGCAAGCCCCGTGTGCGTTGAGAAATGTCTTATTGAGGGGTGTCTTGTCTGGAAGTGATCACAAGATCGGCCAGCGAATCCAATCGAGGTATTATAGTGATAGAATTATCGGTGACCAGGCCCTGAGGCAAACTCGCAACATATGGGCAAAAGGAATAATTACCACAAGAAACAACTAAAAGTACTGATTTTGTTAAATTGTGCTAATAGAAAAGGAAAAGGGTTGGGAAACTTACCCGTAAAACTTGTGTAGTTGATCAATGTTCCATGTATTGGATAAGACTCGACCATCCTCCATTGCTAGTCGAGCCGATCCTGGTCACGGCACCGAGACAACAGTGTAGGGGCCTTCCCATTGAGGGGAGAATTTATTGTTATTAGATTGGTTTTGTATTTATCGTAAAACCAAGTCACTCACGTGAAGGCTACATGACCGCACCCTTTCGTTATGGTATTTGCGCAAAGCTTGCAGATACATTGCGGACTCGACCAGAGCTCGATCACGCTTCTCTTCTAGGAGGATTAGATCTTGTAATCATTGTCCGTTCCGATCAACTTGTTTGAATTGATCTGTTCGAACAGAATCAATACTAATTTTCATTGGTAACACAGCCTCAGCTCCGTATACCAAATGGAAAGGTGTTTCACCGGTGGCTCGACTAGTAGTACGTAGTGCCCATAGAACGGTGTAGAGCTCATCTACCCAAGCCCCCGAACGTGTCTTAAGGTGATCAAAACGCGCTTTTTGATGCCCTGCAATATTTCCCCGTTGGCACGTTCAACGGCACTATTGCTGTGCGGATGGGCTATAGAAGCAAAGCACACCTTGGTTCGAATATTGCCGCAATAGTCCAGAAAGAGACCGCTAATGAATTGGGAACCATTATCAGTGATGAGATGATTTGGAACACCGAATCGAGTCACAATGTTCTAATGAAAGAACTTTTGTGGAGTAGCAGCAGTGATATTGTGTACTGGCTCGGCCTCAATCCACTTTGTAAACGTGTCAATGGCCAAGAACAAGAACTTTTATCCGTTGACTGCTTGTGGCATAGGACCAACAATATCCATCCCCCAAACCACGAAGGGCCATGACAAAGGGATAGTTTGTAGAGTGTAGGAAGGCTGGTGGACCTATCTCGCATGAAATTGTCACTGAGGACATGTCTTGACCATGTTTTTGGCATCATCAAGTGTCGAAGGCCAGTAAAATCCTTGTCGGAAAACCTTCCCGACCAGTGTACGAAATGTCGCGTGTGCACCGCATACACCATCATGAATTTCTTTCAAAAGGGATTTACCTTCCTCTTGGCACACACAGCACATGAATACTCCTTGAGTACCTTTTCTATACAGAACTACTTCTATAAGTTTGTATAGGCGCACTTTTCGAATTAACCGATCGCTCTCAGTTTCATCCTTGGGCAAGGTCCCGTGTTCGAGATAGACCCTCAATGGATGGGTCCAATCTCGTTCATGTCCCAGGTTGGTAACGCAAACTGTTACTGTAACACCCTAGTTTTGGGGGTGAAAAGTTTTGCATAAAAATCCTGCATGCATGTATCCCTGTAGTAGTAGCCAAATCAGCTGAACCATAATCTCTCCCAAACCCTAAAAACCTCCAAATCTATTCTTTAGATCCAGATCAAGATCTGACCGCCAGATTTAACCTACCAGTTACCCTGAGGAAAAAAGTCTTCAGGAGCCAGATCAAATTCTGACCCTAACTCCCAGTACCTAAGCCTCTCTCTGTTTTCGAAAACAGGAAAATTCAGATTTACCCTAAGTACCCCAGTTTCCAGATGGTTGAATTATTTTGATTTAACCCTATTCAGACTCAAGTAACCCCTGGAATATGTTCCTAGGTTCATCCTCAACTCACTTCAAAAAGTTGGGAGCCAAATTAATTCATCTAAACACTTTTCGCAGTTTAGTCCAAATTTTACTGCGAATAAGTCCTTTTCTGTTACCTGGAAGCCTGAAAAGGCTAAAATCTGCAAATCAATTCCAACTTCAGAATTTCTTCAGGAAACACCTTCCAAATATTATTTGATACAGATCTCCCTTTTGATCCGACTTCAAAATCTCTCTCAAATCACCAGAATTCGAAATCGACAAAATCCAGACTTATTTTACCCTAATTTTACCCTATTTTCGAAAATAGGTGAAATCCCTCAAATCTTGTCAAATTTTCGCTAAATTTGAGCTGGATGAGTACTAATAGAAATGTTATACTCAGCCATGAAATCAATTCTCAAATTAACCATCTCTAAGATAGAAATTACAAATCAGTCCAGATTTCAAATAAGAATCCTTGCATTTTGGTCCCTGGTTCGACCAGAGGCACTGTGCACGACCAGCAGCCGTGCACGACCGCGACCACCGCGCTGCCACGCCAGGAACTTCATCGCCGGTGAAGTCCCGTGGTCGCCACCCTTGCCACTGCGTCCCTGCCACATGTGTGCACGCCGTTCGCCACCGTGGAGCCACCGCGGCCGCACCAGCATCGCCAATTTTGCCCGCGCGCGCACGCCATCGCTGCAGCCACTGCAGAAGATCGATGCCACGTTGCAAGCATGCCGGAGGAGCCCATCAATTCGCCGGTGCATCCCCCGGGACAGCGCACGCCTGCCTGCAAAGCCGGCACGGCCGCTGGAGCACGTCGCTTCGCTGCTGTCCCGCCCGGCCGGTCAATTCGCCGCTCCAAGTCTCCAGGCATTTTCCAGCCGTTGCAGCTTCCCCAATTCGCCTATAAATAGCCCTCAGGACTTAGCCAACTCCACCACATAGCAAAGCACCAGAAATCGCCACCCTCCACCGTGTCTTCTTCTTCTTCGGCGAGCTCGAGAAGAGGCCCACGGTGCCAAGCCTCTACACTGCTTCCTCCTCGATTCCAACTACTCCAGTAAGCTCCTCTTACCTCCCTCATCGTACTCGAGCATGTAATCGACTTCAAACCTCTTCAGTCGCCGGCAATTTCTGTTTTACTCCAGTAGCTCCGGCGAGCAATTAATCCTCAACCAGATCGATTCAACCTTCGAACTAGTAATCAAATATGCTCACTAGACCTTGCTTAACATCCCTAAGCAACCAAAATCGACAAATTTGCTAAAATGTGAAAAACCCCAAATTGGAGCCTTGCATATGAACTGAGCTTGCTGTTCAAGCTTTTCTGGTGCATTTCTAGTTAATCTAACTTCACCAGTAGCACTCTTATGCCCCAGAGACCACCCTCAAGCAAGGAATTAAGTTTATTTGCCCTAAATCAGAAATGCCCAAATCAGGTTTGAGTTAATCTTTTCTCCGGCCAATATCTCCTAAACCCAGCCAATCCAGTCATAGAAACCTTGCCATCTAGATGTTTTGGACCATTCTGAGCAACTTTGTCTTCTATCACGACTCCTAATTCGGCCTAGATTGTGAGATATAGCTATGCCCTAGTTTGCTGTACTGTTCACACTACATGTGCTCCAGGCCAGCCAACTTCTTCGCCGGTTTTCATCACTTTCCGGCCATCTCCTGCCCTAGGTCCTGTTGAGACATTTGTTCCTGTTACAAATGCCTAACCACCAGACAAAGTGGTGCACCATTTGGAGCCCTGAGTCAAAAGATATGGCTAACCCTAGTTTCTGGCCGTGTCAAGCCTATGCCAGACTATGTCAGCCAGTGGCATTGAGCCTTTTCACCCACTTCCAGCCATGCACTTTGAAAATAACTTTGTCCCTTAGACTCCTGATGTTGTGATCTACACTTTTCTCTACTGTCACAACTTGAGTTGAGCCCTCTATCACCCATCGACCTTATATCGATGCCTTGAACCGAATGCCAACCTAAAGACATTCGCTGTTTTTGAGCGAACCAGTCACCACCTTGATATTACCCTGATATCTTGGAACCTTGTAAACCTTAACAGCTAACTTTAACCCTGGTTTCCATAATTAAAACCACATCGCTTTCAAACCTTGTATTACCAGAGTATTTTCTCCTTGCATCTTTGCATGTAGTGGATTAGCAAGAATAGGATTGATTGTAATGCCTGTTTGCTTGTTTGATCTTGTTCAGAGCAAGAGTCCGGGGTTGAAGATCTTGTCGCTGAACCGTCATCGACTGCTGATACTTACGACGCGGAAGGCAAGTCATACTTTGAACATATTGAAACCTATATTTTATGAATTGCTATGCTATTCCATGAGTAGATATTTCATTAATATTGCACATGTTGAGATCAATGATATTATGGCAGTGATAGATTGAATACTTGAGAAATGTGAACTTGATAAGATAGCAAGCCTCGAACTAATAAAAGTGTAAACATGTATATTTATATTCATGAAATAGAACCCTTAGCCGTGACCAGTATTTTGGTATGGAATGGTGGAAGCACTGGAGGTGCTTGGCTGCACTGAATGTGTAGGCACTGAAGGTGCATGGGTTGTGGCGTGATCTGGTCACTGGCATGTAAGGACTAGAACCTTGTGTTATGCGTCTAGTGGCATGAAAAGCATACCAACCACTTACCTGGTATGGGACAGGCGCAACCTAGTAGCTTTCTTAGTATTATCGGTTCCCTGCATGGCTTGTCGATCCGGTTTCTCGCATGGAAACTGGTGGGACGCAGTTCGTCCATGAGTGATGTGAGATCAGAAAAATTATGAGAGGATAAGGTGTAAAGAAGGAAGACGCCCTACGCCAGATTAAGTCGTGCGCGACTGTAATGGAAAGAGGTTATGTGTCCTGCGGGAACATAGACCCAGGCTAGGAAGTAAGACAGTGGGGAGGACCCACAACGGTACTTGGGACGGTATTGTCCATTTACCGGGCAGGGATACTGTTAATACTAGACTGCAAAAACGTTGTGTGATCTCGGCCTTGTCACATGCGTATAAGTCGCATGGAGTTGGCCCGACTTGGAAGTCGAGTGAAAAAGTGGATTTAAAAAGAGGTACATCTCTGCAGAGTTTAAAAATGTATTCGAATACTTCGTGCTCCCGAGTTTTAGGAGTATGCCGCGGTGGATTAAATCCATGGGGTGTGACACAAGTATTGTTTTATAAACTAAAATTTGTTAGCTCAAGATTACCCAAGTGGCATGTGTTGTCACGATAAGGGGCATTGCCGTGGGCTGTCATGTGTTGACGTGTCGCAGTAATACCATAATCTAGCAAACATATGATATTTAAGAGGCATGTGGTTTATGCCCTAAGTTATGAAATACTGTTGAGCGTATAAGATTGAAAGGCTTGAATAAAAATAATATGATATGAGGATATATCGCCTTGGATATGGGATATATGTATCACCATCAATACGATTTATTTACTGCCATGGGTGTGATCAGAAGTTGAGTAAGAGTTGAGAAAGAAATGTATTTTGGGAAAACCTTTCACTCTTTCCCCAATAGCATAGGTTCATGTCATATATATGTATGTATCTCTACCTTCCCTATGACTTGCTGAGTACGTAAGTACTCACCCTTGCAACAACTCATCAATAGATGGAGCGTTCTACGACCTTGGAGGATACCCTGAAGATGCTGCGGACCCAGGAGAAGACGAGCAGTTTCCTCCGGAGCCCTGATGTGGTGCTGTCTTGCTGTCAACCTCTGTTTCCTGTGGATTGCTTTTGGGCCTAGCTTCCGCCGACTAGATGTATTATTTTGTTAGACCCTTGTGCCTTGTACGGCACTGTATCCCGTTTTGTACTAAGGCCTGATGGCCATACAATTATGACTATTGTACTATTTTGCTGCTGCAAGGTAATCCTGTGATTGACTCATCCTGGGAAGTCAAGTGGTTAAAGGGCCAGCTACACCGAGCTGGGCTCCTCACAGGTGATGTCACTGTCGTGGCAGACGTGACATAAAATAGTGGTATCAGAGCAGCACGGACCTTGACTGTAGGACGGTACCCTTAGGGCTTGGTAGCGCCAGGACATCGTAAATTATTTAAAAATTATTTCTGAAAAATTTTATTTTTGCAAAAGGTTGCTTTTGCTCTTATAAAAATGTTGATTTCAAAATCTTATTTTGCTTCCAAAATTTCTCGGCAGGATGGCCAAGGAACGTTTCAGCTACATCGAGCGTCTCGGAGGATGGGCCACATTGCTGTGGCATATGGCTCAGTTCCTAGGGATTGATGAGCGGCCGATCTGCGAGACCATTTGGGACTATTATGAGGGGCGTCGCTATGGCTTCAAGGCCAAAGTGCTGGTGCACGCTCTCGATAGTCGTGAGGGACAGGTGATCAGAGTGGAGGCCAGCAGGGCAAGCCGACTGGATGCTATCCAGGACGCAGCTCGAGAGGCGGTGCATCGGGTACGCCAGGTGTACTCATGTCGGCTCCAGGAGTCACCTTTCCGTCACGTGCCTTCATCTCCCTCTGGGTTGCCACCCATCGTGGAGTACCCGGACCCCTGTCTGGCAGGCACCGTAGGTCTGTTGAGGACCCTCGACTCGCGCTACTCTACTTTGCTTGCTGAGCATCAGGAGCTCCGCAAGGAGTTGGAGGAGCAGAAGAAACGTGGCCGAACCGCTTCCCCGTCGTCGACTTCTCAGCCTGCAGCTCAGAGGCGCCGCACAGTTGAGGAGGTTGCTCCGACAGTTGTCTCCCCAGCTCGTACCTTTGGACCCAGTGCAGGACCTAGCTTGATTCCTCGGAGGGTTGCTAATGCAGCTGGGTACCGACGCTCGTTCTCTACCCCTAGCACCCGCCGGGCAGAGGGCAGTGGGTCTGCTCTGCTGTTCCATGAGTCTGGACCACCCGGGTTTGTCACTCTGGAGGAGTCCGACGACGAGATGGAGCCAGAGGAGGTTGAGCCCTGTGGGAGTAGTTAGTTGCCTGTTCTTTTAGATCCTCAGGCCAGGGTAGACTTTCTAGGTTTGGTGATGCTTTTGGTTGTTATCATCACCATTACTTGTATTTTGGTTGTATCAGACTAAGGCACTTAGCCGCTTTTGTATCAACTACTTGTGCATTAATGAATCAGTTTCGCATTAATTTCTGCATTAGCACCTTAATTCTCTCTAGTTAGTTAGACCTGTCTGCTTCTCTCTTCAGAAGATCAGAATGGTCAACACAAGGAGAAGGACCCAAGATGACCAAGAGGGCCAAGACCCAGTTACACCACGAAGAGGATCCACACCTCATCCAGGATCGCAGAGCTCACTACCACCACAAGAAGACTCACCAAGTCTCCAGGAAATTCTTCTTTCAATGGAGAGGAGCCGCCAAGAAGCCCAGGCTGCACATACCCAGTTGCTAGCTCAAGTCATTCAGAAAATGCCAGGGACTGCTGAAGGTACTGCCGTCGGAACTCGACTCTCAGACTTCCAGAAGACGCGGCCGCCAACCTTCGCAAGCGCGACCGACCCAATCGTCGCAGACGACTGGCTGCGGGACATTGAAAGGAAACTGGACACTGTTCGTTGCAATGATCGAGAGAAGGTGTTATTCGGATCACACCAACTCACTGGAGCAGCAGCTGCTTGGTGGATGAATTATCAAGAAGCACACATGGACAAAGACAACATCACTTGGACGGAATTTAAGGATCAGTTCCGAAAATTCCATATCCCTACAGGCGTTATGGCAGCTAAACGCCGAGAATTCCGGAACTTGACACAAGGGAATCGGACTGTCACTGAGTATCTGCACCGATTCCACCATCTAGCTCGGTATGCGTCCAACGACATCGACACGGAAGAGAGGAAGATTGAACGCTTCACCGAAGGACTTCAGCACTATTTGCAGTATCAGATTGCCTCCCATGAGTTCACAGAATTCCAGACCCTGGTGAATCGAGTATTAAAGATAGAAGAAAAGCGAGGCCTCGGAGAAGAAAATCGGAAGAGAAAGATGATGCAACAGTTGCGACCGCCAGCCAGCTCATCTAGGGGAAGGGCCCCAACACCTCCAAATTTTCGTCCGCCCTACCCGGCGCCAAGACCACAATTCACGCCGACATGCCCCAACTGCAGAGGAGCACACTATCAACGGGATTGCCCTTAGGCAAGGACTCAATGCTATCATTGCGGGCAGATGGGACACCGCAAAGACAGTTGCCCGTGGATCCAACTCCCAACGGCAATAGCAAGATCGCAAGCTGGAACACAAGCGATGGCACCTAGAACCACAGCTTCACCACCATTGCAGAGCCCCAGAGGAGGTTTGCCCAACAGAGGGGGAAATACAGCAGGCCGAGGACGAGGACGAGGGCGAGGAGGAAGACCAATGGCAGGCCGAGGAGGCCGACTGAACTTCACCTCCCTTCAAGAAGCAGACAATGCCTCTGACATTCTCCTAGGTAGATTCTTGATCCAATCTGCATCTGCTTTAATACTATTTGACCCTGGAGCTACAAACTCATTCATATCAGAAGATTTTGCATTTAAAGTGGGAATACCTATGGTACCTCTAAAGTACCCTATGGCTATACAGACCCCAGGGGCTAAGCTGCCTGTATATTTAGCTTGTCGTCATATAACTTTCAGAATAGATGGGATAGAGTTCTTGGCTAATCTATTAGTCCTAGAACTGCAAGGCCTAGACATTATAATAGGAATGGATTGGTTATCCCAGCATAAAGGTCTAGTGGATTGTGAGAAGAAAACTCTAAGCCTTGTTAGTAACCAAGGGAAGGAAGTCCTATTCCATGCGGAAAGATCATCGGTCGAACAATTGCAAGGATCAGTCCATGTACTTCAGGAAATATGCTTGGATCAAGTGCCCACAGTACAAGAATACCCAGATGTATTCCCAGAAGAACTCCCAGGGATGCCACCTGACAGGGAGATAGAGTTTACCATTGAGCTTAAACCAGGAGCGGCACCAATAGCCAAGAGACCATATAGGATGCCGGTAACGGACTTAGAAGAGTTGAAAAATCAGTTAGAGGAACTGGAGGGTAAAGGATTTATCCGACCCAGTGCTTCACCTTGGGGAGCTCCAGTTTTGTTTGTAAGGAAGAAAGATGGAACCTTACGAATGTGTGTAGATTACCGAGCTTTGAACGAAGTCACCATTAAGAACAAGTACCCATTGCCAAGAATTGATGACTTGTTCGACCAACTTCGAGGAGCCAAAGTATTTTCCAAGATAGATTTGAAATCTGGATATCATCAGCTGAAGATCAAGAAGGAAGATATATCGAAGACTGCTTTCACTACCAGATATGGTTTATACGAGTTTACAGTAGTACCCTTTGGATTAACCAATGCTCCGGCAGCTTTCATGAACATCATGAACAGTACGTTTATGGATTATCTTGACAAGTTTGTCATAGTATTCATAGACGACATTCTGATATATTCCAAGAGTACGGAGGAACATGAGCAACATTTACACCTAGTCTTGGGAAGGCTACGAGAGAGGCAATTTTATGCCAAGTTTGATAAATGTGAATTTTGGATGACAAGAATTTCATTTCTTGGACATGTGTTGACAGCAGAAGGAATTTCAGTAGATTCGGCTAAAATCTCTGCAATCAAGGAGTGGAAGCAACCTACCTCAGTTTCAGAGATTAGAAGTTTCTTGGGATTAGCAGGATATTATAGGAGATTCATTGAAGGATTTTCCCAAATAGCCAAACCTCTTACGAACCTGCTAAAGAAGGATGTTGCATTTGAATGGACCATCAAGTGTGAAGAAAGTTTTCAGAAGCTGAAGCAGAAATTGACAACAACACCGGTCCTCACCTTACCGGACAGCAAAGAAGATTTTCTAGTTTACTGTGATGCTTCAAAGCAGGGAATAGGCTGTGTGTTAATGCAACAAGGTCGAGTGGTGGCTTATGCTTCACGCCAATGGAGACCTCATGAGGAAAATTATCCGACTCATGATTTGGAGTTAGCAGCAGTGGTTCACGCCTTAAAGATATGGCGGCATTATCTCATTGGACATAAGTGTGAGATCTTTACAGATCATAAAAGCCTAAAGTATATCTTCACACAGACGGAGCTCAATATGCGTCAGCGCCGATGGCTCGAGCTGATCAAGGACTACGACCTCAGCATACTCTACCATCCAGGGAAAGCCAACGTAGTGGCAGATGCCTTGAGCAGGAAGGCTTATACCCTACAAGGAGCTACACCTAAGAACCCGTGCTTACGGCAGGAATTTCAGAATCTTGAAGTAACCATAGTGCCATCTGGGATGTTAGCTACATTGACTGTGGAGTCTCGACTCCAAGAGCAGATTGAGAATGCTCAGAAAGAAGATGAGGAGATACATAAGATCAAGAGCCACATCAGATCAGGAAAAACCCAGGATTTCATTGAAGATCATCAAGGAATTGTGTGGTATCGGGGAAGGATTTGTGTACCCCGAAATACAGACCTTAAGGAACTAATTCTTTCCGAAGCCCATAAAACCCCATACTCACTACACCCTGGAAACACCAAGATGTACAAGGATCTGAAGACGCAATTCTGGTGGAATGGAATGAAGAGGGAAATCGCGGAATATGTCGCAAGATGTGACACTTGCCAAAGGATTAAGGCCGATCATCAGAAGATAGCTGGAAAGCTGCAACCCTTACCAGTGCCAACTTGGAAATGGGAAGAGATTGGTATGGATTTTATCACAGGACTTCCCAGAACACAAGGGGGATATGATTCCATATGGGTCGTTGTGGACAGACTCACGAAAGTTGCTCATTTTATACCAGTCAAGAAAACGTATAATGGCAACAAATTAGCGGAGCTATACCTGCAGCGAATAGTGACACTGCATGGTATCCCGAAGAAGATCGTTTCAGATCGAGGAACGCAATTCACATCCAAATTCTGGAACCGACTCCACGAAGCCTTGGGAACCCAATTGCAGTTTAGCACTGCATATCATCCACAGACAGGAGGACAGACGGAACGTGTAAATCAAATCTTGGAAGACCTTCTCAGAGCTTGCATCTTAGATTATGGAACCTCTTGGGAAAGGTGCTTACCATTTGCGGAGTTTACTTATAACAACAGTTACCAAGCTAGTCTGCAAATGGCACCCTTTGAAGCTTTGTATGGGCGCAAGTGTAGAACTCCACTACATTGGGACGAGCCAGGAGAAAGGCAAGTCATTGGACCCGAACTCATCGAAGAAGCTGAAGCACACGTCAAGCTCATCAGAGAATGATTAAAGGCAGCACAGTCACGCCAGAAGAGCTATGCCGACAACCGAAGAAGGGAATTGTCGTCCGCACCAGGCGAATCAGTTTATCTCAAGGTTACGCCGTTAAAAGGGATGAGAAGATTCCATCAGAGAGGAAAACTGTCCCCAAGGTATATTGGACCATTCCAAGTCCTTAAGAGGAAAGGAGAGGTATCTTACAAACTGGAATTACCATCAGATCTTGGAGAAATTCATGACGTGTTTCATGTCTCGCAACTCCGTAAGTGCCTCAAAGAACCAACGGATCAGATAGAACACCAGGGAATTCCGCTTCAAAAGAATCTCACCTATCTCACTCAACCGCTGCAAATACTGGCCAGTGATGAGCATCAACTCACAAGAAAGAAAATCAAGCTTTGCAAGGTTCAATGGGAAGATCACTCAAAGGAAGAAGCGACTTGGGAGAAAGAGGATGATCTGCGGCAGGCTTATCCCTACCTCTTCCCTTCTCTAGGTAAATCTCGGGGCGAGATTTCTTTAAGGAGGGTAGGCTTGTAACACCCTAGTTTTGGGGGTGAAAAGTTTTGCATAAAAATCCTGCATGCATGTATCCCTGTAGTAGTAGCCAAATCAGCTAAACCCTAATCTCTCCCAAACCATAAAAACCTCCAAATCTATTCTTTAGATCCAGATCAAGATCTGACCACCCAGATTTAACCTACCAGTTACCCTGAGGATAAAAGTCTTCAGGAGCCAGATCAAATTCTGACCCTAACTCCCAGTACCTAAGCCTCTCTCTGTTTTCGAAAACAGGAAAATTCAGATTTACCCTAAGTACCCCAGTTTCCAGATGGTTGAATTATTTTGATTTAACCCTATTCAGACTCAAGTAACCCCTGGAATATGTTCCTAGGTTCATCCTCAACTCACTTCAAAAAGTTGGGAGCCAAATTAATTCATCTAAACACTTTTCGCAGTTTAGTCCAAATTTTACTGCGAATAAGTCCTTTTCTGTTACCTGGAAGCCTGAAAAGGGTAAAATCTGCAAATCAATTCCAACTTCAGAATTTCTTCAGGAAACACCTTCCAAATATTATTTGATACAGATCTCCCTTTTGATCAGACTTCAAAATCTCTCTCAAATCACCAGAATTCAAAATCGACAAAATCCAGACTTATTTTACCCTAATTTTACCCTATTTTCGAAAATAGGTGAAATCCCTCAAATCATGTCAAATTTTCGCTAAATTTGAGCTGGATGAGTACTAATAGAAATGTTATACTCAGCCATGAAATCAATTCTCAAATTAACCATCTCTAAGACAGAAATTACAAATCAGTCCAGATTTCAAATAAGAATCCTTGCATTTTGGTCCCTGGTTCGACCAGAGGCACTGTGCACGACCAGCAGCCGTGCACGACCGCGACCACCGCGCTGCCACGCCAGGAACTTCATCGCCGGTGAAGTCCCGTGGTCGCCACCCTTGCCACTGCGTCCCTGCCACATGTGCGCACGCCGTTCGCCACCGTGGAGCCACCGCGGCCGCACCAGCATCGCCAATTTTGCCCGCGCGCGCACGCCATCGCTGCAGCCACTGCAGAAGATCGATGCCACGTTGCAAGCATGCCGGAGGAGCCCATCAATTCGCCGCTGCATCACCCGGGACAGCGCACGCCTGCCTGCAAAGCCGGCACGGCCGCTGGAGCACGTCGCTTCGCTGCTGTCCCGCCCGGCCGGTCAATTCGCCGCTCCAAGTCTCCAGGCATTTTCCAGCCGTTGCAGCTTCCCCAATTCGCCTATAAATAGCCCTCAGGACTTAGCCAACTCCACCACATAGCAAAGCACCAGAAATCGCCACCCTCCACCGTGTCTTCTTCTTCTTCGGCGAGCTCGAGAAGAGGCTCACGGTGCCAAGCCTCTACACTGCTTCCTCCTCGATTCCAGCTACTCCAGTAAGCTCCTCTTACCTCCCTCATCGTACTCGAGCATGTAATCGACTTCAAACCTCTTCAGTCGCCGGCAATTTCAGTTTTACTCCAGTAGCTCCGGCGAGCAATTAATCCTCAACCAGATCGATTCAACCTTCGAACTAGTAATCAAATATGCTCACTAGACCTTGCTTAACATCCCTAAGCAACAAAAATCGACAAATTTGCTAAAATGTGAAAAACCCCAAATTGGAACCTTGCATATGAACTGAGCTTGCTGTTCAAGCTTTTCTGGTGCATTTCTAGTTACTCTAACTTCACCAGTAGCACTCTTATGCCCCAGAGACCACCCTCAAGCAAGGAATTAAGTTTATTTGCCCTAAATCAGAAATGCCCAAATCAGGTTTGAGTTAATCTTTTCTCCGGCCAATATCTCCTAAACCTAGCCAATCCAGTCATAGAAACCTTGCCATCTAGATGTTTTGGACCATTCTGAGCAACTTTGTCTTCTATCACGACTCCTAATTCGGCCTAGATTGTGAGATATAGCTATGCCCTAGTTTGCTGTACTGTTCACACTACATGTGCTCCAGGCCAGCCAACTTCTTCGCCGGTTTTCATCACTTTCCGGCCATCTCCTGCCCTAGGTCCTGTTGAGACATTTGTTCCTGTTACAAATGCCTAACCACCAGACAAAGTGGTGCACCATTTGGAGCCCTGAGTCAAAAGATATGGCTAACCCTAGTTTCTGGCCGTGTCAAGCCTATGCCAGACTATGTCAGCCAGTGGCATTGAGCCTTTTCACCCACTTCCAGCCATGCACTTTGAAAATAACTTTGTCCCTTAGACTCCTGATGTTGTGATCTACACTTTTCTCTACTGTCACAACTTGAGTTGAGCCCTCTATCACCCATCGACCTTATATCGATGCCTTGAACCGAATGCCAACCTAAAGACATTCGCTGTTTTTGAGCGAACCAGTCACCACCTTGATATTACCCTGATATCTTGGAACCTTGTAAACCGTAACAGCTAACTTTAACCCTGGTTTCCATAATTAAAACCACATCGCTTTCAAACCTTGTATTACCAGAGTATTTTCTCCTTGCATCTTTGCATGTAGTGGATTAGCAAGAATAGGATTGATTGTAATGCATGTTTGCTTGTTTGATCTTGTTCAGAGCAAGAGTCCGGGGTTGAAGATCTTGTCGCTGAACCGTCATCGACTGCTGATACTTACGATGCGGAAGGCAAGTCATACTTTGAACATATTGAAACCCATATTTTATGAATTGCTATGCTATTCCATGAGTAGATATTTCATTAATATTGCACATGTTGAGATCAATGATATTATGGCAGTGATAGATTGAATACTTGAGAAATGTGAACTTGATAAGATAGCAAGCCTCGAACTAATAAAAGTGTAAACATGTATATTTATATTCATGAAATAGAACCCTTAGCCGTGACCAGTATTTTGGTATGGAATGGTGGAAGCACTGGAGGTGCTTGGCTGCACTGAATGTGTAGGCACTGAAGGTGCATGGGTTGTGGCGTGATCTGGTCACTGGCATGTAAGGACTAGAACCTTGTGTTATGCGTCTAGTGGCATGAAAAGCGTACCAACCACTTACCTGGTATGGGACAGGCGCAACCTAGTAGCTTTCTTAGTATTATCGGTTCCCTGCATGGCTTGTCGATCCGGTTTCTCGCATGGAAACTGGTGGGACGCAGTTCGTCCATGAGTGATGTGAGATCAGAAAAATTATGAGAGGATAAGGTGTAAAGAAGGAAGATGCCCTACGCCAGATTAAGTCGTGCGCGACTGTAATCGAAAGAGGTTATGTGTCCTGCGGGAACATAGACCCAGGCTAGGAAGTAAGGCAGTGGGGAGGACCCACAACGGTACTTGGGACGGTATTGTCCATTTACCGGGCAGGGATACTGTTAATACTAGACTGCAAAAACGTTGTGTGATCTCGGCCTTGTCACATGCGTATAAGTCGCATGGAGTTGGCCCGACTTGGAAGTCGAGTGAAAAAGTGGATTTAAAAAGAGGTACATCTCTGCAGAGTTTAAAAATGTATTCGAATACTTCGTGCTCCCGAGTTTTAGGAGTATGCCGCGGTGGATTAAATCCATGGGGTGTGACACAAGTATTGTTTTATAAACTAAAATTTGTTAGCTCAAGATTACCCAAGTGGCATGTGTTGTCACGATAAGGGGCATTGCCGTGGGCTGTCATGTGTTGACGTGTCGCAGTAATACCATAATCTAGCAAACATATGATATTTAAGAGGCATGTGGTTTATGCCCTAAGTTATGAAATACTGTTGAGAGTATAAGATTGAAAGGCTTGAATAAAAATAATATGATATGAGGATATATCGCCTTGGATATGGGATATATGTATCACCATCAATACGATTTATTTACTGCCATGGGTGTGATCAGAAGTTGAGTAAGAGTTGAGAAAGAAATGTATTTTGGGAAAACCTTTCACTCTTTCCCCAATAGCATAGGTTCATGTCATATATATATGTATGTATCTCTACCTTCCCTATGACTTGCTGAGTACGTAAGTACTCACCCTTGCAACAACTCATCAATAGATGGAGCGTTCTACGACCTTGGAGGATACCCTGAAGATGCTGCGGACCCAGGAGAAGACGAGCAGTTTCCTCCGGAGCCCTGATGTGGTGCTGTCTTGCTGTCAACCTCTGTTTCCTGTGGATTGCTTTTGGGCCTAGCTTCCGCCTACTAGATGTATTATTTTGTTAGACCCTTGTGCCTTGTACGGCACTGTATCCCGTTTTGTACTAAGGCCTGATGGCCATACAATTATGACTATTGTACTATTTTGCTGCTGCAAGGTAATCCTGTGATTGACTCATCCTGGGAAGTCAAGTGGTTAAAGGGCCAGCTGCACCGAGCTGGGCTCCTCACAGGTGATGTCACTGTCGTGGCAGACGTGACAGTTACCGTATCATCTTCGGCCGTAGTCATGATCGAAGGATGTTCCAAGTGTTCGACGAACACTCCTACCGGGGCAGATGTGCATGAGGACCCAATTTTGGATAATTGGTCCGCGAGAATGTTGTCCTATCTCAGGATGTATTGGACTTCGAAATGACTGAAGTGTTTTTCCAATCTCCTCACTTCCCCCAGGTAATGAGCCACTGTTTCATCGGAGGTGCTCTAGTCCTTGTTTACCTGGTTTACGACTATGTGTGAGTCTCCCCTCACCACTAATCGACGGACTCCGAGGAATTTTGCTGCTCGGAGCCTTGCAATAAGACCTTCATACTCTGCTGCGTTGTTGGTCGCAACAAAGTGTAGTTGAATGACATACTTCAGCTGGTCACCTTGAGGCGTAACTAAGACCACTCCAACCCCCGAGTGCTAAAAACTACGAGACCCATCAAAATACATAGTCCTGTGATCGGGGCATTCGAAATCTTCAGACGCCCGCACGGGTGGTTCAGGATTAGTCCATTCGACCATGAAGTCGGCCAGGATCTGAGACTTGACCGCTGTGCGAGGCGTGAAATGGATGTTGAACGCTCCGAGTTCCACAGCCCATTTCGCGATCCGACCAGATTTTTCCGGATTCAGACAATGTCCCCCAAAGGAAAAGATGAGGGCACTGTGATCCTATGTGCTTGGAAATAATGTCGTAGCTTACGGGAAGCCATCAGCAGTGCGTAAAGTATCTTTTGGACCTCAGGGTATCTCTCCTTAAGACCATGAAGTACTTCTCTTACGTAGTAGACTGGTTTGTGCACACCTTCTCTTTCTGCGATCAAGACAGCGCTGACCGCGTAAGGTGTGGCCGCCAAGTAAAGGAGTAATGGTTCCTCCTTATTGGGAGAAACCAAGACCGGCGGACTGGATAAATATGCTTTGACCTCTTGAAATGCTTGCTCGGCCTCATCGGACCAAGTAAAATTATGGTGTTTGCGCAAAGCTTTGAAGAAAGGTAGTCCATTTCTGCCTAGTCGCGATATGAACTGTCTCAATGCCGCCATGCGACCTGCTAGGCGCTGAACATCCTTGATGGTTGAGGGAGACATCATTTGTTCGATAGCCTTGATTTTTTCAGGATTAACCTCGATTCCTCTGGAACAAACAAGAATACCAATTTGACGATATACTGAGTAGGCATCCAGAAAACTCATCAGTTCGCAACCCGCAGTAGAATCAACTAGCTGGTCGATGCGGGGAAGGGGAAAATCATCCTTCGGACAGGCACTATTTAGGCTGGTGGAGTCGACGCACATGTGCCAATTGCCGTTTGACTTGCGGACCATGACCGGATTTGCAAGCCATTCCGGGTGATCGACTTCGCGAATAAATCCGGCCTTTTGGAGCTTATCTAACTCCTCTCGGATGGCTTCCTGCTGATCAACAGTAAAACGCCTGAGCTTCTGCTTTATTGGTCGTTGTCTAGGTCAAATTGCTAACCTGTGCTCAATTACATCCCTTGGGACACCAAGCATGTCGGATGGTTTCCACGCAAACACATCTGCATTAGCTCGGAGGAAAGTAACGAGTTCGAGTTCCTGTTTGTCATCCAGGCCTGACCCAACCCGAATTGCCCTGGATGCATCATCTGGGTATAATGGAACCAATTTTAATGTTTCATCTGGTTGAGGAACAGCCTTGATCGTAGCAGTAGACATTGTGGCAATCTGGGCTTCTCGGAGGGGAAGCTGATCTACCATCTCCAGGGATAACCGATCACACGTCAATGCCACGTTACGACTGCCTCAAACCGAAATAACGCCCTTGGGGCCAGGAAACTTGCCGCACTGGTAAGCAAAGTGCGTAGCCATCATGAATTTAGCGAGAGTTGGCCTGCCAAAGATTGCGTTATAAGCCGAATCACAATCAATTACATCAAAAATAACCAATTCTGTTCAGAAGTTATCTGGTTCACCCAGCGTGGCCGAGAGCACCACCTGTCCCAATGGCATCATGGAGGGACCAGGAATTATCTCATAAAACGGATGAATTATGGATTTCATTTTCGAACGAGGAATTTGCATCTCATCCAGTGCCTTGACCAATAAAATGTCCAAGGAACTACCTCCGTCGATCAGGACCCTTTCTACTCTCGCAATACTGATAATTGGGGTAATGACCAAAGCTAGCCTCAATGGTCGGGTAAGCCCCACAGGGCAATCAGGGCGATCAAACATCAAAGGAGTACCGAGCAACGGGGGTACTGAGGTTCACCAAGGGGAGTCTCCATTTGGTTCACCACACGATAAAAAGCTTTAAATTGCCATTTAGAAACAAAAGAGGAGGAACCCCCGAAAATAACATTGACATGATTACGAGGTGCCTGGTAGGACATCTCTTCATCCCCACTGGCGTCTCTTAGCCCGCAAGTCTACTCTTTTGGCGGCAAGGTCGGCATTGGTCCGATCCCCTGGTAGAAGTCATCCAACTGCTTCAACCAACTCCCGCAATTCTTGAGGCCATGGCCTGCTGAAATGTGGAGTGGACACCACCTCTTGGCTTCCTGCGGGTTAGTCTACTTATCTGGTTGGTTGGCACTTCGACCACCCGAAGCAATTTTATTTTTAAATGAAGATTTGTTACCTTTGGTCGACGAAGGTTTTTCTGTGACCGCGACCTCTCGATATTGTCCAGTTCGACTCCTTTTTGATTTCTTCGACTTCTCGCCTGGTGAAGATTCTGGCTTTTTGTTCGAATCCTCTCCCTTTACGTCCTTAAGACCTGGTTGAGGCGGTAAGTTTCCTTTGTCCACCATCTGATTCCACTCAACGGCCTCGGCCGCGTCAGAATATCGATCAACCATATCAAAAAGATCAGCTACTGGTCGAGGGGGGTGGATGAGCAAATCCTCCGTAAACCTCTGATATTGAACGGCGTGTTTAAATGCCCTGATAACGGAATTATCAGATATGTTTGGGATGGTATTTCTCACCCCGACGAATCTCTTAACAAACTGATGAAGAGTTTCGGTCGATGTTTGTCATAGTCGATGGAGGTCGTCCTCATTTCTGGCTTCTGATAACAATTCTGGAAGTTGTTGAGGATGGCATCACGCAACATTTCACAGTTATATATGGAATCCTCGGGCTGATTGAACAACCAGGTTCTTGCCGGTCCCTCGAGGACTGTAGGTAAGTAATTGGCCATGACACGGTCATCGCCACCTGCTGCCTGAATGGCAGTGATGTAAATTTGAAGTAATTTCGATGGATTTTGAGTTCCGTCAAATCTTTCAATAGCCCCTGGTTTGAACTTATCTGGCCAGACGACTGCACGAAGGCCGGGCGAGAAAGCTTTACAACCAACAAAAGGACTATGGAGGGATCAGCGACTCTTGACCTGATCTTGGGCGACCTCACGTGAAGGAGCGGCCACACGTGGTCCCAGGCGAGAGTGGACAGGAATGCGTTCCCGATCACGAGAATTTCCCACCCGTCTGGCATTGTCATGCCGAGAAGGCACTAGTGGTGGACGATTCCGTCTACCTGAACTAGACTTAGAATATTCTCTTTCGTGGGAATGTATCGCCGACCGGGAAGAGGATGTAGGGGTCGCCTCGGATGTTACCCCGTCTAACCTCTCCGCCATGATTCTGGTGAAAGCTGGTTTCTGCGCATCTGTGACAGTAGGAGGGAAATTACGCAAGACCTATGTGATGGATCGAAGCCGGCCATGTGTACTCCTCTTGGGTGTGCCAGGTGTCACCGTCTCTTCCTCCGCCAGTAAATGTCCTAGTGGTATAGAGGGTGTCTTGTCGCGTCTGCGACCATGCGGACGACGGGAGGAACTCAGAGCAGCATCGTAACGAGCCTGTGCATTTTGTAAAGCCTCTAGGGCTGTTTTGCGGAGCTCATTTTCTTGCTGCTCGCGATCTTGATCCTCCTTTTGTCTGCGCTCTTGGCTTTCTTTCTACTTGCGCTCCTGTTCTTCCCTAGCAGTCCGCTGATCGGCAGTTTCTTCTGATAAGGCAGCGAATTGCCTAGGGAACGAGGTCGCCGATGGATAGAACATCTCTGTTTGTTCCGAGTCGGACTCGAAATCAAAGAGACGATGGACGTTATTTGGATCAAACTTCCCCAGACTGAACTCCTGGTCAACATCGCCTTTGTCCTCGGCGGGGTCATGCGATGGGCCGGATTCAACCTCTAACACAGTAGAACCAACATTGGGTTCTGGTTCTGCATCTGTTGTCTCCTGATCGATAGACATGACCTGAGTGGTCGAATCAACCCCTGGGACGTCTTCGCCCCCGGTTTCCTCCATTGGAACAGGATCACTAGGTGAAGGCAACTGTATGTGGGCATAATCCTTGAGATCAAAGTCATTCTCGGAATCATATGCCCCAGACATGGCTCACCGAACCTCCGGATAGAAAAGAGAACGCCTTGAGAAAGGCCCCACGGTGGGTGCTAGCTGTCGACGATTCGGACTCGGGGTCCTTAGTCGATCTTATGCAGAATTTGTGAGTTGTGAGACCTTTCAAGGTGTCCCCCCGGAAAGGGATGATGAGCAATGTCAGTTGGGGCACAAAGAGATTTATACAGGTTCGGGCCATCGATGGTGGGAGTAATAGCCCTACGTCCTGTTGTGATTTCACTATGTATGGGAAAAGAGATTTACAAAGTTGTAGAAAAGATCATCACAGGCGAAGATCTTTTCTTTGTGATTGTCTAAAACACGACTAAAATAGCCTATGAAAGCTTGTGGCTCTTCTGTCATTGTCTCCTTGTATGTTCGTCTTGTACATTCGCTCACCCTTTTATACTGGTCGAAAGGACGCCAATGTACAACGGCTTTGAACGGTTGCTTGGGTGCAATTTTGATGACCGCACTTAACTTCCACACAGGCTTAACACGTGCAATTGAGGGATAACCGCACATGTTAACCTTTGGCAGTTGTCTTCATACGTGGAAGGAACTTCCACTAGTACAGAAAAGCTTTCTTCTATCGGTAAAAAACACCCTTTTACTATCGGTTTTTGTACCGATAGAGATAGACACGATAGAACAAGCCATAACATTTTCTATCGGTAAATAACCGATAGAAGAACTTCACTATTCTATCGGCATATTATGAGTGTACCGATAGAAAACTCGTCGTAGTCTTACGTTAAGCGGCAGGGAAAGTAACACTATTCTAACGGTTAATTACAAGTTTACCGACAGAAAAAAGCTTAGTACTCTCTCGGTTAGAAATGAGTTTAACGATAGAAAAAACTATCGTACTCTCTCGGTTGCGAAAGACTTCACCGGCAGGAAAAATCATACGCTTCTAACGGTTAATTTGAGTGTACCGATAGAAAAAACGACAGTAGTCTCTCAGTTGTGGATGAGTTCGCCGGCAGGAAAAGTGATAGTAGTCTCTCGGGTGTGTGAGTTCACCGGCAAGAAAAGTTGAACTCTTCTGACGGTTAATTTCTAGTGTACCGATAGAAAAAACAAAAGTAGTCTCTCGGTTGTGAATGAATTTACCGATAGAACATTCACATATACAGTACGTTATTCACAATACAGTACATTCACGTGTACAGTATAGATTGGATACACAATACAGTACAGTAAATTCACAGAACAGATTGACACATTAGACAGTTATTCACATTTATTCAAATATATATGGACAAATACAAATTGCAATTCAATGTGGACATTTATTCACATATATATTTATTCACATGTATATAAACAGTCTATGCACAGAGTACACGAAAAAGAGAAAATTGTCATGGCGGATGGTTGGGCGCAACTTCCTCCATGATATATTGAGCCCAGATTTGTCGAAGATCTCTAATCTTTGCATTTTCATATTGGTCTTTCGACATGGCGATCTGCAAGCATGTGTGAATACTGAGTAAATAACTTCCTAATTTAGAACGTGACACCCAATTTTCAAATTTGAGTTAGCTATCGATACTTACTTGGGGGAATTGGGCAATGTTTGTCCGCACTAGGTCGTACATGTAGCGCAGCACATAAAACCCGCATTCCCACGATTGCGGCTGCTGATGGCACTGAGATAATTGCATGTGCGAAGACATGTTAGCTTTGTTTCCATAAACTAATTAAGCATAAACAAAAAGTCTCGTGAGTACCTCATATTCTTTCCAAGCTAGTAGGGAGCCCTGCGGTGCGGCATGCCTCCCTCCAGCAGACACATATTTATCAAAAGCCCTGCATTTCAGTTAGTATTGCCGGTTAATTTATTATCATTAGCTAGTGAGGTCAAAATTTAAATCAAACATATAAGTTACTTACGCCTCCATATTCCCCTTGACCACATATTCGATCGATAATCTGTCACGCATCGAATAGAGGTAGTACACCTCGTTCCACGGCGGATAGATCACGATGAGGATCCAGTGGCCCCTGCATTGTACATAAAAGAGGACCGCTAGCTCAAAGTATATGTCCGGTGTAACATACAAGATTGAGTTAAATTAGTACAAAATGCACTAACCTTTGGTGGTACGGCACCAGAATGAACTCCCTGTCCTGCTGCGCCATCAGTGCCTTGGATATGTACTGCTCAGCGTGCGCGGCGTCGTGCTCTAGCATCGTGAGGCTTATTTTCTCTGGGTCAAGGAAACCCACCTTGTCACACGCAGCCTCCGATGCTAGCATGTACATGCACCTGCATGCAAAGGACGACATTAGTATTGCACAGAAAGTTACTACATTTCAAATGAACTACAACAATGCAAAGTTAGCAAACAGAGTTAGAAAACAGCAATACATAGCATCAACAAACTCACAGGACTCCAGTCTGTATGATGGACATATCGAGCTCTCGCGAGTTGTAGAGGTTGAACAGATCCTCGTGTGCCACGGATATACTCCCGGGCTCACGGTGGAACTGCCCAGGCCTGTAGGGAACTAAGAAGTTTAGATTGTGCCGAGCTCGGTGTAGGTACCACTCGTGGAGGTCTCTGGTTGATCGATCCAATTTGCGCAAAGCTGCCTCCGACATGAGTGGGAACCTGTTCCTGAACCTCTCCAGCTGTCCCTGTCGCCCTTTGGCCTTGCCTTTGCCCTTGCCTTTTGCCGGGGACTGAGCACGTAGCTTCGAAGGCAAGGGTGAGGTGATGGTGGCTTTCTTCCGAGGTGAAGGCGTGGATGCGCTAGGTGGGGCCGAGGCCGTCTTTGATGTGTCCAGGTTCGCACCAGATCGGGCCTCATGCCCCGAGCTGGGGGCGCAGTCCCCTGGTAGCCCGACGGCAGGACACTTCAATTAATGAGCACGTATGTTAGATTTTCCAAGTTGAGTGTACTGAGTAGGATGTAATCTAAAATGTGTAGGATTTATCGGTTGTATTAGAAGACACTTCTTGGGCCACTGTACGTAGGAGCCCAGTGCCTCAGCAAGTGTCTGTAGTTCCTCTGTTGGGACTGGCAACGAAGAATCGTTGTAGCCCGGCATGGCCATGTCCACCTGTACTTTTGTAAACCCCAACCGCAGAGGTACGCAGTGGACCCGGACATCCGGCCCAGACGGATATACGAAGCCGTGTCCAACCACTTCCTACTTGTCGCCTAGGTGACTCAGTAGGATGCAACCCTCCGGTTTCTACAAATTTGTAAATATTAAAACAGGTTAGCGAAACAACTCTAACAGAATGGGAGTGGCATCAACTTAAGTGCACAGATGAAGGCTTGCAGTACCTCAAGTAGATCCACTGGATCCGCGAGGACCTTCGAACCGCAACTGCTTATCCTACCCCGCGGGGTACCGTCGCCCTGGGGATCCGCATCTGCACTCTTGTCCAGCAATGCATCTCTCAACCTTGCAAACACTTCCCTCATTTGTGCGACCTCAGACTGCACCTCAGCCCGTATCTTATCGGAGAGCTCTTCCCGTACCTCAGCCCGTATCTTATCGGAGAGCTCCGGTTCCTTTTCCTTCCAGGAGCGGGCCTTCTTCCTCGGTGGAGCCGGATCTGCGAAACCGGACTTCCACGACACAATGGCTCCCACGGCCCGTGTCCGCCCGGGATGCTCCTTATTTCCTAGAGCCCGGGTGAGGATGTCGTTCTCCCTCTGTGGGGTAAACAATCCCTCCACTGCCTCCTTCTCAAAAGAGATCTGTTACATTTAAAGGTACCTTGTGAGACAAATTGCCTTATATACACTTGTGCGCACATAGTTCATGAGGTTAGCCAACTTACCATGCGCCTCACAATGTCGACATCCCCAGGGGTTGCGAACTGCATAGACCCGTGGATGACACGGACCCCCTACCCCTCCACCATCGCTTGCACCTCTCATCCCGGATCTCGGAGAGCGGCAACTCAGGGGTGTCGATGACAGGATTTTGCTCGTCTTCCTTCTTCCACTGCTCCTCCTTCCCCGCATAGCCCCGGGATCCGAGCCGATGCGGGTGGTCGTTCCTCTTCTGGATCGCCCTATTCTTCTCGCTAAGGGACTTGAACTCCTCAGTCCCCTTCTGCTTGGTGAATTCCTCCCATACCTCCTCCGATATGAAGGGGTACTTCTCGCAAGGAGATTTCCCTGCAGCAAGGAAGTTACTGACAAGCCAGCTCTTAAAGGTTTTCCATGTTCCGTTCATGTCCTTCAGGCAGGCCGTCCTAGGTGTATCGTCGGGGATGTTCCACTTAGCCTGTTTTCAAAAAATGGATACAATTAATCACGAGTTAGTTAAACTTTAGTACAAGCCAAGAGAACGTGATTACGAAAGAGTTCAGCGATTTCAGTTAATTTAACCTTCACTTCCGCCCACAACCTATCCCTCTCATCCGTCGTCACGTCCTTCCAGCTCTGCACGGTGATCTTCACCCTTTCTTTCGCCAACAGCCCAACGTAGGCCGCGTACTTCCCAGCATTCTTTCCAATCGGCCTCCCAAATTGGTTGAACTCACAAGAAAGATCCGTGCGTTTGGCCAAACGGCCCAACGTCATCGAGCCTCGCCCCACCCTCTTGCGCTGGGATGTAACAGCTACATCTTCAGTTACATTGGGGTTGGCCCTAGTCGAACCACTAGTACCATCCGATGAAGACGACGACATGTCTTTCCCTACAAAACCATCAACAAACCATCAAAAATTTAATGGAAACACAAACCAAATCATTTTACAAAGAAAAAGGACCTATTTTAAATATTTTTTCCATTGGTAAACACAAAAGCTACCATGCAATACAAGATAAGATTCTATTTCTCAGCGTTTTCGTCTACACATTTTCATATAGGAAGCAGGCAACATATGGCAATTAATTCTTCTTGGAGTTCCATAACTCAGCCCAGGACTGGAGACTAATTAGGGCTGCAAAAGGGATGTCCGAAGAAAATAATACTAAAAGAAATAACTTCCTGAACTCTTCAGAAATATTTTCTATCGGTAAACACATGATCTGCCGATAGAACATAACAATTTTTCTATCGGCAAACACGTGAGATACCGATAGAAAATAACAATGTTTTCTATATATGGAATTTTGTTGATAAGCCACTATTCACTATCATCACATAACATTCTCAATAATTTTCTATACTAATATTCATGGGCCAGCATTATTATTTCACATGTAAATATGCACACAAGCATCTAAGTGCCACTGTGCATAATCTGGCAAACCAAATGCTAATGGAATATAAAGATATTGAAGTAGCACAGAAAGTAGGTCACAACCAAAAAAGGAATAATATGGTCTATAGCACCCTCTCTTGGTTATCTTTAGCATTACCTGTATGCCAGTCATCAGGACTTCATCACATCTATTAGTTTGGGAAAAGTCATATATGTATATGTGTCGTGGTATTAAGAATACCCCGGCAGGTTTTGAAGACGATCCTAGCGGAGATTACGCAGCGCGGGTTGACCGGGTGACCGGTCCTCCCCCGCCGGACAAACACAAGAATAGACACGTGGATTTATACAGGTTCGGGTCCCGGTAGGGGCCCTAGTCCTGTTGACGCGCTCCCGACCGGAGCCGGCTGGGGAGGCTCTCTCCGGGGGAGAGGCTTCCGGAGCACGTCTGTGAGTAGCTATTCCAAATAATAATGAGCTGATCCTTTACAAAGAGGGGTACAAGAGCTATTTATAGCCTCAAAAAGAAGCAAAAAGCCTAAACTACCCCGGAAGCCACCGTCGGATTGAAGGGTAGGACCGTCCTTCTTCCGGTCAAACGTCTGGATGCTTGACAGGTGGTCGCTGATTCCCGAGGCGTCCCTCGCGTGACCTGCACGTGATAAACAAACAGGGATTTTACCTTTTAGAAGGGCGATGACGTCCGGGACCCTTTCCGGAGGGCAGGGTCCCGAGAGCCCAAAAGGCGGCGCCCGGGACATGCCCCGGAGGCACCGTCCCGGGGGTCGAAAGGCGGCGCCTGGGGCAGGCACCGGTGTCGACGATTCGGACTCGGAGTCCTCAGCCGAACTTATGCAGAATTTGTAATAGTGAGACCTTTCAAGATGACCCTTCGGGAAGGTATGCTGAACAATGGTGAACAGGAGCACAGAGAATTTAGACAGGTTCGGGCCCTCGATGGTGGGAGTAAAAGCCCTACGTCCTGTTGAGATTTCACTAAGTATGGTAAAAGGTTTACAAGTGGAGGAAAAAGTCCTCACAGGCGAGGATTTTTCCTGTAAAAGTGTACAAAGATAAGCTAAAGAAGACTTATAAAAATGCTATATAAGGTGTGCCGTAGACTTGGCTAACTTGGATCCCTTTTTTTTTCCCCCGATTGATGCTTCATGCCATCCTTTTATACTGCTTGAAAGGGCGCCATGTGAAGAAAACTGCATCAATCGGTTGCACGGACGGTTGGATGCGGTTTTTGAAACTGCTCTTAACCTCCACGTAGGTTAAACACGTGTTATTCATGGATAACTGTACGTGTTAACCTCCTGATGATTGATTCTCCACGTGTAGGAATCTTCAGGATACTTAGAATATCCTGTCGTATGGGCAACCGAATAGATAGATCCCAGGTATCCTGATCGGCAGATGTTCTGACCGCGGGATTCGGCTGACCGCGTAATATCCCGAATGTGTAGTTCGCGTATAGCCCACAAACTTCTGACCGCGCAAGGCTTACGGTCTGACCGCGTAAAGCTATGACTTGATCGCGTAAAGCTTGCGACCTCGTGGTGATGCCTCTCAGAATAGCTTGAGTTCGCATCTCCAGACACATGTCTGGTTCGAACCTGTCTTGAACCAGAAGTTTATAAGAAGTGACCCGGGTGTCAATCCTCGTCAGCTAGCCCCCAAATTCGAAGAAAACGAAGAGACGTGTTTATTTCTAATTTAAAAAACCGTGCATTGGATTTTTAACCCGGCCCTTTAACTTCTCCACTTAGTGGCGCACTAAGTGAAAACGGTTGGTTTTTCAAGACGGGTTCTGACATTACGTGACGGGCAATGATGGCGCCGTAGAGATTTTTATCTCGAGGTAAAATTGTAAATGTCTTAACGAAACTCGAGGTGTCTGGGGGCGAACCGTCGCCCTGGCGGCTATAAATACCAGACCCCTGGTCATGTAAAGATTTACAATTCCCCTTTCACGCCTAAGTCTTTTTCTTGTTACCTGGCCTCTTTCCTTTTCACATACTCCTCCCAATGGCAGATCACGAAATCATCGAGATTGAGAGCGATGAAGGGGAAATTGTCGAACAAGGGTCTCAAACGAACGAAGTCCTGTCTCCCTTAAGGAAGAAACCCAAGGTTGACGAAGGATCTTCCAGTGGAACAAAGGTGAAGAATGTAGCGAGTTTCTTTCTTCCTTCAGTTCCTTTGACCCTCCCCGTTCATGCCTCTCGACAAGTTAGGCCTTTATCCTTAGAGAAAGATCCCTTCACATCCAATTCTCCCATCCTTTTGGGTGATCAACATCCTGGTCGGCAAGCGGTGACTATCCCTCGATCAGATGATTGCCATATTGGGTTGGCGAAGCAATCTTCTTCTGGGAAGGTTGCACTTCCACCATATGATGATCTTCCTCCCAAGATGGGTGTATCAACGGGTCATGCACCGGGACAGGTAACAATTCTTCTCCCTTTTTGCTGATAATTTTAGTTAATATGACTAACTTTTACAAAATGCAGGAGGTAGGAGGCCCCAGCGATCAGCCTTCTGCTGCTCCATCTCTTCCTTCCGGACATACTCATCTGGAAGAGAAGAATGCCCTGGAGAATAAGACCGAGGAGATGGCCTCGAAGATTCTGCGTTTAGCAGAATGTCTTGATCGATCCCGAGAAGAGGCGCACCATTTCCGTCGAGAGAGGGACTTCGCTCAGCAACAGCGAGAACTCTCTGACTTGATTAGGGACAATAGTGCGTCTGTTGTTAGGGACGACATAGATAGACTTAGAGTAGTTGCTAGTTCCTTGGGGGTTGTCAGTGTAGATCCTACTGACAACAATATGTCCCTTGGGGAACTTTGTAAACTTCTTTCGGAACAAGTCGATGCTTTTATCGACCGCATTCCTTTTGTATGTAAAGAATGTAATAAATAAAGTTTCTTTTATTCATATGAACATTCTTCAAACCTTCTGTGCGAAATTATGGCTAAAAGCTTAGTCCGCGACCATTCATACACAGGAAATTTCAGTTCTGCGATTAGAATCGCGCTTTTAAAAGATCACCATGACCTGCCCTGATGCTGCGATCAGACTTAAGGCCGCGGTTAGAACTGAATTGCGACCAGAGTTGAACATCCGGTTAGACTATTACTTCGACTAGAGACGAAGTTTTAGCCTAGAACATGATTTCGATAAAACCATAACCCAATTAGAAACACTTCAGTACGTTAAAAATTGGGTTACGTGATTTTTTCGAACAAAATGTTCAAAGTATAAAAAGGAAAAACGTCCTCTGAAAAGTACTGGAAATTTTTCAGTCCTTTTACACTTTCAGTTTCCAAAACAAAGAAGTCTTTTTGTTTCAGATCCGACGCCTGAGTACTTTATCGGGTCCATCAGAGACAGTATCCATTATGGGAAATGAATAAAGCATTTAATGGAACGTTTGAAACGAGCAGTTTACTCATTAATGCGTCGCCTTGGGTCTATAAAAAGCAATAGGTAGCTTCTTGAGGAAGCCACTCAGCCGCGAAAAAACCCTTAGAATTCCCGCCGCTCAAAACCCTCACTTTCTTCAGCTTTCATCTTCCCCAAATCGCCAGCTTCCCCTTTGATTCTACACCATAGATGGCGTCCTGGAGCAGGTCCATTCATCATTCTGAGGAGAGCCTGATGGCGCTTGAGAAGGAGGAGATCCTTTCTCCGCGGCTGCTCATTAACTGGCGACCTGCGGAGAAGGACCAAGAAACCCCAACTGTCCAAGAAGGCGAGTTGGTGGTTTTGGAGGAGTATTTTCGTTGCGGGTTCCGATTCCCTGAGAGTCGGTTCCTTAAGGATATCTTTGAACATTACGGGTGGGAACTGATCAACCTCCACCCCAATGCGATGCTGATTCTTGCAGTATTCCAGCATCTCTGTGAAGCCTTCGTCGGAGTATATCCCAGCGTGGATCTTTTCCGACGATTCTACTTTTCGGCGTGGTCGAAGAGCACCAACGCCGCCGGATGCATCTACTTCTGGCTGAGGGACAAAAAGGAGTATCCCTCCCCACCCCTGCGAGACTCAGTGCACGGGTGGCACCAGAAATGGTTTTACTGCACCCCGCCGACCGAGAGCGGGCTGTGGTTTGAGAACTCGCGGCCGGAAAAAACGAGCGAGTTGGATACTCTCCCGGCGATGAACGCGGAGTTCATGAAGCATGCCGAGGTGATCCTTCACTTAGTCGAACAAGGGCTGACGGCACGTGACGTCATCCGAGACTTTGTGAAGAATCAGGTGAGCCCCCTACGTGAAAGGGCTCATCCGGCTTGGGAGATCAAGTACATGGCGGACACTACCCTGGACTATAACGAAGGTACTCATTTCTGACATTGAAATCCTTTTATGTCATTTTTGAAATGTATCAATTTAACTCGTATCTGGGAACAGTCCTGCCCTCAGCTGAGATTGAGAGGCGGACTAACTACCTCCTCAGGGCGTACAACGCCGAGGTAGAGGGCCCCAAGGGATCACCTCGCCCCCAAAGCTTGATTCATGCTGGCGACGACCTTAAACAGGAGCGCCGAAAGGTAAACTTTCCACTTGGCCTCTGTTTTTCAGGTCTCATGTATATCCAGCACTAATCAATCCCATTGGAATGAGAATAGCTCCTAGGGAGGTTTGCGGATGCAACATTCCCAAGTGAAAATGTCGGCTCTCTGAAGAAGCCGACGGCGAGGAACGTGAAGAAAGTCTCTCAGAGACCCAGGACAAAGAGTCCTGCCTCTAAGAAGACCAAGCTGAACCCTGGAGAGGGGTCTTCACGAAGCGTTCCTCGTCTCGCAAGAGAGACTGCGGTAAGATATCGCATTCCTGCTACTTTTTCAGGCGCGACATGGAATCACTTCTTCGTCGTACAGGGAGAGGGGAGCGAGGAGGAAGAGGATGACGTTCCTCTTATCCTTCGAAGGAGGAAGATCGCAGATCTTCCATCCAGCGATGCCCCAAGCTGCCCCGCAGAAACCACAGCTGCCGAAGAGGTGGCCGTGGCTGACCCAGCGACCACCGAAGATCTTGTGGTCGCGGGTGACCTTCCAATTCCTGAAGCCCCCGAGGTTTCAGGATCAATCATCTCTGCTTCCCTGGTCGAAGGGACGACTAAGGTAAAGGATCTTTTCGATTATTCCCTCCCTGGCTCTTTCTGCGCATTCGACAAGTTAATGTACATACAGAAAGGAGAGCTTCCCCCTGGGTCCACTGGGGATTCCAGGGAGGAAAATCCTCCTCCTCCGCGGACAGAGGAGGAGGTAGACGAAGAAAGGCCGGTTGTGACGGTTCCAGCAACTCAGGAATCGCCAAGGCCTTCAGATGCAGCCCCACCAGTTAGTCCAGTGGCCCAGGTAAAGACCTATGTGTTTTTACTTGTTCCCTAAGAATATGCTTGTAACGTGACATTTGCAGGGGGGTGCTGTCTTATTTACCATAAGGAAGGCAAGAACCGGAGACGGTTCTCCTTCACAAGGGGAATTTTCCCAGAAGTCCCAGGAACGAATGGGATTTCGAATAAGGTAAAAACTCTTACTTGACAGTAATCTTAGATAAAAGCTGTCTGACCCATTCTTCCTGTTAGGCAAAAGAAGACAGCGCCTATACCTTCAACCGCCACTGGGGAGGTTGAAGCTAGGGCTGATGAGGGAGCCTCTAACGAAGAGCGCTCTACTCCCGTGGTTCAGGAAGTCGTCCGGACCGCGGGAGGTGAAACAAGTACAGGGACTAGGTCACCACCAGTGGCCTCTGGGGGTGGCATCCGGTCGGCACTCCCATCAACTGTCCCCGTCGCAGGCACCTCAGGCGCGCTAGCAAGGATTCCTGCTAGCATGGATGATGCCGCTTTGAATAAGTTTATGAAGTTATGATCACCTCTGTTTCGGCGCTTGAATCGCCTTTAGAGCATACTTGACTCTCTTGCTTTGTGTCACAGGGCTTGTCATGGGTGACGAGCCAGTCGCATGCTGCAATGGCTAGCATGGCGGCTGTTCAAAAAGATCGTGACAGCTTGCGCAAGTGAGGATCGTCATGTTCTGTTAATGTAAGTAGGCTTTAATTGTGACTAACCTGATTTTGCTGCAGAGAGGTTACATTCTTGAAGAAAGAGTTAGCCAAGATAAGTCTGAACTCAGTTACAGAGTTCCAGAAACTACGGACTGAAATCAATAAACTTCAGTCTGAGAAGGCTGGTAAGTCGATTCTCAATTTGGGAAGACTTAAAGCCGTTTCTTGTTTAATAACCTCTTTTCTCTGTACAGCGCAAGCAGGTCGCATTACACAGCTTGTCAAGGACAAGATGCTTCTCGAGTCCTCGCTCAACCATACTAATCAAGTGGTCAAAGAGTTGAGCCTACTGGTCTTCGAAAAACTGAAGGCCATAGCCAGCCTTTTGAATACCAACGTGGTAGAGTTGAGGAAGGATGACCCAAATGTCAGCGATTGGGCATCACTGCTCACAACTCAAGCAGAATCACTGCTCGAATATCTCCCTGGAGATTTACGGCGACGTGAAGAGACAATCAGGACGAGAGTCCGATCAGCCGCTTCTGCCGTACTCAGCCGGGTTCGACTTCACCATGGCCCAGATGCGAATCTGAGCGCGCTGGTGGGACCGGTTGAAGTCGAGAGTGAAGAACTGCTTGACGCCGTTATTGAAGAGGTTAAGCCCTTCGTTGACAAACTTTTGGCTGAGCTGAGGATCGAATGATCCTTATATTTTGTAATCAAACAATTGTAATTACAATGCTATGTATGTAAAACTATTTTTTCAAAAGAAAGTGCATATTCACATCATAAGTTTCATACTATAAGTATATTCCTCTAGCTCCCGCCTCTGTTTTATGAATACTGAAGCCTTAGTATTTTAAGCAGAGGGGAAAACATAATTATGATGACCAGGGATATGCGCTTCAAGCCAATGATCAAGATTAAAATAACATTTTAACCTTATTGCAAACTGATAGCCACCCGGATGACCGAAGACTAGGCAGATAGTCCCGTGTGCGTTGAGAAACGGCTTATTTAGGAGTGACTTATCTGGAAGTGATCATGGGATCGACCAGCGAATCCGGTTAAAAAATGCTGTAATAACCTAACCGCCAGCGATCAGCCCCCAGGTCGAATTTGTATAATTTGGGCTTAAAGAAAAACACTCATTGTATGAAAACAAGACATGCTTTTTAGGAAAAGATGCTAATTGAACAGGAAAAAAGTGATTGGAATACTTACACGTAAAACTTGCGAAGTTGATCGATGTTCCAAGTATTGGACAAAATCCGACCATCCTCCATGGCTAACCGCGCAGATCCTGGCCGCGGCACTGAGACGACAGTGTATGGTCCTTCCCATTTTGGGGAGAATTTAGTGCGGTTAGACTGGTCTTGAATTTTTCGTAAAACCAAGTCGCTGACGTTAAGATTACGTGGTCGCACCTTTTTACTGTGATACTTGCGTAGAGCCTACAAGTATACCGCGGACTTAATCAGGGCGCGATCACGCCGTTCTTCCAGGAGGATGAGATCTTGCGATCGCTGTTCGGATTGGTTGACCTGTTCGAATTGATTCGTGCGAACAGATCCAATACTTACTTCCATAGGCAACACAGCCCCGGCCCCATAGACCAAATGGAAGGGTGTCTCACCGGTGGCTCGACTAGAGGTAGTCCGTAGTGCCCATAGAACAGTATAGAGCTTCGGTTTCTGTGCCGAGCGCTTTATGGCCGCGCCGTTTTCGCAATAAATGCACGTGCGGTTCGAACCGGTGTCTCGATTTACGCGCCTGTCCCTTCGTTTCCCGCGCACGGTTTGAATTTCAGTGGTCCAGATTGCTCCGAGGGGGCCACGTGGCGTGCATCTAGATCACGGCCAGCCTCTATAAATAGGGCCTTAGGGGGCCCCGGTAGCTCATTCCAAATTTTCCAACTCCAGCTTCAGCTCTCCCGGTAGCATTTCCGGTAGCTTCCTCCGGTAGCGAGCGTCCGGGAGCTTTAGTCAACCTCCTGAAAAGTTAGCCACCGAAAAAAGAAAGAACTAACCTAATGGGGCCCAAAGGTCGAGCGAAGACCACGGAGGTGCCCCCGGAGGAAATCCTCGTGGATTTCCTCTGGGCCTCCGAGTTCTCGGTCTCGGACGCGGAGTCCCTGGTTGAGAAGGGCATCGTTGGAGAGGGGGACATCCGGGTCCCCTTGAAGAAGGATGGAGCCCCCCGCCCCAGGCCCGGAGAGGTCGTGGCCTTCGAGGCCTTCCTCGAGGCGGGGCTCCGGCTCCCGGTGCATCCGATGCTCCGGGAGTTTCTCAAAGAGTACGGGGTGACTCTCAACCACCTCACCCCGAACGCGCTCGTCCGTATGGGCCTTTTTATATGGCTCTACGAGACAGCGACCGGGCGGGAGCCCTCCCTCCGCGCCTTCCGGTACTTCTATGAACCAGCAGCGCGGAGCTCCCACCTGGTGAAGGGAGGACCGAAGTCCCCCTTCGGCTCGGTGATGGTCCAAATGCTGCCCTCCCGGGTGGCGGACTACCCGGCAGCGGCCTCCTGGGATCACTGGGGGGACTGGCTCCGGAGGTGGTTCTACCTCCGGGTTCGGGACGAGGCGGTGGTCTACGCCCCGGAGCCTCCCACCTACAGCCGGTCATCCGCACCGAAGCCGCCGGTGTGGACGGACGAGGAGTTCGAGCTCCTCGGGAAGGTGGTGCTGACGAAGAAGGCCCGCTCGATGCGGGACGTCGCGAAGGAGCTGGCGCTCCTGCGGCTTTCCCCCTTCTCACGCGGGAGAAGGGGGATCGGCATGGGCCCGGAGCAGCGGCCTCCGGTCAAGCCGGTGACGCGGCGTAAGTCCCCTGCATTTTTGTACTTGCAGTTTTGTTATGAGAAATTGACTAACTTTTTACCTCTTGCAGTGCGCCCGTACCCGGCGACGAGGGATAGGGCGGAGCACCTCCTGGGGAGGTACTTCGCCGATGAACACGAGCGCGTCGTGCGCCTCGTGGGGGAGGTCCCCCCCCGGAACCTGGTGGCCGAGGCCTTCAGGCTCAAGCTTCCGTAGAGGAAGCCCCTCCCCACCCCCGGGAGCCATAAACGGGGGAAGGATGCGGCCGGGGGCTCGGAGCCCAAAAGGGCCCGGGTTCAGAAGACCCCCAGCACCGCGACGACGCGGGCGACCACGCCGGTGAGGGCTCGGGACACAAGTCCCGCGGCTGAACGTGCCCGGGCGGCGTCCCGGGCAGAGGCGACGCCTCCGCCCCCGGAGGCCCCCGTCGAGGCCCGGGGAAAGGAGGTAGTTGTCGGTGGGGCGGGGTCCGATTCGGCAGAATACGCCCCATCGCCAATTCGCGTGGCGCTCCTCTCGCCTCTCCCGGCGGCATTGGCGCCGGAGAGGCTAGAGGTGAGATTTTCGAAGGCGGCGCCTCCGTGCCTCTGGCCGGTTGATGAGGAGGGGGGGAGCCCCTCAGTCTTCGAGGTTCCCCCAGAGCAGGAGCTCCGAGGGCCCTCCGGCTTGGGGCGGGGAAAGGCCCGATGATCCCCCCCGGGCGGAGATCGCCGCCCAATCCTCGTCTTCGTCGTCCTCGGAGGAAACTTCGTCGACGAAGACGCAGGCGACGACGGCCGTGCTCCCGGACTCCTAGGTCCGGGGGCCCTCTCCCGGCCACAACGGGGGCGCCGGGCAAGATACCTCTCTGCTTCCCGCCGGGGAGGTGGCCCGCTGCGCGGAGGGCCTGCACAGCCGGAAGGTGCAGGCCTTCGTAGCGGGGGGAACGCTCCACGAGCGTTTTGAGGGGCTCGAGTCCCTCGGAGCCCAGGTAACCCGAGCTCTTAATACTTCGGCTTTTTTTCCTGCACTTAAGATTTTTCTAACTTTTTATGTATTTTGTAGGTAGCGACTGTTACCAGGGGCCTTGAGCAGCGGGTCACCCGGCTGCTCAAGGAGGCGGAGAGTCGGGCCGCGGCTTGCGTGGAGCAGCGGGAGGCGGCCCTCCGGGAGCAGGACGAAGCTCTTGACGAGCTGTCCCGGGCCCGGGCCCAGGTGCACCTTTCGGAGGGCGCCTACAGCCGCCTCCGAGAGGAGGCTAAGGTGAGGGAGAAGGCGCTCCGGGAGCTCGAGAGCTCCAGCGTCTGGGCGCTGTCAGACGCGGGCCGCTCCGTCCGCTCGGCCTTGGAAAGCCTTGGCGTTAGCCTGGGCTCCGGGAGCGGCCCGGAGGTGCTCCCGGCGACTCTCGCGGAGGCTGTGCGTTTTCTTAACGCACAGGTCTCCGCCATCCCGGAGGCTGCGGACGTCCGGGCACGGGGCCGGGCGATCCCCGTCATTGCGGCCGCCGCGGGGCTCGTTGACTACCGTGGGGTCGGCGCCCGGGCGATCGGGGGGCGCATCCCCCGGAGCTTCCCGGAGGCCTTCGAGCCAACGTGCCGGGAGGTGGAGCTGCTGGCGGAGGGATTCTACAACCGGATCATCCGGACGAGGTTCCCGACACCGGCACCTCCGGCCGCGGATGCCCCTGCCCCGGCCACGGAGGAAGCTCCCCGGGGGGAGGACCCCAATGCTAAAGTATGAGCCTCCCCCGGGTCTTTAGCTAGGACCCCTTTTTATTTTTGTTAGACATTTTGATTCCGGTAGCTTCTTAGGAGAAGCCCCGGGCACTTGTACAAAAATCATTTTGCAATGCAATATATTTCAAATTTTCTAAGTCTTTGCGATGAAATGTTACCAGGGTTCCCGGGGAGTTACTCCCGGGCAACGGTCCGGGAGAGGCTCACCGGGGGACGCCCAAGCGGCTTTGATTTTGCTGAGCCTTGTCTCCGGGGAGCGCGACGGGGGTACTCCCCGGGAGCCTGTCCGGTTGAGGTGGCGCCCGGAGTGGCACTTGGACAATTTCGACAATAGCCGTGCCGAACTATCTCCCCCGCGTCCGGAGGCCCAGGTGGTACCACCCCTCCGGATACTTCCACCGGCGGGGTACGAGTTTTGGCCCGAAGATGTGCTTCGGGACTCGCAGCGTCGAGTGCGGGCCCTGTACCGGGAGTTGGCCCGGGAGCTGAGGGAGCGCCTCCGGGAGCTTTAGGGGCAGGAGCCTTAGGCTTGTGAGAAATCCCCCGGGTTAGGACCCGGGTTGTATCTTTCCTGAAGCCCACCGGAGGGGGAGCGTGTCCTCCGGGTTTCCCGATAAATAAAGCTCCTTTCTGTTGATTGCTTTGTCTTATTTTTTCTTCTTGTATGGTCTGTGGGGCTCATCTTCAAAAGAATGAGCTATGTTTGTTCGTGGGTGACCCGGGGGCGCCCTGTCCCCCCCCCCCCCCCCCCCGCCCACAGCGGGCCGGAGGAGGCCTCCGCGCGCTGTGGGGGAAACAGGGTCCCCGGGGGGAGCATAACCTGTAGGAGAAATATTTTATAAGTTAGAAAATTGTAAAAACAGGATTTCCGAGGGAGGGACCTTCCGGGGTGCCCGGGGGCACCGGGAGAGGTTCATCCGGCCGCCGGGGGAGCGGGGAACCGGGAACAAGGCGCGGAAGGGGCTCATGAAAAGCCAATAAGACCTCCGGAGGGGAGCTTCCCGGCAGACTTCATCCGGTCGCCGTGAGAACAGAGAACCGGGAATAATGTCTCCGGGGGAAAATATATCTGAGAAATCCATATCTTCGTAAAGCAATTGTCCGGTCGCCGTGAGAACGGGGAGCCGGAATAAGGCCTCCGGGAGATAATCATCTGGTCGCCATGAGAACTGGGAGCCGGGAATAAGGTCTTCGAGAGGTAATCATCCGGTCGCCGTGAGAACGGGGAGTCGGGAATAAGGTCTCCGAGTGATAATCATCCGGTCGCCGTGAGAACGGGGAACCGGGAATAAGGTCTCCTGAGAAATCCCTTGGACGTGCCGCTGGGGAGAGCGTCCACTCTCGGAGGAGGAAGAAAATCCAGAAAGCCATTAGACGTCCCGCTGAGGAGAGCGTCTACTCCTGGAGAAGGAAGTGCCCGGAGACGGGTCTTGAGTGTTTGGGTAGGGGACTAATCTCCCAAAGTGACTCGTTACCGCGGCCGCTGGGGACCGGGTTGCCGCTTACACCCTCAGTCCACGAGGGCTGTTCGTAAGCCGCCCTTCAGGAGGGACTTGCTGGGTCAAGGCCCACTTCCTCACGGAGAGGGCATCCTCGCGGGGAGGGCTTCCTCACGAGGAGGGCATCTTCACGGGGAAGGCATCCTCGCAGGGAGGGCGTCACCACTAGGGGCGGTAAACAAGAACAACCTGCAGTGAGACAGTTTGAACAAAGGCTATGCATTTATTAACAAAATATACAAAGCCCCCCCCTGCGAAACCGCGAAGGGGGGGGGAAAGGAAGCTACAGTGTCCCTCCTCCCCCTCCGGCGTGATCGCTCCGGGGGAGGGGACAGGCCCGTAAGGATAGACGTAGAACTTGCGAAGTAAACGCAAGGTCCAGGTGTGCTTCAGCTCCTGCTCTTGAAGGTTGGAGAGCTTGTAGGCCCCCGAGCCTAGGACAGCGGAGATCCTGTAGGGTCCCTCCGACTTGGGGGAGAGCTTACCCTGGGCTTGGGGGTCTGTGACACGCTTGAGGACAAGGTCCCCAAGGCGGAAAGCTCTCTCGCGCACGCGCTGGTTGTATGCGCGCGACATCTCGTGCTCATAGATGGCGTGGCGGAGGAGCGCTCGGTCGCGTTCCTCCTCCACGAGGTCGATTTCCGACCGCCGGTTGTCTTCGTTGGCCCGGTAGGCTGTGGTCGTGGCTCCGTTCAGGAGCTCGACCCGTAGCGACCGGAGGCCGATCTCCGGGGGGAGGACTCCCTCCGCCCCGTAGACCAGGGAGAAGGGAGCACGCCCTGTGGCCCAGGACGGGGTCGTGCGCATCGAGCAGAGGATGCTAGGAAGCTCCTCTGCCCACGCGCCCCGTTTGGAAGCGGTTTGTTCGAGTCTCCGGCGTAACCCCTGTAGGATTACGCCATTGACCCTCTCGACGGCCCCGTTGCTTTGAGGATGGGCCACTGAGGTGAAGTGGATAACGATCCCCAGGCCTTCGCAGAATTCCCGGAAATAAGCCGAGTCGAATTGGGTCCCGTTGTCCACGGTGATTTCCCGGGGGACACCAAAACGACAAACGACGTTTTTGCAGAAAAACCGCTGAACGACCCGGGAGGTGATGCTAGCCAAGGGCTCCGCCTTAACCCACTTTGTGAAGTAGTCGACCGCGACTACCGCATACTTGTATCCTCCGGGCGCTGGGGGGAAGGGCCCTAAGAGGTCCATCCCCCAGCGCACGAAGGGCCAAGTGATGGGGATAGTCTGCAGCGCTACAGGGGGGAGATTCGAGCCCTTGGCCATCTTCTGGCATGCTTCGCACGCGGAGACAAGGTCTCGCGCGTCGCGCATGACTGTAGGCCAGTAGAAGCCCTGCCGAAGGGCCTTGGCGGCGATGGCGCGCAGGGCTAGGTGAGAACCACAGCTCCCCGCGTGAATGTCTTCCAGGAGTTGAAGTCCCTCCGACCGGGGGAGGCAGCGCAGGAGGGCTGAAGCCCCCCGCTTGTAGAGCCTTCTCTCCAGCAGGAGATATGCCCGGGCTTTGGCCCGGAGGCGCTTAGCCTCGGTCTCGTCGGGAGGGTCCCCCTCCCCCTTGATGAAGGAGATGAGGGGATCCATCCATGACGACGGTCGGACGATCTCGGCGACCTCCGGGACCGGAGGCTCGGGGCCTGCGTCCGGGGAGGCCACCGCGGGCTTCGTGATTGTTTCCAAGAAGGCCCCCTTGGGGAGCGTTTCCCGGGCGCTTGCCGCCCGGGCCAGGGCATCAGCCTGGTCATTCTCCTTTCGAGGGATATGCCGGGCCTCGAGGCCGTCGAAGTGCCTCTCCATCTTCCGTACTTCCTGCAAGTAAAGACTTAGATTTGCGTCATGGCACAGGTAAGACTTGTCCATTTGGCAGACAACAAGCTGAGAGTCTCCCTTCACTAGGAGGCGTCGGATCCCCAGGGAGCGTGCAAGGCGCATCCCGAGGAGCAGAGCCTCGTATTCGGCGACGTTGTTGGTTGCGGGGAACTCGAGCCGAGCGGCGTACTCGAGCTCCTTCCCCTTGGGGCTTCGGAGGACTACCCCCGCGCCAGCCCCGGCGAGACACAGTGACCCGTCGAACAGCAGGGTCCAATGGTCACTGCGTCGGGGCGGCACAGGGAGATCTTCGTCCCCGGACCCAGAGGCGGGAGTCCATTCTGCGACGAAGTCGGCGAGGACCTGCGACTTGATCGCGGAGCGGCCGGTAAGGGACAGGGAGAAAGGGGCAAGCTCGGCCCCCCACTTCCCAATCCGACCGGTGGCTTCTTTATTCCGCAGCACCTCCCCCAGGGGGAGGGACGACGGGACGGTGATGGGGTGCCCCAGGAAGAAGTGCCGGAGCTTCCGGGACGACATGAGGAGGGCGTAGCAAATCTTCTCCATCTCCGTGTACCGAGTCTTGGCCCCTTGGAGGGCCTCACTCACGTAGTACACGGGACGTTGCTGCCCCCCTTGCTCCTTCACCAAAACCGCGCTGACGGCGACGGGGGTCGCGGCGAGGTAGAGGAGCAAGGGCTCTTCCGGAGACGGACTCACGAGCATTGGAGGGCTCGAGAGGTACTTCTTGAGGTCGTTGAAGGCTTCCTGGGCCTCGGTGGTCCAGCGGAACCCCTCGAGCCCTCGGAGGATCTTAAAGAACTGGAGGCCCCGCTCCCCTGAACGGGAGACGAAGCGACTGAGCGCGGCCAGGCGGCCGGAGAGCCGCTGGACATCCTTGACGGAGCGCGGCGGGGGCATGTCTAGGAAGGCCCGATCTTCTCGGGGTTTGCCTCAATGCCCCGTTGGGACACGAGGAAACCCTGGAGCTTCCCCCCGCGCACCCCGAAGGCGCACTTCTCGGGGTTGAGCTTGAGCCCGAACGCGCGGAGGTTGCGGAAGGTCTCTGCGAGGTCGTCGATGTGGGAGGCTGCATGGGGACTCTTGACGACCGCGTCGTCTACGTAGACTTCGACGTTGCGGCCGACTTGATCTTTGAAGACCAGCATCATCAGGCGCTGGAAGGTGGCTCCCGCATTCTTGAGCCCGAAGGGCATGTGGCGGTAGCAGAAAGTTCCGAGGGGAGTTATGAAACTCGTCTTTTCCTCGTCCCCCTCCACCATCCGGACTTGGTGGTATCCCGAGTAGGCCTCTAGGAAGCTCATCAGCTCGCACCCCGCGGTGGAGTCAACGAGCTGGTCAATCCGCGGGAGCAAGAAGTTGTCTTTGGGGCAGGCGCGGTTAAGGTCGGTGAAGTCCACGCACATGCGCCACTTGCCACTTGATTTCTTGACGAGGACGGGGTTTGCGAGCCACTCAGGGTGCAAGACTTCTCGGATGAACCCCGCCTCTTGGAGCCGAGCTATCTCCGTCTTGATGGCTTCTTGACGTTCGAGGGAGAGCTTTCTCAACTTCTGCTTGACAGGGGGGTGACCGGGGGTTACCGCGAGCTTGTGTTCAATAACCTCCCGGGCGACACCCCACATGTCCGAAGGCTTCCACGTAAAAACATCGGAGTTTTCGCGCAGAAAGGCTGCGAGTTGCGCTGCGTGGTCTTGGGAGAGCTCTGCCCCGATTTGGACAGTTTTGTCCCCGTTGCCTGGGGACAGCGGGACCTTCCGGAGGCCCCCTTCCGGACGTGGCTTGAGAAGGGGCCTCCCAGGGGACGGCGCAGCGATGCCGACGTCCGGGGGGGGAGCCTCCCCCCCGGGCGCCTTGATCAGGTTGACGCTTCCTATTGTGGCAGCAGCTCGCTCGTATAGAGCACGGGCCATGTCTTGGTCCCCCCAGACGTTGATCACGCCATGCGGCCCGGGGATCTTCATGCACAGGTAGTTTTGGTGGGTGGCAGCCCCCAGCCGATTGATCGTAGTCCTCCCCATAATCACATTGTAGGAGGAGGGGAGGTCCACTACGTCGAAGCGGACTAGCTCGGTCCGGTAGTTCTCCGGGGTGCCGAAGGTGATCGGGAGATCTACCTTGCCCACGGGGTGGATCGCCTTCCCCGGGACAAACCCTTGCAGAGGCCCTGCCGCTGGTTGCAGGAGCTTCTCATCCACCTGCATTTCCTTGAAGGTTTTGAGGAACAGGACGTCGGCGGAGCTTCCGCCGTCCACGAGGATGCAGGCCAAGTGGCAGTTGTAGATTGTCGCGGAGACAATGAGCGCGTCGTCGTGGGGGAAGCGAAACCCTCGCGCGTCTTCCGCCGTAAAGGTGAGGGGGACGTCCGACCACTTGGGCGGCACGGACGCGTGTAGCACCCCCACTACCTTAACTTCTCGCGCGTACTCCTTGCGCTGGCGCTTGGAGTCCCGCCCAGAGGTGGACCCACCTACGATGACGTTGATGCGGCGCTGAGAAGTTTGAAAGGGGAGAGCGTCTCAAGGCTCCCCCTCCTGCACGTGCTGCCCCCCCGCGGGAGCGGGAAGGGCCGGAACAGCTGGCCGAGGGGGCAAGGAGGCCGGAGTCCCCCCCCCCTGCCCGCGCTGGCCGAGGAACGCCGCGAAGTGCTGCAGCAGCTGGTGGCAATCTCGGGTGGCCTGGGTACTAGACCCGTGGAAGCTGCACCACGGTCCTTCCCGGCTTCTCCCCGCGGGGCCTTCGCGGCCGCGTGAAGACTGTCCTCCCCCATGGCCTCTAGGCTTGGGAATGGGGCGGTTGCCCTTCGGGGGGTCGCGCGAGCCGCCTCCGCCCTCGAGGACAAAAGTGTCCCGAGGCCGTGGTTCGCTACGGCCCCCCTGCCTGGGGCGCCTGGGGGGATCCCGGGCCCCCCGCTCGTCGGGGGCAGGAGCCCCCTGGGTCTTCTTCCAGATGTCGTCTTCCTCCGCGCGAGCGTACTTTTCGAGTACGTTGAAGAGCTCGTCGGCGGAGGAGGGGCAGCTTCGAGAGAGTCTTCGGTGGAGTTCCCCCGGGAGGATCCCGCTTTTGCAGGCTTTGATCACTATGGAGTCCGGGACGTGGGCCACTTTGCTTTTTACTTGGGCAAAGCACTTGAAGAAGCTTCTGATGGTCTCCCCGGTTCTCTGGCGCACTGTGTATAGCTGTGAAGAATCCAGGGGACGTACGTAATTTCCCTGAAAGTTGGCGCAGAACTCCCGCTTCAGCTGTGATAAAGACTTGATGGAGCCCGCCTTCAGATTGTAAAACCAGGAGCGGGCAATGCCGGTGAGGTAGAGGGGGAAGACGTTGCATTGGATGCTCTCGTCCCCCCCGCCGCGGAGATGGCTGTGGAGTAGATCTGTACGAACTCGTAAGGGTCCGCCTCGCCATTATAATGTTCGATGTGCGGGGGACGGTAGGGCTGCGGCCATCGGATGCTGCGGAGTCTTCGACACAGAGGCTGGTTCGCCCCCTGCACCTCCCGGGGGGAGCCCCAGTCACTGTCTTCTTTAACGGGGGGACGCCCCCTCGTTATCCAAGTCAGGTAGCGGCCCAAGAGGGCCGCCAGAGTGGTGGTGACGACGCTTCTCTTCCGGGCCGGGACTGATTTCCCGGACGTCCGGGCTTCCCTCCGGGGAGGATGGTTCTTCGGCTGGTCTCTTCCCTCGACCGATGCGAGAGCGAGGCTCCCTGCGACAACGACCGGGGGGAAGCTCTTCCCCTCGGTTGGGAGAATGCATTCACCCGACCTCCCCCCGGGAGAAGCGGACTTGATTCGCCGGGGGAGGGAGCTCCTGCACTGTAGCAGCCGGCCCGGAAGCTACCGGGGTCTGCTGGGGGGAGCCCCCTGCGACGGCCCCCGGGACCGGAAAGGGGGGAGCCCCTGCACCATCCGGAATCGGGGAGGGGGCGCCCGGGGCGGCGTTTGGATCCGAAGAGGGGGCCCCTGCGGCAACGACCGGGACCGGAAAGGGGGAAGCCCCTGCGACATCCGGAACCAGTGGGGGGTGAGCCCCCTCGGCGACATCCGGGGTTGGGGAGCCAATGCGGGGGGAAATTCGCTGAGGCACGGGAGCAACTCTGTCGACCGGCCCCGGTGCGGTAAACGCAACGCGAGGGGCGGGATGGGCTCCCGGCGTAGGAATTACCCCCGGCATGAAATGACCCCCCAGCCCCGGAAGCGGGCCGGGGACGGGGTACCCCCCTGCTGCCACGAAGGGCTGGGCATGAAATAGCCTCCCGGCACCGGGACAGGCCCGGGTGCCGAGAAGTGTCCGGAAGTATATCCCGCGGGGGGTGGGAACCCCCCGGCGGGATCATACGGTGTAGACAGCCCCCCGGAGACCGGAGGGGCCGCCGGGTATCCCATAAACGGGGGCATGATCCCCGGATATGTGTGCGACGAAAATGTGGGGGCCGGGGGCCGCGCCAACACACCGAGGAGCTCGTCCATAGAGCGCTGGGCGCGGAGCTGGCCCTCCACGAGAGCCTCCAGCAGGGCATCCCGGGGAGCCGGGGGAGCCGTCGGGGAGAAACTCGTCCCAGCCGAGGTCCCCGCGGCCGCCGGGAGCGACCCGGAGGTGGAGGCACCTAGATTGAGAGGAAAGGTGGGAGGCGGTACCTGGGAATGGTCGCCTCCGGACGGAAGCGCCGGAACAGCAGCGTCCCGGACGGGTGGCGCCAGGTCACCGAGATCGGCGTCACCGGGGAGGGCGCGGGCCCTTGTTCTCGGAAGAGCCATGGCGATTTGTCACGGGTCCCAACGGACGGCGCCAACTGTCATGGTATTAAGAATACCCCGGCAGGTTTTGAAGATGATCCTAGCGGAGATTACGCAGCGCGGGTTGACCGGGTGACCGGTCCTCCCCCGCCGGACAAACACAGGAATAGACACGTGGATTTATACAGGTTCGGGTCCCGGTGGGGGCCCTAGTCCTGTTGACGCGCTCCCGACCGGAGCCGGCTGGGGAGGCTCTCTACGGGGGAGAGGCTTCCGGAGCACGTCTGTGAGTAGCTATTCCAAATAATAATGAGCTGATCCTTTACAACAGAGGGGTACAAGGGCTATTTATAGCCTCAAAAAGAAGCAAAAAGTCTAAACTACACCGGAAGCCACCGTCGGATTGAAGGGTAGGACCGTCCTTCTTCCGGTCAAACGTCTGGATGCTTGACAGGTGGTCGCTGATTCCCGAGGCGTCCCTCGCGTGACCTGCACGTGATAAACAAACAGGGATTTTACCTTTTAGAAGGGCGATGACGTCCGGGACCCTTTCCGGAGGGTAGGGTCCCGGGAGCCCAAAAGGCGGCGCCCGGGACATGCCCCGGAGGCACCGTCCCGGGGGTCGAAAGGCGGCGCCCGAGACCCGCCCGGGGGGCAGGGTCCCGGGAGCCAAAATGCGGCGCCCGGGACATGCCCCGAAGGCATCGTCCCGGGAGACAAAAGGCGGCGCCCGGGGCAGGCTCCGGAGGCCACTGTCCCCGGGTGAAAGGCGGCGCCCGGGGCAGGCAACGGAGGCCACTGTCCCCGGGCAAATGGCGGCGCCCGGGACCAGCCCGGGGGGCACGGTCCCGGGAGCCTAAAAGGCGGCGCCCGGGGCAGGCACCGCGGGCCACTGTCCCCGGGCAAATGGCGGCGCCCGGGACCCGCCCGGGGGGCAAGGTCCCGGGGGCCAAATGGCGGCGCCCGGGACATGCCCCGGAGGCACGGTCTCGGGAGCCCATGGCGGCGCCCGGGACATGCCCCAGAGGCACGGTCCCGGGAGCCTAAAAGGCGGCGCCCGGGGCAGGCACCGCGGGCCACTATCCCCGGGCAAATGGCGGCGCCCGAGACCCGCCCGGGGAGCAGAGTCCCGGGAGCCAAATGGCGGCGCCCGGGACATGCCCCGGAGGCACGGTCCCGGGAGCCCATGGCGGCGCCCAGGACATGCCCTGGAGGCACGGTCCCGGGAGCCTAAAATGCGGCGCCCGGGGCAGGCACCGGAGGCCACTGTCCCCGGGCAATCATGAACTTACCTGGAGTTGGCCGCATGGAGATTTCCCCCAACAATATGCATTTGAAACATATACATCGAAGACCAATCCACATTGCCATATATTCATACCAAGTGAGTAAAAATTCCCAACCAAAGTTTTAATACTTGTTCAGAAATATTTCTATCGGTAAACACAAGAGCTGTCGATAGAGCAGACAAATTGTTTCTATCGGCAAATACAGGAGATACCGATAAGATATGTGTAAGAAACCCTCCAACATATAATGTGCATTACATGGCAGTTGCATACAATTGATCACACATACAGTAGTATAGATAAGTTAAAATCTCAAAATAGGTTCATTACAGCACTGGAACAAATTATGTCAACCCTAATTTAAATCAACATTGCCTGCGGAATGTACATAATCCAACACAATAGCGAACCCTAGTGTAATTGCAAAACTTGAAGAATTAGTACGTACGAAACACTAGGATCAAATAAGGAAGGTGCTGGAAATAGAACGACGAATTAGGGTATTTAGGGCGATCAGTTGTGGTGATGGAGAGGCAGTGTAGAACGCAGCGGCGGCCGGCGAAGGACGAAAATAGGAACCGGTGGCAGTGGCGAACCAGTGTCCAGCCGGCGATCGTCGTGTGGGAGAGAGGAAGTGAGTGGTCACGGCGGATGTTGTGGTTTTCTTCGCTCTCGAAAAGACGCAGTGCTCTAAGTTGGAACTGTTCGACTGGAGGGAAACTCAAGGGCCGTGTACGAGTAATAAAGTGGTGGATGACCTTTTCTATCGGTAAAACAAAATAATGCCGATAGAATTATGTCCGTTTCTCTCGGTACAAAAAAATAATACCGATAGAAAAAGTAAATTTCCCAGAAAAATACTTGAAATAGTGGATTCCTTTTTTCTATCGGTGTAAACAATAAAATCCCGTGAGACCAATTTTCCCCAGAAAAAATTTTTAATTAAGTTCCTGAGATTATAGTATTGTGTGCCATTTTGCTATCGGTAAAAACAACAAAATACCGTCAGAAAATGAAAAGGTACAAACAATTTAACATCAAACTGACCGTGCTTGAAAGCTGCAGAACGATAAAGAAAGAGGGAAGATAGCTGGAAAATTGGAAAATTGACATAAAAAGAAATTGTTCATTCATTGTTGTTTTATCACTTATAAAAAAAAATAAAACCTAAAATGCTAGGTCAAGGGGTGGTCTTAGCCCTGGCTGCATGTAGAATAGAGTCAGTTTGACTTGCAGCCAGGACGCAGAACTCCTCTAGCGACAAGTTGTCCCTAGGATCAACTACTACCGTGTCGAGAAGGCCTGCGACCTCCCTCAGCTTCGCTATGGTATCCTTCATAATCAAACAGCAGCCAGCGATGGTCATATCCGCGGCTTTCTTCTCCTCGCGAAGTTGCCTCGTCCTCGCCCTAGCATTGTCACCATCCGTCTTCATGCGCTGGAAGAGATCGTCAAGGTCAAGCCGTAGCTGAGTGTGCTTGTCCGTAAGGAGCTTGTGCTCCTCCTGGGGGGCCCTCAGGTCGGCCTTCACTTTGCCAGTGTCTTCCACGCCTCCCATTCCCTGTGCAAACCAACAGATCAAGAATGTACTGAACATGGATTAACAATACAGGGGTAAACCCAGGTGATTTAGAGTTCTTACCGGGGAGGGTGTGGATGACGATCCCATGGAGGTTGCCACTGTGAAAGAGAAGATGAGAAGTCGAAGCGTTGGAGAATTAGAAAAACAACAAAATACCGCGACGCATGGCGAGGTACTTATAGAATTTCCAAGGGGACGCATGGCGATACAGTTGAGAATTCAAAGCGCCGGTGTATTTTTCTATAGGTACAAACAACAAAAAACCGTCATACAACAAAATACTGTGAACTAATGAATTTATTCTAACGGTAAAATATAATAATACCGATAGAATAAGTAAACTTTTTGCAGTGAAACAATAAAGTAGTGGATGTCCTTTTGTATCGGTAGAAATAACAAAATACAGTCAAAAAAATTGATTTTTGGAGAGCTTAATTTGAAGAAGCAAGAGGCTGCAATGAGATTTTTGCAAGTGCTATTTGAAGGGAAGAATTAGGTATTTACAGGATAAAGGTACTGTACATGTTAGAACTCATGTTGTGGAGTAAAATTGAGATATACTAATGCTGTGAACTAGCTTATCATTAAGTTCAAAAGAAAAATGTACAGCCTGATGTATTAATGATAAGTTCCCCACCTTGCTGCAGAACTTGTGGGCTGTTTGCTTGGCATTTATCCCTGAAATATAAATTACTCATCAATGGTTCTCAACCCATAATCCTTCTTCGTGGCCATCTCGCAGACTTTGTGATTGTCGCTCTGACTTTAACTGGGAGAATGCCTCTGATAGCAATGGGAAGCATTTGTGACATCAGCACATGACAGTCGTGGGACTTCGTGCCAACGAGTCTTAGGTCCTTCATGGACACAAGTTTTTTCAAGTTCGCGGAGTACCCACATGGAACTTTAACACCGTGCAGGCACCAACAGAGTTCTGTTTTTTCGCTCTTGGACAACGTATAGCAGGCCGGGGGGAGGTATGCACACTTTCCATTCTCTAAAGGTGCAAGCTCAGTCCTTATCCACATTTCCACCATGTCACGACGAGCTTTCACACCATCCTTTGTCTTTCCCGGAATGTTCAACAACAAACCAATCAAACTGTCACAGACATTTTTCTCTACATGCATGACGTCAATGCAATGTCGAACTTGTAAGTGCTCCCAGTACGGTAGATCCTAGAGAATCGATCTCTTCTTCCAAACTTTTTTTCTCGAGGTTTAGAATGCTTACCGAACTCAGCTTTGATGTCCTTCACGCATGAGTAAATCTCCTTACCGGTCAAAAACACTGGAGCTGATCCCTTCTCAGGCTTCCCGTTAAATGATTTCCTCCTCTTACAGTACGTGTGATGCACTGGAAGAAACCTGCGGTGACCCATGTACACTGTTTTCCGGCAGTTTCGCATCCACATGCTCTCAGTTTCATCTAGGCAAATACGGCAAGCCTTGGCTCCTTTCGTACTATACCCCGACAAATTGCCGTAGGCCGGAAAATCATTTATGGTGCAAATATCAGGGCCCGCAAGATGAAATTCTCTTTCTTGTATGCATCCCACACCTGCACACCCTCGTTCCACAATTTCTGTAAGTCCTCGATTAAAGGCGCTAGAAACACGTCAATATCATTTTCGTGTTGTCTGGGTCCTGAGATTAGTAACGCCATCATGATGTACTTGCGCTTCATGCATAACCAAGGAGGAAGATTGTAGATGCATAAAAGAACCGGCCAAGTGCTGTGCCGACTGCTCATATTACCATGTGGGTTCATACCATCTGTACTCAGCCCGAATCTTATATTCCTAAGTTAGCCGCCGAACTCAGCAAATGTTCTGTTGATGTTTCTCCATTGAATAGAATCAGCTGGGTGTCTCAGTTTTCCGTCTTGTTTCCGGGCTTCAGCATCCCAACGCAAGTGCTTCGCGACATTCAGATTTGCAAACAGCCGCTTCAATCTAGGTATCACAGGCAAGTACCACACAGTTTTGGGCCGGAGGTCCTTTCTTTACCTCGTGACGTTCACTGTCAATCCGGTCCCTACGCGTATACCTCGATGCGCCGCATCTTGGACAAACATGCAAACTGGAGTACTCGTTATGGTACAACACACAATCATTTGGGCATGCGTGTATTCTTTCGATTTCCATTCCCAACGGACACAACAGTTTTTTGGCTTGGTAAGTAGATCTTGGCAACTCATTTCCCTCTGGAAGCATGTCCGCTAGAAGATCTAATAGTGCTGTGAAACTCTTATCACTCCAATCGTTGCCTACCTTCAAGTTATATAATCTCAGCACAGAAGACAGTTTTGTAAATACTGCACATCCAGGGAACAGAGGCTTCTCAGAATCAGCAATCAGTTTCTCAAATTCACAGAAGTCATTTTTGTTGTAATCTTTCTCTACATCACGTAACATCTCATCTAGATTGTCATCATCATCATCATCTACGTGCACATCGGAATGAACATTATCACAATTCGGATGATCATCGATATTATTGCAATCCACATCCGAGTCCTGCTGATTGGTAGTAGTGGTGCTTGTTTCCTCAAGATCTTCGCCATGCCATATCCAACGGGTGTATCGCGCGTTAAAACCACGACGAATCAAATGACTCTTAATTTGATCAGAGTTGCTAAACCTCTTCAAGTTCATACAATCTGTACAAGGACAGAGCATATTTTTCTCTCCCTTCCTCTCCTTTTGTTGCTCAGCAAATTTAATAAACTCATTTACACCATCCAAATATTCAAGAGTAGTACGTTTTATTCCATACATCCAATATTTCCTGTCCATCTACAATTAACAAAATTTAACGAGTTAGCCATGCATGCATGAAACCTGCCCAATTAAGTTATGTATATGTACATGTACAGTCTCTTACAACATATGTGTTGAACCCTAGCCTGACGAAATTAACACTAATTAACCTAGTTAACTACACAATACAAGCTAGTTAACTCCTAAAACATGACGCATTTCCAACTACCTATGTCCCAAGCTTACAGCTACAAACTTGGAACTACACAATATAGCTAGCTTGCAAGTAGAGAGGGAGGGAGATCTAGAGGGAGAGAGATATAACAGTCAACAATTAATCATACCTTAAAGAGAGGGGTGCAATCAACTTCCCTCCAGCTTGCGCTGATCACCCTAGCAGTGTAGCTGCGAGCGTGGAACTTTCATCACAAACAGAGGGACACAGAGTGCAACAGAACAAATTAAAGAGCAGCTCAGCATTGGTCGCATGGAATTTTCCTTATAATGGAGCTTTTTCTAACGGTAAATACAAGAAATAACCGTTAGACTAACAAAGGTTATTTGCCTCCCACATATTCTATCGGTAAAAATACACATATACCGTTAGAGAATGTACATTACTGAGCAAGTACAGGCCTTGTTCTATCGGTAAATATGTCTATTTACTGTTAGATCATGCATGACTGAGCAATGTGTTTGTCTATCGGTAGATCTGTGTATTTACCGTTAGATGATGCATGATTGAGCAAATATATGTGTTTTCTATCGGTATATATGTGTATTTACCGTTAGAGGTGGTACTTGTACCAAACGCACATGACACCAGTTCTCACATCCAAGGAATCGTATCATTGTAACATCAAACAGATCTTACATCAAACAGATCTTAACTAGAAGATAAAGCAATATTTCAAGAAATGCTAATTTGTGGATTAACTTGGAGACACAAAAATACTTTTCTTAGGTACTTGGGACTTCATCTTGCCAAACAAATTACACATGCCAGTTCACAAATTCAGGAACAAACATACACATACCAGTTCACCAATACAAATTCAGGTACATGTCTGAAACAGCAGTACAAATACACACCTACCTACCAATACAATAAAATACACAAATACTCCCTACACATTCAAGTTCATGTCCCAATTAGCAATACATGATACACAAATATACAACAATATACAAATACAACAATTCGCACATTCGATGTATATTAGAAAAGCCACGTCTGAAATTAACAACAGATCACGACGAGGACCCAGTGGCCCGTACATTTTACATAAAAGAGAACCTTTGCAGGTTGCGACAATGCAACTAGCGACTACAAGTTAGACTTGATATCACAAATCCATTCATCCAAAACAGCAAATGTCTGAACCACATCGGACTTAACCATAGGAGTTCAGTTCGAAGACGCTCGAGGAGCTGGAACTACCGTCGACTTACATTTGTACATATTGGTGATTTCCTCGGACTCAAACTAGATCAACTCAACTCAACTCAACTCAACTCCATTAACAAAAAGAACCGACCTTCCAAGATGTTGTTCTGTGTAGTGATGGTGTAGAATGGCTGTGCAAATAACAACAATTCTTCTTCTCCAAGCAGGTAAGCATCTGGCCACAAGCTGGTGCATGCAAAAAAATGTAAGATGCTTTCTATAGGTCCTGATTTGAGAAACACGCCGGGCTTAAGGATCTTGTCGACCGAGCCAACCAAGATCTCGCCCTTCACGTCCTTCCAGCTCTCGACGGTGATCTTCACCGTTTCTTTCGTCAACAAGCCAACGTAGGCAGCGTACTGCGATGAAGAACCGTGAAATACGTTGCCCCTCATGAGCATCATCCAAGGACCTGCAAAGATCATAATCATATTGAAAAGAAGACACATCAAAATGAAGGATACAAAAAAAGCAAAATAATTGCCATAATCGGATTAGAATGATTTACGTACCTTGCTTGGGATGCCGAAGTCTAGAGGGCGTCGATGGAGGTGCGGGGGTGCAGCGGTCGCTTGTAGAGGTGCGCCGACCGTCAATGGAGCTTATAGGTTAGGAGTACGAGACCCAGATGAACTATGAGAATGAAAGAGACATACCCGTGTATTTATAGTACTAGATAAGTTCTATCAGTACAAAAACCGCATACCGTTAGTCGTTTTATATATATTCTAACGGTACAAAAATCAATTACCGATAGAATCAAAACATCTGTAGAAGGCGAATGGCTCTATCGGCACAATACATATTACCGATAGAAATTTTTGTCCACACTCTGTCGGTATATACGTACATTGCCGATAGAATAATACTAGTTGTAGAAAGCCAACAGTTCTAAAATATTTGTGCAATTTTATAACGGTATAAACATTCATTACCAATAGAATAAAAATATTTGAAGACGAACAGTTCTAAGCAATTTTTGATATATTATAATGGTACAAGAATACAATATCGATAGAATAGAAATATTTGTAGAAGGCGAACGGTTCTATCGGCACACTACATATTGCCGATAGGAATTTTTAAGATATTCTGTCGAAAGATTCATACAGTACCGATAAAATAAGTCCATTTGAAGAAGTCGACAGTCCTATCGGCGCACAACATTCTCCCGTCAGTACTTATGCATCTCTTCTAACGGGAAATATATTCATCACCGCTAGAGTAAATCATAGTGTTTATTCTATCGGTAAGTTTCTTACAAACCGATAGGAAAAATACACCCGTTGGCCTTTTATGATCGCGTGTCACATTTTCTATTGGTTTTCTACTAAATCGCTAATAACCGATAGAATATAGGTGTTAGTAGACTGCATTTTTGTACTAGTGTTCGTGATTCTCGGGATATGCTTGTTGCAGAACTTAAGCAATCCCGAGTCATCCTGGTCGAGAGTAGTCAACGACCTTCTAACCGCGCACTATCTGCGGCGTCCTGACCACGTAACATCTACGATCTCATGATCACGCAAAGCCTACGACTCCGCGCTTCTCAGGTCGTCTGAGATCATAGCAACAGACCTCCGGACACTTATCTGGTTCGGATCTGTCTTGAACCAGATGTGCATTACTTCGAACTAGCTCGGGTAACAATGCTCGTCACGATGCGTTCACGTCTGGGGCCACAGGTCAGTTAATTCTGCGACATTGATGTAGGTCGCGGGGAACATCAGCCACGTCGTTCATAGATATGTTTCAAGGCTTTCTCACCAGGATTATGTGCTGTAATTGTTGACGATTTGAACTCGGGGTCCTTAGTCGATCTTATGCAAATTTGTGAGTTGCAGGACCTTTCAAGGCGCTCCTCCGGAAAGGTAGGGTGAATCAAGTCGGAAGAGGCACAAGAGATTTTTATACAGGTTCGGGCCCTCGATGGTGGGAGTAATAGCCCTACGTCCTGTTGTGATTTCACTATATGTAATAAAATGTTTGTACAAGAGAATAGAAGAGAAGATCACAGGCGATGATCTCTTCTATGTTATTATCTACCAAACTATATCTAAGCCTTCAGGTTTGGTGAATGCCTGGTAGTACTTGTATGCTTGACTGAATTATTCACTTGTCTTTAGAACGTGTATTGTCTACCTTTTTCTACTGGACAAAAGGGCGCCAATACGAAACAGCCTTGGGCAGTTGTTAAGATGCAGTTTTGTTAACCGCACGTAACTTCCATGCAAGCTTAACACGTGCAATCAAGGGATAACCACACATGTTAATCACCTGGCAGTTGTCTTCATACGTGGAAATATCTTCGTGATTCTCGGGATATGCCCATTCAAAGTGTTAGGCCTTCCCTGATTATCCTGGTCACAAATAATCAACGACCCTCTGACCGCGCACTATCTGGAGTTTCCTGACTGCGCACAGTCTGCGACCTCATGATCGCGCAGGAAGAAGCCAAAGGATGACGAGGGATCCTCTAGTGGAGCTTCATTTACGGGTGCAAAGGTTGGGGATGCATCATTGCACTCTCCTTCCTTGTCCCATGTACTTCTTCCTATCCATACAACTTGGCAGGTTGAACCCTCATCTCCACCTTTGGAGATCCATAACAATGCTTCAAGACTTTCTTCTCAGCTTTCTCCATTGCGATCAAGCAATCCCCAACTTTTGTTGGGTGATCAATTTTCTCATGGGAAGGTTGCACTCCCACGACCAGATGGTCCTCGACTTTTGTTGGGTGATCTACTTTCTGTGGGAAGCGCTTCATCCTCCTGTCCAATTTTACTATGAGGATTGGTAATTATTTTCATTCTCTCTACTGGTCGTTTTATCTTGTAAAACTAACTCATATATATGCAGGAGATGAACATCTCTGGAGCTCCCTGTGACCAGCCTGTTGAGGTCCAACCTCTTTCCTTCGAGTGAACTCTCCAAAAACAAAAAGAAGCTCTGGAGAAGAAGACCGAAGAAATGTCTTCGGCCATTCTACACTTGGCAGAATGTTATGACAACTCCCACGAAGAGGCGCGCCAATTCCACTTGGAGAGGGACTATGCTCGACAGCAGCGAGAACTCTCCGATGCAATAAGGAATAATAGTGCTTCTTTGATTCGGGATGATGTAGATAGGCTTAGAGCCATAGCCAGTTCTCTAGGGGCAGCCAGTGTTGATCCCACTAATGTTAATATGTCCCTGGGAGAACTTTGTAAAATGCTATCAAACTAGATTGGCACTTTGTTCGTCTGTGTCCCTTTCGTATGTAAAGATTGTCAGAAATAAAGAATTTCTTTTCCTCACATACTTGATCTTTTTAAAAGGATTATGTGGAACTTATAATCCGATTTAAGGTTATTTACATTCTGTGAACAATAGTTACACGAGAATGCTTCTGCGACCAAAAACTGGTTTAGTTCTTCGGTCTTAGAATAACATTAAGACCGTATCCTGCGATCAAAACTAGAGCAATGATCAGAAAACAGCTTTTCGGTCTCAGGATAGCATTGAGGCCGTAGACTGCGGTCACAATGATCACAGAACAAATAGTATTTTGACCATACAGTGACCATAGCTGTCGTGATCACATATATCCGTTATGATCACAGGATTACGTTGCGATCAATGTAAAGACTATAAACTTATTCCACAGCCATAAGGAATTATTCCCGTTCAAAGATTTAGGAATTTCCAATATTTTTATTTGTACCATAGCCCCCGAATGCGAAATAAAATGGTAAAAACACATTTCATTTTGGATTCTTTACTGGTATGGATAACGGGTTCCAAGAGGAAAGACACCCATTATGGGAAATTAATAAGATATTCGGTGAAGGGTTGTCTCGGACATATAAAAGGAAGAGGTAACTTACTGGAGAAGCCAAAAACCCTTCGTTGTCTTAGACCCTCCTGCCGCACAAAACCCTCTTTTGTATTCCTCGCCTTCGTCGTTTCCAAAGTCAACAGTTTTCTCCTCAATCCTTCATAGTAATGGCGTTCTGGAGCCGATCCATCCACCATACAAAAGAGAGTCTGGTGCCACTAGAAAAAGAAGAGATTCTCCCCCCACGGCTGCTAATCAACTAGCGGCCAGCGGAGAAAGATCAAGAAACAACAATCGTCCAAGAGGGCGAATTGGTAATCTTCAAGGAATACCTGCGCTGCAGGCTCCGATTCCCATAAAGTGATTCCCAGAAAGTTGGAGTTAGTGAATCTCCACCCAAATGCAGTCCTTATCCTGGCGATTTTCCAACATCTCTGTGAAGCCTTTGTCGGAGTGCTTCCAAGCGTGGAGCTTTTCCGACGCTTCTACTTCTTGGCATGGTCAAAAAGTGCCAATGCCGCTGGGTGTATCTACTTCCGTATACAGGAGAAGAAAGAACACCCATTCCCACCCCTATGGGACTCTATTCATGGGTGGTACCATAAATGGTTCTACTGCACCCCTCCGTCGGAGAGCGGACTATGGTTCACAAACACCCGACCGGAGAAAGCCAGTGAGTTAGATTCCCTTCCTGTTCTGAGCACAGCACAAAAGAAGCAAGCCCAAGCTATCCTTCACCTAGTCCAACAAGGCTTGACGGCGTGTGATATCATACGCGACTTCGTGAATAATAGGATAAGCCCCCTGTATGAAACGGCACATCCAGCCTGGGAAGTGAAGTCCATGGCGGACAGCACCCTGGACTATAATAATGGTTTGTCCTTTAATCAACAAAACATATATTTACACTGATTTAAAGACATTGCATTTGGTCAACATGTTTGTTTGCTATATAGCGCTATCCTTGTTCGAAATTGAGAAACGGACAAACTACCTCCTTCGGGCATATAACGCCATCATAGAGGGAGCTAAAGGATCGCCTCGTCCCCAGAGCTTGATCAACGCCGGTGATGATCTTAAAGAAGAGCGCCGAAAGGTATAATTTATTCAAATATGCTTTGTAGGAAACCACCCATTTGTCTTGTATTACCAAAAACATATTGAATACTACAGCTTCTGGGAAAATTTGCCGAGGCAACGCGTCCAAGTGAAGACGTTGGTCCTTCGGGAAGACCGACTGCGAAGAGGGTGAGAAGAACCCCTTCAACGCATGAGGCAAAATAGTCTACTCCCAAAAAATCCAAGAAGATTCCAGGACAAACTTTTTCACAAAAGAAAAATATTACCGTGAAAAGTACTGCGGTAAGATTTTCAATACCTCCTGTAACCCCAAGTACAAGCGGAAATTACTTCTTCATCGTATAGGGCGAAAGAAATGAGGACGAGGAAGACGACATTCCTCTAGTTCGTCGCAAGAGAAAAACAACTGACCTTCTGGGAACAAGCGTCCTAGAGAGGTCGACTTCCCTTCTGGTCGATGAAATCTTGTCCCTGACCGCAGGGACATAAAGGACTATAGTGGGCCCCGTATCCACTGACAATCCAGTGGTTTCGGGTGGAACCCTAGTGCCTGAAGCTCATCCCCTACTGATAGAAGGAGCGACTGTGGTAAGAATTCTCACAATCTTGAACGTTTTCATTTCTTTGTACACACCCATTGAATTGTGTTCATACAGGAAGAAGAGGATACCATCCTTGTTAAGAGAAGGAAAACGAGGACGGATGAAGACTCTTCCCCGAGAATAGCCATCAAGCTCCTCTCTCTTGGGAGTACATCATCGAAACCCAAACCGTGGGTGGGGTTTCGGTTTCCAATCGTCATCTAAATGTGATCGACGGGAGATTTCTTCACCTTACAATGTGCCTGTCTATTGGCGCAGGGATGCTGCCCCAGTACCCCGGTGACCTCGACAAGCCATGGTACACCCACTGCAGAGGTCACGGCAGAGCCAAGCCTTATTCCCGTGGCTGAAGAGGTTCTTCGGGCCATTGTAGATGGAATGGCAGAAGAAATCTGATCCCAGGGACGGAAACCGCAATCCTGGTCATAGTGGGGGAACAACAGGAAAAATCCTCTGCTGCCCCTACCGCGGACACAATAAGTCCTGAAGTTAGACCTCACGCTGAAGTTGAGAACGTTTCGATCGGCGATTACATAGAGGTATGAATGACTCTTCTCCTTTTTTTATTTTCCAATCCGCAAAAAATTGTGGAACATTCAAGTATCAAGAACAATTTCTCATCGTGTTCCAGGACTTGACGTGGGTTGTGATCAAGTCAACAGCTATAGCAAAGCATATTGAGGTCACATAACAGAAGATCAGCCGGCTAGAATAATAAGTATAGTGCTCTTTATCCATGTTAAATTGAATCCGTATTCAAGCGTAACTGGTCGTCCTTCTTGCTACAGAGAAAATGCCTTTCTGCACAAGAGCATGGCTGACCGAGAGAATCAAGAAGAGACCGCAGCTGCGAGATATTCTTCTCTGGAGAGGGAACTTCGCGAAGCGCAGTCAAGGCTTTCTTTTAAGTGTACCGCCAACCAGAAGAAATTTACTCATGATATGAGTTTTACTTATAGTAAATGTTTACTGTGTTCCTATAGCACAAGAGGATCAAATAAGCCGTCTCTCTGAAGAGAAAGAACACCTTCAGGTGACCATCGAGCTACAAAGCTCGAGAATTGATATTGCTAATCAGGAGAATGAAGGTCTAAACGAAACAACCTCCTCTTGTAGCGGTACTCAATCGAACATCTTCGAAATACTGAAGATGGTGGCTGCTCTGCTAAAAGCAGACGTGATTGAGTCACAAAAGGACAATCCAAGCCTTAGCGAGTTAGCTAGATTGGTCACCGCCCAAGCCGAATCACTCCTCAAGTATCTTCTTGAAGATACCAAACGGCAGGAAGAGGTGCTGAGGTCAAATGTCAGATCCGTAGCCTCTACCATTCTCTGCAGATTACGATTCCACCACGGCCCAAATTGGAATTTCAAGCCGGTGGAAGAAGATGCAGAGATCGAGAGTGATCAATTTGAAGCCATCTCTGAAGAAGTCAAGCCTCTAGTCGAAGATCTACTGAAAGAACTAGGCTGACGAGGATTATTACCAGAGCTAGTTCGAAATAATACACATCTGGTTCAAGACGAATACAAACCAGACAGGTGTCTGAAGGTTCACTGTTATGGTCACAGACGACCTAAGAAGCGCGGACACAGGAGTAATTGATGGTCGCAGGCTTTGCACGATCATGAGGTCGCAGATGTTACGCGGTCAAGAGGCTGCGGACGATGTGCGGTCAGAAGGTCATTGATTACCCTCGACCAGAGTAACTCAGGATTGCTTAGTCCTCTAACAAGAATATCCTCAGTGTCGTAATAATTCTTCCACATATGAAGACAACTGCCAGGAGTTTAACATGTGCAGTTATCTCTTAATTGCGCATGTTAGGCCTACGTGGGAGTTAAGTGCGGTTACCAAAATTGCGGTTCTACAACCGTTCAAAACCGTTGTGCATTGGCACCCTTTTGACCGCTATAAAAGTGTGGGCAAATGTACAAGGCAAAAGAAACGAGGACAGATCAAGCACAAGCTTTCATAAGTTAGTTTAGTCGAGTTTAGACAACAACACAAAAAGGATCTTCGCCTGTGATGATCTTTTCTTCAACTATGGAAGCATTTTCTATACATAGTAAAATCATAACAGGACGTAGGGTTGTTACTCCCACCATTGAGGGCCCGAACTTGTATAAATCTCTTTGTGCCCCAACAGACATTGCTCATCATCCCTTTCTGGAGGAACACTTTGAAAGGTCTCACAACTCACAAAATCGGCATAAGATAAACTAAGGACCCCTAGTCCGAATCATCAACAGCTGGTGCCCACCGTGGGGCATTTCTCAAGGCGTTCTTTTTTCTATTCGATGGTTCGGTGAGCCATGTCTGGGGCATATGATTCCGACAACGACTTTGATCTCGAGGATTATGCCCATATACGGATGCCTTCACCTAGTGATCCTGTTTCAATAAAGGAAACCAGAGGCGAAGATGTCCCAGAAGTCGATTTGATCACTCACGTCATGTCTATTGACCAGGAGACAATAGACACAGAACCGGAACCCAATGTTGTTTCTACTACGTTAGGGATTGAATCTGGTCCATCGCATGACCCTGCTGAGGGCAAAGGTGATGTTAACCAGGAATTTAGTCCGGGCAGGATCGATCCTGATAACCTCAACCGTCTTTTTGATTTCGAGTCCGACTCGGAACAAACAGAGATGTTCTCTCCATCGGTGACCTCGTTTCCTAGGCAATTCACTGCCTTATCGGAAGAAACGCTCGATCAGCGGACCGCTAGGGAAGAACAAGAGCGCAAGTAGAAAGAAGAGCAAGAGCGCAGACAAAAGGAGGATCAAGATCGCGAGCAGAAAGATAATGAACACCGCAAAACAGCCCTATAGGCTCTACAAAATGCGCAAGCTCGTGACAACGCCAGTCCTAGTTCCTCCCATCGTCTGCCTGGTCTCTGACGCGACCAGACACCCTCTTTACCCCCGGGACATTTACCGGCGGAAGAGGAGACGGTGACACCTGGCTCACCCGGGAGGATCACACATGGCCGCCTTCGATCCATCACAGAGGTCCTGCATAATTTTTGTCGCGCCCCGGAACTGGAACTACGACTACTCCCGTGGAGACCTAGCTTGCTATAGCTAGTCCCATACAAGCATACCCTTGACTTCCCAGGATAAGTCAAGCACAGGAGTATATTCACATTGCAGCAGAAAAACTTACAAAATATATTTAAGTACTGTGGCCTACTGGCCTTAATATTACATAAAAAGATTACAATACCTTCGCGGCATTCAAGGTTTAGTTAAAGCAAAATAAAACTTCTACACAGCAGATGATGGGTGTCCCTTCCACAGTAAGAAGTTGACGGCAGAACAACACATCAGGGATTTGCTGGATCAGGCTATCCTTCATCTTGGTCCGAGAAGTTCTCCACGCCTTCTTCTTGATCTTGCTACGCTCTATCTTCTGGGTTGTAAGTTGCAAGGGTCAGTACTTATCTACTCAGCAAGTCATAAGGAAGAGTAGATACATATAGTAGTATTGTGATGAACCTAAACTAGTCAAGAAATATGGATGTTTGTAAAATAATCTTTACTTTCATACCTCATCTCATGGCAGTACTTTTCATAACATATCATCACTATTTATGTTCGCTAGATTATAGCACTACCGCGACACGTCGACACACGACAGCCCACGTAGCACCCCTTATCATGACAGCACATGTCATTTGGGTAATCTTGACTTATCAAATTTTATTTAGAAATCAAACTTGTGCCACACCCCGTGGATTTAATCCACCGCAGCAGACTCCTATAAACCCGGGAGCTCGGAGTATTCGAATACGTTTTTAACTCTGCAAAGAGGTACTAATTTACCCGCAAGATATTCCACTTTCAAGCCTTTCCTATCACAAGGATTGGACCCCTGACTCACTTCATATTGTAAGTGGCAAGGTGGAGATAACAGGAACTTTTGTTATGTTTTACTCACATTTCACCACTGACCCTGTGGATCTCTCACGAACCACAGTTGTGGTGGTACTCCCTCCACCCCTACGTATATTCCCATTGCTGGGTCAACGAGCAAGATCACCTTCAGTGATATGTGTGGGAGCCATTCTCCGTGCTAATCGCGCATCACCATACAACTCCAACAGGGGTGTTATGTGCGAGCCACATAAATACTTGTTCAGGCCTGTCCCATACCAGGCTTGCGGTTAGCACGTGTTTCATGCCACTAGATGCACAACACTAAGTTCTAGTCCTTATATGCCAGTGACCAGACCATCCACAAACCATGCACCTTCCGTGCCTGCTATCCTTCGCAGTTTAGCACCTCCAGTGTACAACCATCCATACCAAAATTCTGATCACGGCTAGGGGTTTTATTTCATGAATATGTATAAATACATATATAATAGTTCATGGCTCACTATTTGATCTTTTCACATTTCACAAGCATCCAGCTTGTACTGGCAAAATATATCTCAACCATTTTTCCCATGCAGTATTACTTATATTCAAGGTCATATCATAGCAATTCATAAAATATGGGTTCAAGATGATTAAAACTATGACTTGTCTTCCATGTCATAAGAGACAGCAGTTGACGTAGGATCAGCTGTGAAGTCCTCGAACTCGGGCTCTTGATCTACTATCCAATCAAACAAGTAACAAAGAATCACAAACCTTTTCAATACATTAATATACTATATGCAATAATGCAAAGATGAATGTCTTGATCATTCTGAATGATTGGATGATTCTGAAATGATTGGGTTTAGAGGCTGATTAGGGTTAAGTTATGGAAACCAGGCTTAAGATTAGTTGTCAAAGGTTTACAAGGTTCCAAATGTCTCAAAGTATCAGAATGATATCAAGGTTGTGACTGGTTCGCTCAAAAACGGCGAACGTCTTTAGGTCGACATTCGGTTCAAGGCATCGACATAGGGTCGATGGATGATAGAAGGACTATCTCAACTTGTGGCAGTAGAATAAAAGGTAGATTAGAACTCCACAAGTCTACTGGACAAGGTTATTTCCAATTTGCACAACTGGAAAGAGGTGAAAAGAGCTAATGCCACTGGCTGACAAGCTCTGGCATAGGGCTGACAATGTCAAAATCTAGGCCTAAATATAAAATGCACTTCGAGGGCTCAAATCAAGTTGTGATAGAAGAAGAAATTGTAGATCACAACCTCAGGGGTCTAAGGGACAAAGTTATGCTCAAAATGCACATCTGGAAGGAAGTGAAAAGGGCTAATGCCACTGGCAGGCATAGCCTGGCATTGAACTGACATGGCCAGAAACTAGTGCTTGCCATAACTTTTGATCTAGGGCTCCAATTGATGCACCACTTTGTCTGGAGGTAGGCCTCAGTAACAGGAACAAATCACTCAACAGGATCTAAGGCAGGAGATGGCCGGAAAGTGATGAAAACCGGTGATGAACTCGGTGGCTGAAGATTCAGATCACAGCTCTGGACAGGGATTTACGGCATAGCTATAACTTCTGATTTAGACCGAATTGGTAGTCAAGCTAGTAGACAAATTTGCTCAGGAGATCAAGGCTCATCTGGTGGACAAGGTTGCCGAAGCTGGATCGTCCGGGAATAGATTTCCGATGGCCGGCGCTGGAGAAGAAGTCATAAATTTGGGGATTGTCGTTACAGGTCGATTGAACTCAATTCCTTGCTTAGGGAGTATCTGAGAGATACAAGGAAGCTGTTGGTACGATTAAATTTGCCGGAGGATCACCGGAGAAGCCTGGCTACGATCGCCGGCGACTGGTGAAGGTCGAGCTGGGGAAAAGCTTCAATTCTTGCTCAATTTGACAATCTAGATTCACTCGCTTGCTTAAAATAGCTCACTAATCATTTTTATCTATTGAATTGAAGGCTAATTCGGACTGATTTGAGTTGTGCAACTGGAACAGGGCATTTCGACATTTCTGGCGATCACCGGCGATGAGATCCATGGAAGTCCAATTAAAAGCTACGGCACGATGAGAGTGACGAGAGAAACTCACTGATGTTGTCAATTTGTGGGTTGAGGCTGCGGTTGAGGCTGTCACCGTGAGCCTCCGTGCTGGACTCGCCGGAGAAGAGGACGACGGTGAGGAAAGAGGTACGGTTTAGTTGCTGGAGGGCTTTGGAGAGTACTGCTAAAAGTGAAGAAGCTGCTCTGGGTTTGCTTTTTATAGGCAAAACAAATACGAAGTTCACCGCTTGCTTGCGCCGGTGAAGAAGAAGGCTTCGGGTTGAAGCAACGGCGAGCAACAAGCTTCTCTCTGGCGTGCAGCACCTGGTGAGCTGGACATGGTTTGCTATGACAACGACTGAGGTGCAAACACGTGTGCGCATGCAAACACGATTGCAAAAATCACAGGCTTGAGCGGCGCTACTCGACGGTGAAACACGGCGACAACTGCTCCTGGTTGCGGTCGAGGTTGAAGTAACACTATGCACTGCGGTCGAGATCGCCGTGCACTGTTGATTTGGTCACAATCAGTGGGTGAGGTCGAAGAGCTGATTCCTGGTCGTGAGCAGCTACTCCTCTGGTCGCGGCAGTTGGTGGCTATTGGTCGAAAACAGCCATTTGGACTGAATTGTAAAATCTGAAAATTGGCTTTGGACTAAATTGTAATTTCTGACTTGGAGATGGTTGATTTGCAATCTGATTTCACAGATGAGTATAAACTTATACCTTATACTTATCTAACAAGAGATTTGGTAAAATCTGGCATGATTTGATGATTTTCGATATAAACTAAAAATAGGGTACTTTAGTGTAAAATAAGATCTGAGTTTTGTCGATTTCGAATTCTGGCCTTTAAGATAAGATTTGGGTATTCTGATAAAAGAAGATTTGTATTGATTAGCATTTGGGAGGTGTTCCCTGAAACAGATTTGAATTTGGAGTTAATCTGAAGATTTCAGCCTTTTTGGGTTTGCAGATATCAGATAAAGAACTAAATTGCGATATAATTTGGACTCATATGTGAAAAAGACTTATATGAAGAAATTTGAATGCAAACTTTCTAGATTAAGGTATTGGCATACCCATGATCATAATCCAAGAATAATCTGGTCTAAATTAGATCAAGATTTGGCTAAATCTGAGTTCTGAGTATTTAGGGTAATTAGTATAGTAGTTAGAACTTCTGTTTTCGAAAGCAGAAAATGATTGATAGATCTGGAAGTTAGAGATGGAATTGGATCTGGTTTTATGTTTAGAGTAACTAATAGATCACATCCGAATAATCTGATCTTGATTTGGGTTCACAGGATAGATTTTGAGATTTTAGGGTTTGAGATAGATTAGGGTTGAACTGATCTTGTTACTGCTACAGATCCATGGTATCATGCATGCATGGTGTTCATGAAAAAGAGTTTTTGCCCCTAAACTCAGGGTGTTACAATTTTCCTCCTACTGTCGCAGATGCGCAGAAACCAACTTTCACCAGAATCTTGGCGAAGAGGTTAGACGAGGACGCATCCGAGGCGACCCCTACTCTAGTTTTGGTAGACGAAATCGGGCACCACTAGTTCCGTCTCGGCATGACAAAGCCAGGCGGGCGGGAAATTCTCATGATCGGGAATGAATTCCTGTCCACTCTAGCCAGGGGCCCCATGTGGTGTCTCCTTCGTGTGAGGTTGCCGAGATAAGGTTGATTTACCGCCTTAGCCAGGTCTCAAGGACGTAAAGAAAGAGGATTCGAACAAGAGCTGGAACTTCATCAGGCGGGAAATCAAATAAATGAAAAAGGAGTCGAACTGGACAATACCGAGAGGTCACGGTCGCAGAGAAACCTCCGGCGACCAAAGGTAACAAATTTTCGTCTAAAAATAAAATTTCTTCTGGTGGTCGCAGTGTCAACCAACCAGAAAGGTCGACTAACCCGCAGGAAGGGAAGAAGTGGTGTCCACTCTACAACTCTGCCGGCCACGACCTCAAGAATTGCCGGAGTTGGTTGAAGCAGTTAGATGACTTCTACCAGGGCATCAGACCAATGCCAACCTTACCACCAAAAGAACAGACTTGCGGGTTAAGAGAGGTTCCTCGTAATTATGTCAATGTCATTTTCAGAGGTTCCTCCTCTTTTGTTTCTAAATGATAATTTAAAGCTTTTTACCGAGAGGTGAACCGAGCGGAGACACCCCTTGGTGAACCTCAGTACCCCCATTGGTCGGATACTCCTTTGACGTCTGATCGCTCTGATTGCCCTGTGGGGCTCACTCGACCATAAGGTCCTGATCGACGGAGGTAGTTCCTTGGATATTTTATTTGTCAAGGCACTGGACGAGATGCAAATTACTCGTTCAAAAATCAAACCCATAATTCATCCGTTTTATGGGATAATTCCTTGTCCCTCTATGATGCCTTCCGGACAGGTGGTGCGCCCGGTCACGCTGGGCGAACTAGATTACTTCCGAACAGAATTGGTTACCTTCGATGTAATTGATTGTGATTCAGCTTATAACGCAATCTTTGGCAGGCCAACTCTCGCTAAATTCATGATGGCTATGCAGAACGCTTACCAGTGCGACAAGTTGGCTGGCCCCAAGGGCGTTATTTTGGTCTGAGGTAGTCGCAGTATGGCATTGACGTGTGATCGGTTATCCCTGGAGATGGTAGATCAGCTTCCGCTCCGAGAAGCCTAGATCGCCACAATGTCTACCGATACGATCAAAGCTGCTCATCGACTAGATGAGACATTAAACTTGGTTCCATTGTACCCAAATGATCCATCCAGGACAATTCAAATTGGATCAGGCCTGGAAGACAAATAGGAACTTCCGCTCATTACTTTTCTATGAGCTAATGCAGATGCGTTTGCGTCGAAACCATCCGACATGCCCGGTGTCCCAGGGGAGGTAATTGAGCACAAGTTAGCAGTTTGACTTGGACAGCGACCAATAAAGCAAAAGCTCATGCATTTTGCTATTGATCGGCAGGAAGCCATCCGAGTGGACTTAGATAAGTTACAGAAGGCCAGATTTATTCGTGAAGTCGATCATCCGGAATGGCTTGCAAATCTGGTCATGGTCCATAAGTCAAATGGCAAGTGGTGCATGTGCGTCGACTACACCAGCCTAATAATGCCTGTCCGAAGGATGATTTCCCCTTCTCCGCATCGACCAGTTGGTCGATTCTACTGCGGTTTGCGAATTGATGAGTTTCCTGGATGCTTACTCATGATATCATCAAATTAGCATGGTAGAAGAAGATGAAGAGAAGATTGCCTTCATCACGCCATTCGGAACCTACTGCTACATCAGAATGCCGTTTGGTCTCAAGAACACTGGTTCCACGTACCAACGCTTGATGCAAAAGACCTTTCTTTCCCAGATGGAGCGTAATCTTGAAGCTTATGTAGATGACTTGGTTGTAAAAAGCTTAAAAAGTTCGTCTCATTTAGACAATCTTGCTGAAACCTTCTGTAATTTGAATCAATTTGGAATAAAATTAAACCCAGAGAAATGTTCTTTTGGGGTTTCGTCTGGAAAACTTTTAGGTTTTCTTATTTGTTCCAGAAGAATCGAGGTTAATCCCGAAAAAATCAGGGCTGTCAAACAAATGAGGTCTCCCTCGACCATCAAAGATGTTCAGCGCCTAGCAGGTCACATGGCGGCATTAAGTCGATTCATATCGCGACTGGGCGAAAAGGGACTTCCTTTTTGCAAAGCTCTATGCAAACATAATAATTTCACTTGGTCCGATGAGGCCGAGAAAGCATTTCAGGAGGCCAACGCATATTTGTCCAGTCCACCGGTCTTGGTTTCTCCTAATAAAGAGGAACCATTACTCCTTTACTTGGCGGCCACACCTTACGCGGTCAATGTTGTATAGATCGCAGAAAGAGAAGGTGTGCACAAACCCGTCTACTACATAAGCGAAGTACTTCATGGTCCTAAGGAGCGATACCCTGAGGTCTCAAAAATACTTTACGCACTATTGATGGCTTCCCGTATGCTACGACATTACTTTCAAGCACATAAAATTACAGTGCCCTCGTCTTTTCCTATGGGGGACATTGTCCAGAATCTGGAGAAATCTGGTCAGATCACGAAATGGGCTGTGGAACTCGGGGCGTTCGACATCCATTTCACGCCTCGCACCACAATCAAGTGTCAGATCCTGGCCGACTTCGTGGTCGAATGGACTAATCCTGAACTGCCCGTGCAGGAGTCTGAAGATTTGGCATGCCCCGATCACTCGACGATGTATTTTGCTGGCTCTCGCAGTTTTCAACACTCGGGGGCTGGAGTGGTCTTAATCACGCAATAGGGTGACCAACTCAAGTATGTCATCCAACTACACTTTGTTGCGACCAACAACGCAGCGGAGTTTGAAGGTCTTATTGCAGGGCTCTGGGCAGCAAAATTCCTCGGAGTCCATCGATTAGTGGTGAGGGGAGACTCACAGCTGGTCATAAACCAGGTAAACAAGGAGTACAACACCCCCGATGAGTACAACACCCCCGATGAGACCAGGTAAAACACTTCAGTCATTTCAAAGTCCAATACATCCCGCGATAGGACAACATTCTCGCAGACCAATTATCCAAAATTGGGTCCTCACGTACATCCGCCCCGGCAGGAGTGTTCATCGAACACTTGGAACATCCTTCGATCATGACTACGACCAAGGATGATCCAGTAACACTCTGCGTTACCAACCTTGGACATGAACGAGATTGGACCCATCCATTGAGGGTCTGTCTCGAACACGGGACCTTGTCCAAGGATGGAACCGAGAGTGATCAGTTAGTTCGAAAATCGCGCCTATACAAACTTATAGAAGGAGTTTTGTATAGAAAAGATACTCAAGGAGTGTTCATGCGCTGTGTGTCCCAAGAGGAAGGTAAATCCCTCTTGAACGAGTTCATGATGGTGTATATGGTGCACACGTGTCATTCTGTACACTGGTCGGGAAGGTTTTCCGCAGGGATTTTACTGGCCTTCGGCACTTGATGATGCCAAAAATCTGGTCTAGACATGTCCTCAGTGTCAATTTCATGGGAGACAGGTCCACCAGCCTGCCTATGCTCTACAAACTATCCCTGTATCATGGCCCTTCGCGGTTTGGGGGATGGATATTGTTGGTCCTATGCCACAAGCGGTCAATACAAGTTCTTGTTCATAGCCATTGACACGTTTACAAAGAGGATTGAGACCGAGCCAGTACGCAATGTCACTGCTGCCGCTGCACAAAAGTTCTTTCATAAGAACGTTGTGACTCGATTCGGTGTCCCAAATCGTCTCATCACTGATAATGGTTCCCAATTCGCTAGCAGTCTCTTTCTGGACTATTCCGACAATATTGGAACCAAGGTGCGCTTTGCCTCTGTGGCTCATCCGCAGAGCAATGGTGCCATTGAACGTGCCAACAGGCAAATATTGCAGGGCATCAAAAAGCGTGTTTTTTTATCGCCTTAAGACATGCTCGGGGGCTTGGGTAGACGAGCTTTATTCCGTTCTGTGGGCAATACGTACTACTTCTAATCGAGCCACTAGTGAGACACCTTTCCATCTGGTATACGGAGGTGAGGCTATATTACCCATGGAAATCAGTATTGGTTCTGTCCAAACAGATCAATTCGAACAAGTTGATCATAATGGACAACGATCACAAGATCTGATCCTCCTAGAAGAAAACGTGATCGAGCTCTGGTAAAATACGCGGTGTATTTGCAAGCTTTGTGCAAGTACCACAACAAAAGGGTGTGACCACGTAGCCTTCACGTGGGTGATCTGGTTTTACAGAAAATACAAAACCAATCTAATCGCAATAAATTCTCCCCTCAATGGGAAGGCCCTTAAAGTGTTGTCTCGGTGCCACGACCAGGATCGGCTCTGCTAGCAATGGAGGATGGTAGGATCTTATCCAATACCTTGAACATCAACCAACTATGCAGGTTCTACATGTAAGCTTTCTAAACCCTTTTCCTTTTCAATGAGCATCATTTAACAAAAATCGGTACTTTTAATTGTTTCATGTTATAATCATTCCTTTTGCCCATATGTAACAAGTTTGGCTTGGGGGCTGGTCGCCGATAAATGTATCACTATAATGCCTCGATCGGATTCGCTGGCTGATCTCGTGGTCACTTCCAGACAAGACACCCCTCAGTAAGCCGTTTCTCAATGCACACGGGGCTTGCTGGTATGTCCTTGGTCATTAGAGTGTATGCCGGTTCGCAATAAGGTCGGTTGTTGTATTGAAAATGATTATCGGTCTGGTCGGATGATAATACCTAAGTCACAATGTTCCTTAGGTATTCCTGGTCATTGTTGCACCCATATTTTTCCTGCGCTTATATACTAAGTCTTTAGTATACATAATCTCAGGAGGGGGCTAGGGGAATATGGTCATAACATGAAACAAAAAGAGGTGCTCTTCTTTCAAAAATTAAGGCACACATATGCATTGTATAGTTACATCTGTACGGGTACAAAATTTACCATAAGTCAATTTCTTTCAAGAGGTTTTCGACTAGGGGCCTGACTTCCTCCAGTATAACCACAAGCTGATCTTCACTCTCGATCTCTGCCTCTCCCACCACTGGATTTAAATCAAGATTAGTGCCGTGGTGAAAACGTAGTCTGCAGAGAATGGCGGAGGCTGCAGATTGCACTTTTGTCCTCATTGCCTCTGTTTGACGCCTTGTTTGTTCAGGAAGATACTCGAGAAGTGATTCAGCTTGGGTCGCGACCAGTGTGGCCCAGTCACTAAAGCTAAGGTCGTCCTTTTGGGTTTCGACCACATCGGCTTTTAGCAAATTGGACACCATCTTCAGCTTCTCGAAGATGTTTTGTTGGACATTGCTCCAGGTCGAGAGCGTCGCGTTCAAGCCCTCGTTTTCCTTGCAGACAGAATCAACTTTCAAGTTTTGCAACTCGGCGGTCACCTGGAGATCTTTCTTCTCTTGAGAGAGTTGACTTATTCGGTCCTCTTGCGCTGTAGTGAGAGACCATCACAAACAGTTTGCATAACAAGTTAATTCTTTCTGGTTGGAAGTGCACTTACAGGAGAGTTGCAATCGCAGCTGTTGGAGTTCTTTCTCCAGGAAAGAGAACTTGGTGACTGCCCTGATCTCCTGGTTTTCCTGGTCAGTGAGGCTCTTGGTCAGAAAGGTATTTTCTCTGTGACAAAGGAAACAATTGTTAAAATGGGACTAAATTTCAAGCAGATGAGGAAACATCTTCCTTACCACTGCAGGCGATTCATTTCCTGTTGGGCGGCCTCGATATGCTTCCCAATAGCTATCGACATGGTCGCCATACGGGTTAAGTCCTATGACGTGGAAGGAGATCAGTTTTAGAGCCTGGATATTCCTATGCAATTGCGAACTTAAAAATAACAAGAGGTGTTCTGCATACCTCGATATATTCGCTGAACGAGCTGCTTTCAGATTCAGCCAAAGGCTGAGTCCCTAGACTCACCTTATTCCCAGCTGGAGAAGCAAATGATTTTTCCTGTTGAGCCTCCTCCACAGCTGGGGTTTCAGATTCCAATCTCTGCGATTGAACCTCCGTGGCCATCCCCTCCACAATGACATGGATAACTTCCTCGGCCGTGGGGATGGGACTTTGCTCGCCCGTGACCTCCGTGGCAGGAGGAGCATCAAGACTCATAGAGGTCATTGGGCCGATTGGTGCTGCATCTCTGTGCCTAGCATAAGCAAAGAAATGAATCACAGGTTAGAATGTCTTCAGTCGATCTCTTCGATATGACAACAGGAGAGATTATTACCTTACTCGAAACCCTGTCCATTTTTGGGATTTCAAGGATGATCTCCCAGGAAAAAGAGGACAGTCGTCATCTGTCCTGCTCTTTCTTTTCCTGAATAGGACATTATCCTTTTCTCCCTGTGTGTGCAAGTCCATAAGAATACACTTGAGGAACGATGAAAAACAAGACTGTAAGGGTCCTTACTGGAGTAGCTTCTTCCGTTGGTAAGGATGAAGCCATCAGTCCTGGAGCTTCATGAACCACAGGCACTAGGACTTCATCCGTGACCATGAGATCAGTAGTGGTCACGAGACCCTGTTTGGTCATTCCCACTCCTGTCGTCAATGAGGAGTCCTTTTGTGATGGATAAGAGGAACGTCGTCTTCCTCGACTTCGCTCTCCTCACCCTATACAAACAAGAAGTAATTTCCACTCGTGCTTGGAAAAACAGGGGGTACGGAATATCTTACCACCATTTTCTTCGTAGTTGTGGGTTTCTTTTGCGAGGCCCCTCCCAAGATCTTCCTGGGTTTTCCGGGAGCGAGTTCCTTCGTCTTGGGCCTCGTGGGGGTTCTTTTCGCCTTCTTCTTGGCCACTTCCCCCGAAGATCCATCATCTCCCAGACGCTTTGTTCCGATCGTCATTTCCAGCAGCTGTGTAATATGCCTTGGAATGACATAATCCAAAACAGATAATTTATACCAAGTCTAGATGGGAGAAAAATATACCTTTCGGCGCTCTTGTTTAAGTTCATCTCCGGCATTTATCAAGCTCTGGGGGCGAATGGATCCTTTAACTCAGTCCACTTATGCGTTGCATGGTCGTAGAAGGAAGTTTGTCCGCCTCTCAATCTCGGACAAAGAAAGGACTGTGTCACATACAAGCCAAATTACTTGACATGCTAGTTTTTCGTCAGTAAGCATGCGCAGTTTGTGAACAAGAACACACCTGTATTGTAGTCCAATGTGCTGTCCCCCATTGAATCCACCTCACAGGTTGGATGTGCCCTTTCCTACAAAGGACTCATCCTATTCTTCACAAAGTTGCGGATGATATCACGCGTTGTGAGTCCCTTCTAGACTAAATGATGAATCGCCTTGGCCTGTTTCTTCAACTCCTCATTGAGAATAGGGAGGGAGTCCATCTCGCTATCCTTCTCTGGTCGGATGTTTGAAAACCAGAGCCCGCTCTCTGAAGGACGAGAGCAGTAGAACCACTTCTGGTGCCATCCATGCACCGAGTCTCACAGAGGGAGGGAAGGATGCACCCAGAGGAGCTGGTACTCATTGACCATGCCGAGAAGTAAAATCGCCAGAAAAGATCCACGCTTGGCAACACTCCAACAAATGCTTCACAGAGATGTTGAAAGATTGCGAGAATCAACATAGCATTTGGATGGAGATTAATGAGTTCTAACCCATAGTGGTTGAGGATTTCTTTCAGAAAGACGCTTTCTGGGAATCGGAACCCGCAGCGCAAATACTCCTCAAAGATCACCAGTTCGCCTTCACGAACTGTTGGGGTTTCCTCATCTTTCCCCGCTGGCCGCCAATTAATCAACAGCCGCGGGGGGAGTATCTCTTCCTTCTCCAAAGCTATCAACTTCTCCTCGACATGGTAAACGGACAGGCTCCAGGATGGCATTTCAGAGGAGGATGTGAAAAAGTTGGTGCTTTTGGGAAGACGAAGGAGAGGGGAGCAACAGAGGGTTTTTGTGTGGCGAGAGATTCTAAGGCAGATGGAGGGTTTTTGGTTATGGAGCTTCCTAGGAAGCTACCTTCTCCTTTTATTTGCCCGAGACAACCCTTAGTCAAATATTTTATTAATTTCCCATAATGGGTGCCTTCTTTCTAGAAACCCATTATGCGCTCCCTACAGTGAATCCAAAACAAAATATATTTTTATTATTTTTTGTTTCGAATTCGGGGGCTAGGGTGCACATAAAAACTTGAAAAATCTGCAAAGATTATTGAGGAAATAATCCCTCATGACTTTTGTAAACTAATTTTTATGTATTCATCACAATGCAGTTCTGTGATCGTCTTGAGGTTTGCATGTTGATCACAATGCAATTCTGTGATCGCTGCGAATGGGTAATCACAACATATACGATTATCACTCGATCAAGGTATTATGTTCTGATTGCTGTTTCAGTTCTGACCGCAATACCTGATCTGGTTATGGTGTAGCACATTAATGCACTTCTAATCGAAAAAGTTGTCGCAAGGCCATACTTCGGATAGGGATTTCCCAATGTATGTTTGGTCGCAAAGGCATTTTTTGTGACCATGTTTTCGCACAGAGATTGTGAAGAGCTTTAACTCGGGATTATAGGTCTTACATAATCCTTTTGAGGAATCAAGGTGTGTAAGGAAAAGAAAATTCTTATTTCTGGCAATCTTTACATACAAAAGGGATATTGGCGACCAAGGCATCGACCTGATCCAAGAGAAGTTTACAAAGTTCTCCTAAGGACATATTGGCGTCAGTAGGATCTACACTGACCGCCCCAAGAGAACTAGCAACTACTCTAAGCCTATCTACATCATCCCTGGGCAAAGAAGCACTACTCCTCCTGATCGTATCGGAGAGTTCTCGCTGCTGCCGAGCATGGTCTCTCTCCAGGCGAAGTTGGTGTGCCTCTTTGCGAGAGTTGTCAAAACATTCTGCCATCTGTAGGATGGCCGAGGACATCTCGTCAGAATGCTTCTCCAACACCTCTTTTTCTTCTTGGCGAGTTCGCTCGAAGGCTGCACCCTCACCAAGAACTTGAACATTAGCAGGCTGGTCGCTGGGGGCTCTGGAAATTTTCGTCTCCTGCATACACTTATGTTACCTTCAAGGACGGAACGACTCATAGGGAGAATAGAAATAATTACCAATTCTTGCATTGGAGTCGAGCGAGGAGATGCAGAACTTTCTCCAAAACACAAATCACCCGACGAAAGCCGAGGACCACATGGTCGTGAAAGTGCAACCTTCCCACAAGAAAGTTGATCATCCCATGAAGTCTGATCAAGAGCAGCTACATTGTCCGCTCGTGATAATGTAGGAGTCCCTCCAGGATTGTCGTGGATCCCCAAAGCTAAAAATGATGCTCCAACCTGTGGAGTTGCATGCACAGGAAGAACTACCGGGGTCAAAGGAAGAGACAGCAATGATGCATCCCTAACATTTGCACCTACAGTTGCAACACCACTGCAGGATCCTTTGTCAACTTTGGCTTTTTTCTTCGGGGGAATTTGTTCCTCGTTTACCTAAAAAAGTTCCAAAGTACACTACTTTGAGAACGACCGTGACAAGAACTGGAACTAGATCTTTTGAAGGTACATACCATCTAGTCGAAGTCAAGTTCCAGTGATTCCTCATCACTTTCAATCTCAATGATGTTCTTGGAGTCTTGATCTACCATTGAGATGAAAACAGAAGAGAAGAGGAGATAGCTCTGGAAAAGACTTAGCCAAGAAAAAACTTGTGAAGTTTTAGGATTAAGAGGCTTCGGTATTTATAGCACCCAGGGGTGACGGTTCGTATTTGCGAACGCCTTGAGTTCTTAAAACATATTTATAGTTTTATCTCTGGTTAAGAAACAAGTCAGAAGCACTATCATTACCTATCAAGAACAACCCGGAACCCATATCAGCGAATAAACCGTCGCACGAAGTGCGCCACTAAGTATGGAAGTTAAAGCGTTGGGTCACTTATCCGATGCAGGATTGAAATTTGAAGTAAATATGTCTCTTCATTTTCTTCCAATTTGGGGCCTAGCTGAAGAGGATTATTACCCGAGCTAGTTCAAAATAATACACATCTGGTTAAAGATGAATACGAACCAGACAGGTGTTTGAAGGTCCGCTATTATGGTCTCAAACGACCTGAGAAGCACAGACACAAGAGTAATTTATGGTCGTAGGCTTTGCGCGATCATCAGGTCGCGGATGTTACGCGGTTAGGAGGCCACAGACGATGCGTTGTCAGAAGGTCGTTGATTACCCTCGACCAGAGTAACTCAGGATTGCTTAGCCCTCTAACAAGCATATCCACAGTATCGTAATAATTCTTCCACGTATGAAGACAACTGCCAGGAGGTAAACATGTGCAGTTATCCCTTAATTGCGCGTGTTAGGCCTACGTGGGAATTAAGTGCAGTTACCAAAACTGCGCTTCTACAACCGTTCAAAACCGTTGTGCATTGGCGCCCTTTTGACCGGTATAAAAGGATGGGAAAATGTACAAGGCAAAAGAGATGACGACAGATCAAGCACAAGCTTTCCTAAGTTAGTTTAGTCGAGTTTAGACAACAACACAAAAAAGATCTTCGCCTGTGATGATCTTTTCTTCAACTTTGTAAGCATTTTCTATACATAGTGAAATCATAACAGGATGTAGGGCTGTTACTCCCACCATCGAGGGCCCGAACCTGTATAAATCTCCTTGTGCCCCAACAGATATTGCTCATCATCCCTTTCCGGAGGAACACTTTGAAAGGTCTCACAACTCACAAAATCTCCATAAGATCGACTAAGGACCCCCGAGTTTGAATCGTCGACATAGGCCTTGTTTCATTTCTTGTAATGATCTCTCTTAGTAATTATACCTGTGAAATTACATTTATAAATGCGAATGCGTGCCTTAAATTTTTGGAAAAGAGTAATACTTTCTTCGTTTGATAGCACGACCATATCCTCTTAGCCCCTTCCAGAAATCACAAATACTAAAGATTTAGTATTATAATTTCTGGAAAAATATGGGCATTATGAATACCCAGGAAAAAGCTTTACTTAGATATAATCATCTGATCAAACCGGTACTGACCTCAATACACCATCCGACCTTATTACGAACTGGCAGCCACCCGAATGATCAGGAACATGCCAGTAAATCCCGTGTGCGTTGAGGAACGGCTTATTGAGGGATGTCTTAGCTGGATGCGACCACGAGATCGGCCAATGAATCCGGTTAAGATATTTGTAACAAGATGGCAAATAAAGGAAACGAACATAACATGAACTGAAGAAAAGTACTCACAAAGTTTTCGTTAAACTATGCTAATTGAACGAGAAAAAAGATTGGGAAACTTACACATAAAATTTGCGCAATTGATCAATGTTCCACATATTGGATAAGATTCTACCATCCTCCATTGCTAACTGAGCCGATCCTGGTCGCGGTTCTGAAATAACAACGTAAGGGCCTTCCCACTGAGGAGAGAACTTATTGCGGTTAGACTGGTTTTGCATTTTTCGTAAAACCAGATCACCCACGTGAAGACTGCGCGACCGCACCCTTCTGCTCTGATATTTTTACAAAGCCTGCAAATATACCGCTGACCGTATCAACACTCGATCACGCTTTTCTTCGAGGATGGTTAAATCCTGGGCACGTTGTTCGATCTGATCAATTTGATCGAATTGATCTATTTGGAGAGAACCAATATGGATTTCCGTAGGTAACATCGCCTCAGCGCCGTATACCAATTGGAAAGGTGTCTCACCAGTGGCCCGACTACAGGTAGTGTGTAGTGCCCATAGAACAGAGCAGAGTTCATCCACCCAAGCCCCTGAGCGCATCTTAAGGCGATTGAAAGCACGTTTCTTGATGCCTTGTCAGCCCATTGGCACGTTCGAGCACACCATTGCTCTGTGGGTGAGCTACAAAAGCAAAGAACACCTTGGTTCCAATATTATCGCAATAGTCCAGAAAGAGGCCATTAACGAATTGGGAACCATTGTCAGTAATGAGACGACTTGGAACACCAAACCGAGTAACGATGTTCTTATGAAAGAACCTCTGTGCCGCAGCAGCGGTGACATTGTGTACTGGCTCAGCCTCAATCAACTTTGTGAACATGTCAATGGCTACGAACAAGAATTTGTAACCATTAACGGCTGGTGGCATAGGTCCTACAATATCCATCCCCCAGACCATGAAAGGCCACGCTAATGGGATAGTTTGCAAGGCATACGTGGACTGATGAACCTGTCTGGCATGAAATTGACACTAGGGGCATGTCTTGACCAAATTCTTGGCATCATCGAGTGCCGAAGGCCAGAAAAAACCCTGTCGGAAAGCTTTTCCGACCAGTGTAAAAAATGACACGTGTGCACCACACACACCGTCATGGATCTATCTCAAGAGGGATTTACCTTCTTCTTGAGTAATACAACGCATGAATACTCCTTGAGTACCCTTCCTATACAGAACTCCTTCTATAAGTTTGTATAGGCACGCTTTTTGAATCAATTGATCGCTTTCGGTTTTGTCCTTGGGCAAGGTCCCATGTTTGAGACAGGCCCTCAATGGATGAGTCCAATCCCCTTCTTATCCGAGGTTGGTAACAAAGACTGTTACCTGGTCATCTTCGACTGTAGTCATGATCGAAGGATGCTCTAAATGTTCAACGAACACCCCTGCCGGAGCAGATGTACGTGAGGACCCAATTTTGGATAATTGGTCTGCGAGAATATTGTCCTGTCGCGACATGTATTGGACTTTGAAATGGCTAAAGTGTTTTTCAAATCTCCTCACTTCCCCCAGGTAATTATCCATTGTCTCATTGGATGTGCTGTACTCCTTGTTTACCTGGTTTACAACTAGCTGTGAGTCTCCCCTCGCTACTAATCGACGGACTATGAGAAATTTCGCTGTCCGGAGCCCTGCAATAAGACCATCATACTCTACTGCGTTGTTAGTCACAACAAAATGTAATTAAATGACATACTTGAGTTGGTCGCCTTGAGGCGTTACTAAAACAACTCCAGCTCCATAGTGTTGGAAACTTCTAGAACCGTCAAAATACATCGTCCAATGGTCGGCGTACGACAAGTCTTCGAACTCTTGCCTTGGAGGGTCAGGGTTAGTCCATTCAACCACAAAATCTGCAAGGATCTGAGACTTGACAGCAGTGTGAGGGGTGAAATAGATGTCAAATGCTCCAAGTTCCACAGTCCACTTCGTAATTCGACCAGATTTCTCCGGGTTTCGGATTATATCTCCCAAGGGGAAGGACGAGGGCACTACAATTTTATGTGCCAGAAAGTAATGTCGTAACTTGCGGGAAGCCATCAGTAGCCTATGAAGTATCTTCTGGTCCTCAGGGTAACACTCCTTAGGACCATGAAGTACCTCGCTTAAGTAATAGACGGGTCATTGCACACCTTCTCTTACTGCGATCAAGATGGTGTTGACCGCATGAGGTGTGGCCATCAGTAAAGGAGTAGCTGTTCCCCTGTGACCGGGGAAACCAACACTGGCGGACTAGACAAGTATGCTTTAACCTCTTGAAATGCTTTCTCGGCTTCATCCGACCAGGCAAAACCATGGTGCTTGCGGAGAGCTTTGAAGAAGTGTAATCCCCTTTTACCTAGTTGCAATATAAATTGATTTAAAGCCGCCATGCGACCTGCTAGGCACTGGACTTCCTTCATGGTTGAAGGAGACCTCATTTGCTCGATGGCCCTGATTTTCTCGGGATTAACCTCTATCCCTCTAGAACAAATGAGAAATCCTAACAGTTTACCAGATGAAACCCTGAAAGAACACCTTTCTGTGTTTAATTTTATTCTGGATCAGTTTAAATTACAGAAGGTCTCAGCAAGATCATATAAATGAGTCAAGCTTTTCAAGATTTTTATAACCAAATCGTCTACGTAAGCTTCAAGATTACGCCCCATCTGGGAAGAAAAGGTCTTTTGCATCAAGCATTGGTACGTGGAACCGGCATTCTTGAGACCAAATGGCATTCTGAGATAGCAGTAGGTGCCAAATGGTGTGATGAAGGCAGTCCTCTCTTCATCTTCTTCTGCCATGCTAATTTGATGATATCTTGAGTAAGCATCCAGAAAACTCATCAGTTCGCAATCCGCACTAGAATCGACCAACTGATTGATGTGGGGAAGGGGAAAATTATCCTTCGGGAGGGCACTGTTTAGGCTAGTGTTGTCGACGATTCGGACTCGGAGTCCTCAGCCGAACTTATGCAGAATTTATAACGGTGAGACCTTTCAAGATGACCCTTCGGGAAGGTATGCTGAACAACAGTGAACAGGAGCACAGAGAGTTTAGACAGGTTCGGGCCCTCGATGGTGGGAGTAAAAGCCCTACGTCCTGTTGAGATTTCACTAAGTGTGGTAAAAGGTTTACAAATGGAGGAAAAATCCTCACAGGCGAGGATTTTCTCTGTAAGAGTGTACAAAGATAAGCCAAAGAAGGCTTATTAAAATGCTATATGAGGTGTGCCGTAGACTTGGCTAACTTGGATGATTTTCTTCCTTCTCCCATTGATGTTCCATGCCATCCTTTTGTACTGTTTGAAAGGGTGCCATGTAGAGGAAACTGCATCAAACGGTTGCATGGACGGTTGGATGCGGTTTTTTTGGAACTGCTCTTAACCTCCACGCAGGTTAAACACGTGTTATTCACGGATAACTGTATGTGTTAACCTTCTGACGGTTGATTCTCCACGTGTAGGAATCTTCGGGATACTTAGAATATCCTGTTGTATGGGCAACCGAAATAGATAGATCCCAAGTATCCTGATCGACAAATGTTCTGACCGCGGGATATTGGCTGACCGCGCAATATCCCGAATGTATAGTTCGCGTATAGCATACGAATTTCTGACCGCGGAAGGCTTACGGATTTCTGACCGCTCAAGGCTTACGGTCTTCTGACCGCGCAAGGCTTACGGTCTGACCGCGTAAAGCTGCGACCTCATGGTGATGCCCCTCAGAATAGCTTGAGTTCGCATCACCAGGTACATGTCTAGTTCGAACTTGTCTTGAACCAAAAGTTTATTAGAAATGACCCGGGTGTCAATCTTCGTCAGCTAGCCCCCAAATTCGAAGAAAACGAAGAGCCGTGTTTATTTCGAATTTAAAAACCGTGCATTGGATTTTTAACCCGGCCCTTTAACTTCTCCACTTAGTGGCGCACTAAGTGAAAACGGTTGGTTTTTCGAGACGAGTTCTGACATTACGTGACGGGCAATGATAGCGCCGTAGAATTGTTTTTATCTTGAGGTAAAATTGTAAATGTTTTAGCAAAACCCGAGGCGTCTGGAATGCAAACCGTCACCCAGGCGGCTATAAATACCAGACCCCTGGACATGTAAAGATCTACAATTTCCCTCTCACGTCTAAGTCTTTTTCTTGTTATCCTGCCTCCTTCCTTTTCACATACCCCTCCCAATGGCAGATCATGAAATCATCGAGATTGAGAGCGATGAAGGGCAAATTGTCGAACAAGGGTCTCAAACGAATGAAGTCCTGTCTCCCTTAAGGAAGAAACCCAAGGTTGACGAAGGATCTTCCAGTGGAAGAAAGGTAAAGAACGTAGTGAGTTTCTTTCTTCCTTCAGTTCCTTTGACCCTCGCCGTTCATGCCTCTCGGCAAGTTAGGCCTTTATCCTTAGGGAAAGATCCCTTCACATCCAATTCCCCCATCCTTTTGGGTGATCAACATCCTGGTCGGCAAGTGGTGACTATCCCTCGATCAGATGATTGCCATATTGCGTTGGCGAAGCAATCTTCTTCTGGGGAGGTTGCTCTTCCACCATATGATGATCTTCCTCCCAAGATGGGTGTATCAACGGGTTATGCACCGGGACAGGTAACAATTCTTCTCCCTTTTTTGCTGATAATTTTAGTTAGTATGACTAACTTTTGCAAAAATGTAGGAGGTAGGAGGCCCCAGCGATCAGCCTTCTGCTGCTCCATCTCTTCCTTCCGGACAGACCCTTCTGGAAGAGAAGAATGCCCTGGAGAAGAAGACCGAGGAGATGGCCTCGAAGATTCTGCGTTTAGCAGAATGTCTTGATCGATCCCGAGAAGAGGCGCACCATTTCCGTCGAGAGAGGGACTTCGCTCAGCAACAGCGAGAACTCTCTGACTTGATTAGGGACAATAGTGCGTCTGTTGTTAGGGACGATATAGATAGACTTAGGGTAGTTGCTAGTTCCCTGGGGGTTGTCAGTGTAGATCCTACTAACAACAACATGTCCCTTGGGGAACTTTGTAAACTTCTTTCGGAGCAAGTCGATGTTTTGATCGACTGCATTCCTTTTGTATGTAAAGAATGTAAGAAATAAAAGTTCTTTATTTCTCATGAAATGTTCTCCACATCTTCTGTGTGAAAATATAGTCATGAACTTTACGTTCGCGACCATTCATACACAGGAAAAATCACTTTTAAGAAAAAAGCACTGCGACCTGCCCTGATTCCGCGATTAGTTTCAAAGCCACGGTCAGAACTAAGGTTCGACCAGAGTTGGGACTTGGTCAGGATGTTACTTCGATTAGAATCGAAGTTTTAGCCTAAAACACGATTTCGATAAAACCATAACCCAATTAGAAACACTTCAGTTCGTTGAAAATTGGGTTACGTGATTTTTTCGAATAAAATGTTCAAAGCATAAAAAGGAAAAACGTCCTCTGAAAAGTACTAAAAATTTTTCAGTCCTTTTACACTTTCAGTTTCCAAAACAAAGAAGTCTTTTTGTTTCAGATCCGACGCCTGAGTACTTTATCGGGTCCATCAGAGACAGTATCCATTATGGGAAATGAATAAAGCATACAATGGAACGTTTGAAATGAGCCGTTTACTCATTAATGCGTCGCCTTGGGTCTATAAAAAGAGCAGATGTCTTCTCAAAGAAGCCACACAGCTAAAAACCCTTATTATTCCCGCCGCTCAAAACCCTCATCTTTTTCAGCCTTCATCTTCCCCAAATCGCCAGCTTCCCCTTTGATTCTACACCAAAGATGGCGTCCTGGAGCAGATCCATTCACCATTCTGAGGAGAGCTTGATGGCATTAGAGAAGGAGTAGATCCTTTCTCCGTGGCTGCTCATTAACTGGCGACCTGCGGAGAAGGACCAAGAAACCCCAACTGTCCAAGAAGGCGAGTTGGTGGTTTTTGAGGAGTATTTGCGTTGCGGGTTCCGATTCCCTGAGAGTCGGTTCCTTAAGGATGTCCTTGAACATTACGGGTGGGAACTGATCAACCTCCACCCCAACGCGATGCTGATCCTTGCAGTATTCCAGCACCTTTGTGAAGCCTTCGTCGGAATATATCCCAGCGTGGATCTTTTCCGACGATTTTACTTTTCGGCGTGGTCGAAGAGCACCAACGCCGCCGGATGCATCTACTTCCGGCTGAGGGATAAAAAGGAGTATCCTTCCCCACCCTTACGAGATTCTGTGCATGGGTGGCACCAAAGGTGGTTCTACTGCTCTCCACCATCCGAAAGCAGTTTATGGTTTGAAAACTCGAGACCGGAGAAGTCGAGCGAGTTAGACATTCCTCCGACGATGAACTCGGAGCTTTCGAAGCATGCCGAGGTGATTCTTCACTTGGTCAATGAAGGATTGACGGCTCGAGATATCATTCGAGACTTCGTGAAGAACCGGGTGAGTCCTCTGCGTGAAAGGGCTCATCCGGCGTGGGAGATTAAGTCCATGGGTGATAGCACCCTGGACTACAGTCAAGGTATTTATTTCTTTGGTGCTGAACTTTCTCCTTTTTGAATTGTACAAATTCTAACTTGAGTTTGGGAACAGTTCTGCCTTCATCCGAGATTGAAAGGCGGACCAACTCCCTCCTTAGGACCTACAATTCCGATGTAGAGGGTCCTAAGGAATCACCTCGCCCGCAGAGCTTGATTCACGCGGGTGATGACCTCAGATAGGAGCGCCGAAAGGTAATTTCCTTGTTCAGCTTTGGCTTGGCAGGTCTTGTGTGTGTCCAGTGCTAATCCCTTGTAATGGACTGCGAACCAGCTCCTAGGGAGGTTTGCGGATGCGACGTTCCCAAGTGAAAATGTCGGCTCTCCGAAGAAGCCGACGGCGAGGAATGTGAAGAAGGTCTCTCAGAGACCCAGGACAAAGGGTCCTGCCCCTAAGAAGACCAAGCTAAACCCTGGGGAGGGGTCTTCACGAAGCATTCCTCGTCCCGCAAGAAAGACTGCGGTAAGATATCGCATTCCTGCTACTTTTTCAGGCGCGACATGGAATCACTTCTTCGTCGTACAGGGAGAGGGGAGCGAGGAGGAAGAAGATGACGTTCCTCTGATCCTTCGAAGGAGGAAGATCGCTGATCTTCCATCTAGCGATGCCCCAAGCCGCCCCGCAGAGACCACTACTACCGAGGAGGTGGTCGTGGAAGATCCTGCGACCACCGAAAATCTTGTGGTCGCGGGTAACCCTCCAATTCCTGAAGCCCCCGAGGTTTCAGGGTCAATTATCTCTGCTTCCCTGGTCGAAGGGACGACCAAGGTAAGGAATATTTTTCGGCCGTTCCTTCTATGACTCTTTCCGTACATTTGTCAAGTTAATGTATATACAGGGAGGAGAGCTTCCCCCTGGGACCACTGGGGGTTCCAGGGAGGAAAATCCTCCTCCTCTGCGAACAGAGGAGGAGGTGAATGAACAAAGGCCAGTTATGATGGTTCCAGCAACTCTGGAATCGCCAAGGCCTTCAGATGCAGCCCCACCAGTTAGCCCGGTGGCCCAGGTAAAGATCTTTTCATGTGTTTTTACCTGTTCCCTAAGAATATGCCTATAACATGACATTTCTAGGGGGGTGCTGCCTTGTTTACCATAAGGAAGGCGAGAACCGGAGACGGCTCTTCTTCGCAAGGGGAATTTTCCCAGAAGTCCCAGGAACGAATGGGATTTCAAATAAGGTAAAAGCTCTTACTTGACAGTAATCTTAAATAAAAGTTGCTTGACCCATTCTTCCTGTTAGGCAAAAGAAAACAGCGCCTAACCCTTCAACCGCCACTGGGGAGGTTGAAAATAGGGCTGATGAGGGAGCCTCTAATGAAGAGCGCTCTGCTCCCGCGGTTCAGGAAGTCGTCCGGACCACGGGAGGTGAAACAAGTACGGGGATCGGGTCACAACCAGTAGTCTCTGGGGGTGGCGTCCGGCCGGCACTCCCGCCAACTATCCCCGTAGTGAGCACGTCGGAGGCTCTAGCGAGGATTCCCGCTGAACGGAATGATGCCGTTTTACAGAAGTTTATGAAGGTATAATAAGACTTTGCTTCCGTGCCTGAATTATACTTAGGACACCTTTGACCTTCTTCTTTGGCGTCACAGGGATTGTCCTGGCTAACAAGCCATTCGCGTGTTGTGATGGCTAGTACAGAAGCCATTCAAAAAGAACGCGATAGCTTGCGCAGGTGAGTACCATTACCCTCTGGTTAACATGGGTATATCTTGGTTATGACTGCCTTGATTTTGTTGCAGAGAGGTTGTATTCTCGAAGAAGGAGGTGGCCGATTCAGTCTCAATGCTTAAGAAACAAGAAACTGAACTCAACAGACTTCGATCAGAGAATGCTGGTAAGCCGATTCCTGACTAGGAAAACTTGAATCCATAATATGCGAATAATCTTCTCTCTCTGTACAGCGCAAGCAGGTCGAATAACGCAGCTCAGTCGAGACAAGGAGATTCTTGAATCCTCGATTCGCCACACCGATCAGGCAGTCAAAGAACTGAGCCTCCGGATCTTTGAAAAACTAAAGGCCGTGGCTGATCTTTTGAAGACCGATGTGGTAGAACTGAGGCAAGACAACCTCAGTATAAATGACTGGACATCGCTGCTTACCGCCCAGGCGGATTCACTGCTTGAGTATCTCCCTGGAGATACACGGCGACGCGAAGAGGCGATTAGAACCAGGGTTCGATCAGCCGCAGCAGCCGTACTCAGCCGGGTTCGACTTCACCATGGCCCAGATGCAGATCTGAACGCACTGGTGGGTCCGGTTGAGGTCGAGAGTGAAGAGCTGCTCGATGCAGTCATAGAGGAAGTCCAACCCCTAGTAGATAAACTCCTGACTGAGCTGGGGATCGAATGATCCTTATTTTTGTAATCAAACAATTGTAATTACAATGCAATATATGTAAAACTATATTTTCAAAAGAAAGTGCATATTCACATCAGAAGTTTCATACTATAAGTATATTCCTCTAGCCCCCGCCTCTGTTTTGTGAATACTGGAGCCTTAGTATTTTAAGCAGAGGGAAAACATAAGTATGATGACCAGGGATATGTGCTTCAAGCCGATGGTCAAGATTAAAGTAACATTTTAACCTTATTGCAAACTGGTAGCCACCCAGATGATCGAAGACTTGCCAGATAGTCCCGTGTGCGTTGAGAAACGGCTTATTTAGGAGCGACTTATCTGGAAGTGATCATGAGATCGACCAGCAAATCCGGTTAAAAAATGCTGTAGTAACCTAAACGCCGGCGATCAGCCCCATGTCGAATTTGTATAATTTGGGCTTAAAGAAAGCACTCATTGTATGAAAACAAGACATGCTTTTTATGAAAAGATGCTAATTGAACAGGGAAAAAGTGATTGGAATACTTACACGTAAAACTTGCGAAGTTGATCGATGTTCCAAGTATTGGACAAAATCCGACCATCCTCCATGGCTAACTGCGCAGACCCTGGCCGCGGCACTGAGACGACAGTGTATGGTCCTTCCCACTTTGGGGAGAATTTATTGCGGTTAGACTGGTCTTGAATTTTTCGTAAAACCAAGTCGCCCACGTTGAGATCACGTGGTCGCACCTTTTTACTGTGATACTTGCGTAGAGCCTGCAAGTATACCGCGGACTTGATCAGGGCGCGATCACGCCGTTCTTCCAGGAGGATGAGATCTTGCGATCGCTGTTCGGATTGGTTGACCTGTTCGAATTGATTCGTGCGAACAGATCCAATACTGACTTCCATAGGCAACACAGCCTCGGCCCCATAGACCAAAATGGAAGGGTGTCTCACCGGTGGCTCGACTAGAGGTAGTCCATAGTGCCCATAGAACAGTATAGAGCTCGTCTGCCCAAGCCCCCGAGCGGGTCTTGAGGCGATCAAAAACACGTTTTTTGATGCCTTGCAACACTTGCCCATTGGCCCGTTCTACGGCACCATTGCTTTGTGGATGTGCCACGGAAGCAAAGCACACTTTAGTCCTAATCTGATCGCAGTAGTCTAGGAAGAGACCGCTAGCGAACTGAGAACCGTTGTCTGTGATGAGACGGTTTGGAACACCAAATCGTGCCACAATGTTCTTGTGAAAGAACTTTTGTGCAGCTGATGCAGTAATATTTCGTACTGGTTCGGCCTCAATCCACTTTGTGAACGTGTCAATGGCTATGAACAGAAACTTGTACCCATTGACCGCTTGTGGCATAGGACCGACGATGTCCATTCCCCAGATCGCGAAGGGCCATGCGAGAGGAATAGTTTGCAATGCATAAGCAGGTTGATGAACCTGTCTTGCATGAAACTGACACTGTGGACACATCTTGACCATGAACTTGGCATCATCGAGTGCCGAAGGCCAGTAGAATCCCTGTCGAAAAATTTTTCCGACCAGTGTTCGGTATGACGCGTGTGCACCGCATACACCGTCATGTATTTCTTTCAAGAGGGATTTTCCTTCCTCCTGAGATATGCAGCGCATGAATACTCCTTGAGTACCCTTTCTGTACATAACCCCATCTATGAGTTTGTACAGACGCGCCTTTCAAATTAATCGATCGCTTTTGGTTTCGTCCTCGGGTAGGGTCCCATGTTCAAGATAGACCCGCAATGGATGAGTCCAATCTTGTTCCTGACCGAGGTTGGCAACGAAGGCTATTGCCGGATCATCCTCGACCGAAGTCATGATCGAAGGATGGTCCAAGTGTTCAATGAACACTCCTGCCGGAGCGGATGAGCGTGAGGATCCAATTTTGGATAATTGGTCTGCGAGAATATTGTCCTTTCGCGGGACGTATTGGACTTCGAAGTGACTGAAGTGTTTTTCCAATCTCCTCACTTCCCCCAGGTAATGAGCCATTGTCTCATCGGAGGTGCTGTACTCCTTGTTTACCTGGTTTACGACTAGCTGTGAGTCCCCCCTCACCACTAATCGACGGACTCCGAGGAATTTTGCTGCCCGGAGCCCTGCAAGAAGACCTTCATACTCTGCTACATTGTTGGTGGCAACAAAGTGTAGTTGAATAACATACTTAAGCTGTTCGCCCTGAGGCGTAACTAAGACCACTCCAGCCCCCGAGTGTTGAAAACTACGGGAGCCGTCAAAGTACATTGTCCAATAATCGGGATACTCCAGTTCCTTTGCCAATTGCACGGGTGGCTCAGGGTTGGTCCATTCGACCACAAAGTCGGCCAAAACCTGAGGCTTAACCGCCGTGCGGGGGGTGAAATGGATCTCGAAGGCACCAAATTCGACCGCCCATTTGGCGATTCGACCATATTTTTCTGGATTTCGGACAATATCCCCTAAAGGAAAAGAGGAGGGTACTGTGATCTTGTGTGCTTGAAAGTAATGTCGTAGCTTACAGGAAGCCATCAGTAGCGCGTAAAGTATCTTCTGGACCTCAGGGTAGCGCTCCTTAGGACCATGAAGTACTTCGCTCACATAGTAGACGGGTCTGTGTACTCCTTCCCTTTCCGCGATCAGAACTGCGCTGACCGCGTGTGGGGTGGCCGCCAAATATAGAAGTAATGGTTCTTCCTTTTCAGGAGACACCAATACCGGTGGACTGGAAAGATATGTTTTTACCTCCTGAAACGCTTTTTCGGCCTCGTCAGACCACGTGAAGTTATGATGTTTCCGCAAGGCTTTAAAGAAAGGTAGTCCCCTTTCGCCTAATGGCGATATGAAGCGACTTAAAGCCGCCATACGACCAGCCAGGCGTTGAACATCCTTCATGGTCGAGGGCTACCTCATTTGTTCAATAGCTCTGATTTTCTCAGGATTAACCTCAATACCCCTGGAACACACAAGAAAACCAAGAAGCTTTCCTGAAGAAACCCCGAAAGAACATTTCTCCGAGTTCAATTTTATTCCAAAGCGATTCAAGTTACAGAAGGTTTCAGCAAGATCGTCCAAATGAGACAATCTTTTGGTGCTCTTTACAACTAAGTCGTCTACATATGCTTCGAGATTACGCCCTATCTGGGAAAGAAAGGTCTTTTGCATCAAGCGCTGGTACGTGGAACCAGCGTTCTTGAGACCGAACGGCATTCTGACGTAGCAATATGTGCCGAACGGGGTGATGAAGGCAGTTTTCTCTTCATCGTCTTCTGCCATGCTAATTTGATGATATCCTGAGTAAGCATCCAGAAAACTCATCAGTTCGCAACCCGCAGTGGAGTCAACCAGCTGGTCGATGCGAGGAAGGGGAAAGTCGTCCTTCAGACAGGCACTGTTGAGGCTAGTATAGTCGACGCACATGCGCCACTTGCCATTTGACTTGCGGACCATGACCGGATTGGCGAGCCAGTCCGGGTGATTCACTTCGCGGATAAACCCGGCTTGTAAGAGTTTGTCTAACTCTTCTCGGATGGCTTCTTGTCGGTCGGTGGCAAAACGCCTGAGCTTTTGCTTTATTGGTCGTTGTCCAGGTTGAATTGCTAACCTGTGCTCAATTACTTCCCTTGGGACACCGGGCATGTCGGACGGTTTCCACGCAAACACGTCTGCGTTAGCCCGGAGGAAAGCAACGAGGTCGAGTTCCTATTTGTCATCCAGGGCTGACCCAACCCGAATTGTCTTGGATGGGTCATCTGGGTACAAGGGAACTTGTTTGAGTTTCTCATCTGGTCGAGGAGCAACCCTGATCGCATCGGTGGCGACAGTGCCGACCTGAGCGTCCCGGAGGGGAAGTTGATCGACCATCTCCAAAGATAGCCGGTCGCACGTGAGCGCTACGTTGCGACTACCTCGGACCGAAATGACACCTTTGGGGCCAGGCAATTTCCCGCACTGATAAGCATAGTGCGTTGCCATCATGAACTTAGCAAGAGTCGGCCTGCCAAAGATTGCATTATAAGCTGAATCACAATCGATTACATCGAAAGTAACCAATTCTGTTCGGAAATTATCTGGTTCTCCCAGAGTGACCGGGAGGACCACTTGTCCCAATGGCATCATCGAGGGCCCTGGGATTATCCCATAAAACGGATGGATTATGGGCTTGATCTTCGAACGAGGAATTTGCATCTCGTCGAGTGTCTTGACCAATAAAAGGTCAAGGGAACTTCCCCCGTCAATCAGGACCCTTTCGACTCTCGCGTTACTGATGATTGGGGTAATAACCAGAGGTAGCCTCAATGGTCGAGTTAGCCCCACAGGACAGTCAGCGCGATCGAACGTCAAAGGTATATCCGACCAACGGGGATATTGAGGTTCACCAAGGGATGTCTCCATTTGGTTAACCTCTCGGCAAAAAGTTTTAAACTGCCTTTTGGAAACGAAAGAGGAGGAACCTCCGAAAATGACATTAACATGATTTTGAGGTACCTGGTAAGCCATTTCTTCGTCTCCATCGACGTCTCTAACCCCGCACGCCTGCTCTTTAGGCGGTAAGGTTGGCATTGGCCCAGCTCCTTGGTAGAAATCATCCAGCTGTTTCAACCAACTCCTGCAGTTTTTGAGATCGTGGCCTGCGGAATTGTGGAGTAGACACCACCTTTTGCCCTCCTGCGGATTAGTTGATTTTTCTGGCTGGTCGGAATCCCGGCCACCAGAAGCAGTTTTACTTTTAAAAGAAGACTTATTACCTTTGGTCGAAGGTGGTTTCTCCGCGACCGCGACCTCACGGTACTGTCCAGAGCGGTTCCTCTTCGACTTTTTTGACTTCCCACCCGGTGAAGACTCCGGCTTTTTGCTCGAATCTTCTTTCTTGGCGTCCTTGAAGCCTGGTTGGGGCGGTAGGTCCCCCTTGTCAACCATTCGGTTCCATTCGACTGCCTCGGCTGCATCGGAGTATCGATCAGCCATATCGAACAGATCGGCCACTGATCGAGGAGGGTGGATGAGCAAGTCTTCAGTGAATCTCCGGTATCGAACGGCATGCTTAAATGCCCTGATTACGGAGCCATCAGATATGTTCGGGATGGTATTTCTTACCCCGACAAACCTCTTGACAAACTGCCGAAGCGTTTCGGTCAAAGTTTGCCGCAATCTATGCAAGTCGTCCTCCTTACCCGGCTTTTGGTAACAGTTTTGGAAATTGCTGAGGATGGCATCGCATAGCATTTCCCAATTATAGATAGAGCCCTCAGGCTGATTGAACAACCAGGTTCTAGCCGGTCCTACGAGGACTGTTGGCAGGTAGTTGGCCATGACCTTGTCATCGCCTCCTGCTGCTTGGATGGCAGTGATATAGATCTGAAGGAACTCAGATGGGTTTTGAGTTCCATCAAACCTCTCAATGGCCCCTGGTCGAAACTTATCGGCCCAAACGACTGCTCGTAGGCCAGGCGAGAAAGCTTTGCAACCAACGTAAGGACCGTGAACCGTCCTGCGACTTTCGGTCGGGTTTCGAGCAAACTCACTTAATGGCGAGGTTACTCGGGGGCCCAAACGAGAGTGAACGGGAACTCGATCCCTACTACGAGAGTCCTGCATTCGCCGATATTTGTCCTGTCGGGACGGTAAAGGTGGCGGGTAACTCCGTCGGCCAGAGCCAAAATGAGGACCATCTCGTTCACGGGGATGTGTCACTGAGCGGGAAGAAGCTGTTGGGGTCGCCTCGGATGCGACCTCGTCTAGTTTTTCCACCAAGATCCTGAAAAAGGCCGGTCTCTGCGCATCCGTGACCGTAGGAGGGAAATTACGCATGACCTCCGCGATAGATCGCAGTCGACTATGGGTACTTCTCCTAGGGGCACCAGGTGTTACTGTTTTTTCGTCCACTGGGAACTGCTCCGGTGGTAAGGAAGGAGTCTGGTCACGTCTACGACCACGCGACCGTCGAGAAGAACTCGGGGCAGCATCGTAACGAGCCTGCGCATCTTGAAGAGCCTCTAGGGCAGTTCTGCGTAGTTCGTTGTTCTGTTGCTCGAGATCTTGCTCCTCCTTCTGTTTGCGATCTTGTTCTTCCCTGGCAGCCTGTTGATCGGGAGTTTCCTCCGACAACGCAGCAAACTGCCTAGGGAGAGAGGTCGTCGATGGGGAGAACATCTCGGTTTGTTCCGAGTCAGATTCGAAATCAAAGAGACGGTGGAGGTTATCAGGGTCGAACCTTCCTGGGCTAACTTCAGGGTCACCATCATATTTTCCCTCAGCGGGATCGTATGACGGGCCGGGTTCATCACCTAGCACATTAAGAACCTCTGCGGGTTCTGACCTTGTGCCAGTTACCTCCTGGTCGATTAACATGACTTGGGGAGATGATTCAACCTGTGGAAGATTCTGGCCTTCGACATCTTCCATCGGAACAGGATCGCTTGGAGAAGGCATGGGTATATGCGCATAATCCTCGAGATCGAAATCATTCTCGGAATCATATGCTCCAGCCATGTTTCGGCGAACCTCCGAATTTTAATTAGGACGCCTTGAGAAAGGCCCCACGGTGGGCGCCAGCTGTCGACGATTCGGACTCGGAGTCCTCAGCCGAACTTATGCAGAATTTATAACGGTGAGACCTTTCAAGATGACCCTTCGGGAAGGTATGCTGAACAACAGTGAACAGGAGCACAGAGAGTTTAGACAGGTTCGGGCCCTCGATGGTGGGAGTAAAAGCCCTACGTCCTGTTGAGATTTCACTAAGTGTGGTAAAAGGTTTACAAATGGAGGAAAAATCCTCACAGGCGAGGATTTTCTCTGTAAGAGTGTACAAAGATAAGCCAAGGAAGGCTTATTAAAATGCTATATGAGGTGTGCCGTAGACTTGGCTAACTTGGATGATTTTCTTCCTTCTCCCATTGATGTTCCATGCCATCCTTTTGTACTGTTTGAAAGGGTGCCATGTAGAGGAAACTGCATCAAACGGTTGCATGGACGGTTGGATGCGGTTTTTTTGGAACTGCTCTTAACCTCCACGCAGGTTAAACACGTGTTATTCACGGATAACTGTATGTGTTAACCTTCTGACGGTTGATTCTCCACGTGTAGGAATCTTCGGGATACTTAGAATATCCTGTTGTATGGGCAACCGAAATAGATAGATCCCAAGTATCCTGATCGACAAATGTTCTGACCGCGGGATATTGGCTGACCGCGCAATATCCCGAATGTGTAGTTCGCGTATAGCATACGAATTTCTGACCGCGGAAGGCTTACGGATTTCTGACCGCTCAAGGCTTACGGTCTTCTGACCGCGCAAGGCTTACGGTCTGACCGCGTAAAGCTGCGACCTCATGGTGATGCCCCTCAGAATAGCTTGAGTTCGCATCACCAGGTACATGTCTAGTTCGAACTTGTCTTGAACCAAAAGTTTATTAGAAATGACCCGGGTGTCAATCTTCGTCAGCTAGCCCCCAAATTCGAAGAAAACGAAGAGCCGTGTTTATTTCGAATTTAAAAACCGTGCATTGGATTTTTAACCCGGCCCTTTAACTTCTCCACTTAGTGGCGCACTAAGTGAAAACGGTTGGTTTTTCGAGACGAGTTCTGACATTACGTGACTGGCAATGATAGCGCCGTAGAATTGTTTTTATCTTGAGGTAAAATTGTAAATGTTTTAGCAAAACCCGAGGCGTCTGGAATGCAAACCGTCACCCAGGCGGCTATAAATACCAGACCCCTGGACATGTAAAGATCTACAATTTCCCTCTCACGTCTAAGTCTTTTTCTTGTTATCCTGCCTCCTTCCTTTTCACATACCCCTCCCAATGGCAGATCATGAAATCATCGAGATTGAGAGCGATGAAGGGCAAATTGTCGAACAAGGGTGACGGTTCGAACTTGTCTGGTGATGCCCCTCAGAATAGCTTGAGTTCGCATCACCAGGTACATGTCTGGTTCGAACTTGTCTTGAACCAAAAGTTTATTAGAAATGACCCGGGTGTCAATCTTCGTCAAGTGTAATCAACACACATGCCCCACTTACCATTTGACTTACAGACCATGACCGGATTTGCAAGCCATTCCGGATGTTCGACTTCTCGAATGAACCCGGCTGCTTGGAGCTTGTCTAACTCCGCGCGGATAGCTTCTTGCCAATCAACAGCAAAGCGCCAAAGCTTCTACTTTATTGGTCGCTGTCCAGTTCAAATTGCTAACCTATGCTCAATTATCTTCCTTGGGACACCAGGCATGTTGGATGGTTTCCACGCAAACACATCTGCATTAGCCCGGAGGAAAGTAACGAGCTCGACTTCCTATTTGTCGTCCAAGCCTGACCTAATCCGAATTGTTCTAGGTGGATCATCTGGGCATAACGGAACCAGTTTTCCCTTTTCCTCTGGTCAAGGGGTGACCTTGATCGTATCCGCACCCGTGGTGGTAATTTTGACATCCCGAAGGGGAAGTTGATCCACGAGCTCCAGTGATAACCGACCGCAAGTCAATGCCACATTACGGCTACCTCACATCGAGATTATGCCTTTGGGGCCAGGTAACTTGTAGAACTGATAGGTGTAGTGTGTCGCCATCATGAATTTAGCGAGAGTTGGCCTGCCAAAAATCGCGTTCTAAGCCGAATCACAATCAATTACATCGAAAGTAACTAACTGTGTTCGAAAATTATCCGATTCACCCAGTGTGACCAGGAGCACCACCTGTCCCATTGGCATCATCGAGGGACCAGGAATTATCCCATAAAATGGATGGATTATAGGTTTGATTTTTGAACGAGAGATTTGCATCTCGTCCAATGCCTTGACCAGTAAAAGGTCCAAGGAACTGCCTCCATCGATCAGGACCCTTTCGACTCTTGCATTACTGATTATTGGGGTAATGACTAGAGGTAATCTCAGTGGCCAAGTAAGTAAGCCCAACGGGACAATCAGAACGATCAAATGTCAAAGGGGTGTCTGAGCAACGAGGGTATTGAGGGTCGCCAAGGGGAGCTACCACTTGGTTAAATTCTAGCTGAAATGCTTTAAACTGTCATTTAGAAACAAAAGAGGTGGAACCTCCAAAAATGACATTAAGATAATTACGAGGTACCTGGTAAGACATTTCTTCATCCTCGTCGGCGTCTCTAAGCCCGCAAGTTTGCTCTTTCGGTGCCAAAGTTGGCATCGGCCCAATTCCCTGGTAGAAGTCATCTAGTTGCTTCAACCAGCTCTAGCAATTTTTTAGGTCGTGTCCCGGAGAGTTGTGGATCGGACACCATTTCTTGCCTTCTGCAAGTTAGTTGGTTTCTCTGGCTGGTCGGAATTGCGACCTCCCGACGGTGGCTTTCGCCGACGGTGGCTTTTCTGTGACTGCGACCTCCCGGTACTGTCCGGTTCGATTCTTTTTGGTCTCTTTGACTTTCTGCCCAATGAACACTCCGGCTTCTTGCCAGCATCCTCTTTTTTCATGTCCTTGAGACCTGGTTGGGGCGGTAAGTTTTTTTTATTAACCATCCTATTCCATTCAACGGCCTCAGCCACGTCTGAATGACGATCAGCCATGTCAAAGAGATCACTGACTGATCGAGGGGGGTTGATAAGAAAATCTTCCATAAATCTCTGATATCGAATAGCGTGCTTAAACACCGTAATAATAGAGCTATTGGATATGTTTGGGATGGTATTTCTCACCGCGACAAACCTTTTCACAAACTGTCAGAGAGTCTCGGTAGAGGTTTGTCGTAGACGATGAAGATCGTCTTCTTTCCCAGGTTTTGGTAACACTTTTGGAAATTGTTGACGATGGCATCGCACAACATTTCCCAGTTATATATTGAACCCTCAGGCTGATTGAAGAGCTAGGTCCTTGCCGGCCCCTCAAGAACCATCGGCAAATATTTGACCATGACGCGATCATGTCCACCTGCCCCTTGGAGAGTGGTAATGTAAATTTGAAGGAACTCCGATGGATTCTGGGTCCCATCAAACCTCTCAATAGCCCCTGGCTTGAACTTATCTGGCCAGATGACCGCACGGAGCCCTGGTGAAAAAGCCTTGCAGCCTACATATGGACTGTGGAGAGTTCCGCGACTTCTAGCATACCCACGAGCGATTTCGCGCGATGGAGATGCGCCTCGTGGTCCCTGACGAGAATGTACAGGAATCCGATCTCAATCATGAGAGTTTCCTACATGCCTGGATTTGTCATGCCGAGGTGATCCAGATGGTAATCGATTACGCCTGCCATGACTAGGGTAAGAATATTTCTTCTCATGGGAACGTATCGTAGACCGGGAGGAAGCTGTAGGGGTTGCCTCAGAAGCAACCTCATCCAGTTTCTCCGCCAGGATCATAGCGAAGGCCTGTTTGCCCGCGTAACTGAGGGTAGGAGGAAAATTATGCAAGACCTCCGCGATAGATCGAAGTCGGCCCTGGGTACTCCTCTTTGGTGCGCCAGGTGTAATCATCTCTTCATCCTCTGGTAAATGCTCCGATGGTGAAGAAGGTGTTTGGTCATGCCTACGACCATGTGGGCGACGGGAGGAACTAGGGGCGGCATCATAACGAGCCTGTGCATTTTGGAGAGCCTCTAGGGCTGTCCTGCGGAGTTCGTTATCTCGTCGCTTGCAGTCTTGATCCTCCTTCTGCTTGCGTTCTTGTTCCTCCTTTTGTCTGCACTCCTGTTCTTTCCAAGCGATCTGCTGATCGGGATTCTCTTTCGACAAGCGAAGCTACAGAAGGAGTGACCATCTCTGTTTGCTCCGAGTCGGATTCAAAATCAAAGAGAGAGTGGAGGTTGTCGGGATCAAACCTCCAGGGACTGAGTTCCCGGTCACTGCCATCCTGGTTCCTGATGGGAACACATGGCGATCGAGACTCGATTTTGCAAATAGTGGAACTGACATCAAGTTCCGGACCTGTCTATCCCATTCCCTGATCGATGGACATCACCCGGGTCGGGGAAAATGTGTCCTCTTGATGTTCCTTAGGAATGTCTTCACAACTGACCTCTTCCAGTGGAACGGGGTCACTGGGTGAAGGCATTTGTATATGGCTATAATCGTCAAGATCGAAGTCATTCTCGGAATCATATGCCCCAGACATTGCTCGCCAAAACTCCGGATGAAGGGAAAGAACCTTGAGAAAGGCGCCACGGTGGGCGCCAACTATCGATGATTTGGACTCGGAGTCCTTAGTCGATCTTATGCAAATTTGTGGGTTACAGGACCTTTCAGGGCGCTCCTCCGGAACGGTAGGGTGAATCAAGTCTGTAGAGGCACATGAGATTTTTATACAGGCTCGGGCCCTCGATGGTGGGAGTAATAGCCCTACGTCCTGTTGTGATTTCACTGTATGTAATAAAATGTTTGTGCAAGAGGGTAGAAGAGAAGATCATAGGCGATGATTTCTTCTCTGTTAGTATCTACCTAACTATATCTAAGCCTTCAGGTTTGGTGAATGCCTGGTAGTGCTTGTATGCTTGACTGAATTATTCACTTGTCTTTAGAATGTGTACTGACTACCTTTTTATACTGGAAAAATGGGCGCCAATACGAAATGGCCTTGGGCAGTTGTTAAGATGCAATTTTGTTAACTGCACTTAACTTCCATGCAGGCTTAACGCGTGCAATCAAGGGATAACGTCTTCATACGTGGAAATATCTTCGTGATTCTCGGGATATGCCCATTCAAAGTGTTAGGCCTTCCCTGATTATCCTGGCCGCAGATCATCAACGACCCTCTGACCGCGCACTGTCTGTGACCTCATGATCGCGCAGGGGCTACGACCATGAAATATCTCTGTATCCGCGCCCTCTAGGTCGTCTGAGACCATAGCGACGGACTTATTGACAGATGTCTAATCTAATTCTGTCCTAAACAAGATGTGTAATACTTTGAACTAGCTCAGGTGATAATCCTCGACAGTAATCTAGCCAAATAAGTTTAAACCCGGCACGATCAAATGATTCAATGGGACTAAAAATCCTTCTGAATTTCATCAGATTTACATCACAGCCATCCAAGCTGCTAGAGGTGATGAACGGGTTATGGCAAATTATCTGCCAATTGTTATGGAAGGTCCGGTGCAGAATTAGCTGTTTAATCACCCTGAAGGATCGATCTACAATTGGGAAATGTTGTGTGATGCAATCCTCAACAATTTCCAAAATTGTTATCAAAAGCCTGGCAAGGAAGATGATCTTCATCGCTTGCGCCAGACTTCGACTGAGACTCTTCGCCAATTTGTCAAAAGATTTGTGGGAATACGAAGTACTATTCCCAACATATCTGACAGCTCCATCATCAGGGCATTTAAACATGCCATTCGATATCGAAGGTTTACTGAAGATTTGCTCATTCATCCACCACGATCAATCGCGGACCTCTTCGACATGGCCCATCGTTCTTCCGATGCGGCTGAGGCCGTTGAGTGGAATAAGATGGTGGATAAGGGAAATTTGCCACCTCAGCTAGGTCTCGAAGTTGACAAGAAGGATAAGTCAAGTAAGAAACCTGAGTCATCTGTGGGCGGAAATCGAAAAAGTTGAAGAAAGCCAGGACCGACCAATTCTGAGGGGTTACTATCATCGACAAGTAGCCTCAAGGGAAAGGTAAGAAAGTTCCAGTTAAAACTAACAAAGTTCCACCGGCTGGTCGCAGTGACCAAGAAAACAAACAAGTAAAACAGCAGGGATCGAAGAAATGGTGTCCATTCCACAACGTTTCATCGCACGATCTCCAAAATTGTCAGACTTGGCTAAATAAGCTGGATGATTTCTATCAAGGTAAAACTTCTATGCCTACAGTACCATGTGAAGGACAATCTAGCGGGAACAAAGGCGCTAATGCAGATGAGGACATGCCATATCAAGTACCTAACAATCATGTTAATGTTATTTTAGGTGGTTCTTCATCTTATAGATCTAAGTGTCAATATAAAAATGTTTGTTGTGAGGTAAACAGTACTGAGGTTCCTTTGGGAGAGCATCAGTTTCCCCGTTGGTCAGAGGTTTCCCTGACCTTTAACCAGGAAGATTGTCCTAAGGGGTTGACATGACCTCGGTGCCTCCCTTTGGTAATATCTCCTACCATTAGCAATGCTAAGGTAGGACGACTACTAGTTGATGGAGGGAGTTCCTCGTTCAAAGATAAAGCCAGTGGCTCAACCATTTTTTGGAATAATTCCAGGTTCTTCCATGTTTCCAATTGACCAGATTGTGTTGCCGGTAACACTTGGGGAACCAGCAAATTTTTGAACAGAATTGATTACTTTTGATGTAATTGATTTTGACTCTGGTTATAATGCCATTATGGCAGGCCTTCTCTCACTAAGTTCATGGCGGCGACACATTACGCTTATCAATATGTCAAGGTCCCAGGTCCTCATGGCGTGATCATCGTTAGGGGCAGTCAGCATACGGCTTTGACTTGTCATCAAATTTCCCTAGAACTAGTGGATCAACTTCCCGTACAGGATGTCCAAGTTGCGACCTCAAAACCAGATGCGGTCAAAGGATCCATGCGACCAGAAGAAAAATTCAAGCAGTTTCCTCAATTCCCAGATGATCCATCTAGAATTGTTCGGATTGGATTAAACCTGGATGACAAATAGGAACTAGAGCTCATTGCTTTCCTCCAAGCTAACGTGAATGTGTTTGCGTGGAAAACCTCAGACATGCCTGGAGTCCCAAGGGAAGTAATTGAACACATGCTAGCTATTCGGCCTGGACAGCGACAAATAAAGCAAAAACTTAGACATTTTGGTCCTTATCGGCAAGAAGCTCTCCGTACGGAGTTGGATAAACTCCAACAGGCTGGCTTCATCCGTGAGGTCGACCATCTTGAATGGCTCGCAAATCTGGTCATGGTCTTGAAATCAAATGGTAAGTGGTGCATGTGCATTGATTACACCAGTTTGAACATTGCCTGTCCGAAGCATGATTTTCCTCTTCCCCCTATGCGAAAAGTAATTCTTCCCTCACGAACATCAATGAGGGCACTTGCTGTCCGGAGCATTGGTCGTCCCAAGATGATAGGCATAGCAACATCTTCATCCATATCAAGAATGACAAAATCAACTGGAAGATATAATTTATTGACTTGAAGAGGCACATCTCCGAGGATTCCTTCCGGATGCTTGACCGATTGATCGGCAAGTTGTAGAACCGTGCGTGTAGGTTTGATCGCACCCACACCCAAACGTTGTGCATTGGTGAGAGGCATCACATTAACGCTTGCGCCTAGGTCGTAAAGAGCTCGATTTATGTGTACCGTACCTATGTTGCAAGGGATGGAGAAGCTCCCTTGATCTTGTAGCTTTGCCGGCATCTTGTTCTAAATTAAAGCACTATAATTTTTGGTCAAAGCAACAGTTTTAGATTCACTTGAATCCCTCTTTTTAGTAAGAATGTCTTTCAATAATTTTCCATAAGAAGGCATTTTAGTCACTAAATCAATAAAAGGCACAGTCACATTAAGATATTTCTAGATTTCAACAAATTTTTCAAATTGCTTATCGAGTTTTGCTTTTATGTACCTTCTTGGGAAAGGTGTAGTTGGATTATAAATACGTGTTACCTGATATTCTCCACTTTCTTTTCTTTTGGTCTGGCTCTCTTGTTGTCATCCTTTGCCGGTGGTATTGGTATTTCCTCGATTTTGCTTGCAGGTGCAGGTTTGGTTGGTGGTGTTCGCTCTAGTAGCTTTGTTCCAATCCTTAAGATCACTGCATTAGAAACAAGAGGTTTAGAATAAGATATGGAATTAATTTGTTCAGAATTGTGAGGATTGATAGGTTGAGAAGGAAGAGGGTTGTCTTTTATTGGTGCAGGATTCACCAATTGTACGATTTGAGTCTCGAGCATGCGGATGTGAGCTGATATAGAGTCTATCTTTTGGTTCATGGACATCTTCTCTTTCTCTTGATTTGCTAGAAAGTTCTGTAGCATGCGCTCCATGTTCGACTACTCAGGTTGTCGTTGGTTTGGCGGTCGATAAGGTTGCTGATTTTGTGATTGGAACGGTGGCCATTGAGCTTGATATTGGGGATTTTGTTAATGTAGTTGCTGCTGTCCAAAATTTGGTTGTTGACATTGAGGTTGCTCATTTTGTCCGGACCACACAAAATTTTGATTGTTGCACCATCGAGAGTTATACGAGTCAGGGAAAAATGTTACCTTGTCGTTGTTGCATACTCTGAAAAGCGTTTGCCTGCTCCATGGATAGGTTAAATTGGCATTCATGGCCATAGTGGCCTTGTATGCTGCACAGTTCACATATAGGTGCAATTGCATTAATAGATAAAGTAGCAGAAGATGTAAAAATTGATAATCTATTAGTGAGAATTCCTATTTGTTCAGGCAGTTATGACATTGTACTTACATCCATGCTATCGGTCGGATTTTGTTGAGCAGCTCGTTCGGTTCCCCATTGTGTGTAGTTCTGAGTTATACCTTCAATGAGGTCATATGCTTCGTCTACACTTTTGTTCATCAGTGCGCCGCCAGCTACAGCGCCTACGGCCATTTGTGCATTGTAGTTCAGCCTGCTATAAAAGGTCTGAACTATAAGCCACTTTTCTAGTTTGTGATGCGAACATTTGATCAGCAAGTCCTTGTACCGTTCCCAGGCATCGTAAAGTGATTCACCTACCTAATGAGAAAAAGATGCAATTTGGTTGTGAATTTGAACAGTTTTAGCAGGAGGGAAAAACTTACCAAGAAAAGCTTGTGACAGTTCGTCCCAAGTAGTGATCAACACAAGAGGAAGAGTGTATAGCCATGCCTTTGCCTTCTCGTGTAGCGAGAAAGGAAAAAGCCTCAAACAAAATGCATCCTGAGTTACTCCATAAATTTTGAGCTTCAGAAACATATGTAAATGTAAATGTAAATGTAAGGAAAGACCGCTGTAAATGTAAGGATGGATCCTCAGCGGAAAGACCGCTGAATTTGAGCTTCAGATACTTGTTATTTATCTCTTCTAGCTAAATGATAGCAATAAGGGGCATTTGTGCGATAATTTCTGGAAATTTACATTTTCTTGTCTCAATTAAGCTGAAACTTCTCTTTGCACATGCCTTGCACCATGTAATTGAAATATGCAACTTTTGTTTTGATTTCTATGCTTTCATGTAGTCTTGTGCTCTCTAGTCCAATTTTGAGCCATTGAGTTAGTTGATTAAACCGGGCACCTGGATCGCAAATCTGCGGTGCTCGCATCCATGAAAGCTACTCATGTTTGGAAAGCTCAAAAATAGTCTTTTCTAAGAAAATAAGTGGTCTCAACCACATACAAATTGAATAAGTAGCATCGAATCCGCAATGAGCTGAAATAATCGCTCAAATGTGCATTTTAATCAAATTGAGTCAAAGATTTTGGTTCCACTTTGGACTTGGAGTATAGGACACATGTTTGGATTGATTCCAAGGATAAGTAATGCATTTCTCTCTCAACATGGTTTTGGTATGTGTCTGTGTGGAAAATTAGCAATTTTGAACCTCAAAGTGTGCATTTCCCATGTGATTGCTTGGATTGCCCCTATTTTGCTTATTCTAGCTATTTAGTGATTTTTGCAAGAATGTTTTAGTTCATTTCACTCATCTACTATCTTATTATCTCTAATTGTGGTCACTTTGTAGTGATTTAAGTTTATTGACGCTTCATTTCATGATTTAAGGGCATATTTTGCAAAACTGCTATTTTTTTGTTTTCCCCAAAGCAACTTTCAAAAATCCAAAAACAGTTCTTCGTACCCTATTTAAGCTTCATGCATAATCTAACGGGGAGGGCGCGCTTCCTTGATAATTAATTTGACAAAAGAGAAAAAAGAATGCATTTTTGGTTGAGGAGGAGTTTTGCTTGTATCTATTTATTTCCTCACCCTTGTGCATCATCTTCATGGTCATGTGTATTTATCCTTCTTCTATATTTTGGACTATATTTTCAAGCTTCATTTTCTATATTCACAATTCAAATTAATTAAATTCAAAAATTGTCAAATTACTCATAAAGGGAGAGATTGTAAACCCCATGTGATTGCCTAATCTTAAGTGATGTATGTTTTGACAATGTGGTGAGCTATTCAAAATTGAGGTGGACATGTAATGGCATTATGGTAAGCACAAGTGGTGCTCATGATGCCCGAGATAGCACCAATATGGTTTATGGACTCCGTGTGGAAGCTTATGCAAAAGATTCTGTTTGTAAGGTAATTCGGCACTACTCTAGACTTGTTCTCAGAAAGGTGTTAACAGAAAAGTTGTAGAGCTAGAAATTAACCTTCCAACAGATCTAAGGATGCCAATATCGGAGTTCGGATGATGAAGTTATGACTGTTTTAGTGCCTACTATTAAGAAAATGCTGTAATTCCAAAAATTATAAATATACAAATTGTAGAAAGGATTGATTGAGAGTTGGGCTGAATTGGGCTTCAGGCCCATCCTCCACTATCTATTAGTTTAGTCCCACATTGGTTGTGGAGACTACTTTAAGTAGAGGTTAGCTCTATATAAGATGGAGAAGTGCTAGAGAGAGCACTCATCCCTTTGAGAGAGAGAGTTTTTGCCGTTTGTCTTTAGCCTTTGAAACTTTTGTATTCTTTATCTTTTTCTTGGTTCTTGAATATTTTATAAGTTGTTAAATCTTCTATCTTTTTCTTGATTCTTTAAATTTTTATATATGTTTTTTTAAATACTCGCAATTGATTGTTTAAATACTCGCATTTGTTTGTTTAAATATTTGCAATTGATTGTGTAAATACTTGGAGTTGATTGTTTCTTGTTTCTTTTTATTTCTCCTTTTTCTTTTTTTTATGGAGATTTTTCAATATCAAGAGAGGTGGTGCTATGATTGCAGATAGCTATATTTGAGATATCCGAGCACCCTTAGCATTTTTATATATTCTCTTGTTTCTATTGCTTGCTTCTTGGGAATTTATTTTGCAAAATCGATTCACCACCTCTCGGTTCACCATCCTGGTCTTTCACTCACTCTCGAGAATAAGTTGTCGAACGCGATGATGCTATCGGAGTTACATCCAACTCAACTCCATCAGGTTTATCTGCAAGCACCCATGCAAATGTTGCCCCATCACCGTTGGTGAGGCTAGAGGGAGGATTGTGAAGTGCATTTGCAATCATACAAATACAATCCTGTGTACTCCTTCTGGGTACTAGAGGAGTTTTTACCGTTGTCACTTCAACTGTTGGGGAATGCTCCGAAGCCGAGAGCGGCGTCTAATCACATCTACGACCATGAAGAGGTCGCTGATGAGAAGTTCCTGGACCAAGGTCGCGAGTGGTGGTATCGTGGCGAGTTTGTGCAAGACATAGAGTTTCCTTTGCGACCATGTGAACCTCGGCCTCTCGCTATTTGCACGCTTCATCTTCTTTCCATTTTTGTTCTTCTTCTTCCCTGGCAATACATTGCTTAGGAGTTTCCTCAGAAAGTGCAGCAATTTCCCTTGGAACATAAGTCGCAAATGGTGAAAGCATCTCCTCTTTATCTGAGTCAGACTCAAAATCAAAGAGAGATTTTAAATTCTCTAGAGCAAAATTCTCTAGACTAAATTATAGGTCCTCATCGCCCACATTGTCTGGGAGAATGGGTTGTGGCACATACTCACCCTCGAATGTGGCAAAACTCACAAAAGACAAGCAAATTGCTTTTTCGGGTTCCTAGTCAACAAACGTGACTGGAACCGAAGAGGATTCTTCCTCATGATAAGCTTCGAGGGTGGTATCATCATGATTGATGGGGATGTTGTCATCATCCATGACATCAACATAATCCTCGAGATCGAAATCGATCTCAGGATCATGTAAACAAGGGAAAGGATCCATGAATTAAATGAACCCTGGTGAATCAGAAAATGTCTTGAAAGTTCCCCACAGTCGGCACCAGCTGTCGACGTTTAGAACCGAGGGCTCCTAGTTAAACTTACACGAATTCAGTTTGTTTAGTAGAGAGACAATTCAGACAATCACCAAAGAAATCACTATAAGTATGGATTAGAGGACACAGAAATTTATATAGGTTTGGGCTCTCAAAGTTTGAGTAATAACTCTATTCCTGTTGGTTTTTCACTATGAGTATATTGGATTACAAAGAGAATGTATTGTCGAGTTCTCTATTGCACTAGTTTTCTTCTTCGAACGGATCTTGCCTATTTATACTTATCGAAAGGGTGTCAATTGTCTTATTGAAGGGACACCAGGTAATTGCCAACAACTGCTGTGTACTGGTTGCCATAGGTTATTGTCAATTGCTATTCGCTAGTTTATAACATGCGGTTATAAAAACTACACATTTATCCTTATCTTCTTGACGGTTATCTTGTCAGTGAAGAGGGACTTATGATTATTTTGGGAATAATCATAAGGATGAAGAAACGGTTATTATAAATGGTAGCTTAACATATATTTCCAGATCTTAGATAATTCTCCAATAGTATGATCGCGTATTGACTGCAACCATATATTGGTATTTGGCTTTGTCTCTGCAATATAGGATGATCACAAGCAAATCTCTCCACGACTATAATACTTGTAGGAAATAAAATATGAGACCATGGGCCCTACGACAATAAGCTTGAGACTATAAAGTCCCGTAGCTACTAAAATTATGAGAATAAAACATCCTTGATGGGTTATGTCCAGGATATCTTTGGATGATCTCATTATCTCTTTCCTCGATCTCTGTGACCATGGAAAGGTAATTCTTGATAATTTGTGGTTTTCGACGACCATAGAAAGGCATGCGCGACCATGGAATGGTATGCATGACCTTGAAAAGACACGGGAGATTTAACTTGCGTAACAATCCCATCACTTCCCATCAGAAATAACATCAGAGAAAGGAAAATATATTTTACTTTGGAGAATTAGGGTGGAACCTTCCCAAAATGAAAAGCATCAAAGAAAGGAAAAAACATCTTACTTTGGAACATTGGAGCAAAACCTTCCCAATAAAAATATTAAAGAAAGGAATAAAATATTTTTATTTAAAATATGTTGGGGGTAAACCTTCACATAAAAAATTAAAAAAAGGAATAAAACATCTTTCTTTATAATATGTTGGGATAAAACCGTCCCATAATGGGGAACATTTAAAGAAAGGGAAAAACATCTTTCTTTTAAAAAAGGTTGGGAAAAACCATCCAATATAAAAGACTTTGATTTTAAATATAACTTTAAAGAAAGGAAAAGATGTATTTCTTTAAATTATTGGGGCAAAACCTTCCCAACTAAAATAAAAGGAGTAAAATAACTTTTATTTTGAAATATCGGCTTTCTTTGAACATGAAGCTATGGATATCATCCCAGGATAAAGCCTCTGAAGAATTTACTGTTCTGAAGACATCGAATGTCCATGATTGTTGGGGGAAATCTCCACGAGACTAAGTCCAAGTAAGAAGCTGCGCCATTTGCCTGGGAACAAAGCTCCCAATGGCTGTCCCGGGCGCCACCATTTGCCTGGGGACAAGGACACCGGTGCCTGCCCCGGGCGCCGCCTTTAGCCCAGGGACAAGGCCTCGGGTGCCTGTCCAGGGCTCCGCCTTTTGCCCTGGGACAAGGCCCCCGGTGCCTGTCCCGGGCGCCGCCTGTAGCCCTGGGCCAGGGCCCCCGGTGCCTGTCCCGAGCGCTGCCATTTGCCCGGGAACAAGGCCCCCGGTTCTTGTCCCGAGCGCCGCCTTTGGCCCGGAGACAAAGGCCCCCTGTGCCTGTCCCAGGCGCTGCCATTTGCCCGGGGACAAGGCCTCAGGTTCCTGTCCCGGGCCCCGCCTTTTGCCCTGGGACAAGGCCCCGGGTGCCTGTCCCGGGCGCCGCCACTTGCCCGGGGACAAGGCCCCGGGCGCCGCCTTTAGCCCGGGGACAAGACCTCTGGTGCCTGTCCCGGGTGCGGCCTTTAGCCCGGGGAGAAGGCCCCCGGTGCCTATCGCTGGCATTGCTGTCCTTTCGGGGGCAGGAGTCTCCGGTCCTGGGTCACGTGCACGTCACGCGAGGAGCACCTCAGGAATCAGTGGACACCTGTCAAGCATCCGAGGTGACTGACCGGGAGAAGGACGTTGCTACCCCTCAATCCATCTGTAGCAGGCGGGGTAGTTTAGTCTTTTTGCGTCTTTTGGGGCTATATAAGCCCTTGTAACACCTCATGTAAGAGAAAATTGCTCATTATTGCTATGAATAGACAATCTCACATGTGTGCTCCGAAGCCATCTCTCCCCGAGAGAGCTCCCCTAGCCGACTCCGGTCGGGAGCACGCCGACAGGACTAGGGCCCCCACTGGGACCCGAACCTATATAAACCCTCGTGTCATTTGTTGTGCTTTCCCGATGGGGGAGGACCGGTCACCCGATCAGCCCGCGTCGTATTTTCTTCGCTACGATCGTCCACAAAACCTGCCGGGGTATTCGCAATACCACGACAATGATGAACTTCATTTACAACTTCATTTGCTCACGATGTTGTGTGGGTAGCACAATGCTTCAGTAAAAGTCACCAAAGGCAGTAGGAACCTCTTCAAATCTTTCTCTTCTATTAGAGAACACCAAGACTTCACATACTTTGTACTAACTTCATCGAATCGAGAGACATAGGTCTGGCTGATTTGACTTGAATAACTGATAGGTTTATAGGGTGAAAGGATTGCTGGACTTTTGCCTACCTTTTCCGAGGATGGTGGATGGCTTTGTTTATTGCTTTGTTGAAGGATTTCTTAAATTTTCCCCTTGAGACTTGTTGGAAGCTTCTTTTGGGTATTGCCCATTGAGGGTTGCTTCTTTACTTCTCTTTGATTGGTTTTTCTTTATTTTGAGACTTCAAAAGTAGCCAATCCACATCTTATAGTGACTAAATAATCTCCGCAGGCTTCCTTTTTTTGAAAGGACTCTTGTTAACGCCTAGCAGGAGTGGCAAGTGGCTGCACACTGAACTACAACTTGTGTCGAGTCAAGTAGCCATTTCCTGCTCTTCATCTTATAGTTTCTCCAGGGGCTTGATGTCTCCATGGATCCGGAGAGAAGCATTGGATAGCAAAGTATATAGTGAACTAGTTGCTTCAGACAGGCCACAAATTGGCCTCCTATTGCCCTTGGTTACTCATACTTTACACTTTCCATGTGCTTTGTATGGAGGTCATTTTGTTGCAAATAGAGTCAAGTTGATTCATCCTTTGCTCAGTACATGAATCCTTCAGCCATAAAACCAGAGGCGATTGACTTGACAAACCAGAGAAAGCCTTTTATTGTTGGGTATTGACACTCGTAAAAGAAAACAATTTTGAAAAGTTTTTTTAACACAAAACGAACTGAATCAAAAGCAAAGGGGTGAAAGAAAGAGAAGAAGGGGTGTGAGAGAGAAGGGGTGAGAAAACCATTCCATGGGCATGATCATGCAAAGCACTTCTTCAGCAACTTGCCATTGATGGGAGGCATTGCGCGGTTCCCTTGTTGATCAATAAGTTGGTATTCACCACCATCATATGCTTGCTCAACGGCGTACGACCCTTCCCATTTAGGCTCGAACTTGCCTTTGACTTTGCTTGTGACCACAATGGGGCATCAAAGAACAAGTACGAGTTCACCTTTTCTGAAGACACGCGGCTTGACAATTTTTTCATATTCCCATACCATGTTTTGATAGTACAACTCAATGTCTTGATGTGTATGAAGATGATTTTCCTCCAAGTTATCCAGCTCTTGAAAATGAAGCCGAATCTCTTCGTCATGTCTGAGTTCTTCCTGAAGAGCGATTCTTAATGAGGGAATCTCAACCTCTAGTGGCAACACGGCTTCACTCCCAAACACTAAGGAATAGGGTATTGCCTGTGTTGGAGTGTGCACCATGACGCGATAAGCCCATAACGCCTCAAAAAGATGTTCATGCCAGTCTCTGCGATATCTTCCAACTGTCTTCTTCAAGATCTTACCCAATGTCTTGTTGAAGGCTTCAATCAATCCATTGGCTTGAGGATAATACCTAGTAGAATAATTCCACTAGATCTTGTACTTCATGGCAAAATTATAGATCTTTTGCAACTTGAATGCTTTTCCATTGTCGGAGATGATGAGATGAGGTACCTCGAAGCGGTAAATGATGTTGCACTCTAGAAAGTTGATGACGTTGTCAGACTTTACTTCTCATAATGGGGTTGCTTCCGCCGACCTGGAACAATACTCAGTCACCGCCAAAATGAAACGATGCCCTTTGGATGAAGGAGGCTCAATGGGGCTAATGATATCAATTCCCTTGGCGTCAAATGGCCATGGAGGGACAGTGGGATGAAGAGCAATCGGTGGTCTATTCTTGATATCACCATGTATTTGACAATCATGGCAAGACTTGGCCATCTTGAGACAATCAGCCATGATGCTAGGCCAATAGTGACCAACAAGTTTAATGTCTGGTACATTTTTGGTCCACTTTGATGTCCACCACAAACTTTGTGGTGAACTTCCTGCAGAACTTTGTCAGCTTCCCTTTAGGAAAGACATCGAAGGAGCATTTGACGAAAGGACCGTAGGTATAGAAGCCCTACTTTGTATGTATATGTTGGGAGTCATCATTGCAGCTGGCGCCTCTTCACAGGGTCATCTGGTAGAGTGCCATAATTGAAATAATCGAGGAAGGGTTTACGCCAATATTTTTCTTCAACGTTAAAAGTGGTAGCAATGATAACTTCTACTTCTTCTAAGATGAGCTCCAATACTGTAGGAAGCAACCACCTTTCTTCAATGATAAATTGCGCGACTACCCATCTGGAAGAGCAAGTGCTGCAGCAAGTTTTGCCAAAGCATCCGCCGATGCATTTTGACTTTGAGGCACATCAGAAATTTCAATATGCTCAAATTTCTTTATAAGTCATCGTGCCACTTCATAACATGGTACCAGTTCAGGCTTTCGAACTTCATAAATGCCATTGACTTGGCGCACAATGAGCTGAGAATCACCGAATGCACAGAGACAACGAATATCCCTAGAAAGTGCCAATAATAGGGCAAAGATAAGCGCTTCATATTCAGCTTCATTATTTGAACATTCTTCCTTCAGGAGAGAAAAAGAGTGATGTATCGTCCCGCCTTCTCGTGTCTTGAACATGAGACCTGCCCCGGCTTGCCTTCTTGGCATACCATCAGGGTCTAATTCCATTAGGGAGGCACCATCAAAGTACAACTCCCATTCTTTCATGTTGGAGGTGAAGACTTCTTTGTCAGGCAAGTCGATAACAAAGGAAAATTGTCCGGCATAGGATGTGCCGCTAGAAATTCAGCTAAGGTTGACCATTAACTGCCTTCTACTGGACATAGGTGATATCAAACTGCATCATGAATAAAGCCCATTTACCGAGTCGCCTCATGAGAATCAGCTAACTCTATATGTATTTCACTAGATCCGCTCTTGCAATGAGCTAGATCTGATGTGACAATATATAATGTCGTAGTTTCTTCAAAGAAAAAATAAGGGCCGAACACTATGTTTCAATTGGTGAATAATTATGCTCAGCACCTGCCATGGTGTGGCTAAAATAATAGCACGCTACCTCATTTCTTTCATCATCATGCTGGGCAAGAAGTGCGCCTAATGAGTTAGGCTGCGCAGCTACATAAAGGAAGTGGGGCCGCCCCTTGATCAGTCTTGATAAAATGGGCGGATTGAGCAAGTATTCTTTAATGCTGTCAAAAGCATCTTGTGACAGCTCTTCCCACTCGAATGCCACTTCTTTCCTCATCAATCTGGTGAAAGGTTGGATGCGACCTGAAAGGTTAGAAATGAAACGCCTTATGTAGGCAAGCTGGCCTTGAAGTAACTTCAACTCCTTCAAGTTCCATGGAGGGGGCATTTGTATTGTCTTGATCTTCTTTGGGTCAATCTCGATGCCGTGGTGGCGTAGAATAAATCCCAAAAATATGCCAGATTGGACAGCAAATGAGCACTTGAGGGGATTCATCTTCAGTTGGTGTTTGCGTAGCCTTTCAAAGACAATGCGGAGGTCATCTTGATGATGTTCACACTTTTGAGTCTTCACCACTAAGTCATCAACATAACATTCTATTGAATGATGAATTAATTCATCAAAGCTGAATGTCATGGCTCGCTGATAAGTGGCACAAGAATTCTTCAATCCAGAGGACATCACCGTATAATAGAAATTCCCATTCATCATACAAAAGGCAGTGTCGATGGCATGATGTTCATCCATCTTGATCTGGCTATAGCCTGATGATCATCCATAAAGGAGAGAGCACCATAGCCCATAGTAGCATTAGTGATGATCTCCGTGATGGGCAAGGCGAAGTCATCTTGTGGACAAGCTCAGTTCAAATCCCTGAAATCTACCTGACCATTCTTCTTCCACACCGGGACAATGTTGGCCAACCAGCGTGGGTATTGCACTTCTTTGATGAAACCAGCTATGATTAGCTTATCCACCTGAACGACAATTTGCTCTTGTAACTACGGACGGAAACATCGTGGTTGTTGCTTCACAGGGCAAAATTGTGGATCTATCACCAACTTATGCGTGGTGACATGAGGGTCAAGCCTTACCATTTCTTTATAAGACCAAGCGAAACAATCCTTGTACTCCATCAGGAAACTTCAAGAGCCTTTGCGCTCTTCCGGTGTGAGGGTCGCGTTGATAAACATGGGATGCGGATCCATCTCACTTCCCAAGTTGTTCTTCATGAGCTCATCAACATTGAGTGGTCCTCCATCTTCAAGTTGTTGAGGTGCAGATGCAACATCTAGCACTTCTCCATGTTCAAAAGGCATTGCTTTATGCATCCTGGCCAAGAGGTGTTGCTCATCTCTATCCCAATGACTTTGATTTACAACAACTCCAAAGGACCGAGGTTGGTGAAGAGCTCAGTAATGCTGGTTGACATCATCTTCATTGGAACCTGAAAATTCAAAGTCATTATACCTTTGTTGGCTAACATCAGTCATTATGGTATGACATGTGACTCTTTGTGCATCATCAGCTCCATCATCTCCATCGTCAGGGTTGATATAGCCCAAGCCATACTTCAGGCGAAGGTCACGAGACTTGTGCCCCTTCCGGATGATCTTTTCTGATTTCTCCCACCATTCTTCAAAGATTGAAGGAGGAGGTGGCAACCTTTGATTCTTTTCTCGCTTCACTCCAGCCCTTTTGAGCAGATTGGTCATTTGGGGCTCAACCCTCATGGCGATCAAAGCTGTTTCAGAGTCAGTCGGAGGACTAGACTGTTCGATCATAGGGTCATACTCCTGCTTTGGAACTTTGTAGAATATGGTGGGTGAGGCACAATTGATTGGGTCCAGGACATGCAAAACTTCCAATAGTGTTGTTGCCGATTTTTGGCGCGATGGAAGCTACTTAAAAGTAGCACTCGTCACTGCATTTTCAAACTATTTTATTCTTCTTTTGAGTAGTCCTCACTTTTGCATGAAGACCATTTGCGTTCTCGGCTTCCCACATGCATCAAAGATAAAAGGATATGAGGACTCATCCTAGACCATGACTGTCTTGCAATTTTCTTGAGCACCTGCAACATTTTTGTCAGTCAAAGAAATAGATGGTGAAGAAGTAGGAGCCTGGTTGGCTTCCTTTAAGCTCGAGGTAAGAAGCATTGGTGATGCTTCCATTTTTGACCTTAGCAATATAGGTGTAAAAGGAGAAGATGAATAAGCAGTCCCCCGCCTTCAATAGTAATGGAGCAATAGAATCTTGCTTCTGCGGGGCTGATGTATAATTTTTTGTAGGGGTTGAAGCGCCATATAAGTATGGGACAGCTCCGAATGACTTTTCACAACTGGAATCCCTACCCCTATAAGCGCACTTTGCAAACTCTGTCTTTCTAGCAAGTAGGGATGGTGCAATGAGGAACTTTGCTTGCATGGGAAGGGTTGAACTCGGCATGATCAGAGCATCTACAGCTGGCGTCGATCTTCCTTGTTGCTTCCCAAGAACTTCACTTGGAAAATAATATTTTGCATTTGCAAGATGCAGCTCTTGGAAGGTGTTTGGGTTGGTGTTGGCAACTATCCTCTGCTACTCTCCACTGCCGTCTATGAACTTGAGGCATTGATGCAGAGTTGATGGAACTACCTGATACTTGTGTATCCAAGGTCTTCCCAGCAATGCAGAGTAATAGGTTTTCACTTTGATAACGAAGAACCGCACCTTGAAACTGAAAGTGGACATCTAGAGCTTCAGAGTAATTGCTCCAATAGCCGCCCTTCCTTGATTGTCGAAGCCACATATCATCACAATTGTGGGCTCGAGGTCTTCGAATGAGAAACCCACACGAGTTGAAATTTGAATTGGAAGGATATATACCGAGGACCACTTGAAACATTCAGCAGCACGGGTATCTGGAGCACCACTTGAAACATTGGCAGTCTTGTTGAGTAAGGCCTTCTCTTGTCTTTCTTTGTATAACAGAGGCCTAAGAGGTTAAGGACAGGCCTTGCCTCCTCGCAGATTCATATTAACTTTTTCTACTTGATCTTCTGCAGGTAGGACACCTTCTACTTGATTTCCTATAGGTAAAACATCAGTAAGAAGTACTTCACGCACTTGTGCTATGAATATCTCCTTTGAATGAGATGCATTAGAGTTGCAACTGGCAAGGATCAAATTGCACGAGGTGGTACTCGGAGAAGGTGAAGGTACTTCAGCTTCAAGTGCCTCTACTGGTGCAGAGTGTTCCCCCCAATTTTTAGGCAAGAACTGTGCCAAAGTAGGAAGAGTGCGGCTCGGTCAAGGAAAAGATTAATCACCTACTGACAAAGGGACAAATCTTGGTGACATACGCCAGCGACTTGGGTCAGGTTCTTAAAAATTCGCCTTACTTGTGACTTGATCACCGAGGTGGAAGCATGATCTTGAGTGCGCTCCTAAAGCTTGTGTCGTGGGCGTCTTCGTTCCATTGTCTCCCATAGTCTTCCTCCCTATTTGGAAAAAATCACAACTTGCCAATGATTGGCTAGGTTGTGCTCTACTTGCTCGAGTGGCAACCACAAACCTCCGTCTTCATTATCTTCCTGAGTGGATGAAGGACTTTCACAAATTGTTGTGATGTTTGCGGTACGATAGTCAGGATTGATGGCTTGGGGCTCTAAAGCATGCCGCTTCTCATCGATCGCCCTTTGAAGCCACTCCTTCAAGGCAAAACAATCTTCAATTGCATGCCAAACATACCTATTGTGTGGGCGGTATAAAGGATTGTTTGTCATCCCAACTTGATCAGGTCTTCTTGGCTCAGAAAGGTTCAGAGCCTATTGTGCCATCAACTGATCAAAGAATGTCTTCACCAGCTCTCTGCGGAAGATGTACTGCTTCTTCAACATCTCTTGACCAGTTGGGTGTTGAATAGTTAGGCGCTCAGCTCTTGGTGCGGATTCATGCCCTGAACTCAACATTGGAATATTATAATGTGCAGCAGGTGCATGCACAACGTTGTGGGATTCAGCTGATGCCTTGGCCTTGAGTCCGGTGCTGGGAGGCTTGGTTGCCGAGTTGAATCTTCATGAATTATCAGCATGGCCAGCATTCCTGTACAGCTCCATGATCTGCGGAGACTTCTCAAAGTCCAACTTGGTTGCTGTTATTGCTGCGCCCAGAGTGCTGAAGGTCTTGGGCTCGCGTCTTGAAACTTCAATGGACCAATGTTGTTGCATCCCGTGGACACACGTGCGAATGGCCTCTTCTTGATGAATTTCCTTGGTGAGACGTACATAGTTGTCATGGAAGCGGATCTGGTAGTCATCAATCTTCTCATCACGCTTCTACTTGACTTGGGACAACTCCAAGGCTGACATATCTTTCTGCATGGTTAAGGTAGTGCGTCTTTAAAAGATTCTTCATGCCTATCCAATTGCGGACAGACCCAATTGTAAGACGGCTATACCAATGGAAAGTAGAGCCAATTAATGACCCTGAGAACTGCCTTAGAAGAAGTGATGGATTTTTCACTGTGTCTCCACAAGCTGCTTCAAAGTAGGCTAAGTGCTACCTCACATCACCAGTTCCATCAAATTGATAGAACTTAGGTGGATGCCATCTAGATGGGAAGGGTGCGAGATCATGCCATGCTTCATAAGGCTTCTCAAGCTCACTTTTAGGAGTTTGAGGAGCTTTCTCAGCCGTGATCTGCTTCAATCTTTGATTTATTAAGTCTTTCATGTAGTTGTGGCAATCCTTCAATGTAGTAGGTGTTGGTACAGCATTTGTAGCAATGGTTGCTGGGAATGGCAGAAAAGAGAAGTGGAGCACCCGTTGTTGTGGCGTGTTGCTCAACACTACCTGCAGGGCGAACTTGTGCAGTAGCCTCCAATTCAGCCACCTGAGGATCATTGACAGGTTGGGACGGATCCAAAGGTATTTCTCTACGACCAGAATTTGTCAGAGCTTCAACCCACTAATCAAACTTCGCTCCCAATTCACGAAACATCTTCTTGTACTCGTGATCTCATTCTTCAAAGGCACACCATACAAAAGGATCACGTCTGCAGGGGTTAGCATCTTCCCCTTGCTCTTCATTAGCATTGGTTTCATCACCTGGATGGCCTTGACCTGTAGCCATGTTAACTAGAGCAGTGTTGTCGTCACCAACTCTAATTCCAAGTTATTGTTCCTCATCGGAAGAGATAGAGAGAGCAAGATCGGAATAGCATGGTGGATGATGACGACATCACCCCTAACGATGCGTCCATTCTTCCAACACCCGTTGTGCAAGGACCAATAACAAGGGCACGTACACGTCAACTAAATCACCAGGTGAGCTCGTTTCTTAGTACACGAGAGAATATTGACAATAGCGAGTTACTACCTAATAATATTGTGCTTGTGCTCAGGAACCATGGTGTTGATCAGCGAGGGTGTCACTTTGTGCCAAGACGGGTCGAGAATCAAGTCTAGCGCGAGCTGGAGTCCGGGTCGGCTACGGCGGAGCAGCCTGTCTTCAAACGGGCGTAGCAGATGCATACAAACTCCATTTGGGGCGTTCAAGTACATTACCGAGAAGCCGTTGACGAGACCTTTCCAACGGATCTGGTCCCACATCCAAAATTCTTCTGAGTCATTCATAATCGTCAAAACAATTGGAGAACAGATTCTGCTGGGCCGTGTGGTGCTGCGTCACCTGTCTATTGGGCCTCGGCCCGTGTATCCCGCGCGGGGGGGTGCACCCCAAACCCTAGACACCACCTCTCTCGCATATTAAAACCTTGTAGCCGTCATTGTTAGACTCGGGCTTTGCTTAGAATTTTCTGCTGTCGCAGTTCGCCGTCTTTCGGTTTGTGGAACCCCAACACTTCGTGATCTTAATACATACTTGCAATTCGAGATTGCTTCTTCTGTGTTCTTGCACGTGTTCTTCCATTCTCTTGTAGGAACAGGCCTTCGTGGCTAGGACAACCACGCCTCGGTACGGTTGATAACGAACGGAGCACTGGTGTAGCGATTGCAGGCCTAGATCGGTTCTGGTCGAAAGTCGGATCGTCAACGTCGAGTCTCCACCAATCGAACAATCCCTTACCTGTCGGAAGATCAGGACCCCGTTCCTCATCAAGTGGTATTAGAGCCAAGGTTGCCCATCAGGTATCCTCTCTGTTCGTCATTCATCTTCTACCTAGAGTCCAGAAAAAGCCAAAACAAAAAAAAAATTGTGATCATAGTCTTCCGCTGTCCAAACCACTTTGAGCCTTTTGCAATTTTCGTTTTCAGTTTTGCATTGTTGAATTTGTGTCCATGGTCATCGTCGTATTGCTGGTCAATTCGTGTTCTTGGTCTAGGTCGAGTATCAAATCCCAATTCTAAACCGAAACCAAATTCGAGTCGCAATCGGTTCAGATTTCTCTTTTGCGTTGCTGTTTTTATCAAGACAATATCTTTTGTCTTCTGAACACCAATTTGGGCGATTAAATAGTCTAAATTGTATCTCTCGAAGAGATCTACAGCTTTGTTCATTGCACCAAATTCCAGAAACGCCATATTCGTGGCGAAAATCACGTTGGAAGTTAATCTGTTCCATCTCGTAGTAATCTGTACAGCTTGTATTTCGGGGGCTATATCTCCTAGTTCCAAACACCAAATTGGGTGTTCCATATATTCAAATTGATGACAAAACAAGGTGCTACAACTTCCTAGTTTTAAGTTTTTGCGTTTGAGGTCTCTAAGAGCCCCAAATTATTATTGGAAGTTTATACATAGCATCTTTGCTAAACTGCTGAGAGTATTGTGATAGGATTTGTGCGTAATTCTTAAATTTTGAGTTCTAATCCATCCTTTGCAGTACTTTTGTAAAAAAAAAAGAAAAAAGAAAAAGGCAAGTGCATAAAAAAGAGCCGCACGAAAAGAAAGATTGGCCAAAAAAAAAAAAAGAGATCAGAACTGCTTGCATCCTTTCATGTCCATCACCTGTGCCGATCACTTTGCTTACTTGAACTAGTTTTAGGAACGCATTTAAGCCAGCAACTGTGACATGTACTTTCGACACTTATTCAACTTAGCATTTTGATTTCAATTATTGCTAACCTTTGCTACCATAACTACCTTCCAAGCTCCACATACTTTCTATCAGAACAGGATTCAACCTTGCAATCATTACACTTAAGCTCATCATGATATCACGAACCAGCCACCGGTTGTACCTTCTGCAGCGTTGGTAAGAACCTTGCAAGAGCGTGGTAAGACGCTTGAGAGGGTGTGAATCCACTTGTCTGGACCTGGTAGTTTATAGGGATAATAGTTCTTGTGTTTCTTCTACTTTCTACTAATCATGGCAGGATCTGATAAAGAGGACAACGAGTGTGTCCTTCATGCTGAGCTGAAAACCATGATGGAAGAGATAACCAAAGGTATTGAAAGATTGGAATGACATGTTGCCCAGCTTGATGACAAGGTTCAGGTGATCGAGAACTGCCCACCTGCTGTCCAACAACAGCAAAATGATGCAGCCCAGGAGCACGATGATGATGTAGAGGGACATGTGGCACCTCGCAATGAACCCGCTATGCGACGTGCGGCACATGACTTAGAGCGCTTCAACCGAAATCGTCAAGGTATGAGAGTTAACAATGGTAATAATAACTATCGCAATGATGATCCATTTGCTAAAGTTAAGTTTACCGTACCTTCTTTTTCTGGTACATATGATGCTGAGGTGTATTTAAATTGGGAAATGGAGATTGAATAAAAATTTAACTCCCATCTTGTTCCTGAAATTCATAGAGTTAGACAAGCCACTAGTGAGTTCAACGATTTTGCTATAATTTGGTGGAATGAACTAGTAAAGTCTAATGTACATCCTGGAACTTGGCATGATCTGAAGAGACAAATGCGCGCTAGATTTGTGCCTCCTTCCTTTAAACGTGATTTGCGTAAAAAATTGCAACGCTTAGATCAAGGTAACAAATCGGTAGAGGAGTACTACCAAGAGCTTCAAATAGGCATGTTACGTTGTGAGGTAGAGGAAACCGAGGAGGATAAAATGGCTCGTTTCTATGGAGGGTTAAGGCATGATATACAAAATATTATTGATTACAAGGACTATCATGATGTCAATAGATTGTTCCAGCTTGCTGTTTTGGCAGAAAAAGAATTGCAGGGACGACAACAGCGGCCACGGAGCAACTTTGGTAGTACCTTCACCCCAAGACAGGCGTCAACCAAATCAGAGCCACCTCTTGCTGTTCGGTCTACTGGCCCCTCGACCAATAGGGCGCGTTCAGTAGCACCGTTACCACCACCACGTACACCCGAGGTAAGCAAAACTTCTAATGTGCAGGCACCAGTGAAGTCGTCTTCATCTGTTGCCTCCACGGGACGTACAACAGGTATCATATGCCACCGTTGCAAGGGGATGGGCCATGTCATGAAGGACTGCCCAAGTCAGCGAGCTTACATTGCGACAGATGATGGTGGGTACGTTAGTGCTTCTGATGTTGAAGATGAATATGCTCTTGCAGCTAACCTTGCAGGTAATGTTGATGATGAATCCGAACATGATGATGATGGGGAAGCTTTGGGTAAGGTAGCCACACAAGAATACCGGACCATCATTGTCCAGTGGGTCCTTAGTACTCAAACGAAGCAAGCCGAGCGAGCCCAACGCCACAACTTGTTTCAAATGTTTCTCGTCGTCAACGACCGGCGCGTCCGAACAATCATTGATGGTGGGAGCTGCAACAACTTGGTGAGTTCTGATCTGGTCAAGAAGCTTGGCTTGACCACACAACCACATCCCCTACCATATCATGTTCAATGGTTCAACAACAGCGGTAAGGTTAAGATAACACAAACCGCAAGAGTACCATTTTTCATTGGTTCATACCATGATGTTGCTGATTTTGATGTAGTGCCTATGCAAGCATGTTCACTTTTATTAGGCCAACCTTGGGAATATGACACTAATGCAACTAATCATGGTAGAAATAATTGGTACACTTTCATGCACAAAGGAAAGAAAATAACCTTGCTTCCCATGACTCCATCTAAAATTGTGCATTTTGATAGGGAAAGACTTGAAAATGAGAAGAAAGAGAACACCACAGAATCTGAAAATCAGCAAGTAGCTAAAACTGTTTTTCCGAACAAGAAAGATAAGAATGTACCTGCTTCTAAGACTGAGGGAATTAAATTGAAGGGAGGTGTTTTGCTTGCTACAAAATATGATCTTGCTGAACCGTCATGCTTTGCTTTGATATGTAAAGAGACCTTGTTTTCATTTGATGATATGCCTATCTCTTTTCTCCCTGTTATTACTAACCTTTTGCAGGAGTATGACGATGTGTTTCCCGCTGAGGTGCCCCTGGAACTACCACCTATTCGAGATCGTGACACAAAATTTTTGGGTCATTTCTGGAGGACATTATGGAATAAATTGGGGACAAAGTTACTGTTTTCTACTACTTGTCATCCCCAAACTGATGGCCAAACGGAGGTGGTAAATCACACCTTGTCCAGAATGTTGCGAGCTGTTTTGAAGAAGAACTTAAAGATGTGTGAGGAGTGCCTTCCTCATGTGGAGTTTGCCTACAACCGTGCGCTACACTCGACTACCAAGGTAAGTCCTTTCCAGGTAGTGTATGGTTTCAACCCTCGTGCTCCTATTGACCTATTGCCTCTTCCATCATCTGAAAAGGTCAATCTTGATGCTAAGAAACGTGCTGAGTTTATTTTAAAACTACATGAAACAACAAAAGAAAATATTGAGCGAATGAATGAAAAATATCGCATTGCTGGTAGTCATGGTAGAAAGGAACTGATATTTACTCCTGGAGATCTTGTATGGCTACACTTACATAAAGAGCGTTTTCCTGAGTTAAGAAAGTCAAAATTAATGCCTCGTGCGGATGGTCCATTTAAGGTGTTAGAGCGAACAAACGATAATGCCTACAAACTTGAGTTGCCTGCTGATTTCGGGGTTACCCCCACTTTTAACATTTCAGATTTGCGGCCATATTTGGGAAAAGAAGATGAGCTTGAGTCGAGGACGACTCCAATTCAAGACGGGGAGGATGATGAGGACATCACCCCTAACGATGCGTCCATTCTTCCAACACCCGTTGTGCAAGGACCAATAACAAGGGCACATACATGTCAACTAAATCACCAGGTGAGCTCGTTTCGTAGTACACGAGAGAATATTGAAAGAGTGAGTTACTACCTAATAATATTGTGCTTGTGTCCGAACGGAGCAGTGGTTTAGCGATTGCAGGCCTAGATCGGTTCTGGTCGAAAGTCGGATCGTCAACGTCGAGTCTCCACCAGTCGAACTATCCCTTACCTGTCGGAAGATCGGGACCCCGTTCCTCATCAGTGAATGAGGGAGTCACTGAAAAGAGGTTGACTCAGAGTTAGAAGACCCTCTTTCTGCATCAGACTCAGCATCGTCTTGCGATGGCTCAGTCATAGAACTGAAGCTCTTTGATGTGCCCTCATCCTCAAGCAAGTCTCCATGCCTTGTTGGGTTGCAACCTCCCATAATTGTGCACGATCCTTCGAAAGATGGGATGCAATGTCAACATAAGGGTGGGAAGATTGCCTCTTGTCAGCATCTTTTCCTGAAGTGATGGGAAGGCAAGGAACATTTTCCACTGCTTCTTTTGTTGACGTTGATGCATCTTGATGTTCTTGTGCTTCAGCAGACTTGGACCAAGAACAGACACCTTCCAAGAGAGGTAAGAATGGCTTGGGGAACACAGGTTTTGGGTTTGGAACTTTCTCTTCATTCGAAGCGTACGAGAACTCTTGAGTAACAGGATGTGGCCTCCACTCAGAGTCAATATCACCCATAGGTTGAGATGTCACCATCCTGCAAACCATGGCATCTTCTCCAATAACTTGAGTACTTGACACCTCAGTCATTGGTGCAAGAGCTTTTGTGGTCTTCTCGGGAGGAGTTATCATAGCTTCTTGTGGTGCTTCCTTCATGAAGACATCATTCTCAGGCTCTTCTTGTTTTGAAATGGTTGAAGGGGCCTGAACATGCACAGCTCCCTGTGAGGTAATAACTGATCAAAGTAGTCTTCACCCTGCACCCTAAGATGAGGTTCCTGCAAGGGACAGTGCACATGACAGAGATGATACCTTCTCCTTTTGCTTTCTTGGGCCTAGAACAATGACGAATATTATTACCCCAAGTCTTTTGCCTATGCCTTTCAGTGATCATAGGAGATCACGGAGAGAGATCTGAGTCGTTTGGTTATACCTTTCCGTGGTCGCAGGAGACCATAGAAAGAGAGCCAAGCTATTTGTTTATACTTTTTCATGGTCGCGGGAGACCGTGGAGAGAGATCATGAGATAGTCCAAGATATTATGGACATAACGCAACTCATTTTGTCAATTAGACACGAAGGCCTATCACAGATGTTTATCTCATTTTTGAGGTCGTGGACTTCTGCTGTCACAATGCTTGTTGTAGCGGAGTGTGTGGTCTCCCAACCTATGGCCTCTCTGGTCGCGGAGATATTTGTCCGCGGTCACCCTGATCGCAGAGTTATGATAATCCTTGATACATATTCGCAGTCTGTGAGACCCCCATTTGAGGATCACCTTGGTAACCGCCCAGGTAGGTTACACACAGCAGGATGACACATGAGCTCCAAACCAGACAAGCATAATAATAACATTAAACAGGTAGCAGGCCAGCCTGGCCAATATTACATACCCAAAGCACCGAAAATGGCGCTAAGTAGAGTTGCTAAGAAAATAACAAGTTTATCAGAACCAGAGTCGGTATCTAAGTACCGAACACACAGCATAAAGCACAAAGCAACGACAAAAAGCTTAATCTCCATCCGCAGCGGGGTTGAAGTGGCTCCTCCCACATCTGACTTGACTTGGTGCGCAATCCTTCTAGAACGTGGGCTCGTCCGGGGTGCTTCCATCTTCTGCCGGAAACTCATAACTGAAGGACTCGGGATCCTCGAATCCCTCTTCTACAGTTGGATGCAAATTGCAAGGGTGAGCACTTGGTGCTCAGCAACACTCATTCCGGGGATTATAGTAATGTACTTATATGAGGATAAAACACATGATTCAGGGATTTTAGTTTCATATGGATAGAGATATATAGATTTCCAAGTTATTTGTTCAGTAAACAGTACTTTGTCATGAAAATAGTACTTTAAACATTAAACAGGTTTTCATTAAAACATTAGATGTAGTGGTCTCCCATGAGTCACTACTTTATTAACCGCATTATGAAAACATTCCAAAACATTACTTGTGCTATAACCCATGGATAACATCCACTACGAAAAGACTCCTGAACCTGGGAGTACAGAGTATCTGATACTTCTTTTACACTTTGCAAAGTTGTACCTCTTTTTAAATCCACTGGTTCACTCGGCTTTCAAGTCGGATCAGCTTCATGTGACTTATACACATGTGACAAGGCCGAGATCACACAACGCTTTACAGTTCAGTATTAACAGTATCCCTGCCCGGTAAATAGACAATTAAGTCTCAAGTACCGTTGTGGGTCTTACCCACTGCCTTACTTCCTAGCCTCTCTGGTCTATGTTCCCTCAGGACACATAGCCTTGGTCTATGTCCACGCGAGACATACGACCATTTAAGATTACAGCCGCTCACGGCTTAATCAGGTCTAGGGCGCCTTCCTTCATTTACGCCTCTTTCTCTCATCATTTTTCTGACTCACATCACTCATGGCCGAACCTTGGCCTTCCAGTTTCCACGCGAGAAACCAGATCGTCAAACCATGCAGGGAACTGCTAATACCAAAAAGCTACTGAGTTGTGCCTGTCCCATACCAGGCAAGTGGTTGGTACGTTTACAATTCGTATAGAGACACAGCACAAGGTTCTCGTCCTTATGAACCAATAGTGAGGAACATTCACATACCCTGGTGCGCACCGCACCCTCTCCATACAATCCAATCCTCACTACTGATCCCTTTTATCATTTTTCTTGTCAAAACGGTTTTTATTATAACTTCTCATGCATTTGACCATTTCAAGTTTAATGTGGATATTCAATATATGAGTCCTAGGGTGACAAGAGCATATATACACGAAGGTTCAATAACAAAAAGGGTTTCATGATCCATTAGGTAATATCTACTCATGTCATTCAAACATAACTTGTATTTCAATTAAGCATGCATAGTAAGAAACAGTGAATATACTTCATATGAAAATATTGGGTGAGACATGATCAAAGGAATGAGGCTTGCCTTGCAATGTTGGGTCTAAAAACTCAGACGGCTCTTCAAAGACTTCTTCCGTTCCTTCCGCTTCTGACTCTGCGGCAAACAATTAACACACAAACACATACCACATAAGCATACTGAAAATAGTTTCTATAGAAAGTATTAAGTAAATAAGTCATGCATGCAGGGGAAAAAGTTAGGGCAAGGTCACAAGGGCTCTGGTCGAAGAAACGGCTAAAAAGGATTGAACGTCGAGGGGTCGACATTCAGTTCGTGGCTTTGACATAACTGGAAACTAGTCTTAGGATGGTTTTCTGGAGAAGTGATAGTAGAGAAAGTTGTAGATCTCAACTCCAGGAATCTAAAGGACAAGGTGGCATTTCAATTGCTCAACCAGAAGGGGTCAAACAAAGCTAATGCCAGTGGCTGACATGCACTGACATAGTGCTGGACATGGCCAGAAACTAGGGCATGGCTTAACTTTTGATCCAGGGCTCCAAATGATGCACCACTTTGTCTGGGAGGTAGGCATTACTAACAGGAACAATATACTCAACAGGCACAAGGGCTGAAAGTGGCCGGAGGGTGGCCAAATCCGGCGATGAACCACGGTGGCCTGGACATGAGCTGAGTTACTGGACAGTAATCTTGGCATAGGCATAACTCACAATCTAGGCAGATCCAGGTGTCGAGCTAGTGGACAATATTTCTCAGGGTACTGGAATCTATCTAAGGGACAAGGTTTCAGGTGCTGGATCGGCCGGGAACAAATTCCGGCGACCGGCGCTGGAGAAGACGACACTGGAGCTTGGGTATTTTCGATACAGGGCGAAAGAGCTCAATTCCAAGCTTGGGAATGATCTCTAGGGCACAACAAAGCTACTGGGGAGGTTAATTTCATTGGATATCGGCCGGAGAAGCTTGGCGCCGAAGTCCGGCGAACGGCCGAGGTTCAAATTTGGGATTTCTTCGATTTGAGCTTAATTGGGGATTCTGGTTCTACAGGCTTGCTCTACTAGGCTTACTGATCAACTTCTTCTACAGGATTGAGGGTTAATTTGGGCTGAATCGAGTGGCATTGGGGGAACAGGGCAAATCGGGAATCCGGCGATCACCGGCGATGGGGATCGATTTAGTGCAATTGGTTGCTATGACACAGAGAGGGGAACGAGGGGGACTCACTGGTGAACCTGGATTGAAGAGAGGGGCTGAGGAAAGGGCTGGCACCGTGAGCTCTCTCACTGGCTCGCCGGAGAAGAAAGCGAAAACGGCGAGAAGCTGGAATTTTGGCTAAGTCCTGAGCTTGTGCTTCTTCACAGCGTCGAGGGGGTTTAAATAGGCACGGGGACGGAGTTTGCGAGGGAAACGCGACAACGGTTGCTTGCGCCGGGGAGAACCTTGTCGGGCGCAGGCGCAACGACGGCGACGGCGACGTGATCGCGCTTCAGGCGGTGCTGCAGCTTTGCCAGTTGCCTTGGGACTTCGTCCGGGACGGCGCAGATGTGGAGGCGACAGTGTAGCTCCGGCAACGACACGTACACACATGCAATTGCCACGGCAACGGGAGCGCGCGAGAAAACGAGGCTCGGGAGCGCGGCCGTTTAACCGCTGGGCGAGGCGATGCACTGCTGGCACGTGCGCACGGGGTGGCACAGCAACTCACGGGCACAGGTGACAGAAACGGTGGCCGGCGGCGAGCAAGCACGGCGAGAACACAGCGCGGCAACGGTGGCTCGAGCACTGGTCGTGGCAACGACCAGGGGCTGGTCGAAAGGACCTGAAAATAATGTTTGGGCCGATTTGCAATTTCTGCAACTTGCTCCGGGGCTGTTCTGTGAGGAAAGTTTGAATAGGACTTGGGCCTGTTTGCAAATCTGGAGATCTAAGAGTCCGATCTGAAATCTGATTTCGCAGCTAAGTTGCAAAAGATTAGTAGAACTTATCTGGCCAAAGTTTGGTAAGATCAGGCAAGATCTGAAGGGTTTCGACAAAATTGGGGAAAACAGTTTAGGGTAAATAGGGTAATTAGGGTTTTAAAAATGGCGAGGCTTGAAACTCGGCTTTAGGGTGAGATTTTGGAGATGGTCCCGAAGGGAAAAATGTTCTGAACAGCATTTAGAAGGGAATGGCTGAAGCAGATTAGGTTTTGGGGTCCAGATGTGGATTTTGGCTATTTTAGGGTTCAGCAAAACAGGGGTGTTACAAATCTACCCACCTTAGAAACAATCTCGTCCTCGAGATTAGGGCAGGTCCGAGAATAGGGAGGGAAATTCTCGTCGGAGATCTTCTTCTTTTTCCCATGTTGACTCCTCCTCTGAGTGATTGTTCCACTGGACTCTGCAGAATCGGAGGGTTCTTGACTTCAGCACTTTCTCTCTGGTTTCCAGAATTCTAATAGGGTATTCTTGACAAGATAAGTCTGGTTGAATCTCATTCTCTGTAGGAGATATCTGTTCTGTTGGTTCTCTCAAGCATTTCTTCAGCTGAGATACATGAAACACGTCATGAATTCCGCTCAGTTCTGGTGGCAATTCCAACTTGTATGCCATTTCACCTCGCTTTTCCAGAATTCGATATGGTCCCACATATCTAGGTTTTAACTTTCCCTTCATCTGGAATCTTCGAACTCCTTTGTATGGCATAACCTTGAGATACACATAATCGCCCTCTTCAAAAGATAGTTCTCTTCTACGGTTATCCGCATAGCTTTTCTGTCTAGATTGAGCTGTTTTCAGTTTTTCTTGTATGATCCTGACGTGGGCTGTGGCTTCTTCTACTAGTTGGGGTCCTAGATGTTGCTTTTGACCAATTTCTGTCCAATACAGAGGCGTGCGGCATCTTCTTCCATATAGGGCTTCACATGGTGCCATTTGCAGGCTTGCTTGGAAACTGTTGTTGTAGGTGAATTCTGCATAAGGTAGAAATAACTCCCAAGAGTCTCCATAGTCCAAAACACAAGCCCTCAACATATCTTCCAAAATTTGGTTTACCCTTTCCGTCTGACCTCCAGTTTGAGGGTGGTAAGCGGTACTGAACTTTAACTTTGTGCCCAGGGCTTTCTGCAACTCTTGCCAAAATCTTGAAACGAACTGGGCTCCTCTATCGGAAATGATAGCCTTCGGCACTCCGTGTAGGACAACTATTCTGTTGAGATACAGCTCTGCTAAGTCCTTAGCTGTATATAGGGTCTTCACTGGGAGAAAATGTGCTACTTTTGTTAATCTATCAACTATGACCCATATAGAATCGAATCCTTTTCTCGTCCTTGGTAGTCCCACAATAAAATCCATTCCGATTTCATCCCACTTCCACTCTGGGATTTGTAGAGGTTGTAGCGGTCCCGCAGGCTTTTGATGTTCTGCTTTCACTCTTTGGCATGTGTCACAAGTTGCGACAAACTTGGCAATCTCTCTCTTCATTCCTTTCCACCAAAAATTTTTCTTCAAGTCCTTGTACATTTTGGTGCTGCCTGGGTGTATGGAATATGGGGTCTGATGAGCCTCTTGCATGATTAAGTCTTTGATCTCGTGGTCATTCGGAATGCAAATACGGTCATCGTACCATAGAATTCCCTATTCATCTTCTCGAAGGTTGGTTGTATCTTTGCTCTTCATGTCCTCCTTCATCTCTTGAAGATCTGGGTCAATTGCTTGAGCTTGTCGGATTTTATCCTTCAACTCACATTCCATCTTTAGCGTAGCGATGGTTCCTTGGTCCACTAATTCTAATTGTAGCCTTTCGAAATCCTTGATCAGTTGTGTCGGCACTTCTAGCTGTGTTATCTGGTTATAACGAGACTTCCTGCTCAAAGCATCAGCTACTACATTGGCTTTTCCTGGGTGATAGTGGATCTCTAGATCATAATCTTTGATCAGTTCTAACCATCTTCTCTGCCTCATATTCAACTCCTGTTGCGTGAATATGTACTTCAGGCTCTTATGATCCGTATAAATTTCGCACTTACTGCCTAGTAAGTAGTGTCTCCATATCTTCAGTGCATGTACGACCGCAGCTAGCTCCAAATCATGTGTTGGATAATTCTCCTCATGAGGTCGTAGCTGTCTAGAAGCATAAGCTATCACTTTCCTTTCTTGCATCAATACACATCCTAATCCTTGTTTGGAGGCGTCACAGAAGACTTGAAAATCCTTCTTGACGTCCGGCAGTATCAGGATTGGTGCAGTTGTCAACCTTTTCTTCAGTTCCTCAAAGCTTCTTTCGCACTCCTCAGTCCAATTAAAAGGGGCATTCTTCTTCAGTAGCTGGGTTAGCGGTTTGGTGATCTTCGAGAATCCTTCTACGAATCTTCGATAATATCCCGCTAATCCCAAGAAACTTCTAACTTCTGTTGCGGTTTCAGGTTGTTTCCAATCGGTAACAGCTTGAATCTTCAACGGGTCCATAAATATTCCTTCTCCTGAGATGATGTGTCCCAAGAAAGAAATCTTCTTCAACCAAAAAGCACATTTGCTAAACTTGGCATATAGCTGGTGGTCTGCCAGTTTCTGTAGCACTATCCTCAGGTGATGTACGTGTTCCTCCTCAGTCTTAGAGTAGACAAGGATATCATCCACAAATACAATGATGTACTTATCCAGGAATTCCATGAGGATCTTATTCATTAGATTCATGAATACCGCGGGTGCATTAGTTAATCCAAAGGGCATCACTGTGAACTCATGCAACCCATATCTGGTTACGAAAGCAGTTTTAGGAATGTCCTGCTCTCGGATCCTTAACTGGTGGTACCCCGATCTCAGGTCTATTCTTGAGAACACTTTTGCTTCTCTGAGCTGGTCAAAAAGGTCATCTATCCTTGGTAAGGGGTACTTGTTCTTGATGGTCATGTCGTTTAGCTTGCGGTAGTCTATGCAAAGTCGCATACTACCATCTTTCTTCTTAACAAAGAGCACTGGGGCTCCCCATGGTGATGAGCTGGATCTGATGAATCCTTTTTCTTCCAATTCAGCTATCTGCTTCTTCAATTCCTCTTGCTCATGGCCTGTCATCCGAAACAACTTTCTAGCATATGGCGCAGATCCGGGTTTTAGTTCAATAGTGAACTCTATATCCCTATTTGGTGGCAATCCGGGAAGTTCTTCTGGAAAGACTTCCGGGTACTCATTGACAATTGGTACCTCTTCAAGCTTCACTTCTTCGATGCAGTTCAATCTCTGTAGGTGGTCGCAGATTGGAGTTCTGTCTGCATGGAATGTAATTTGCTTTCCACTGGCATTTGTCAGGGTGATTGTTTTCTTCTCACAATCCATCAATCCCTTATGCTTGGCCAGCCAATCCATTCCGAGAATGACATCCAATCCTTGAAGGTTTAGAACTAGCATGTCTGCCAGGAATTCTAGATTGCCGATACAGAAGGCAACGTTTCTACAGATAGAATTAACAATCATTCTAGCACCAGGTGACTGAATGATGATAGGATGCTCTAAAGCAACCACAGGCAAGTTATTACTCAACAAGCAATCTTTTGACATGAATGAATGAGTTGCACCGGGATCAAATAGAACAACTGAAATCTGAGAGGAGATTAAGAGTCTACCGATCACGACGTCAGTTGCCTCTCCTGCTTCTGTAGCAGTCACGAAGTTGAGTCTTCCTCCGGTGGTTGGTGTTCCTCTTCCTCTGTTGGTTTGGAATCTTCCTCCTCTGGCTTGTGGTGCTCCTCTGGCAATAGTTCGTGCAGGTGCAGGGGATTTGGCTGCCTGAGCTTTGGCAACGTTGGGAGGTAAATGCCGAAATGGACAAGTCTCTCTGTGATGTCCTCTTCTGCCACAATGGAAGCATTCTGCATTCTTCAGTGTACAGTCTCTATAGAGGTGACTCCCTTTGCATCCGGGACACGTTAGAGTTGTTGGCGATGAAGTCCTCTGGGGTCTTGGTGGTGCGGGTGGTCTGAAAGCGGCTCTGGCATATGGCGCTGGTCTTCCTCGGCTAGAATTTCCTTGAAATGGGTATGCTATGCTTTTCCTCTTGCGGTCCTCTTCTACTACGCCTCTTTTCTCCTCCATTTTGAGTACTCTATTCACAAGGACTTGGAAGTCCGTGAACTCGTGTGTTGACAGGTGATACTGATATGAGTTTTGTAGGCCTTCGCAGAATCTGTCGATCTTCCGCTCTTCTGTCATGATATCTTCAGGTGCATACCTGGCCAATTTGATGAACTCATGCAAATACTGCTTCACCGTCCTTCCTCCTTGCCTTAGATTCAAGAATTCTCTGCGTTTGGCTTGAATAGCTCCTTTGGGGACATGGTATTTGCGGAACTGTTCCTTGAATTCATTCCAGGTGATTGAATTCTGATTAGGGTGTACCGTCGTGTAATTCTCCCACCACGCTGCAGCCGATCCTGTGAGCTGATGGGGTCCATATAGCAGTTTCTCTTCATCACTACACCTGACGGTATCCAATTTCCTCTCAATTTCTCGTAACCAATCGTCTGCCACAATTGGGTCTTCAGTGCAGGAGAAAGTTGGAGGACGCGTCTTCTGAAAGTCTGTCAGTCTTGCTCCAATGTTCGAACCTTCCTCGCGGCGTGTTGCGGAGTTTTGCATCAACTGTTCCAGAATTTGGCTCTGTACCTCTGCGGATCTCTGTCTGTTTTGCTCCATCCATATTAATATTTCCGTCAGATTTCCTCCTTGCGGTACTGAGGCTGATGAATTTGGCTGATCCGAGTCATCTCTAGTCCTTCTTGTTGATGTGTTTCTTGGAACTTCTTCTGAACCTTGGATTCTACCTCTGGTGTTCACCATTCCGTTCTGCCAAGATAATTGAGACAAGACTACTAATTCAAGAGAGCACAGATTGAACATAAGCTGAAAGAAAAGATCAATCCAAGAGATTGGATTGGAACATGCGATTGCCATTTTCAAAGATTTTCTAAAGATACAAGGTTTTCACCTTTACGGCTTTGGAGTTACCAACAAACAATACAAACAAGGCAGCTACTACAACAAGAGCTAAAGACTAACGGTTACAAGGGCTAGAGCAGAAGGGTCAAGCTGAAGAGAAAACTACGATCTCCTGTCGGTCTTGGAAGAACTGCAAGGTTCCACTTCTTCAGGGTCTTCCTCTTCTTGATCTTCGTCGGCATCCATAGGGTCCCATTGCATGTCGTTGTCCTCTTCTTCCTCGGATGAATCGTTGGTGTTGCAAGTAGCAATCTCTTTTCCTTTGCCCTCAGGAACTTCCTTTCCTTTCGTGAGAGTAGGATACTCTGGTGCAGGGGTGTTGATCACAATGCCACGCGAAGCGGGCGTGAAATAACCCAGGTAATCCCTAGGTCTTCCCACACTCTTGCGGGCTGTGAGTCTTATCTTCAAGCGGTTCCTCTTGTTCACCGATCCTTCGTCTTCGACTTCTCGAGCTCTGCTAGGTTCAGCCAACTCCTGAATCTGTTTCTCTTTCTCTTGGAGTTCTGAGCGAACCTTCGCAAGCGCTCCTTCCAGATAGTGACGGTCATCCCGAGCATTTTCATGCTCACGCAGCAACCGAGTGTAGCTTGACTCCAAGACTTGGACTACATCTCTGGTTTTGGTCAGGATGGCGTCTCTCTGATTGTTGGAGGGATGAACAGTTCGACGATCTGATCCGGGGACTTGGTAGGGTACAAAACAGAAAGGAGAACCTATAAGAAGGTCATCGTACAGCTGACGGATGGTACCTATAGCACGACGAGCAGCGTCTTGGATAGCATCTTCTTCTTCTTCTCTACGAGCTTCCTTTCTTGTTGATCCTCTTCCGATCTCTGGAATCTCGTACACAATCACCGAGGCACGGAAACCAAAAGGTCTACCATCGACTTCCTCTCGACGGACGTAGTATACGGGTCGCTGATTGTCTCTTGCTCCCAGAAATTGTAACATCATCCAAAGCATCAATGCCCATGATCCCAACTCGTCTCCGTGAATCAGCTTCTTACCAGGGGCCATCTGCGATGATGAGACACGGAACTCTTAAAAGTAGGAAAATAGTTTTGAAAGTTTTCAAATAATACTCATTATGCTTTTCTTAAACAAATTAGGTTTTTCACAATTAGATTTTTACCAAATAATCTAACGATTCTCTACTTTAGGGACGCCCATTCTAGTAAGGGTCACGACCTACAGTCAAGCTTCATGCTCTGATACCATTCGCTGTGACACCCCCATTTGAGGATCACCTTGGTAACCGCCCAGGTAGGTTACACACAGTAGGATGACACATGAGCTCCAAACCAGACAAGCATAATAATAACATTAAACAGGTAGCAGGCCAGCCTGGCCAATATTACATACCCAAAGCACCGAAAATGGCGCTAAGTAGAGTTGCTAAGAAAATAACAAGTTTATCAGAACCAGAGTCGGTATCTAAGTACCGAACACACAGCATAAAGCACAAAGCAACGACAAAAAGCTTAATCTCCATCCGCAGCGGGGTTGAAGTGGCTCCTCCCACATCTGACTTGACTTGGTGCGCAATCCTTCTAGAACGTGGGCTCGTCCGGGGTGCTTCCATCTTCTGCCGGAAACTCATAACTGAAGGACTCGGGATCCTCGAATCCCTCTTCTACAGTTGGATGCAAATTGCAAGGGTGAGCACTTGGTGCTCAGCAACACTCATTCCGGGGATTATAGTAATGTACTTATATGAGGATAAAACACATGATTCAGGGATTTTAGTTTCATATGGATAGAGATATATAGATTTCCAAGTTATTTGTTCAGTAAACAGTACTTTGTCATGAAAATAGTACTTTAAACATTAAACAGGTTTTCATTAAAACATTAGATGTAGTGGTCTCCCATGAGTCACTACTTTATTAACCGCATTATGAAAACATTCCAAAACATTACTTGTGCTATAACCCATGGATAACATCCACTACGAAAAGACTCCTGAACCTGGGAGTACAGAGTATCTGATACTTCTTTTACACTTTGCAAAGTTGTACCTCTTTTTAAATCCACTGGTTCACTCGGCTTTCAAGTCGGATCAGCTTCATGTGACTTATACACATGTGACAAGGCCGAGATCACACAACGCTTTACAGTTCAGTATTAACAGTATCCCTGCCCGGTAAATAGACAATTAAGTCTCAAGTACCGTTGTGGGTCTTACCCACTGCCTTACTTCCTAGCCTCTCTGGTCTATGTTCCCTCAGGACACATAGCCTTGGTCTATGTCCACGCGAGACATACGACCATTTAAGATTACAGCCGCTCACGGCTTAATCAGGTCTAGGGCGCCTTCCTTCATTTACGCCTCTTTCTCTCATCATTTTTCTGACTCACATCACTCATGGCCGAACCTTGGCCTTCCAGTTTCCACGCGAGAAACCAGATCGTCAAACCATGCAGGGAACTGCTAATACCAAAAAGCTACTGAGTTGTGCCTGTCCCATACCAGGCAAGTGGTTGGTACGTTTACAATTCGTATAGAGACACAGCACAAGGTTCTCGTCCTTATGAACCAATAGTGAGGAACATTCACATACCCTGGTGCGCACCGCACCCTCTCCATACAATCCAATCCTCACTACTGATCCCTTTTATCATTTTTCTTGTCAAAACGGTTTTTATTATAACTTCTCATGCATTTGACCATTTCAAGTTTAATGTGGATATTCAATATATGAGTCCTAGGGTGACAAGAGCATATATACACGAAGGTTCAATAACAAAAAGGGTTTCATGATCCATTAGGTAATATCTACTCATGTCATTCAAACATAACTTGTATTTCAATTAAGCATGCATAGTAAGAAACAGTGAATATACTTCATATGAAAATATTGGGTGAGACATGATCAAAGGAATGAGGCTTGCCTTGCAATGTTGGGTCTAAAAACTCAGACGGCTCTTCAAAGACTTCTTCCGTTCCTTCCGCTTCTGACTCTGCGGCAAACAATTAACACACAAACACATACCACATAAGCATACTGAAAATAGTTTCTATAGAAAGTATTAAGTAAATAAGTCATGCATGCAGGGGAAAAAGTTAGGGCAAGGTCACAAGGGCTCTGGTCGAAGAAACGGCTAAAAAGGATTGAACGTCGAGGGGTCGACATTCAGTTCGTGGCTTTGACATAACTGGAAACTAGTCTTAGGATGGTTTTCTGGAGAAGTGATAGTAGAGAAAGTTGTAGATCTCAACTCCAGGAATCTAAAGGACAAGGTGGCATTTCAATTGCTCAACCAGAAGGGGTCAAACAAAGCTAATGCCAGTGGCTGACATGCACTGACATAGTGCTGGACATGGCCAGAAACTAGGGCATGGCTTAACTTTTGATCCAGGGCTCCAAATGATGCACCACTTTGTCTGGGAGGTAGGCATTACTAACAGGAACAATATACTCAACAGGCACAAGGGCTGAAAGTGGCCGGAGGGTGGCCAAATCCGGCGATGAACCACGGTGGCCTGGACATGAGCTGAGTTACTGGACAGTAATCTTGGCATAGGCATAACTCACAATCTAGGCAGATCCAGGTGTCGAGCTAGTGGACAATATTTCTCAGGGTACTGGAATCTATCTAAGGGACAAGGTTTCAGGTGCTGGATCGGCCGGGAACAAATTCCGGCGACCGGCGCTGGAGAAGACGACACTGGAGCTTGGGTATTTTCGATACAGGGCGAAAGAGCTCAATTCCAAGCTTGGGAATGATCTCTAGGGCACAACAAAGCTACTGGGGAGGTTAATTTCATTGGATATCGGCCGGAGAAGCTTGGCGCCGAAGTCCGGCGAACGGCCGAGGTTCAAATTTGGGATTTCTTCGATTTGAGCTTAATTGGGGATTCTGGTTCTACAGGCTTGCTCTACTAGGCTTACTGATCAACTTCTTCTACAGGATTGAGGGTTAATTTGGGCTGAATCGAGTGGCATTGGGGGAACAGGGCAAATCGGGAATCCGGCGATCACCGGTGATGGGGATCGATTTAGTGCAATTGGTTGCTATGACACAGAGAGGGGAACGAGGGGGACTCACTGGTGAACCTGGATTGAAGAGAGGGGCTGAGGAAAGGGCTGGCACCGTGAGCTCTCTCACTGGCTCGCCGGAGAAGAAAGCGAAAACGGCGAGAAGCTGGAATTTTGGCTAAGTCCTGAGCTTGTGCTTCTTCACAGCGTCGAGGGGGTTTAAATAGGCACGGGGACGGAGTTTGCGAGGGAAACGCGACAACGGTTGCTTGCGCCGGGGAGAACCTTGTCGGGCGCAGGCGCAACGACGGCGACGGCGACGTGATCGCGCTTCAGGCGGTGCTGCAGCTTTGCCAGTTGCCTTGGGACTTCGTCCGGGACGGCGCAGATGTGGAGGCGACAGTGTAGCTCCGGCAACGACACGTACACACATGCAATTGCCACGGCAACGGGAGCGCGCGCGAAAACGAGGCTCGGGAGCGCGGCCGTTTAACCGCTGGGCGAGGCGATGCACTGCTGGCACGTGCGCACGGGGTGGCACAGCAACTCACGGGCACAGGTGACAGAAACGGTGGCCGGCGGCGAGCAAGCACGGCGAGAACACAGCGCGGCAGCGGTGGCTCGAGCACTGGTCGTGGCAACGACCAGGGGCTGGTCGAAAGGACCTGAAAATAATGTTTGGGCCGATTTGCAATTTCTGCAACTTGCTCCAGGGGCTGTTCTGTGAGGAAAGTTTGAATAGGACTTGGGCCTGTTTGCAAATCTGGAGATCTAAGAGTCCGATCTGAAATCTGATTTCGCAGCTAAGTTGCAAAAGATTAGTAGAACTTATCTGGCCAAAGTTTGGTAAGATCAGGCAAGATCTGAAGGGTTTCGACAAAATTGGGGAAAACAGTTTAGGGTAAATAGGGTAATTAGGGTTTTAAAAATGGCGAGGCTTGAAACTCGGCTTTAGGGTGAGATTTTGGAGATGGTCCCAAAGGGAAAAATGTTCTGAACAGCATTTAGAAGGGAATGGCTGAAGCAGATTAGGTTTTGGGGTCCAGATGTGGATTTTGGCTATTTTAGGGTTCAGCAAAACAGGGGTGTTACACAATCCATACGCGAACATGGAAACAAGAGAGTTATTAGAACTGGAAGTATCTTCAATCAAGAAGGTCTGGTTGAGGATTTCTGACCATAGTCTAAGAGTTGTACAGTTGCACCATAACCACACCTTGGGCAATATTCCCAGGATAATACTCTCTTCATTGACAAGATAAGGATAATTATTCAATTGTCCATGGCCATACAGTTATCCATAAACCATCAATAAGATAAGGACGGATGTGTAGTTATCCATAACCACACATCCTAATCGGTGAATAGCAGCCGCTTGCAACCGCTGTGCAGTTATCGCCAAAGCATCCTTTTGGTCCAGTAAATGGCATCCTTTTCAACAAGTATAAACAGAAAGAGGGTCTGATACAAGAGATGAGGAGATCAGACTTAACAAAATACACTTTGTAATTCCATTATTCCAATAGCGAGAATCTAATAGGAGTATGGCTTTTACTCAGACTGTGAGGGCCCAAAATTGTACAAATATTGTGTCTATGCGTCCATATGTACAATGATTCTCTTTGTTTGTTGATAGATACTGTTTCCCTGCTAAATAAATCAAATTCATGTAAGGTTGGCTTGGGATTTTGTCCCAGTCGTCGACAGCTGGTGCTGACCATGGGGACGACAATACATTTTCTTCTCACCAAAGTTAGCTGTATCTATGGATCCTGTGCCTTTCGCATACAACTCCGAGAATGACTTTGATGTGGCCGACTACGTCGATATTATGGATGAAGATGATGTTCCCATGGAATAGATCGATGCCACTCTTGAGCCAAGTACCAAGGAGAATTCTTCTCTAGGTCTACTCACGACTATCGACCAAGAACATCATTCATCTTCTGTGAGCCCTGCCACATTCAAAGGTGAGTATGAACCAGAACCCATCGCTTTGAACCATGATGATCTCAATGCATCCTCATTAGATATGGATGATCCCGTCGATCACCATTCATTCTGTCTGGAAGAGTCTGCTCCAGGCAATTTGAATTTCCTCTTTGACTTTGAGTGTGACTCAGACAAAGAGGAGATGTTCTCCCCGTCTGTGGTCTCAGCTCCACAGGAAGTTCCGAGACTTTCTGAGGAGACTCTTGACCAACGGGTTGCAAGGGAAGAAGGAGACTGCAAAAGCTTGGAAGATGAACCTCGCAAGCACCAAGAGGATGAGGTTCGCAATACCACAGTGGAAACTCTGTGTGTTGTGCAACTTCGCCATGATGCTGCGAACTTCAGCCCTGGAATCTCTCGCCAATGACCTCCTGGTGGACGAAGGTGCAACCAATTGCCGCTTATAGATCCGGATTGTTCCCCTATAGATGAGGCAGTAATGGAAAAGGCTCCTCTGGCTCCTAGAAGAAGCACATAGGAGCGCATTCGCGTGATCGCAGAAGCGCTCTGTAACCCTCCAACCAGTTTTGCAAATGACGATGGGGTAACTTTTGCAAGAGATCTTGCAGAAAATCTTGATGGAGTTGCGTTAGATGTAACTTCAACTGCCTCGTCACGATAAGTGACCAATTCTCGAGAAGGAAATAGTTCTAATCATAGCCAGAGAAGACGTAACCATGTTCGAGCCATGCCGACTCATCATGGTCATGACAAGATCCAGAGAGTTGATCATTCCCATGATCGCGATTGTGAGCAAATACGCTCACGCTTGGGACCACACCTTGGAGTTCCACATGCCAGCCCTTCCCGCAATCATGGATGTAGTCGCGATAAATAACAGCCATGTATTACCTATGTTCAATGCAAAGCATTTTCTCCATGATTAAGGGTAGTGGGTTGGCCTGATAAATTCAAGCCAAGCATGATCGAGTGGTTCAATGGGACACAAAATCCATTTGAATTCCTCCAGATTTATGTCACTGCTATCCAGGCGGTAGGTGGAAATAAAAAGTAATGGCAAATTATTTACCAACGATCCTTGAGGGTCCGACGCGAACATGGATTTTTAATCAGCCGGAGGGATCAATCTACAATTGGGAAATGCTATGTGATGCTATCGTTACCAATTTCCAAAAATGTTACAAAAAACTGGTAAGGAAGATGATCTTCATCGTCTACGCTAGACCTCGAGTGAGACTCTGTGACTATTTGTCAAGAGTTTTGTGGGGGTAAGAAATACTATCCCTAACATCTCTGATAATTTGGTAATCAGAGCCTTTAAACATGGCGTTCAATACCAATTATTCACAAAAGATCTCAGCATCCACCCACCAAGATCAATGTCAGAACTTTTTGACATGGCTGATCGTGATTCCTGTAGGAAACTGAGTAAACTACACTAGCATAATTTCAAAAAATTTTTACTCGAAGGCTGCAAGTAAGAGATAATAGATTAGATTATTACAACCAGCGGAAGCAGATTGGGTGAAGCGATCGAATGTTCACAGCACCCTTTTGCAAATCGTCCTGATCAATGGATGTATATGACAATGACCACTTACGGATCGTCCTGATCAGTGTAGCAATTGCAGCAATGACCCTACCGGTATCCACACTTACCGGGATGGAACGTCGTACGATGGTGTGCTAGCACCAATGCGCACGACAAGGGTTTAGTGACTATTACTTTAGAGGAGATGGTAGCTATTGTTTTTTCTGATGATCTCAAAGCCCATCATATCTCTTCTTATATATAGCCCTGCAGAAGAAATCCTAACAGATTAGGTTTCCTGATATGATACAAATCTTATCCGAACTGGAGGAAGAGTTTAACATTAAGTCTACGTATTTGATGTGAAAACCCCATAACAGACCCAATCTCAATGCAGAAATAGTCTAACATTAGATCTCCAAGTCTAATATGAAAACCCCATAACAAACCAATCCGAATGCATAAGGAGTCTAATATTAAGGCTCTGAATCTGATATGGAAACCCCATAATAGACTTAATCCGAATTGCATTAATCCAACCCGTTAAGTGTGTGAGCTTTTAGGTTCATGCATATTTAGTCATGACCCAAAAATACTTACCTGAATTAGATTTCAGGCCCCTGCAGGACATAACGACTATCCAAATAGACACGAAGATCATAATCAACGAACCTATATAATATCTTCATGTTGATCCTCTTGCCATACGATAACAGATTAAACCCAAGGTAGGAAATGTGCCACCCTTGCACAGTTCAATCATTTCCCGATATCATAGTGAGCTGATCTTCTCATAGTTGACACTCAACCACAAACAACATGACCATGCACTTCTCAATTCATCTATATCGAGGGGCCAAAGATATCTCTCTCATTATATGAGAGATGCAAATTTCATCTTAACCATTCACATTCCTCTGCATGGCTCATAGTATACCCGAATATTACCTTTATTACCACTCAATTAAAAGCAGTGTTTGGTAATATCAAAATATACTACTACACATGTAGGAAACTATGATGGTCTCAGGTCTAAGGATCAATCATAAACATTCTTTGAGACCAACTGGTGACACTTAAATGACAAATCCAAACAGTGTCTCAAAATGGGTCTATCAAACATTATATTCTCTAGTATATATCCACATTATTAATTTGATATCTTATTTACATGGTCCGTGAAACATGGCCATCAATCAATATATGTCCTAACCCATTAATCAATAATATCATATTTAAAGATAATGGATTAGGGACTTTATAGAATAATATCATCAAATAAATGTAGAGTTTCACGAACAAGTCACACACTTGTTGATCGAATTGAGATGATAATTTATTCAAAAACAAAATAGCATATATTCAACTGTTCATAAACATAAAAAAGATAAACACATCTCTGTAATTTTCTCTAGGACTATTGTCAACGATTGGAACAAGATTCCAAGCCGAACTAACACAAAACTTAATAGTAATGTAGGGAAGCAACTTCTAACAATCACCCAGAGGAAATACCGTAAATATAAATGCATCGGAGACATGGGATTTATACAGGTTCGGGCCTTAGGAGATTGAGTAATAGCCCTACTCCTGTTGTGATTGCACTAAGAGTGTAAAGGATTGCAAAGAAGAACAAGAGTTGTTCTTGAATGGAGTAACGACCACTCTCTCTCTCTCTCGTTCTCTATCAACCTCTATTGGTCATCGAACCCCCTTAAAACTCTAGAACCTCTCACCTTTTATAGCTTGTTGAAGGTCATCGGTTACAGAATTGAAGGGACGCCTGGTGGCGGACGTGCACCAATCATAATGTGCGATTATGAATGGTTGCACGTTTGTGAATGATTGCACATTTACCTTCTTGACAGTTACCATGTCAGGGAGTTATGACATTCCTAGGGAAATAAAGGGGTCATAGTATCCAAAGGGATGCTTGTGGTCGAATAAGCATAACCACCTGGTATGGTCGACTAAACAAAACAACATAGCCTTTGGACCTTTAGACTGTGGTCGGCAAATAGGTCCTCAACTAGCCCTTTGTCTCCAAGGTGCTTCCAGGTTTTTGATTCACCATCAAGGTAAAAGATAACTGTTATACATTTGGTCGTGTATTGGCTACGACCTTATCTCTACAATCAGGATGATCATAGGTAGCATAGTTCATTCGACTATGAACTCTTTTGATGATAAGTGTTACGACCATAAGGATTTATGATTGTGACTGCCAAGATTACAAGGCAAACATCTGTAAAAGTTGGGTTAAGTCTAGAATATCTTAGACTTCCTTATTATCTCCTCCTATAATGTCCCACGACCACAGGAAGGAAAGTTATTTGGCTATCTCTTTCTTGGAGCCTCATTTGACCACAAGAAGGAAAGTTATTGGTGGAGGATGCAATTTTCGACAGTGAGGATCAACTAAACGCAACAAGGGCCATAGTCAAGCCTTTAGTAGATAAACTTTTACACGACCTCGACCTTGCCTGATGTATTCTCTCTCATTGTAAATTTAACAATGGAAATGGTAATATTTTGCTCTATTAGAGTCTTTGTACCTTACAAATACATATGATTAGCAAAAAAGAAGAGTAATAAAAACTAAAATAATAATAATGAAATGAAAAGTACTTATCCTTTCTGACTTAATGCTATAGTTATATCCCCTTAGCCCCCTCTTGTGATCACTGATACTGAAGTCATAGTATAGTAGTCGCAAGGTAAGTAATCTGGTCTAAGAAGATTAAGGCTTAAATACTCAGAAACATGCTAGTAAGTCTCTTATGCATTGAGAAACGTCTTAGAAAGAGATTTCTTAACTAGATGCGATCATAAAGTCATTGAGATAAATGGCTTAATACAAAATGTATAAGCTTTTTGCTAACTGACAGCCACTCAGATGATCAGAAACATGCTAGTAAGTCTCTTATGCGTTAAGAAATGGCTTACAAAGAGATGTCTTACCTAGATGCGACCATGAGATTGGCCAGCGAATCCACTAAACATCGTAGTAAGTCATTTATCATGACCAGCCCCGAAGCATCCTTGAAGGAGAAAACTGCATTATGCAACTTCCTTCAAGAGGGAAAAGTAAGGCTAAAACTAGGAATGCAACCATAGTATAGTGTGAAAAGGAAAATACTTAATTTATATGAAATTATAATGGAAATGGAAAAACTTATACAAAGAACTTACGCAGCTGGTCGATGTTAAATGTGTTTGATAAAATTCTTCCATCTTCCATGGCTAATTGAGCCAATCCTGGTGATTGCATTGCAACCATAGTGTAGGGGCATTCCTACTGAGGGGTGAATTTGTTGCGAGCGGACAGATTCTCGATTTTTTGTAAAACCATGTCTCCCATGTGTAGACTACATGGTCATACCCTTTAACTGTGATATTGACGAAGAGCCTGTAAGTATGCCGCTAACCGAATTAGGGCTTGATCACGCTTTTCTTCGAGAAGAGTAATTTCATCTCCTCTTTTTTCATTTTGATTTATGGTATCTAGGTGATCCACACGAGTAGAACCAATCTGAATTTCAATTGGTAACATGGCTTCTGTACCGTAAACTAGTTGAAAAGACGTTTCGCCTGTATCTATACTGGCCATAGTGCGCAATGCCCATAGAACAGAGTAGAGCTCGTCTACCCAAGCCTCAGAGTGTACCTTAAGGCGATAAAAAACATGTTTCTTAACCCCTTGTATTATCTTCCCATTGGCATGTTCTAGTGCACCATTACTTTGTGGATGAGCAACGAATGCAAAACAGACTTTGGTCCCAACATTGTCGCAATAGTCTAAGAAGAGACCGGTAACAAACTGGGATCCATTATCTGTGATGAGATGACTTGGAACTCCAAACCGTGTCACAATGTTCCTGTGAAAGAACTTCTTTGTCACAGTGGCAGTAATAATTCGGACTGGTTCAGCCTCAATCCATTTAGTAAATGTATCAATGGCTACAAACAAAAACTTGTATCCATTAACAGCTTGGGCCATTGAGCCTGAATATCTATTCCCCATGTGGTGAATGGCCAGGTTAATGGAATAGTTTGTAAGGCATATGCTGGATGGTGAACATGCCGAGCATAAATTGACACTGTAGGCAAGTCTTGACCAACTGTATGGCATCTTTGAGTGCTGTTGCCTAGTAATAACCTTGTCGAAAAACTTTTCCGACCAGTATTGGCTACGACCTTATCTCTACGATCAGGATGATCATAGGTAGGATAGTTCATTCGACTATGAACTCTTTTGATGATAAGTGTTATAGCCATAAGGATTTATGATTGTGACTGCCAAGATTACAGGGTAAATATCTGTAAAAGTTGGGTTAAGTCTAGAACATCTTAGACTTCCTTATTATCTCCTCCTATGATGTCCCACGACCACAGGAAGGAAAGTTATTTGGCTCTCTCTTTCTTGCAGTTTCATTCGACCACTGAAAGGTATAAGCAAATCTCCATCACATATCACTAACAATTCCGACGCTTTTGACGCAACAGAATGGAATAGGATTGTTGATAAGCGTGATTTACCACCACAACCTAGTCCAGACTACGAAAAGAAAGAGAATTCTAACAAAAAAATAGATCATCCACAGGTGGAAAGTTCAAGAAGTCAAAAGAGGATGGAACAAGCCATTCCCAAGAGGTCACGAATATCGACAAAGGTAACAAAGTTCCATACAAGAATAATAAAACTTCTTCTTGTGGACACAACAGCGACCACATTAAAAAACAGACTAATCCACTGGGAAGCAAAAAGTGGTGTCCGTTGCGTGAGGTTCCGGGACAGGACCTCAAGAATTGTCGACACAGGTTAAAGCGCATGGAAGAATTCTACCAAGGTAAAGCACCTATGCCTACCATACAAGAAAAAGGACAACCCAATGGGAATGAAGACGCTGCTGAAGATAAGGACATGCCATACCAGGTACCAAATAATCATGTTATTGTTATTTTTGGTGGTTATTCATCCTACCTTTCTAAGCATCATTTTAAGTCTGTTTGCCGAGAGGTGAATAATATTGAATCTCCCCCAGGAGAGCCTCAATACCCCCACTGGTCGAAGACATCCTTGACCTTCAGTCGAGAAGATTTCCCTAGAGGACTATCACAAGCACGATGACTCCCTCTAGTTATAACCGATAGCACCCGAAATGACAAGCGCGATGCGATGTAATAACTGCAAGCGAATGGTTGAACGTTGAGCACTTGAGGGTCGAATTCCACAAGGAACAAATGTATTTGTGTTTCCAGCTTAATGGATCACTTATTAAGTCTAAACGAGTTGGGGGTTTGTTTTTCTACACTAAATCTACTACTAAAGCTATCAATCTAGGGTTTTAAAGCAGTAAAGAGCAAGTATGAAATCTAGGGTTTGTAAGCAGGAATGAAAATCTAGGGTTTCGGGAGTACCAAACCATCTAGCGTATTTCTATCCAAGGTCCATGGATTGAAAGTCAATTTCAATTGTTTTCCAAGATATATTAATTTTCCTGTGTGGTCGCTGGTACAACAGTCAGAGGATCGCTTCCACTGTTACATTCGGCGAGATCCTCTCTCCTATTCAGGATCCCGTGTCAAAGCGCTAAGGAATCAAGAGCTCCCCTAAATTCTTACTAAGGCTCAACTGTTACGTCTGTTGCCCAAACAAGAATTTAGGGTTTAGACGAAGAAAACATCAGGAAATAACTCCAAAATTTGAGATCAAGACCGAGAAAGAATCACACCTTCCGGATGAGGTCATCCATAACCCTAGAAGAGATGTACTCGTAAAAAGCCATAATAATGCAGAAATAGTAATAAGAATTAAATTAAAACTCACTCGATTGCTTGAAAATTGAATTGGCCGTCCTTGCCGGCTTACAAAAGCAGGAAACATAGAGAAGGGAGCTCTACTAAGAAAAACTACTCAAAACTACATGAAGATCAACTCTAAAAAAGATGTCTAATTGAGCCAAAAGCTTCTATTTATAGTACATAGGTTAACGTTTGCAAAAATAACTCCTTGACATGCAAGCGATGAAGTCTGACTTCAAACGGCGCGAGAACGGATAAATCTGACTCAAAATCAACCAGATTTGACCAGTCCAAATCAAATATGACTAAAACTGACCAAATCTGGCTAAAACCGATCAAATCCGACCAGTCTTGGTCAAACCCAACCAAAATAGACCAAATCCGACCAGTCCTAGTCAAAATCGAATAAACCAACCAAAGTCGACTAGTAAAAGCCACCGAAATCGAGTCAAACACGACTAGGAAATGTGGTGTGCTCCTAGCTAAACACATGTCGCAAATGAACAGCCAAGTGGTTTGTCATAGTCGATCAGTTCTCTTTTTGACCACGTGCTCGTGTTCGATCGGGACTATTTTTGAGTAGGTGTCTTTGTATTCGAGTACAGCTCCTTTTTTGTCATGACATGTTCGAACATGTCTCTTTTTCGCCGACCAGTGTACAGATGGGGTTTTTTCCCGCGTAAACATGTTTGACCAGGTCTTTTTGTCCAAAGAATAGTTGACAAGCCCTTTTTGTTGTTTAATCTAGATTTCTTGGTCGAATTGAGCCCAAATCTGGTCGAAATCTTCTCAAATTTGATAGGTTTGGTCACTGAAACATGTCAAACACAGCCATGAAAGCAATTTGCAAAAATAAATTACGCATAAAATGTCACATCAAAGGAGTTTTAAGAATTATTTTGCACGTTTTCAATACTAAGCCTAGGGTAAAAATGTTACCAATTTAGCACTTATCAAATTCCCCCAATCTAGCATTTTGCTTGTCCTCAAGCCAAGAATGTGAATGATTTTTCCAAAAATTGGGATGCCTTGGTTAATCAGATTTTCAATAAACAACTTCTGACAATTCACATCACATCTGTGCATATGAGGCAATTGATCTAAGCAATTTAAACTGTCCAAATGCAAATATTCAGATTATCAAATTTCAATCTTAGAAAAGAGATAGCTTAATAAATTAAATCATCTTGACAACTTCTTTCATATAGGATATCACTAGTACAGAAATGCAGTCTACTAACCCCTATATTCTATCGGCTATTAGCAATTTAGTAGAAAACCGATAGAAAATGTGCCTCGCGGTCATAAAAGGCCAACGGGTCTATTTTTCCTATCGGTTTGTAAGAAACTTACCGATAGAATAAACACTATGATTTACTCTAGCGGTGATGAATATATTTTTCATTAGAAGAGATGCATAAGTACTGACGGGAGAATGTTGTGCACCGATAGGACTGGTCGACTTCTTCAAATAGACTTATTCTATCGGTACTGTATGAGTCTACCGACATAATATCTCAAAAATTTGTATCGGCAATATGTAGTGTGCCGATAGAACCGTTCGCCTTCTACAAATATTTTTATTCTATCGGTAATGTATTCTTATACCGTTAGAATATATCAAAAATTGCTTAGAACTGTTCGTCTTCAAATAGCTTTATTCTATCGGTAATGAATGTTTATACCGTTAGAATATAGCAAAAATATTTTAGAACTGTTCGCCTTCTACAACTAGTATTCTTCTATCGGCAATGTACGTATATACCGACAGAGTGTGGACAAAAATTCCTATCGGTAATATGTATTGTGCCGATAGAGCCATTCGCCTTCTACAGATGTTTTTATTCTATCGGTAATTGATTTTTGTGCCGTTAGAATATATATAAAATGAATAACGTTATGCGGTTTTTGTACCGATAGAACTTATCTAGTACTATAAATACATGGGTATGTCTCTTTCATTCTCACAGTTCATCTGGGGCTCGTAGTCCTAACCCGTAAGCTCCATGGACGGCCGGCGCACCTCTATAGGCGAACGCTGCACCTCCGCACCTCCATCGATGCCCTCTAGACTTCGGCATCCCAAGCAAGGTACGTAAATCATTCTAATCCGATTATGGCAATTATTCTGCTTTTTTTGTATTCTTCATTTTGATGTGTCTTCTTTTCAATATGATTATGATCTTTGCAGGTCCTTGGATGATGCTCATGAGGGGCAACGTATTTCACGGTTCTTCATCGCAGTACGCTGCCTACGTTGGCTTGTTAGCGAAAGAAACGGTGAAGATCACCATTGAGAGCTGGAAGGACGTGAAGGGCGAGATCTTGGTTGGCTCGGTCGAGAAGATCCTTAAGCCCGGCGTGTGTCTCAAATCAGGACCTATAGAAAGCATCTTACATTTTTTTGCATGCACCAGCTTGTGGCCAGATGCTTACCTGCTTGGAGAAGAAGAATTGTTGTTATTTGCACAGCCATTCTACACCATTACTACACAGAACAACATCTTGGAAGGTCGGTTCTTTTTGTTAATGGAGTTGAGTTGAGTTGAGTTGAGTTGAGTTGAGTTGATCGAGTTTGAGTCCAAGGAAATCACCAATACGTACAAATGTAAGTCGACGGCAGTTCCAGTTCCTCGGGCGTCTTCCAACTGAACTCCTATGGTTAAGTCCAATGTGGTTCAGACATTTGCTGTTTTGGATGAATGGATTTGTGATGTACCAGGTCTAACTTGTAGTCTCTAGTTGCATTGTCGCAACCTGCAAAGGTTCACTTTTATGTAAAATATACGGGTCACTGGGTCCTCATCGTGATCTGTTGTTAATTTCAGACGTGGCTTTTCTAATATACATCGAATGTGTGAATTGTTGTATTTGTATATTGTTGTATATTTTTGTATCATGTATTGCTAATTGGGACATGAACTTGAATGTGTAGGGAGTATTTGTGTATTTAATTGTATTGGTAGGTAGGTGTGTATTTGTACTGCTGTTTCAGACATGTACCTAAATTTGTATTGGTGAACTGGCATGTGTATGTTTGTACCCGAATTTGTGAACTAGCATGTGTAATTTCTTTGGCAAGATGAAGTCCCAAGTACCTAAGAAAAGTATTTTTGTGTCTCCAAGTTAATCCACAAATTAGCATTTCTTGAAATATTGTTTTATCTTCTAGTTAAGATCTGTTTGATGTAAGATCTGTTTGATGTTACATTGATATGATTCCTTGGATGTGAGAACTAGTGTCATGTGCGTTTGGTACAAGTACCTCCTCGAACGGTGAATACACATATTTACTGATAGAAAACACATATATTTGCTCAATCATGCATCATCTAACGGTAAATACACATATCTACTGATAGAAAAACACATATATTTGCTCAATCATGCATCATCTAACGGTAAATACATATATTTACCGAGAGAACAAGGCATGTACTTGCTCAGTAATGTACATTATCTAACGGTATATGTGTGTTTTTACCGATAGAATATGTGAGCGGCAAATTACCTTAGTTAGTCTAATTGTTATTTCATGTATTTACCGTTAGAAAAAGCTCCATTATAAGGAAAACCCCACTCGACCATTGCTGAGCTGCTCTTTAATTTGTTCTGTTGCACTCTGTGTCCCTCTGTTTGTGATGAAAGTTCCACGCTAGCAGCTACACTGCTAGGGTGATCAGTGCAAGCTGGAGAGAAGTTGATTGCGCCCCTCTCTTTAAGGTATGATTAATTGTCGACAGTTATCTCTCTCTCCCCCTAGATCTCCCTCCCTCTCTACTTGCAAGCTAGCTGTATTGTGTAGTTCCAAGTTTGTAGCTGTAAGCTTGGGAGCTAGGTAGCTGGAAATGCGTCATGTTTTAGGAGCTAACTAGCTTGTATTGTGTAGTTAGCTAGGTTAATTAGTGTTAATTTCGTCAGGCTAGGGTTCAACACATCTGTTGTAAGAGGCTGTACATGTACATATACATAACTTAATCGGGTAGGTTTCATGCATGCATGGCTGACTCGTTAAATTTTGTTAATTGTAGATGGACAGGAAATATTGGATGTATGGAATAAAACGTACTACTCTTGAATATTTGGATGGTGTGAATGAGTTTATTAAATTTGCTGAGCAACAAAAGGAGAGGAAGGGAGAGAAAAATATGCTTTGTCCTTGTACAGATTGTATGAACTTGAAGAGGTTTAACAACTCTGATCAAATTAAGAGTCATTTGATTCGTCGTGGTTTTAACGCGCGATACACCCGTTGGATATGGCATGGCGAAGATCTTGAGGAAACAAGCACCACTACTACCAATCAGAAGGACTCGGATGTGGATTGCAATAATATCGATCACTACCACAGAAACAGACATCCTGGACGGCACATCACAGACGGGTATGAACTGTTCAATGGAAAACCGTCTGTGAAGGCCTGGCGGGAGAATATGTTCAAATATCACAGATGGTTCTGTCGTCAAAAACAACTCTGAGAGTAAACCAGACGGTTCTGAACACAAAACCGTCTGTGATAGTATACTTATCACAGACGGCTCTAACCTAAAAACCGACTGTGATATATACAATCGGTTCCCAGCTAAGAACCGTCTGTGATAGTCTAATTATCACAGACGGTTCTAACCTAAAAACCGACTGTGATATATACAGACGGTTCTGAGTTCCGAACCGTCTGTGATAATTAGACTATCACAGACGGTTCGGAACGCAGAACCGACTGTGATTTATACAGTCGGTTGTAAACCACGAAGCGTCTGTGATAGTGTAGTTATCACAGACGGTTCTGATGTATGAACCGACTGGAAAAGTACTGGCGCTTCGAATTCTCAACTGTGATCATTTCTGTCTCCGATCTTCGCGCGCGGCGCCTAGGAGAACACGAAGCATCGCTTTGGAAGTTCTATAAATTGACAGTGGAAAAATTGTCATTTACTTTACAAGTTTTTATAGTTCTCAGACTGTTTGACTCCTTAGCTTCTCTGCGCCAATGGCATCCTCGATGGCATCGTCAGCCTCGCCCTCCCCGGTATGAACTCTCAATCTTTTGGACTTACCCCTGTATTGTTAATCCATGTTCAATACATTCTTGACCTGTTGATTTGCACAGGGAAGGGGAGCCGTGGAAGACACTGCCAAAGTCAAGGCCGAGCTGAGGGCCCTCCAGGAGGAGCACAAGCTCCTCACGGAGAAGCACACTCGGCTACGGCTTGACCTTGACGATCTCTTCCAGCGCATTCAGCGCATGAAGACGGATGGTGACAATGCTAGGGCGAGGACGAGGCGTCTTCGCGAGGAGAAGAAAGCCGCGGATATGACCATCGCTGGCTGCGGTTTGACAATGAAGGATACCATCGCGAAGCTGAGGGAGGTCGCAGGCCTTCTCGACGCTGAAGTAGTTGATCCTGAGAAGGACAACTTGTCGCTGGAGGAGTCCTGCGTCCTGGCTGCAAGTCAAACTGACTTTATTCTAGATGCAGCCAGGGCTAAGACCACTCCGTCTGTGACATTTTCAACAGTGTCCGACTCTTCGAGTTCTTAACATGCACCGTCGGTTCTCAATTCCAAACCGTCTGTGATAATCTCAGGCACAGTCGGCTCTCAACTCAAAACCGTCTGTGATAATCTCTCTGGTGACTACGATTATTATAGACGGTTTCGATGTGAGAACCGACTGTGATATATACTATTATAGACGGTTCAGATGTGAGAACCGACTATGATAATACCGACGCGGTACATAGTTCAAGGCGGGCTTTATCCCGCTCATTCTACTTCGCCCTAGCTCTGTTTGCCCTAGCTCTCTCCGCCCTCGCACCGTCCGTCGCGATCACCTCCATCGCCTCCCACCTTCTCCTCTCCGTCCGTCGCGATCACCTGCATCGCCTTTCCACCGTCAGGCGCGATCACCTCCATCGCCCTCCCGCCTCCGACGCGATCACCTCCATCGCCTCCCCACCGTTTCTGTCATTCTTGTATGGGTTTTGTTATAGAATTATTAGTTGCATATTTACTTAAACTGTTCTCTCTTTCACTTATGTTAGGAACTATGTCTGGTGACAAAATGCACCACTCGGGGACTCAGGGTGACCTCGCTGGCGATGAGACGCCTGGGCCGGAGGTCGCCTCGTCCGCCGTGACCCCGCAGAAGAAGGGAAAGGGGCGAGGCCGGACGACATGCGCGCGTCTGAACAAGGGGGAAAAGTAGCACGTCCAGTTCGACGACAATGGTGTGCCGGAAGCTCCGCCCAAACTTGTCGGTCAGTACCGCTCACTATGCGGCAAAGTGGCAAGGGAGCGGGTGCCCATCACCACCTCCGACTGGGGTCAAGTGCCCCCAGAGTGCAATGATGCGCTGTGGGAAGAAGTGCAGGCGGTGTTTCACATTCCGGAGGATCGCCACTTCACCGTCCGCCGGAGGACACTTATGTCAATAAACAAGGCGTGGAGGAACTTCAAGAGCGAACTTGTCAGGCACTATGTGAAGGAGTCGACGACCCCCTTCAATGACTACCCTTTCGTGACTCCCGAGGCATGGCAGCAGTTCGTAGAGATGAAGGGCAAGCCTGAGTTCCAGGAGCTTAGTGCGAAGGCCCAGGCTAACCAGGCCAAGAACACCCACCCACACAGACTAGGCACCGGTGGGTATGTGGGGAAGAAGGCGCTGTGGAGGAAGCAGGACGAGGAAGCTTCACAGTCTTCGGCCGGCAGTCCTTATGCGGGCATAACGGACGTGCGCGCCCGCAATTGGTGCCGAGCTAGATCGACGATGGACTCCTCCGGAAGCGTCTCCGTGAATAACCCTGCGGACAGGGAAGTGATCGACCGACTGGTAAGATTGTTCGATCACGTACTATCCTCATAACACGCATGCAATGGGTTGTATTGCTAAGTTGTCCTGTTGCAGGTGACGCTGAGTGCGCAGGCGGCATCCGGAGAGTTCAACCCGAGGAGGGACAGGGATATCCTCACAGCGGCGCTAGGAAACAAGGAGCATCCAGGCCGCGTGCGCGGCCTCGGCGCCACTGTGCCTTGGAGGCATGGTTTCCCCGATGATGAGGAGGCGGCTAAGAGGAGAAAGAGATCCCACCAAGCCCGCGATGAACGGCTGAAGGAGGAGATGCGATCGGAGTTCGCTGTTTGGGACAAAGCACTCCTGCAGCAGTTGTCGGAGATGCGGTCCATGTACGAAGAGCTAAGAAAGGCGACCCAGGGCACCCCTGTTCTAGCTGCTGGCGCAGACCCAGCGGAAGTACCGACCCCCATTGGCCACCGTAGTAGCTGCGCGTCTGCGCCGGGGTCTTCGCAGACAGAGCCCTCTCCTCCAAAGTATCCGGTGGACTCTCTGCAGGTAATGGCCGTTAATGCGCACTGTTTGTCTATGTTAATTCATTCAAAAGTGAGAAGCGGTGAAATTCAACATGTTAATGCGCACTGTTTGTAGGAACCCGCCTCCTGCAAGCTTATGGTGCTGGCCGGTGTCTTCCCGATCGAGGCTGCCCGTGGGATGGTGCAACCATGCACGGCGGGGGCCACAATCCATGGTGCCCCTCTATGTGAGGGTTTTGCACGTGTCCAAGTGGACAGTGTCTTTGACCATTGCAAGGGTTTTCCATTGGAGAAGCCGCCGAACGACGAGATTACCACTCTCGGGGATGCGGTGCACACGTTCGTGCAATGGCCCAAGAAAGACATCGTCCTGTATGAGGTAATTCCCCCACCAGTTTCATAATTTGTACTGTAATAATAGCCCTCAGAGTTAGTGTCCTAATACGTAGGTTCTTACATCGCAGACATCACAGACCGAGACGCGGCCTACTAGCCAGCATACCCCTTCGACGACGAAGCTGACTCTGAGTAAGAGACAACCATTCAAGAAGCTGGCTATGAGGGGAAAAGCAAAGAAGAGCCCGTCGAAGGAGAGCGAGAAGAGTGCGCCAGCTCTCATGCCGTTCTCTCTGGGGATGCCCATGGCCTCCGATACCGCAATTTCGAGCATGGGGTTAGCATGCCAGAGCCTGCATGCATGGTACATGAGGAGGACAAACCAGACCAGGACGCAGCGTCCGATGCACATCATGGTCAAGTACACCGTGGCAGAGTTCCATCACGACGTTGGGACCTACTCGGTGACCTTCGAGGACCTGCACAATTTGCTAAACAAAGATGCGCTCGACTTGTCAATCCCACGGTCTTGGGTGCTGTAAGTATCCTACTATCCGTGCATATACGGATATATGTCATTTATTAATTGGTTACTTCCGTGCAGCTGCATGGCCAACTATGCCAAATCCAAGGGCATACCTGTTGGTTTTTTGGACACCCAGATGGTAGCCGAGGTGATGTTTAGGACCGACACAGACTTCGTTGTCGACTACATCAAAAGAGGGTTGCTTGCTCAGGTCGACAAGGAGTATATACTTGTACCCTACAACCAGAGGTGAGTGCTTTCATCAGTACTTCACCCGTAGATTAGTGTCTCCATGTGCACACCCCCAAATTTAGATTAAATTTTTAATTCTCTACGTGTAATATGTAGCTACCACTGGATCCTGCTGCTACTTATTCCGAAAAGCAACAAGGTGTTCTACCTTGACTCATTGCAGGGGAAAGGGTACTCGTATTGCGGCGCACGAGATGTATTCGGAAGGTGATGTGGACCTGTCTTGCATGCATCTAGATTTACTGTCCTCAAATTGTCAATTTCGGCTATCCTCAAACTGTCAATTTTGACTATCTACAGGGCTTTCACGAAGTACTTTGCCGAGGTAGGGAGACAACACGAGCGGTGAGCCGATAAGTTTCAGTGGTTACAATTTTCGGTACAAATTTCAACTGAATCTGTTTTATTTTATAACTTGTCCCCACCTAACTCTCGGTCTGTAAATTGGCAGTGCCATCAGCAGCCGGACGACAATACATGTGGGTTCTACGTGATGCGCCACATGTATGACCTGATCATCACCCCTCACCGGCCTGATTTCCCCGAGGTATTACAACTGCTCCCCTTAATTTGTCTCGATTTGACAGAATTTACAACTTAATTCAGCTAATTTTTTATGTACCAACTCTTGCTGCAGGGGGTCGACTTCCCTTTCGAAAGCCTTGACCCTCGGCAGATTGGTAATGTCCGAGGGATGCTCGCTGAGTTTTTCCTTTCGGAGGTCATATCACCCAAGGGGAAGTTTAGGGACCCGCAAGGTTCGTATTAGTGCGGCCTTACATTTATTTGTACATCTAACACACTTTAATTGTCGATTACATTTATTTGTTCAATTGTACATATTTCTGAGTTCTGTGCTGTATATATGAAATGCTATACAGAGAGGGGTGCAAATATATTTGAGTACTGCATGTGCATATGAAACTGTATATATTTGAGTACTGTACAAATATAATTCTGAGTTCAATTGTACAAATATATATGCATGAGACTGTATATATTTGAGTACTATGCACGTATGAAATTCATGAACTGTATATATGAAAATGCAATTTGTACAGAGGACATCTGTGAATGTTATAATCTCAGACGGTTTGTAAGATCAAAACCGTCTGTGCATGCACAGACGGTTTTGATCTTACAAACCGTCTGAGATTATAACAGTCACAGATAATAACACATCGCAGATGGTTTTGACCTCAGATCCGCCTGTGATATCAGATTATCACAGACGGTTCTGAGATAATAACACACTATCACAGACGGTTTCAATATTAACACCGTCGTTGATATCGCAGATTGGTTTAACCTCCAAGCCGTCGGTAATAATATGAGTATCACAGACGGTTGTGAGATCAAAGCCGTCTGTGAATTATGACTATCACAGTCTGTTATAACATCAAAGCCGTCTGTGATACTCATACTAACACAGACGGTTCTGATGTCAAAACCGTCTGTATATACTAAAGTATCACAGACGGTTCTGTTCTCACACCCGTCTGTGATAGTACAAGTATCACAGATGGTTCTGATGTCAAAACCGTCTGTGTTATCACAGACGGTTCTGAGAACAGAACCGTCTGTGATAGTGTGACTATCACAGACGGTTCTGACATCAAAGCCGTCTGTGATACTAATACTATCACAGACGTTCTGATGTCAAAGCCGTCTGTGATACTCATACTATCACAGATGGTTCTGATGTCAAAGCCGTCTGTGATACTCATACTATCACAGACGGTTCTGATGTTAAAACCGTCTGTATATACTAAAGTATCACAGATGGTTCTGATGTCAAAACCGTCTGTGTATACTCAAATATCACAGACGGCTCTGAGAACAGAACCGTCTGTGATAGTCACTATCACAGACGGTTCTTACCTTATAACTGTGTGAAATATGAGTATCACAGACGGTTCTGACCTAATCACAGACGGTTCTGACCTTATATCAGTCTGTGAATGGATATATCACAGACGGTTGAAAACATCAAAAACCGTCTGTGATAGTGCATGATTATCACTGACTCAAATATCACTGACGGGTAAGAACCGTCTGTGATGTCTGTTTTGACCCGACTGTGATGATGAATTCTGTAGTAGTGGATGATCATCCGAATTGTGATAATGTTCATTCCGATGTGCACGTAGATGATGATGATGACAATCTAGATGAGATGTTACGTGATGTAGAGGAAGATTACAACAAAAACGACTTCTGTGAATTTGAGAAACTAATTGCTGATTCTGAGAAGCCTCTGTTCGCTGGATGTATGGGAGCTCGATTACGGATTACTTAAGATTCCCCTATTTCGATGCCAATGGGTCGAAATCCCTCGAGGTGTTCAAGTTGACAGTTACGGGTTTACTCTCATCGATCTTGGTAGAGTCGGACACCAAGACGATCCATTCATACTTGCAAAGCAAGCCACACAGGTATTCTACATCATTGACCCGGCCAATCCAATCTTGCATGTTGTCCTCCACAGCAAGAGACATATTGTTGGGGTCGAAGATGTTGTCGACGAAGAGGAGTATAAACAATTCGATGAAATACCTCCATTTTTAGAGGACATTCAATCTATCCCTACTGAAGATATCTACGAAACAACGTATCTACGAGATGACCACGAAGAAGGATTATGGGTTGAGAACGATTGATGATTAATTTCTATTTCAGGGATAAATGCCAAGCAAACAGCCCACAAGTTCTACAGCAAGGTGAGGAACTTATCATTAATACATCTGGCAGTACATTTTTCTTTAGAACTTAATGATAAGCTAGTTCACAGCATTAATATATCTCAATTTTACTCCACAGCATGAGTTCTAACATGTACAGTACCTTTATCCTGTAAATACTTAATTCTTCCCTTCAAATAGCACTTGCAAAAATCTCATTGCAGCCTCTTGCTTCTTCAAATTAAGCTCTCCAAAAATCAATTTCTCTGACGGTATTTTGTTATTTCTACCGATAGAAAAAGACATCAACTACTTTAATGTGTCTCAGGCACTTCAAAAGTTTCGCTGCGAAAAGTTTACCTATTCTATCGGTATTATTATATTTTACCGTTAGAATAAATTTGTTAGTTCACGGTATTTTTTTGTTTGACGGTTTTTTGTTGTTTGTACTGATAGAAAAATACACTGGCGCTTTGAATTCTCAACCGTGTCGCCATGCGTCGCCTTGGAAATTCTATAAGTACCTCGCCATGCGCCTCGGTATTTTGTTGTTTTTCTAATTCTCGAACGCTTCGACTCCTCATCTTCTCTTTCACAATGGCAACCTCCATGGGATTGTCAGCCACGCCCTCCCCGGTAAGAACTCTAAATCTCCTGGGTTTACCCCTGTATTGTTAATCCATGTTCAATACATTCTTGACCTGTTGATTTGCACAGCGAATGGGAGCCTTGGAAGACACTGGCAAAGTCAAGGCTGACCTGAGGGCCCTCCAAGAGGAGCACAAGCTCCTTACGGACAAGCACACTCAGCTACGGCTTGACCTTGACGATCTCTTCCAGCGCATTCAGCGCATGAAGACGGATGGTAACAATGCTAGGGCGAGGACGAGGCGTCTTCGCGAGGAGAAGAAAGCCGCGGATATGACCATCGCTGGCTGCGGTTTGACTATGAAGGATACCATAGCGAAGCTGAGGGAGGTCGCAGGCCTTCTCGACGCGGTAGTAGTTGATCCTAGGGACAACTTGTCACTAGAGGAGTCTTGCGTCCTAGCTGCAAGTCAAACTGACTCTATTCTACATGCAGCCAGGGCTAAGACCACCCCTTGACCTAGCATTTTGGGTTTTATTTTTTTTTATAAGTGATAAAACAACAATGAATGAACAATTTCTTTTTATGTCAATTTTCCAATTTTCCGGCTATCTTCCCTCTTTCTTTATCATTCTGCAGCTTTCAAGCACGGTCTGTTTGATGTTAAATTGTGTGTACCTTTTCATTTTCTGACGGTATTTTGTTGTTTTTACCGATAGAAAAATGGCACACAATATCTCAGGAACTTAATTAAAAAAATTTTCTGGGGAAAATTGGTCTTACGGGATTTTATTGTTTATACCGATAGAAAAAAGGAATCCACTACTTCAAATATTTTTTCGGGAAATTTACTTCTTCTATCGGTATTATTTTGTTGTATCGATAGAAACAGACATAATTCTATCGGTATTATTTTGTTGTACCGATAGAAAAGGTCATCCACTACTTTATTACTCGTACACGGCCCTTGAGTTTCCCTCCAGTCGAACAGTTCCAACTTAGAGCACTGCGTCTCTTCGAGAGCGAAGAAAACCACAACCTCGGCCGTGACCACTCACTTCCTCTCTCCAATACGACGATCGCCGGCTGGACACTGGTTCGCCACTGCCACCGGTTCTTATTTTCATCCTTCGCCGGCCACCGTTGCGTTCTACACCGCCTCTCCATCACCACAACTGATCGCCGTAAATACCCTAATTGGTCGTTCTATTTCCAGCATCTTCCTTATTTGATCCTAGTGTTTTGTACGTACTAATTCTTCGAGTTTTGCAATTACACTAGGGTTCCCTATTGTGTTGGATTACGTACATTCTGCAGGCAATGTTGATTTAAATTAGGGTTGACATAATATGTTCCAGTGCTGTAATGAATCTATTTTGAGATTTTAACTTATCTATACTACTGTATGTGTGATCAATTGTATGCAACTGCCATGTAATGCACATTATATGTTGGAGTTGTTCTTACACATATTCTATCGGTATCTCCTGTTTTTGCCGATAGAAACAATTTGTCTGCTCTATCGGCAGCTCTTGTGTTTACCAATAGAAAATATTTCTGAACAACTATTAAAACTTTGGATCTGGAAGGACATGAGGCATGCAATGTACTAGTTTGGTTGGGAATTTTTACTCACTTGGTATGAATATATGGCAATGTGGATGGGTCTTCGATGTATATGTTTCAAATGCATATACATATATATATGACTTTTCCCAAACTAATAGATATGATGAAGTCCTGATGACTTGCATACAGGTAATGCTAAAGATAACCAAGAGAGGGTGCTATAGGCCATATTATTCCTTTTTTGGTTGTGACCTACTTTCTGTGCTACTTCAACATCTTTATATTCCATTAGCATTAGGTTTGTGAGATTATGCACAGTGGCACTTAGATGCTTGTGTGCATATTTACGTGTGAAATAATAATGCTGGCCCATGAATATTAGTATAGAAAATCATTGAGAATGTTATGTGATGACAGTGAATAGTGGCTTATCAACAAAATTCCATATATAGAAAACATTGTTATTTTCTATCGGTATCTCACGTGTTTGCCGATAGAAAAATTGTTATGTTCTATCGGCAGATCATGTGTTTACCGATAGAAAATATTTCTGAACAGCTCAGGAAGTAATTTATGCATGTATTTCTTTTAGTATTATTTTCTTCGGACATCCCTTTTGCAGCCCTAATTAGTCTCTAGTCCTGGGCTGAGTTATGGAACTCCAAGAAGAATTAATTGCCATATGTTGCCTGCTTCCTATATGAAAATGTGTAGACGAAAACGCTGAGAAATAGAATCTTATCTTGTATTGCATGGTAGCTTTTGTGTTTACCGATTGAAAAAATATTTAAAATAGGTCCTTTTTCTTTGTAAAATGATTTGGTTTGTGTTTCCATTAAATTTTTGATGGTTTGTTGATGGTTTTGTAGGGAAAGACATGTCGTCGTCTTCATCGGATGATACTAGTGGTTCGACTAGGGCCAACCCCAACGTAACTGAAGATGCAGCTGTTACATCCCAGCGCAAGAGGGTGGGGCGAGGCGCGACGACGTTGGGCCATTTGGCCAAACGCACGGATCTTTCTTGTGAGTTCAACCAATTTGGGAGGCCAATTGGAAATAATGCTGGGAAGTACGCGGCCTACGTTGGGCTGTTGGCGAAAGAAAGGGTGAAGATCACCGTGCAGAGCTGGGAGGACGTGACGGCGGACGAGAGGGATAGGTTGTGGGTGGAAGTGAAGGTTAAATTAACTGAAATCGCTGAACTCTTTTGTAATCACGTTCTCTTGGCTTATACTAAAGTTTAACTAACTCGTGATTAATTGTATGCATTTTTTGAAAACAGGCTAAGTGGAACATCCCCGACGATACACCTAGGACGGCTTGCTTGAAGGACATGAACGGAACATGGAAAACCTTTAAGAGCTGGCTCGGCAGGTTCTTCCTCGCTGCGGGGAAATCTCCTTGCGAGAAGTACCTCTTCATATCGGAGGAGGTATGGGAGGAATTCACCAAGCAGAAGGGGACCGAGGAGTTCAAGGCCCTTAGCGAGAAGAATGGGGCGATCCAGAAGAGGAACGACCACCCGCATCGGCTTGGATCCCGTGGCTATGCGGGGAAGGAGGAGCAGTGGAAGAAGCTAGACGAGCAAAATCCTATCATCGACACCCCTGAGTTGCCGCTCTCCGAGATCCGGGATGAGAGGTGCAAGCGATGGTGGAGGGGGAAGGGGTCTGTGTCATCCACGGGGTCTGTGCAGTTCGCAACCCCTGGGGACGTCGACATTGTGAGGCGAATGGTAAGTTGGCTAACCTCGTAAACTATGTGCGCACCAGTGTATATAAGGCAATTTGTCTCACAAGGTACCTTTAAATGTAACAGATCTCTTTTGAGAAGGAGGCAGTGGAGGGATTGTTTACCCCACAGAGGGAGAACGACATCCTCACCCAGGCTCTAGGAAATAAGGAGCATCCCGTGCGGACACCGGCCGTGGGAGCCATTGTGTCGTGGAAGGCCGGTTTCGTAGATCCGGCTCCACCGAGGAAGAAGGCCCACTCCTTGAAGGAAAAGGAAGCGGAGCTCTCCGATAAGATACGGGATGAGGTACGGGCGGAGCTCTCCGATAAGATACAGGCTAAGGTGCAGTCTAAGGAGCAGTCTGAGGTCGCACAAATGAGGGAAGAGTTTGCACGGTTGAGAGATGCATTGTTGGCCAAGAGTGCAGATGCGGATTCCCAGGGCGACGGTACCCCGCGGGGTCGGATAAGCAGTTGCGCTTCGAAGGTCCTCGCGGATCCAGTGGATCTACTTGAGGTACTGCAAGCCTTCATCTGTGCACTTAAGTTGATGCCACTCCCATTCTGTTAGAGTTGTTTCGTTAACCTGTTTTAATACTTACAAATTTGCAGAAGCTGGAGGGTTGCATCCTACTGAATCACCTAGGTGACAGGCAGGAAGTGGTTGGACACGGCTTCGTATATCTGTCTGGGCGGGATATCCGGGTCCATTGCGTACCTCTACGGTTGGGGTTTGCAAAGGTACAGGTGGACATGGCCATGCCGGGCTACAACGATTCTCTGTTGGCAGTCCCAACAGAGGAACTGCAGACACTTGCTGAGGCAGTGGGCTCCTACGTACAGTGGCCTAAGAAGTGTCTTCTAATACAACCGGTAAATCCTACACATTTTAGATTACATCCTACTTAGTACACTCAACTTGCAAAATCTAACATACGTGCTCATTAATTGAAGTGGCCTGCCGCCGGGCTACCAGGGGACTGTGCCCCCAGCTCGGGGCACGAGGTCCGATCTCGTGCGACCCTGGACACAACAAAGACGGCCTCGACCCCACCCAGGACATCCACGCCTTCACCTCAAAAGAAAGCCGCCATCACCTCGCCCTTGCCTTCGATGGTACGCGCTCAGTCCCCGGCAAAAGGCAAGGGCAAAGGCAACGGAAAAGGGCGACGGGGACAGCCGGAGAGGTTCAGGAACAGGTTCCCACTCATGTCGGAGGCAGCTTTGCGCAAATTGGATCGATCAACCAGAGACCTCCACGAGTGGTACCTACACCGAGCTCGGCGCAATCTGAACTTCTTAGTTCCCTAAGGGCCTGGGCAGTTCCACCATGAGCCCGGGAGTATATCCGTGGCACACGAGGATCTGTTCGACCTCTACAACTGGCGGGAGCTCGATATGTCCATCATACTGACTGGAGTACTATGAGTTTGCTGATGCTATGTATTGCTTTTTTCTAACTCTGTTTGCTAACTCTGCATTGTTGTAGTTCATTTGAAATATAGTAACTTTCTGTGCAATACTAATGTCGTCCTTTGCATGCAGGTGCATGTACAGGGTAGCATCGGAGGCTGCGTGTGACAAGGTGGGTTTCCTTGACCCAGAGAAAATAAGCCTCACGATGCTAGAGCACGACGCCGCGCACGCTAAGCAACACATATCCAAGGCGCTGATGGCGCAGCAGGACAGGAAGTTCACTCTGGTGCCGTACCACCAAAGGTTAGTGTATTTCGTACTAATTTAACTCAATCTTGTATGTTACACCTGAGGTATACTTTGAGCTAGTGGTCCTCTTTTACCTACATTGCAGGGGCCACTGGATCCTCATCGTGATCTGTCCGCTGAGGAACGAGGTGTAATACCTCGATTCGATGCGTGACAGATTATCGATCGAATATGTGGTCAAGGGGAATATGGAGGCGTAAGTAACTTATATGTTTGATTTAAATTTTGACCTCACTAGCTAATGATAATACATTAACCGGCAATACTAACTGAAATGCAGGGCTTTTGATAAATATGTGTCCGCTGGAGGGAGGCATGCCGCACCGCAGGGCTCCCTACTAGCTTGGAAAGAATATGAGGTACTCACGAGACTTTTTGTTTATGCTTAATTAGTTTATGGAAACAATAGCTAACATGTCTTTGCATATGCAATTATCTCAGTGCCATCAGCAGCCGCAATCGTGGGAATGCGGGATTTATGTGCTGTGCTACATGTACGACTTAGTGCAGACAAACTTTGCCCAATTCGCCCAGGTAAGCATCGATAGCTAACTCAAATTTGAAAATTGGGTGTCACGTTCTAAATTAGGAAGTTAGTTACTCAGTATTCACACATGCTTGCAGATCGCCATGTTGAAAGACCAATACGAAAATGTAAAGATTAGAGATCTTGACAAATCTGGGCTCAATATGTCATGGAGGAAGTTGCGCCCAACCATCCGCCATGACAATTTTCCCTTTTTCGTGTACTCTGTGCATAGACTGTTTATATACATGTGAATAAATATATATGTGAATAAATGTTCACATTGGATTGAAATTTGTATTTGTCCATATATATGTGAATAAATGTGAATAACTGTCTAATGTGTCAATCTGTTCTGTGAATTTACCCTTTTTTGCATCTGTACTGTATTGTGTATCCAATCTATACTGTATTGCATCTGTACTGTATATGTGAATGTACTGTATTGTGAATGTAAATAACGTACTGTATATGTGAATGTTCTATCGGTAAATTCATTCACAACCGAGAGACTACTACCACTTTTTCTATCGCTAAACTTATCCACAACCGAGAGACTACTGTCGTTTTTTCTATGGTACATTCAAAATTAACCGTTAGAAGAGTGTGACTTTTCCTGCATGTGAACTCATCCACAACCGAGAGACTATTGTTGTTTTTTCTATCGGTACACTCAAAATAAACCGTTAGAAGACTGTGACTTTTCCTGCCGGTGAACTCATACGAAAACCGAGAGAGCACAATCGTTTATTCTATGGGTAAACTCATTTCCAACCGAGAGAGTACTAAGGTTTTGTCTGTCGATAAACTCGTAATTAACCGTTAGAAGAGTGGTACTTTCCCTGCCGCTAAACGTCAGACTACGACGGGTTTTCTATCGGTAAACTCCTAAGATGCCGATAGAATAGTGTAGTTCTTCTATCGGTTATTTACCGATAGAAAATGTTTGGGCTTGTTCTATCGTGTCTATCTCTATCGGTATTGAAACCGATAGTAAAAGGGTGTTTTTTACCGATAGAAGAAAGCTTTTCTGTACTAGTGGATTTAGAACAAACCATAACTAAAGAAAACACTCATTATGCTACATTTTATACAAAGTTGCTAGATTGCCCTTTTTAGAGAGAAATTAAAACACTTTTATTTATGTTTTTTATTAACTTTTTTATTTTTCTTCTTCAACTTTTTCATGCTCTTGGCCAGAATGTTTTTATTGGACCATTCCATCGCGGCTAGAGGAGACACAGCTGAAGACACTTACTTAAGTGCAGTTACAGAAAGGCAGCTTTGTCAGTTTCCCGAGCCCCTGTAAGCAATCTCAATGAGCAGTATACCTTTCCCTTCACCAGCTAGTCGACGATTCACCACTGCCACCCCCAGTGGGTCGCATTACGTTACATGACACTAGACCAGGCCACATCTTAAGTTAATTTTCCCTTCCCCAGCTGGTCCATGATTCACCACCGCCTCCCCCCATTGGGTCGATTATACTTTACTCTTACACATTTTTTAATTTTTAAAGAGAAGGGCAATTAGCAATCTAAGCATAAAAAGTGACATAAGTGAGTTAATTTTAGATAATAGTTTATTGGAAGCCTTCAATTTGAAAGAAGTCAATAACAATCTATAATATAAGTTCAAGCTTTAATGGTCAATTTAAGATAGAAATTGAACATAAGCAATTGAAAATTTTAAGAGAGCTAAGTCCAATGGATCAAATACAAAGATGTGATAGAATAGTCATCGAATTGATTAAAGATCATCTTCAAAACTAGGCATTCCAAGTGATAAATCTCTTTTTTCTTTATTTTTCAGTTTATGATGGAATGTGGTGGAATGATGATTCGATGAAGACTAAGCAAACAGTTAAGTGAACACCCCCAAGCTAAGTCAGACATTGTCCACAATGTATGGAGAGATACAGATTATCTTTTGCGGTCATGGTTCCTGGAGGTAAATGTTGTGGAAGATGCCGTGGTGAAAAAGAATGTTGTGATCCACATAGCTCCAATGGTGCAGTCCAAGTCATCGCAAGTGAAAACCTGAAAAGAAAAACAAAAAGAAACAAAAAAGAAACAAAAAAGAAACAAAAAAGAAAAGGAAAATAGAAAGAAATACTTGCGTACCTTGGAGATCACTCGTCGGAGGCCACTGGAGATGAATGGTAGTAATATGGCGATGTATAGGATGGATAGGTAGCTAGTGGATAGGGTTGTGGAGAAAGTCCGTGGGTGTGAAGATGGTCTCCGTTGTAGGTACGTGCGCTTGGAAATGTGCCGTCCGGGAGGATGTGGCCTCCGTGTACGTGACAGTCATAGATGCGATCTACGCAGCGTATGAGGTGATCCATCCTAGAATCCATCGTAGCCGTGTATTCTGCAAATTCCAACCTAAAGTCAGAGAGACTAGTGCACAAGGACTCTATGGAAGCATGCAAAGCGGCAACATTAGACACTACCGGTTGGTTAGACTCAACAGTGCACGAGGAATTAGGGTCAGATGAGCTAGATGTAAGCATACTCCAATTTCTCTCATTAGATAACCAAGTTCGAGAAATATCGGGCAAAATGATGGAGGGAATTCCATTAATAATCCAACGAAAAGAGTTTTCTTCCTTCCTACAAAATCCCATTGAATAGAATGCATGCAAGTCTAGGGTGGCTGTGGGCACAGATTCTTGATAATCAGTAGCATTAAACTCTAAGGTGGATGCTATGTGAGTGATTAAGTCACCTAAGACTAGGGGCGAGGTTTTGTGCAAATCCTTGCCAATACTTTCAAGGCGACAGGTAAAATAGGCTGCTAATGAGATATGAATTTTTCCTAACATTACCCACAAAAATTCAACCTCGGTTTCTAAACCTTTATCTTGATTACTATCATGGCCCAAAATTGTCCCGGCCTTGAGACATTGTAAATAGCGAAAGGTGGGATTGAAAATTTTGGCGAACTTGGATTTACTGGGTCGAAAAGGATGTTGTGCTTCCTCGGCTATAGCAATCCAAATTTTACCGGAGGTGCAAATAATAGAAGCATGAAAAGTTCCCCCGGGTTTTAACCCTAACAGATTTGTAAATTCATCTATTGAAAAATACACCTTCAACTTCACCTAGAGGAACACGTATGGTATTCTCTTCAAAGGAGGCCACAATCTCCCAAACGACTTCGCGAAAAGTCGGAACCAGAACGCTTACAATTGTGTCCCAACCCACATTACTAAGTAGGAGTAGAACATCATCTTCTATTCCTAGTCATCTAATGGCATGAGTATCCAAAAATCTAGTAGGCCACAAAGGTCGCTTTTTTAAGTGCATGAAACGAGCAAGATGATCAAGATTTCTAAAGTAAATGTGTGGAAAATCAGAATTAGGGAAAGTTTGTGGAGACATACTTCATTTGCACTTTGTAACCTTCTTGACGTTGCATCAGGGAGTCCTCAATGCCATAGAAAACTTCAGATCCAGGGGTGTCGAGGTGCGAGAAGCTGGAATCCACAGTTGGATCGAAGTTTGGATGGTTGGATTTGGAGTTCTTAGGCTAGGTAGGTGGAGGCTTTTTGAAGAACTTTGGGCTAAATAATGGTGTCTTGGCTGTTTGGAGAAGATAGGTGGTCTTATATAGAGGTGAGAGTAGTCAAGGTATGGGAGAAGAAAAACATAAGAAAAATGCAAGAAGAACACTTTTGGCTGACAAACAGGGTGAAGCCTACCATGACCACGGGCACGGGGCGTGCTACGGGTCGTGCTCGGTTCAACCCGTATATGACTAGTTGGTTTGCACCAACAGAAGCACGACCATGAGCACGGGTCATGCTTCACCAGTGCATGGGACATGCCACTAGTCGTGGTCGTTTTGGTCAAAAAAGAAAAATTTTATTTTTGAAAAATTTTCAACCCGAGCTCGGCACTACTTGTCCCTATGGTCATGGTCGTCTCGGAAGGTTTTGAAAACACTTATTATTTTTTGAAAAAAAATCAGCCTAAACCTGGCACTTGTCGTGACACTGGTCATACCCGACTCGTGTATTTTGAAAAACTTTAATTTTTTTTTGAAAAATCGACCTGAGGCCGACACTGGTCATGGCACTAGTCGTGCCCGGCTCGGGTAAAAAGAAAAATATGAGTTTTTGAAAAATTTACGAAAACGAGCCAAGCACTCGTCGTGGTCGGTTCGGCCAGTTTGAAAAATTTTATTTTTTTGGTATTTTTTTCAAAAGGGTCAGCTCTAGTTTACGATAAAAAATATTTGGGTGGTCTAACGGCATTAGAATGGAGTGATTTTCACACCGTTGTATTCATACAAGAGAGGACTATGTGTTAGTATAATGGGTTGCCTCCCGGCTAGCACTGGCTTAACGTCTTGCTCGATGAAATGTCCTCAGCTGTTCAGAAAAGTATATAATTGAAAGAATTGACTAAGTTCAGCGTACTTACCTGCTCTCCTGCATTGTATAACTTGATACGATACATGTTTACCTTGAAAGTGGTGCCATCTTGTGCTCGAAGCTCTAAGGCACCGTACGGGAAGACTTTTTCTATTACGTATGGCCCAGTCCATCGCAATTTCAATTTTCCTAGGAACAGTTTCAACCTTGTATTGAATAGTAGAATCAAATCACCTTGTTTGAACTCACAGTTGAGGATCCATTTGTCATGCCACTTCTTCGTGTTGTCTTTATAGATCAAGGCACTTCAGTAGGACTTGTTCCGATGCTCTTCTAGTTCATGCAATTCAAGGATTTGCCTTCCACCAACTTTTTCGAAGTCCCAAATGAGTTCTTTCAACGCCCATAACGCCTTGTGTGACAATTCAACAGGAAAATGGCAATTCATACCAAATACAATTTTGTAAGGCGTCATATTTAGCGGAGTCTTGAATGCAGTGTGACATTCCCAATGAACATTTGGAAGTTTGAGTGCCCAATCCGTACGAGACAATGCCACCACCTTCTACAAGATCGTCTTTGTTTCTCTGTTCAATTCTTCAACTTGTCCACTTGTCTGAGAGTGATATGTAGGAGCAACTTTACGAATAACCCCATATTTCATCAACAATTTTGAAATTGGTAATTAGTGAAATGCGCACAGCCATCACTAATTACTGCTTGCGGTACACCAAACCAGGAAAGATGACTATTTCCAAAATCTTGATCACATGTTTTGATTCATTTGTTGGTGTAGCAATAGCCTCTACCCACTTCGAAACATAATCAACCGCAACTAAGATGTAGGAGTAGCACATAGAAGATCAAAAAGGTCCCATATAATCTACTCCCCATACATCAAAAAGCTCAATTTCACGAATGTTTGTTAAGGCAATTTTAGGTCTTCTAAAATTTTCAAAATGTTGGCAAGGATCGCATTTTCACGCAACGTCGTAAGCATCTTTAAATAAAGAAGGCCAAAACAAACCTGAAAACAATACCTTAGCCACTATTTTTGAAGATCCGACGTATGCCCCTCATGGAGATGAATGACAATGTTCAAGAACACTTTGAATCTCGTGGTTGAGCATGCATCGTTGAAGGATGTTGTCAACTCCCTTTTTGAAAAGGTTCGGATCATCCCAATAGTAGCATCAGATGTCATGGAGGAAGTGCTTTTGTTGTCTACTTGTCAACTCTAGGGGAAGTTCATGGTTAAATAAATAATTTGCATAATCAACATACCATGGTTCTTGCTGAATCAAGTAAAGGTGCTCGTCGGGTAAAGCGTCATTGATGTGAACGTCGGCGATGTCAGTGAAGAGTCGCGAAAGATGTTCAACGACGATGTTCTCAGCACATATGTTATCTTTGATCTCCAAATCAAATTCCAGCAGTATTAGGATCTATCATGCAAGTCGTGGCTTGGTTTCTGTCTTGGTCAAAAGATATTTAAGAGCAGCATGATCAGTATGCACAATAACTTTTGAACCAATTAAATATGGATGCAACTTATCTGGGGCATACACTACATCAAGTAATTCCTTTTCAGTCGTAGCATAATTACTTTGAGCATCATCTAATGTTTTGCTTACATAGTATATACCATGTAAAACCTTATTCGTTCTTTTCCCGAGAACAACGTCAATTGCATAGTCACTAGCATCACACATCAATTCAAGGGGTTCATTCCAATTTGGAGGTTGTATGATGGGAGTAGTAGTTAATGCATGTTTCAGTTGATTAAAGGCATCAAGACATTTTTCATCAAAATCAAATGGCGCATCTTTACCAAGCAAATGAGTGAGAGGTTAAGCAGTTTTGGAAAAATCCTTAATGAAACGACGGTAAAAACCTGCATGTCCCAATAAACTGTGTATGCCCTTCACGTTCATTGGTGGTGCAAGACTTGCTATGACGTCGATCTTTTCCTTCTTGACTTCAATCTCTTGTTCAGAAATAACGTGGCCATGTACCACGCCTTCTTGAACCATGAATTGGCACTTTTCCCAATTTAGCACAAGGTTAACATCTTCGCACCTGCATAAGGCTCGAGAAAGATTCTATAGCCAGGCATCGAAAGAGGAACCATAAACACTAAAATCATCCATGAAGACTTCCATTATTTCTTCGATTAAATCTGAAAAGATAGCCACCATACATCTATGAAAGGTTGCAAGTGCATTACATAACCCAAACGGCATTCGCTGGTAGGCAAAAGTACCGAAAGGACATTTAAACGTCATCTTATCTTGATCATCGAGATGAATTGGGATTTGAAAGAACCCCAATACCCGTCAAGATAACAAAAATATGCATGTTTGGTTAATCTTTCCAACATTTGATCAATGATAGGTAATGGAAAGTGATCCTTCCAAGTGGCACTATTTAATTTACGATAATCAATGCACATGTGCCATCGAGCATTATTAACCACAGTCATACCTCCTTTCTTTGGAACTACATGCACAGGACTAACCCAATTACTATCAAAAATAGGATAAATGATACCTACAACTAATAGTTTATAAATTTCAGCTTTTACAATTTCGTTCATGTTTGGGTTTAGTCTACGTTGACGCTCAATAGAGATTTTAGTTTCATCTACTAGAGAGATCCTATGCATGCAAATTTCAGGGCTAATCCCTTTGATATCATCAATTGAATAACTGAGAGTATTGCGATGCACACGAAGTAAAGAAATCAATTTTTCTACTCGTGAATTGGTCAAGTTCACACGTATGTTTTATTTCAAAATGTGTAGATGTACAGATGGATCTTCAGTGGGAAGACCGCTGAACTTATTTTATTGAACCAAATTCAAAAGCATAGGTTTTATTTCAAAATTAGTTGATTCAATCGGTGGTCTAAGAATACCTGTTTGTAACCCCATGCTGAGCAGAATTGCATAATCCTTGCGTCTCTTTTGGTCCTCCATTGTTGGTTGTTGTTTGATGTCTTCAAAAGTTTTCGAGTTTTCCTCCAATCTTACCTGCCATTCCTCGTACCGAAGTCGACGCGTGGTTTTGACAGGTTTGTTTGGGCTATCTAGATTTGAATTACTTCCTTGAGGTTAGTGGTGCAAAGAAAAGAACAAAAAAGAAAACGAGAAGCAAGATTGACAAGTGAGAGTGACTTATATCAGGAAAATTAATCTAAAAAGATGAATTACTGTTGTTCCCTGGCAACGCGCCAAAAACTTGATCACACCCGAAACGGCGAGGGCGATGCATTGTAATAACCGCAAGTGGATAGTTGAATGTTGAGCACTTGAGGGTCGAATTCTACAAGGAACAAGCGTATTCATCTTTCTAGCTTAATGGATCATTGATTATGTCTAAATGAGTTGGGGTTTTGTTTTTCTACACTAAATCTACTACTAAAGCTATCCATCTAGGGTTTTGAAGGAGTAAAGAGCAAGTATGAAATCTAGGGTTTGTAAGCAGGAATGAAAATCTAGGGTTTCAGGAGTTCCATAACCATCCGACGTAATTCTATCCATGATTCGAGGATGCCAAGTTAATTTCAATCGTTTTCCAAGTAAGATTAAGTTGCTACTACGGTCGCTAGTACAACGATAAGAGGATCGCTTCCATTGTTATCTTTGATGAGAGCCTCTCTCCTGTTCAAGATCCCGCGCCAAAGCTCTAAGGACTCAAGAACTCCAATAAATTCTTGCTAAGGCTCGACTGTTATGTTTGTTGCCGAAACAAAAATTTATGGCTTGGAGGAAGAAAACATCAGGAAATAACTCTAAAACTTGAGATCAAGACCGAGAAAGAATCACTCCTTCTTGATTAGGTTATCCCTAACCCTTGAAGGGATCTACTCGCAAAAAGCCATAATAATGTAGAAATAATAATAAGAATTAAATAAAAATTCACTTGATTGCTTGAAAATTGAATTGGCCGTCCTTGCTGGCTTAGAAAAGCAGGAAAAATAGAGAAGGGGGCTGTACTAAGAAGAACTACTCAAAACTACCTAAAGATCGCCTCTATAAAAGATGTCTAATTGTGCCAAATGCTTTTCCAGAAATAACTCCTTGATGTGCAGGCGATGAAGTCTGACTTCAAACAGCGCGAGAACGGATAAATCTTAGTCACAATCAACCAGATTTGACCAGTCTTGATCAAATACAATTGAAAGTAACCAAGTCTGGCTAAAACAAACCAAATTCGACCAGTCCTGGTCAAACTCGACCAAAACAGACCAAATTCGACTAGTCCTAGTCAGAACCGACTAAAACTGACCAAATTCGACTAGTAAAAGCCACCGAAATCAAGTCAAACATGACCAAGACACGTGGTGTGCTCCTAGCCAAACACGTGTCACAAACGAACGGCCAAGAGGTTTGTTGTGGTCGATCAGGACTCTTTTCGACCCCGTGCTCGTGTTCAATTGGGACTCTTTTTGACCAGGTGTCTTTGTATTCGAGTAGAGCTCCTGTTTTGTCGTGACGTATTTGAACAGGTCTCTTTTTTGCCCAGTCGTGTACGGATCAGGTTTTTCCCTTGTGAACGTGTTTGACCAAGTCTTTTTGTCCAAAGAATATTCGAACAGGCCCTTTTTGTTGTTTAATCTTGATTTCTTGGTCAAATTGAGCCCAAATGTGGTAGAAATCTTCTCAAATTTAATAGGTTTGGCCCCTGAAACATGTCAAACACAGCCATGAAAACAATTTGCAAAAATAATGAAAAATTATACATAAAATGTCACATCGAAGGAGTCTTAAGCATGATTTGCTGTTTCAATACTAAACATAGGGTAAAAATGCTACCAATTTAGCACTTATCAATAACCCCCCCTCCCCCCCCGATTACCAATGCTAAAGTGGGCACAGTTCTAGTTGATAGAGGTAGTTCTCTCCACATACTTTTTGCAAATCTGTCGTTCAAGAATCAAAACTATGGTCCACCCATTTTTAGTCATTATTCCTTATCCTTCGTATACTTCCATCAGCCGGATTGTATTGCTGGTAACACTTGGGGAACCTAGAAAATTTTCAGACATAATTGGTTACTTTTGATGTAATTGATTTTGATTCAGCATATAATACAATCCTTGGTAGGCCCTCACTTGCCAAATTTATGGCAGCAATGCACTATGCCTATGAGTGCGTCAAGGTACCGAAACCAAAAGGCATGATCACGATAAAGGGCAACCAAAATTTGGCCCTCACATGTGATCTCATTTCTCTAGAGTTGGTTAATCACCTTCCCCTCAGGGATGTCAAGGCTACGACCAAAGCAAAAGAGCCAAAAGCAGTCAAGGTAACTCCATGACTAGAAGAAAAAATTAAACAAGTTCTGTTATTCCCAGATGACGTGTCTAGAACCATTCGAATAGGGTCAGAACTTGTCGTGCTATTGCAAATACCTTAGCAGGTTTAACAAAGGTTCTTGGCAAGCAAACGACACGCGAGCTGACCACATGACCGGTCCTCTCCCATTGGACAAACACAAAGAGTGCCCCTGAGTGGGGGTTTATAGAGGTTTAGGCCCCAGTTGGGGCCCTAGTCCTGTCGACGTGCTCTGACGTGAGTCGGCTGGGGGAGCTCTCTCGTGGGGAAAGTGCTCCGGAGCACGCCTATTGGTTTCTTGTGTATTGATGATAGTGAGTTGTCCTCTCCTACAAAAGTAGGGTACAAGGGCATATATAGGCCCAAAAGATGCAAATTACGAAACTACCCTGGTCGCAGCAGTTGGATTGGAGGACATCGTCGTCTTTCCGCGGGCCAAGGTACTCGGATGGCGAACAAGTGTCCTCGCCGATTCCTGAGACATTTCTCACGTGCCCCGCACGTGACCCCGCGCGGGGGTCCTTTGTCGGTTTTTCCGCGGATCGCCCCCAGGGCCTTGACAACCGGCTCGGTGGTGGTGTCCAGGGCATGAGGTCCACGAGACGCTTCTAATTGGACTACTGGCAGTGCCCGGGACATGGGGTCCCTGGGGCGCATCTCACTAGGCCAATGGCGGCGCCCGGGACATGGGATCCCTAGGGCGCCTCTCACCGGGCCAGTGGCGGCGCCCGGTACATGGTCCCCATGGCGCTTCTCACCGAGCCAGTGACAACGCACGAGACATGGTCCCCGGGCGCTTCTCATTGGGCTTGTGGCAGCGCTCGGGACATGGTCCCCGGGCGCTTCTCACCAGGCCAATGGCGGCGCCCGAGAGATGGGGTCCCCAGGGCACCTCTCACCGGCCAGTGGCGGCACCCGACACATGGTGGCCGGGGCGCTTCTCCCCAGGCTGGTGGCAGCGCCCAGGACATGGGTTCCCTGGGGCGCCTATCACTGGGCCAATGGCGGCAGCCGAGACATGCTCCTTGGGGCGCTTCTCACTGGGCCAGTGGCGGCCCCCGGGGCGTGGTCCCCAGGGCGCTTCTCACCGGGCCAGTGGCGGCGCCTCGGGCGGTCCCTGGGGCGCTTGTCACCGGGCCAGTGGCAGCCCGAGACATGGTCCCTGGGGCTCTTCTCATCAGGCCAGTGGCGGCACCCGGGGCGCGGTCCACGGGGCGCTTCTCATCGGGCCAGTGGTGGCGCCCAGGACATGGGGTCCCCAGGGCGCCTCTCACCAGGTTAGTGGCGGCGCCCATGGTGTGGTCCCCGAGGCGCTTCTCACCGAGCCAGTGGCGCCTTATCATCGGGACTGATAGGGCGGAGATTCCCCCGACAGCAGCTCCTCATGCCCTCCAGATTATGCCTTAAGTCCCCAAAGGGGATGGTTTACACCACCGGGAACATCTCCCCCAGAGGATGTGTCTAGCACTCGGTGACACTTTGGTTTACGTGCCCGCCACACAATTATGGGGCGCTGCCAATAATCATGATGTCGCGGGCCTCGATTAGCCTGCGTCATCGGTCATGATGGCTTCGCGCGGTTCGAATGTGGGCGTGCCGTTTTCCGCAAGTCTCTTTGGTTTCCGTGTGACGTTCGAAATGGGCGGCCTTGGTGGACACCGAGGGGCCATGTGTCGCCCATCGGAGCCGTGCTTATGCACTAGAAGTAGGGCCTCAGGGGGCCCAGAGAGGTCACATCCAAGCGTTAGCCTCCAACTTCTCACCGGTGCTCTGAGCTTCTCCTAGAAACCTATCATCCCAGAAATCCTCCTTGGAAACCTGGACTCTCGGAAGCCTAGATGGCCCCTAAAGGCTGCGCCAAAGCTACCGATGTGCCCCCAGAGGAAGTCACCATGGACTTTCTTTGGCCTTCTGAGTTCACCTCGGGGGACTTCGAGTCCCTCGTGGAGTGGGGGGTCCTCATGGACGGTGACATCTGGATCCCCCCGAAGAAGGAGACAATGCCTTGCCCCCGGGCCGGGGAGGTGGTCGTCTTGGAGGCCTTCATAGAGGCCGGCCTCCAGCTCCCAGTGCATCCATTGCTCCGGGAGTTCCTCCGGGAATACGAGGTGGCGCTCAACTACCTGACGCCCAACACCCTCATTCGGATGGGCCTTTTCATTTGGCTATGGGAGACAGCCACCGCACGAGAGCCGACGCTCCGGCTGCTCCAATACTTCTACGATCCCTCGGCGAGGGGCTCGTACATGGTCAAGGGAGGGCCGAAGTCCGCCCTCGGCTCCATCATGATGCAGCTCCTACCGGCCCAAGTGGAGGAGTACCCGGTGGCGGCCTACTGGGATCACTGTCACGCCCCGAAACTGGGACTACGACTACTCCTGTAGTGTCCTAGCTCACTGCAGCTAGTCCCATATGTGCATACCCTTGACTTTCCAGGATAAGTCAAGCACGGGAGTATATTACATTGCAACAGAGTAACTTACAAAATATTTAAGCAGTGTGGCCTGCTGGCCTTAATATTACATTAAAAGATTACAATGCCTTCATGGCATACATGGTCTAGCAAAATAATAACTACACAGCAGAAGATAGGTGACCCTCCCACAAAGAGAAGTGGACGGCAGAACAACACACATTAGGGTACTGACGGATCTGACTCTCCTCCTTCTGGATGCAAGAAATTCTTCACGCCTTCATCTTGATCAAGGTACGCTCCATCTACTGAGTTGAATGTTCCAAAGGTGAGCACTTACGTACTCAGCAAGTCATAGGTAAGACTAGATACATATAGTAGTGATGATATGAACGTAGACTAGTCAAGAATTATGGATGTTTATAAAATAACCTTTTTCTTTCATACCTCATTTCATCTCATGGCAGCACTTTTCATAATATAGCATCACTATTTATGTTCACTAGATTATAGCACTACCGCGACACATCGACACACGACAGCCCATGGCACAGCACTACTTATCATGACAACACATGTCATTTGGGTAATCTTGATATAACAAATTTTATTTTGAAAATATACTTGTGTCACACCCCGTGGATTTAATTCACCGTAGCAGACTCCTATAAACACGGGAGCTCGGAGTATTCGAATACGTTTTTACTCTGCAGAGAGGTACCAATTTACCCACAAGATATTCCACTTTCAAGCCCTTCCTATCAAAATGATTGGACCCCTGGCTCACTTCATACTGTGAGTGGCATGGTGGAGATAACAAGAACTTTTGTTATGTATCACTCACATTTCACCCCTGGCCCTGTGGGTCTCCGCGAACCACAGTTGTGGCAGGTTGTACCCAAACCTCCACCCCTTTGCTTATTCCCATTACTGGGTCAGCGTGCAAGATCACCTTCTGTGTAAATCGTGCATCACTACACATCTCATGCAGGGGTTTCATGTGCGATCCACATAAGTACTTGTTCAGGCCTGTCCAATTCCAGGCTTGCGGTTAGCATGTTGTTCATGCCACTAGACGCACAACACAAGGTTCTAGTCCTTATATGCCAGTGACCAGATCATCCACAACCCTGCACCTTCCGTGCCTGCTATCCTTTGCAGTTTAGCACCTCCAGTGCTACAACCATCCATACCAAATTTCTGGTCACGGCTAGGGGTTTTATTTCATGAATATAAGTATATACATAAATATATATTAGTTCATGGCTCAAAACTTGTTTATTCCACATTTCACAGATAACCAGTCTAGTACTGCCAATTTATAATTCAACCATTCTCATTCATTCACATGCAATATTATCTATATTCAAGGTAATGTTACAGCAACTCTTAAAATATAGGTTCAAGATGTCCAAGGATGTGACTTGCCTTCCACGTCGTAACATACAGCACTTGATAACCGGTCAACAGCAAAATCTTCAAAGTCAGCTTCTGGATCTGCTCGACGACAAACCAAACAACACACACAATGATTACTTATTATATTAATATGTTTTACGACTTATATGCAGAAATGCTTAACAAGAATAACCGAACGATATTGGACATAACTTGGATTGCAAGCTGAACTGAGTCGAGATTCTAGGGTTTTGTCACGTCTGCCACGACAGTGACATCACCTGTGAGGAGCCCAGCTCGGTGCAGCTGGTCCCATAAACCACTTGACTTCCCAGGATGAGTCAATCACAGGATTATATTGCAGCAGCAAAATAGTACAATAGTCATAAATGTATGGCCATCAGGCCTTAGTACAAAACGAGATACAGTGCCGAACAAGGCACAAGGGTCTAACAAAATAATACATCTAGTCGGCGGAAGCTAGGCCCAAAAGCAATTCACAGGAAACAGAGGTTGACAGCAAGACAGCACCACATCAGTGTTCCGGAGGAAACTGCTCATCATCTCCTGGGTCCGCAGCATCTTCAGGGTATCCTCCAAGGTCGTAGAATGCTCCATCTATTGATGAGTTGTTGCAAGGGTGAGTACTTACATACTCACAAGTCATAGGGAAGGTAGAGATACATATATATATATGACATGAACCTATGCTATTGGGGAAAGAGTGAAAGGTCTTTCCAAAATACATTTCTTTCTCAACTCTTACTCAACTTCTGATCACACCCATGGCAGTAAATGAATCATATTGATGGTGATACATATATCCCATATCCAAGGCGATATATCCTCATATCACACTACTCTTATTCAAGTCTTTCAATCATATACTCTTAGCAATATTTCATAACCTAGGGCATAGACCACATGCCTCTTAAATATCATATGTTTGCTAGATTATGGTATTACCGCGACACGTCAACACATGACAGCCCACGGCAACGCCCCTTATCATGACAACACATGCCACTTGGGTAATCTTGAGCTAACAAATTTTAGTTTATAAAACAATACTTGTGTCACACCCCATGGATTTAATCCACCGCAGCATACTCCTAAAACTCGGGAGCACGAAGTATTCGAATACATTTTTAAACTCTGCAGAGATGTACCTCTTTTTAAATCCACTTTTTCACTCGACTTCCAAGTCGGGCCAACTCCATGCGACTTATACGCATGTGACAGGGCCGAGATCACACAACGTTTTTGCAGTCTAGTATTAACAGTATCCCTGCCCGGTAAATGGACAACACCATCCCAAGTACCGTTGTGGGTCCTCCCCACTGCCTTACTTCCTAGCCTGGGTCTATGTTCCCGCAGGACACATAACCTCTTTTGATTACAGTCGCGCACGACTTAATCTGGCGTAGGGCGTCTTCCTTCTTTACACCTTATCCTCTCATAATTTTCTGATCTCACATCACTTATGGACGAACTGCGTCCCACCAGTTTCCACGCGAGAAACCGGATCGACAAGCCATGCAGGGAACTGATAATACTAAGAAAGCTACTAGGTTGCGCCTGTCCCATACCAGGTAAGTGGTTGGTACGTTTTTCATGCCACTAGACGCATAACACAAGGTTCTAGTCCTTACATGCCAGTGACCAGATCATACCACAATCATGCACCTTCAGTGCCTGCACATCCAGTGCAGCCAAGCACCTCCAGTGCTACCACCATTCCATACCAAAATACTGGTCACGGCTAGGGGTTCTATTTCATGAATATAAATGTACATGTTTATACTTTTATTAGTTCATGGCTTGCTATCTTATCAAGTTCACATTTCTCAAGTATTCAATCTATCACTGCCATAATATCATTGATCTCAACATGTGCAATATTAATGAAATATCTACTCATGGAATAGCATAGCAATTCATAAAATATGGGTTTCAATATGTTCAAGGTATGACTTGCCTTCCGCGTCGTAAGTATCAGCGGTCGATGACGGTTCAGCGACAAGATCTTCAACTCCAGACTCTTGCTCTGAACAAGATCAAACAAGCAAACAGGCATTACAATCAATTCTATTCTACTAACTTGCTACATGCAAAGGTGCAAGGAGAAAATGCTCTGGTGATACAAGGTTTGAAAGCGATGTGGTTTTAATTATGGAAACCAGGGTTAGAGTTAGCTGTTAAGGTTTACAAGGTTCCAAAATATAAGGGTGACATCAAGGTGGTGACTGGTTCGCCCAAAAACAGCGAATGTCTTTAGGTTGGCATTCGGTTCAAGGCATCGACATAGGGTTGATGGGTGATAGAGGGCTCAACTCAAGTTGTGACAGTAGAGAAAAGTGTAGATCACAACATCAGGAGTCTAAGGGACAAAGTTATTTTCAAAGTGCATGGCTGGAAGTGGGTGAAAAGGCTCAATGCCACTGGCTGACATAGCCTGGCATAGGGTTGACACGGCCAGAAACTAGGGTTAGCCATATCTTTTGACTCAGGGCTCCAAATGATGCACCACTTTGTCTGGTGGTTAGGCATTTGTAACAGGAACAAATGTCTCAACAGGACCTAGGGCAGGAGATGGCCGGAAAGTGATGAAAACCGGCGAAGAAGTTGGCTGGCCTGGAGCACATGCAGTGTGAACAGTACAGCAAACTAGGGCATAGCTATATCTCACAATCTAGGCCGAATTAGAAGTCGTGGTAGAAGACAAAGTTGCTCAGAATGGTTCAAAACATCTAGATGGCAAGGTTTCTATGGCTGGATTGGCTGGATTTAGGAGATATTGGCCGGGGAAAAGATTAACTCAAGCCTGATTTGGGCATTTTTGATCTAGGGCAAATAAACTTAATTCCTTGCTTGTGGATGGTCTCTGGAGCATAAGTAAGCTACTGGTGAAGTTAGATTAACTAGAAATGCACCAGAAAAGCTTGAACAGCAAGCTCAGTTCACAACCAAAGTTCCAATTTGGGGTTTTTCACATTTTAGCAAATCTGTCGATTTTGGTTGCTTAGGGATGTTAAGCAAGGTCTAGTGAGCATATTTGATTACTAGTTCGAAGGTCGAATCGATCTGGTTGGGGATTAATTGCTCGCCGGAGCTACTGGAGTAAAACTGAAATTGCCGGCGACTGAGGGTATTTAGACTAAATTCCAAGCTCGAGAAGCATGAGGGGGATGAGAGGAGCTCACTGGGGGTGTTGGATTGGAGAATGAAGCAGTGGAGAAGCTTGGCACCGTGCTCCTCCTCTGTTGCTCGCCGGGGAAGAAGAAGACACAGCGAGTTTTACTGATTGCTGGTGTGCAGGTGTGTAAGATGGTTGCTAGTCCAGGGGTTTAAATAGGCGAGGCTGCGGGGGCTCCCAACGTCTACAATCGCACGGGGAGTTGAAGCCGGCTTGAATCGACTGGGAAGTGACCGACGGCGATGACAGGCGGCGAAGCGACGTCTTCACCGGTCGTGTCGGCTGCGCTGCTGCTCTGGTGGAGGTGAAGGCGAAGTGATGCACCCCCAAGGCATGCGCGCGACGTGGCGCAAAGCTTCTGCAGTGGCTGCAGCAATGGCGTGCGCGCGCGGGCAAAATCGGCGATGCTGGTGCGGCCGCGGTGGCTCCACGGTGGCGAACGGCGTGCGCACACATGGCAGGGACGCAGTGGCAAAGGTGGCGACCACGGGACTTCACCGGCGACGAAGTTCCTGGCGTGGCAGCGCGGTGGTCGCGGTCGTGCACGGCTGCTGGTCGTGCACAGTGCCTCTGGTCGAACCAGGGACCAAAATGCAATGATTCTTATTTGAAATCTGGACTGATTTGTAATTTCTGTCTTAGAGGTGGTTAATTTGAGATTTGATTTCATGGCTGAGTATAACATTTCTATTAGTACTCATTCAGCTCAAATTTAGAGAAAATTTGATAAGATTTGGGGGATTTCACCTATTTTCGAAAATAGGGTAAAATTAGGGTAAAATAAGTCTGGATTTTGTCGATTTCGAATTCTGGTAATTGGAGCGAGATTTTGAAGTCTGATCAAAAGGGAGATCTGTATCAAATAGTATTTGGAAGGTGTTTCCTGAAGAAATTCTGGAGTTGGAATTAATTTGCAGATTTTAGCCTTTTCAGGCTTCCAGGTAAACAGAAAAGGGCTTATTCGCAGTAAAATTTGGACTAAACTGCGAAAAGTGTTTAGATGAATTAATTTGGCTCCCAACTTTTTGAAGTGAGTTGAGGATGAACTTAGGAACATATTCCAGGGGTTGCTTGAGTCCGAATAGGGTTAAATCAAAATAATTCAATCATCTGAAAACTGGGGTACTTAGGGTAAATCTGAATTTTCCTGTTTTCGAAAACAGAGAGAGGCTTAGGTACTGAGAGTTAGGGTCAGAATTTGATCTGGCTCCTGAAGACTTTTATCTTCAGGGTAACTGGTAGGTTAAATCTGGATGGTCAGATCTTGATCTGGATTTAGGGAATAGATTTGGAGGTTTTTAGGGTTTGGGAGAGATTAGAGTTCAACTGATCTGGCTACTACTACAGGGATACATGCATGCAGGATTTTCATGCAAAACTTTTCACCCCCAAAACTAGGGTGTTACAAGCCTACCCTCCTTAAAGAAATCTCGCCCCGAGATTTACCTAGAGAAGGGAAGAGGTAGGGATAAGCCTGCCGCAGATCATCCTCTTTCTCCCAAGTCGCTTCTTCCTTTGAGTGATTTCCCCATTGAACCTTGCAAAGCTTGATTTTCTTTCTTCTGAGTTGACGCTCATCGCTAGCCAGTATTTGCAGCGGTTGAGTGAGATAGGTGAGATTCTTCTGAAGCGGAATTCCCTGGTGTTCTATCTGATCCGTTGGTTCCTTGAGGCACTTACGGAGTTGTGAGACATGAAACACGTCATGAATTTCTCCAAGGTCTGATGGTAAATCCAGTTTGTAAGATACCTCTCCTTTCCTCTTAAGGACTTTGAAGGGTCCAATGTACCTCGGGGACAGTTTTCCTCTCTGATGGAATCTTCTCAATCCTTTTAACGGTGTAACCTTGAGATAAACTGATTCGCCTGGTGCAAACGACAATTCCCTTCTTCGGTTGTCGGCATAGCTCTTCTGGCGTGACTGTGCTGCCTTTAATCGTTCTCTGATGAGCTTGACGTGTGCTTCAGCTTCTTCAATGAGTTCGGGTCCAATGACTTGCCTTTCTCCTGGCTCGTCCCAATGTAGTGGAGTTCTGCACTTGCGCCCATACAAAGCTTCAAAGGGTGCCATTTGCAGACTAGCTTGGTAACTGTTGTTATAAGTAAACTCCGCAAATGGTAAGCACTTTTCCCAAGAGGTTCCATAATCTAAGATGCAAGCTCTGAGAAGGTCTTCCAAGATCTGATTTACCCGTTCCGTCTGTCCTCCTGTCTGTGGATGATATGCAGTGCTAAACTGCAATTGGGTTCCCAAGGCTTCGTGGAGTTGGTTCCAGAATTTGGATGTGAATTGCGTTCCTCGATCTGAAACGATCTTCTTCGGGATACCATGCAGTGTCACTATTCGCTGCAGGTATAGCTCCGCTAATTTGTTGCCATTATACGTTTTCTTGACTGGTATAAAATGAGCAACTTTCGTGAGTCTGTCCACAATGACCCATATGGAATCATATCCCCCTTGTGTTCTGGGAAGTCCTGTGATAAAATCCATACCGATCTCTTCCCATTTCCAAGTTGGCACTGGTAAGGGTTGCAGCTTTCCAGCTATCTTCTGATGATCGGCCTTAATCCTTTGGCAAGTGTCACATCTTGCGACATATTCCGCGATTTCCCTCTTCATTCCATTCCACTAGAATTGCGTCTTCAGATCCTTGTACATCTTGGTGTTTCCAGGGTGTAGTGAGTATGGGGTTTTATGAGCTTCGGAAAGAATTAATTCCTTAAGGTCTGTATTTCGGGGTACACAAATCCTTCCCCGATACCACACAATTCCTTGATGATCCTCAATGAATTCCTGGGTTTTTCCTGATCTGATGCGGCTCTTGATCTTATGTATCTCCTCATCTTCTTTCTGAGCATCCTCAATCTGCTTTTGGAGTCGAGACTCCACAGTCAATGTAGCTAACATCCCAGATGGCACTATGGTCACTTCAAGATTCTGAAATTCCTTCCGTAAGCACGGGTTCTTAGGTGTAGCTCCTTGTAGGGTATAAGCCTTCCTGCTCAAGGCATCTGCCACTACGTTGGCTTTCCCTGGATGGTAGAGTATGCTGAGATCGTAGTCCTTGATCAGCTCGAGCCATCGACGCTGACGCATATTGAGCTCTGTCTGTGTGAAGATATACTTGAGGCTTTTATGATCTGTAAAGATCTCACATTTATGTCCAATGAGATAATGCCGCCATATCTTTAAAGCGTGTACCACTGCCGCTAACTCCAAATCATGAGTCGGATAATTTTCCTCATGAGGTCTCCATTGACGGGAAGCATAAGCTACTACTCGACCTTGCTGCATTAACACACAGCCTATTCCTTGCTTTGAAGCATCACAGTAAACTACAAAATCTTCTTTGCTGTCTGGTAATGTGAGGACCGGTGTTGTTGTCAATTTCTGCTTCAGCTTCTGAAAACTTTCTTCGCACTTGATGGTCCATTCAAATGCAACATCCTTCTTTAGCAAGTTCGTGAGAGGTTTGGCTATTTGGGAAAATCCTTCAATGAATCTCCTATAATATCCTGCTAATCCCAAGAAACTTCTAATCTCTGAAACTGAGATAGGTTGCTTCCACTCCTTGATTGCAGAGATTTTAGCCGAATCTACTGAAATTCCTTCTGCTGTCAACACATGTCCAAGAAACGAAATTCTTGACATCCAAAATTCACATTTGTCAAACTTGGCATAAAATTGCCTTTCTCGTAGCCTTCCCAAGACTAGGTGTAAATGTTGCTCATGTTCTTCCGTACTCTTGGAATATATCAGAATGTCGTCTATGAATACTATGAAAAACTTGTCAAGATAATCCATAAACGTACTGTTCATGATGTTCATGAAAGCTGCCGGAGCATTGGTCAATCCAAAGGGTACTACTGTAAACTCGTATAAACCATATCTGGTAGTGAAAGTAGTCTTCGATATATCTTCCTTCTTGATTTTCAGCTGATGATATCCAGATTTCAAATCTATCTTGGAAAATACTTTGGCCCCTCGAAGTTGGTCGAACAAGTCATCAATTCTTGGCAATGGGTACTTGTTCTTAATGGTGACTTCGTTCAAAGCTCGGTAATCTACACACATTCGTAAGGTTCCATCTTTCTTCCTTACAAACAAAACTGGAGCTCCCCAAGGTGAAGCACTGGGTCGGATAAATCCTTTACCCTCCAGTTCCTCTAACTGATTTTTCAACTCTTCTAAGTCCGTTACCGGCATCCTATATGGTCTCTTGGCTATTGGTGCCGCTCCTGGTTTAAGCTCAATGGTAAACTCTATCTCCCTGTCAGGTGGCATCCCTGGGAGTTCTTCTGGGAATACATCTGGGTATTCTTGTACTGTGGGCACTTGATCCAAGCATACTTCCTGAAGTGCATGGACTGATCCTTGCAATTTTTCTACCGATGCTCTTTCCGCATGGAATAGGACTTCCTTCCCTTGGTTACTAACAAGGCTTAGAGTTTTCTTCTCACAATCCACTAGACCTTTATGCTGGGATAACCAATCCATTCCTATTATAATGTCTAGGCCTTGCAGTTCTAGGACTAATAGATTAGCCAAGAACTCTATCCCATCTATTCGGAAGGTAATATGACGACAAGCTGAATACACAGGCAGCTTAGCTCCTGGGGTCTGTATAGCCATAGGGTACTTTAGAGGTACCATAGGTATTCCCACTTTAAATGCAAAATCTTCTGATATGAATGAGTTTGTAGCTCCAGGGTCAAACAGTATTAAAGCAGATGCAGATTGGATCAAGAATCTACCTAGGAGAATGTCAGAGGCATTGTCTGCTTCTTGAAGGGAGGTGAAGTTCAGTCGGCCTCCTCGGCCTGCCATTGGTCTTCCTCCTCGCCCTCGTCCTCGGCCTGCTGCATTTCCCCCTCTGTTCAGCAAACCTCCTCTGGGGCTCTGCAATGGTGGTGAAGCCGTGGTTCTAGGTGCCATCGCTTGTGTTCCAGCTTGCGATCTTGCTATCGCCGTTGGGAGTTGGATCCACGGGCAACTGTCTTTGCGGTGTCCCATTTGCCCGCAATGATAGCATTGAGTCCTTGCCTAAGGGCAATCCCGTTGATAGTGTGCTCCTCTGCAGTTGGGGCATGTCGGTGTGAATTGTAGTCTTGGCGCCGGGTAGGGCGGACGAAAATTTGGAGACGTTGGGGCCCTTCCCCTAGATGAGCTAGCTGGCAGTCGCGACTGTTGCATCATCTTTCTCTTCCGATTTTCTTCTCCGAGGCCTCGCTTTTCTTCTATCTTTAATACTCGATTTACCAGGGTCTGGAATTCTGTGAACTCATGGGAGGCAATCTGATACTGTAAATAGTGCTGAAGTCCTTCTGTGAAGCGTTCAATCTTCTTCTCTTCCGTGTCGATGTCGTTGGACGCATACCGAGCTAGATGGTGGAATTGGTGCAGATACTCAGTGACAGTCCGATTCCCTTGAGTCAAGTTCCGGAATTCTCGGCGTTTAGCTGCCATAACGCCTGTAGGGATTTGGAATTTTTGGAACTGATCCTTAAATTCCGTCCAAGTGATGTTGTCTTTGTCCATGTGTGCTTCTTGATAATTCATCCACCAAGCAGCTGCTGCTCCAGTGAGTTGGTGTGATCCGAATAACACCTTCTCTCGATCATTGCAACGAACAGTGTCCAGTTTCCTTTCAATGTCCCGCAGCCAGTCGTCGGCGACGATTGGGTCGGTCGCGCTTGCGAAGGTTGGCGGTCGCGTCTTCTGGAAGTCCGAGAGTCGAGTTCCGACGGCCGTACCTTCAGCAGTCCCTGGCATTTTCTGAATGACTTGAGCTAGCAACTGGGTATGTGCAGCCTGGGCTTCTTGGCGGCTCCTCTCCATTGAGAGAAGAATTTCCTGGAGGCTTGGTGAGTCTTCTTGTGGCGGTAGTGAGCTCTGCGATCCTGGATGAGGTGTGGATCCTCTTCGTGGCGTAACTGGGTCTTGGCCCTCTTGGTCATCTTGAGTCCTTCTCCTTGTGTTGACCATTCTGATCTTCTGAAGAGAGAAGCAGACAGGTCTAACTAACTAGAGAGAATTAAGGTACTAATGCAGAAATTAATGCGAAACTGATCCATTAATGCACAAGTAGTTAATACAAAAGCGGCTAAGCGCCTTAGTCTGATACAACCAAAATACAAGTAATGGTGATGATAACAACCAAAAGCATCACCAAACCTAGAAAGTCTACCCTGGCCTGAGGATCTAAAAGAACAGGCAAATAACTACTCCCACAGGGCTCAACCTCCTCTGGCTCCATCTCGTCGTCGGACTCCTCCAGAGTGACAAACCCGGGTGGTCCAGACTCATGGAACAGTAGCGCTGACCCACTGCCCTCTGCCTGGCGGGTGCTAGGGGTAGAGAACGAGCGTCGGTACCCAGCTGCATTAGCAACCCTCCGAGGAATCAAGCTAGGTCCTGCACTGGGTCCAAAGGTACGAGCTGGGGAGACAACTGTCGGAGCAACCTCCTCAACTGTGCGGCGTCTCTGAGCTGCAGGCTGAGAAGTCAACGACGGGGATGCGGTTCGGTCACGTTTCTTCTGCTCCTCCAACTCCTTGCGGAGCTCCTGATGCTCAGCAAGCAACGTGGAGTAGCGCGAGTCGAGGGTCCTCAACAGACCTACGGTGCTTGCCAGACACGGGTCCGGATACTCCACGATGGGTGGCGACCCAGAGGGAGATGAAGGCACGTGACGGAAAGGTGACTCCTGGAGCCGGCATGAGTACACCTGGCGTACCCGATGCACCGCCTCTCGAGCTGCGTCCTGGATAGCATCCAGTCGGCTTGCCCTGCTGGCCTCCACTCTGATCACCTGTCCCTCACGACTATCGAGAGCGTGCACCAGCACTTTGGCCTTGAAGCCATAGCGACGCCCCTCATAATAGTCCCAAATAGTCTCGCAGATCGGCCGCTCATCAATCCCTAGGAACTGAGCCATATGCCACAGCAATGTGGCCCATCCACCGAGACGCTCGATGTAGCTGAAACGCTCCTTGGCCATCCTGCCGAGAAATTTTGGAAGCAAAATAAGATTTTGAAATCAACATTTTTATAAGAGCAAAAACAACCTTTTGCAAAAATAAAATTTTTCAGAAATAATTTTTAAATAATTTACGATGTCCTGGCGCTACCAAGCCCTAAGGGTACCGTCCTACAGTCAAGGTCTGTGCTGCTCTGATACCACTATTTTGTGTCACGTCTGCCATGACAGTGACATCACCTGTGAGGAGCCCAGCTCGGTGCAGCTGGTCCCATAAACCACTTGACTTCCCAGGATGAGTCAATCACAGGATTATATTGCAGCAGCAAAATAGTACAATAGTCATAAATGTATGGCCATCAGGCCTTAGTACAAAACGAGATACAGTGCCGAACAAGGCACAAGGGTCTAACAAAATAATACATCTAGTCGGCGGAAGCTAGGCCCAAAAGCAATCCACAGGAAACAGAGGTTGACAGCAAGACAGCACCACATCAGGGTTCCGGAGGAAACTGCTCATCATCTCCTGGGTCCGCAGCATCTTCAGGGTATCCTCCAAGGTCGTAGAATGCTCCATCTATTGATGAGTTGTTGCAAGGGTGAGTACTTACATACTCACAAGTCATAGGGAAGGTAGAGATACATATATATATATGACATGAACCTATGCTATTGGGGAAAGAGTGAAAGGTTTTTCCAAAATACATTTCTTTCTCAACTCTTACTCAACTTCTGATCACACCCATGGCAGTAAATGAATCATATTGATGGTGATACATATATCCCATATCCAAGGCGATATATCCTCATATCACACTACTCTTATTCAAGTCTTTCAATCATATACTCTTAGCAATATTTCATAACCTAGGGCATAGACCACATGCCTCTTAAATATCATATGTTTGCTAGATTATGGTATTACCGCGACACGTCAACACATGACAGCCCACGGCAACGCCCCTTATCATGACAACACATGCCACTTGGGTAATCTTGAGCTAACAAATTTTAGTTTATAAAACAATACTTGTGTCACACCCCATGGATTTAATCCACCGCAGCATACTCCTAAAACTCGGGAGCACGAAGTATTCGAATACATTTTTAAACTCTGCAGAGATGTACCTCTTTTTAAATCCACTTTTTCACTCGACTTCCAAGTCGGGCCAACTCCATGCGACTTATACGCATGTGACAGGGCCGAGATCACAAAACGTTTTTGCAGTCTAGTATTAACAGTATCCCTGCCCGGTAAATGGACAACACCATCCCAAGTACCGTTGTGGGTCCTCCCCACTGCCTTACTTCCTAGCCTGGGTCTATGTTCCCGCAGGACACATAACCTCTTTTGATTACAGTCGCGCACGACTTAATCTGGCGTAGGGCGTCTTCCTTCTTTACACCTTATCCTCTCATAATTTTCTGATCTCACATCACTCATGGACGAACTGCGTCCCACCAGTTTCCATGCGAGAAACCGGATCGACAAGCCATGCAGGGAACTGATAATACTAAGAAAGCTACTAGGTTGCGCCTGTCCCATACCAGGTAAGTGGTTGGTACGTTTTTCATGCCACTAGACGCATAACACAAGGTTCTAGTCCTTACATGCCAGTGACCAGATCATACCACAATCATGCACCTTCAGTGCCTGCACATCCAGTGCAGCCAAGCACCTCCAGTGCTACCACCATTCCATACCAAAATACTGGTCACGGCTAGGGGTTCTATTTCATGAATATAAATGTACATGTTTATACTTTTATTAGTTCATGGCTTGCTATCTTATCAAGTTCACATTTCTCAAGTATTCAATCTATCACTGCCATAATATCATTGATCTCAACATGTGCAATATTAATGAAATATCTACTCATGGAATAGCATAGCAATTCATAAAATATGGGTTTCAATATGTTCAAGGTATGACTTGCCTTCCGCGTCGTAAGTATCAGCGGTCGATGACGGTTCAGCGACAAGATCTTCAACTCCGGACTCTTGCTCTGAACAAGATCAAACAAGCAAACAGGCATTACAATCAATTCTATTCTACTAACTTGCTACATGCAAAGGTGCAAGGAGAAAATGCTCTGGTGATACAAGGTTTGAAAGCGATGTGGTTTTAATTATGGAAACCAGGGTTAGAGTTAGCTGTTAAGGTTTACAAGGTTCCAAAATATAAGGGTGACATCAAGGTGGTGACTGGTTCGCCCAAAAACAGCGAATGTCTTTAGGTTGGCATTCGGTTCAAGGCATCGACATAGGGTTGATGGGTGATAGAGGGCTCAACTCAAGTTGTGACAGTAGAGAAAAGTGTAGATCACAACATCAGGAGTCTAAGGGACAAAGTTATTTTCAAAGTGCATGGCTGGAAGTGGGTGAAAAGGCTCAATGCCACTGGCTGACATAGCCTGGCATAGGGTTGACACGGCCAGAAACTAGGGTTAGCCATATCTTTTGACTCAGGGCTCCAAATGATGCACCACTTTGTCTGGTGGTTAGGCATTTGTAACAGGAACAAATGTCTCAACAGGACCTAGGGCAGGAGATGGCCGGAAAGTGATGAAAACCGGCGAAGAAGTTGGCTGGCCTGGAGCACATGCAGTGTGAACAGTACAGCAAACTAGGGCATAGCTATATCTCACAATCTAGGCCGAATTAGAAGTCGTGGTAGAAGACAAAGTTGCTCAGAATGGTTCAAAACATCTAGATGGCAAGGTTTCTATGGCTGGGTTGGCTGGATTTAGGAGATATTGGCCGGGGAAAAGATTAACTCAAGCCTGATTTGGGCATTTTTGATCTAGGGCAAATAAACTTAATTCCTTGCTTGTGGATGGTCTCTGGAGCATAAGTAAGCTACTGGTGAAGTTAGATTAACTAGAAATGCACCAGAAAAGCTTGAACAGCAAGCTCAGTTCACAACCAAAGTTCCAATTTGGGGTTTTTCACATTTTAGCAAATCTGTCGATTTTGGTTGCTTAGGGATGTTAAGCAAGGTCTAGTGAGCATATTTGATTACTAGTTCGAAGGTCGAATCGATCTGGTTGGGGATTAATTGCTCGCCGGAGCTACTGGAGTAAAACTGAAATTGCCGGCGACTGAGGGTATTTAGACTAAATTCCAAGCTCGAGAAGCATGAGGGGGATGAGAGGAGCTCACTGGGGGTGTTGGATTGGAGAATGAAGCAGTGGAGAAGCTTGGCACCGTGCTCCTCCTCTGTTGCTCGCCGGGGAAGAAGAAGACACAGCGAGTTTTACTGATTGCTGGTGTGCAGGTGTGTAAGATGGTTGCTAGTCCAGGGGTTTAAATAGGCGAGGCTGCGGGGGCTCCCAACGTCTACAATCGCACGGGGAGTTGAAGCCGGCTTGAATCGACTGGGAAGTGACCGACGGCGATGACAGGCGGCGAAGCGACGTCTTCACCGGTCGTGTCGGCTGCGCTGCTGCTCTGGTGGAGGTGAAGGCGAAGTGATGCACCCCCAAGGCATGCGCGCGACGTGGCGCAAAGCTTCTGCAGTGGCTGCAGCAATGGCGTGTGCGCGCGGGCAAAATCGGCGATGCTGGTGCGGCCGCGGTGGCTCCACGGTGGCGAACGGCGTGCGCACACATGGCAGGGACGCAGTGGCAAAGGTGGCGACCACGGGACTTCACCGGCGACGAAGTTCCTGGCGTGGCAGCGCGGTGGTCGCGGTCGTGCACGGCTGCTGGTCGTGCACAGTGCCTCTGGTCGAACCAGGGACCAAAATGCAATGATTCTTATTTGAAATCTGGACTGATTTGTAATTTCTGTCTTAGAGGTGGTTAATTTGAGATTTGATTTCATGGCTGAGTATAACATTTCTATTAGTACTCATTCAGCTCAAATTTAGAGAAAATTTGATAAGATTTGGGGGATTTCACCTATTTTCGAAAATAGGGTAAAATTAGGGTAAAATAAGTCTGGATTTTGTCGATTTCGAATTCTGGTAATTGGAGCGAGATTTTGAAGTCTGATCAAAAGGGAGATCTGTATCAAATAGTATTTGGAAGGTGTTTCCTGAAGAAATTCTGGAGTTGGAATTAATTTGCAGATTTTAGCCTTTTCAGGCTTCCAGGTAAACAGAAAAGGGCTTATTCGCAGTAAAATTTGGACTAAACTGCAAAAAGTGTTTAGATGAATTAATTTGGCTCCCAACTTTTTGAAGTGAGTTGAGGATGAACTTAGGAACATATTCCAGGGGTTGCTTGAGTCCGAATAGGGTTAAATCAAAATAATTCAATCATCTGAAAACTGGGGTACTTAGGGTAAATCTGAATTTTCCTGTTTTCGAAAACAGAGAGAGGCTTAGGTACTGAGAGTTAGGGTCAGAATTTGATCTGGCTCCTGAAGACTTTTATCTTCAGGGTAACTGGTAGGTTAAATCTGGATGGTCAGATCTTGATCTGGATTTAGGGAATAGATTTGGAGGTTTTTAGGGTTTGGGAGAGATTAGAGTTCAACTGATCTGGCTACTACTACAGGGATACATGCATGCAGGATTTTCATGCAAAACTTTTCACCCCCAAAACTAGGGTGTTACAGGTTTCTAGGAATCTGGGCTAAAAGTAGGTATTAGATAATCTTAGGGTTTCAAGGTTGCAACAGGGATATCAATTTTTGTGGCTGGTTTGATCAAAACAGCGAATGTCAGCAGATTGACATTCGGATCACGGCTCTGACATAGCTTTAAGAAAAGCTAGAGTGCTGATCTCAAGTTGTGGTAGTAGAAGAAAATGTAGATCACAACTCTACAAATTCAGTGGACAAAGTGGTTCTCAAATTGCACAACCAGAAGTGGGTAAACAAGGCCAATGCCACTGGCTGACAAGCTCTGGCATAAGGCTGACAATGTCAAAAACTAGGGCTAAGCATAAAATGCTGTTCAAGGGCTCAACTGGTGTGCCAACTTTGTCTAGAGGTAGGCTTGAGTAACAGGAACAAAAGTCATAACAGGATCCATGGCTGAAGATGGCCGGACAGCAAGAAATCCGGTGATGAACTGCGGTGAACACACTGCACTGGAACAGTTCTTGACACAAATCTTGGCAAAGTGGTAACTTTCAATTTAGGCCAATCTAGGTGTTGGGCTAGAAGACAAAAATGCTCAGGAGTTCAAGGCACACACACTGGACAAAGTGGTTAGGGCTAAAACGGCTGGGAAAAACTTTCCGGTGAACGGCGCCGGAGAAGAAGGCACTGGAATTGGGCATTTTCGATACAGGAGGTTTGAACTCAATTCCTTGCTTGGATAGTGATAGAGGGGTATGAGTAAGCTACTAGTAGCATCAATTTGATCGAAAAATCATCAGAGAAGCCTGGCGACGAGAGCCAGCGACTGTTGAAGTTCAAATTTGGAAATAGTCTTGATTAGAGCTCAATTGATGATTCTAGGTTTACAGGCATACTCAAAATAGCTCTCTAATCAATTTAGATTACAGGTTCTGAAGCTAATTCGGGATATATCAATCTACATTGCAGGAACAGGGCAAATCAGAAATTCCGGTGATCGCCGGTGTTAGAGGTCACCGGTGAGCAATTAAATGATACCACACAGAGAGAATGATAAGAGGAACTCACTGATGGCTTCAATTTGAAGATTGATGCAGCAGGGCGTGCTGACACTGTGAGCCTCCTCGACGGCTCGCCGGAGAAGGAAACAAAACAGGAAAATCTGAGACTTAGCTGATTTCCAGTGAAGTACAAAGAAGCTGCTCAGTACATGGGTGTTTAAATAGGCATGGCGAAGCTTGCGAAGAGGGGACAGCGAAGAGATTGGCACTAGTGACAAGGCTGGTTGGGCGCAGAAGCAACAGCGTTGAAGAAATAGCGATGCACGGTGATGCGACGGCAACAACGATTCTGCAGCTGATCACATTGTCGTTTCATCGGGACTTAGCGTTAGCTGAATCAAGCGCTGGCGACAACAACTGGAGCGGCACAAAAGCTACTGACAAAAGCTGTGGTTGCTGCTGCTGGTCGCGCACGGGGGCGGTGCTGTTCATCGGCGTTGCCACGATGACGACTGAAGCGAGGACACATACACACAAGCATGCACGGCCACAAGCGCAGGCGAAGCTTCACCAGCGACGAGCAAACATGGCTCACAAGCACAGCGAGTTCTGGTCGAAAATCAGCTGTGAGCTCTAGTCGAATTTGGACTAAGTTGCAATTTCATATTTTGAGTTTTGGACTGATCTATAAATCTGGAGATTTGAAAGGTTTAAACTGAAATTGATTGCACTGATCTGGAAGATTATATTCAACAAAATTTTTGGTAAAGATATTTGATAAAATCTGGCACATTTGAATAGTTTTTGATATGAACTGAAAATAGGGCATTTTAGGGTAATTGAAATCTGAGTTTCAATCGATTTTGAATTCTGGCATTTAGGATGTGATTTTGAAACCTAGACAGAAGGGAAAATTGTATCAAATAGCATTTAGAAGAGATTTGTTGAAGAAATTCTGAATTTGGAGTTAATATGAAGATTTTAGCCTTTTTAGGTTTCCAGATATCAGATAAAGGACTAATTTGCGATATTTCTTGGACTCATTTGTGAACAGAGTCTAGATGATGAAATCTGGCTGCCAACTTTCTGGTTTAAGGTATTGGTATACCCATGATCATTATTTAAGAATAATCTGCTCTGAATAAGATCAAAATTTGGCTAAATCTGAGTTCAGAATATTTAGGGTAATTAACTTAATTTTGTTTTTCGAAAACAGAAGTTTTGACAAATCTGGGATTTAGAGATGGAATTGAATCTGGCTTCTGAAGACTTTTAGGTTCGGAGTAATTGATAAATCACATCTGAACAATCTGATCTTGATTTGGGGTTCACAGGAAAGATTTGGAGATTTTAGGGTTTGAGATAGATACTGATCTGGCTACTACTACAGATACATGCATGCATGCTGTTCATGAAAAAGGAAGTTTTCACCCCTAAACTCAGGGTGTTACAGATCTACCCTCCTTAAAGAAATCTCACCCCGAGATTTTCCTAAGACAGGAAAAGATAAGGATAAGTTTGCTTAAGATCTTCTTCCTTCTCCCAAGCAGCCTCTTGCTCTGAATGAATTTTCCATTGAACTTTACATGATTTGATTTTCTTCCTTCTGAGCTGACGTTCATCAGTGGCTAGGATTTTGATTGGGTGCTCAAGGTAAGTAAGATTCTTCTGTAATGGTACATCTTGTACATCTTTTTGGTCAGTACGTTCCTTCAGACATTTTCAGAGCTGAGAGACATGAAACACATCATGCACTCCTGTTAATCCCACAGGTAATTCCAATTTATAGGATACTTCTCCTTTCCTCTTGATTATCTTAAATGGTCCAATATATCTAGGAGATAACTTTCCCTTCACTTGGAATCTTTGTAATCCTTTGAATGGTGTGACCTTGAGATACACAAAATCTCCTGGTTCAAATGATAATTCTCTCCGACGATTGTCTGCATAACTCTTTTGTCGTGATTGTGCTATTTTCAGTCTTTCTCTGATGAGTTTGACATGAGCTTCTGCTTCTTCTACTATCTCTGGTCCTATGACCTTTCGTTCTCCTGGCTCATTCTGATGCAATGGGGTTCTGCATTTATGTCCATATAAAGCTTCAAATGGCGCCATCTGTATACTAGCTTGATAATTGTTATTATATGTAAACTCTGCAAATGGTAAACATTTGTCCCATGATGTTCCATAATCTAGTATACAAGATCTTAGAAGATCTTCTAGGATTTGGTTGCTCTTTCTGTCTGTCCTCCTGTCTGTGGGTGATATGCAGTACAGAAATCCAACTGAGTTCCTAGGGTTTCATGCAATCTATTCCAAAATTTGGAGGTAAACTGTGCTCCGCGATTTGAGACTATCTTCTTAGGAATACCATGCAATGCTACTATTCTTTGCATGTATAACTCTGCTTGTTTCCTGCCAACATAAATCTTTTTGACTGGTATGAAGTGAGCTACTTTAGTAGGTCTGTCTACAATAACCCATATGGAATCGTATCCTCCTTGAGTTTTAGGTAATCCTGTAATGAAATCCATACCAATTTCTTCCCATTTCCATAATGCTATTGGTAGAGGTTGTAGCTTTCCGGCTATTTTCTGGTGTTCTGCTTTAAGTCGCTGACATGTATCACAGTTTGCAATGTATTCTGCAATCTCTCCTTTCATATTATCCCACCAGAATCTGGTCTTCAAATCCTGATACATCTTTGTGTTACCAGGGTGTATTGAGTATGGAGTTTTATGGGCTTCATGGAGAATTATTTCTTAAGGTCTGCGTTTTGAGGTACACAGATTCTTCCTCGATACCATACAATCCCTTGGTTATCTTCAGTAAAACCTTGAGCCTTTCCTAACTTGATTCAGCTCTTGATCTTACAAATTTCCTCATCTTCCTTCTGGGCATTTCCTATCTGTTTTTCAAGTTGAGGTTTTACTGTTAAAGTAGCAACCGTTCCCAGCGGTACTATTTCCACTTGATGATTCTGTAACTCTTGTTGTAGATAAGGGTTCTTCATTATAACCATTTCTTGTAGGTTATAGACTTTTCTGCTTAGGGCATCGGCCACTACATTAGCTTTTCCTGGATGGTACTGGATACTAAGATCATAATCTTTGATCAATTGCAGCCACCGTCATTGACGCATGTTGAGCTCTATCTGTGTGAAAATATACTTGAGGCTTTTGTGATCTGTAAAAATCTCACACTTATTTCCAATGAGATAATGTCGCCATATCTTTAAAGCATGTACTACTGCTGCTAACTCCAAATCATGAGTCGGATAATTTTCCTCATGTGGTCTCCATTGGCGTGAAGCATAAGCTACTACTCGACCTTGCTGCATTAACACATAGCCTATTCCTTGCTTCGAAGCATCATAGTAAACTACAAAGTCTTCTTTACTGTTTGGTAAAGTGAGGACTGGTGTTGTTGTTAATTTCTGTTTCAACTTCTGAAAACTTTCCTCGCACTTGGTGGTCCATTCAAATGCCACATCCTTCTTTAGCAGGATTGTAAGAGGTTTGGCAATCTGGGAAAATCCTTCAATGAATCTCCTATAATAGCCTACTAATCCCAAGAAACTTCTAATCTCTGAAACTGAGGTAGGTTGTTTCCACTCCTTGATCACAGAAATTTTAGCTGGATCCACTGAAATTCCTTCTACTGTCAACACATGTCCAAGAAATGCAATTCTTGACATCCAAAACTCACATTTATCAGACTTGGCATAGAATTGCCTCTCTCGTAGCCTTTCCAAGACTAGATGTAAATGTTGCTCATGTTCTTCAGCACTCCTGGAATATATCAAAATGTCATCTATGAATACAATGACAAACTTGTCAAGGAAATCCATAAATGTACTGTTCATGACATTCATGAAAGCCGCCGGAGCATTGGTCAAGCCAAAAGGTACTACTGTGAACTCATATAAACCATATCTGGTAGTGAAGGCAGTCTTCGGTATATCTTCTTTCTTGATCTTCAACGGATGATATCCAGATTTCAAATCTATCTTGGAAAATACTTTGGCTCCTCGAAGTTGATCGAACAAGTCATGAATTCTTGTTAATGGATACTTGTTCTTAATAGTGACTTCATTCAAAGCTCGATAATCTACACACATTCGTAGAGTTCCGTCTTTCTTCCCCACAAACAAAACTGGGGCTCCCCATGGTGAAGCATTGGGTTTGATAAATCCTTTGTTTTCCAAGTCTTCGAGTTGATTCTTGAGCTCCTCCAAATCTGTAACTGGCATCCTATAGGGACGTTTTGCTATAGGTGTAGCTCCTGGTTTAAGCTCAATAGTGAATTCTATTTCTCTGTTAGGCGGCATTCCTGGAAGTTCTTCTGGAGATACATCAGGATATTGTTGCACTACAGGCACTTGTTCCAAGCATAAGTTTTGCAATGTTTGAACAGATCTTAGTAGTTACTTGATTGACGATCTTTCTGCATAGAATAGAACTTTCTCCCCTTGGCTACTGACAAGGCTTAGGGTTTTCTCTTCACAATCTACTAGACCTTTATGTTGGGACAACCAATCCATTCCCAAAATAATGTCTAGACCATGCAGTTCTAGAACTAGTAGATTTGCCTCGAATTCTACCCCTTCTATACTGAAGGTTATATTTCGGGCAGATGGAGTAGACAGATAATCTAGCCCCTGGTGTTTGTATTATCATGGAGTACTCTAATGGTACTTGCTCTATATGCATTTCAATTTAAAATGCAAATGCTTTTGACATAAATGAATTTTTAGCACCAGGATCAAACAATATTAAGGCAGATGCAGATTGAATCAAAAATCTACCAAGAAGAATGTCGGTGGCGTTGCCTGCTTCTTGGATTGAAGTATAGTTTAATCTTCCTCCTTGCGTTGCAGTTGGTGCTCTACCTCTTCCTCGTCCTCGATTAGCCATGTTTCCTCCTCTTCCTGATGGAATTCCTTTAAAATTCAGTGATGATGATGCTCTGGGTACTACCGGCTGTGTTCCTGCCTGAGATCTGGCAATGGACATCGGAAGTTGTATCCAAGGACAAAATTCTTTATGATGCCCATGCTGTCCACAATGATAGCACTCAACACGGGGATGAGGACAATCCTTTTGAAGATGATTTCCTCTGCAGTTAGGGCACAATGTCATTGCTGGTCTGGGAGTCTGATAAGATGATCGGAAACTGGGAATAATAGGAACTCTTCCTCTGGTTGGATTTGTCTGTGGTCGTGTTTGTTGGAGCATTCTCCGCTTCCGGCTTTCTTCTCCCATATTCCTCTTCTCTTCCACCTTTAAGGCTCTGTTTACTAGTGTTTGGAATTCTGTAATTTCATGAGAAGTAATTTGATACTGCAAATAGTGTTGAAGTCCTTCTGTGAAGCGTTCTATCTTCTTCTCTTCGGTATCCACATCTCCAGGTGCATATCGAGCCAAATGAGTGAATTGGTGTAGATACTCAGTGACTGACTTATTTCCTTGGATCAAGTTTCAAAATTCTCGACGCTTAGCTGCTATGATACCAGTAGGTATATGAAATTTCTGAAATTGATCCTTAAATTCCCTCCAAGAAATATTGTTTCTGTCCAAATGAGCTTCTTGGTAGTTCATCCACCATGCTATTGCAGCTCCTGTTAATTGATGAGATCCAAACAAAACTTTTTCTCTATCACCACATTGAACTGTATCTAATTTCCTCTCTATATCCCTCAACCAATCATCGGCAACCATGGGATCGGTCGCACTAGAGAAAGTTGGTGGACAGGTCTTTTGGAAATCTGTTAATCTTGTTCCTACAGTAGTTCCTTCTGTTGTTCCAGTAGGTAATTTCTGAACTATCTGGGCCAACAACTGGGTATGGTCCGTCTGAGCTTCCTGTCGATTCTTCTCCATTGACAGAAGAATTTCTTGTAGACTGGGTTGTTCATTCTGGGGAGGATTGGAACTCTGAGATCCTTGCTGAAACAAAGGGTCTCTCGTCATAGTATCTTCTTCCTGCGGAGTCTGTTCCCTGTCTTCTCTACCGCTTCGGGATCTCCTTCTTGTATCAACCATGATGGCTTTGAAAAGGTTTAGACCGATCTAACTAACTAGGGCCAACTAAGGCAGCAATGCAGAAATTAATGCAAACTACTTTAATGCATGAAATACTTGGGCTATTAGCCATAATACACAAGTTAACCATTTCATAAGCAACAGCGAATCACAAGGCTATCAAGAGCATCACCAGCTCTATCTATATCACCCCAAAGACACTATGAAACGACAGACGCACTCTCACAATCTTACCGAATTTTAGGAAAATCCAAATAAGACATTGAAATAAAGGTTTTTAGGAGCTACAAAGCTCATTATTTTTATCAAAATAAAGCTTTCAACAAATAGTTTATAAATAAATTACGTTTTCCTGCCACAGCCAATTCCTAAAGGTGTCGTCCTACAGTCAAGTTCTCATGTTTCTCTTATACCAACTTTCTATGTCGCGCCCCGAAACTGGGACTACGACTACTCCTGTAGGGACCTAGCTCACTGCAGCTAGTCCCATATATGCATACCCTTGACTTCCTAGGATAAGTCAAGCATAGGAGTATATTACATTGCAACTTTGTAACTTACAAAATATTGAAGCAGTGTGGCCAGCTGGCTTTAATATTACATTAAAAGATTACAATGCCTTCACGGCATACATGGTCTAGCAAAAGAATAACTACACAGTAGAAGATAGGTGACCCTCCCACAAAGAGAAGTGGACGGCAGCACAACACACATCAGGGTACTGACGGATCTGACTCTCCACCTTCTGGATCCAAGAAATTCTTCACGCCTTCATCTTGATCAAGGTACGCTCCATCTACTGAGTTGAATGTTGTAGGGGTGAGCACTTACGTACTCAGCAAGTCATAGGTAAGAGTAGATACATATAGTAGTGATGATATGAACCTAGACTAGTCAAGAATTATGGATGTTTATAAAATAACCTTTTTCTTTCATATCTCATTTCATCTCATGGCAGCACTTTTCATAATATAGCATCACTATTTATGTTCACTAGATTATAGCACTACCGCGACACGTCGACACACGACAGCCCACGGCAGCACTCCTTATCATGGCAACACATGTCATTTGGGTAATCTTGATTTAACAAATTTTATTTAGAAAATATACTTGTGTCACACCCCGTGGATTTAATCCACCGCAGCAAACTCCTATAAACCCGGGAGCTTGGAGTATTCGAATACGTTTTTAACTCTGCAGATAGGTACCAATTTACCTGCAAGATATTCCACTTTCAAGCCCTTCCTATCAAAATGATTGGACCCCTGGCTCACTTCATACTGTGAGTGGCAAGGTGGAGATAACACTACTGCAGAAATGCAATCCGCTAACCCATATTTTCTAACGGTTATAAGCAATCTGGGAAAAATCTGATAGAATAGGATGACAGTGGCGGAGAAGAGGCTTTCTACTATCGGTTAGACACTGGTACACTGTTAGTGAAATGCAAAATTTTTTTACTATCGGTCATTACTGTATCAACCGATATAATATATGAAATAGTATTATCGGTTTTTCTTTCGTAACTGATAGTGAAATTACGGACTTTTTACTATCGATTACTACTGTCGACGATTCGGACTCGGGGTCCTCAGCCGAACTTATGCAAAATTTGTAATTGTGAAGCTTTCAAGATGACCCTCCCGGGAAGGTATGCAGAATAATGGTGAACAGGAGCACAGAGAGATTTATATAGGTTCGGGCCCTCGATGGTGGGAGTAAAAGCCCTACGTCCTGTTAGGATTTCACTATATGTGATAAAGCTTTACAAACTAGCGGGGAGAAACCTTCACAGGCGAAAGTTTTCCCTATATAAGTGTACAAAAAGAAGCTATAGGAGACTTGTAAGTATTGTCTAATCTAAGCCGTAGACTTGGCTGTTTGAGTGGTCGAGATATCTTGTATCTCACTTATATCAGGGTCTTGTTCTTCCAAAATGTCTTGGATCCCCCGTTTGATGTACTTTGCCACCTTTTTATACTGGTTGAAAGGGTGCCAAATGAAGAAAACTGCATCAAACGGTTGGATGCGGTTTCTGGAGAACGCTGTTAACTTCCACGGAGGTTATTATCACGTGTTAATCATGAATAACCGCATATATTAACCTCTGACGGTTGGTCTTCAACGTGGAGAAATTCTCGGGATGCTTGGAATATCCTGATATAAGGATAACCGGATAGACTCCAAGCACTCTGGTCGAGAATGTTCTGACCGCGGAATGTAGGCCGACCGCGCAACATCCCGGATATCGAGTCCGCGTATAGCATACGAACTTCTGACCGCACAAGGCAGTCGGTCTGATCGCACGAAACCCGCAACCTGATCGCGTAAAGCTTGCGACCTCATGGTGATGCCCCTCAAAATGGCTTGAGTTCGCATTGCCACATATGTCTGGTTCGAACCTGTCCTGAACCAAAAGTTTATTAGAAGTGACCCGGGTGTCAATCCTCGTCAACTACTATAGAAACCCATAGAACAGTTTACTATCGGTTTTATAAAACAAACCGATAGAAAAATGACGTCATATAAACTAATTGTTATGACAGTGGGGACCTTATTTTACTATCGGTTTGTATTTTTGAACTGATAGTAAAATTGTACAACTTAATTAGGTCGACCCCTGCTCTGCGCTCTACATGTTGGAATCATTTCTACTGTACGTGCATCCACGCTCCAAGCTAGAGTGATCTGGAGAAGCTAGCTGAGAGGTTGATAATTCCATCCCCCTCGGTATTGTCATCTTCTTATCACCTCTCTCTCTCTCTGGATCACTCTTTCAGACTCTCCCTCTGTCGTGGTATTGGGAATACCCCGGCAGGTTTTGTGGATGATCCTAACGAAAAAAATGCGACGCGGGTTGACCGGGTGATCGATCCTCCCCCGCCGGACAAACACAGCAAGTGACACGAGGATTTATACAGGTTCGGGTCCCGGTGGGGGCCCTAGTCCTGTCAGCGTGCTCCCGACTAGAGTCAGCTGGGGAGGCTCTCTCGGGTAGAGGTTTCTGGAGCACACCTGTGAGTTTGGCTATTCTAGCAATAATGAATCACCTGTCCTTACAATAGGGGGTACAAGGGTTATTTATAGCCCCAAAAAGAAGCGGAAAGACTAAACTACCCCGGACGCCACCGTCGGATCGAGGGGTAGCGACGTCCTTCTCCCGGTCAGTTGCCTCGGATGCTTGACAGGTGGCCGCTGATTCCCGAGGCGCTCCTCGCGTGACCTGCACGTGATCAAGAACCAAAGACTTTACCTTTAGAAGGGCGACAATGCCCGGGACAGGCACCGGAGGCCACGTCCCCGGGCTGGTGGCGGCGCCCGGGACATGCACTTGAGGCAATGTCCCCGGGGAAATGGCGGTGCCCGGGATATGCCCCGGAGGCAATGTCCCCGGACAAATGGCGGCGCCCGTGATATGACCCGGAGGCAATTTCCCCGGGCGAAAGGCTGCGCCCGGGGCAAGCACCGGAGGCCATGTCCCCGGGCGAAAGGCCGCGCCTGAGGTAGGCACCGGATGCCACGTCCCCGGGCGAAAGGCGGCCCCCGAGAAATGCCCCGGAGGCAACGTCCCCGGGCAAATGGTGGCGCCCGGGATATGCCCCGGAGGCCACGTCCCCGGGCGAAAGGCAGCGCCCGGGGCAGGCACCGGAGGCAATGTCCCCGGGTGAATGGCGGCGCCCGAGACATGCCCCGGAGGCAATGTCCCCGGGCGAAAGGCGGCGCCCGGGGCAGGTACCGGAGGCCACGTCCCGGGGCGAAAGGCAGCGCCCGAGACATGCCCCGGAGGCAACGTCCCCGGGCCAATGGCGGCGCCCGGGATATGCCCTGGAGGCCACGTCCCCGGGCGAAAGGCGGCGCCCGGGGCAGGCACCGGAGGCAATGTCCTCGTGCGAATGGCGGCGCCCGAGGCACGCACCGGAGGCAATGTCCCCTGGCAAATGGCGGCACCCAGGAGATGCCCCGGAGGCCACGTCCCCGGGCGAAAGGCGGCGCCCGGGATATGCCCCGGAGGCAATGTCCCCGGGAGAAAGGCGGCACCCGGGATATGCACCGGAGGCAATGTCCCCGGGCGAATGGCGGCGCCCAGTAGATGCCCCGGAGGCCACGTCCCCGGGCGAAAGGCGGCGCCCGGGATATGCCCCGGAGGCAATGTCCACGGGCTAAAGGCGGCGTCCAGGATATGCCCCGGAGGCAATGTCCCCGGGCAAAGTGACGCAACTTACCTGGAGTTGGTCACACGTAGATTTCCCCCAACAGTAGCCCCCCATGGCCTCCGGGGATGATGTTTGAGTCCCCGGAGGGTATCGTACATGTCACCGGGAAAATCTCCGGGCCAAGCTATCCTAGCCGTGACGCTTTGATTCCCGTGTCGCGCGCTTATGACCACGCCGTTGGGCCATAAATGCGCTTGCGGTTTGAACTGGTGCCTCAGTTTGCGCCCCCGTCCCTTCGTTTCCCACACACGGTTTGAACTCCAACGGCCCAGATGTACCGCGAAGTGCCACGTGGCGCCTATCTGCGGCACGCTTCACCCCTATAAATAGGGCCTTGGGGGGCTCGGGAAGCTCATTCCAAACTTTTCAAACTCCGGCGCCCTTAGCTCTCCCTGTAGCCCCCTCCCGGTAGCTAGCTCCCGGAAGCTTTGGGTCCCTCCCGCTCCCGAAGCCTTAGCCACCGGAAAAAACTTGATGGCGCCTAAGAGCCGTGCGAAGACCACGGAGGTGCCCCCGGAGGAACTGGCTCTGGACTTCCTCTGGGCCTCCGAGTTCACGGCCGGGGACATAGAGTCCCTGGTCGAACGGGGAGTCGTCGAGGACGGGGACGTCCGGGTCCCCGTGAAGAAGGATGGAGCCCCCCGCCCCAGGCCCGGAGAGATTGTGGCCTTCGAGGCCTTCCTCGAGGCGGGACTCCGGCTCCCGGTGCACCCATTGCTCCGGGAGTTTTTGAAGGAATATGGGGTGGCTCTGAACCACCTCACACCGAACGCCATCGTCCGGATGGGCCTATTCATATGGCTCTCCGAGACGGCGACCAGGCGGGAGCCCAACCTACGAGCATTCCGGTACTTCTACGAGCCGGCAGCGAGGAGCTCCCACCTGGTGAAGAGGGGACCCAAGTCCCCCTTTGCCTCGGTGGTGGTGCAGATGCTACCGTCCCGAGTAGCCGATTAACCAGTGGTGGCCTCCTGGGACCACTGGGGGGATTGGATCCGGAGGTGGTTCTACCTCCGGGTCTGGGACGATGGGGTGGTGTACTCCACGGAGGCCCCGACCTACAGCAGGTCATCCGCGCCGAAGCCCCCGGTGTGGACGGACAAGGAGCTGGAACTCCTCGGGAAGGTCATTGTCTCCCAGCGCACCCGCTCTATGCGGGACACTGCCAAGGAGATGATGTTGTTGAGGATCTCCCCCTTCTCTCGCGGGAGAAGGTGGATCGGGATGGGCCTGGAGCAACGGCCCCAGGTGAAACCGGTGACCCGAGGTAAGTCTTCGTTACCTGGTTCAATGCATTCACAAGGTCCCCGAGCCCAGGACCGCGGAGATCCTGTAGGCGCCCTCCCATTTTGGGGAGAGCTTACCCTAGGCTTGGGGGTCTGTGACGCGCTTGAGGACAAGGTCCCCAAGGCGAAAGGCCCTCTCGCGCACGCACCGGTTGTATGCGCGTGCCATCTCACGCTCGTAGATGGCGTGGCGGAGGAGCGCTCGGTGGCGTTCCTCCTCCACGAGGTCGATCTCCTGTCGCTGGTTGGCCTCATTGGCTTGGTACGTTGCGGGCGTAGCTCCTTCCAGGAGCTCGACTCGCAGCGACCGGAAGTCATTTTCCGGGGGGAGGACTGCCTCCACCCCGTAGACTATGGAGAAGGGAGTACGTCTCGTCGCCCAGCTCGGGGTCATGCGCATGGAACAGAGGATGCTAGGGAGCTCCTTTGCCCATGCAGCCCACTTAGCAGTGGCCTGCTCGAGTCACCGGCGCAACCCCTGTAGGATTACGCCGTTGACCCTCTCGACAGCCCCATTGCTTCGGGGATGGGCCACTGAGGCGAAGTGGATGACGAGTCCCAGGCCTTCACAGAATTCCCGGAAATAAGCCGAGTTGAATTGGGTCCCGTTATTAATAGTGATCTCCCGGGGGACACCAAAATGACAAACGACGTTTTTCCAGAAAAACCGCTGGACGGCCCGGGACGTGATGCTGGCCAAGGGTTCCGCCTCTACCCACTTTGTAAAGTAGTCGACCGCGACCACCGCATACTTGTATCCTCCGGGCGCTGGGGGGAAGGTCCCTAGGAGGTCCATCCCCCAGCGCACGAAGGGCCAAGTGATGGGGATAGTCTGCAGCGCTACAGGGGGAGGTTCGAACCCTTGGCCATCTTCTGGCAAACCTCGCACGCGGAGACAAGGTCTCGCCCATTGCGCATGACCGTGGGCCAATTGAAGCCCTGCAGGAGAGCCTTGGCCACGATGGTGCGTGGGGCTTGGTGAGAGCCATAGCTCTTCGCGTGGATGTCTTCGAGAAGTTGGAGTCCCTCCGGCCGTGGGAGGCAGCGCAGGAGGGCGGAAGCCACCTGCTTGTAGAGCTTCCCCTCCAGCAGGAGGTATGCCCGGGCTTTGGCCCGGAGGCGCTTAGCCTCGGTCTCGTTAGGAGGGTCCCCCTCCCCCTTGATGAAGGAGATGAGGGGGTCCATCCATGACGGTGTCCGGGTGATCTCGGCGACCTCCGGGACACGAGGCTCGTGGCCCGTGTCCGGGGAGGCCACCGAGGGCTTCGTGATGATTTCCAGGAAGGCCACTTTGGGGAGCGATTCCCGGGCGCTTGCTGCCCGGGCCAAGGCGTCAGCCCGATCATTGTCCCTTCACGGGATATGCCGGGCCTCAAGGCCGTCGAAGTGCCTCTCCATCTTTCGCACCTCCTACAAATAAAGACTCAATTTTGCGTCATGGCACAGGTAAGACTTGTCCATTTGGCAAACTACGAGCTGAGAATCTCCCTTCACTAGGAGGCGCCGGATCCCCAGGGAGCGCACAAGGCGCAACCTGAGGAGCAAAGCCTCGTACTCGGCGACGTTGTTGGTTGCGGGGAACTCGAGCCGCGCCGCATACTCGAGTTCCTTCCCCTCAGGGCTCCGGAGGACTACTCCCGCACCAGCCCCGGCAAGACACAGCGACCTGTCGAACATGAGTTTCCAATGGTCACTGCGTCGGGGCGGTGCGGGGAGGTCTTCGTCCCCGGTCCCGGAGGCAGGAGTCCACTCCGCGACGATGTCGGCGAGGACCTGTGACTTGATGGCGAAGCGGCCTGTGAGGGACAGGGAGAAGGGGGTGACGAGGATTGACACCCGGACCACTTCTATTGGATTCGGGATATTGCGCGGTCAGCCAATATCCCGCGGTCAGAACATCTGCCGATCAGGATACTTGGGATCTATCTATTCGGTTGCCCATACAACGGGATATTCTAAGTATCCCGAAGATTCCTACACGTGGAGAATCGACCATCAAAAGGTTAACACATACAGTTATCCATGAATAACACGTGTTTAACCTGCGTGGAGGTTAAGAGCAGTTCCAAAAAACCGCATCCAACCGTCCGTGCAACCGTTTGATGCAGTTTCCTCCACATGGCACCCTTTCAAACAGTACAAAAGGATGGCATGGAGCATCAATCAGGGAGATCAACCGAAACATCAACCGAGAGATCGGAAGATCAAGAAATCCAAAATCATTTAAGTTAGCCAAGTCTCCGGCCCACCTCAGATAGCATTTTAGTAAGCCTTCTTTGGCTTATCCTTGTACACTTTTATAGGAAAAATCCTCGCCTGTGAGGACTTTTTCCTCCAATTGTAAACTTCTTACCACACTTAGTGAAATCCCAACAGGACGTAGGGCTATTACTCCCACCATCGAGGGCCCGAACCTGTCTAAACTTTCTTGCGTCCCCGGTTCTCCATTGTTTTACTTACCTTCCCGGAGGGTCGCCCTGAAAGGTCTCACTCTTTACAAATTCTGCATAAGTTCGGCTGAGGACCCCGAGTCCGAATCGTCGACAGCTGGCGCCCACCATGGGTCCTTTCTCAAGGCGTCCTGATTATTTCTGGAGGTTTGCTAAAACATTGCCGGAGTTTTGTATGATTCCGAGAATGACTTTGATCTCGGTGATTATGCTGACACTCAAATGCCCTCCCCGAGCGATCCTGTTCCGATGGAGGAAACAGAAGAAGGAGATCTCCCGCGGGTCGAATCCTCCCTCCAGGTCATGTCCATCGACCAGGGAGCGACCAGCGCAAGGTCAGAGCCCGCTGAGGTTCTTAATGCGCTAGGTTGCGAGTCCGGTCCGTCATACGACCCCGTTGAGGGAAAAGATGACGACGATCAGGAAATCAGCTCGGGGAGATTCGACCCTGATAATCTCCATCGTCTCTTTGATTTCGAGTCCGACTCGGAACAAACTGAGATGTTTTCTCCATCCGCAACCTCTCTCCCTAGGCAATTTGCTGCCTTGACGGAGGAAACCCCCGATCAGCAAGCTGTTAGGGAAGAGCAGGAATGCAAACAGCGGGAGGATCAGGGTCTCGAGCAACAAAATAACGAACTACGCAGAACAGCCTTAGAGGTGACGAGGATTGACTCCCGGGTCATTTCTAATAAACTTTTGGTTCAAGACAAGTTCGAACCAGACATGTACCTGGTGATGCGAACTCAAGCTATCCTGAGGGGCATCACCATGAGGTCGCAAGCTTTACGCGATCAGGTCACAGTTTTGCGCGGTCAGAAGTCCGTAAGCCTTCCGCGGTTAGAAGTCCGTAAGCCTTCCACGGTCAGAAGTTCGTAAGCTATACGCGAACTACACATTCGGGATATTGCGCGGTCAGCCAATATCCCGCGGTCAGAACATCTGTCGATCAGAATACTTGGGATCTATCTATTTCGGTTGCCCGTACAACAGGATATTCTAAGTATCCCGAAGATTCCTACACGTGGAAAATCAACAGTCAGAAGGTTAACACATACAGTTATCCATGAAAAACACGTGTTTAACCTGCGTGGAGGTTAAGAGCAGTTCCAAAAAACCGCATCCAACCGTCCATGCAACCGTTTGATGCAGTTTCCTCTACATGGCACCCTTTCAAACAATATAAAAGGATGGCATGAAGCATCAAGCGGGAAAAAAAGAAGAAGAAAATCATCCAAGTTAGCCAAGTCTACGGCACACCTCATATAGCATTTTAATAAGCCTTCTTTGGCTTATCTTTGTACACTCTTACAGGAAAAATCCTCGCCTGTGAGGACTTTTTCCTCCATTTGTAAACCTTTTACCATACTTAGTGAAATCTCAACAGGACGTAGGGCTTTTACTCCCACCATCGAGGGCCCGAACCTGTCTAAACTCTCTGTGCTCCTGTTCACTATTGTTCAGCATACCTTCCCGAAGGGTCATCTTGAAAGGTCTCACAATTACAAATTCTGCATAAGTTCGACTGAGGACTCCGAGTCCGAATCGTCGACAGCTGGCGCCCACCGTGGGGCCTTTCTCAAGGCGTCCTAATTGAAATTCGGAGGTTCGCCGAAACATGGCTGGAGCATATGATTCCGAGAACGATTTCGATCTCGAGGATTATGCCCATATACCCATGCCTTCTCCGAGCGATCCTCTTCCGATGGAAGAGGTCGAAGGCCAGAATCTTCCACAGGTTGAATCATCTCCCCAAGTCATGTTAATCGACCAGGAGGTAACTGGCACAAGGTCAGAACCCGCAGAGCTTCTTAATGTGCTAGGCGATGAATCCGGCCCGTCATACGATCCCGCTGAGGGAAAATATGATGGTGACCCTGAAGTTAGCCCAGGAAGGTTCGACCCTGATAACCTCCACCGTCTCTTTGATTTCGAATCTGACTCGGAACAAACCGAGATGTTCTCGCCATCGACGACCTCTCTCCCTAGGCAGTTTGCTGCGTTGTCGGAGGAAACTCCCGATCAACAGGCTGCCAGGGAAGAACAAGATCGCAAACAGAAGGAGGAGCAAGATCTCGAGCAACAGAACAACGAACTACGCAGAACTGCCCTAGAGGCTCTTCAAGATGCGCAGGCTCGTTACGATGCTGCCCCGAGTTCTTCTCGACGGTCGCGTGGTCGTAGACGTGACCAGACTCCTTCCTTACCACCGGAGCATTTCCCAGTGGACGAAGAAACAGTAACACCTGGTGCCCCTAGGAGAAGTACCCATGGTCGACTGCGATCTATCGCGGAGGTCATGCGTAATTTTCCTCCTACGGTCACGGATGCGCAGAGACCGGCCTTTTTCAGGATCGTGGCGGAAAGACAGGACGAGGTTGCATCCGAGGCGACCCCAACAGCTTCTTCCCGCTCAGTGACACATCCCCGTGAACGAGATGGTCCTCATTTTCGCTCTGGCCGACGGAGTTACCCGCCACCTTTACCGTCTCGACAGGACAAATATCGACGAATGCAGGACTCTCGTAGTAGGGATCGAGTTCCCGTTCACTCTCGTTTGGGACCCCGAGTAACCTCGCCATTAAGTGAGTTTGCTCGAAACCCGACCGAAAGTCACAGGACGGTTCACGGTCCTTACGTTGGTTGCAAAGCTTTCTCGCCTGGCCAATGAGCAGTCGTTTGGCCCGATAAGTTTCGACCAGGGGCCATTGAGAGGTTTGATGGAACTCAAAACCCATCTGAGTTCCTTCAGATCTATATCACTGCCATCCAAGCAGCAGGAGGCGATGACAAGGTCATGGCCAACTACCTGCCAACAGTCCTCGTAGGACCGGCTAGAACCTGGTTGTTCAATCAGCCTGAGGGCTCTATCTATAATTGGGAAATGCTATGTGATGCCATCCTCAGCAATTTCCAAAACTGTTACCAAAAGCCGGGTAAGGAGGACGACTTGCATAGACTGCGGCAAACTTCGACCGAAACGCTTCGGCAGTTTGTCAAGAGGTTTGTCGGGGTAAGAAATACCATCCCGAACATATCTGATGGCTCCGTAATCAGGGCATTTAAGCATGCCGTTCGATACCGGAGATTCACTGAAGACTTGCTCATCCACCCTCCTCGATCAGTGGCCGATCTGTTCGATATGGCTGATCGATACTCCGATGCAGCCGAGGCAGTCGAATGGAACCGAATGGTTGACAAGGGGGACCTACCGCCCCAACCAGGCTTCAAGGACGCCAAGAAAGAAGATTCGAGCAAAAAGCCAGAGTCTTCACCGGGTGGGAAGTCAAAAAAGTCGAAGAGGAACCACTCTGGATAGTACCGTGAGGTCGCGATCGCGGAGAAACCACCTTCGACCAAAGGTAATAAGTCTTCTTTTAAAAGTAAAACTGCTTCTGGTGGCCGGGATTCCGACCAGCCAGAAAAATCAACTAATCCGCAGGAAGGCAAAAGGTGGTGTCCACTCCACAATTCCGCAGGCCACGATCTCAAAAACTGCAGGAGTTGGTTGAAACAGCTGGATGATTTCTACCAAGGAGCTGGGCCAATGCCAACCTTACCGCCCAAAGAGCAGGCGTGCGGGGTTAGAGAGGTCGATGGAGACGAAGAAATGGCTTACCAGGTACCTCAAAATCATGTTAATGTCATTTTCGGAGGTTCCTCCTCTTTCGTTTCGAAAAGGCAGTTTAAAACCTTTTGCCGAGAGGTTAACCAAATGGAGACATCCCTTGGTGAACCTCAATATCCCCGTTGGTCGGATATACCTTTGACGTTCGATCGCGCTGACTGTCCTGTGGGGCTAACTCGACCATTGAGGCTACCTCTGGTTATTACCCCAATCATTAGTAACGCGAGAGTCGAAAGGGTCCTGATTGACGGGGGAAGTTCCCTTCATCTTTTATTGGTCAAGACACTCGACGAGATGCAAATTCCTCGTTCGAAGATCAAGCCCATAATCCATCCGTTTTATGGGATAATCCCAGGCCCCTCGATGATGCCATTGGGACAAGTGGTCCTCCCGGTCACTCTGGGAGAACCAGATAATTTCCGAACAGAATTGGTTACTTTCGATGTAATCGATTGTGATTCAGCTTATAATGCAATCTTTGGCAGGCCGACTCTTGCTAAGTTCATGATGGCAACGCATTATGCTTATCAGTGCGGGAAATTGCCTGGCCCCAAAGGTGTCATTTCGGTCCGAGGTAGTCGCAACGTGGCGCTCACGTGCGACCGGCTATCTTTGGAGATGGTCGATCAACTTCCCCTCCGGGACGCTCAGGTCGCCGCTGTCGCCACCGACGCGGTCAAAGCTGCTCCTCGACCAGATGAGAAACTCAAACAAGTTCCCTTGTACCCAGATGACCCATCCAAGACAATTCGGGTTGGGTCAGCCCTGGATGACAAATAGGAACTCGACCTCGTTGCTTTCCTCTGGGCTAACGCAGACGTGTTTGCGTGGAAACCGTCCGACATGCCCGGTGTCCCAAGGGAAGTAATTGAGCACAGGTTAGCAATTCGACCTGGACAACGACCAATAAAGCAAAAGCTTAGGCGTTTTGCCACCGACCGACAGGAAGCCATCCGAGAAGAGTTAGACAAACTCTTACAAGCCGGGTTTATCCGCGAAGTGAATCACCCGGACTGGCTCGCCAATCCGGTCATGGTCCGCAAGTCAAATGGCAAACGGCGCATGTGCGTCGACTATACTAGCCTCAACAGTGCTTGTCCGAAGGACGACTTTCCCCTTCCTCGCATCGACCAGCTGGTTGACTCCACTACGGGTTGCGAACTGATGAGTTTTCTGGATGCCTACTCAAGATATCATCAAATTAGCATGGCAGAAGACGATGAAGAGAAAACTGCCTTCATCACCCCGTTCGGCACATACTGCTACGTCAGAATGCCGTTCGGTCTCAAGAACGCTGGTTCCATGTACCAGCGCTTGATGCAAAAGACCTTTCTTTTCCAGATAGGGCGTAATCTCGAAGCATATGTAGACGACTTGGTTGTAAAGAGCACCAAAAGATTGTCTCATTTGGACGATCTTGCTGAAACCTTCTGTAACTTGAATCGCTTTGGAATAAAATTGAACCCGGAGCAATGTTCTTTCGGGGTTTCTTCAGGGAAGCTTCTTGGTTTTCTTGTGTGTTCCAGGGGCATTGAGGTTAATCCAGAGAAAATCAGAGCTATTGAACAAATGAGGTCGCCCTCGACCATGAAGGATGTTCAACGCCTGGCTGGTCGCATGGCGGCTTTAAGTCGCTTCATATCGCGATTAGGCGAAAGGGGACTACCTTTCTTTAAAGCCTTGCGGAAACATCATAACTTCACGTGGTCCGACGAGGCCGAAAAAGCATTTCAGGAGGTAAAAACATATCTTTCTAGTCCGCCGGTATTGGTGTCTCCTGAAAAGGAGGAACCATTACTTCTGTATTTAGCGGCCACCCCACACGCGGTCAGCGCAGTTCTGATCGCGGAAAGGGAAGGAGTACACAGACCCGTCTACTATGTGAGCGAAGTACTTCATGGTCCTAAGGAGCGCTGCCCTGAGGTCCAGAAGATACTTTACGCGCTACTGATGGCTTCCCGTAAGCTACGACATTACTTTCAAGCACACAAGATCACAGTACCCTCCTCTTTTCCTTTAGGGGATATTGTTCGAAATCCAGAAAAATCTGGTCGAATCGCTAAATGGGCGGTCGAATTCGGTGCCTTCGAAATCCTTTTCACCCCTCGCACGGCGGTTAAGTCTCAGGTTTTGGCCGACTTTGTGGTCGAATGGACCAACCCTGAGCCACCCGTGCAGTTGGCGAAGGAACTGGAGTGCCCCGATTATTGGACAATGTACTTTGACGGCTCCCGTAGTTTTCAACACTCGGGGGCTGGAGTGGTCTTAGTTACGCCTCAGGGCGAACAGCTTAAGTATGTCATTCAATTACACTTTGTTGCAACCAACAATGCAGTAGAGTATGAAGGTCTTCTTGCAGGGCTCCAGGCAGCAAAATTCCTCGGAGTCCGTCGATTGGTGGTGAGGGGGGACTCACAGCTAGTCGTAAACCAGGTAAACAAGGAGTACAGCACCTCCGATGAGACAATGGCTCATTACCTGGGGGAAGTGAGGAGATTGGAAAAACACTTCAGTCACTTCGAAGTCCAATACATCCCGCGAAAGGACAACATTCTCGCAGACCAATTATCCAAAATTGGATCCTCACGCTCATCTGCTCCGGCAGGAGTGTTCATTGAACACTTGGACCATCCTTCGATCATGACTTCGGTCGAGGATGATCCGGCAATAGCCTTCGTTGCCAACCTCGGTCAGGAACAAGATTGGACTCATCCATTGAGGGTCTATCTTGAACATGGGACCCTACCCGAGGACGAAACCAAAAGCGATCGATTAATTCGAAAGGCGCGTCTGTACAAACTCATAGATGGTGTTATGTACAGAAAGGGTACTCAAGGAGTATTCATGCGCTGCATATCTCAGGAGGAAGGAAAATCCCTCCTGACATAAATACATGACGGTGTATGCGGTGCACACCCGTCATACCGAACACTGGCCGGAAAAGTTTTTCGACAGGGATTCTACTGGCCTTCGGCACTCGATGATGCCAAGTTTATGGTCAAGATGTGTCCACAGTGTCAGTTTCATGCGAGACAGGTTCATCAACCTGCTTATGCATTGCAAACTATTCCTCTCGCATGGCCCTTCGCGATCTGGGGAATGGACATCGTCGGTCCTATGCCACAAGCGGTCAATGGATATAAGTTTCTGTTCGTAGCCATTGACACGTTCACAAAGTGGATTGAGGCCGAACCAGTACGAAATATTACTACATCAACTGCACAAAAGTTCTTTCACAAGAACATTGTGGCACGATTTGGTGTTCCAAACCGTCTCATCACAGACAACGGTTCTCAGTTCGCTAGCGGTCTCTTCCTAGACTATTGCGATCAGATTGGGACTAAGGTGTGCTTTGCTTCCGTGGCACATCCACAAAGCAATGGTGCCGTAGAACGGGCCAATGGGCAAGTGTTGCAAGCCATCAAAAAACGTGTTTTTGATCGCCTCAAGACCCACTCGGGGGCTTGGGCAGACGAGCTCTATACTGTTCTATGGGCACTACGGACTACCTCTAGTCGAGCCACCGGTGAGACACCCTTCCATTTGGTCTATGGGGCCGAGGCTGTGTTGCCTATGGAAGTCAGTATTGGATCTGTTCGCACGAATCAATTCGAACAGGTCAACCAATCCGAACAGCGATCGCAAGATCTCATCCTCCTTGAAGAACAACGTGATCGCGCCCTGATCAAGTCCGCGGTATACTTGCAGGCTCTACGCAAGTATCACAGTAAAAAGGTGCGACCACGTGATCTCAACGTGGGCGACTTGGTTTTACGAAAAATTCAAGACCAGTCTAACCGCAATAAATTCTCCCCAAAGTGGGAAGGACCATACACTGTCGTCTCAGTGCCGCGGCCATGGTCTGCGCGGTTAGCCATGGAGGATGGTCGGATTTTGTCCAATACTTGGAACATCGATCAACTTTGCAAGTTTTACGTGTAAGTATTCCAATCACTTTTTCCCTGTTCAATTAGCATTTTTTCATAAAAAACATGTCTTGTTTTCATACAATGAGTGTTTTCTTTAAGCCCAAATTATACAAATTCGACCTGGGGCCGATCGCCGGCGGTTAGGTTACTACAGCATTTTTTAACCGGATTCGCTGGTCGATCTCATGATCACTTCCAGATAAGTCGCTCCTAAATAAGCCGTTTCTCAATGCACACGGGACTATCTGGCAAGTCTTCGGTCATCTGGGTGGCTACCAGTTTGCAATAAGGTTAAAATGTTATTTTAATCTTGACCATCGGCTTGAAGCGCATATCCCTGGTCATCATACTTATGTTTTCCCCTCTGCTTAAAATACTAAGGCTCCAGTATTCACAAAACAGAGGCGGGGGCTAGAGGAGTATACTTATAGTATGAAACTTATGATGTGAATATGCACTTTCTTTTGAAAAAATAGTTTTACATACATGGCATTGTAATTACAATTGTTGGGTTACAAAATGTAAGGATCATTCGATCCTCAGCTCAGCCAAGAGTTTGTCAACGAAGGGCTTAACTTCTTCAATAACGGCGTCAAGCAGTTCTTCACTCTCAACCTCAACCGGTCCCACCAGCGTGCTCAGATTCGCATCTGGGCCATGGTGAAGTCGAACCCGGCTGAGTACGGCAGAAGCGGCTGATCGGACTCTCGTCCTGATTATCTCTTCACGTCTCCGTAAATCTCCAGGGAGATATTCGAGCAGTGATTCTGCTTGAGTTGTGAGCAGTGATGCCCAATCGCTGACACTTGGGTCGTCCTTCCTCAACTCTACCACGTTGGTATTCAAAAGGCTGGCCACGGCCTTCCGTTTTTCGAAGACCAGTAGACTCAACTCTTTGACCGCTCGGTCGGTATGGTTGAGCGAGGACTCGAGAATCATCTTGTCCTGGCCGAGCTGTGTAATGCGACCTGCTTGCGCTGTACAGAGAAAAGAGGTTATTAACAAGAAACGGCTTTAAGTCTTCTCAAGTTGAGAATCGACTTACCAGCATTCTCAGACTGAAATTTATTGATTTCAGTCCGTAGTTTCTTGAACTCTGTAACTGAGTTCAGCCTAATCTTGGCTAACTCTTTTTTCAAGAATGTAACCTCTCTGCAGCAAAATCAGGTCAGTCACAATTAAAGCCTACTTATATTAACAGAAGAATGACGATCCTCACTTGCGCAAGCCGTCACGATCTTTTTGAACAGCCGCCATGCTAGCCACTACAGCATGCGACTGACTCGTCACCCATGACAAGCCCTGTGATACAAAGCAAGAGAGTTAAGTATGCTCTAAAGGCGATTCAAGCGCCGAAACAGGGGTGATCATACCTTCATAAACTTATTTAAAGCGGCATCATCCATGCTAGCAGGAATCCTTGCTAGCGCGCCGGAAGTGCCTGCGACAGGGACAGTTGATGGGAGTGCCGGCCGGACGCCACCCCCAGAGACTACTGGTTGTGACCCGATCCCTGTACTTGTTTCACCTCCCGCGGTCCGGACAACTTCCTGAACCGCGGGAGCAGAGCGCTCTTCATTAGAGGCTCCCTCATCAGCCCTAATTTCAACCTCCCCAGTGGCGGTTGAAGGGTTAGGCGCTGTCTTATTTTGCCTAACAGGAAGAATGGGTCAGGCAACTTTTATTTAAGATTACTGTCAAGTAAGAGCTCTTACCTTATTTGAAATCCCATTCGTTCCTGGGACTTCTGGGAAAATTCCCCTAGCGAAGGAGAGCCATCTCCGGTTCTCGCCTTCCTTATGGTAAACAAGGCAGCACCCCCCTAGAAATGTCATGTTACAAGCATATTCTTAGGGAACAGGTAAAAACACATAGGTCTTTACCTGGGCCACCGGACTAACTGGTGGGGCTGCATCCGAAGGCCTTGGTGATTCCTGAGTTGCTGGAACCGTCACAGCCGGGCTTTGTTCGTCTACCTCCTGCTCTGCCTGCGGAGGAGGAGGATTTTCCTCTCTGGAATCCCCAGTGGTCCCAGGGGGAAGCTCTCCTCTCTATATGTACATTAACTTATCAAATGTGCAGAAAGAGCCATAGAGGGAATGATCGAAAAGATTCTTTACCTTAGTCGTCCCTTCGACCAGGGAAGTAGAGATGATTGACCCTGAAACCTCGGGGGCTTCAGGAATTCGAAGGTCACCCGCGACCACAAGATCCTCGGTGGTCACAGGGTCAGCCACGGCCACCTCTTCGGCAGCTGTGGTCTCTGCGGGGCAGCTTGGGGCATCGCTGGATGGAAGATCCGCGATCTTTCTCCTTCGAAGGATCAAAGGAACGTCATCCTCTTCCTCCTCGCTCCCCTCTCCCTGTACGACGAAGAAGTGATTCCATGTCGCGCTTGAAAAAGTAGCAGGAATGCGATATCTTACCGCAGTCTTTCTTGCGGGACGAGGAACGCTTCGTGAAGACCCCTCCCCAGGGTTCAGCTTGGTCTTCTTAGGGGCAGGACTCTTTGTCCTGGGTCTCTGAGAGACCTTCTTCACATTCCTCGCCGTCGGCTTCTTCAGAGAGCCGACATTTTCACTTGGAAATGTCGCATCCGCAAACCTCCCTAGGAGCAATTCTCATTCCAATGGGATTGATTAGTGCTGGACATACATGAGACCTGCAAAACAGAGGCCAAGTGGAAAGTGTACCTTTCGGCGCTCCTGTTTAAGGTCGTCGCCGGCATGAATCAAGCTTTGGGGGCGAGGCGATCCCTTGGGGCCCTCTACCTCGGCGTTGTACGCCCTGAGGAGGTAGTTAGTCCGCCTCTCAATCTCAGCTGAGGGCAGGACTGTTCCCAGATACGAGTTAAATTGATACATTTCAAAAATGACATAAAAGGATTTCAATGTCAGAAATGAATACCTTCGTTATAGTCCAGGGTAGTGTCCGCCATGGACTTGATCTCCCAAGCCGGATGAGCCCTTTCACGCAGGGGGCTCACCCGGTTCTTCGCAAAGTCTCGGATGATGTCACGTGCCATCAACCCTTGTTCGACTAAGTGAAGGATCACCTCGGCATGCTTCATGAACTCCGCGTTCATCGCCGGGAGAGTATCCAACTCGCTCGGCTTCTCCGGCCGCGAGTTCTCAAACCACAACCGGCTCTCGGTCGGCGGGGTGCAGTAAAACCATTTCTGGTGCCACCCGTGCACTGAGTCTCGCAGGGGTGGGGAGTGATACTCCTTTTTATCCCTCAGCCGGAAGTAGATGCATCCGGTGGCGTTGGTGCTCTTCGACCACGCCGAAAAGTAGAATCGTCGGAAAAGATCCACGCTGGGATATATTCCGACGAAGGCTTTACAGAGATGCTGGAATACTGCAAGGATCAGCATCGCGTTGGGGTGGAGGTTGATCAGTTCCCACCCGTAATGTTCAAGGACATCCTTAAGGAACCGACTCTCAGGGAATCGGAACCCGCAACGCAAATACTCCTCAAAAACCACCAACTCGCCTTCTTGGACAGTTGGGGTTTCTTGGTCCTTCTCCGCAGGTCGCCAATTAATGAGCAGCCGCGGAGAAAGGATCTCCTCCTTCTCTAGCGCCATTAGGCTCTCCTCAGAATGATGAATGGATCTGCTCCAGGACGCCATCTTTGGTGTAGAATCAAAGGGGAAGCTGGCGATTTGGGGAAGATGAAGGCTGAAGAAAATGAGAGTTTTGAGCGGCGGGAATAATGAGGGTTTTTAGCTGTGTGGCTTCTTTGAGAAGACATCTGCTCTTTTTATAGACCCAAGGCGACGCATTAATGAGTAAACGGCTCATTTCAAACATTCCATTGAATGCTTTATTCATTTCCCATAATGGATACTGTCTCTGATGGACCCGATAAAGTACTCAGGCGTCGGATCTGAAACAAAAAGACTTCTTTGTTTTGGAAACTGAAAGTGTAAAAGGACTGAAAAATTTTCAGTACTTTTCAGAGGACGTTTTTCCTTTTTATACTTTGAACATTTTATTCGAAAAAATCATGTAACCCAATTTTTAACGTACTGAAGTGTTTCTAATTGGGTTATGGTTTTATCGAAATCGTGTTTTAGGCTAAAACTTCGATTCTAATCGAAGTGACATCCTGACCGAGTCCCAACTCTGGTCGAACCTTAGTTCTGACCGCGGCTTTGAAACTGATCGCAGAATCAGGGCAGGTCGCGGTGCTTTTTTCTTAAAAGTGATTTTGATCGCAGAACTAAAATTTCCTGTGTATGAATGGTCGCGAACGTAAAGTTCATGGCTATATTTTCGCACAGATGATGTGGAGAACATTACATGAGAAATAAAGAACTTTTATTTCTTACATTCTTTACATACAAAAGGGATGCAGTCGATCAAAACATCGACTTGCTCCGAAAGAAGTTTACAAAGTTCCCCAAGGGACATGTTGTTGTCAGTAGGATCTACACTGACAACCCCCAGGGAACTAGCAACTACCCTAAGTCTATCTATATCGTCCCTAACAACGGACGCACTATTGTCCCTAATCAAGTCAGAGAGTTCTCGCTGTTGCTGAGCGAAGTCCCTCTCTCGACGGAAATGGCGCGCCTCTTCTCGGGATCGATCAAGACATTCTGCTAAACGCAGAATCTTCGAGGCCATCTCCTCGGTCTTCTTCTCCAGGGCATTCTTCTCTTCCAGAAGGGTTTGTCCAGAAGGAAGAGATGGAGCAGCAGAAGGCTGATCGCTGGGGCCTCCTACCTCCTACATTTTTGCAAAAGTTAGTCATACTAACTAAAATTATCAGCAAAAAAGGGAGAAGAATTGTTACCTGTCCCGGTGCGTAACCCGTTGATACACCCATCTTGGGAGGAAGATCATCATATGGTGGAAGAGCAACCTCCCCAGAAGAAGATTGCTTCGCCAACCCAATATGGCAATCATCTGATCGAGGGATAGACACCGCTTGCCGACCAGGATGTTGATCACCCAAAAGGACGGGGGAATTGAATGTGAAGGGATCTTTTCCTAAGGATAAAGGCCTAATTTGCCGAGAGGCATGAACGGGGAGGGTCAAAGGAACTGAAGGAAGAAAGAAACTCGCTACGTTCTTTACCTTTGTTCCACTGGAAGATCCTTCGTCAACCTTGGGTTTCTTCCTTAAGGGAGACAGGACTTCATTCGTTTGAGACCCTTGTTCGACAATTTCCCCTTCATCGCTCTCAATCTCGATGATTTCATGATCTGCCATTGGGAGGAGTATGTGAAGAGGAAGGAGGCAGGATAACAAGAAAAAAACTTAGACGTGAGAGGAAAATTGTAGATTTTTACATATCCAGGGGTCTGGTATTTATAGCCGCCTGGGTGACGGTTTGTATTCCAGACGCCTCGGGTTTTGCTAAAACATTTACAATTTTACCTCGAGATAAAAACAATTTTACGGCGCTATCATTACCCGTCACGTAATGTCAGAACTCGTCTTGAAAAACCAACCGTTTTCACTTAGTGCGCCACTAAGTGGAGAAGTTAAAGGGCCGGGTTAAAAATCCAATGCACGGTTTTTAAATTCGAAATAAACACGTCTCTTCGTTTTCTTCGAATTTGGGGGCTAGCTGACGAGGATTGACACCCGGGTCATTTCTAATAAACTTTTGGTTCAAGACAAGTTCGAACCAGACATGTACCTGGTGATGCGAACTCAAGCGATCCTGAGGGGCATCACCATGAGGTCGCAAGCTTTACGCGATCAGGTCACAGTTTTGCGCGGTCAAAAGTCCGTAAGCCTTCCGCGGTCAGAAGTCCGTAAGCCTTCCGCGGTCAGAAGTTCGTAAGCTATACGCGAACTACACATTCGGGATATTGCGCGGTCAGCCAATATCCCGCGGTCAGAACATCTGTCGATCAGAATAATTGGGATCTATCTATTTCGGTTGCCCGTACAACAGGATATTCTAAGTATCCCGAAGATTCCTACACGTGGAAAATCAACCGTTAGAAGGTTAACACATACAGTTATCCATGAATAACACGTGTTTAACCTGCGTGGAGGTTAAGAGCAGTTCCAAAAAACCGCATCCAACCGTCCATGCAACCGTTTGATGCAGTTTCCTCTACATGGCACCCTTTCAAACAATATAAAAGGATGGCATGAAGCATCAAGCGGGAAAAAAAGAAGAAGAAAATCATCCAAGTTAGCCAAGTCTACGGCACACCTCATATAGCATTTTAATAAGCCTTCTTTTGCTTATCTTTGTACACTCTTATAGGAAAAATCCTCGCATGTGAGGACTTTTTCCTCCATTTGTAAACCTTTTACCATACTTAGTGAAATCTCAACAGGACGTAGGGCTTTTACTCCCACCATCGAGGGCCCGAACCAGTCTAAACTCTCTGTGCTCCTGTTCACTATTGTTCAGCATACCTTCCCGAAGGGTCATCTTGAAAGGTCTCACAATTACAAATTCTGCATAAGTTCGACTGAGGACTCCGAGTCCGAATCGTCGACAAGAGGCTCTTCAAGATGTGCAGACTCGTTACAATGTTGCCCCGGGCTCCTCTCGACGATCACGTGGTCGCAAGCGTGATCAAACCCCTTCTTTGCCACCGGAGGACTACCCGGCGGACGAAGAAACCTTAACGCCTGGTGCCCCTAGGAGAAGTACCCATGGCCAACTGTGGTCTATCGCGGAGGTCATGCGTAACCTTCCTCCTACGGTCGCAGAAGAACAAAAGCCGGCCTTTTTTAGAATCCTAGCCGAAAGGCTGGATGAGGTCGCATCAGAAGCGACCCCAACCGCCTCTTCTCGGTCGGTGACACGTTCCCACGAACGAGGGTATTCTCGCTCTGGTTCTGGTCGACACAGTTACCCGCCGCTCGTACCGTCCCGACAGGACAAGTACCGGCGAACCCAGGATTCTCGTAGGAATCGGATTCCTGTTCATTCTCGTCTGGGACCATGAGTAACTTCACCGTCTTGTGAGGTTGCTCGAGAGCCAGTCGAGAGTCACAGAGCAGCTCGTAGTCCTTACGTCGGTTGCAAAGCTTTCTCACCTGGCCTACGCGCAGTCGTCTGGCCCGAGAAGTTTCGACCGGGGGCCATCGAAAGATTCGACGGAACTCAGAACCCTTCCGAGTTCCTTCAGATTTATATTACGGCTATCCAAGCTGCAGGAGGCGACGACCGGGTCATGGCCAACTACCCTCGAAGGACCGGCTAGAACCTGGCTGTTTAATCAGCCCGTGGGTTCTATTTACAATTGGGAGATGCTGTGTGATGCTATCCTCAGTAACTTCCAGAACTGTTACCAGAAGCCGGGGAAACACGACGATCTTCATCGCTTAAGACAAACTTCAACTGAAACTCTTCAGCAGTTTGTCAAGAGATTCGTCGGGGTGCGAAATACCATCCCGAACATATCTGACGGCTCTGTCATCAGGGCATTCAAACATGCCGTACGATATCGGAGGTTTACTGAAGACCTCCTTATCAACCCTCCTCGATCGGTAGCTGATCTGTTCGACATGGCTGATCGGTACTCCGATGCAGCCGAAGCAGTCGAATGGAACCGAATGGTCGATAAGGGGGACTTGCCGCCTCAGCCCGGCCTTAAAAGTGCAGGGAACGAAGATTCAAGCAAGAAACCGGAGTCTTCAACAGGTGGAAAATCAAAGAAATCGAAGAGAAACCGCTCTGGACAGTACCGCGAGGTCGCAGTCGCAGAGAAGCCATCTCCGGCTAAAGGTAATAAACCTACATTCAAAAATAAAACTGCCTCTGGTGGTCGGAATCCCGACCAGCCGGAAAAATCAACTGACCCACAGGAAGGCAAGAGGTGGTGTCCACTCCACAACTCCGCAGGCCACGAGCTCAAGAACTGCCGAAGTTGGTTAAAACAATTGGACGAGCTCTACCAGGGAGTTGGACCAATGCCAACCATACCGCCTCAACAACAGGCGTGCGGACTCAGAGACAATGGCGGAGACGAGGAAATGGCTTATCAGGTACCTCAAAATCATGTTAATATTATTTTTGGAGGTTCCTCTTCTTTCGTTTCCAAAAGGCAGTTTAAAGCTTTTTATCGAGAGGTTAACCAAACAGAGACATCGCTTGGTGAACCTCAGTACCCCCGTTGGTCGGATATGCCTTTGACGTTTGATCGCGCGGACTGTCCCGCGGGGCTAACTCGACCATTGAGGCTTCCTCTGGTCATTACCCCGATTATCAGTAACGCGAGAGTCGAAAGGGTTCTGATCGACGGAGGGAGCTCCCTTGACCTTTTATTGGTCAAGGCACTCGACGAGATGCAAATTCCTCGCTCGAAGATCAAGCCCATAATCCATCCTTTTTATGGCATAATCCCAGGCCCCCCATGATGCCTTTGGGACAAGTTGTCCTCCCAGTCACGCTGGGGGAACCAGACAACTTCCGAACAGAATTGATTACCTTCGACGTAATCGATTGTGATTTGGCTTATAATGCAATCTTTGGCAGGCCAACTCTTGCTAAGTTCATGATGGCAACGCACTATGCTTATCAGTGCGGAAAATTGCCTGGCCCCAAGGGTGTCATCTCGATCCGAGGCAGTCGCAACATGGCACTCACGTGCGACCGGCTATCTTTGGAGATGGTCGATCAACTTCCCCTCCGGGACGCTCAGGTCGCCGCTGTCGCCACCGACGCGGTCAAAGCTGCTCCTCGACCAGATGAGAAACTCAAACAAGTTCCTTTGTACCCAGATGACCCATCCAAGACAATTCGGGTTGGGTCAGCCTTGGATGACAAATAGGAACTCGACCTCGTTGCTTTCCTCCGGGCTAACGCAGACGTGTTTGCGTGGAAACCATCCGACATGCCCGGTGTCCCAAGGGAAGTAATTGAGCACAGGTTAGAAATTCGACCTGGACAACGACCAATAAAGCAAAAGCTCAGGCGTTTTGCCACCGACCGACAGGAAGCCATCCGAGAAGAGTTAGACAAACTCTTACAAGCCGGGTTTATCCGCGAGGTGAATCACCCGGAATGGCTCGCCAATCCGGTCATGGTCCGCAAGTCAAATGGCAAGTGGCGCATGTGCGTCGACTACACTAGCCTTAACAGTGCCTGTCTGAAGGATGACTTTCCCCTTCCTCGCATCGACCAGTTGGTCGACTCGACTGCGGGTTGCGAACTGATGAGCTTCCTGGATGCCTACTCAGGGTACCATCAGATTAGCTTGGTAGAAGAAGATGAAGAGAAGACTGCCTTCATCACCCCGTTCGGCACCTACTGCTACGTCAGAATGCCGTTCGGTCTCAAGAACGCTGGTTCCACGTACCAGCGCTTGATGCAAAAGACCTTTCTTTCCCAGATAGGGCGTAATCGCGAAGCATATGTAGACTACTTGGTTGTAAAGAGCACCAAAAGATTGTCTCATTTCGACGATCTTGCTGAAACCTTCTGTAACTTGAATCGCTTTGGAATAAAATTGAACCCGGAGAAATGTTCTTTCGGGGTTTCTTCAGGAAAGCTTCTTGGTTTCCTTGTGTGTTCCAGGGGCATTGAGGTTAATCGTGAGAAAATCAGAGCTATTGAACAAATGAGGTCGCCCTCAACCATGAAGGATGTTCAATGTAAGACCCCCATTTGAGGATCACCTTGGTAACCGCCCAGGTAGGTTACACACAGCAGGATGACACATGAGCTCCAAACCAGACAAGCATAATAATAACATTAAACAGGTAGCAGGCCAGCTTGGCCAATATTATATACCCAAAGCACCGAAAATGGCGCTAAGTAGAGTTGCTAAGAAAATAACAAGTTTATCAGAACCAGAGTCGGTATCTAAGTACCGAACACACAGCATAAAGCACAAAGCAACGACAAAAAGCTTGATTTCCATCCGCAGCGGGGTTGAAGTGGCTCCTCCCACATCTGACTTGACTTGGTGCGCAATCCTTCTAGAACGTGGGCTCGTCCGGGGCACTTCCATCTTCTGCCGGGAACTCATAACTGAAGGAATCGGGATCCTCGAATCCCTCTTCTACAGTTGGAAGGAAATTGCAAGGGTGAGCACTTGGTGCTCAGCAACACTCATTCCGGGGATTATTATAATTGTACTTACATGAGGGTGAAACATATGATTCTGGGGTTTTAGTTTCATAAGGATAAAGATATGTAGATTTCCAAGTCATTTGTTCAGTAAAACAGTACTTTTGTCAGGAAACTGGTACTTTAAACATTAAACAGGTTTTCAATAAAACATTAGATGTAGTGGTCTCCCATGAGTCACTACTTTATTAACCGCATTATGAAAACATTCCAAAACATTACTTGTGCTATAACCCATGGATAACATCCACTACGAAAAGACTCCTGAACCTGGGAGTACAGAGTATCTGACACTTCTTTTACGCTTTGCAAAGGTGTACCTCTTTTTAAATCCACTGGTTCACTCGGCTTTCAAGTCGGATCAGCTCCATGTGACTTATACACATGTGACAAGGCCGAGATCACACAACGCTTTACAGTTCAGTATTAACAGTATCCCTGCCCGGTAAATAGACAATTAAGTCTCAAGTACCGTTGTGGGTCTTCCCCACTGCCTTACTTCCTAGCCTCTCTGGTCTATGTTCCCTCAGGACACATAGCCTTGGTCTATGTCCACGCGAGACATACGACCATTTAAGATTACAGCCGCTCACGGCTTAATCAGGTCTAGGGCGCCTTCCTTCATTTACGCCTTTTTCTCTCATCATTTTTCTGACTCACATCACTCATGGCCGAACCTTGGCCTTCCAGTTTCCACGCGAGAAACCAGATCGTCAAACCATGCAGGGAACTGCTAATACCAAAAAGCTACTGAGTTGTGCCTGTCCCATACCAGGCAAGTGGTTGGTACGTTTACAATTCGTATAGAGACACAGCACAAGGTTCTCGTCCTTATGAACCAATAGTGAGGAACATTCACATACCCTGGTGAGCACCGCACCCTCTCCATACAATCCAATCCTCACTACTGATCCCTTTTATCATTTTTCTTGTCAAAACGGTTTTTATTATAACTTCTCATGCATTTGACCATTTCAAGTTTAATGTGGATATTCAATATATGAGTCCTAGGGTGACAAGAGCATATATACACGAAGGTTCAATAACAAAAAGGGTTTCATGATCCATTAGGTAATATCTACTCATGTCATTCAAACATAACTTGTATTTCAATTAAGCATGCATAGTAAGAAACAGTGAATATACTTCATATGAAAATATTGGGTGAGACATGATCAAAGGAATGAGGCTTGCCTTGCAATGTTGGGTCTAAAAACTCAGACGGCTCTTCAAAGACTTCTTCCGCTCCTTCAGCTTCTGACTCTGCGGCAAACAATTAACACACGAACACATACCACATAAGCATACTGAAAATAGTTTCTATAGAAAGTATTAAGTAAATAAGTCATGCATGCAGGGGAAAAAGTTAGGGCAAGGTCACAAGGGCTCTGGTCGAAGAAACGGCTAAAAAGGATTGAACGTCGAAGGGTCGACATTCAGTTCATGGCTTTGGCATAACTGGAAACTAGTCTTAGGATGGTTTTCTGGAGAAGTGATAGTAGAGAAAGTTGTAGAACACAACTCCAGGAATCTAAAGGACAAGGTGGCATTTCAATTGCTCAACCAGAAGGGGTCAAACAAGGCTAATGCCAGTGGCTGACATGCACTGACATGGTGCTGGACATGGCCAGAAACTAGGGCATGGCTTAACTTTTGATCTAGGGCTCCAAATGATGCACCACTTTGTCTGGGAGGTAGACATTACTAACAGGAACAATATACTCAACAGGCACAAGGGCTGAAAGTGGCCGGAGGGTGGCCAAATCCGGCGATGAACCACGGTGGCCTGGACATGAGATGAGTTACTGGACAGTAATCTTGGCATAGGCATAACTCACAATCTAGGCAGATCCAGGTGTCGAGCTAGTGGACAATATTGCTCAGGGAGGTGAGGCGAAGCTAAGGGACAAGGTGGTGTCGGCTGGATCGGCCGGGAACAAATTCCGGCGACCGGCGCTGGAGAAGACGACACTGGAGATTGGGGATTTTTGCTACAAGGCGATTGAACTTGATTCTTTGCTCAGGGAGTGAAAGGGTGGAGTTTAGAAGCTACTGGTGCAGTCAATTTGGTTGGAGATTGACCGGAGAAGCTTGGCGCCGAAGTCCGGCGAACGGCCGAGGTTCCAAACTGGGGTTTCTTCGATTTGAGTTCAATTGGGGATCCTGATTCAACAGGCTTGCTAAGAAATGGCTAAGGATCAATTTCTACTACTGGGACGAGAGCTAATTCGGGATGAAATGGCTAGCATTGGGGAAACAGGGCAATTGGGCCTTTCCGGCGATCACCGGCGATGGGGATCGATCCGGTGCGATTGGTTGCTTGGGCACGGGAAGATGGGTGTGGGGAACTTACTGGTGAACCTGGATTGGAGAGATGGGCTATGGTTTGCTCTGGCGACGGTGGCTCCAGAAACAGCTCGCCGGAGAAGAAAGGGAAACAGTGAAGGACTGGGAATTTGGCTAAGTCCTGGCGTTGCACTTCTTCACAGCGCTGAAGGGGGTTTAAATAGGCGACGAGGCGGAGCTTGCGAGGGGGAACGGCGAGAGAACTTGTGCCGGGGACGAGACCGGCCGGGTGCAGTTGCGACAGCGGTGACCGGCGATGTGATTGCGCTCAGGCGGTGCTGCAGCTTTGCCAGCGATGCCAAGGCGTCTTGGAACTTCGTCCGGGAAGGCGCAGATGCGGAGGCGACAACGTAGCTCCGGCAATCGACACGTACACGCATGCAATGCCACGGCAATGGGAGCGCGCGCGAAAACGAGGCTCGGGAGCGCGGCCGTTTATCCGCTGGGCGAGGCGATGCCACTGTGCTGGCACGTGCGCGCGGGGTGGCTCAACCGATTACGAGTGCGGCGACCAGAAAGGATGGCCGGCGGCGAGCTCTGCGGCGAGGCAACGGCGAACGGGGTGTGGTCGAACGGCACAGGGGCTAAAAAGAAGGCCCGGGCTAATTTGCAATTTCAAATCTTGCTCCAGGGACTGATCTGCGATGAAAAGTTGAATAGGGAATGGACTTGATTGCAAATCTGGAGATCTAAGGGTCCGATCTGAAATCTGATTTCGCAGGTAAGTTGCAAAAGATTATTAGAACTTATCTGGCCAGAGTTTGGTAAGATCAGGCAAGATCTGAAGAGTTTCGACACAATTGGGGAAAACGGTTTAGGGTAAAATAGGGTAATTAGGGTTTTAGAATGGCAAAGGCTTGAAACTCGGCTTTAGGGTGAGATTTTGGGGATGGTCCCGAAGGGAAAAATGCTCTGAACAGCATTTAGAAGGGAATGGCTGAAGCAGATTAGGTTTTGGGGTCCGGATGTGGATTTTGGCTATTTTAGGGTTTAGCAAAAACAGGGGTGTTACATTCAATGCCTGGCTGGTCGCATGGCGGCCTTAAGTCGCTTCATCTCGCGGCTAGGCGAAAGGGGACTACCTTTCTTTAAAGCCTTGCGGAAACATCATAACTTCACATGGTCCGACGAGGCTGAAAAAGCGTTTCAGGAGGTAAAAACATATCTGTCCAGTCCGCCGGTATTGGTGTCTCCTGAAAAGGAAGAACCATTACTTCTGTATTTGGCGGCCACCCAACACGCGGTCAGCGCTATTCTGATCGCGGAAAGGGAAGGAGTACACAGACTCGTCTACTATGTGAGCGAAGTACTTCATGGTCCTAAGGAGCGCTACCCTGAGGTCCAGAAGATACTTTACGCGCTACTGATGGCTTCCCGTAAGCTACGACATCACTTTCAAGCACACAAGATCACAGTACCCTCCTCTTTTCCTTTAGGGGATATTGTCCGAAATCCAGAAAAATCTGGTCGAATCGCCAAATGGGCGGTCAAATTCGGAGCATTTGATATCCATTTCACACCTCGCACGGCGGTTAAGTCTCAAGTTTTGGCCGACTTCGTGGTCGAATGGACCAACCCTGAACCACCCGTGCGAATGCCACAAGAATTGGAATGCCCTGATTTTTGGACAATGTACTTTGACGGTTCCCGCAGTTTTCAACACTCGAGGGCTGGAGTGGTCTTAGTTACGCCTCAGGGTGAACAGCTTAAGTATGTCATCCAACTACACTTTGTCACGACTAACAACGCGGCCGAGTATGAAGGTCTTCTTGCAGGGCTCCGGGCAGCAAAATTCCTCGGAGTCTGTCAATTAGTGGTGAGGGGGGACTCACAGCTAGTCGTAAACCAGGTAAACAAGGAGTACAGCACCTCCGATGAGACAATGGCTCATTACCTGGGGGAAGTGAGGAGATTGGAAAAACACTTCAGTCACTTCGAAGTCCAATACACCCGCGAAAGGACAATATTCTCGCAGACCAATTATCCAAAATTGGATCCTCACGCTCATCTGCTCCGGCAGGAGTGTTCATTGAACACTTGGACCATCCTTCGATCATGACTTCGGTCGAGGATGATCCGGCAATAGCCTTCGTTGCCAACCTCGGTCAGGAACAAGATTGGACTCATCCATTGAGGGTCTATCTTGAACACGGGACCCTACCCGAGGATGAAACCGAAAGCGATCGGTTAACTCGAAAGGCGCGTCTGTACAAACTCATAGACGGGATTATGTACAGGAAGGGTACTCAAGGAGTATTCATGCGTTGTATATCTCAGGAGGAAGGAAGATCCCTCTTGAAAGAAATACATGACGGTGTATGCGGTGCGCACGCGTCATACCGAACACTGGTCGGAAAAGCTTTTCGACAAGGATTTTACTGGCCTTCGGCACCCGATGATGCCAAGCTTATGGTCAAGATGTGTCCACAGTGCCAATTTCATGCAAGACAGGTTCATCAACCTGCTTATGCATTACAAACTATTCCTCTCGCATGGCCCTTCGCGATCTGGGGAATGGACATCGTCGGTCCTATGCCTCAAGCAGTCAATGGGTACAAGTTCCTGTTCGTAGCCATTGACACGTTCACAAAGTGGATTGAGGCCGAACCAGTACGAAATATTACTGCATCAGCCACACAAAAGTTCTTTCACAAGAACATTGTGGCACGATTTGGTGTTCCAAACCGTCTCATCACAAACAACGGTTCTCAGTTCGGTAGCGGTCTCTTCCTAGACTACTGCGATCAGATTGGGACCAAGGTGTGCTTTGCTTCTGTGGCACATCCACAAAGCAATGGTGCCGTAGAACGGGCCAATGGGCAAGTATTGCAAGGCATCAAAAAACGTGTTTTTGATCGCCTCAAGACCCGCTCGGGGGCTTGGGCAGACGAGCTTTATACTGTCCTATGGGCACTACGAACTACCTCTAGTCGAGCCACCGGTGAGACACCCTTCCATTTGGTCTATAGGGCCGAGGCTGTGTTGCCTATGGACGACGCGGTGGTGTACGCCCCGGAGGCCCCCACCTACAGCCGGTCGTCCGCACCGAAGCCGCCGGTGTGGACGGACGAGGAGTACGAGCTCCTCGGCAAGGTGATCCTCTCCAAGAAGACCCGCTCGATGCGGGACGCGGCTGAGGAGATGGCCCTCCTCCGGATCTCCCCCTTCACCGGCGGGAAGAGGGGGATCGGCATGGGCCCCGAGCAACGGCCCCCGGTGAAGTTGATGACGCGACGTAAGATCCGGAACCCGCTGCACTGCTCTTACAAAATTTTAATGAAATTGACTAACTGTTTACCTCTCGCAGTCCGGCCGTACCCGGCGGCGCGGGAGAAGGCGGAGAACCTCTTGGGGAGGTACTTCGCGGATGAACACGAGCGCGTCGTGCGCGCCGTGGGCGAGGGCCCCCGCAAGAACCTGGTAGCGGCGGCCTTCGGATTAAAGCTACCAGAAAGGAAGCCCCTCCCCACCCCCGGGTCGCATAAACGGGGGAAGGAGGCGGCCGGGGGCTCGGAGCCCAAGAAGGCCCGGGTTCAGAAGACCCCCGGCCCATCGACGACGCCGGCGGCGACACCGGCGAAACCCCGGGACGAGACCCCCGAGGGCGGGCGTGCCCGGGCACCGTCCCGGAAGGAGGCAACGCCTCCCCCCCGAAGGGCCCCGTCGAGGCGCGGGGGAAGGAGGCGACCGCGGGCGGGGCGGCGTCCGACTCGGCGAACTACGCCCCATCGCCGCTAGCGGTGGAGCTCCTCCTGCCGCTTCCAGCTTCTCTGGAGCCGGAGAGGCTGGAGGTGAGATTCGCGGGGGCGTCACCCCCGCGGGTCTGGCCGGTGGACGAGGGGGGGAGCCCCTCGGTTTACGAGGTTCCTCCGGAGGAGGGGGCCCCGAGGACCTTCCGGCCCGGGGCAGGGAAGGGCTTGATGGTTCCCCCCCGGGCGGAGGCTCCCGCCGAGAGCTCCTCGGCCACATCTTCGGGGGGCACAACCTCGTCGACGAAGACGCCGGCCGCACTACCGGACCTTGAGGTCCGGGGGCCCCCCGTCGGCCGCGCCGGCGGCTCCGGGCGGGAGATCCCCCTGCTCCCCGCGGGGGAGGTCGCCCGCTTCTCGAGGGCCTGCATACCCGGAAGGTGCAGGCCTTTGTCGCGGGAGGGACGCTCCATGAGCGTTTCGAGGGGCTTCAGTCCCTCGGGGCCCAGGTAACCCGTCGATAACACCTTCGCTCATCCCCTGCACTTTGAAATTTTTCTAACTCTTATGTATTTTGTAGGTGGCAGCTGTTACCTGGGGCCTTGCGCAGCGGGTCGCCCGGCTGCTCAAGGAGACGGAGGGCCTGGCCGCAGCCTCCGTAGGGCAGCGCGAGGAGGCCCTCCGGGAACGCGACGAGGCACTCGCGGAATTGACCCGGGTCCAGGCCCAGGTTCACATTTCTGAGGCCATCAACGCCCGCCTCCGGGAGGAGGCCAAGGCGAGGGAGGAGGCGCTTCGTGAGCTCGAGAGCTCAAGCGTCCGGGCGGTGGCGGACGCGGGGCACTCCGTCCGGACGGCCCTCAAGGGCCTTGGCGTAAGCCTCGGCTCCGGGAGCAGAGAGGTGCCACCGGCGACCCTCGCGAAGGCTGTGCGTTTCCTTAACGCACAGGTCTCCGCCATCCCGGAGGCTGCCGATGTTCGGGCGCGGGGTCGGGCGATCCCCGTCGTCGCGGCCGCTACGGGGCTCGTCGAGTTCCGGGGGGTCGTCGCCCGGGCGATCGGGGGGCCGCATCCCTCGAAGCTTCCCGGACACCTTCGAGCCTTCGCGCCGGGAGGTCGAGCAGCTCGCCGGAGGGTTCTACGACCGGATCATCCGGACGTGGTTCCCGGCTCCGGCGCCTCCGGCGGGGGACGCCCCGGCCCTGGCCTCGGAGGAAGCCCCCCGGGGGGAGGACGCCAATGAACACGTATGAGCGTCCCCCCGGGTCTTAGCTAGGGCCCCTTTTTTTTTTTAGGATTTTGATTCCGGTAGCTTCTTAGAAGAAGCCCCGGGCACTTGTACATAAAAATTTTCAATGCAATGAAGTTAGAATTTTTTCTAAGTCTTTGAATTGAACTTACTGTTACCAGGGTTCTCGGGAGGTTGCTCCCGGGCGAAGGTCCGGGAGGGGCTCCCCGGGGGACGCTCAAGCGGCTTTAATTTTGCTAAGCCTTATCTCTGGGAATCGCGGCGAGGATTGTGTCCGGGAGCCGATCCGGTTGAGGTGGCGTGCGGAGTGGCACTTGGACAATTTTGATAATCATCGTGCCGTATTGTCCCCTCCGCGACCGGGGCTCCGGATGATCCCTCCCCTCCGGATACTTCCACCGGCGGGATACGAGTTTTGGCCTGAAGATGTGCTTCGGGACGCTCGGCGCCGCGTACGGGCGTTGTACCGGGACTTGACCCGGGAGCTAGCGGAGAGCCTCCAGGAGTATTAGGCGTAGGTGCCTTAGGGCTTAGAGAATCCCCCGGGTTAGAACCTGGGTTGTATCGTTTCTGAAGCCCACCGGAGGGGGAAGGTGTCCTCCGGGTTTGCCGATCAATAAAGCGCTGTGTTGTTGTTTCCTTTTACTGCGCCTCTATTTTTTCTTCTTGGATGGTGTGGACGGCTCATCTAAACAAGGATGAGCTAAGTTTCCTCGTGGGTGGTGCGGTCGACACCCGGCACCCGGGGGTTCTTTATCCCCCCCGCCCACAGCGGGCCAGAGAATAGCTCCGCGCGCTGTGGGGGTAACAAGGCCCCCGGGAAGGAAGTCACCTGTAGCATAGGAAATTTTCTAAGTTAGGAAATTTTGAAGCGAGGTTTTCAAGGAGAAGACCTTCCGGGAGATAATCATCCGGTCGCTGTGAGAACGGGGAGCCGGGAATAAGGCCTTAAGCGGAAGGAATGTCCAAGAGAACCCGATGGGACTTCCAGAGGCGAGCTTCCTGGGAGACACTCGTCCGGTCGCCGTAAGAACGGGGAGCCGGGAATAGGGTCTTCGGGGAAGGAAATGCCCGAGAAATCCGACTTCTCCGAGAGACAATCGTCGGGTCACCATGAGAACGGGGAGCCGGGAATAGGGTCTCCGGGAGGCATTCATCCGGTCGCCGTGAAAACGGGGAGCCGGGAATAACGTCGACTCCCGGAGGAGGAAGATAGATCCAATCATGCCGCAAGGGGCTGATCTTCCGGTCGCCGTGAAAACGGGGAGCCGGGAATAACGTCGACTCCCGGAGGAGGAAATGCCCGAAGACGGGACTTGAGTGTTTGGGCAGGGGACTAGTCTCCCAAAGTGACTCGTTACCACGGCCACTGTGACCGGGTTGCCGCTTACACCCTCAGTCCACGAGGGCTGATCGTAAGCCGCCCTACGGGAGTGCAGGCTCCGTTGTAGGGACTTGTTGGGACTGGCCCACTTCCTCGAGAGGACGGCATCCTCGCGGGGAGTGCATCCTCGTGGGAGGTCATCCTCGCGGAGAGGGCTTCCTCGCGGGGAGGGCATCGCCGCTAGGGGCGGTAATGAGAAAGACCTGCAATGAGAGAGCTTGCAAAGCAAGACCTATGCATTGCTAATGAAATGAAGTACAGGGCCTCCCCCTGCGAAGCCGCGAAAGGGGAGGAAAATACAGCGTCCCTCCTCCCCCTCCGGCGTGAACGCCCCGGGGGAGGGGGCATGCCCTTAAGGCTAAACATAGAACTTGCGAAGTAAACGCAAGTTCCACGTGTGTTTTAGCTCCTGCTTTTGGAGGTTGGAGAGCTTGTAGGCCCCTGAGCCCAGGACCGCGGAGATCCTGTAGGGGCCCTCCCACTTGGGGGAGAGCTTACCCTGGGCATGGGGGTCCGTCACGCGCTTGAGGACAAGGTCCGCAAGGCGGAAAGCTCTCTCGCGCACGCGCTGATTGTACGCGCGCGCTATTTCTTGCTCGTAGATGGCGTGGCGGAGGAGCGCTCGGTCGCGTTCCTCCTCCACAAGGTCGATCTCCAGGCGCTGATTGGCCTCGTTGGCCTGGTATGCTAAGGGAGTGGCTCCCTCCAGGAGCTCCACCCGTAGTGACCGGAAGCCAATCTCCGGGGGGAGGACTACCTCCGCCCCGTAGACCAGGGAGAAGGGAGTACGCCCCGTTGCCCAGGACGGGGTCGTGTGCATGGAGCAGAGGATGCTAGGGAGCTCCTCTGCCCATGCACCCCGCTTAGAAACGGTTTGCTCGAGTCTCCGGCGCAATCCCTGTAGGATCACGCCGTTGACCCACTCGACAGCCCCATTGCTCTGGGGATGGGCTACGGAGGCGAAGTGGATAACGAGCCCCAGGCCTTCACAGAATTCCCGAAAATAAGCCGAGTCGATTTGGGTCCCGTTGTCCACGGTGATTTCCCGGGGGACACCAAAACGACATACGACGTTTTTCCAGAAAAACCGCTGAACAGCCCGGGACGTGATGCTGGCCAAAGGCTCCGCCTCAACCCACTTTGTAAAATAGTCGACTGCGACTACCGCATACTTGTATCCTCCGGGCGCTGGGGGGAAGGGCCCTAGGAGGTCCATCCCCCAGCGCATGAAGGGCCAAGTGATGGGGAGGTTCGAGCCCTTGGCCATCTTCTGGCATGCCTCGCACGCGCAGACGAGGTCTCGCGCGTCGCGCATGACCGTGGGCCAGTAGAAGCCCGGCCGGAGGGCCTTGGCTGCGATGGCACGCGGTGCTAGGTGAGAACCGCAGCTCCCCGCGTGGATGTCTTCGAGAAGCTGAAGTCCCTCCGGCCGGGGGAGGCAGCGCAGGAGGGCGGAAGCCCCCCACTTGTAGAGCCTCCCCTCCAGGAGGAGATATGCCCGGGCTTTAGCCCAGAGACGTTTAGCCTCGGTCTCACTAGGAGGGTCCCCCTCCCCCCTGACGAAGGAGGTGAGGGGGTCCATCCAGGACAGAGTCCGGGTGATCTCGGCGACCTCCGGGACATGAGGCTCGTCGCCCGTGTCCGGGGAGGCCACCGAGGGCTTCGTGATGATCTCCAGGAAAGCCCCCTTGGGGAGCGATTCCCGGGCGCTGGCCGCCCGGGCCAAGGCGTCGGCCCAGTCATTGTCCCTACGTGGGATATGCCGGGCCTCGAGGCCGTCGAAATGCCTCTCCATCTTTCGCACTTCCTGCAAATAAAGACTTAAGTTTGCGTCATGGCACAGGTAAGACTTGTCCATTTGGCAAACTACGAGCTGAGAATCTCCCTTGACTAGGAGGCGCCCGATCCCCAGGGAGCGCGCAAGGCGCATCCTGAGGAGCAAAGCCTCGTATTCGCCGACGTTGTTGGTTGCGGGGAACTCGAGTTCCTTCCCCTCGGGGCTCCGGAGGACTACTCCAGTGCCAGCCCCGGCGAGACACAACGACCCATCGAACATAAGGGTCCAATGATCACTGCGTCGGGGCGGCACAGGGAGATCTTCGTCCCCGGACCCAGAGGCGGGAGTCCACTCTGCGACGAAGTCGGCGAGAATCTGCGACTTGATGGCGAAGCGGCCGGTAAGGGACAGGGAGAAGGGGGCGAGCTCGGCCCCCCACTTCCCGATCCGGCCGGTGGCTTCTTTGTTCCGCAGTACCTCCCCAAGGGGGAGGGACGACGGGACGGTGATGGGGTGCCCCAGGAAGTAATGCCGAAGCTTCCGGGATGCCATGAGGAGGGCGTAGCAGATTTTCTCCATTTCCGTGTACCGAGTTTTGGCCCCTTGGAGGGCCTCACTGACGTAGTACACCGGACACTGCTGCCCCCCTTGCTCCTTCACCAAGACTGCACTGACGGCGACAGGGGTCGCGGCGAGGTAGAGGAGCAAGGGCTCTTCCGGGGACGGGCTCACGAGCATTGGAGGGCTCGTGAGGTACTTCTTGAGGTCGTCGAACGCCTCCTGGGCCTCGGGGGTCCTGCGGAACCCCTCGAGCCCTCGGAGCATCTTGAAGAACTGGAGGCCCCGCTCCCCCGACCGGGAGACAAAGCGGCTGAGTGCGGCTAGGCGGCCGGAGAGCCGTTGGACATCCTTGACGGAGCGCGGCGGGGGCATGTCTAGGAATGCCCTGATCTTCTCGGGGTTTGCCTCAATGCCCCGCTGGGACACGAGGAAACCTAGGAGCTTCCCCCCGCGCACCCCGAAGGCGCACTTCTCCGGGTTCAGCTTGAGCCCGAATGCGCGGAGGTTCCGGAAGGTTTCAGCCAGGTCGTCGATGTGGGAGGCTGCGCGGGGACTCTTGACAACCGCGTCGTCTACGTAGACTTCAACGTTGCGGCCGACTTGCTCTTTGAAAACCAGTGTCATCAGGCGCTGGAAGGTCGCCCCCGCGTTCTTGAGCCCGAAGGGCATATGGACGTAGCAGAAGGTTCCGAGGCGAGTAATAAAACTCGTCTTTTCCTCGTCCCCTTCCGCCATCCGGACTTGATGGTAGCCCGAATAGGCGTCTAGGAAGCTCATGAGCTCGCACCCCGCAGTGGAGTCGACGAGCTGATCAATCCGCGGGAGCGGGAAGTTGTCTTTGGGGCAGGCGCGGTTAAGGTCGGTGAAGTCCACGCACATCCGCCACCTGCCGGTTGATTTCTTGATGAGGACGGGGTTCGCGAGCCACTCGGGGTGCAGGACCTCCCGAATGAACCCCGCCTCTCGGAGCCGGGTGATCTCCGCCTTGATTGCCTCTTGGCGCTCGAGGGAGAGTTTCCGCAGCTTCTGTTTGACCGGGGGGTGACCGGGGGCTACTGCAAGCTTGTGCTCAATGACCCCCCGGGCGACGCCCCGCATGTCTGACGGCTTGCACGCAAAAACATCTGGACGGTTTTGTCTTTGTGGCCCGGGGACAGCAGGACCTTCCGGAGGCCCCCTTCCGGACGCAGCTTGAGGAGGGGCCTCCTGGGCGGTGGCACAGCAGCATCTAGTTCCGGGGGAGGAGCCTCCCCCCCGGGCGTCTTTATGAGGTTGACGCTTCCGATCGTGGCCGCAGCGCGCTCGTATAGAGCACGGGCCATGTCTTGGTCTCCCCGGACGTTGATCACACCATGCGGCCCGGGGATCTTCATGCAGAGATAATTTTGATGGGTGGCAGCCCCCAGCCGGTTGATTGTCGTCCTCCCCATAATCGCGTTGTAGGAGGAGGGGAGGTCTACCACGTCGAAGCGGACCAGCTCGGTCTAGTAGTTCTCCGGGGTGCCGAAGGTCATTGGAAGATCTACCTTGCCCACGGGGTGGATCGCCTTCCCCGGGACAAAGCCTTGTAGGGGCCCGGCAGCGGGCTGCAGGAGCTTCTCATCCACCTCCATTTCTTTGAAGGCCTTCAGGAATAAGACATCGGCGGAGCTCCCGCCGTCTACCAGGATCCGGGCCAGATGGCAGTTGTAGATGGTCGCGGAGACAATGAGCGCGTCGTCGTGGGGGAAGCGAACCCCCCGCTCGTCTTCTGCCGTGAAGGTGAGGGGGACGTCCGACCACTTTGGTGGCGGGGACGTGCGAAGCACCCCCACAACCTTGACTTCGCGCGCGTACTCCTTACGCTGGCGCTTAGAGTCCCGCCCGGTGGCAGATCCTCCCACGATGACGTTGATGCGCCGCTGCGAAGATTGAAAGGGGAGAGCTTCTGAAGGCTCCCCCTCCTGCATTTGCTGACCCCCCGTGGGAGCGGGAAGGGCCGGAACAGCTGGCCGAGGGAGCAAGGAGGCCGGAGTCCCCCCCTGCTCACGCTGGTCGAGGAAGTCCGCATAGTGCTGCAGCAGCTGGCTACAATCTCGGGTAGCGTGGGTATTGGACTTGTGGAGGCTGCACCACTGTCCTTCCCGCCTTCTCCCCGCGGGGCCTTCCCAGCCGCGCGAAGACTGTCCTCCCCCATGGCCCTTCGGTTTGAGGAAGGGGCGATTGGTCCTTGGGGAGTCGCGCGAGCCGCCTCCGCCCTCGAGGACAAAGGTGTCCCGAGGCCGTGGCTCGCTACGCCCCCCTTGCCTAGAGCGTTTGGGGGGATCCCTGGCCCCCCGGTCGGCGGGGGCGGGAGCCCGCTGGGTCTTCTTCCAGATATCGTCTTCCTCCGCCCGAGCGTACTTTTCGAGCACGTTGAAGAGCTCGTCGGCGGAAGAGGGGCAGCTCCGGGAGAGCCTTCGGTGGAGCTCCCCCGGGAGGATGCCACTTTTGCAGGCTTCGATGACCGTAGAGTCGGGGACGTGGGCCACTTTGCTCTTCACCTGGGCAAAGCGCTTGAAGAAGCTTCTGATGGCCTCCCCAGTCCTCTGCTGGACAGTATACAGCTGCGAGGAGTCCAGGGGACGCGGCCAGAACTCCCGCTTGAGCTGCGGGAAAGACTTGACAGAGCCGGCCTTCAGGTTGTAGAACCAGGAGCGGGCGATGCCGGAGAGGTAAAGGGGGAAGACGTTGCACTGTACTGACTCGTCCCCCCCGGCCGCGGAGATAGCAGTGGAGTAGACCTGCACAAACTCGTAAGGGTCTGCCTCGCCGTTATAATGTTCGATGTGTGGCGGGCGGTAGGGCCGCGGCCACCGGATGCTGCGAAGTCTTCGGCACAGGGGCTGGTTGGCCCCCTGCACTTCCCGGGGAGAGCTCCGGTCGCTATCTTCTTTCACGGGACCTTCGTTGTCAGAGTCTGGAAGCGGTCCGAGAGGTCCGCCAGAATGGCGGTGGCGACGTTTTTCCTCCGGACCAGGGCTGAATTCTCGGACGTCCGGGCTCTCCGCCGGAGAGGTTGGCTCTTCGGCGGGTCTCTTCCCCCGGCCGATGCGAGAGCGAGGCTCCTCGCGCCCGCGGCCGGGGGGAAGTTCTTCCCCGCGCTCTGGTGAACGCAGTCGCTCGACCTCCCCTGGGACGGCACGGACCTGTCCCGCCGAGGGAGGGAGCTCATGCGCTGTAGCTTCGGGAGCCGGTTGGGGTGAGCCCCCTGCGACGACCCCCGGGACCAGAAAGGGGGGAGCCCCTGTGTCATCCGGAACCGGGGAGGGGGCGCCCGCGGCGACGCCTGGAATCGAAGTGGAGGGGGCCCCAGTGGCCACGACCGGAACCGGGACGGGGCCAGGCCCTGTAACACCCAGAACCGGCGAGGGGGGAGCTCTGGTGGCGGCGACCGGAACCGGGGAGCCCATGCGAGGGGAAGTCCGCTGCGGCACGGGGGCTGCTCTGTCGACCGCCCCCGGTGCGGTAAACGCAACGCGGGGGGCGGGACTGGCTCCCGCCGCAGGGTAAACCCCCGGCAAGAAGTGGGCTCCCGGCCCCGGGATCAGGCCGGGAACGGGGTACCCCCTGGTGCCACGAAGGGCTCTAGCATGAAATGACCTCCCGGCACTGGGACGGGCCTGGGTGCCGGGAAGGGTCTGGGCGTGCATCCCGCAGGGGGAGGGAACCCCCCGGCAGGATCATACGGGGCAGACAACCCCCCCGAGGCCGGAGGGTCCGCCGGGTAACCCATAAACGGGGGCATGTTCCCCGGATATGGGTGTGACGCAAATGTGGGGGCCGGAGGCCGCGCCAACACGCTAAGGACCTTGTCCATAGAGCGCTGGGCGCGGAGCTGGCCTTCCACGAGAGCTTCGAGCAGGGCGTCCCGGGGAGCCGGGGGAGCCGTCGGGGGGACGCCCGTCCCGGCCGAGGTCCCCGCGGTCACCGGGAACGACCTGGAGGTGGAAGCACCTAAGTTAAGAGGAAAGGAGGGAGGCGGTACCTGGGCCAGGTCGCCTCCGGAAGGGATCGCCGGGACAGCAGTGTCCCGGGCGGACGGCGCCGGGTCTCCGAGACCCGGATCACCGGGAAGGGTACGAGCCCTTGTTCTTGGGGGAGCCATGGCGTCTTGTTACGAGTCCCCACGGACGGCGCCAACTGTCGTGGTATTGCGAATACCCCGGCAGGTTTTGAAAGTGATCCTAGCGAAGATTACGCGGTGCAGGTTGACCGGATGACCGGTTCACCCCCGCCGGACAAGCACAAAGAATGACACACGGGTTTATACAGGTTCGGGTCCCGATGGGGGCCCTAGTCCTGTCGACGCGCTCCCGACCGGAGTCGGCTGGGAGGCCCTCTCCGGGGGAGAGGCTTCCGGAGCACGCCTGTGAGTTTAGCTATTCCAATAAATGAATCGATCCTTTACAACAGAGGGGTACAAGGGCTATTTATAGCCCCAAAAAGCAGCAATAAACCTAAACTACCCCGGAAGCCACCGTCGGATTGAAGGGCAGGACCGTCCTTCTCCCGGTCAAACGCCTTGGATGCTTGACAGGTGGTCGCTAGTTCCCGAGGTGCTCCTCGCGTGACCTGCACGTGTTAAACAGTTCAATACTTCACCTTCAGGAGGGTGATGAGGCCCGGGACGGCGCCGGAGGCCGCGTCTCCGGGTCAAAGGCGGCGCCCGGGAGGGCACCGGAGGCCACGTCTCCGGGTCAAAGGCGGCGCCCGGGGAGGCCCCGGAGGCCACGTCCCCGGGCAAGTGGCGGCGCCCGGGAGGGCACCGGAGGCCTCGTCCCGGGAGCCAAAAGGCGGCGCCCGGGGAGGCCCCGGAGGCCATGTCCCCGGGCAACTGGCGGCGCCCGGGAGGGCACCGGAGGCCACGTCCCGGGAGCCAAAAGCCGGCGCCCCGGGAGGCCCCGGAGGCCACGTCCCCGGGCCACTGGCGGCGCCCGGGAGGGCACCGGAGGCCACGTCCCTGGAGCCAAAAGGCGGCGCCCGGGGAGGCCCCGGAGGCCACGTCCCTGGGCCACTGGCGGCGCCCGGGAGGGCACCGGAGGCCACGTCCCGGGAGCCAAAAGGCGGCGCCCGGGGAGGCCCCGGAGGCCACGTTCCCCGTCCACTGGCGGCGCCCGGGAGGGCACCGCAGGCCACGTTCCGGGAGCCAAAAGGCGGCGCCCGGGGAGGCCCCGGAGGCCACGTCCCCGGGCCACTGTCGGCGCCCGGGAGGGCACCGGAGGCCACGTCCCGGGAGCCAAAAGGCGGCGCCCGGGGAGGCCCCGGAGGCCACGTCCCCGGGCCACTGGCGGCGCCCGGGAGGGCACCGGAGGCCACGTCCCGGGAGCCAAAAGGCGGCGCCCGGGGAGGCCCTGGAGGCCACGTCCCCGGGCCACTGGCGGCGCCCGGGAGGGCACCGGAGGCCACGTCCCGGGAGCCAAAAGGCGGCGCCCGGGGAGGCCCCGGAGGCCACGTCTCCGGGTAATCGTGACACATTTTACCTGGACTTAGTCTCGCGGATATTTCCCCCGACATCTATCTATATCGTCCCTAACAACAGACGCACTATTGTCCCTAATCAAGTCAAAGAGTTGTCGCTGTTGCTGAGCAAAGTCCCTCTCTCGACGGAAATGGTGCGCCTCTTCTCGGGATCGATCAAGACATTCTGGTAAACACAGAATCTTCAAGGCCATCTCCTCCGTCTTCTTCTCCAGGGCATTCTTCTCTTCCAGAAGAGTCTGTCCGGAAGGAAGAGATGGAGCAGCAGAAGGCTGATAGCTGGAGCCTCCTACCTCCTGCATTTTGCAAAAGTTAGTCATACTAACTAAAATTATCAGCAAAAAGGGAGAAGAATTGTTACCTGTCCCGGTGCATAACCCGTTAATACACCCATCTTGGGAGGAAGATCATCATATGGTGGAAGAGCAACCTTCCCATCAGAAGATTGCTTCGCCAACCCAATATGGCGATCATTTGATCGAGGGATAGTCACCGCTTGCCGACCAGGATGTTGATCACCCAAAAGAATGGGAGAATTGGATGTGATGGGATCTTTCTCTAAGGATAAAGGCCTAACTTGCCGAGAGGCATGAACGGGGAGGGTCAAAGGAACTGAAGGAAGAAAGAAACTTGCTACATTCTTCACCTTTGTTCCACTAGAAGATCCTTCGTCGACCTTGGGTTTCTTCCTTAAAGGAGACAGGACTTCAATCGTTTGAGGCCTTTGTTCGACAATTTCCCCTTCATCGCTCTCAATCTCGATGATTTCATGATCTGCCATTGGGAGGGGTATGTGAAAAGGAAGGAGGCAGGATAACAAGAAAAGGACTTAGGCGTGAGAGGGAAATTGTAGATCTTTACATGTCCAGGGGTCTGGTATTTATAGCCACCAGGGCGACGGTTCGCCTCCCAGACACCTCGGGTTTCGTTAAGACATTTACAATTTTACCTCGAGATAAAAACATTTCTACGGCGCCATCATTGCCCGTCACGTAATGTCAGAACCCGTCTTGAAAAACCAACCATTTTCACTTAGTGCGCCACTAAATGGAGAAGCTAAAGGGCCGGGTTAAAAATCCGATGCATGGTCTTAAAATTCGAAATAAACACGTCACTTCATTTCCTTCGAATTTGGGGGCTAGCTGACGAGGATTGACACCCGGACCACTTCTATTGGACTTCTGGTTAAAGGCAGGTTCGAGTCAGAAGTGTATCTGGCGATACAAGCTCAAGTTGTTCTGAGGGACGTCGCTATGTGATCGCCAGCTTTACGCGGTCAGACTGTAAGCCTTGCGCGGTCAGAAGTTCGTATGCAGTACGCGAACTACATATTCGGGATATTGCGCGGTCAGCCAATATCCCGCGGTCAGAACATCTGCCGATCAGGATACTTGGGATCTATCTATTCGGTTGCCCATACAACGAGATATTCTAAGTATCCCGAAGATTCCTACACGTGGAGAATCGACCGTCAGAAGGTTAACACATACAGTTATCCATGAATAACACATGTTTAACCTGCGTGGAGGTTAAGAGCAGTTCCAAAAAACCGCATCCAACCGTCTGTGCAACCGTTTGATGCAGTTTCCTCCACATGGCACCCTTTCTAACAGTACAAAAGGATGGCATGGAGCATCAATCAGGGAGATCAACCGAAACATCAACCGAGAGATCGGAAGATCAAGAAATCCAAAATCATTTAAGTTAGCCAAGTCTCCGGCCCACCTCAGATAGCATTTTAGTAAGCCTTCTTTGGCTTATCCTTGTACACTTTTATAGGAAAAATCCTCGCCTGTGAGGACTTTTTCCTCCAATTGTAAACTTCCTACCACACTTAGTGAAATCCCAACAGGACGTAGGGCTATTACTCCCACCATCGAGGGCCCGAACCTGTCTAAACTTCCTTGCATCCCCGGTTCTCCATTGTTTTACTTACCTTCCCGGAGGGTCGCCCTGAAAGGTCTCACTCTTTACAAATTCTGCATAAGTTCGGCTGAGGACCCCGAGTCCGAATCGTCGACAGGGGGCGAGCTTGGCCCCCCACTTCCCAATCTGGCCGGTGGCCTCTTTGTTCCGCAGCACCTCCCCCAGGGGGAGGGATGATGGGACGGTGATAGGGTGTCCCAGGAAGTAGTGGCGAAGCTTCCAGGACGCCATCAGGATAGCGTAGCAGATCTTCCCTATCTCTGTGTACCGAGTTTTGGCCCCCTGGAGGGCCTCACTCACATAGTACATGGGACGCTGCTGCCCCCCTTGCTCCTTCACCAACACCGCGCTGACGGCGACCAGGGTCGCGGCAAGGTAGTGGAGCAAGGGCTCTTCTGGAGACGGACTCACGAGCATTGGAGGGCTCGTGTGGTACTTCTTGAGGTCGTCGAAGGCCTCCTGGGCCTCGGGGGTCCATCGGAACCCCTCGAGCCCCCGGAGGATCTTGAAGAATTGGAGGCCTTGTTCCCCCGACCGCGAGACGAAGCGGCTTAGCACGGCTAAGCGGCCGGCGAGCCGGTGGATGTCCTTGATGGAGCATGGCGGGGGCATGTCCAGGAACGCCCGGATCTTTTCAGGATTTGCCTCTATGCCCCATTGGGACACGAGGAAACCCAGGAGCCTCCCCCCGCGCACGCGAAAGGCGCACTCCTCCGGGTTGAGCTTCAGCCCATACGCGCGGAGGTTGCGGAAGGTCTCCGCTAGGTCGTTGACGTGGGCGGCTGCGCGGGGACTTTTGACGACCGCGTCGTCTACGTAAACTTCGATGTTGCGGCTGACTTGGTCTTTGAAGACCAGCGTCATGAGGCGCTGGAAGGTCGCTCCCGCATTCTTCAGCCCGAAGGGCATGTGGACGTAGCAGAATGTTCCGAGGGGAGTTATGAAACTCGTCTTTTCCCCGTCCCCTTACGCCATCCGGACTTGATGGTAGCCCGAGTAGGCATCCAGGAAGCTCATCAACTCGCACACCGCGGTCAAGTCGACCAGTTGGTCAATCCGCGGGAGTGGGAAGTTGTCCTTGGGGCAGGCGCGGTTGAGGTCGGTGAAGTCCACGCACATCCGCCACCTGCCATTTGACTTCTTCACGAGGACGGGGTTGGCGAGCCACTCGGGGTGCAAGACCTCCCGAATGAACCCCGCCTCTCGGAGTCGGGCGATCTCCCCCTTGATTGCCCCTTGGCGTTCTAGGGAGAGTTTCCTCAGCTTCTGTTTGACGGGGGGGTGACTGGGGGTCACCGCGAGCTTGTGCTCAATGACCTCCCGGGCAACGCCCCGCATGTCTGAAGGCTTCCATGCGAAAACGTCAGAGTTTTCGCGCAGGAAAGCCGCCAGTTGCGCTGCATGCTCCTCGGGGAGCTCCGCCTCGATCCAGAGGGTTTTGTACCCGTCGTCCGGGGAAAGTAGGACCTTCCAAAGGCCCCCTTCCGGGCGCGGCTTTGGGAGGGGCCTCCCGGGAGGTATCCCCGCGACGTCTGGTTCCGGGGGAGAGACCTCCCACCCGGGCGCCTTAATGATGTTGACGCTTCCGATTGTGGCGATGGCACGCTCGTATAGAGCATGGGCCATGTCTTGGTCTCCCCGGACGTTGATCACGCCATGCGGCCCGGGGATCTTCATGCAGAGGTAGTTTTGATGGGTGGCAGCCCCCAAGCAGTTGATCGTGGTGCTGCCATGATCGCGTTGTAGGAGGAGGGGAGGTCCACTACGTTGAATCGGACCATCTCGGTCCGGTAGTTCTCCGGGGTGCCGAATGTCAGGGGGAGATCCACCTTCCCCACAGGATGGATCACCTTCCACGGGATGGATCGCCTTCCCAGGGACGAACCCTTGCAGGGGCCTTGCCGCGGGCTACAGAAGCTTCTAATCCACCTGTATCTCCTTGAAGGCTTTCAGGTAGAGGACGTCGGCGGAGCTCCCGCCGTCCACGAGGATGCGGGCCAAGTGGAGTTGTAAATGGTGGCGGAGATGATGAGCGCGTCGTCATGGGGGAAGCGAACCACGCGCGCGTCTTCCGCCGTGAAAGTGAGGGGGACGTCCGACCACTTGGCTGGCAGAGATGTATGCAGCACCCCCACCACCTTGAGTTCGCCCGCGTACTCCTTACGCTAGCGCTGAGAGTCCCGCCCGGAGGCGGACCCTCCCACGATGACGTTGATGCGACGCTGGGAGGTTTGGAACGGGAGAGTTTCTGAAGGCTCCCCCTCCTGTGTCTGCCCCTGCTGACCCCCCGCAGGAGCAGGAAGGGCCGGAACAGCTGGCCAAGGGGGCAAGGAGGCCGGAGTCCCCCCCTGCCCATGCTGGTCAAGGAACGCCGCGAAGTGCTGCAGCAACTGGTGGCACTCCCGGGTAGCGTTGGTACTTGACCCGTGGAAGCTGCACCACGGTCCTTCCCTGCCTCTCCCCGCGGGGCCTTCCCGACCACGGGAAGACTGTCCTCCCGCATGGCCTTTCGACTTGGGGAAGGGGCGGTTGCCCCTCAGGGGGTCATACGAGCCGCCTCCGCCCTCGAGGACAAAGGTGTCCCGGGCCGTGGCTCGTGACGCCCCCATGCCTGGGGCGTTTGAGGGGGTCCCTGGCCCCCCGGTCGGCGGGGGAGGGAGCCCCCTGGGTCTTCTTCCAGAGCTCGTCTTCCTCCGCCCGAGCGTACTTTTCGAGTATGTTGAAGAGCTCGTCGGCGGAGGAGGGGCAGCTCCGGGAGAGCCTCCGGTGGAGCTCCCCGGGAGGATCCCGCTTTTGCACGCTTCGATGACCGTAGAGTTCGGGACGTGAGCCACTTTGCTCTTTACTTGGGCGAAGCGCTTGAAGAAGCTCCGGATGGTCTCCACCGTCCTCTGCCGGATGGTGTACAGCTGCGAGGAGTCCAGGGAACGCACGTAGTTCCCCTGGAAGTTCACGCAGAACTGACGCTTGAGCTGGGCGAAAGACATGATGGAGCCGGCCTTCAGGTTGTAGAACCAGGACCGGGCGATCCCGGTGAGGTAGAGGGGGAAGATGTTGCACTGCACCGTCTTGTCGCCCCCAGCCGCCGAGATGGCCGTGGAGTATACCTGCACAAATTCGTAAGGGTCGGCCTCACCATTATAGTGCTCGATGTGCAGCAGGCGATAGGGCCGCGGCCACCGAATGCTCCGAAGTCTGCGGCACAGAGGCTGATTAGCCCCCCGTACTTCCCGCGGAGAGTCTCGGTCGCTGTCTCCTTTGACGGGGGACACGCTCTCGTTATCGGAGTCAGGAAGCGGCCCGAGAGGTCCGCCGGAGTGGCGGTAGCGACGCTTTTCTTCCGGGCCGGGGCTGAGTTCCCGGACGTCCGAGCTCTCCCCCGGAGAGACTAGCTCCTCGGTGGGTCTCTTCCCCCGACCGGTGCGAGAGCGAGGCCCTCCTCGCCCGCGGCCAGGGGGAAGTTCTTCCCCGCGCTTGGGTGAATGCATTCGCTCGACCTCCTCCCGGGAGAAACGGACATGGTCCACCGGGGGCACCCTCGGGGGCAGCCCCGGGGGAGGAGGGAGCTCATGCACTGTAGCTGCCGGCCCGAAGGCTATCGGGGCCGGCTGGGGGGAGCCCCCTGCGAAGACCCCCAGAACCGGTAACGGGGAAGCCCTGTATCATCCGAAACCGCGGCGACGTTCGAAACCGAAGTGGAGGGAGCCCCCGTGGCGACGACCGGAGCCGGAAAGGGGGGAGCCCCTGCGGCGACGTCTGGAACCGGGGAGCCGATGCGGGGGGAAGTCCTCTGAGGCGCAGGAGCTGCTCTGTCGACCGCCCCCGGTGCGTTAAACGCGACACGCGGGGCGGGACTGGCTCCCGGCACAGGGAAAGCCCCCGGCATGTGTTGGGCCCCCGGCCCCGGGAATTGGCCCGGAACGGGGTATCCCCCCGGTGCCACGAAGGGCCCGGGCATGAAGTACCCACCCAGCACCGGGAATGGCCCGGGTACCGGGAAGGGTCCGGACGTATGACCCGCAGGGGGAGGGTACCCCCCCGCTGGGGTCATACGGGGCGGATAAACCTCCGGAGACCGGAGGGGCCGCCGGGTGACCCATAAACTGGGGGGCATGGTCCCCGGATATGGGTACGGCGCATATGTGGGGGCCGGTGGCCGTGCCAACACGTGGAGAAGCTCATCCATAGTGCGCTGGGCGCGGAGCTGGCGCTCCACCAAAGCGTCGAGCAGGGCGTCCCGGGGAGCCGGGGGAGCCGTCGGGTGGAGACTAGTCCCGGCCGAGGTTCCTGCGGTCACCGGGAGTGACCCGGAGGTAGAAGCACCTAAGTTAAGAGGGAAGGTGGGAGGTGGTACCTGGGCCTGGCCGCCTCCGGGCGGAAGCGTCGGGACAGTCGTGTCCCGGACGGGCGGCGCCGGGTCTCTGAGACCGGCGTCACCGGGAAGGGCGCGGGCCGTTGTTCTTGGTGGAGCCTTGGCGTCTTGTCACGAGTCCCCACGGTCGGCGCCAATTGTGGTGGTATTGCGAATACCCCGGTAGGTTTTCTGGACTATCCTAGCGAAGAAAATGCGACGCGGGTTGACCGGGTGACCGGTCCTCCCCCGCCGGACAAACACAGCAAGTGACACGAGGATTTATACAGGTTCGGGTCCCGATGGGGCCCTAGTCCTGTCGGCGTGCTCCCGACCGGAGTCGGCTGGGGAGGCTCTCTCGGGGAGAGGCTTCCGGAGCACACATGTGAGTTTCACTATTCTAGCAATAATGAATCACCTGTCCTCACAACAGGGGGTACATGGGCTATTTATAGCCCCAAAAAGAAGAAAAAAGACTAAACTACCCCGAACGCCACTGTCGGATCGATGGGTAGCGACGTCCTTCTCCCGGTCAGGTGCCTCAGATGCTTGACAGGTGGCCGCTGATTCCCGAGGCGCTCCTCGCGTGACCTGCACGTGATCAAGAACCAAAGACTTTACCTTTAGAAGGGCGACAATGCCCGGGACAGGCACTGGAGGCCACGTCCTCGGGCAGGTGGCGGCGCCCGGGACATGCACCGGAGGCAATGTCCCCGGGCGAATGGCGGCGCTCGGGATATGCCCCGGAGGCAATGTCCGCGGGCAAATGGTGGCGCCCGGGATATGCCCCGGAGGTAATGTCCCCGGGCAAATGGCGGCACCCGGGATATGCCCCGGAGGCAGGCACCGGAGGCCACGTCCCCGGGCGAAAGGCGGCGCTCGAGACATGCCCCGGAGGCAACGTGCCCGGGCAAAGGGCGGCGCCCGGGATATGCCCCAGAGGCTACATACCCGGGCGAAAGGCGGCGCCCGGGGTAGGCACCGGAGGCAATGTCCCCGGGTGAATGGCGGCTCCTAAGACATGCCTCGGAGGCAATGTCCCCTGGTGGAAGGCGGCGCCCGGGGCAGGCACCGGAGGCTACATCCCGGGGTGAAAGGCAGCGCCCGAGACATGCCCCGGAGGCAACGTCCCCGGGCAAATGGCGGCGCCCGGGATATGCCCCGGAGGCCACATCCCCGGGCGAAAGGCGGCACCCAGGGCAAGCACCGGAGGCAATGTCCCCGGGTGAATGGCGGCGCCCGAGACATGCACCGGAGGCAATGTCCCCGGGTGAATGGCGGCGCCCAGGAGATGCCCTGGACGCCACGTCCCCAGGCGAAAGGCGGCACTCGGGATATGCCCCGGAGGCAATGTCCTCGGGCTAAAGGCGACGCCCGGGTTATGCCCCGGAGACAATGGTGGCGCCGGGGATATGCACCGGAGGCAATGTCCCCGGGCAAATGGCGGCGCCCATGAGATGCCCAGGAGGCCACGTCCCCGGGCAAAAGGCAGCGCCCAGGATATGCCCCGGAGGCAATGTCCCCGGGCAAAGTGACGCAACTTACCTGGACTTGGTCTCACGGAGATTTCCCCCAACACCCTCTCTCTCTCTACTTGCAATTCATTAAACTAGATACATGTTGCTCCAAACTAGCTAGAAGGCTAGGTTGGCTAGCTAGCTATTGCTTGCTGAAGTTAAGCAGCTAGCTAGCTGGCTCTTCCAATTAATGCATCAAGTTCATTAGGGTTTCATATGTACATATCCATTTAATGTAATTAAGCAGCTGTACACACATATGGCCTAGCTAATTGATGATGTTTCATCCATGTATGCATGCCCTGAGTCATGAATTATTTATTTCAATTTGTGAATTTTGTGAAATAATTGTAGATGGACCGAGAATATTGGATGTATGGAATAAAACATACTACTGTTGAGTATTTGGAGGGTGTGAATGGGTTTATTAAATTTGCTGAGCAAGAAAAGGCGAAGAAGGGAGAGAAAGATATACATTGTCCTTGTATAGATTGTATGAACTTAAAAAGGTTCGGCAACTCTGATCAGATTAGGAGTCATTTCATTCGTCGTGATTTTAACGCACGCTATACCCGTTGGATATGGCATAGTGAAGATCTTGAGGAAACGAGCACCGCTACCACTCAGCAGCACCCGGAAGTGGAGTGCAGTAATGATGATCATGATAAGAACATTGGTAATGTTCATTCAGAAGTCCATGTAGATGACGACAATTTAGATGAAATGTTACGTGATGTAGAAGAAGATTACAACGAAAATGATTTAGCTAAATTTGAGAAATTAATTGTTGATTCTGAGAAGCCTTTGTTCCCCGGATGTGCAAAATTTACAAAGTTGTCTTCTGTGTTGAGATTATATAACATGAAGGCAAGCAACGGTTGGAGCAATAAGAGTTTCACGGCGCTATTGGATCTATTAGCGGACATGCTTCCAGAGGGAAATGAGTTGCCAAGATCTGTTTACCAGGCCAAAGAACTATTGTGTCCGTTGGGAATGGAAATCAAAAGAATACATGCATGCCCAAATGATTGTGTTCTGTACCATAACGAGTACGAGGATTTGCATGTTTGTCCAAGATGCGGTGCATCGCGGTATAAACATGGGGACAAAATTTATCACAATGGATGTGATGAGGTAAAGAAAGGGCTTCCGGCCAAAACTGTGTGGTATTTGCCTATGATTCCTAGATTGAAACGGCTGTTTGCAAATCTGAAAGATACGAAGTACTTGCATTGCAGTTTGAAGGTCGAAAACCAGACGGAAAACTAATACATCCAGCTGATTCTATTCAATGGAAAAACATTAACAGAACATTCGGTGAGTTTGGCGGTGAAGTGCGGAATATGAGGTTTGGGCTGAGTACGGATGGTATGAATCCACATGGAAATATGAGCAGTCGACATAGCACTTGGCCGGTTCTTTTATGCATCTACAATCTTCCTCCTTGGTTATCTATGAAGCGCGAGTACATCATGATGTCGTTACTAATTTCAGGACCCAGACAACCCGGGAATGATATTGACGTGTTTCTATCACCGTTAGTCAAGGACTTACATAAATTGTGGAGCGGAGGGGTGCGGGTGTGAGATGCACATAAGCGAGAGAATTTCATGTTGCGGGCCATGATATTTTGCACCATAAATGATTTCCTGTCCAACGGAAATTTGTCGGGGTATAGTACGAAAGGAGGCAAGGCTTGTCCTATTTGCCTGGAAAGTGAAAGCATGTGGTTATCGAACTGCAGAAAAACAATGTACATGGGTCACCGCAGATTCCTTCCGGTGCATCACGCCTACCATAAGAAGAGGAAGTCACTCAATGGGAAGCCTGAGAAAGGATCAGCCCCAGTGTTTGTGACTGGTAAGGAGCTTTACTTGCACGTGAAGGACATCAAAGTTGAGTTCAGTAAATGTTCTAAACCTCCAGGAAAAAATGTTTGGAAGAAGAGATCGATTCTTTGGGATCTGCCATATTGGGAGCACTTACAAGTTCGACATTGCATTGATGTCATGCACGTAGAGAAAAATGTTTGTGATAGTTTGATCGGTTTGTTATTGAACATTCCAGGAAAGACAAAAGATGGCATCAACGTTCGCCGTGACATGCTCATCATGGGCATAAGGACTGAGCTTGCACCGTTGGAGAAGGGAAAGCAGACATACCTCCCCCCGGCCTGCTATACTTTGTCAAAAAGAGAAAAACAGAACTCTGTTAGTTCCTACATGGTGTCAAAGTTCCATGCGGGTATTCTGCGAACTTGAAAACACTTGTGTCCATGAAAGACTTGAAACTGGTTGGTATGAAATCCCATGATTGTCATGTACTTATGTCACAAATGCTTCTCATTGCTATCAGAGGCATTCTCCCAGTCAAAGTCAGAGAGACAATTACAAAGCTATGTTATTTCTTCAACACAATATCTGGCAAGGTACGTAAGCGTGTACTCCTAGCAAGTTAATTAGCTCCATTCGTGGAACTTGTCAGATTTTTGGGATCTGAATATTTGCTGCAACTGTGTCCTTGCAGGTAATTGATCAGGATGGACTGGACGATTTGCAACGCGATGTGAATACAACTCTTTGTCAGCTGGAGATGTATTTCCCTCCATCTTTTTTTGATGTTATGGTCCATCTAATTGTTCACCTTGTCAGAGAAAAGTTTTGTGGACCCGTGTTCCTGCGCTACAAGTATCCATTTGAGAGATTTATGGGTATCTTGAAGGGATATGTGAGGAATCGACATCGGTCTTAGGGCAGTATCATTGAAGGTTATGCCGCCGAGGAGGTAATCGAATTTTACACCAACTATATGGCCAGGGTTGACCCAATTGTCGTTCGTACGTCCCAGCATGAGGGCAGGCTTCAGGGCATTGGAACGATTGGATTTAAAGCAGTTGTCCTCTCTAGTGATCTGTATGCAAAAACCCATTTTTGGGTCTTACAGCACATGACGAGGGTGGAGCCATACATACACGAGCACAAGGAAATATTACGGAAACAGAATCCTTTGAAGCCAGAGATTTGGGTCACCAGAGAACATAACAGGAAGTTTGCTGGGTGGATCGAAAATATAGTCCTGTAAGCTTCTGAGGGCGACGTAGATGAAGTTGTTACATGGTTGGCCAGAGAGCCTAGATTTACTGTAGGGACTTGGCAGGGGTATGACATCAACGGCTATTCATTTTACACAAGAACTCAGGATGAGAAGAGTACTATGCAATGTAGTGGAGTGACACTACTTGCTATTTCGGAGGATGCCAGGGCAGTATGGGCACTCGACTCATATTACGGTGTTATTGAGGAAATATAGGAGCTCGATTATGTATTACTTAAGATTCCTTGTTTCGATGCCAATGGGTCAAAATCCCTCGAGGTGTTAAAGTCGACAATTATGGGTTTACTCTCGTCGATCTCAGTAGTCGCACACCAAGATGATTCATTTATAGTTGCTGAGCAAGCCACACATGTGTTCTACATCGTTGACCCAGCCAACCGAAAGTTGCACGTTTTCCTTCACAGTAAGAGACATATTATTGGGGTCGAAGACGTTGTGGATGAAGAAGAGTATGATCAATTCGATGAACTACCTCCATTTTTAGATGGAATTCTTCAATCTGTCCCTACCGAAGATATTGACGAAACAAGTTACCTGCGGGACGACCACGAAGAAGGATTATGGGTGGACAACCATTCTTCACTAATTTGCAATATGTAAGTGACATATATTATTTGGATCTTTAATCGAAGAATTCTTCAAATCATTTTTCAAAAATTCTTTGGGAAAACATACGTGATGCATTGAGAATCATTTATGCAAATTTTCATTTCAATTGGAGTATATACTTGATTTGAGCAATAATTGATTCTGTCGCGCCCCGAAACTGGGACTACGACTACTCCTGTAGAGACCTAGCTCGCTGCAGCTAGTCCCATATATGCATAGCATACACATACCCTTGACTTCCCAGGATAAGTCAAGCACAGGAGTATATTCACATTACAACAGAGTAACTTACAAAATAGTTAAGCAGTGTGGCCTACTGGCCTTGATATTACATAAGAAGATTACAATGCCTTCATGGCATACATGGTTTAGTAAAATAACATCTACACAGCAGAAGATAGGTGACCCACCCACAAAGAGAAGTGAACGACAGAACAACACACATTAGGTGTAACATCCCTATTTTTGACTATCTTTTCTGCTTACGTGTCAGCATATATTCTTTGGAATCCCTGTTGTCTCAACCCTATCTTGATCTTAGGTATGCCACTACCTTAACCTAAAAAGTTGGCTGCTAAACTTCATCCCAGATCATTTTCACATTTCAGTCCAAAAGTGTTTCAATTTAGTCCTTTTCAGAAGTTTCAGAAAACCCAAAAAGGCTAAAAGTCCCAGATTATCTCCAAATCAAAATCTGATCAAGTGATAACCTTTCTTTCATTTTTCTGAACATTTTTCCCTTCTGGAAGAATTCCAGAATCTCAACCGAAACCCTAGTTTCAGCCTCGACAAAAGTTCAAACCCTAATTACCCTAATTACCCTGTTTTCGATTTTTGTCAAAACCACCAAATCTTATCAGATTTTACCATTTTTCCTGCTAGATGAGTCCAAGACATTTAGTAGCACTCATCTGCAAAACCAGAACCCAGATCAGCCCTTTGGATCTCCATATTTGCAAATAGGCCCAAGTACCCGAGTTAAAATCCTTACAGATCAGTCCAAATCGTCGCAATTCAGTCCAAGCTTTACAACTAGGCCCTTGTGCCATTTTCGACCTCGACCAGGTTTGTATGACCAGAGCCTCGCCTTTTTGCCGCGCCGTTGAACTCGCCGCCGGCGAAGTCCCTCGCGCTGCCACCTTCACGGCCACGTAGCCACCAACCATGCACAGCTGTACCGCCACCGTGGAACGCCTCAACCGCACCATGCCATGTTCTTCCCCGCGCACGCGTGCCTGCTGCTGCTGCCAGAAGCTTCACGCCACATGGCCACCATCCCGAAGATCGTCGCCACCACCCTTGTGCATGACCACCAGTGGCATTGGATGATTTAGACTTGTTTCATTTGAGCAATTGAAATGCCACTTTGTCCAGTAAGTCCTTTGAGCCATGATCTACAGCATTCCCTACTACCATATCTCCAGAAAACAGACCTAGAACCGATTTAGAGCAATGTCAAGCCATGAGTCGAATGTCAGCCCTTCGACATTCAAGCCCTTTGAGCCCATCTCTTCGACCTATGTCAAGTGACCTTGTCCAAACCCTTACCCCTGCATGCATGATGTATTTACGTATTATTTTCTAGTACTTGTGTGCTTATATAGTGTGTATATGTTGTTGTACCCGTCGTGGAACCAGACGGTGAAGGAGCAGAGGAGATCCCTGAAGATTCATTTGAGCAGCTAGACCCGTCACTGCAAGGCAAGTCTCAAAGCCTTGATCATGTCTAGCCTATTATTTTGAAATGAAGTATGTTATCTGTTTTCAAGTATATGCATGCCTTAGATTCAAATAAGAACTATGTTTCAATAAAATGATTAGATATGACCTAAATGATTGAAAAGTCCCTTTTGACATTGAATACCCCTGCACCCTTGTTACCCTAGAATATCATGCTTAGGTTATGCTATGCTTAAAGATTACATGATAAATGTTGAATGGTCACATATGAGAAAAGCATGTTCAAAACCCTTTTGTGAAAGAAAATATGATTGGAATCGATAGTGAGGATGGTTTGATAGGATGGTGTTGTGTGCGCACTGGGAATGTGAAAGACTCCTCACTAGAGATTCATAAGGACTAGAACCTTGTGCTGTGCTTCTATGCTGCATGAAAAACGTACCAACCACTTGCCTGTTTATGGGACGGGCGCAACTTAGTAGCTTTCTTTAGTATTAGCTTTTCCCTGCAATGGTTGTCGATCCAGTGTCTTGCGAGAACTGGTGGGCCGCAAAAGGCCATGAGTGATGTGAGTTCAGAAAAATCATGAGAGGAAAAGGTGCAAAGAAGGAAGACGCCCTATGCCAGATTAAGTCGTGCGTGACTGAAATCAAGAGAGGCTATGTGTCTTGCGAGAACATAGACCCAGGCTAGGAAGTAAGGCAGTGGGGAGGACCCACAACGGTACTTGAGACTTAACTGTCTATTTACCGGGCAGGGAAATGGTTAATGCTAGGACTGTAAATTGTTGTGTCATCTCGGCCTTGTCACATGCGTAAGAGTCGCATGCAGAGGTACCGACATGAAAGCCGAATGATCGGTGGATTAAGGTGGTACACCTTTGCAAAGTTTAAAAAGTATCGGATACTCTGAGCTCCCAGGTTATGGAGTCTGCGCGCTGTGGATTCTATTCAAGTCAATGCAGCACAAGTAGCTTTTGGAAAGTTTTCACGAAATAAGGATAAAGTGGTGACTCATGAAAGACCGCCACACATAACATTTTCTAAGAATTTAGCCTAGGATTTTAAAAGCACTGCTTGTGAAAATAAAAGTCTTTTCTCCAAAGACTAAGTGTGAAAATCTATTCTATGTACATATATGAAGCCAAGGAGCTATTCTTTGAGAAATTCCCCTCATCTATATATACACTTGCATTCTTATTTGGGACTTGTTGAGCACCATGTGGACAATGTGCTCACCCTTGCTTTTACAAACGAATTTAGAAGAAGGATTCGTCGACCCCGAATCTTATGGTCTTGAACCCAATGTGGAACAAGAAGAAGAAACCGAAGACCCCTCTGGTTAAAGGGTTATGCACCAAGGTGGAGTTCGATGTGGAGAAGGCCCGTGCAACACCGCTGCTGCTGAAAAAGAATACCAATGAAGTCCTTTTATTACTGTTTTATTTTGTGCCGACCTTTGTGTCGAAAACTCCTTAATTTGTATCAACATTTAAATGCGTCATTTTGGCGCTAAGTTATTGTAACGTTGGTCCTTGTGATCAGCACTTGCTTTTAATTACTCGCATTTTTATATAATGCATCTTGTTATTGTGAGCTGCAATGTGCCTTCTCTGAGTGCAATCCACCTGGGCGATTGCCACTGGAATCCTCAAATGAGGGTCCCACATTAGGGCTCTGGCAGAACTGACGCTCCTCCTTCTGGATCCAAGAAGTTCTCCATGCCTTCATCTTGGTCATTGAACGCTCCATCTACTGATTTGTAGGTTGCAAGGGTGAGCACTTACGTACTACCATCAGTGCTACCACCATCTTGGTCATTGAACGCTCCATCTACGAAACAAGTTACCTTCAGTGCCTGCATTCCTTCGCAGTTTAGCACCTCTAGTGCTACCACCATTCCATACCATTTTTTTGGTCACGGCTAGGGGTTTTATTTCATGAATATAAATATATAAATACATATAATAGTTCATGGCTCAAAACTTGTTTATTTCACATTTCAAAGATAACCAGTCTAGTACTGCCAATTCATAAATCAACCATTCTCAATCTTTCTCATGCAATATTATCTATATTCAAGGTTATGTTTTAGCAACATTTAAAATATAGGTTCAAGATGACCAAGGATATGACTCGCCTTCCGCGTCGTAAGAAACAGCAGTTGACGTCGGACCCACAGTGAAGTCCTCGAACTCGGTTTCTGGATCTTCTCGGCGACAAACAAACAATACACACAATTATTACTTATATATTAAAATGATTTAGGATCTATATGCAGATATGCTTAACAAGGATAACTGAATGATACTGGAGATAATTGAGATTGCAAGCTGAACTGAGTCGAGAGTCTAGGGTTTCAAGGAATTGGCTAAGGATGGGTGTTAGATGCTGTTAGGATCTCATGGTTGCAATAAGAACATCAGTTTTGCGGTTGGTTGGATCAAAAACAACGAATGTCAGCAGATTGACATTCGGATCAAGGTTCTGACATAACCTCAGGGAAAACTAGAGAGCTTATCTCAAGTTATGACAGTAGAAGAAAGTGTAGATCATAACTCTACAAATTCAGAGGACAAAGTGGCTTTCAAAATGCACAATCAGAAGTGGGTAAACAAGGCCAATGCCATTGGCTGGCATGCACTAAGACAGTGTCGAAAACTAGGGTTTAGTGGCAAATATAATTCAAGGGCTCAAATCAAGTTGTGATAGAAGAAGAAAATACTGATCACAACTTCAGGAATCTAAGGAACAAAGTTATGCTCAAAATGCACATCTGGAAGAGAGTGAAAAGAGCTAATGCCATTGACTGACATAGCTTGGCATTGATCTTGACATGGCCAGAAGCTAGGGCTTAGCATAACTTTTGGTCGGGAGCTCCAAATGATGCACCACTTTGTCTGGGAGGTAGGCATTGATAACAGGAACAATTAAGTCAACAGGATCTAGGGCAAGAAATGGCTGGAAAGTGATGAAATTCAATGATGAACTGAGGTGAGCTGGCTGCATTGGAGCAGTTCTGGACAAGATCTTGGCATGGCTAAGTCTTTTGATCTAGGCTGATTTAGGTGTCGGGCTAGAAGACAAAAATAATCATGGGGTTAAGGCACACACGCTGGACAAAGTGATTTGAGCTGAAACGGCCGGGAAAACTTTTCCGGTGAACTGTGCTGGAGAAGAAGACATAGGATTTGGGGGTTTTTACTGTAGGGGGTTTGAACTTAATTCCAAGCTCAGGGAGTATCTGTGGAGTATAAGGGAGCTACTAGGATGGTCAATTTTGTTAGAGGATGGCTGGAGAAGCCTGGCGACGATCGCCGGCAACGGGTGAAGTTCAAAATTGGTGAAAGCTTCGATGGAAGCTCAATCTGGAGATCTAAGTACACAGGCTTGCTGGAAACGGCTCACTGATCAACTTTGTTTACAGAAACGAAAGCTAATTTGGAGTAATTCGAGCTACATTGCCGGAACAGGGCATTCTTCGAATTTTGACAATTTCCGGTGATCGCCGGCGTTAGAGGTCACCGGGGAGCAATTAGATGATATCACACAGAGAGAATGAGTAGGGGAACTCAATGGTGTTGTTAATTTGGCAGGAGATGATCTGTAGAGTGCTGGCACCGTGAGCCTCCTCGATGGCTCGCCGGAGAAGATGACTGAAACAGGAAATTTTGGAACTTGGCTGGTTTCTGGTGAAGTGCGGAGGGAGCTGCTGAGCACAGTGGGGCCTAAATAGGTCAAGCAAGCTTGCAAAGAGGGGACAAACAAGTGATTTGGCACCAGAGATGTTATGGATAGCGTGAAGAATATTATCGGCGAAGACACAGCGAAGAACGGTGATTGCGACGGCGACAGGACTGCAACTGTCCACATTGTCGTTCATCGGGACTTTCCCAAGATGGAGCAAGCGGTGGCGACAACACTGGCGCGGCAAGGCAACGTGGCAGTGAATTGCTGACAAAAGGCTGCTGGTCGCGCGCGGGAGCAGGCGTTGGTCGTCGATGTTGAAGTGGCACTGCCACGACACGGCTGGAGCGAGGACACGTGCGCACCGGCATGCACGGTCACAAGTGCGGTGAAGCCTCGCCGGCGACGAGTAGCTACGGCGCACAAGCACAGCAACTCTGGTCGTGTGCACAGTAAATGGCCTGGTCGAATTTGGACTGAACTGTAGTTTCAGGTTTTTGATTTGGACTGAATTGTAAATCTGGAATTCTGGAAGGTTTAAACTGAATTTGCTTTCACTAATCTGGTATATATATTCAACAAAACATTTGGCAAAGATAGTTGATAAGATTTGACACATTTGAATAATTTTTGATACAAACTCAAAATAGGGTAAATTAGGGTAAAGTAAGATTTGAGTTTTGTCGATTTGCTGAAGAAATTCTGAATTTGGAGTTAATCTGGAGATTTTAGCCTTTTTGGGTTTTCAGATATCAGATAAGGACTAATTTGCGATAACTCTTGGACTGATTTGAGAAAAATGTCTAGATGGTGAAATCTGGCTGTCAACTTTTTGGATTAAGGTATTGGAATATCCTTGATCATGTTCCAGAAATAATCTGGTCTGAACTTGGTCAAGATTTAGATTAAATCTGGATTTCTGAAACTTAGGGTATTTAGGTAATATAAGATATTTCTGTTTTCGAAAACAGAATGGAGTTGATAAATCTGGGATTTAGAGATAGAATTGGATATAGGTTCTAAAGGCTTTTAGATTCAGGATAACTAATAGATTACACCTGAGCAATCTGATCTTGATTTGGGGTTCACAAGAAAGATTTGGAGATTTTAGGGCTTGAGATAGATACTGATCTGGCTACTACTACTGATACATGCATGCATGCTATTTATGAAAAAGGAAGTTTTCACCCCTAAACTCAGGGTGTTACAGATCTACCCTCCTTAAAGAAATCTCGCCCCGAGATTTACCTAACAAAAGGAAAGGTAAGAATAGAGATAGGTTTCACTGAAAATTCCCTTCCTTCTTCCAAGTAACTTCTTGCTCTGAAAGGTTTTCTCACTGAACTTTACACCATTTGATTTTCTTCTTTCTGAGCTGACATTCATCAGTGGCTAGGATTCTGATTGGGTGCTTAAGATAAGTGAGATTCTTCTGTAATGGTACCTCTTGTACATCTATCTGGTCAGTAGGTTCCTTCAAACATTTTTGGAGCTGAGAGACATGAAACACATCATGTATTCCCGTTAATCCTACTGGTAATTCCAATTTATAGGATACTTCTCCCTTTCTCCTGATTATTTTAAATGGTCCAGTATATCTTGGAGATAACTTTCCCTTCATTTGGAATCTTTGTAGTCCCTTGAATGGTGTGACCTTGAGATATACAAAATTTCCTGGTTCAAATGATAATTCTCTTCGTCGATGATCTGCATAACTCTTTTGTCATGATTGTGCTGTTTTCAACCTTTCTCTGATGAGTCTGACATGAGCTTCTGCTTCTTCTACTATCTCTGGCCCTATGACCTTTCGTTCTCCTGGCTCATTCCAATGCAATGGGGTTCTGCCTTTACGTCCATATAAAGCTTCAAATGGTGCCATTTGTATACTAGCTTGATAACTGTTATTATATGTAAATTCTGCAAATGGTAAACATTTGTCCCATGATGTTCCATAATCGAGTATACAAGCTCTGAGAAGATCTTCTAGGATTTGGTTGACTCTTTCTGTCTGTCCTCCAGTCTGGGGATGATATGCAATACTGAAATCCAACTGGGTTCCTAGGGTTTCATGAAGTCTATTCCAAAATTTGGAGGTAAATTGTGTTCCACGATCTGAAACTATCTTCTTAGGAATACCATGCAATGCCACTATTCTTTGCATGTATAACTCTGCTAGTTTACTGCCATCATAAATCTTTTTGACTGGTATGAAATGAGCTACTTTAGTAAGTCTGTCGACAATAACCCATATGGAATCATATCCTCCTTGAGTTTTAGGTAATCCTGTAATGAAATCCATACCAATTTCTTCCCATTTCCATAATGGTATTGGTAGAGGTTGTAGCTTTCCTGCTATTTTCTGGTGTTCTGCTTTAACTCGCTGACATGTATCACAGTTTGCAATGTATTCTGCAATTTCCCTCTTCATATTATCCCACCAGAATTGGGTCTTCAAATCTTGATACATCTTTGTGTTACCAGGGTGTATTGAGTATGGAGTTTTATGAGCTTCATGGAGTATTATTTCCTTAACATCTGCGTTTTGAGGTACACAGATTCTTTCTCGATACCATACAAACCCTTGGTTATCTTCAATAAAGTCTTGAGCCTTTCCTAACTTGATTTGTCTCTTGATCTTACAAATTTCTTCATCTTCTTTCTGGGCATTTCCTATCTGTTCTTCAAGTTGAGATTTTACTGTTAAAGTAGCTACCGTTCCCTGCGGTACTATTTGCACTTGATGATTCTGCAACTCTTGTTGTAGATAAGAGTTCTTCAATATAACCATTTCTTGTAGGTTATAAACTTTTCTGCTTAGGGCATCAGCCACTACATTAGCTTTCCCTGGATGGTACTGAATACTAAGATCATAATCTTTGATCAATTCCAACCATCGTCGTTGACTCATGTTGAGCTCTGTCTGTGTGAAAATATACTTGAGGCTTTTATGATCTGTAAAGATCTCACACTTATGTCCAATGAGATAATGCCGCCATATCATTAAAGCATGTACTATTGCTGCTAACTCCAAATCATGGGTCAGATAATTTTCCTCATGTGGTCTCCATTGGCGTGAAGCATAAGCTACTACTCGACCTTGCTGCATTAACACACAGCCTATTCCTTGCTTCGAAGCATCACAGTAAACTACAAAATCTTCTTTGCTGTCTGGTAAAGTGAGGACTGGTGTTGTTGTCAATTTCTGCTTTAACTTCTGAAAACTTTCTTCACACTTTATGGTCCATTCAAATGCAACATCCTTCTTTAGCAGGTTCGTAAGAGGTTTGGCTATCTGGGAAAATCCTTCGATGAATCTCCTATAATACCCTGCTAATCCCAAGAAACTTCTAATTTCTGAAACTGAGGTAGGTTGTTTCCACTCTTTGATAGCAGAAATTTTTGCTGAATCCACTGAAATTCCTTCTGCTGTCAACACATGTCCAAGAAATGCAATTCTTGACATCCAAAATTCACATTTGTCAAACTTGGCATAAAATTGCCTCTCTCGTAGCCTTTCCAAGACTAGGTGTAAATGTTGCTCATGTTCTTTCGTACTCTTGGAATATATCAGAATGTCATCTATGAATACTATGACAAACTTGTCAAGAAAATCCATAAATGTACTGTTCATGACATTCATGAATGCTGCCGGAGCATTGGTCAAGCCAAAAGTTACTACTGTAAACTTATATAAACCATATCTGGTAGTGAAAGCAGTCTTCGGTATATCCTCTTTCTTAATCTTCAGTTGATGATATCCAGATTTCAAATCTATTATGGAAAATACTCTGGCTCCTCGAAGTTGATCGAACAAGTCATCAATTCTTGGTAATGGATACTTGTTCTTAATAGTGACTTCATTCAAAGCTCGGTAATCTACACACATTCGTAGAGTTCCGTCTTTCTTTCTCACAAACAAAACTGGGCTCCCCATGGCGAAGCACTGGGTTTGATAAATCCCTTGTTTTCCAAGTCTTCGAGTTGATTCTTGAGCTCCTCCAAATCTGTAACTGGCATCCTATAGGGACGTTTTGCTATAGGTGCTGCTCCTGGTCTAAGCTCAATAGTGAATTCTATTTCTCTGTCAGGTGACATTCCTAGAAGTTCTTTTGGAAACACATCAGAATATTGTTGTACTACAGGCACTTGTTCCAGGCATAACTTTTGCAATGCTTGAATAGATCTTAGCGGTTTCTTGACTGATGATCTTTCTGCATAGAATAGAATTTTCTCCCCTTGGCTATTGACAAGACTTAGGGTTTTCTCTTCACAGTCTACTAGACCTTTATGTTGGGACAACCAATCCATGCCCAATATAATGTCTAGACCTTGCAATTCTAGAACTAGTAGATTTGCCTCAAATTCTACCCCTTCTATACTGAAGATTACATTTGGGCAGATCGAGTAGACAGATAATCTAGCCCCTGGAGTTTGCATAACCATAGAGTACTCTAATGGTACTTGCCCTATATGCATTTCAACTTCAGATGCAAAAGCTTTTGACATAAATGAATTTGTAGTACCAGGATCAAACAATATTAAGGCAGATGCAGATTGAATCAGGAATCTACCTAGAAGAATGTCGGTGGCGTTGCCTGCTTCTTGAATTGAAGTATAGTTTAACCTTCCTCCTTGGGTTGCAGTTGGTGCTCTACCTCTTCCTATTCCTTGATTAGCCATGTTCCCTCCTCTTCCTGGTGGAGTTCCTTTAGGCTTCAGTGCTGGTGGCACTGGTACTCTGGGTGTTCTGGTTGTGTTCCTGCCTGTAATCTGGCAATAGATGGTGGAAGCTGAGTCCAAGGACAAAATTCTCTATGATGTCCACGCTGCCAACAGTGATAGCATTGAGTGTTCATGTAAGGGTTTCCTTTGCTTCTAGTAAACATGGCTCCTCTTCTTTGTAGATTTCTCTTGGGATTCTGCAGTGGTGATGTTCTAGGTTTTACTGACTGTATCTTTGCTTGAGATATGGCTATGGGTCTAGGGAATTGGGTCCAGGGATAGAATTCTTTGCGGTGCCCATGCTGTTTGCAATGAAAACATTGGACACTTGCACAAGGACAGTGTTTCTGAAGATGGTTTCCTTTGCAATTGGGACACATCATTGTTATTGGTCTGGAAGTCTGGTATGATGGTTGAAAACTAGAGGTGGTAGGGATTCTCCTTCTAGTTGAGTTTAGTTGTGATTGCACTTGTTGAGGCATTCTTCTCTTCTGACCTTCTCCCTCTATATTTTCCCTCTGTGGAGAATTGGAACTCTGAGATCCTTGCTGAAACAAAGGATTTCTTGTCATAATATCTTCTTCCTGAGGAGTCTGTTCCCTGTCTTCTCCATTGCGTTGAAATCTTCTTCTTGTATTAACCATGGTGGCTCTGAAAAAGAAGTTTGGGCTGATCTAATTAGATCAGCCCAAACTAATGTATCTAGTTTATGCAGAAAACTAATGTATCTATTTAGATCAGCCCAAACTAATGGTATCAGAGTGATGCAATGGTTATAACTATCTAGGGCCAACTAAGACAGCAATGCAGAAAATAATGCAAACTACTTTAGTGCATGGAATACTTAGGCTACTAGCCATAATACACAAGTTAACCATTGCAAAAGCAACAGCGAATCACAAAGCTATCAAGAGCATCACTAGCTCTATCTATACCAACCCCTAAGACACTCTGAGACAACAGAACGCACTCTCACAATCTTACCGAATTTTAGAAAATCCAAATAAAATTTTAAAATAAAAGTTTTCAAGAGCAACAAAGGTCATTATTTTTATTAAAATACAATTTTCAACAAATAGTTTTCTAAATAAATTACGTCTTCCTGGCACGGCCAATCCCTAAAGGTGTCGTCCTACAGTCAAGTTCTCATGTTGCTCTGATACCAACTTTTCTGTCGCGCCCCGAAACTGGGACTACGACTACTCCTGTAGAGACCTAGCTCGCTGCAGCTAGTCCCATATATGCATAGCATACACATACCCTTGACTTCCCAGGATAAGTCAAGCACAGGAGTATATTCACATTGCAACAAAGTAACTTACAAAATAGTTAAGCAGTGTGGCTTGCTGGCCTTGATATTACATAAGAAGATTACAATGCCTTCACGGCATACATGGTTTAGCAAAATAACATCTACACAGCAGAAGATAGGTGACCCACCCACAAAGAGAAGTGAACGGCAGAACAACACACATCAGGGCTCTGGCGGAACTGATGCTCCTCCTTCTGGATCCAAGAAGTTCTCCATGCCTTCATCTTGATCATTGAACGCTCCATCTACTGATTTGTAGGTTGCAAGGGTGAGCACTTACGTACTCAGCAAGTCATAGGTAAGAGTAGATACATATAGTAGTGATGATATGAACCTAGACTAGTCAAGAATTATGGGTGTTTATAAAATAATCTTTTTCTTTCATGCCTCAACACATCTTATCTCATGGCAGCACTTTTCACAAAATAACATCATTGTTGGGGGAAATCTCCACGCGGTCAAGTCCAGGTAAGTTCATGATTGCCCGGGGACAGCGGCCTCCGGTGCCTGCCCTTTGGCCCCCGGGCGCCGCCATGTGCCCGGGGATAGTGGCCTCCGGTGCCTGCCCCGGGCGCGGCCTTTTGGCCCCCGGGACCGTGCCCCCCGGGCGTGGCCCGGGCGCCGCCATGTGCCCGGGGACAGTGGCCTCCGGTGCCTGCCCCGGGCGCCGCCTTTTGGCCCCCGGGACCGTGCCCCCCGGGCCTGGCCCGGGCGCCGCCTTTTGGCCCCCGGGACCGTGCCCCCGGGCGTGGCCCGGGCGCCGCCATGTGCCCGGGGACAGCGGCCTCCGGTGCCTGCCCCGGGCGCCGCCTTTTCGCCCCCGGGACCGTGCCCCCCGGGCCTGGCCCGGGCGCCGCCTTTTGGCCCCCGGGACCATGCCCCCCGGGCGTGCCCCGGGCGCCGCCATGTGCCCGGGGACAGTGGCCTCCGGTGCCTGCCCCGGGCGCCGTCTTTTAGGCTCCCAGGACCGTGCCCCCCGGGCATGTCCCAGGCGCCGCCTTTTGGGCTCCCGGGACCCTACTCTCCGGAAGAGGTCCCGAATGTCACCGCCCTTCTAAAAGGTAAAATCCCTGTTTGTTTATCACGTGCAGGTCACGCGAGGGACGCCTCGGGAATCAGCGACCACCTGTCAAGCATCCGAGGCGTTTGACCGGGAGAAGGACGGTCGTACCCTTCAATCCGACGGTGGCTCCCGGGGTAGTTTAGGTTTTTTGCTTCTTTTTGGGGCTATAAATAGCCCTTGTACCCCTCTGTTGTAAAGGATCAGTTCATTATTATTTGGGATAGCTAATCTCACAGACGTGTTCCGGAAGCCTCTCCCCGGAGAGAGCCTCCCCAGCCGACCCCGGTCGGGAGCGCGTCGACAGGACTAGGGCCCCCACCGGGACCCGAACCTGTATAAATCCACGTGTCAATTCTTGTGTTTGTCCGGCGGGGGAGGACCGGTTACTCGGTCAACCCGCGCTGCGTGATCTCCGCTAGGATCGTCTTCAAAACCTGCCGGGGTATTCTTAATACCACGACAGTTGGCGCCGACCGTGGGGAACCGTGACGAATCGCCATGGCTCCTCCGAGAACAAGGGCCCGCGCCCTTCCCGGTGACGCCGGTCCCGGTGACCTGGCGGCACCCGTCCGGGACGCTGCTGTTCCGGCGCTTCCGTCCGGAGGCGACCATTCCCAGGTACCGCCTCCCACCTTTCCTCTCAATCTAGGTGCCTCCACCTCCGGGTCGCTCCCGGCGGCCGCGGGGACCTCGGCCGGGACGAGTTTCCCCCCGACGGCTCCCCCGGCCCCCCGGGACGCCCTGCTGGAGGCTCTCGTGGAGGGCCAGCTCCGCGCCCAGCGCTCTATGGACGAGCTCCTTAGTGTGTTGGCACGGCCCTCGGCCCCCACATTTTCGTCGCACCCATATCCGGGGATCATGCCCCCGTTTATGGGATACCCAGCGGCCCCTCCGGCGTCAGGGGGGCTGTCTAGCCAGTATGATCCCGCTGGGGGGTTCCCTCCCCCCGCGGGATATACTTCCGGACACTTCTCGGCACCCGGGCCTGTCCCGGTGCCGGGAGGCTATTTCATGCCCGGGCCCTTCGTAGCACCAGGGGGGTACCCCATCCCCGGCTCGCTTCCGGGGCTGGGGGGTCATTTCACGCCGGGGGCTATTCCTGCGCCGGGAGCCAGTCCCGCCCCTCGCGTCGCGTTTACCGCACCGGGGCCGGTCGACAGAGTAGCTCCCGTGCCTCAGCGAATTTCCCCCCGCATTGGCTCCCCAACCCAGGACGTCGCCGAGGGGGCTCAACCCCCACTGGTTCCGGATGTCACAAGGGTTTCCCCCTTTCCGGACCCGGTCGTTGCCACGGAGGCCCCGCTTGGCGCCCCCTCCCTGGTTCCGGATGGTGCAGGGTCTCCCCCCTTTCTGGTCCCGGGGGCTGTCGCAGGGGGCTCCCCCCAGCAGGTCCCGGTAGCTCCCGGGCCGGCTGCTACAGTGCAGGAGCTCCCTCCCCCAGCGAAGCAAATCCGCTTCTCCCGGGGGGAGGTCGAGCGAATGCATTCTCCCAGCCGCGGGGAAGAGCTCCCCCCCGGTCGTTGTCGCAGGGAGCCTCGCCCTCGCACCGGTTGGGGGAATAGACCAGCTGAAGAACCATCCTCCCCGGAGAGAAGCCCGGACGTCCGGGAAATCAGTCCCGGTCCGGAAGAGAAGCGTCGTCACCACCACTCCGGTGGCCCCCTTGGGCCGCTACCTGACTCGGATAACGAGGGGGCGTCCCCCGTTAAAGAAGACAGTGACTGGGGCTCCCCCCGGGAAGTGCAGGGGGCGAACCAGCCCCTGTGTCGAAGACTCCGCAGCATCCGATGGCCGCGGCCCTACCGTCCCCCGCACATCGAGCATTATAATGGCGAGGCGGACCCTTACGAGTTCGTGCAGATCTACTCCACCGCCATCTCCACGGCGGGGGGGGACGAGAGTGTCCAATGCAATGTCTTCCCCCTCTACCTCACCGGCATTGCCCGCTCCTGGTTTTACAATCTGAAGGCGGGCTCCATCAAGTCTTTCTCGCAGCTCAAGCGGGAGTTCTGTGCCAACTTCCAGGGGAACTACGTGCGTCCCCTGGACTCCTCGCAGCTGTATACTGTCCGCCAGAGAACTGGGGAGACCATCAAAAGCTTTTTCAAGCGCTTTGCCCAGGTGAAGAGCAAAGTGGCCCATGTCCCCGACTCTACGGTTATCGAAGCCTGCAAAAGCGGCATCCTCCCGGGGGAGCTCCACCGAAGGCTCTCCCGGAGCTGCCCCTCTTCCGCCGACGAGCTCTTCAACGTGCTCGAAAAGTACGCTCGGGCGGAGGAAGACGACATCTGGAAGAAGACCCAGGGGGCTCCTGCCCCCGCCGAGCGGGGGGCCCGGGATCCCCCCAGACGCCCCAGGCAGGGGGGCCGTAGCGAACCACGGCCTCGGGACACTTTTTACCTCGAGGGCGGAGGCGGCTCGCGCGACCCCCCGAAGGGCAACCGCCCCTTTCCCAAGCCGAGAGGCCATGGGGGAGGACAGTCTTCGCGCGGCCGCGAAGGCCCCGCGGGGAGAAGCCGGGAAGGACCGTGGTGCAGCTTCCACGGGTCCAGTACCCACGCCACCCGAGATTGCCACCAGCTGCTGCAACACTTCACGGCATTCCTCGACCAGCGCGGGCAGGGGGAGGGACTCCGGCCTCCTTGCCCCCTCGGCCAGCTGTTCCGGCCCTTCCCGCTCCCGCGGGGGGCAGCAGGTGCAGGAGGGGGAGCCTTCAGACGCTCTCCCCTTTCAAACTTCTCAGCGCCGCATCAACGTCATCGTAGGGGGCTCCGCCTCCGGGCGGGACTCCAAGCGCCAGCGCAAGGAGTACGCGCGAGAAGTTAAGGTTGTGGGGGTGCTACACGCGTCCGTGCCGCCCAAGTGGTCGGACGTCCCCCTCACCTTTACGGCGGAAGACGCGCGAGGGGTTCGCTTCCCCCACGACGACGCGCTCATTGTCTCCGCGACAATCTACAACTGCCACTTGGCCCGCATCCTCGTGGACGGCGGAAGTTCCGCCGATGTCCTGTTCCTCAAAACCTCTAAGGAAATGCAGGTGGATGAGAAGCTCCTGCAACCAGCGGCAGGGCCTCTGCAAGGGTTTGTCCCGGGGAAGGCGATCCACCCCGTGGGCAAGGTAGATCTCCCGATCACCTTCGGCACCCCGGAGAACTACCGGACCGAGCTAGTCCGCTTCGACGTAGTGGACCTCCCCTCCTCCTACAATGTGATTATGGGGAGGACTACGATCAATCGGGTGGGGGCTGCCACCCACCAAAACTACCTGTGCATGAAGATCCCCGGGCCGCATGGCGTGATCAACGTCCGGGGGGATCAAGACATGGCCCGTGCTCTATACGAGCGAGCTGCTGCCACAATAGGAAGCGTCAACCTGATCAAGGCACCCGAGGGGGAGGCTCCCCCCCCGGACGTAGACGTCGCTGCGCCATCCCCTGGGAGGCCCCTCGTCAAGCCGCGTCCGGAAGGGGGCCTCCGGAAGGTCCCACTGTCCCTGGGCAGCAGAGACCAAACTGTCCAAATCGGGGCAGAGCTCCCCCAAGAGCACGCAGCGCAACTTGCAACCTTTCTGCGCGAAAACTCTGATGTTTTTGCGTGGAAGCCTTCGGACATGCAGGGCGTCGCCCGGGAGGTTATTGAACACAAGCTCGCGGCAACCCCCGGTCACCCCCCTATCAAGCAGAAGTTGAGGAAGCTCTCCCTCGAACGTCAAGAAGCCATCAAGACGGAGATAGCCCGGCTCCGAGAGGCGGGGTTCATCCGGGAAGTGTTGCACCCCGAGTGGCTCGCAAACCCCGTCCTCGTCAAGAAGTCAAGTGGCAAGTGGCGCATGTGCGTGGACTTCACCGACCTTAACCGCGCTTGCCCCAAAGACAACTTCCCGCTCCCGCGGATCGACCAACTCGTTGACTCCACCGCGGGGTGCGAGCTGATGAGCTTCCTAGACGCCTACTCGGGATACCATCAAGTCCGGATGGCGGAGGGGGATGAGGAAAAGACGAGTTTTATAACTCCCCTCGGAACCTTCTGCTACCGCCATATGCCTTTCGGGCTCAAGAATGCGGGAGCCACCTTCCAGCGCCTTATGACGCTGGTGTTCAAAGATCAAGTCGGCCGCAACGTCGAAGTCTACGTAGACGACGCGGTCGTCAAAAGCCCCCGTGCAGCCTCCCACATCGACGACCTCGCAGAGACCTTCTGTAACCTCCGCGCGTTCGGGCTCAAGCTCAACCCGGAGAAGTGCGCCTTCGGGGTGCGCGGGGGGAAGCTCCTGGGTTTCCTCGTGTCCCAGCGGGGCATTGAGGCAAACCCCGAGAAGATCCGGGCCTTCCTAGAGATGCCCCCGCCGCGCTCCGTCAAAGATGTCCAGCGGCTCTCCGGCCGCCTGGCCGCGCTCAGCCGCTTCGTCTCCCGTTCGGGGGAGCGGGGCCTCCAGTTCTTCAAGATCCTCCGAGGGCTTGAGGGGTTCCGCTGGACCCCCGAGGCCCAGGAAGCCTTCAACGACCTCAAGAAGTACCTCTCGAGCCCTCCAATGCTCGTGAGTCCGTCTCCGGAAGAGCCCTTGCTCCTCTACCTCGCCGCGACCCCCGTCGCCGTCAGCGCGGTTTTGGTGAAGGAGCAAGGGGGGCAGCAACGTCCCGTGTACTACGTCAGTGAAGCCCTCCAAGGGGCCAAGACTCAGTACACGGAGATGGAGAAGATTTGCTACGCTCTCCTCATGGCGTCCCGGAAGCTCCGGCATTACTTCCTGGGGCACCCCATCACCGTTCCGTCGTCCCTCCCCCTGGGGGAGGTGCTGCGCAATAAAGAAGCCACCGGCCGGATTGGGAAGTGGGGGGCCGAGCTTGCCCCCTTCTCCCTGTCCCTTACCGGCCGCTCCGCAATCAAGTCGCAGGTCGTCGCCGACTTCATCGCAGAATGGACTCCCGCCTCTGGGTCCGGGGACGAAGATCTCCCTGTGCCGCCCCGACGCAGTGACCATTGGACCCTGCTGTTTGATGGGTCGCTGTGCCTCGCTGGGGCTGGTGCGGGGGTAGTCCTCCGGAGCCCCGAGGGGAAGGAGCTCGAGTACGCCGCGCGGCTCGAGTTCCCCGCAACCAACAACATCGCCGAATACGAGGCTCTGCTCCTCGGGATGCGCCTGGCGCGCTCCCTGGGGATCCGGCGCCTACTAGTGAAGGGAGACTCTCAGCTCGTTGTCTGCCAAATGGACAAATCTTACCTATGCCATGACGCAAATTTAAGTCTTTACTTGCAGGAAGTACGAAAAATGGAGAAACACTTCGACGGCCTTGAGGCCCGGCATATCCCGCGAAGGGAAAATGACCGGGCTGATGCTTTGGCCCGGGCGGCAAGCGCCCGGGAAACGCTCCCCAAGGGGGCCTTCTTGGAAACAATCACGAAGCCCTCGGTGGCCTCCCCGGACGCAGGCCCCGAGCCTCCGGTCCCGGAGGTCGCCGAGATCGTCCGGCCGTCGTCATGGATGGATCCCCTCATCTCCTTCATCAAGGGGGAGGGGGACCCTCCTAGCGAGACCGAGGTTAAGCGCCTCCGGGCCAAAGCCCGGGCATATCTCCTGCTCGAGGGAAGGCTCTACAAGCGGGGGGCTTCAGCCCTCCTGCGCTGCCTCCCCCGGTCGGAGGGACTTCAACTCCTGGAAGACATTCACGCGGGGAGCTGTGGTTCTCACCTAGCCCCGCGTGCCATCGCCGCCAAGGCCCTCCGGCAGGGCTTTTACTGGCCTATAGTCATGCGCGACGCGCGAGACCTTGTCTCCGCGTGCGAAGCATGCCAGAAGATGGCCAAGGGCTCGAATCTCCCCCCTGTAGCGCTGCGGACTATCCCCATCACTTGGCCCTTCGTGCGCTGGGGGATGGACCTCTTAGGGCCTTTCCCCCCAGCGCCCGGAGGATACAAGTATGCGGTGGTCGCGGTCGACTACTTTACAAAGTGGGTTGAAGCGGAGCCCTTGGCTAGCATCACCTCCCGGGCCGTTCAGCGATTTTTCTGGAAAAACGTCGTTTGTCGGTTTGGTGTCCCCCGGGAAATCACCGTGGACAACGGGACCCAATTCGACTCGGCATATTTCCGGGAATTCTGCGAAGGCCTGGGGGTCGTCATCCACTTCGCCTCAGTGGCCCATCCCCAAAGCAACGGGGCCGTCGAGAGGGTCAATGGCGTAATCCTACAGGGGTTACGCCGGAGACTCGAACAAACCGCTTCCAAGCGGGGCGCATGGGCAGAGGAGCTCCCTAGCATCCTCTGCACCATGCGCACGACCCCGTCCCGGGCCACAGGGCGTGCTCCCTTCTCCCTAGTCTACGGGGCGGAGGCAGTCCTCCCCCCGGAGATGGGCTTCCGGTCACTGCGGGTCGAGCTCCTGAACGGAGCCACGACCGCAGCCTACCGGGCCAACGAAGACAACCGGCGGCTGGAAATCGACCTCGTGGAGGAGGAACGCGACCAAGCGCTCCTCCGCCACGCCATCTACGAGCGCGAGATGTCGCGCGCATACAACCAGCGCGTGCGCGAGAGAGCTTTCCGCCTTGGGGACCTTGTCCTCAAGCCCGTCACGGACCCCCAAGCCCAGGGTAAGCTCTCCCCCAAGTGGGAAGGCCCCTACAGGATCTCCGCTGTCCTAGGCTCGGGGGCCTACAAGCTCTCCAACCTTGAAGAGCAGGAGCTGAAGCACACATGGAACTTGCGTTTACTTCACAAGTTCTACGTTTAGCCTTACGGGCCTGTCCCCTCCCCCGGGGCGGTCACGCCGGAGGGGGAGGGGGGACACTGTAACTTCCCTTTTTCCCCCTTTGCGGCTTCGCAGGGGGGCTTTGTATATTTCGTTAATAAATGCATAGCCTTTGTTCTTCAACTGTCTCACTGTAGGTTGTTCTTGTTTACCGCCCCTAGTGGTGATGCCCTCCCCGCGAGGATGCCTTCCCCGTGAAGATGCCCTCCCCGTGAGGATGCCCTCTCCGTGAGGAAGTGGGCCCTGCCCCAGCAAGTCCCTCCTGAAGGGCGGCTTACGAACAGCCCTCGTGGACTGAGGGTCTAAGCGGCAACCCGGTCCCCAGCGGCCGCGGTAACGAGTCACTTTGGGAGATTAGTCCCCTACCCAAACACTCAAGACCCGTCTCCGGGCACTTCCTCCTCCGGGAGTAGACGCTCTCCTCAGCGGGACGTCTAATGGCTTTCTGGATATATCTTCCTCCTCCGGGAGTCGACGATATTCCCGGCGCCCCGTTCTCACGGCGACCGGAAGATCGGCCCCTTGCGGCTTGATTGGATCTATCTTCCTCCTCCGGGAGTCGACGATATTCCCGGCTCCCCGTTCTCACGGCGACCGGAAGATCGGCCCCTTGCGGCTTGATTGGATCTATCTTCCTCCTCCAGGAGTCGACGATATTCCCGGCCCCCCGTTCTCACGGCGACCGGAAGATCGGCCCCTTGCGGCTTGATTGGCTCTATCTTCCTCCTCCGGGAGTCGACGTTATTCCCGGCTCCCCGTTCTCACGGCGGCCGGATGATTATCTCTCGAAGACCTTATTCCCGGCTCCCCGTTCTCACGGCGACCGGACAACTGCTTTACGAAATGGGTTTCATATATTTTCCCCGAAAACATTATTCCCGGTTCCCCGTTCTCACGGCGACCGGACGAACCCTCCCGGGAAGCTCCCCTCCGGAGGTCATTGGCTTTTCATGAGCCCCTTCCGCGCCTTGTTCCCGGTTCCCCGCTCTCCCGGCGGCCGGATGAACCTCTCCCAGTGCCCCCGGCCACCCCGGAAGGTCCCTCCCTCGGAAATCCTGTTTTTACAATTTTCTGACAGAACATTTCTATAGGTTATGCTCCCCCCGGGGACCCTGTTTCCCCCACAGCACGCGGAGGCTTCCTCCTGCCCGCTGTGGGCGGGGGGGGACAGGGGGTCCCCGGGTCACCCATGAAGGAACTTAGCTCATCCTTGTTAAGATGAGTCGTCCAGACCATCCAAGAAGAAGAAAAGAAAGAGGCAATAAAAAGAAACAATGCGCTTTATTGATCAACAAACCCGGAGGACATCTTCCCCCTCCGGTGGGTTCCGGAAACGATACAACCCGGGTCCTAACCCGGGGGATTTTCTACGAGCCTAAGGCTCCTACGCCTAAAGCTCCCGGAGGCGCTCCCTTAGCTCCCGGGCCAGGTCCCAGTACAGCGCCCGGACGCGACGCTGAGAATCCCGAAGTACGTCTTCGGGCCAAAACTCGTACCCAGCCGGCGGAAGTATCCGGAGAGGAGGTATCATCTGGGCCCTCGGGCGCGGGGGAGTTAATTCAGCACGGCTGTTGTCAAAATTATCCAAGTGCCATTCCGGGCGCCACCTCAACCGGACGGGCTCCCGGGCAGTACCGCCGTCGCGCCTCCCGGAGACAAGGCTCAGCAAAATCAAAGCCGCTTGGGCGTCCCCCGGAGAGGCTCTCCCGGACCGTTGCTCGGGAGAAACCCCCCGGGAACCCTGGTAACATTCCATCGCAAAGACTTAGAAAAATTTCTAATATATTTCATTGCAAAATGTTTTTGTACAAGTGCCCGGGGCTTCTCCTAAGAAGCTACCAGAATCAAAATGCCTAACAAAATAAAAAGGGGGTCCTAGCTAAAGACCCGGGGGAGGCTCATACTTTGGCATTGGGGTCCTCCCCCCGGGAGGCTTCCTCCGTGGCCGGGGCAGGGACATCCGTGGCCGGAGGCGCCGGTGTCAGGAACCACGTCCGGATGATCCGGTCGTAGAACCCCTCCGCCAGCAGCTCCACCTCCCGGCGCGTTGGCTCGAAGGCCTCCGGGAAGCCCCGGGGGATGCGCCCCCCGATCGCCCGGGCGCCGACCCCACGGTAGTCAACGAGCCCCGCGGCGGCCGCGATGACGGGGATCGCTCGGCCCCGTGCCCGGACGTCCGCAGCCTCCGGGATGGCGGAGACTTGTGCGTTAAGAAAACGCACAGCCTCCGCGAGGGTCGCCGGGGGCACCTCCGGGCCGCTCCCGGAGCCCAGGCTAACGCCAAGGCTTTCCAAGGCCGAGCGGACGGAGCGGCCCGCGTCCGACAGCGCCCGGACGCTGGAGCTCTCGAGCTCCCGGAGCGCCTTCTCCCGCACCTTGGCCTCCTCTCGGAGGCGGATGTAGGCGCCCTCCGAAAGGTGCACCTGCACCCGGGCCCGGGACAGCTCATCAAGAGCTTCGTCCCACTCCCGGATGGCCGCCTCCCGCTGCTCGACGCAGGCCGATCGGGGTAGCGGGCCACCTCCCCCGCCGGAAATAGGGAGGTGTCTTGCCCGGCCCTCCTGTCGCGGCCGGGAGAGGGCCCCCGGACCTCCGAATCCGGGAGCACGGCCGGCGTCGCCGGCGTCTTCGTCGACGAAGTTTCCTCCGAAGACGAAGACGAAGGTTGGGCGGGGATCTCCGCCCGGGGGGGATCATTGGGCCTTTCCCCGCCCCAGGCCGGAGGGCCCTCGGAGCCTCCTGCTCCGGGGGGACCTCGAAGACTGAGGGGCTCCCCCCCTCCTCATCCACCGGCCAGAGGCGCGGGGGCGCCGCCCCCGAAAACCTCACTTCTAGCCTCTCCGGCGCCAATGCCGCCGGGAGAGGCGAGAGGAGCGTCACGCGAACTGGCGACGGGGCGAAGTCCGCCGAATCGGACCCCGCCCCATCGACAACAATCTCCTTCCCCCGGGCCTCGACGGGGGCCTCCGGGGGCGGAGGCGTCGCCTCTGCCCGGGGCGCCGCCCGGGCATGCTTGGCTCCGGGAGCTGCGTCCCGGGCCCTCACCGGCGTCGTCGCCGGCGCCGTTGCCGGAGCTGGGGTCTTCTGAACCCGGGGCTTTTTGGGCTCCGAGCCCCCGGCCGCGTCCTTCCCCTGTTTATGAGACCCGGGGGTGGGAAGGGGCTTCCTCTCCGGAAGCCTGAGCCCGTAGGCCTCGGCCACCAAGTTCCGGGGAGGCCCCTCCCCCACGAGGCGCACGATGCGCTCGTGTTCGTCGGCGAAGTACCTCCCCAGGAGGTGCTCCGCCTTGTCCCTCGCCGCCGGGTACGGACGCACTGCAAGAGGTAAAAAGTTAGTCAATTTCTCATAAAAAACTGCAAGTACAAGAATGCAGGGCACTTACGCCGCGTCACCGGCTTGACCGGAGGCCGCTGCTCCGGGCCCATGCCGATCCCCCTTCCCCCGCGTGAGAAGGGGGAAAGCCGCAGGAGCGCCAGCTCCTCCGCGGCGTCCCGCATTGAGCGGGCCTTCTTCGCCAACACCATCTTCCCGAGGAGCTCGAACTCCTCGTCCGTCCACACCGGCGGCTTCGGTGCGAATGATCGGCTGTAGGTGGGAGGCTCCGGGGCGTAGACCACCGCCTCGTCCCGGACCCGGAGGTAGAACCACCTCCGGAGCCAGTCCCCCCAGTGGTCCCGGGAAGCCGCCGCCGGGAAGTCCGCCACCCGGGAGGGCAGCATTTGGACCATCACCGAGCCGAAGGGGGACTTCGGTCCTCCCTTCACCAAGTGGGAGCTCCGCGCCGCCGATTCATAGAAGTACCGGAAGGCGCGGAGGGTGGGCTCCCGCCCGGTCGCTGTCTCGTAGAGCCATATAAAAAGGCCCATACGGACGAGCGCGTTCGGAGTGAGGTGGTTGAGAGCCACCCCATACTCTTTGAGAAACTCCCGGAGCATCGGGTGCACCGGGAGCCGGAGCCCCGCCTCGAGGAAGGCCTCGAAGGCCACGACCTCTCCGGGCCTGGGGCGGGGGCCTCCGTCCTTCTTTAGGGGGACCCGGATGTCCCCCTCTTCGACGATGCCCTTCTTGACCAAGGACTCCGCGTCCGAGGCCGAGAACTCGGAAGCCCAAAGGAAATCCACGGGGATTTCCTCCGGGGGCACCTCCGTGGTCTTCGCTCGACCTTTGGGCGCATTAGGTGAGTTCTTTGTCTTTCGGTGGCTAAGTTTTCAGGTGGCTGTCAACGACTCCCGGACGCTCGCTACCAGAGAAGGCTACCGGAGAAACTACCGGAAGAGCGCTACCGGGAGAACTGAAGCTGGAGTTGAAGATTTGGAATGAGCTTCCGGGGCCCCCTAGGGCCCTATTTATAGAGGCTGGCCGGGATCTAGATGCGCGCCACGTGGCCCCCTCGGGGCAATCTGGACCACTGAAATTCAAACCGTGCGCGGGAAACGAAGGGATAGGCGCGTAAATCGACACGCCGGTTCGAACCGCGCGTGCATTTATTGCCAAAACGGCGCGGCCATAAAGTGCCCGGCACAGAAACCGAAGCGTCGCCGGGGCTCCGGTGATTTTCGTCCGGAGTTCTCGTCCGGAGATTTTCCCGGTACCGTAACAATTCCCTCCGGGGGCTCAAGCTTCGTCCCCGGAGGGCATGGGGGGCTGCTGTTGGGGGAAATCTCCACGCGGTCAAGTCCAGGTAAGTTCATGATTGCCCGGGGACAGCGGCCTCCGGTGCCTGCCCTTTGGCCCCCGGGCGCCGCCATGTGCCCGGGGACAGTGGCCTCCGGTGCCTGCCCCGGGCGCGGCCTTTTGGCCCCCGGGACCGTGCCCCCCGGGCGTGGCCCGGGCGCCGCCATGTGCCCGGGGATAGTGGCCTCAGGTGCCTGCCCCGGGCGCCGCCTTTTGGCCCCCGGGACCGTGCCCCCCGGGCGTGGCCCGGGCGCCGCCATGTGCCTGGGGACAGCGGCCTCCGGTGCCTGCCCCGGGCGCTGCCTTTTGGCTCCCGGGACCGTGCCCCCCGGGCGTGGCCCGGACGCCGCCATGTGCCCGGGGACAGCGGCCTCCGGTGCCTGCCCCGGGCGCCGCCTTTTAGCCCCCGGGGCCGTGCCCCCCGGGCGTGGCCCGGGCGCCGCCTTTTGGCCCCCGGGACCGTGCCCCCCGGGCGTGGCCCGGGCGCCGCCATGTGCCCGGGGACAGCGGCCTCCGGTGCCTGCCCCGGGCGCCGCCTTTTGGCCCCCGGGACCGTGCCCCCCGGGCGTGCCCCGGGCGCCGCCATGTGCCCGGGGACAGCGGCCTCCGGTGCCTGCCCCGGGCGCCGCCTTTTGGCCCCCGGGACCGTGCCCCCCGGGAGTGGCCCGGGCGCCGCCATGTGCCCGGGGACAGTGGCCTCCGGTGCCTGCCCCGGGTGCCGTCTTTTAGGCTCCCGGGACCGTGCCCCCGGGCATGTCCCGGGCGCCGCCTTTTGGGCTCCCGGGACCCTACTCTCCGGAAGAGGTCCCGAATGTCACCGCCCTTCTAAAAGGTAAAATCCCTGTTTGTTTATCACGTGCAGGTCACGCGAGGGACGCCTCGGGAATCAGCGACCACCTGTCAAGCATCCGAGGCGTTTGACCGGGAGAAGGACGGTCGTACCCTTCAATCCGACGGTGGCTCCCGGGGTAGTTTAGGTTTTTTGCTTCTTTTTGGGGCTATAAATAGCCCTTGTACCCCTCTGTTGTAAAGGATCAGTTCATTATTATTTGGGATAGCTAATCTCACAGACGTGCTCCGGAAGCCTCTCCCCGGAGAGAGCCTCCCCGGCCGACTCCGGTCGGGAGCGCGTCGACAGGACTAGGGCCCCCACCGGGACCCGAACCTGTATAAATCCACGTGTCAATTCTTGTGTTTGTCCGGCGGGGGAGGACCGGTTACTCGGTCAACCCGCGCTGCGTGATCTCCGCTAGGATCGTCTTCAAAACCTGCCGGGGTATTCTTAATACCACGACAATCATCATTCATGTTCACTAAATTATAGTACTACCGCGACACGTCGACACATGACAGCCCACGGCAACACTCCTTATCATGACAAGACATGTCATTTGGGTAATCTTGATTTAACACATTTTATTTAGAAAATAATACTTGTGTGACACCCCGTGGATTTAATCCACCGCAGCAGACTCCTATAAATCCGGGGGCTCGGAGTATTCGAATACGTTTTTAGCTCTGCAGAGAGGTACCAATTTACCCGCAAGATATTCCACTTTCAAGCCTTTCCTATCATAACAAAATGATTGGACCCCTGACTCACTTCATATTGTGAGCGGCAAGGTGGAAATATCAAGAACTTTTGTTATGTATCACTCACCATTCACCCCTGACCCTGTGGATCTCTCGCGAAACACAGTTGTGGTGGGCTATACCCCCACCCTTACTCATTTCCCCATTGCTGGGTCAAATGTCAGATCACCTTCAGTGATAGTGGGAGTCAGCCTCCATATGAATCATCATAACACATCACATGCAAGGGTTTCATGTGCGATCCACATAAGTACTTGTTCAGGCCTGTCCCATACCAGGCTTGCGGTTAGCACGTTGTTCATGCCACTAGACGCACAACACAAGCCTCTAGTCCTTATATGCCAGTGACCAGACCATCCACAACCCTGCACCTTCAGTGCCTGCATTCCTTCGCAGTTTAGCACCTCCAGTGCTACCACCATTCCATACCATTTTTCTGGTCACGGCTAGGGGTTTTATTTCATGAATATAAATATATAAATACATATAATAGTTCATGGCTCAAAACTTGTTTATTTCACATTTCACAGATAACCAGTCTAGTACTGCCAATTCATAAATCAACCATTCTCAATCTTTCTCATCCAATATTATCTATATTCAAGGTTATGTTTGAGCAACATTTAAAATATAGGTTCAAGATGACCAAGGATATGACTTGCCTTCCGCGTCGTAAGAAACAGCAGTTGACGTCGGATCCGCAGTGAAGTCCTTGAACTCGGTTTCTGGATCTGCTCGGCGACAAACAAACAATACACACAATTATTACTTATATATTAAAATGATTTAGGATCTATATGCAGATATGCTTAACAAGGATAACTGAACGATACTAGAGATAATTGAGATTGCAAGCTGAACTGAGTCGAGAGTCTAGGGTTTCAAGGAATTGGCTAAGGATGGGTGTTAGATGCTGTTAGGATCTCATGGTTGCAATAAGAACATCAGTTTTGCGGTTGGTTGGATCAAAAACAACGAATGTCAGCAGATTGACATTCGGATCAAGGTTCTGACATAACCTCAGGGAAAACTAGAGAGCTTATCTCAAGTTATGACAGTAGAAGAAAGTGTAGATCATAACTTTACAAATTCAGTGGACAAAGTGGCTTTCAAAATGCACAATCAGAAGTGGGTAAACAAGGCCAATGCCATTGGCTGGCATGCACTGAGACAGTGTCAAAAATTAGGGTTTAGCGGCAAATATAATTCAAGGGCTCAAATCAAGTTGTGATAGAAGAAGAAAATACTGATCACAACTTCAGGAATCTAAGGAACAAAGTTATGCCCAAAATGCACATCTGGAAGAGAGTGAAAAGAGCTAATGCCACTGACTGACATAGCCTGGCATTGATCTTGACATGTCCAGAAGCTAGGGCTTAGCATAACTTTTGGTCGGGAGCTCCAAATGATGCACCACTTTGTCTGGGAGGTAGGCATTGATAACAGGAACTTAAGTCAACAGGATCTAGGGCAAGAAATGGCTGGAAAGTGATGAAATTCAATGATGAACTGAGGTGAACTGGCTGCACTGGAGCAGTTCTGGACAAGATGTTGGCATGGCTATATCTTTTGATCTAGGCTGATTTAGGTGTCGGGCTAGAAGACAAAAATACTCATGGGGTTAAGGCACACACGCTGGACAAAGTGATTTGAGCTGAAACGGCCGGGAAAACTTTTCCGGTGAACTGTGCCGGAGAAGAAGACATAGGATTTGGGGGTTTTTGCTGTAGGGGGTTTGAACTTAATTCCAAGCTCAGGGAGTATCTGTGGAGTATAAGGGAGCTACTAGGATGGTCAATTTTGTTAGAGGATGGCTGGAGAAGCCGGGCGACGATCGCCGGCAACGGGTGAAGTTCAAAATTGGTGAAAGCTTCGATGGAAGCTCAATCTGGAGATCTAAGTACACAGGTTTGCTGGAAACGGCTCACTGATCAACTTTTTTTACAGAAACGAAAGCTAATTTGGAGTAATTCGAGCTACATTGCCGGAGCTGGGCATTCTTCGAATTTTGACAATTTCCGGTGATCGCCGGCGTTAGAGGTCACCAGGGAGCAATTAGATGATATCACACAGAGAGAATGAGTAGGGGAACTCACTGGTGTTGTTAATTTGGCAGGAGATGATCTGTAGAGTGCTGGCACCGTGAGCCTCCTCGATGGCTCGCCGGAGAAGATGACTGAAACAGGAAATTCTGGAACTTGGCTGGTTTCTGGTGAAGTGCGGAGGGAGCTGCTGAGCACAGTGGGGCCTAAATAGGTCAAGCAAGCTTGCAAAGAGGGGACAAACAAGTGATTTGGCACCAGAGATGTTATGGATTGCGTGAAGAATATCAGCGGCGAAGACACAGCAAAGAACGGAGATTGCGACGGCGACAGGACTGCAATTGTCCACATTGTCGTTCATCGGGACTTTGCAAAGATGGAGCAAGCGGTGGCGACAACACTGGCGCGGCAAGGCAACGTGGCAGTGAATTGCTGACAAAAGGCTGCTGGTCGCGCGCGGGAGCAGGCGCTGGTCGTCGACGTTGCAGTGGCACTGCCACGACACGGCTGGAGCGAGGACACGTGCGCACCGGCATGCACGGTCACAAGTGCGGCGAAGCCTCGCCGGCGACGAGCAGCTACGGCGCACAAGCACAGCAACTCTGGTCGTGTGCACAGTAAACGGCCTGGTCGAATTTGGACTGAACTGCAGTTTTAGGTTTTTGATTTGGACTGAATTATAAATCTGGAATTTTGGAAGGTTTAAACTGAATTTGCTTTCACTAATCTGGTAGATATATTCAACAAAACATTTGGCAAAGATAGTTGATAAGATTTGACACATTTGAATAATTTTTGATACAAACTGAAAATAGGGTAAATTAGGGTAAAGTAAGATTTGAGTTTTGTCGATTTCGAATTCTGGCATTTAGGGTTTGATTTTGATATCTGCACAGAAGAGAGACTTGTGGCAAATAGCATTTTGAGAAGATTTGCCGAAGAAATTCTGAATTTGGAGTTAATCTGGAGATTCTAGCCTTTTTGGGTTTTCAGATATCAGATAAGGACTAATTTGCGATAACTCTTGGACTGATTTGAGAAAAATGTCTAGATGGTGAAATCTGGCTGTCAACTTTTTGGATTAAGGTATTGGCATATCCTTGATCATGTTCCAGAAATAATCTGGTCTGAACTTGGTCAAGATTTAGATTAAATCTGGATTTCTGAAACTTAGGGTATTTAGGTAATATAAGATATTTCTATTTTCGAAAGCAGAATGGAGTTGATAAATCTGGGATTTAGAGATAGAATTGGATCTAGGTTCTGAAGGCTTTTAGATTCAGGATAACTAATAGATTACACCTGAGCAATCTGATCTTGATTTGGGGTTCACAAGAAAGATTTGGAGATTTTAGGGCTTGAGATAGATACTGATCTGGCTACTACTACTGATACATGCATGCATGCTATTTATGAAAAAGGAAGTTTTCACCCCTAAACTCAGGGTGTTACAGATTCTTTTCACAAATCAATATGAAAACTGCAAATTTTCATTCCATGATTGGTTTTTGCTGTTAATTTATTTCAAAATTATTGGAAATCATTTGCATGGGCTTTCAGGTGTCTTTACAAGTGCAAAATGATGTACTGAGACCCATCTGTAATTGTTCTCAGGAAAACCCTTCAGGTCAATAACACTGTATTTTACTACCGGTTTCAATTTCCAAACCGATATGAAATTAATCTCTACTATCGGTTTATTGTTCATAACCGATAGTATTTCATTTTGTGTTATGAGACCCTGTTCTACATTTTGGTTTGTACAGTGGATTAATTTACTATCGGTTAATAATCAGAAAACCGATAGTGAAATACAATGCAAAATGATGTACTGAGGTCATATGTAATTGTTCTCAGGGAAATCCTTTAGGGTCAATAACATTGTATTTTACTATCGGTTTCTACTTCCAAACCAATTTGAAATTAAACTCTACTATCGGTTTATTGTTCATAACCGATAGTGATTTATATTGTGTTATGAGCCCCTGTTCTTAATTTACTATCGGTTAGTAATAATAAAACCAATAGTGAACAATGCCAACACTCCAAACCCTAACTTACATTGTATTTACTATCGGTTTGGTGGTTATGAACCGATAGTAAAGATTCATATATTAGGTTTAACCTCGCACGATTTAACCTCCAATGCAACTGATCACATTCCAAATACTAGCGCGCGGAAAACCCTAGCCTCCCCGACATTCGCATTTTCGCTCCTCTGCGCCACCATTGCCGATCGCAATTGGGTTCTCCACCGCCTCCGGCCACTCCACGAACGACTGTAAGTGTTCTTGACCAAACCGCTCATGTCAATTGCTTAAATTTATATGCAATAGTTCATATGTGGTTCAATGGATTACAAATATAAAACTAGAGTAAAATTCATGAACTACAAACTTGATAGCTATGAGAATTACAGACTTGATGAAAATCACTAGAAATTTGTCATACAGTGTAGTCCACTATCGTTTTCTTATTTAGAACCGATAGTAAAGAACATAATCTGAATTAAGACTAACATAGTTAATTACTATCGGTTTTAATTGTCAAACCGATAGGAAATAGAGTATGTCATATCGGTTTGTTATTGTCAACCGATAGTACATTGACTGATGCCATCAAGCTTATGAATATACTGATTCTGAACAAAAATATGTCAAAAATGCAAAGGAATATCTCAAATCACGAGTAAAGATACAGAGTGATATCAATATAATAAACCAACTGGGTCCATATACATTGGAATGTATCTTAGTATATATATGTGCTAGGTATGCTATGTAATAACCCACAGAATGAGAGAGATCATATGGTTTGTGTTGCTAAAATGATAGACAAACTGGATACTACTGTCAGAAGTCATGTGGAAATTATGATTCATCGTAATAATACATGTACTGAGTCAGAAGAGGAAGTTGAGTCGGAAATGGTAGTTGAGTCTGAAATGGTATCTAATGACTCTTCTTTAGAAACTTCTGATAAGAGTAAGAAATCTTCTTCAAAGTCATCAGATAATCATAAGTCTTCAAAGAGTAATAAAAAGGAAGTATCAAATATTAAGTATAATATAGAAGTAGGCCTATTTGAATTCCTTTTAGATAAGGGAGTTGTTAAAGTGCAGAATGAGAATGTCGAAGAACATACAGGCCATATTATGATTAAGACTAAAGGAAGCACAACTATTGCTCAAATCAAATACATTTGAAATGAAAATTTAAAGAAATGATTTTCATTGCATGAAATATATTTTTCTGATGAAATTTTCCAAATAGGATTAATTTTAGAATCAAGAGTTATCGAATGACCTTTATGTTAAGCAAGAAGGTATCAATTCAACAACCCTTTGCAAATTGCGTTTACAAATCCACTTTAAATCTATTTTGAAGACCATGTTGATAGGAATTTATTGTTTCTCTAGAATCTTGTAGAGTCCAACGTATTTTGGGCTTAGTTTTCCCCTTTCATCTTAAATCGACGTACTCATTCGTAAGGTGTTGCTTTGAGATATACGTATTCTGCTTTTTCGAAAGACAATTCCCTTCTTCTGTTGTTGGTTATCAGCATAACTCTTCTTGTTTTAACTGTGCAGTCTTTGGCTTCTTCTTAATGATTCGTACATGAGTTCCTAGGTCTTGAGCTATTTCTGAGCTGATTTGTTGCCTTTCTCCAACTTCTGACCAATGTAAAAGCATTCTGTACTTGCAACCGTTTAGTGCTTCAAGTGGGAATATCTGCAAACTAGTATGGTAACTATTGCTGTGGTGAATTATGTGTATGGCAAGCATAACTCTCATGAAATTCCATATTTGAGCGCACATGCTTGCAACTTATCCTTCGGTATTTAATTCACTAGTTCTATCCATCCTCCAGTCTAGGGTGGTAAGCTGTGCTGAAGTTCAACTTTGTTTCTAGGGCTTCGTGCAGACTTTTTCCAAAATATTGAAGTGGGTCATGCTTCCATGATCTGATACAATCCTCTTGGGTATACCATGTAGCGTCACAATCCTAGTTATGGCTCCCTGGGAGTTCCTCTTGGGTATACCATGTACCATACAATTCCATGTTCGTCCTTGGGAAAATCCCGAGCCTTACCTAACCTGATTTGGCTCTTGATCTTGCATATCTCTTTTTTTTCCTTTTGAGCACTCTCTATTTGTTCCTTGAGTCGGGATATTACTGCGAGAGTGGCTGACCTTCTTGACGGTACCACTTCTATCTCTAGTCCTTGCAATTCTTGCTGTAAGTGTGGGTTATTCAACACAACTTCTTGTAAAGTGTAGGCCTTTCTACTCAAAGCGTCTGCTACCACATTGGCTTTTCTTGGGTGGTAGAGAATGCTGAGGTCATAGTCCTTGATTAGCTCTAGCCAACGATGTGGGCGCATGTTGAGTTCTGCCTGGGTGAAAATATACTTGCGATTCTTATGATCCGTGTAGATTTCACACTTATTCCCAAGCAAGTAATGTTGCCATATTTTCAAGGCATGTACTACCGCTGCTAACTCCAAGTTATGAATAGGGTAGTTTTCCTTATGCAGCTTTAGCTGTCGTGAAGCATAAGCTACCACTTGGCCTTTTTGCATCAACACACAGCCTATGCTTTGCTTTGAAGCATCACAGAATACTTCGAAGTCATCCTTACTATCTGGCAATGTGAGGACTGGTGTGGTTGTTAACTTTTACTTAAGCTTCTGGAAACTTTCTTCGCACTTGGCGGTCCATTCAAATGTGACTTCCTTCCTAAACCGATTGGTAAGGGGTTTAGCGATCTGGGAAAATCCTTCAATAAATCTCTGATAGTAACCTGCTAATCCCAAAAAGTTTCTGGTCTCTGACATGCTGGTAGGTTACTTCCATTCCTTGATCACAGCGATCTTGGCCGAGTCCACTAAAATTCCTTTTTCTGTCAAAACATGGCCGAGAAATGCAATCTTCGTCATCCAAAATTCGCACTTGTCGGATTTGGCATAGAACTTGCACTCTCTTGGTCTTCTCAAGTCTTTGTGCAAGTGCCGCTTATGTTCCTCTGGACTTCTTGGAGTAGATGAGGGTGTCGTCGATGAGCACAATGGCAACTTATCAAGATGATCCATGAATGTGTTGTTCATGACGTTTATGGAGGCTGCTGGGGCATTAGTTAGTCCAAAGGTACTGCAGTAAACTCGTATAGCCCATATTTTGTAGTGAAAGCAGTCTTGGGTATGTCCTTCTTCCTGATTTTCAGTTGGTGATAGCCGGGCTTTTGGGCTATCTTGGAGAATATTCTGGCTCCTCGAAGTTGATCGAATAGTTCATCAATCCTTGGCAGTGGATACTTGTCTTTAATGGTCATCTCATTCAGCGCTTGGTAATCCACGCACATTCTTAGAGTTCCATCTTTCTTCAACAGCATTGGGGCTCCCCAAGGTAAAGCACTAGGTCGGATAAATCCTTTACTCTCCAGTTCCTCTAGCTGACTTTTCAACTCCTCTAAGTCTGCTACTGGCATCCTATATGATCTCTTAGCTATAGGTGCCGCTCCTGGTTTAAGCTCAATGGTAAACTTTATCTCCCTATCAGGTGGCATCCCTGGGAGTTCTTCTGGGAATACATCCGAGTATTCCTGTACTATGGGCACTTGATCCAAGCATATTTTCTGAAGTGCTTGCATAGACCCTCGTGGTTTCTCGACTGATGACTTGTCCACATGGAACAAGACTTTCTTTCCTTGGTTACTAACAAGGCTTAGAGTTTTTCTCTCACAATCCACTAGACTTTTATGTTGGGACGACCAATCCATTCCCAATATAATATCTAGGCCTTGCAATTCTAGGACTAATAGGCTAGCCATAAACTCTTCCCCTTCTACTCTGAAGGTTATATATGATGGCAAGCTGAATATACAGGCAGCTTAGCTCCTGGGGTCTGTATAACCATAGAGTACTCTAGAGGTACCATATGTATTCCCACTTTAAATGCAAAATCTTCTGATATGAATAAATTTGTAACTCCAGGATCAACAGTATTAAAGCAGATGCAGACTGGATCAAGAATCTACCTAGGAGAATGTTGGTGGCGTTGGTTGCTTCTTGAAGAGAGGTGAAGTTTAACCGGCCTCCTTGGCTTCCCATTTGTTCTCTTCCTCTTCCTCGTCCTCGGCCTGCTATGGTTCGTCCTCTGTTGGGCGAACTTCCTCTGGGGCTCTGCAATGGTGGTGAAGCTGTGGTCCTGGATGTCATCGTCGGTGTTCCAGCTTGCGATCTTGCTATTGACGTTGGGAGCTGAATCCAAGGACAGCTGTCTTTGCGGTGTCCATACTGCCCACAGTGAAAACACTGAGTTCTAGCATGAGGGCAGTCCCTTTGGTAGTGAGCTCCTTTGCAGCTTGGACATGACGGTGTTGCTGGTGATCTTGGTGCTTGGTAGACTGGTCGGAAACTGGGAGATGTTGGAACTCTTCCCCTGGTTGGGTTGGCTGGCGGCCGTGCTTGCTGTAGCATCTTCCTTTTCCGACTTTCTTCTCCTATGCTCCTCTTTTCTTCCACCTTCAATACCCGATTGACTAAGGTTTGGAACTCTGAAAATTCGTGGGAGGCAATCTGGTACTGCAGATAGTGCTGAAGTCCTTCGGTGAAGCGCTCAATCTTTTTGTCCTCCGTGTCGATGTCTCCTGGCGCGAAGCGAGCTAGATGGCTGAATTGGTGCAGATATTCCGTAACGGTCCGGCTCCCTTGTACCAAGTTTCGGAACTCTAGGCGTTTGGCGGCTATGACACCGATGGGTACGTGAAATTTCCAGAATTGTTCTTTAAATTCTGTCCAGGATATGTTATCCTTGTCAGGGTGAGCCTCTTGATAGTTTATCCACCATGCGGCTGCTGCTCCTGTGAGTTGGTGTGATCCGAATAAAACTTTCTCTCGGTCGTTACAACGAACTGTATCCAACTTCCTCTCGATGTCCCTGAGCCAATCATCGGCGATGATGGGATCAGTCGCACTAGCAAATGTTGGTGGTCGGGTCTTCTGAAAATCCGATAGTCGGGTTCCAACAGCAGTTCCTTCAGATGTCTCTCCTGGCATCTTTTGAATGATCTGGGCCAACAACTGGGTGTGGGCAGCTTGTGCCTCCTGCCTGCTCTTTTCCATGGAGAGGAGAATTTCTTGGAGGGTTGGCTGATCTTCCTGAGAAAGGTTTGATTCTTGGGGTCTCTGTTGAGATGAAGGTCCTCCCCTTGCAGGGTCTCCCCTGGGCGAAGCTTGCTCCCTGTCCTCTTGACTACCTTGCGATCTTCTCTTCGTGTAAACCATACTGATTCTTCTGAAGGAAGGCAGATAGGTCTAACAAACTAAGAGAGAACTAGGGCACTAATGCGGAAATTAATGCAACTATTTAATGCACAAAACACTTAGGCTTCTAGCCATAGTAAACAAGTTAACCATTGCGAAAGCAACGGCAGAGCACAAAAGCTAGCAAGAGCATCCACCTACTCAATCTATACTACCATTTTCCCGGCTAATCCTCCACGACGGTCGACTAACTACTCGAACAGGGTTCTACCCAAAGAACTAGGCTATGTGCTGTAGCAACGTAGCCCAACTCCTGAGGCACTCTATAAAAGCAGAACGCTCTCTCGACATCTTGCCGAATTTTTAGAAAAGCCAAGTAAGACTTTTGAAATCCAAAACTTTTAGAAGCTACAAGGCTCCTGTTTTCAAAAATAGTGTTTTTAGAAAATAGATTTTTAAATAAACTACGCCTTCCTAGCGAGCCAATTCCTAAAGGTGTCGTCCTACAGTCAAGTTCTCATGCTGCTCTGATACCACTTTTTAATCTGTCGCGCTCCGCACAGGGTACCACGACTACTCCCGTGGAGACCCAGCTCGCTACAGCTGGCCTCATACATATAAGATCGAGGATGCCGACTAGAGGGGGGGTGATTAGGAGGCTTTTAAATTTTCTTCCCCGCCAGGCAATTTTAATCACGATAATTGTTTGAGTTAAATTATACAATGAGGCTTAAAGGCAATTTAAACAATTTGTTGCATTCAACTAAATGAACTATTCAATATGACAAGCAAGAATGATGAATTTAGCAATTGTGTCAAGATGAATATAAAGCAAGTATGAAATACGCAATTTACACAATATTTTTACCGAGGTCTCGGAGACTCGCCCGATCTCCCCTACTCCTCGTTGAAGCACTCTCTCGGAGCCTCGCTTCTATATCCACGAAGGATATCTCACTAGGGTTGCTCCTTCTCCACACCGGATAGGCGAGCACCACACCTTTCACAATCTTTTGCCGGCCTCTCCAACAAACATCAATTGGAGAGATCTCGGTTCTCCTCCGGCACCGTCTAGGCGAAGGCGATCGCCAAGAGTAACAAGCCGGATGCGCTTTCACTTGAATCAACCACGTGCTAGAAGCTCACTGATGCAAATGAGATGCTCAACACTCTAGCACTAGCAATCTAATGGAGATGAAGTGCACTAAACACTCACACAATCTCCCTCAAGCTCTCTCTCAAATCTACTCAAGATTTGGGCTCAATTCTAGCCTCCAAATGCAACAACACATATGCAACTCAATTGGCTAGGTTTTCAGCTGAAGAATGAAGTCTTTGAGCACCCAAAAATGAAGCTAGACACGAAGTATTTATAGCCTCAATGAAAAACTAGCCGTTTGCAAGAAACTGGGCCAAAAGTTGTACAGGCCGGACATTGTCCGGCCACTTCAGACACTGTCTGGCCAGTACAAAAATTTCAGCCGTTGCAAATGTGTCAGTGACCGTTGGGCGAAATTTGTGAAGGCCGGACGGATACCATTTGTCCGGACAACACGTCCGGACAAATGGATATGTCTCTGTTAACTCTCAGCTCAAAAAACTTGTACAGGCCGGACAATGTCCGGCCATTTCGGACAAAGTCCGCCCATAACGGACAAATGCCCCGGACGGATGCATTTGTCTCTGTTTCATTTTTCGGCTCAAAAAATTTGTACTGGCCGGACAATGTCCGGCCACTTCGGACAGATAGCCCCGGACGGATGCATTTGTCCGGCCACTGCACACTGACAGTAAAACAAGAATAACTTTTGATCCAGAGATCAGATTGAGGTGATTTTTGGCTTGTTAGAAAGATAACTCAGAGTTCTACAATTTTGTCAACAGAAGCAAGACCTTGAAAGGTCTAGAAACTTCTAGAAAACTCAGAAACCTTCTTGCTGTCAAAATGTTCAATCCAAAATCATCTCAAATGCAATTTTAAAGTATTTGCACATACGGATTTGCCGTTTTCTCGCGGATGTGATTTGTGTCACTTAGCAACGACCACAACCACACAGGTCTTGACATCCGATCGAAAATAGATGGTCGATAGGGTTTGGTTGAGCGTACGCAAGCGAGCCGAAAACTGGTACGACCAGTCCGAACTCCTACGACCACGCCCAAACCCTAGACATAAAGCCGCCAAACAAGCGACACGACCATGACCACGTATCAACACTGATACGATCAGAATATACAAATACGACCACGACCAGCTCTAGATAAATGAACCAATTTAAACAGCTGGCGATCACGTCTAAGTGCAGTTTTCAAAACATTTAATCTAATGCACATGAACTACACTTAGACTCACTAGCAATGCAAGACACTAGTGCAAGATGATATGAATGCATCTGAGCTTCCGCACAAGATAGATTCAAGCTACTAGTTTCTGACCCCTCTTAATAGTACGGTCAAATTAGTAAAAAGAAACCTATCAACCCGGTCTGTCTCCAAACACCGAGACCGGTAAAACCCTAAGAAAACAATCCTTAATCTTGGATTTTACCTTAGGTGGAGTTTGACCTCATGAAGCTCGATCGCTCGATGCTCGTCATCGCAAAGCTCGATCCCGCTAAGCTTGACCACGCGAAGCTCGACCGCTTGACGCCTGTGTTCGCAAAGCTCATCCTCGCTAAGCTTGACCTTGCACGGGATGTCTCATATCGTTTTCATCCTCTTCACGCCCTTGCTTGTTTTCATCCTGCAACCATTCTGAGACTAGAACATATACACTCAATGCGCAAACGTTAGTCTCATTTGCAGTTCGTCATTAATCACCACCAGATAAATCACTCCACACAGGAGTTCACTGAACAATTTCTTTCTTTGATGAAATGACAAAACCACTTTCAATGAACAACAAATGAGTAATGGATGAATCTCACAATCATATAGATCCATATATGATACAAGAAATGCGCACACGATCCATACTACTCAAGTTATGATATCAATCAATATGGATGACTAATATCATGAGCTCTCTCTCAATCATACATAGAGATATCAAATCCAGAACACGGAGTCATCAACCTTTTGCACAAACATGGATAACTAATCATCCTGAGCTCTCCCTCAACATGTGCATCGATATCAAATCCACAACTGAAGTCATCAACCTCAAGATTTAACATATAACATCTTGATCAATCAATTAGCACAAGCTTGATGCAACCACCGAGCTCATCCTCTACATATGCATCAATATCAAACCCGCAATCGAGGAAAACATCCAATTCAGGGTTTACCGATAATCAATTCAATTTACTTGTGCTAAATCAGGATTTATATAAATTGTCATTTAATCATCAAATCTGATATCTTCAGATTAACTTTAATCATCATGGATTTATCCAAAATATCATTAATCATCAAAAGCTAGATACTAAGATCTACCTAGATCCAACAATACAAACATACCACTGACTTCCCAGGATAAGTCAAGCGCAGGAGTTCATTGCAGCAGAGTAACTTACAAAATATCATTCATAAACAGTATGGCCTGCTAGCCTGGTTCAATAAAGGAGTAATACAAAGCCTTCACGGCACAAATGGTCTAATTAAAACAAAAAGACAACTACTCGGCGGAAGCTAGGCGAAACCCCCACAGTCATAAGAAGTTGACAGCAGAACAGCACACTTCAGGGTTCTGGCAGAACTGGCTCTCTTCCTTCTAGATCCACGAAATCTTCTAAGCCTTCGTCTTGGTATTGTAGCACTCCATCTATTGTTGATAAGTTGCAAGGGTGAGCACTTACGTACTCAGCAAGTCGTAGGTAAGAGTAGAGATACGTATAGTAGAGATGACATGATCCTATGCTATTGAGGGAAAAGAGGTGAGAGAGTTTTTCCACAAATACTTTTCTTCCAAGCTTTTCAAATCTCATGCTCATGGCAGCATCTCATATACTTAGGGCACAATCCACATGCCTCTTAGATATCACATGATCACTAAATTATGGTACTACCGCGACACGTCAACACATGACAGCCCACGGCAGCACCCCTTATCATGACAACACATGTCATTTGGGTAATCTTGACTTAACAAATTTTAATTTATAAAACAATACTTGTGTCACACCCCGTGGATTCAATCCACTGCGGCATACTCCTAAAACTCGGGAGCACGAAGTATTCGAATACATTTTTAACTCTGCAGAGGGGTACCAATTTACCCGCAAGATATATCTAATTTCATGCCCTTCCTATCACAAGGATTGGACCCCTGACTCACTTCATACTGTGAGTGGCAAGGTGGAGATAACAAGAACTTTTGTCATGTTTCACACACAATTCACCCCAGACCCCGTGGTTTTCTTCAGGCAAACCACAGTTGTGGCAGGGTTACACAACCCCCACTAATTGGCATCTTCCCCTTTGGGTCAGCGTGCATGATCACATCCTGTGATATGTGTTGGAGCGCACCCCGTGTTTAATCGTGAGTTTGTCATATAGGGGTTTCATGTGTGATCCACATACTACTTGTTCAGGCCTGTCCCATACCAGGCTTGCGGTCGGCACGTTAATCATGCCACTAGACGCACAACACAAGGTTCTAAGTCCTTATATGCCAGTGACCAGCTCATACCATAATCCATGCACTTCCAGTGCTGGCACATCCTGTGCGACCAAGCACCTCCAGTGCTTTTACCATTCCATACCAAAATACTGGTCACGGCTAGGGGTTTTATTTCATGAATATAAATATACATAATATATTAGTTCATGGCTCATTATTTGATCAATTCACATTTCACAGGCATCAGCCTGATGCTGCCATTTCATAATTCAACTATTCTCAATCTTTCTCATGCAATATTATTATTTTATAATCAAGGTATATTCTAGCAATTCATAAAATATAGGTTCAAGATGTTCAAGAATATGACTTGCCTTCCGCGTCGTAAGAAACAGTAGTTGATGTCGGGTTTACGACGAAGTCTTCGAACTCGGACTCTTGCTCTGAACAAGGATCAAACAAGCAAACAGGCATTACAATCAATACTACTCTTACTATTCCACTATATGCGATAATGCAAGGTGAAACACTTAGGCGATACAAGGTTTGAGAGTTCTGGGAAACAATTAGGGTTAAACTATGGAAACCAAGGTTAAGATTAGTTGTCAAAGGTTTACAAGGTTCCAAATGTGCCAAAATATCAGAATGATATCAAGGTTGTGACTGGTTCGCTCAAAAACAGCGAACGTCTTTAGGTTGGCATTCGGTTCAAGGCATCGACATAGGGTCGATGGATGATAGAGGGCTCAACTCAAGTTGTGACAGTAGAATAAATTGTAGATCACAACATCAAGAGTCTAAGGGACAAAGTTATGTTCAGTTTGCATACCCAGAAGGGGTCAAACTGGCCCAATGCCATTGGCTGACATAGGCTGGCAAGGGCTGACAATGCCGAAGAATGGCATTGACATGGTTTGAATAGTTCCCAGTGGCCAAAATGGGTTTTGATTCAAGCATATGATGCACAAGGTAGTGAGGCAACTGTTTGACAAGGTATTTTCTGTTTTTCAAGACCAGAGGTGGGTGAACAGGGCTAATGCCACTGACTGGCATAGTTTGACATAGAGTTGACATGGCCAGAAACTAGGGTTTGCCATAACTTTTGATCTAGGGCTCCAAATGATGCACCACTTTGTGTGGTAGTTAGACATTTGTAACAGGAACAAATGTCTCAACAAGATCTAGGGCAGGAGATGGCCGAAAAGTGATGAAAACCGGCAAAGAAGTTGACTGGCCTGGAGCACATGCAACATAAACAGTGCAGTAACTAATGCATAGCTATATCTCACCATCTAGGCTGAATTAGGAGTCGTGATAGAAGACAAAGTTGCTCATACTGGTCCAAAACATCTAAATGGCAAAGTGGCTAGGGCTGGATTGGCCGGAATCGACGGCCGGCGACTGGAGCAGAAGAAGATGACAAGGAAATTGGGGGTTTTCGATTTAGGGCAAATGAACTCAATTCCTTGCTTGTACATGATCTCTAGGGCATTAGAAACATACTAGTGAAGTTGGATTGGCTAGAGATGCACCAGAAAAGCTTAAACAGTAAGCTCAGTTCACAAGCAAAGTTCCAATTTGGGATTTTCTAGATTTTAGCAAAATTGATGATTCTGGTTGCTTAGGGATGATAAGAATGATCTATTGAGCATGTTTGATCACTGGCTCGAGAGCTAAATCGATTTAGGTGAGGGTTAATTGCTCACTGGAGTTCTAGGTGAAATACGGCGATTGCCGGTGACAGAAAGCATTTAAACTAAATTCCCAGCTTGAGAAGCATGAGGGGGATGAGGGAAGCTCACTGGGGGTGTTGGATTGAAGAAGGAAGCAGCGGTTGAAGCTAGCACCGAAGCTCCCTTTGCTGCTTACCGGGGAAGAAGAAGAAGACGGCGAGTTTGAGGACATAGGTGTTTCTGGTGGGTGTGTGATGTTTCACTGAGGCCAGAGGCTATTTATAGAGGATTCGGAGGAGATGCAACGACTAGAAGTGCACGGGGAGTTGAAGCCGGCAAGGAAGTGACTGGATGGCGACTTCATGGCGAGCTGGCGTTGAGGGGACTGGTTCAGCGGCCGTGAGAGCTTTTGCAGCTGGAGCTGCTGCGATGTGAAGGCGAACTGATGGCTGGCCGCGGCGAGTTCTCCACATGGCTATGCTTTCCTGCTGGAGCCGTTGCCGGTGGCGTGCAAACGGGAGAAACCAGCTGGTCGCGATCCTCGCTGGGGAAGATCCACAGTGGCCAACGCCGAGCACACACGTGGCAGCAGGCGAAGCAACAACAGTGGCGCGCTCGAGGTCGAAGGCTCCCGTGCTCGTGCGCTGTTCCAGGCCGTGGTCGAAGTCCCAGGCGCTGGTCGAAGACAGCTTCTGGTCGTGAACAGAGGGCTGGTCAATCCAGGGGTATACGTGTGAGAGTTTTAGTTGAAATCTGTACTAATTTGTAATTTTGATCTTAGAGAGGTTCAATTTGGGATTTGGTCTCATGGCTGAGTATAATATTTCTATTAATACTCATTTAGCTCAAATCTGGAGAAAATTTGATAAGGTTTGAGGGATTTCACCTATTTTCGAAAATAGGGTAAAATTAGGGTAAAATAGATCTGGATTTTGTCAATCTCGAATTCTGGTAATTAGGGTGAGATTTGGAAGTCTGATCAGAAGGGAAATCTGTATCAAATAGTATTTGGGAGGTGTTCCCTGGAGAAATTCTGAGGTCGGAGTTGATTCGTGGATTTTAGCCTTTTCAGGCTTCTAGGTAAACAGAGAAAGGACTTATTCGCAGTAAAATTTGGACTAAACTGCGAAAAGTGCTTAGATGAAACAATCTGGTTTCCAACTTTTTGAAGTAAGTTGAGGATATACCTAGGAACATATTCTAAAAGATACTTGAGTCTGGATAGGATTAAATCGTGATAACTCAGTTATCTGGAATCTGGGTACTTAGGGTAAATCTGAATTTCCTGTTTTCGAAAACAGAAAGAGACTTAGATACTGGGAGTTAGGGTTAGAATTCAATTTGGTTCCTGAAGACTTTTATCTTCAGAATAACTGGTAGGTTAAATCTGGATGGTCCAATCTTGATCTGGATCTAGAGAATAGATTTGGAGATTTTTAGGGTTTGGGAGAGATTAGGGTTCAGCCAATCTGGCTACTGCTACAGGGATACATGCATGCAGGATTTTATGCAAAAACTTTTCACCCCCAAAACCAGGGTGTTACATAAACTCGATCAATATGTGCATAAATTCAATCTGTCCAACGCATGTGTATATTACTGTCTTAGTGTATTTGTGAACAAATTCAATATGTGAATATTGGTTAATATTTGTAAATATTGGTGTATTTGTGAATGATCCAATGTATCTCTGTATTGCTGTATGTATATGTGCATGATTCCAGTACTAACTGTGCCACTACATAACCGATAGGAAAAACTAATATTACTATCGGTTATATTCTACAACCGATAGAAAAAATATTACAGTACTATCGGTTCATATGCTGAAACCGATAGAATAAAGTTTCCAGTACTAAACGTGTCTACAAAATACTATCGGTTATATAATATAACCGATAGAATAAACACTTCAGTACTATCAGTTCATATATAATAACCGATAGAATAAAGTTTCCAGTACTAACTGTATCTACACAATACTATCGATTTATATATAACAACCGATAGAATAAAGTTTCCAGTACTAACTATGTCCACACAATCCTATCAGTTTATATAAGAGCCGATAGGAAAAAACACTTATATTACTATCGGTTTAGATCCTAGCCGATAGAAAAAACCTACACAATACTATCGGTTTATATACGAGCTGATAAAAAAAATGTATACAATACTATCGGTTTAAATCCGAGCATATAGAAGAAAGAGTCGATAGCGATTAGTGAACGTTGGGAATGTAGATGTTTTACTAACGGTTTTTGAACCGATAGAAGTGTGCTGCCCCTCTACTATCGTGCCGACCACAATCGGTAAGAGAACCAATAGTAGAGTGGATTTTTAACCGATAGTAAAAAGTATTTCTGTAGTAGTATCAACCGGTAGAAGTGTGCTACATTTCTACTATCGTGCCGATCACTATCAGTAAGAGAACTGATAGTAGAGTGGATTTTTAACCGATTGTGAAAAGCATTTTTGTAGTAGTGTAACAAGAACTTTTGTTATGTATCACTCACATTTCACCCCTGGCCCTGTGGGCCACCACGAACCATAGTTGTGGCAGGTTGTACCCAAACCTCCACCCCTTTGCTTATTCCCATTACTGGGTCAGCGTGCAAGATCACCTTCAATGATATGTGTGGGCACCATTCTCCGTGTAAATCGTGCATCACTACACATCTCATGCAGGGGTTTCGTGTGCAATCCACATAAGTACTTGTCCAGGTCTGTCCCATTCTAGGCTTGCGGTTAGCACGTTGTTCATGCCACTAGACGCACAACACAAGGTTCTAGTCCTTATGTGCCAGTGACCAGATCATCCTCAACCCTGCACCTTCCATGCCTGCTATCCTTTGCAGTTTAGCACCTCCAGTGCTACAACCATCCATACCAAATTTCTGGTCACCGCTAGGGGTTTTATTTCATGAATATAAGTATATACATAAATATATATTAGTTCATTGCTCAAAACTTGTTTATTCCACATTTCACAAATAACCAGTCTAGTACTGCCAATTTATAATTCAACCATTCTCAATCTTTCACATGCAATATTATCTATATTCAAAGTTATGTTATTGCAACTCTTAAAATATAGGTTCAAGATGTCCAAGGATATGACTTGCCTTCCGCGTGGTAAGATACAGCAGTTGTGTCGCGCCCCGAGACTGGAACAACGACTACTCCTGTAGAGACCTAGCTCGCTGCAGCTAGTCCCATTCTCACAAACCTTTGACTTCCCAGGTTGAGTCAAGCACAGGAGTATATTACATTGCAACAGAGTACTCACAAAATATTAAGCAGTGTGGCCTGCTGGCCTTAATATTACATAAAGAGGATTACAATGCCTACAAGGCATTCAGGGTTTAGCAAAATATTTAACTACACAGCAGAAGATAGGTGACCCTCCCACAAAAGAAGTTGACGGCAGAACAACACACTTCAGGGTTTTGGCGGAACTGATTCCCCTCCTTCTGGATCCACGTAGTACTCCGTGCCATCATCTTGATCAAGGTAGGCTCCATCTATTGAGTTGAATGTTGCAAGGGTGAGCACTTATGTACTCAGCAAGTCATAGGTAAGAGTAGATACATATAGTAGTGATGATATGAACCTAGACTAGTCAAGAATTATGGATATTTGTAAAATAATCTTTTCCTTTCTCATCTCATCTTATGGCAGCACTTTTCATAAAGTAACATCATCATTCATGTTCACTAGATTATAGCACTACCGCGACACGTCGACACACGACAGCCCAAGGCAGCACTCCTTATCATGACAACACATGCCATTTGGGTAATCTTGATTTAAACATATTTTATTTAGAAAATAGTACTTGTGTCACACCCCGTGGATTTAATCCACCGCAGCAGACTCCTATAAAACCCGGGAGCTCGGAGTATTCGAATACATTTTTAACTCTGCAGAGAGGTACCAATTTACCCGCAAGATATTCCACTTTCAAATCTTTCCTATCATAACAAAATGATTGGACCCCTGACTCACTTCATACTGTGAGCGGCAAGGTGGAAATAACAAGAACTTTTATTATGTATCACTTACAATTCACCCCCGACCCTGTGGCTCTCAGCGAGGCACAGTTGTGGCAGGTTGTATCCAAACCTCCACCCCTTTGCTTATTCCCATTACTGGGTCAGCGTGCTTGATCACCTTCAGTGATATGTGTGGGAGCCGCGCTCCGTGTTTATCGTGCATCACTACACATCTCATGCAGGGGTTTCATGTGCGATCCACATAATTACTTGTTTAGGCCTGTCCCATACCAGGCTTGCGGTTAGCACGTTGTTCATGCCACTAGACGCACAACACAAGGTTCTAGTCCTTATATGCCAATGACCAGACCATCCACAATCCTGCACCTTCAGTGCCTGCATTCCTTTGCAGTCTAGCACCTCCAGTGCTACAGCCATCCATACCATTTTTCTGATCACGGCTAGGGGTTTTATTTCATGAATATAAGTATATAAATACATATAATAGTTCATGGCTCAAAACTTGTTTATTTCACAGATAACCAGTCTAATACTGCCAATTGACAAATCAACCATTCTCAATCTTTCACATACAATATTGCCTATATTCAAGGTTATGTTTTAGCAACATTTAAAATATAGGTTCAAGATGACCAAGGATATGACTTGCCTTCCGCGTCGTAAGATACAGCAGTTGACGTCGGATCCGCAATGAAGTCCTCGAACTCGGGCTCTTGATCTGCTCTCCAATCAGACAAACAACCAATAATCATAATCTTTTCAATACATTATTATACTATATGCAATGATGCAAAAATGAAGTCTTGATGATTCTGAAATGATTGGGTTTAGAGGCTGATTAGGGTTAAGTTAAGGAAACCAATGTTAAGATTAGCTGTCAAAGGTTTACAAGGTTCCAAATGTCTCAAAATATTAGAATGATATCAAGGTTGCGACTGGTTCGCTCAAAAACAGCGAACGTCTTTAGGTCGACATTCGGTTCAAAGCATCGACATAGGGTCGATGAATGATAGAGGGGTTATCTCAACTTGTGGTAGTAGAATAAAATGTAGATCACAACTCTACAAATTTAGTGGACAAAGTGGTTTTCAAATTACACAACCAGAAGTGGGTAAACAAGGTCAATGCCACTGGCTGACAAGCTCTGGCATAGAGCTGACAATGCCAAAAACTAGGGCTTAGCATAACTTTTGATCTGGAGCTCCAAATGATGCACCACTTTGTCTGGGAGGTAGGCTTGAGTAATAGGAACAATTAAGTCAACAGGATCTAGGGCAAGAAATGGCTGGAAAGCAAGAAATTTGATGATGAACAGAGATGAACTGGCTGCACTGGAGCAGTTCTGGACACAAACATGGCATGGCTATAACTTCCAATCTAGGCCGATCTAGGTGTCGGACTAGAAGACAAAAATGCTCGGGAGGCTAAGGTACATCTAAATGACAAGGTTTCGAGGGCTGAAATGGCCGGGATCACTTTTCCGATCATCGGCGCCGGAGAAGAGACACTGCCAGTTGGGGGTTTCTGCTACAGGCCAAGAGAACTAAATTCCTTGCTTGGAGAGCATCTAGGACGTATAGGGAAGCTTCTGGTAACATCAAATTGACCGGAGGATCACCGGAGAAGCCTGGCGACGATCGCCGGTTTCTGGTGAAGCTCGGTTTAGAGAAAAGCTTTGAATGATGTTTAATTAGGGATTCTAAGCTTACAGGCTTGCTTGAAATAACCTACAGATCAATTTTGTTTACAGGATCGAGGGCTAATTCGGGGTAGATTGGCCAGCATTGCCGGAACAGGGCATCTTCGACTTTCAGCCATTTCCGGTGATCGCCGGCGTTAGGGGTCATCGGGGAGCAATTAGGTAGTACAGTACAATCAGGAGGATGAGAGGTACTCACTGTTAGCTTCAATTTGGCAGGAGATGCAGTGAAGTGAGCTGGCACCGTGAGCCTCCTCGACGGCTCGCCGGAGAAGAAAACGAAAACAGCAAATTCTGGAACTTAGCTGGTTTCTGGTGAAGTATGGAGAAGCTGCTGCACACAGTAGGGTTTAAATAGGCCAGGCGAAGATGACGAAGGGGAACAACGAAGTGATTGACTGCTGGTGATGAGGTTGCTTGCGTGCTGGACATCAGCGGCGAAGACACAGCAAGAACGGTGATGCGACGGCGACAAGCCTTCAGCTGATCACAATGTCGCTTCATCGGGACCTGGCGAAGCTTGTAGCAAGCGGTGGCGACAAGTACTGGCGCGGCGAGGCTACGTGGCGATGGATTGCTGACAAAGTTGCTGCTGATCGCGCGCGGGAGCAAACGCTGGTCGTCGACGTAGCAACGACGCTGCCACGGTGACGGCTGAGGCAAGGACACGTGCGTACTGGCATGCACGGTCACAAGTGCGGCGAAGCTTGGCCGGCGGCGAACGTGCACGGCGCAAGAACCCACGGCGAGTCCTGGTCGCGTACAGCAAACGGCCTGGTCGAATGCTGCTGTTGACCTGGTCGAAAATGGATTCATTTGAAATTTCAATTCTTTGAGTTTTGGACTGAAATGTAAATCTGAAATTCTGGAAGGTTTAAACTGAATTTGCTTCTACTGTTTTGGTAATCTTTATTCAACAGATGATTTGGCAGAGATTGAAGATAAAATTTGGCACATTTGGATAGCTTTTGATACAATTGAAAATAGGGTAATTTAGAGTAAATTAGGATTTGAGTTTTGTCAATTTTGAATTCTGGCATTTAGGGTTCGATTTTGATATCTGCACAGAAGAGAAACTTGTGGCAAATAGCATTTCGAGAAGATTTGCCGAAGAAATTCTGAATTTGGAGCTAATCTAGAGATTTTAGCCTTTCTGGGTTTTCAGATATCAGATAAGGACTATTTTGCGATAACTTTTGGACTCATTTGTGAAAAGAGTCTAAATGGTGAAATATGGCTGTCAACTTTTTATATTAAGGTATTGACATACCCATGATCATATTCCAGAAATAATCTAGTCTGAACTTGGTCAAGATTTAGGTTAAATCTGTATTTCTGAACTTATGGTATTTGGGTAATATAAGGTAATTCTGTTTTCGAAAACAGAATGGAGTTGATAATTCTGGGATTTAGAGATAGAATTAGATCTAGGTTCTGAAGACTTTTAAGTTCAAAGTAACTGATAGATCACATCTGAACAATCTGATCTTGATTTGAGGTCACAGGATAGATTTTGGAGATTTTAGGGCTTATGATAGATACTGATCTGGCTATTACTATTGATACATGCATGCATGCTATTGATGAAAAAGGAAATTTTCACCCCTAACTCAGGGTGTTACAAGTTGATAACGGGTCAACAGCAAAATCTTCAAAGTCAGCTTCTGGATCTGCTCGACGACAAACCAAACAACACACACAATGATTACTTATTATATTAAAATGTTTTATGAATTATATGCACAAATGCTTAACAAGAATAACTGAACGATATTGGAGATAACTTGGATTGCAAGCTGAACTGAGTCGAGATTCTAGGGTTTCAAGGAATCTGGGCTAAAAGTAGGTATTAGATAATCTTAGGGTTTCAAGGTTGCAACAGGGATATCAATTTTTGTGGCTGGTTTGATCAAAACAGTGAATGTCAGCAGATTGACATTCGGATCAAGGCTCTGACATAGCTTTAAGAAAAGCTAGAGTGCTTATCTCAAGATGTGGTAGTAGAAGAAAATGTAGATCACAACTCTACAAATTCAATGGACAAAGTGGTTCTCAAATTACATGAACAGAAGTGGGTAAATAAGGCTAATGCCACTGGCTGACAAGCTCTGGCATAAGGCTGACAATGTCAAAAACTAGGGCTAAGCATAAAATGCTGTTCAAGGGCTCAACTAGTGTGCTAACTTTGTCTAGGAGGTAGGCTTGAGTAACAGGAACAAAAGTCATAACAGGATCCACGGCTGAAGATGGCTGGACAGCAAGAAATCCGGTGACGAACTGTGGTGAACTCACTGCACTGGAACAGTTCTGGACACAAATCTTGGCAAAGCTGTAACTTTCAATCTTGGCCAATCTAGGTGTCGGGCTAGAAGACAAAAATGCTCAGGAGTTCAAGGCACACACACTGGACAAAGTGGTTAGGGCTGAAACAGCTGGGAAAAACTTTCCGGTGAACAGTGCCGGAGAAGAAGGCACTGGAATTGGGCATTTTCGATACAGGAGGATTGAACTCAATTCCTTGCTTGGAGAGTGATAGAGGGGTATGAGTAAGCTACTGGTAGCATCAATTTGATCAGAAAATCATCAGAGAAGCCTGGCGACGAGAGCCGGCGACTGTTGAAGTTCAAATTTTGAAATAGTCTTGATTAGAGCTCAATTGATGATTCTAGGTTTACAGGCATACACAAAATAGCTCTCTGATCAATTTAGATTACAGGTTCGAAAGCTAATTTGGGATAACTCAAGCTACATTGCAGGAACAGGGCAAATCAGAAATTCCGGCGATCGCCGGTGTTAGAGGTCACCGGTGAGCAATTAAATGATACCACACAGAGAGAATGATAAGAGGAACTCACTGATGGCTTCAATTTGAAGATTGATGCAGCAGGGCGTGCTGACACCGTGAGCCTCCTCGACGGCTCGCCGGAGAAGAAAACGAAACAGGAAAATCTGAGACTTAGCTGATTTCCAGTGAAGTATAAAGAAGCTGCTGAGTACATGGGTGTTTAAATAGGCATGGCGAAGCTTGCGAAGAGGGGACAGCGAAGAGATTGGCACCAGTGACGAGATTGGTTGGGCACACAAGCAACAACGGTGAAGAAATAGCGATGCACGGTGATGCGACGGCAACAACGGTTCTACAGCTGATCACATTGTCGTTTCATCGGGACTTAGAGTTAGCTGAAGCAAGCGGTGGCGACAACAACTGGCACGGCACAAAAACTATTGACAAAAGCTATGGTTACTGCTGCTGGTCGCGCACGGGGGCGGTGCTGTTCATCGGCGTTGCCACGGCGATGACTGAAGTGAGGACACGTACACACAAGCATGCACGGCAACAAGCGCAGGCGAAGCTTCACCGGCGACGAGCAAACACGGCGCACAAGCACGGTGAGTTCTGGTCAAAAATCAGCTGAGAGCTCTGGTCGAATTTGGACCAAGTTGCAATTTCAAATTTTGAGTTTTGGACTGATCTGTAAATCTGGAGATTTGAAAGTTTAAACTGAAATTGATTGCACTGATCTGGTATATTATATTTAACAAAATATTTGGTGAAGATATTTGATAAAATCTATCACATTTGAATAGTTTTTGATATGAACTGAAAATAGGGTATTTTAGGGTAATTGAAATATGAGTTTCAATCGATTTCGAATTCTGGCATTTAGGATGTGATTTTGAAATCTAGACAGAAGGGAAAATTGTATCAAATAGCATTTAGATGAGATTTGCTGAATAAATTCTGAATTTGGAGTTAATTTGAAGATTTTTGCCTTTTTAGGTTTCCAGATATCAGATAAAGGACTAATTTGCGATATTTCTTGGACTGATTTGTGAAAAGAGTCTAGATGATGAAATCTAGCTGCCAAGTTTCTGGTTTAAGGTATTGGCATACCCATGATCATTATTTAAGAATAATCTGCTCTGAATAAGATCAAGATTTGGCTAAATCTGAGTTCAGAATATTTAGGGTAATTAACTTAATTCTGTTTTTCGAAAACAGAAGTTTTGACAAATCTGGGATTTAGAGATGGAATTGAATCTGGCTTCTGAGGACTTTTAGGTTCAGAGTAACTGATAAATCACATCTGAACAATCTGATCTTGATTTGGGGTTCACAGGAAAGATTTGGAGATTTTAGGGTTTGAGATAGATACTAATCTGGCTACTACTACAGATACATGCATGCATGCTGTTCATGGAAAAGGAAGTTTTCACCCCTAAACTCACGGTGTTACAATCACTGGGGGGACTGGCTCCAAAGATGGTTCTATCTTCGGGTACGGGACTCCGGGGTGACGTACTACCTAGAGCCCCCCTCCTACTGCCTGATAATTATCATATTTGTGCATAATTTCTATATGTTTAAACCCCCCATCATGCACATATTAGTCATATACCTCGGCTTATGCCTAAATTATTCCAGATTTGTCGTCAAATCAAGCTGATTACTGTTTTACAATTTTTATCACAGGTTGGCGGTGATTCGATGGATTTTTGGCTAACGGATGCGCTTCATCGACTCATAGCGACTCCCGATCGATTCCTGATGGAAGTGCGTGTTCCCGCGATCGCGTAGGAACCAACCACGTTGAAATCGGAGTCTCTGGGGCCTAGAATCCCAAAACCTCAGCCACCAGGTCCATTCTGGAATTTCTGAAAAATCCAGGGACCTAAGTGTAAAAATGCCAATTTGGAATTTATCTCCTGCTGTCGGCCACCAGAGGATGCTGAGCCTGGTTTTTTGTTTGTTACCTTCTTCTTCTGCCTCCCTCCTTGCGATCCACACCTCCTACCACCACGGCGGTGATGATCAGACCGTACGGCGCCAGCGGAGCTTCTTTTCTACCTTCCCCCCGGTTTTTCCACACCTACGTCCATCTCTAACCCAAAGCCGACTTCTCCTTCCTTCTTTCTTCTTCCTGCCGCTTCTTCCATTGTTCCATCCTCATGAGCCAGCATTCAGAAGACGTGAAATTATTGCGGGCTGAGACGCAGGGTGTGCGATCTTGCATAGCTGAGTTCAGAGGATATCGAGGTCCAGTCCACATCTTACTATCTCAAGTACCTGCATTTGAGGCCATCATACCTCCATTGAGTGCCCCGGAGCCCACCCATGACATCTATCTTGGAGACCCTCACGGAGAGACCGCAGTATTGAGCGACAAGCTTCGACCCGATCTTATTCCTTCGACATCGCATCAATCACCTCCGCCTCCTATTGATGTGATCATGTTTGATGATGATGATGGAGAGCATATTTTCCAAATACCTCTGCGTCTGTTTGGACCATTTTCTTTTGATGATCCATTGATAGATGGACCAGAGATGGAGAGTGTCAGTTTTGAGGTCGCAAACCCCCCAGATCACACCTATGATCCTCTTACTGATGACACTGAGCTCGAGGTAGTTTTGTTTGATGATATGGATTTGAGCTATTTGGTTGATGATCCTGTTATCCCTCTGCTTCATATTCAGACATTTGATACTGAGGATATTCAGGATTTTGCTGACGATCCGCAGCTTCAGGAGTCTGAATTGGAGAGCTTCACTTTTGATCCTACAGACTTCCTGGACGATTCCTTGAGCCACAGGATCGAGAGGGAGACATTCATTTTTGTCGACGAGGGACTTCCTTCTGACATAGGGGTGCCGGTTCATCCTGAACTACCAGAGACGACCCCCATGGAGGTCCATCCTACCCTAGACTTCACGCCATCCAATATTCAGGTAGACTCGAAACTCCTCTTGTATCATTATGAGTTGTTTAGTTCTGATGAGGCTATTCATATCCCTTTGAGTTGTCATTCATCCTGCATCGATATATGCCATCCTCATGATATGTATAGTCAGTCGATCTACGGGAAAGGATTTTCGTCAGCTGACTTTTTGGAGGGCCTTGTCCCTACCATACACACGTGCTTGTTTGTTTTTGATCTTATTTGCAGTTTAGCACGTGTGGCCTCTCAACTGCGAGTAGACTTGTTCCGAGTCGACATTCCCTGGGATCCTGGTGGATTCCCAGGCATGCTACTCCTTACAGCAGTGTGGACGTGGAGCTTCTACCATGTCCCATACTTGCCTCTCCTTCCCACTCGCGCTTCAACGCCATATCTTTTGAGGGTCGAGCTTCCGACCTAAAAGAAGCGCTTCTCGGGAGGCAACCCGAGTGTTTTCTCCTTTTCTTTCTTTTCGTTATTTATTTTCCTTTGTTTTGTAGAATTGTTTTTAGTTCTTTTGTTCTTTAGTTTTTCCAGGTTGCTGCTATGTCTTCATCCATACGTGTGCGTGGGACTTCAGCATGCTCCACCATGATGACATTGACTTCATCCATACCCGGTGAGCTGTCTCGGACCCCATGTGACTTATTTATGCAAAAATTTACTTTGTGCTTCCACCTCATTCATTTTATCACATATTGTATGCATCGTGGACTATGCATCATTTAAGCTTGGGGGTATGGGAGTCACCATGGGCCTTCATTGTTTGCATTTTTGGGTTAAATTTTTTCAAAAATATGGATGAATTGATAGCATTTGTGATTCTTGTGGCCATACTTGTGCTTAAATTCTATATTTGTGCTATGATGAGTTGTATGACTACTGTGCTTATTCATGTTGTGATTGTCTTATATCCAGCCTTGTGGGCTTTGTTGTGTATGTTGATATGACCTGCTTTATGTTTTGAACTGTTGTACCGCAAGGTAATTCTAGAGAGGTCATGTCAAAATTTTCAAAAATCTTAGACTTGTGATTTTTATCGTTGATATTTGGCTTCTAAGAGCCCTTTGAACGTTGTGTTGAGTTGTATGCATGCATTAGTAGCTCGACATTCTATTGTAGGTTGAATTGTGATTAACCATCTTTTAATGATACTAAAATTTCTTGTACTTAGCTTTGTTGTGGATATCATGGAAATTTGAATGTTTATTGATATTTATATTGCCGCATTCTATCATGTACATTGAATTATCAATTGTGAGCCTAATGTTTACACACATGCTTAGAACACGAGTCTCGTAAACAATCATTTAAGCCTTATAAACCAGATCTGAAAAAAAAAATTTTGCTAATAAGGTCGTAATGTTCGTTCTCTACCTTGTAGACACTGCCAATTTTTCTTTTCATTGGAATAAAAACTCTTCTGCTTCGTTGCTCCTCTGAGTCTTCGATGTAAAACCATGGTTCAGACATTTTTAAATCTAATAAGTGCATAAGCCCTCTTGCTACATCTTTTGACTCAAGAGCATGTTTATGAAACACTCTAGTGGACTAGCTACCCTAGAGCGAAGTACAGAGAGATCCGCCTAAATAAGTCGAAGGGTAGAGACTTGCATGTGCACCAGATTTTGTTTTTCAAATAAAATAGCTCAAAAATTAATATGGTTGAAATGGATTATTTGATATTTATGGAGACTGTAGTTCCTTCATGCATGTGCAATGTTTACGCTCACCTTGAAATTCTATATACATGCATGGATGTAGGTGGTATGAATAGACATAATCATTCTTATTTCCTCTGTACCCAGAACTAAGCTAGTCACTTGCAATTTTTGTGCAATTATTAGATGGTTGAGCACTTGAAACATATCTTACTTTGCTGAGCTTACTATATGATCCATTTTACTCTTTCGCGTCATCTATACTCATGCTTGTCTGTCTGGATTTACATCATGTCACATTGCTTGAGGACAAGCAAAGACTTAAGCTTGGGGGTGTTGATAATTATCATATTTGTGCACAATTTCTATATGTTTAAACCCCCGATCATGCACATATTAGTGATATACCTCGGCATATGCCTAGATTATTCCTGATTTGTCGTCAAATTGAGCGGATTACTCGTTTTGCAATTTTTATAGTAGGTTGGCGACGATTGGATGGATTTTTGGCTAATGGATGCGCTTCATCAACTCATTCTGACTCCTGATCGATTCCTGATGGAAATGCGTGTTCCCGCGGTCGCGTAGGAACCAACCGCGTTGACATCGGAGTCTCTGGCGCCCGAAATCCCAAAACCCTAGCTGTTGGGGGAAATCTCCGCGGTGCTAAGTCCAGGTAAGTCGTGTCACATTTGCCCGGGGACGTGGCCGCCGCCATTTGGCTCCCGGGACGTGGCCTCCGGTGCCCTCCCGGGCACCGCCATTTGCCCGGGGACGTGGTCTCCGGCCACTCCCCGGGTGCCGCCTTTTGGCCCCCGGGACATGGCCTCCGGGGCCGTCCCGGGCACCGCCATTTGCCCGGAGACGTGGTCGCCGGCCACTCCCCGGGCGCCGCCTTTTGGCCCCCGGGAAATGGCCTCCGGCGCCGTCCCGGGCGCCGCCATTGGCCCAGGGACGTGGCCTCCGGCCCCTCCCCGCGCGCCGCCTTTTGGCCCCCGGGACATGGCCTCCGGCGCCATCCTGGGCGCCGCCATTTGCCCGGGAACGTGGTCTCCGGCCACTCCCCGGGCGCCGCCTTTTGGCCCCCGGGACATGGCCTCCGGGGCCGTCCCGGGCGCCGCCATTTTCCCGGCGACGTGGTCGCCGGCCACTCCCCGGGCGCCGCCTTTTGGCCCCCGAGACTTGGCCTCCGGCGCTGTCCCGGGCGCCGCCATTGGCCCAGGGACGAGGCCTCCAGCCCCTCCCAGAGCGCCGCCTTTTGGCCCTCGGGAAAAGGCCTCCGGCGCCGTCCCGGGCGCCGTCATTTGCCCGGGGACGTGGTCTCCGGCCACTCCCCGGGCGCCGCCTTTTGGCCCCCGGGACAAGGCCTCCGGCGCCGTCCCGGGCGCCACCATTGGCCCAGGGACGTGACCTCCGGCCACTCCCCGGGCGCCGCCTTTTGGCCCCCGGGACATGGCCTCCGGCGCCGTCCCGGGCGCCGCCATTGGCCCAGGGACGTGACCTGTGGCCCCTCCCCGCGCGCCGCCTTTCGGCCCCTGGGACATGGCCTCCGGCGCCGTCCCGGGCGCCGCCATTGGCCCGGGGACGTGGCCTCCGGCCCCTCCCCGGGCTCCGCCTTTTGTCCCCTGGGACAGGGCCTCCGGTGCCCTCCCAGGTGCCGCCATTGGCCCGGGGACGTATCCTCCGGGCTCTCCTCAGGCGCCGCCGTTGGCCCGGGGACGTGGCCTCCGGCCCCTCCCCGGGCGCCGCCATTTGGCCCCCGGGACATGGCCTCCAGCTCCGTCCCGGGCCTCATCGCCCTCCTAAAGGTAAAGTCTCAAATTGTTTGTCATGTGCAGGTCACGTGAGGAGCGCCTCGGGAATTAGCGACCACCTGTCAAGCATCCAAGGTCTTTGACCGGGAGAAGGACGGTCCTACCCTTCAATCCGACGGTGGCCTCCGGGGTAGTTTAGGCTTTTTGCTTCTTTTTGAGGCTATAAATAGCCCTTGTACCCCTCTGTTGTAGAGGATCGAATCGCTTTTATTGGAATAGCTAAACTCACAGGCGTGCTCCGGAAGCCTCTCCCCCGGAGAGAGCCTCCCCAGCCGACTCCAGTCGGGAGCTCGTCGACAGGACTAGGGCCCCCACCGGGACCCGAACCTGTATAAATCCTCGTGTCATTTCTTCTGTTTGTCCGGTGGGGGAGGACCGGTGGCCCGGTCAGCCCGCGCTGCGTAATCTTCGCTAGGATCGTTCTCAAAACCTGTCAGAGTATTCGCAATACCACGACAGTTGGCGCCGACCGTCGGGACCCGTGGCAAGACGGCATGGCTCCCCCAAGAACAAGGGCTCGCACCCTTCCCGGTGATCAGGGTCTCGGAGACCCGGCGCCGTCCGCCCGGGACACTGCTGTCCCGGCGGTCCCTTCCGGAGGCGACCTGGCCCAGGTACCGGCTCCCTCTTTTCCTCTTAACTTAGGTGCTTCCACCTCCAGGTCGTTCCCGGTGACCGCGGGGACCTCGGCCAGGACCAGTCTCCCCCCGACGGCTCCCCCGGCTTCCCGGGACGCCCTGCTTGAGGCTCTCGTGGAGGGCCAGCTCCGCGCCTAGCGCTCTATGGATGAGCTGCTCAGCGTGTTGGCGCGGCCTCCGGCCCCCACATTTGCGTCGCACCCATATCCGGGGACTATGCCCCCGTTTATGGGTTACCCGGCGGCCCCTCCGTCCTCCGGGGGTTTGTCTGCCCCGTATGATCCTGCCGGGGGGTTCCCTCTCCCTGCGGGATATACGTCCGGATCCTTCCCGGCACCCGGGCCCGTCCCGGTGCCAGGAGGTTACTTCATGCCGGGGCCCTTCGTTGCACCAGAGGGGTACCCCGTCCCTGGCCTATTCCCGGGGCCGGGAGCCCACTTCATGCCGGGGGTTTTCCCTACGCCGGGAGCCAGTCCCGCCCCCCCGCGTCGCGTTTACCGCACCGGGGGCGGTTGACAGAGCAGCTCCCGTGCCGCAGCGAACTTCCCCCAGCCTGGGCTCCCCGGTTCCGGACGTCGCCGCGGGGGCTCCCCCCTCGCCGGTTCCGGATGTTACAGGGGCTCCCCCCTTTCCGGTTCCGGTCGTTGCCACTGGGGCCCCCTCCACTTCGGTTCCAAGCGTCGCCATGGGCGCCCCCTCCCCGGTTCCGGATAATACAGGGGCTTCCCCCTTCCCGGCCCCGGGGATCATCGCAGGGTGCTCCCCCCAATCGGCTCCGGAAGCCTCCGGGCCGGTAGCTACAGTGCATGAGCTCCCTCCCCCGGCGGGACAGGTCTGTTTCGCCCGGGGGGAGGTCGAACGAATGCATTCACCAGAGCGCGGGGAAGAACTTCCCCCCCGCCGCGGGCGCAGGGAGCCTCGCTCTCGCACTGGTCGGGGGAAGAGACCCGCTGAAGAGCCAACCTCTCCGGCGGAGAGCCCGGACGTCCGGGAACTCAGTCCCGGTCCGGAGGAAAAGCGTCACCGCCGCCACTCAGGCGGACCTCTCGGACCGCTTCCAGACTCAGAGAACGAAGGTCCCGTGAAAGAAGACAGTGACCGGGACTCTCCCCGGGAGGTGCAGGGGGCTAACCAGCCCATGTGCCAAAGACTTCACAGCATCCGGTGGCCGCGGCCCTACCGCCCTCCGCACATCGAGCACTATAACGGTGAGGCAGACCCTTACGAGTTTGTGCAGGTCTACTCCACAGTCATCTCCGCGGCCGGGGGGGACGAGACGGTACAGTGCAACGTCTTCCCCCTCTACCTCTCCGGCATTGCCCGCTCCTGGTTCTACAACCTAAAGGCGGGCTCCATCAAGTCTTTCTCGCAGCTCAAGCGGGAGTTCTGTGCCAACTTCCAGGGGAACTACGTGCGTCCCCTGGACTCCTCGCAGCTGTACACTGTCCGGCAGAGGACTGGGGAAACGATTAGAAGCTTCTTCAAGCGCTTCGCCCAAGTGAAAAGCAAAGTGGCCCACGTCCCGGACCCTACAGTCATCGAAGCCTGCAAAAGCGGCATCCTCCGGGGGGAGCTCCACCAAAGACTCTCCCGGAGCTGCCCCTCTTCCGCCGATGAGCTCTTCAACATACTTGAAAAGTACGCTCGGGCGGAGGAAGACGACATCTGGAAGAAGACCCAGGGGGCTCCCGCCCCCGTCGACCGGGGGGCCATGGATCCCCCCAAACGCCCCAAACAGGGGGGCGTAGCGAGCCACGGCCTCGGGACAGCTTTGTCCTCGTGGGCGGAGGTGGCTGGCGCGACCCCTCGAGGGCCAGCCGCCCCTTTCCCAGGCCGAAAGGTCATGGGGGAGGACAGTGTTCGCGCGGCCGGGAAGGCCCCGCGGGGAGGAGCTGGGAAGGACCATGGTGCAGCTTCCACCGGTCCAGTACCCACGCTACCCGAGATTGCCATTAGCTGCTGCAACACTTCGCGGCGTTCCTCGACCAGCGCGGGCAGGGGGGGACTCCGGCCTCCTTGCCCCCTCGGCCGGCTGTTCCGGCCCTTCCCGCTCCCGCGGGGGGGGCAGCAGACGCAGGAGGGGGAGCCTTCAGAAGCTCTCCCCTTCCAGACCTCTCAGCGCCGTGTCAACGTCATCGTGGGAGGGTTTGCCTCCGGGCGAGACTCCAAGCGCCAGAGTAAGGAGTACGCGCGTGAAGTTAAGGTTGTGGGGGTGCTACATGCGTCCCCGCCACCCAAGTGGTCTGACGTCCCCCTCACCTTTACGGCGGAAGACGCGCGAGGGGTTCGCTTCCCCCACGACGACGCGCTCATTGTCTCCACGACAATCTACAACTGCCACCTGGCTTGCATCCTCGTGGACGGCGGGAGCTCTGCCGACGTCCTATTTCTGAAGGCCTTCAAAGAGATACAGGTGCATGAGAAGCTCCTACAGCCCGTTGCCGGGCCCCTGCAAGGTTTTGTCCCGGGGAAGGCGATCCACCCCGTGGGCAAGGTAGATCTTCCTATGACATTCGGCACCTCGGAGAACTACCGGACCGAGCTGGTCCGCTTCGACGTAGTGGACCTCCCCTCCTCCTACAACGCGATTATGGGGAGTACTACAATCAACCGGCTGGGGGCTGCCACCCATCAAAACTACCTCTGCATGAAGATCCCCGGGCCGCATGGTGTGATCAATGTCCGGGGAGACGAAGACATGGCCCGTGCTCTATACGAGCGCGCTGCGGCCACAGTCGGAAGCGTCAACCTCATAACTAGACGTCACTGCGCCACCGCCCGGGAGGCCCCTCCTCAAGCCGCGTCCGGAAGGGGGCCTCCGGAAGGTCCTGCTGTCCCCGGGCGTCGAAGACAAAACCGTCCGGATCGGGGCGGAGCTCCCTGCGGAGCATGCAGCGCAACTTGCGGCCTTTCTGCGCGAAAACTATGATGTTTTCGCGTGGAAGCCTTCGGACATGCGGGGCGTCGCCCGGGAGGTCATTGAGCACAAGCTTGCAGTAGCCCCCGGTCACCCCCCGGTCAAACAGAAGCTGCGAAAACTCTCCCTCGAGCGCCAAGAAGCAATCAAGGTGGAGATCACCCGGCTCCAGGAGGCGGGGTTCATTCGGGAGGTCCTGCACCCCGAGTGGCGGATCTGCGTGGACTTCACCAACCTTAACCACGCCTGCCCCAAAGACAACTTCCCGCTCCCGCGGATTGATCAGCTCGTCGACTCCACTGCGGGGTGCGAGCTCATGAGCTTCCTAGACTCCTAATCAGGCTACCATCAAGTCCGAATGGCGGAAGGGGACAAGGAAAAGACGAGTTTCATAACTCCCCTCGGAACCTTCTGTTACGTCCATATGCCCTTCGGGCTCAAGAACGCGGGGGCGACCTTCCAGCGCCTCATAACGCTGGTTTTCAAAGATCAAGTTGGCCGCAACGTCGAAGTCTACGTAGACGACGCGGTCGTCAAGAGTCCCCGCGCAGCCTCCCACATCGACGACCTGGCCGAAACCTTCCGCAACCTCCGCGCGTTCGGGCTCAAACTCAACCCGGAGAAGTGTGCCTTCAGGGTGCGCGGGGGGAAGCTCCTAGGTTTCCTCGTGTCCCAGCGGGGCATTGAGGCAAACTCCTAGATATGCCCCCGCCACGCTCCGTCAAGGATGTCCAGTAGCTCTCTGGCCGCCTAGCCGCACTAAGCCGCTTCGTCTCCAGTTCTTCAAGATCCTCCGAGGGCTCGAAGGGTTCCGCTGGACCCCCGAGGCCCAGGAGGCGTTCGACAACCTCAAGAAGTACCTCACGAGCCCTTCAATGCTCGTGAGCCCGTCTCTAGAAGAGCCCTTGCTCCTCTACCTCACTGCGACCCCCGTCGCCGTCAGCGCGGTCTTGGTGAAGGAGCAAGGGGGGCAGCAGAGTCCCGTGTACTACGTGAGTGAGGCCCACCAAGGGTCCAAAACCCGGTACACGGAAATGGAGAAAATCTGCTACGCCCTCCTCATGGCATCCCGGAAGCTTCTGCATTACTTCCTGGGGCACCCCATCACCGTCCCGTCGTCCCTCCCCCTCGGAGAGGTACTGCGGAACAAAGAAGCCACCGGCCGGATCGGGAAGTGGGGGGCCGAGCTCGCCCCCTTCTCCCTGTCCCTTACCGACCGCTCTGCCATCAAGTCGCAGGTCCTCGCCGACTTTGTCGCAAAGTGGACTCCCGCCTCTGGGTCCGGGGACGAAGATCTCCCTGTGCCTCCCCGACGCAGTGATCATTGGACCCTCATGTTCGATGGGTCGCTGTGTCTCGCCGGGGCTGGTGCGGGAGTAGTCGTCCGGAGCCCCGAGTAGTCCTCCGCGAATCTCACCTCCAGCCTCTCCGGCTCCAAGGATGCCGGGAGGGCCGGGAGGACCGCCACCGAGAGTGGCGACGGGGCGTAGTCCGCCGAATCGGACGCCGCCCCGCCAACGGCCTGCTCCTTCCCCCGGGCCTCGACGGGGCCCTTCGGGGGAGGAGGTGTTGCGTCTTCCTGGGCTGCCCCCCAGGTGCGCTCGGTCCCGGGAGTCGTGTCCCGGGCCTTCACCGGCGTCGCTGCCGGCGTCGTCGACGGGCCGGTGGTATTTTGGACTCTGGCCTTCCTGGGCTCCGAGCCCCCGGCCGCTTCCTTCCCCCGTTTGTGCGACCCGGGGGTGGGGAGAGGATTCCTCTCTGGCAGTTTTTGCCCGTAGGCCACCGCTACCAAGTTCCGGGGAGGGCCCTCCCCCACGAGGCGCACGACGAGCTCGTGCTCGTCGGCGAAGTACCTCCCCAGGAGGTTCTCCGCCTTCTCCCGCGCCGCCGGGTACGGCCGGACTACAGGAGGTTAAGAGTTAGTCAAATTTCCAGAAATTTGTAATTGCAATGCAGGTAGTGGACTTATGTCGAGTCACCGGTTTGACCAGGGGCCGCTGCTCGGGGGCCATGCCGATCCCCCTCTTCCCGCCTGAGAAGGGGGAGATCCGGAGGAGCATTATCTCCTCGGCGGCGTCCCGCATTGAGTGGGTCTTCTTGGAGAGGACCACCCTGCCGAGGAGCTCGAACTCCTCGTCCGTCCACACCGGAGGCTTCGGCGCGGACGATCGGCTGTAGGTGGGGGGCTCCGAGGCATACACCACCGCCTCGTCCCGGACCCGGAGGTAAAACCACCTCCGGACCCAGTCGCCCCAGTGGTCCCGGGAGGCCGCCGCCGGGTAGTCGGCCACCCGGGACGGCAGCATTTGTACCATCACCGAACCGAAGGGGGACTTGGGTCCCCCCTTCACCAGGTGGGAGCTCCGCGCCGCCAGTTCATAGAAGTACTGGAAGGCGCGGAGGGTGGCCTCCCGCCCGGTCGCCGTCTCGTAGAGCCAAATGAAGAGGCTCATTCGGACGAGCGCGTTCGGGGTGAGGTGGTTGAGCGCCAGCCCATACTCCTTCAGAAACTCCCGGAGCATGGGATGCACCGGGAGCCGGAGCCCCGCCTGCAGGAAGGCCTCGAAGGCCACGACCTCTCCGGGCCTGGGGCGGGGGGCTCCGTCTTTTTTCACGGGGACTCGAATGTCCCCGTTCGCGACGACGCCATGCTCGACCATGGACTCGGCGTCCTCGGCCGAGAACTCCGACGCCCAGAGGAAATCCGGAGGGATCTCCTCCGGGGGCACTTCCGTAGTCTTTGCTCGACCCTTGGGAGCGATGAGGTTAGTCTTTTCCTGTTCGGTGGCTAACGTTTCAGGGGGCTACAATAAAAATTCCCAGACGCCCTACTACCGGAGACGGCTACCGGGCGCTGGCTACCGAGAGAGCTACCGGGAGAGCAAAAATCGTGAGGCTGAAAGTTTGGAATGAACTTCCGGGTCCCCCAAGGCCCTATTTATAGGGGTGAGACGTGGTCTAGATGGGCGCCACGTGGCACCCCGCGGAGCAATCTGGACCGTTGTAGTTCAAACTACGCGCGGAAAACGAAGGGACGGGCGCGCGAATCGAGGCACCATTTTGAACCGCGCGCGCATTTATGGAGAAACGGCGCGGCCAAAAGCATCCGACACGGAAACCGAAGCGTTACAGCTCCGGTGACTTGGCCCAGAGATTTTCCCGGTGACGTGTACCATGCCCACAGGGGACTCGAGCATCGTCCCCGGGGGGCATGGGGGGCTGCTGTTGGGGGAAATCTCCGCGGTGCTAAGTCCAGGTAAGTCGTGTCACATTTGCCCGGGGACGTGGCCTCTGGTGCCCTCCCGGGCGCCGCCATTTGGCTCCCGGGACGTGATCTCCGGTGCCCTCCCGGGCGCCGCCATTTGCCCGGGGACGTGGTCTCCGGCCACTCCCCGGGCGCCGCCTTTTGGCCCCCGGGACATGGCCTCCGGCGCCGTCCCGGGCGCCGCCATTTGCCCGGGGAAGTGGTCTCCAGCCACTCCCTGGGCGCTGCCTTTTGGCCCCTGGGACATGGCCTCCGGTGCCATCTCGGGCACCGCCATTAGCCAGGGAAGTGGCCTCCGTCCCCTCCCCGGGCGCCGCCTTTTGGCCCCCGGGACATGGCCTCCGGCGCCGTCCCGGGCGCTGCCATTTGCCCGGGGACGTAGTCTCCGGCCACTCCCCGGGTGCCGCCTTTTGGCCCCCGGGACATGGCCTCCGGCGCCCTCCTGTGCGCCGCCATTTGCCCGGGGACGTGGTCTCCGGCCACTCCCCGGGCGCCGCCTTTCGGCCCCAGGGACATGGTCTCCGGCGCCGTCCCAGGCGCCACCATTAGCCCGGGGACGTGGCCTCCGTCCCCTCCCCGGGCGCCGCCTTTTGGCCCCCGGAGCAGGGCCTCCGGTGCCCTCCCGGGCACCGCCATTGGCCCGGGGACGTAGCCTCCGGGCTCTCCCCCGGCGCCGCCGTTGGCCCGGGGACGTGGCCTCCGGCCGCTCCCCGGGCGCCGCCCCCCGGGCGCCGCCATTTGGCCCTCGGGACATGGCCTCCGGCGCCGTCCTGGGCCTCATCGCCCTCCTAAACTTAAAGTCTCGAATTGTTTGTCACGTGCAGGTCACGCGAGGAGCGCCTCGGGAATTAGCGACCACCTGTCAAGCATCCAAGGCGTTTGACCGGGAGAAGGACGGTCCTACCCTTCAATCCGACGGTGGCCTCCGGGGTAGTTTAGTCTTTTGCTTCTTTCTGAGGCTATAAATAGCCCTTGTACCCCTCTGTTGTAGAGGATCGAATCACTTTTATTGGAATAGCTAAACTCACAGGCGTGCTCCGGAAGCCTCTCCCCCGGAGAGAGCCTCCCCAGCCGACTCCAGTTGGGAGAGCGTCGACAGGACTAGGGCCCCCACCGGGACCCGAACCTGTATAAATCCTCGTGTCATTTCTTGTGTTTGTCCGGCAGGGGAGGACCGGTCGCCCGGTCAGCCCGCGCCGCGTAATCTTCGCTAGGATCTTTCTCAAAACCTGCCGGGGTATTCGCAATACCACAACACTAGCCACCAGATCCGTTCTGCAATTTCTGAAAATCCAGGGACCTAAGTGTAAAAATGCCAATTTGGGCTTTATCTCCAGCCGCCGGCCACCAGAGAAAGATGAGCCTAGTTTTTTTGTTTGTTACCTTCTTCTTCTACCACCCTCCTTGCGATCCACACCTCCTACCATCACGCCGGCGACGACCAAGCCGTACGCTGCCGGCGGAGCTTCTTTTCTACCTTCCCGCTGGTTTTTCCACACCTCCGTCCATCTCTAACCCAGAGCCGACTTCCCCTTCTTTCTTCTTCCTACCTCTTCTTCAATTGTTCCATCCTCACACCTCTCCCAGATCTGGCACGGCTCCACCGTCGGGTCCACTCCTTTTCTTCCCCCAAATCGTCAGAGGCTCCGCTCCACACCAGTCCGCCACCTCTCTGGCACCAGATTTGCCCCGGGCCGCCATCTCCATGCCATCTGCCACCGTGGGCCACCAGATCCCACAAATCTGAGCCACCACTGTTGGATCTACACCGGGCCGCCACACCACCACCTTCCTCTGCCGGATCTGGCCGGATCCGAGCCCTGAGCCACGCCCCGTTCCTCGCTGCATCGGCCCGAGCCGGCGCCGCCCAAGCCGCCGCTCTCCTCAGCACTCCGGCACCGTCCTCATCCAGGCTCCGGCCAGTGGCATCTCCTCTCCACGGCCCCATCTTCACCTGCTCTGAGCAGCTGCCTCCTGCACTGATCTACGCCACGCCACCTAGATCCAGCAGATCTCCATGGGCGCCGCCTTCTGCTGCTGCTCCACCGCGGGTCCTACACCCGAGCTGCTCCCCTCCCCAAGCCGCCGCTCCCACTCCAAGCCGATGGCTTGATCCTCTTCGACCTGGGTGACTTCTTCTTCCTCCGCGCCGACGACCGCGTTCTTCTTCCACGACCACAACAAGCCTCCAAAACGACAGCTCCAGCATCGAGCAACTACGGTTCAATTCTTTCCTCCCTTAATTCTCTGTTGTTGAATCAAGATGAACTGAAATAAATGTATGAGATATTGAATTAATGTATATGATGAGAATCTGGACACAGTTTCTGAACCAGTTGCAATTAGGAATGTTAGATTAATCTGAATCGAGTTCATTGTCTCCCTGTTGCTGCCATATTGTTGCTTCAATCTGTTCTTGTGTGATGACTAATGAAACTGTGCTGGATTGAATTCTATCTTCTGTTTGATTTGAAATGTTTCGAACTCCTTAGTTCAGAATCTTGTTGAATGAGGGTGAGAAGTACCCTGTAATGAGAAGTTGTTGATCACCCTAATCCATTGTATAGCTTGATTGGAATTATGAGTTATTTTTGTGTTGACGTGGTTAATTTGGAATGTACCCTCCGTTCTTGGATGTTTTAAATTTCATCTGTCTCCAATGTCTCCAACGAATACAAGTCCTCGAGTTATTTCACTTTTGATTATTCTTCCTGACTTGTTCATAATGTGAAATTTTGAAATGATATGGTTCTTCTATGTGAAATTTTGAAATGATATGGTTCTTCCTCACTTATCTGCTGCGTTGATGCTTTCTTTTGCATTGAGCTGAGATGAAGAACTTCCATTCTTTGTGCAATCCATGATTTGCATTTGAATGTTGAATCAGTATCACTGGACTTCGTTGTTATTTCAGCTACTAGTGTATGTTGGAGAATTGAGTTTTGGACTGAACATTTTGAGTGCATCATCTTTGTTCTATGTTGTTGAGTTGTGGTTCTGCTTAGCTATTATTGGAGTATGAGTATGCTATGGTTGTGGTTGGAGTGGGGTTGCTACAGATGATTTGTGTTATCTTTATGTGTATGTTCGTTGATGCCATCGAGGGACGCAGTCGTTTTAGTCGCTCTCGTCCTTCTCTTGCGAGACTACTGAGCGATTACGACTCCATCACTTGTACTCATGAATACGCATATGGACTTAGCACGGATTGTTCGTTGAGACGATCACCTCTTTATTTCTTTCATTTTTCTTCTGACATTTTCTCTCTCTCTCTCTCTCGCCTAGTTTATTTTCTTTTGCTATCGATTTAGTCTAATTTATGCATTTCACTTCTCTAGTCCTTGTGGAAAGAACGATAGAATACTTGCCAACTACATCCTCCTCATTCTATTGCGAGACGGTCTAGGCCGGTATCATTGCCGCTCGTCTGCCCTCAAGCCCCCGGTTTGGACCGCCGGGGAGTTGAAGCTCCTCAGCAAGATGGTGGGCGCCCGGGCCCGGAGGTCAATGAGGGATCTTGCCGAGGGGCTAGCGCTCCTCAAGCTCTCCCCCTTCTCGCACGGGAAGAGGGGGATCGGGATATGCCCAGCGTACTGTCCCCCACAGAAGCCGATGGCCCGACGTAAGTATCCGGTGGCCCTTTTCCTTAGCCTTCGATATTTGGCTAACAATTGTTCTTTGTAGTCCGGCCGCATCCGGCCTCTCGAGAGAAGGTGGAGAACCTCCTCGAGAGGTTCTACGCCGACGAGCACCAGCGTGTCGTGCGCGTCATCGGGGTGGGATCTCCCCGTAACTTGGTGGCGGAAGCCTTCGTGTTGATGCTACCAGCGAGGGAACCTCTCCCCACCACTGGCTCGCATAAGCAGGGGAAGGAGGCCGCCGGGGGCCCTGAGCCATAGTACGCCAAGGCGCAGAAGGCCCCCAGCGCGGCCGCGACGCCGAGCGTTACGCCCGGCAAGACCTGTGAGGTGGCTCCCGGGTCATTGTGCGCGCAAGCTACAACGAAGCCTAGGGAGCCCTCCCCCGTCCCAGGAATGAACGGGGAGTTCATGCGCCTCCTCGACACTCCCACCGGATCGGGCGAGAAATGGAAGGCAATTGGCGACGGGGGTGACTCCGACTCAGCGAACTACAACCCCTCGCCCTCTTTGGTGGCCACACCTCCGGCGGTTCCGGAGCTAGTGAGTGCGGAGCGCCCGGAGGTGCGGTTCGCAAAGATGTCTCCTTTGTGCTTTGACTGGCCGGTGGGTGAGGGGGCGAGCCCTTCGGCGGTGCATGGGGCCTTGGGGGCTCCGCAGCCCAAGAGGGGCAAGGGGCTCCTTGTCCCCCCCACAGGCCATGTTGTCGCGCCCCGCACAGGGTACCACGACTACTCCCGTGAAGACCTAGCTCGCTGCAGCTGGCCTCATACATACATACCACTGACTTCCCAGGATAAGTCAAGCACAGGAGTTCATTGCAGCAGAGTAACTTACAAAATATCATTGATAAACAGTATGCCCTGCTGGCCTGATACAACAAGAGTAATACAGTGCCTTCACGGCACAAATGGTCTAATTAAAACAAAAGACAACTACTCGGCGGAAGCTAGGCGAAACCCCCACAGTCGTAAGAAGTTGACAGTAGAACAGCACACTTCAGGGTTCTGGCAGAACAGGCTCTCTTCCTTCTGGATCCACAAAATCTTCCAAGCCTTCGTCTTGGTATTGTAGCACTCCATCTATTGTTGATAAGTTGCAAGGGTGAGCACTTACGTACTCAGCAATTCATAGGTAAGAGTAGAGATATGTATAGTAGAGATGTCATGATCCTATGCTATTGAGGGGAAAGAGGTGAGAGGGTTTTTCCATAAATACTTTTCTTCCAAGCTTTTCAAATCTCATGCTCATGGCAGCATTTCATATACTTAGGGCACAATCCACATGCCTCTTAGATATCATATGATCACTAAATTATGGTACTACCGCGACACGTCAACACATGACAGCCCACGGCAGCACCCCTTATCATGACAACACATGTCACTTGGGTAATCTTGAACTAACAAATTTTAATTTATAAAACAATACTTGTGTCACACCCCGTGGATTTAATCCACCGCGGCATACTCCTAAAACTCGGGAGCACGAAGTATTCGAATACATTTTTAACTCTGCAGAGGGGTACCAATTTACCCGCAAGATATATCCACTTTCATGCCCTTCCTATCACAAGGATTGGACCCCTGACTCACTTCATACTGTGAGTGGCAAGGTGGAGATAACAAGAACTTTTGCCATGTTTCACACACAATTCACCCCAGACCCCGTGGTTTTCTTCACGCAAACCACAGTTGTGGCAGGGTTTCACAACCCCCACTAATTGGCGTCTTCCCCTCAGGGTCAGCGTGCATGATCACATCCTGTGATATGTGTTGGAGCGCACCCCGTGTTAATCGTGAGTTTGTCATATAGGGGTTTCATGTGCGATCCACATACTACTTGTTCAGGCCTGTCCCATACCAGGCTTGCGGTCGGCACGTTAATCATGCCACTAGACGCACAACACAAGGTTCTAGGTCCTTATATGCCAGTGACCAGCTCATACCACAATCCATGCACTTCCAGTGCTGGCACATCCTGTGCGACCAAGCACCCCCAGTGCTTTTACCATTCCATACCAAAATACTGGTCACGGCTAGGGGTTTTATTTCATGAATATAAATATACATAATATATTAGTTCATGGCTCATTATTTGATCAATTCACATTTCACAGGCATCAGCCTGATGCTGCCATTTCATAATTCAACTATTCTCAATCTTTCTCATGCAATATTATTATTTTATAATCAAGGTATATTCTAGCAATTCATAAAATATAGGTTCAAGATGTTCAAGAATATGACTTGCCTTCCGCGTCGTAAGAAACAGCAGTTGATGTCGGGTCTGCGACGAAGTCTTCGAACTCGGACTCTTGCTCTGAACAAGGATCAAACAAGCAAACAGGCATTACAATCAATCCTACTCTTACTATTCCACTATATGCGATAATGTAAGGAGAAATACTTAGGCGATAGAAGATTTGGAAGCGATTAGGGTTAAACTATGGAAACCAAGGTTAAGATTAGTCATCAAAGGTTTACAAGGTTCCAAAGGTTCCAAAATATCAGAATGATATCAAGGCTGCGGCTGGTTCGCTCAAAAACAGCGAATGTCTTTAGGTCGACATTCGGTTCAAGGCATCGACATAGGGTCGATGGATGATAGAGGGCTCAACTCAAGTTGTGACAATAGAATAAAATGTAGATCACAACATCAGGAGTCTAAGGGACAAGGTTATGTTCAGTTTGCATACCCAGAAGGGGTCAAAATGGCCCAATGCCATTGGCTGACATAGGCTGACAATGCCCAAGAATGGCATTGACATGGTTTGAACAGTTTCTAGTAGCCAAAATGGGTTTTTATTCAAGCATATGATGCACAAGGTAGTGAAGCAACTGTTTGACAAGGTAATTTTTGGTTTGCATGACCAGAGGTGGGTGAACAGGGCTAATGCCACTGGCTGGCATAGTTTGACGTAGAGTTGACATGGCCAGAAATTAGGGTTTGCCATATCTTTTGATCTAGGGCTCCAAATGATGCAACACTTTGTCTGGTAGTTAGACATTTGTAACAGGAACAAATGTCTCCACAGGATTTAGGGCAGGAGATGGCCGGAAAGTGATGAAAACTGGCAAGGAAGTTGACTGGCCTGGAGCACATGCAACATAAACAGTGCAGTAACTAGGGCATAGCTATATCTCACAATCTAGGCCGAATTGGCAGTCGTGATAGAAGACAAAGTTGCTCAGAATGGTCCAAAACATCTAAATGGCAAAGTGGTTTGAGCTGGAGTGGCTGGATTTGGAAGATACTGGCTGGAGAAAAGATGAACTCAAATCTGTTTTGGGCATTTCTGATTTAAAGTGATTGAACTCAATTCCTTGCTTGAGTATGGTCCTCAGGGTACTAGAAATGCATTGGTGAAGTTAGATTAACAGATTGCTCAACAGAGAAGCTAAATCAGCAAGTACAAGTTCATGTTCATGGCTGGAAATTGGGGGTTTTTGATTTACAACGAATTTGTTCAAACCAGTAGCTCAGGGGTCTTAAGTGAGCTATTCTAAGCATATTTCACTACTGGCTCGAAGATCAATTCATTCTGGAATGAAATTAATTGCTCGCCGGAGCTACTGGAGTAAAACTGAAATTGCCGGCGACTGAGGGTATTTAGACTAAATTCCAAGCTCGAGAAGCATGAGGGGGATGAGGGAAGCTCACTGGGGGTGTTGGATCGAAGAATGAAGTAGTGGAGAAGCTTGGCACCGTGCTCCCTCTTTGCTGCTCACCGGGGAAGAAGAAGACACAGTGCTGCTGCTGGTTTTCTGGTGTTTTGGAGTGTGGTGAAGTTGGCTAAGTCCCAGGGGGGTATAAATAGGCAAAGCTGGAGGTTCTCAACGGTTGGAAAAGCTCGGGGAGTTGTAGCCGGCAAGATGTGACTGGATGGCGACTTCACGGCGAGCTGGCGTCGAGGGGACTGGTTGAGCGGCCGTGAGAGCTTTTGCAGGTGATGTGAGGGCAAGTTGATGGCTGGCCGCGGCGAGTTCTCCACGTGGCGCAAAGCTCCTGCGTCGACCGTTGCTGGCGGCGTGCAAACGGGAGGAAATCAGCTGGCTGCGGGTTGCGCCGGGGAAGATCTACAGTGGCAAATGGCGAGCACACACGCGGCGCTGTTCAGTTGGCGAAGATGGCGACCACGTGGCTACTGTAGCAGCTGGCGAGGTGAGGTGATCGAAGCTTGAAACAACGGCGCGTGCTCGAGGTCGAAGCAACAGTCTTGTGCGCTGGATCCTGGTCGTGGTCGAAGTCCCAGGCGCTGGTCGAAGACGGCTTCTGGTCGAAGTCGAAATCAGCTGATCCGGTCGTGAACGGCAAGCTCTGGTCGATCAGGGGCATAATTGTGAGAGTTTTAGTTGAAATCTAGACTAATTTGTATTTCTGGTCTTAGAGAGGTTTAATCTGGAATTTGATTGAATGGATGAGTATGATATTTCTATTAATACTCATTTAGCTCAGATCTGGAGGAAATTTGATAAGGTTTGAGGGATTTCACCTATTTTCGAAAATAGGGTAAAATTAGGGTAAAATAGATCTGTATTTTGTCGATCTCGAATTCTGGTAATTGGAATGAGATTTTGAAGTCTAACAAAAGGGAAATCTGTATCAAATAGTATTTGGGAGGTGTTCCCTAAAGAAATTCTGGAGTTGGAGTTGATTTGTGAATTTTAGCCTTTTCAGGCTTCCAGGTAACAGAAAAAGGACTTATTCGCAGTAAAATTTGGACTAAACTGCGAAAAGTGTTTAGATGAAACAATCTGGTTCCCAACTTTTTGGAGTAAGTTGAGGGTATACCTAGGAACATATTCCAAAAGATACTTGAGTCTGGATGGGGTTAGATCATGATAACTCAATTATCTGGAAACTGGGGTACTTAGGGTAAATCTGAATTTCCTGTTTTCGAAAACAGAAGAGACTTAGATACTGGGAGTTAGGGTTAGAATTCAATCTGGCTCCTGAAGACTTTTATCTTCAGAATGACTAGTAGGTTAAATCTGGATGATCTGATCTTGATCTGGATCTAGAGAACAGATTTGGAGATTTTTAGGGTTTGGGAGAGATTAGGGTTTAGCTGATCTGGCTACTGCTACAGGGATACATGCATGCAGGATTTTATGCAAAACTTTTCACCCCCAAAACCAAGGTGTTACACATGTTCCCTCCAGGAGTTCGTCCTCCGACTCCTCGCAGACCGAGTCTCTAGTGGACGGGGGTGTGGCTGAGACCAAGCAGGTCCACATCACCCCCAGGGACGGCTGGAGGGGGCCCGCTGGCAGGGACGGGTCCAGTGTCATCGGGAGGGAGACCCTCTTGATGTCCCTGGGCAAGGCTCAGAGTTTTGCCTCGGGCCTCCAAACCCGGAAGGGCCAGTCCTACGTCCTGTAGGGGACCATCCGGGAGCGTAGCTCCAAGTTGGTCTCGCTCCATCTCCAGGTGAGTTCGCTTTCAAGTCATCCGGTTACTTTTTCCGGGGGGTCGCCAAATCCTTCGGTTCAAAGGGAGAGGCCCTCACTCAGGGCATCGAGGACTGCATCGAGGCGCCGATGAAAGAGGCGGAGGACAAGGCCGCCACTCTTTGCGCCGAGAGGGACGAGGCCCTTGGGGAGCTGGTCAGGGTCTGGGCCCAGCTCCTCGCCTCAGAGGACGCCAATGCTCGTCTCTATAGAGAGGTGAAGGCGAAGGAGAGTGCCCGCTGGGAGCTCGAGGACTCCTGCTCTCGGGCGGTCACGGTGGCGGGCTGCTCTTCCGCACGGCACTCGAAGGGCTTGGGCTCAGCCTTGGACTAGGAAGTAGTTCCGGCATGGCTCTGGCCATGTTCATGGAGGCTATGCGCTTTCTCAATGCGCAAGTCTCCATAATCCTGGAGGCCGCCGACACACGGGCCCGGGGCCGAGTAGTCCCGGTGGTGGCCACGGCCGCGGCCCTTGTGGAGCTCCGGGGGACCGATGCCTGGGTGATTGGAGGCCGGCTCCCCAGATGTTTCCCCGACTTCTTGGAGCCACAGCAGAGGGAGCTGGAGAAGTCGGCAGGGGGCTTCTACGACCGAATTGTCTGAGCTCAGTTCCCTACTCTTGCGCCCCCGAGGGCGGACGTACCGGTGCTGGAAGCCTCCCCCCTGGGGGGGGACAACAATGAGCTGTTGCATCTAGGCCTTTATGCCTGATTTTGATGATTCATGAAAACAAGTGTTTCAGACTAATTGTGTTTTTGAGATATTGGATACAGAGCTTTATTGGAAAGACATGCAAGAAGATCAAGATGAACCCAATATGAAAGAGATAAAGAACAAGTCGCAAGGTACAAAGAGGAGACGCAAATTGCAAGATTAAAGATGCAAAGCACCTGAGGGAAAGTCTGTTTTATTACCGATCTTGGTGTTTTGGAGGTTGATCGGTTTAGAAATATGTTTTCAGTTTAACCGTACTATAAAGAGGGGTTGCAAGTCCTCTCTATATTTCTAGCATAAACTGAGAAACTCTTAGGTCACTGCATTCATTCTTTTTAGTTGGATTTGTTTCGAAAAGATTTGATTTTTCAGATGAGTTTTTGATAGCAGAAATAGTTTTGCTCTTTCCAGAAAGATCTTTGCAGATCTGAGTTTTGCTTCTAGCGACAAAATTATAGCCCTTTAAATTATCTTTCAAATGAGCTATCAAACACTTAAATCGGATCTCTGGATTAAAAGTTATGGCTGTTTTTATCCACACTAACAGCCAGCATGTGATGCTGACTGTCAACGTAAATGTCAGTTTGTTTAATTGCCATTTGTCCAGTGAGCATGTTTTTTGAGCCAAATTTTTTTTTGCCTATGCTGACTGTCAGCATCAGTTTCGACCTTGAGATGATTTGTTTGAGAATTTGTTATAACTGGTCATTTTTGTGGTCGATGCTGACTATCAGCATGTGATACTGACTATCAGCATGTGATACTGACTGTCAGCATGAGCAACTTCTTTCCATATGTGACCACAAATGGCTAGCTAAGTTTTATCCATGATTTTTGTCGAGCTGTGGTTGTGGATGTTGACTGTCAGCATGTGTTGCTGACTGTCAGTTTGTGCTCTTGTGTTTCCTTTTTGGAACTCAGACAGCTAGCTGAGTTTTCCCCGAGATTTAGTTTGTACTGATCATGACCTATGCTGACTGTCAGCATACCATGCTGACTGTGAGGACGCACTGTCACTTCTCAGCTCATGCTCAACGGCTCTTTTGAGCTTTTGGGCTATACATAGAGGCTTTGAGCAGATGTTTCTTACACCAAACATCCTCATATTCATATACACACTTGAGCTTTATTTCTTAACACAAAATCTTGATCTTTTGATCAAGTCGTGAGTTTTGTGATCCACCGAGTGCTTCGTTCGCATCACTTTGCATACTTAGAGTTTTTCGGTGCATGTTGGAGGTCTAGAAAAGACCTTGCAACCTATTACTCTTGGTGAACACCCTCACCTAGACGGTTTAGTGGTGGGGCTATTGATGTCTCCTGTTCGAAGATTGTCGGAGAGACTCGGCGTGATTGTAAAAGGCATCGGTGATCACCTTTCCAGAGTGGACAAGGAGCAACCACTAGTGGGAAATATCATTTGTGGATATTGAAGCAAGACTCATTCATTTGAGTGCTTCAACGAGGAGTAGGGGAGACCGGGCGAGTCTCTGAGACCTCAGGAAAAATCCTTTTGTTTGTCTTCTTCTCTCTTCCTTTTATTTGTGCTATATTGATTTTGTTCTTATTCTTTGCACAAGTTGTTTTTAATTGAAAAGTGTTGGGGAAATCTCTGTGCAATCAAATCCCGGTAAGCGGCAAGGCCGCGGCGACCCCCGTCCCGGGCGCCGCCTTTGGCCCGGGAACAAGGGCCCCGGTGACCCCAGTCCAGAGCACCGCCTTTTGCACGGGGACAACAGTCCGAGAGCCTTCGTCCCGGGCGCCACTTTTGGACCGGGGACATGGGCCCCGGTGACCCTCTTCCAGGGAGCCGCCTTTTGCCCGGGGACAACATTCCCAGAGCATTCGTCCCAGGCGCCGCCTATGGCATGGGGACAAGGGCCCCGGTGACCCCCGTCCTTTGTGCCGCCTTCTGCCTGGGGACAACGGTCTCAGAGCCTTCGTCCTAGGCGCCGCCTTTTTCCCGGGGACAAGGCCGACGGTGACCCTCGTCCTGGGCGCCGCCTTTTGCCCGGGGACAACGGTGCCGGAGCCTTCATCCCGGGCGCCACCTTTGGACTGGGGACAAGGCCCCCGGTGAACCCCGTCCCGGGTGCCGCCTTTGGCCCGGGGACAGGGGCCCCTGTGACGCCCTCCCGAGCGCCACCCATCCCGAGCGCCGCCATTTGCTCGGGGGCAAGGCCCCCGATGACCCCCGTCCTGGGTGCCGCCATTTGCCCTGGGACAAGGCCCCAGGTGACCCCTGTCCCGGGCGCCGTCTTTGGCCCAGGGACAAGGGCCTAGGTGACCCCCTTCCCGGGTGCCGCCATTTGCCTGGGGAAAAGGGCCATGGTGACCCCGTCCCGGGCGCCGCCTTTGGCCCGGGGGCAAGGGCCTCGGTGACCCCCGTCCCGGGTGCCACCTTTTGCCCAGGGGCAATGGTCCCGGTGATCCCCGTCCCGGGCGCCGCCGTTGGATGGAGGGCAAGGGCCCAGGTGACCCCCTTCTCTGGTGGGGTCACGTGAGGGTCACGCGAGGAGCGCCTCGGGAACCGGCTAGGACACTTGTCAAGCATACAGCCCCCTCGACAAGAAGAAGGACGCTAGTGCCCTCTGATCCAACGACTGCAACCTTGGTAGTTTAGTCTTTTTGCATCTTTTGGGCCTATATAAGCCCTTGTATCCTTCTCATGTAACTAAGGGCAATTCATTTGTATCAATACACAAAAACGAATAGGCGTGCTTATGAGCACTCTCCCCACGAGTGAACTCCCATAGCCAACTCTCATTGGGAGCACGTCGACAGGACTAGGGTCTCCACTGAGACCTCTATATAAATCCTCGTGTCACTTGCTGTGTTTTCCCGACGGGAGAGGACCGGTCTTTCGATCAAGTCGCGTCGTCTTTACTTAGCTAGGAACCTTCCACAAAACCTGTCGGGGTATTCACAATACTACGACAAAAAGTTTTCAAGCCTGCTATTCACCCCCCCCGTGTAGTCGGCATCCTTGATCCTACACGTGGTATCAGAGCGTGGTCCTTCAATTAATAGGCTTTACCGCCTCGAGAGAGGATGACGTCAAATGAGGGATTTCATATCAGTCATACCGGTCGTGCGCCTATCTTTGATGGGACTAACTATCCTTATTGGAAAGTGCGCATGTCGGTATTTCTAGAGGACATGGGGCTTGATGTTTGGGACATTGTTAAGCTTGGGTTTACTCCTTCGGATGATCCGGCAAATCACTCCGATGACGACAGGAGAAAACTATACTTAAATGCCCGTGTTAAAAATGCTCTCTTTGCGGGTTTGTCTGTAAATGAGTTCAACCATGTGAGCAATCTTACCACCGCTCACAAGGTCTGGACCACCCTCGAAGAAATATATGAGGGAACTACTAAAGTCAAAGAGGCAAAGTTGCTCATGATAAGGCAACGATATGAGACATTCACCATGACGCCAACCGAGTCCATAGATTCCATGTTTACTCGGTTGAACAACATTGTGAATGAACTCAAGGGGCTAGGAGTTATTTTTACTGACATCGATATTGTGAGAAAAATGCTCAAGGCTCTTCCAGAAAGTTTTGACAGTCTGGTGGCGGTACTCACCAACTCTGACCTATCGACCACCAAACTTATTGATCTCTATGGGAACCTCATAACCCATGAGATTGCTCGAAAGGAGAAGATGGAAGCAGCCGAACCTTTGGAGATGAAAAAGAAGGTGGTGGCCTTTAAAGCCGGCTCCAAAAATGAGTCAAGCGATGGCTCCTCTGATGAGGATCTTGCCCTTATGGTAAAGAACACTCAAAAACCTCTTCGCAGGTTACACAAGAAGGGAGTCAACATTGACACACGACCAAAGGGGTCAAAGCAATCGAACTTCAAGGACATCATATGCTATGGATGTCACGAAAAAGGACATATAGCCTCAAGATGTCGAAACAAGAAAAACACTTGGGACAAGAAGAAGAAATTCTTTAAGAATAACAATGGCGCAACCAAAGAAGCCTGCTTCGGAGAATGGATGTTCGGAGGAGAGAGGTCCGATTCTGACTCCGACGATGAAGGAGGCTGCTCCAAGAAGCTTGTCAGACTAGCTCTCGGCAACATTTGGACTAGTGCATCCCTTTGTCTTATGGCTAAAGGTGATGAAAAGGTACATTATAATGATCCTTCACACGATGAACATATTGAAATGATTACTGAATCAAATGAGGCTTTTGGAATCACAAAGAAAAAGTATAGAGTGTTTAAAGAAGAGCATTCTTCCTTACGCACTCAATACTCATAATTAAAAGATTCATATAAAAGTCTTCTTATTAAAGATATTACTAATGCTCCATCTAAAGTAGATGTAGCCATTTCTTGTGATTTAGATGATAATTCTTCTAATAATATCCCTCAAAGTTCTCTTGATATACCATGTGCTTCAAATGAAACAATCTTAAATGAAAATAATGAATTTAAGGGACAAATTGAGAAACTTGGAAAACGATTAGCAAATTACTACAAAGGAAAAGTATCTCTTGATCTTATTCTAAGCAAACAAAAAATGCTCCTTTAGAAAAGAAGGACTTGGATACTTTCCTAAGAAAGGAAAGAAAGATAATGCAAAAACTGTCTTCGTAAAAGCATGCAACACATTTTGCTTTAAATGCCATGAAACAGGTCATTCTCATGATGGTTGTCCTTTAAAGACTTCAACTTATTTTGATACTTGCTACATGCTTCAAAGGTCAAAGAAAGGATATGCTATAGCAAAGTTTGTTGGTGCGCCCATGCTAAATAAAAAGAAGAAATCAATTTGGGTATCCAAAGGTTTGATTGGTAACATCGAAGGACCCAAAAGAGTTTGGGTACCTAAAAGGACTTGATTCTTTTGTTTTTGCAGGTGAACTACAAGATCGGTGGAAAACATTGGGTGCTAGATAGCGGATGCTCCGAACATATTACCGGAACAAAAAGTTGTTCACCTCATTGGAAGATAACTAAAGCGAAAATCAGAAAATCACCTTTGGCAACAATCTTCTAGGAAATGTGGTAGGCTTGGGTAAAATTACAATATCCAATGATCTTTCAATTTTGAATGTTTTACTTGTTGAATCTCTGAACTTAATTTGCTTTCCGTTGCACAAATTTTTGATCTTGGTTTTCGTTGAATTTTTTATCCTAAAATGTTTTAGTTGAAAGTTTGAAGGACAATTCTTTGATTTTCAAAGGCTTTCATTTTGAAAATACCTATCTTGTTGATTCTAATTCAAAAGATGCATCTGTTTCAACATGTCTTGTCTCTCAAACCTCAAAAGGTTGGCTATGGCATAGAAGACTTGCACATTGTCGTGGTATTGTGAATACCCCGGCAGGTTTTGTGGACGATCCGAGTGAAGAAAATACGACGAGGGCTGATCGGGTGACCGGTCCTCCCCCGTCGGGCAAGCACAACAAATGACACGAGGGTTTCTACAGGTTTGGGTCCCAGTGGGGGCCCTAGTCCTGTGCGCGTGCTCCGGACCGGAGTCGGCTAGGGGAGCTCTCTCGGGGAGAGATGGCGCCGGAGCACACCTGTGAGATTGTCTATTCCTAGCAATAATGAGTAATTGTCCCTTACATGAGGTGTTACAAGGGCTGATATAGCCCTAAAAGACGCAAAAAGACTAAACTACCCCTCCTGCTACCACTGGATTGAGGGATAGCAACGTCCTCCCGGTCAAGCACCTTGGATGTTTGACAGGTGTCCGCTGATTCCCGAGGCGCTTCTCGCATGACCCGCACGTGACCCGGAACCGACGACTCTTGTCTCCGAAAGGACGGCAATGCCCGGGACAAGCCACCGGGGAGCTCGTCCCCGGCCAAGTGGCGGCGCCCGGGACAGGCACCGGAGGCCTTGTCCCCGGGCAAATGGTGGTGCCCGGGACAGGCACCGGGGGCCTTGTCCCCGGGCAAATGGCGGCACCAGGGACAGGCACCGGAGGCCTTGTCCCCGGGCAAATGGTGGCGCCTGGGACAGGCAGCGAGGGCCATGTCCCAGGGCAAATGGCGGCAGCCGGGACAGGCACCGGGGGCCTTTTCCTCGGGCTAAAGGTGGCGCCCGGGACAGGCACCGGGGGCCTTGTCCCCGGGCAAATGGCGGCACCTGGGACAGGCACCGGGGGTCTTGTCCCGGGCTAATGGCACAGCTTCTTACCAGGACTTAGTCTCGCGGAGATTTCCCCCGACAACAGCCCCCCATGCCTTCTAGTGACGATGCTCGAGTTCCCGGAGGGATTGGTTTATGTTACCGGGAAAATCTCTGGGACAAGCTACTAGAGCCGTGACGCTTTGATTTCTGTGCCGTGCGTTTATGACCACTCCGTTGTCTCGGTGGGAGCGCACCGTTCGGCCATAATGCCCGCTCGCGGTTCGAACTGACGCCTCGTTTCGTGCGCCGTCCCTTCGTTTCCCGAGCGCTGTTTGAATTCCAACGGTGCGGATGTACCACGAAGGGCCACGTGGCGCGCATCGGGGCCGCGCTTGGCCCCTATAAATAGGGCCTCACGGGGCCCGGAGAGATCATTCCAAACTTTCAAAACTTCAAGCTCCCTTAGCGCCTTTAAGTCTCCCGGTAGCCCCCTCCTGGAAGCTCGTTCCCAGAAGCTTAGCCTCCGGAACCCCTAGGTCCTCCCACTTTCCGAAGCCTAAGCCACCGGAAGAATTAGATGGGACCCAAGGGCCGCGCCAAGGCTGTGGAGGTGCCACCGAAGGAAGTCACCGCGGACGTCCTCTGGTCCCCCGAGTTTACGTCCGGGGACCTGGAGTCCCTGATCGACCGGGGGTTGGTTGTGGAAGGGGACGTCCGGATCCCCGCGAAGAAGGATGAGGCCCCCCGCTCCAGGCCCGGGGAAGTGGTGGCCTTCGAGGCATTCCTCGAAGCTGCGCTCCGGCTCCCGGTGCATCCGTTGCTCCGGGAGTTCTTGAAGGAGTACGGGGTGGCCTTGAACCACCTAACTCCGAACGCATTCGTTTGGATAGGGTTGGTCATATGGCTGTTCGAAACAGCCTACGGACAGGAGGCAACGCTCCGGCTCTTCCGGTACTTCAACGAGCCGGCGGCGAGAAGCTCCCACCTGGTGAAGGGAGGGCCGAAGTCGCCGTTCGGCTCGGTGATGGTCCAACTCCTGCCATCCCGGCTAGCGGAGTACCCGGTGGTAGCCTCCCGGGGCCATTGGGGGGATTCGATCAGGAGGTGGTTCTACCTCTGGGTCCGGGACGACGAGGTGGCGTACTCGCCGGAGCCTCCTTCCTACAGCCGGTCATCCGCCCCCAAGCCCCCGGTGTGGACCGAGGAGGAGCTGAGGCTCCTAAGTAAGGTCATTGGCTCCCGGGGCGTCCGCTCGATGAGGGACGCCACCGAGGACCTAACGCAACTGAAGATTCCCCCTCGCACATGGGAGGGGAATAGGGATGTGCCCGGCCCAGCGGCCCCCGCAGAAGCCCGTGACCCGACGTTAGTTCCCGGCTACCTAGTTCATTTCTTTCATGAATTTTTCTAACTTACCTTTTGTAGTTCGACCATACCCGGTGGCCCGGGCGATGGCGGAGAACCTCCTCGGGAGGTACTACGCCGATGAGCACGAGCGCATCGTGCGCGTCATGGGGGAGGGTCCTCCCCGGAACCTGGTGGCCGAGGCCTTCGGGCTAAGGCTACCGGCGAGAAAGCCCCTCCCCACTCCCGGTTCCCACAAGAGGGGAAAGGAGGCTACCGGGGGCTCTGAGCCGAAGAAGGCCAAGACTCAGAAAGCCCCCGGTCCATCGACGACGCCGGGCTCCACGCCGGTGAAGGCCCGGGATGCAACTCCCAGGTCAGGGCGAGCACGGGCGCCGGCCCGGAAGGAATCAACACCCCCTCCCCTGGAGAGCCCCGCGGAGGCTCGGGGGAAGGGACCAGCCGTCGACCGGGGGGCGTCCGATTCGGCGGACTATGCCCCCTCGCCACCTTCGGCGATAGCCCTCCCGGCGGCCCCGGCGTTACCGGAGCCGGAGAGGCCAGAGGTTCAGTTTGCGGAGGCCTCGCCCCCGCGTGTGGAGTGGCCGGTGGACGAGGGGGGAAGCCCCTCGGTCTACGAGGTTCCCTTGGAGACGGAGGTCCCGGGGGCCCATGGCCTGGAAAGGGGAAGGGGCTCCTCATTCCTCCGCGGGGAGGGACCCCCTCCGAGAGCTCCTCGGCCACCTCTTCGGCCGCCACATCCTCGGCGGCGATGATGCTAGCCACCGCCACCCCGGTCCACATCAACCCAGTGACTCATGACCGGGGGCCCGTCGTCGGTCAAGACAGGTCCAGCACCGGGAGGGAGACCCCCCTGCTTTCTGCTGGGGAGGTCGACCGTACGCGGAGAGCATGCAGACCCAGAAGGTCCAGGACTACGTCTCGCAAGGGATGTTCCGCGAGCATTTTGGGGAGCTTGAATCTCTCCAGATCCGGGTACTTCCTCGAGCCAGTGGGTTTTCCTTCGGCGCCCTCCACTGGAATTTTTTCTAACTCTTGAGCTTGTAGGGGGCGGCCATTACCTGGGTGCTCGAGAGGCGCATTGGCAGAGCACTGAAGGAAACGGAGTAGAGGGCCGCCGCTTACCAGGAGCAGCGGAACGATGACCTCCGGGAGCTCGCCCGGGTCCGGGCCCAAATTCACGCCTGCGATACCGCCAACGACCGGCTCCGGAGGGAGGCCAAGGCGAAGGAGGACACCCTCAAGGAGCTCGAGGGCTCGAGTGTCCGAGCGGTGATGGAGGAGGCCCCGACGACACTCACGGAGGCTGTGCGTTTTCTCAACGCACAAGTCTCCCTGATTCCGGAGGCCGTTGATGCCCGGGCGCGAGGCTGGGCGATCCCCGTGGTGGCGGCTGCGGCCGGGCTCATAGAGCACCGGGGGGTTGGCGCCCGAGCGATTGGGGGCCGGATCCCCCGGAGCTTCCCGGAGTTCTTCGAGCCATCGAGGCGAGAAGTGGAGCAGCTCACCTGTGGCTTCTACGACCGGATAATCCAGCCGAGTTTCATAGCACCGGCGCCTCTAGGAGCAGATGCTCCGGCTCCGGCGGGGGCCCCCCGGGGGCTGGACGCCAATGACCAAGTATGAGCCACCCCCCAGGTCTAGATAGGACCGTTATTTGCTTTTTAGGTTTTTGCTCCTGGTAGCTTCTTAGAGGAAGCCCCGGACACTTGTACGAAAGTATTTTGAATGCAATAAAAATTGAAATTTTTCTAAGTCTATGAATGCAATGTTCCAGGTTTCCCGGGAGGTTGCTCCCGGGCGAAGGTCTTGGAGAGATTCCCTGGGGGCAAGGCCTTTGAGCCCCGGCGGGTGCCGCTCGGGGGATGCCCAGGCCACTTTAATCCTGTTAAGTCTCTTCTCCGGGGAACGCAGCGGGGACGTTGTCCGGGGGCCAATACGGTTGGGATGGTATCCGGAGTGGCACCTGGACAACTTCGATAATCATCGCGTTGAACTACCACCTCCGCGTCCGGGGTCCCGGATGATTCCCGTTCTTCGGATACTTCCACCGGCGGGCTACGAGTATTGGCCCGAGTACCTGCTTCAGGAAGCCCAACACCACATACGCGGCTTGTACCAGGACCTGGCCTGGGAGCTATCGGAAGCTCTCCGGGATTATTTGACGTAGGTGCTTTAGGACGTAGACTTTCCCGGTCATAATCAGGGTTGTATCGTATCCGATGTAGTGATGCCCACTGGAGGGGGAAGATGTCCTCCGGTTGAATGATCAATAAAGTTGAGTGTTTACTTTGAGATTTCTTTGAGAGAGCTAAGTTTGCCCGTTTATCTTTGAAGGTCCGGAACGGTGTGATTCCCTGGTGCTCCTTATCCCCCCTTCCGCAGCGGGCCGGAGGGTAGCTCTATGTGCTGTGGGGGTGACAAAGCTCCCGGGATGAAGACCCGTTGCTTAAGAATTTTCCTAAGTTTGTAAAAAAATTTGCCGGGAGAGCTCTTCAGTCGCCATGAAAACGAGGAGCCAGGAGCGGGATCTCCGGGTAAAAACGTCTGAGAAAATCCAAGTTTTCTGGGAGAATTCTCTGGTCACTGTGGAAGCGGGGAACCGGGTTTCTGGAAATCCCAATCTCTCCGGGAAATTTCCCGGGAGAGAAACCCCCCCAGTCATCGTGAAAACGGAGAGCCAGGGATAAGATCTCCGGGGGAAGAGCATCCAAGAAAATCCGAGACAAAATTTTCGGAGGTAATTTTTACGGGAGACCATCGTCCGGTCGCCATGAATACGGGGAGCCGGGAATAATATCTCCGGGAAAAAATATCCAAGAACTCCATCTCAATGAGGAGACAATTGACTCCCAGAGAAGGATGCGCCCGATGACGGGTCTGAGTGTTTCGGTAGGGGACTAGTCTTCCAAATTGACTCGTTGCCGCGGTCCTTGAGGACCGGGTTGCCGCTTACACCCTCAGTCCACGAGGGGTGATCGTAAGCTGCCCTACGGGAGTGGGACTCCCGTTGTAGGGACTCGTTGGGTCGTGATATCCCACTTCCTCACGGGGAGGGCATCCTCATTCAGAGGGCATCCTCACAGGGAGGGCATCGCCGTGAGGGGTGGTAATGTAAAAAAACCTGCATTGAGACAGAGCTGAAGAAAAATCCAGTTGCATTGACAATAAACCAGAATACAACGCCTCCCCCCGCGAAATCACGACAGGGGAGGGAACGGTGATTACAATGTCCCCTTTCCCCCTGTGGTGTAATTGCTCGGGGGGGACGAGCCCATAGGCTAGACGTAAAACTTACGAAGTAAACGCAAGTTCCACGTGTGCTTCAGCTCCTGCTCTTGATGGTTGGAGTGCTTGTAAGCCCCTGAGCCCAGGACAGCTGAGATCCTGTAGGGGCCCACCCACTTGGGGGAGAGCTTGCCCTGGGCTTAGGGGTCCGTGACACGCTTGAGGACAAGGTCCCCAAGGCGAAAAGCCCTCTCTCGCACGCACTGGTTGTATGTGCGCGCCATTTCGCTCTAGTAGATGGCGTGGCGGAGGAGCGCTCGATCGCGTTCCCCCACGAGATCGACCTCTAGTCGTTGATTTTCCTCGTTGGCTTGGTACGCCGCGGTCGTAGCTCCATGTAGAAGCTCGACTCGCAGCGACCGAAAGCCAATCTCCGGGGGGAGGACTACCTCAGCCCATATACCAGGGAGAAAAGGAGTACGTCTCGTCGCCAGGCTCGGAGTCGTGCGCATAGAGCAGAGGATGCTAGGGAGCTCCTCTACCCTTGCGCCCCGCTTAGAAGTGGCTTGCTCGAGTCATCGGCGTAACCCTTGTAGGATCATGCGGTTGACCCTTTCAACGGCCCAGTTGCTCTAGGGATGGGCAATTGAAGCAAACTGGATGGTGAGCCCCAGGCCTTCACAGAATTCCTGGAAATATGCCGAGTCGAATTGGGTCCCATTATTGACAGTGATCTCCTGGGGGACGCCAAAACGACAAACGACGTTTTCTAGAAAAATCGTTGTATCGCCTGGGACGTGATGCTGGCCAAGGGTTCAGCCTCTACCCACTTAGTAAAGTAGTCGACCGCGACCACCGCATACTTGTAGCCCCCAGGCGCTGGGGGGAAGGGACCTAGGAGGTCCATCCCCCAGCGCGCGAAGGGCTAAGTGATGGAGATAGTCTGCAGCGCTACAGGGGGGAGGTTCGAACCCTTGGACATCTTCTAGCAAGCCTCGCACCCGGAGACAAGGTCTCGCGCATCGCGCATCACCGTGGGCCAGTAAAAGCCCTGGCAAAGAGCCTTGGCCGCAATGGCGCGCGGGGCTAGATGAGACCCGCAGCTTCCAGCGTGCATGTCTTCGAGAAGCCGGAGCCCTTCCGACTGTGGGAGGCAGCGGAGCAGGGTGGAAGCCCCCTACTTGTAGAGCTTCCCCTCCAACAGGAGGTATGCCCGGGCTTTGGCCCGGGAGCACTTAGCCTCGGTCTCATTGGGAGGGTCCCCCTCCCCCTTGATGAAGGAGATAAGGGGGTCCATCCAAGACGAAGTCCGAGTGATCTGGGCGACTTCTGGGACGCGAGGCTCGTCGCCAGCGTCTAGGAAGGTCACCGAGAGCTTCGCAATAATTTCCACGAAGGCCCCTTTGGGGAGCAGTTCCCGGGCGCTAGCTGCCCGTGCTAGGGTGTCGCCCCGATCGTTGTCCCTTCGTGGGATGTGCCGGGCCTCAAGGCCGTCGAAGTGCTTCTCCATCTTGCGCACCTCCTGCAAGTAAAGGCTCAGGTTTGCGTCATGACACAAGCAAGAATTGTCCATTTGGCAAACCACGAGCTGGGAGTCTCCTTTCACTCGGAGGCGTCGAATCCCTAGGGAGCGCGCAAGACGCAACCCGAGGAGGAAAGCCTCGTATTCGGCGACGTTGTTTGTGGCGGGGAACTCGAGCCGCGCCGCATACTCCAGTTCCCGCTCCTCGGGACACCGAAGGACTACTCCCGCACCAGCCCCGGTGAGACACAGGGAGCCATCGAACATGAGTGTCCAATGGTCCCTGCGACGGGGTGGCGCAGGGAGGTCTTTGTCCCCCGTCCCGAAGGCAGGAGTCCACTCCGCCACGAAGTCAGCGAGGACCTGTGACTTGATGGCGGAGCGCCCTGTGAGGGAAAGGGAAAAGGGGGCGAGCTCGGGCCCCCACTTCCTGATTCGGCCGGTGGCCTCTTTGTTTCGGAGCACCTCCCCCAAGGGGAGGGATGACGGGACGGTGATGGGGTGTCCCAGGAAGTAGTGACGAAGCTTCCGAGACGCCATCAGTAGGGCGTAGCAGATCTTCTCCATCTCCATGTACCGAGTTTTGGCCCCTTGGAGGGCTTCACTCACGTAGTACACGGGACGCTGCTGCCCATGTTGCTCCTTTACCAATACCGCACTTACGGCGACCGGGGTCGCGGCCAGGTAGAGCAGTAGGGGCTCTTCCGGAGATGGGCTCACGAGCATTGGGGGGCTCATGAGGTACTTCTTCAGGTCGTCGAAGGCTTCCTGGGCCTCGGGGGTCCACCGGAATCCCTCGAGCCCCCAGAGGTTCTTGAAGAATTGAAGGCCGCGTTCCCCCGACCGTGAGACGAAGCGGCGGGGGCATGTCTAAGAATGCCCGGATCTTCTCGGGGTTTGCCTCTATGCCCTGCTGGGACACAAGGAGACACAGGAGATTCCCCCCGCGCACGCCGAAGGCGCACTTCTCTGGGTTGAGCTTCAACCCGTACGCGCGGAGGATGCGGAATGTCTCCGCTAGGTCGTCAACGTGGGCGGTGGCGCGGGGACTTTTGACGACCGCATCATCGACGTAGACTTCGACGTTGCGACTGATTTGGTCCTTGAAGACCAGCGTCATGAGCCGCTGGAAGGTCACTCCAGCATTCTTCAGCCCAAAGGGCATGTGGACGTAGCAGAAGGTTCCTAGGGGAGTTATGAAACTCATCTTTTCCTCGTCCCCTTCCGCCATCCGGACTTGGTGATAGCTCGAGTATGCGTCCAGGAAGCTCATCAACTCGTACCCCGCGGTAGAGTCGACCAGTTGGTCAATCCGTGGGAGTGGGAAGTTGTCCTTGGTGCTGGCGCGATTGATGTCGGTGAAGTCAACGCACATCCGCCACTTGCCGTTCGATTTCTTCACGAGGACGGGGTTCGTAAGATGGAGAAGCCTCCCCCCCGGGGTCTTGATGATGTTGACGCTCCCGATCGTTGTGGCCGCGCGCTCGTATAGAGTGCGGGCCACGTCTTGGTCTCCCCGGGCGGTGATCATGCCGTGAGGCCCGGGGATCTTCACACAGAGGTAGTTCTGGTGGATTGCGGCTCTCAGGCGGTTGATCGTGGTCCTCCCCATGATCGCATTGTAGGAGGAGGGGAGGTCCACCACGTCAAACCGGACCATCTCAGTCCGGTAGTTCCCCACGGGGTGGATTGCCTTTCCCAGTACGAATCCTTGCAAGGGCCTTGCTGTGGGCTGCAAGAGCTTCTCGACCACCTGCGTCTCCCTGAAGGCTTTTAGGTAGAGGACATCGGAGGAGCTCCCGCTATCCACGAGGATGCGGGCTAGGTGGCGGTTGTAAATGGGGGAAGCGAACCCCACGCGCGTCTTCCGCCGTGAAGGTGAGGGGGACGTCCGACCACTTGGGTGGCGTAGACGTGTGCAACACCTCCACCACCTTCACTTCACGCGCGTACTCCTTGCGCTGACGCTTGGAATCCCGCTAGGGAGTGGACCCTCCCATGATGACGTTGACACGCCTCTAGGAAGTTTGAAAGGGGAGAGTCTCTGACAGCTTCCCCTCCCGCGTCTGCCCCTGCTGACCCCCCGCGGGAGCAGGAAGTGCCGGCAGGGTTGGCTGAGGGGGCAAAGAGGCTGGAGTCCCCCCCCCCCCCCCGGCCATGCTGGTCGAGGAACGCGGAGAACTACTGTAGCAGCTGATGGCATTCCCGGGTGGCATGGGTCTTGAACCTGTGGAAGGTGCACCACGGGCCTTCCCTGCTTCCCTTCGCGGGCCTTCCCGACCGCGGGATGACTGTCCTCCCCCGCGTCCTTTCAGCTTGGGGAAGGGGCGATTGCCCCTCGGGGCGTCGCGCGAGCCGCCTCCGCCCTCAAGGACAAAAGTGTCCCGAGGCCGTGGCTCATTACAACCCCCCTGCTTGGGGCGTTTGAGGGGGTCCCTAGCCCCCCGGTCAACGGGGGTGGGAGCCCTCTGGTTTTTCTTCCAGAGGTCGTCCTCCTCTGCCTGAGCGTACTTCTCAAATACATTGAAGAGCTCGTCGGCGGAGGAGGGGCAGCTTTGGGAGAGCCTCCGGTGGAGCTCTCCTGGGAGGATCCCGTTCTTACACGCCTCGATGACCGTGGAGTCGTGGATTGAGCCACTTTGCTCTTGACTTGAGCGAAGAGCCTGAAGAAGCTGCGGATGGTCTCCCTCGTCCTCTACCGAACGGCATACTGCTGCGAGGAATCCAGGGGACGCACATAGTTCCCCTAGAAGTTCGCGCAGAATTCGCGCTTGAGCTGCGGGAATGACTTGATGGAGCGGGCCTTCAAATTGTAGAACGACGAGTGGGCGATCTTGGTGAGGTAGAGGGGGAAGACCTTGCATTGCACCGTCTCATCGCCCCAAGCCGCCGAGATGGCTGTGGAATACACCTGCACAAATACATAGCGGTCGACCTCACCATTGTGTTGTCGATGATTCGGACTCGGGGTCCTTAGTCGAACTTATGCAAAATTTGTAGGTTGTGAGACCTTTCAGGGTGTCCCTCCGGGAAGGTATGTTGAATTATGGAGAACTAGTGCACAGAGAGATTTATACAGGTTTGGGCCCTTGATGGTGGGAGTAATAGGCCTACGTCCTGATGGGATTTCCTATGTATAGTAAAAGGATTTACAGAGTTGTGGAAAAGATCTTAACAGGCGAAGATTTTTCCTATGTGTTTGTACAGGTCAAAGCCTAAAGGGCTTTGTGAAAACTATCTAACTTAGACTACTTTCTTCGGGTTGTTTTTGTCTGGTCGGGTTCGATCAATCGATCACTGGATGGCTTAGTGTTTCGATCTCTCAATCCTTCGATCCCCCCTTTGTTTGATGCATCGGGCTTCTCCTTTATACTGGTCGAAAGGGAACCAAGTCGTAACGGCATCAAACAGTTGCTTGAATACGGTTTCGTCAACCGCTCTTAACTCCCACACAGGTTTAACACGTGTTATTCGTGGATAACCACACGTATTAACCTCCTGACGGTTGTTTCTCTATGTGGAAGAATCTTCGGGATACTCGGGATATCCCTGTTACAGGGATAGATTAATCCCACATTCTCTGACCACGCGATGTTGGCTGACCGCGCAACATCTTCAGCCTTCTGTTCGCGCATAGCATATGAACCCTTGACAGCGCACTAGCTATGATTTGATCGCGTAAAGCCTGTGACCTTGGGCTTGTGCTCCTCAGAATGACTTGAGTTCGCACCACCAGGCACTTGTCTGGCTCGAACCTATCCTGAACCAATCGCGCATTTATTTGGACTGACTCGGGTGTCAATCCTCGTCAGCTAGCCCCCAAATTCGAAGAGAACGAAGGGACGTGTTTACTTCGAATTTTAAGACATACATCGGATTTTTAACCCGACGCTTCAAATCTCCCACTTAGTGGCGCACTAAGTGTGGCGGTTGGTTCCCTGAGACGGGCTCTGGGTAATACGTGAAGGGTAATGATGGTGTTGTTGAAAACATTTTTTAACCCAAGCTGAAATTGTAAATGCTTTACAAACTCGAGGCGTTCGGAAGGCGAACCGTCACCCTGGCGGCTATAAATACCGAAGCCTTCGGATTCCAAAGCTTCACAACTTCTTTTCTTGGCTGAGTTTCCTTTGAAGCCATCTTCATTCTTCTTCTCATACACCTCCCGATGGCAGACCATGACATCATCGAGATTGAGAGTGATGAGGATGAAGTTTTTGAGCAAGAATCACAGTTGCCCGAAGATCTGTCTCCTTCAAGGAAGAAACCCAAGGTTGATGAAGGATCCTCCAGCAGAACAAAGGTGAAAGACGCATCATCGTTCTCTCTTCCTTCAGTTCCTCTAGTTCTTCCTATCCATGCACATCAACAGGTCGAACTTTCATCTCCACCTTTGGAGGGACGTTCTTCTCAGCTTTCTCTATTTCATCCCAATACTCCTCATTTTTGTTCGGGTGATCAATTTTCTGGTAGGCAAGCTGCTCTCTCACCACCAGATGGTCCTCAACTTGGGTTGGGGAAGCAATCTTATGGTGGGAAGGCCATACTTCCACCATATGATGATCCTCGAACCTTATCGGGTGATCCACTTTCTGGGATGCCTATATCAACCTGTCACGTACAGGGACAGGTAATAATCCCTATCTCCTTTTGCTTTTTTATAGTTAGTGTGACTAATTTTGTCAAATGTAGGAGATTGGTGGCCCCAGCAACCAGTCTGCTGAGATCTCGCCTACCCCCTTCGGACAGACTCTCCAAGGGGAAAAAGAGGCTCTGGAGAAGAAGACCGAAGAGATGTCTTCGGCGATTCTGCACCTGGCATAATGTTTTGAAAGATCCCGTGAAAAGGCGCACCAATTCCGTCGGGAGAGGGATCACGCTCAGCAACAGCGAGAACTCTCCGACTTGATTAGGGATAATAGTGCGTCTCTTATTAGGGATGATGTAGATAGACTTAGATTAGTGGCTAGTTCCCTGGGGGTCGCCAATGTAGACCCTACGGACGACAACATGTCCCTAGGAGAACTTCGCAAACTACTTTCAGATCAGGTCAACGCTCTGGTCACCGGTATCCCTTTTGATTCACTGGTTCTGTCCATTCTCTAGTCTGAGGGTGGTAAGCTGTGCTGAAGTTCAACCTTGTTTTTGGGGCTTCATGCAGACTTTTCCAAAATCTTGAAGTGGGTTGTGCTCCACGATCTGATACAATCCTCTTGGGTATACCATGTAGAGTCACAGTCCTAGTCATGTAAATTCCTGCTGACTTGGCTCCATCATAAGTCATCTGTGAGACCCCCATTTGAGGATCACCTTGGTAACCGCCTAGGTAGGTTACACACAGCATGATGCCACATGAGCTCAAACCACACAAGCATAGCATTATAGATAACCAAGTATCAGGCCAACATGGGCCAATATTACATAGCCAAAGCACCGAAAATGGCGCTAAGTAAAGTTGCTAAGAAAATAATCAGTTTATCAAGACAAGAATCGGTACCCAAGTACCGAACACACAACATAAAGCATAAAGAGACAACAAAAAGCTTGACTTCAATCCGCAGCAGGGTTGGAGGGGCTTTTCCCACATCTAACTTGACTTGGTGCATGGTCCTTGTAGAATGTGGGCTCGTCTGGGGCACTTCCATCTTCTGCTGAGTATCCATAACCGAAACAATCGGGATCCTCGAATCCCTCTTCTACAGTTGGATATAAATGCAAGGGTGAGCACTTGGTGCTCAGCAACACTCATTCCGGGGATTAATGCAATTGTACTTACATGAGGGTGACACCTATGATTCCGGGGTTTTAGTTTCATATGGATAGAGATATATAGATTTCCAAGTCATTTGTTCAGTAAAACAGTACTTTGTCATGAAAATGATACTTTAAACATTAAATAGGTTTTCAATAAAACATTAGATGTGGTGGTCTCCCATGAGTCACTACTTTGTTAACCGCATTATGAAAACATTCCAAATATTACTTGTGCTATAACCCATGGATAACATCCACTACGAAAAGACTCATGAACCTGGGAGTACAGAGTATCTGATACTTCTTTTACACTTTGCAAAGGTGTACCTCTTTTTACATCCACTGGTTCACTCAGCTTTCAAGTCGGATCAGCTCCATGTGACTTTCACACATGTGACAAGGCCGAGATCACACAACGCTTTTGCAGTTCAGCATTAACAGTATCCCCGCCCGGTAAATAGACAATCAAGTCTCAAGTACCGTTGTGGGTCCTCCCCACTGCCTTACTTCCTAGCCTCTGGCTTATGTTCCCGCAAGACACATAGCCTTGGTCTGTGTCCACGCAAGACATATGACCATTCAAGATTACAACCGCGCACGGCTTAATCTGAGGCGTAGGGCGTCTTCCTTCTTTCCACCTTTACCTCTCATTATTTTTCAGAGCTCACATCACTCATGGCCGAACTGCGGCCCACCAGTTTCCACGCGAGAAACCAGACCGACAAACCATGCAGGGAACTGCTAATACCAAAAAGCTACTAAGTTGTGCCTGTCCCATACCAGGCAAGTGGTTGGTACGTTTACAATTCGCATAGAGACACAGCACAAGGTTCTCGTCCTTATGAATCAATAGTGAGGAGCATTCACATACCTTGGTGCGCACCGCACCCTCTCCATACAATCCAATCCTCACTACTGATCCTTTTTATCAATTTTCTTGACAAAACGGTTTTCATTATGACTTCTCGTGTGTTTGACCATTTCAAGTTTAATGTGGATATTCAGTATATGAGTCCTAGGGTGACAAAAGCATATATATAAAGGTTCAATAACAAAAAGGGGTTTCATGATTCATTAGGTAATATCTACTCATGTCATTCAAACATAACTTCTATCTCAAATAAGCATGCATAGTAAGAAACAGTGAATATACTTCATATGAAAATATTGGGTGAGACATGATCAAAGGAATGAGGCTTGCCTTGCAATGCTGGGTCTAAGTACTCAGACGGATCTTCAAAGACTTCCTCTGCTCCTTCAGCTTCTGACTCTGCGGCAATCAAACAACACACAAACACATACGATAAGCATACAGAAAATAGTTTCCATAGAAATTATTAAGTAAATAAGTCATGCATGCAGGGGAAAAGGTTAGGGAAAGGTCACAAGGGCTCTGGTCGAAGAAATGGCTAAAAAGGATTGAACGTCGAAGGGTCGACATTCAGTTCATGGCTTGGCATAGCTTCAAACTGATCTTAGGATGGTTTTCTGGAGAAGTGATAGTAGAGAAAGTTGTAGATCTTGACTCCAGGAGTCTACTGGACAAGGTGGCATTTCAATTGCTCAACCAGAAGGGCCTGAACAAGGTCAATGCCAGTGGCTGACATGCACTGACATAGTGCTGGACATGGCCAGTGTTGGGGGAAATCTCCATGCAGCCAACTCCAGGTAAGTTCATGATTGCCCGGGGACAGTGGCCCCCTTTTAGGCTCCCGGGGTCGTGCCTCCGGGGCATGTCCCGGGCGCCGCCATTGGCCCGGGGACAGTGGCCTCCGGTGCCTGCCCCGGGCGCCGCCTTTTAGGCTCCCGGGACCGTGCCTCCGGGGCATGTCCCGAGCGCCGCCATTTGGCCCCCGGGACGTTGGCCCCCGGGCGGGTCCCGCGCGCCGCCATTCGCCCGGGGACAGTGGCCTCCGGTGCCTGCCCCGGGCGCCGCCTTTTAGGCTCCCGAGACCGTGCCTCCGGGGCATGTCCCGGGCGCCGCCATTTGGCCCCCGGGACCTTGCCCCCCGGGCGAGTCCCGGGCGCCGCCATTTGCCCGGGGACAGTGGCCTCCGTTGCCTGCCCCGGGCGCCGCCTTTTGGTTCCCGGGACGATGCCTCCGGGGCATGCCCCGGGCGCCGCCTTTTAGGCTCCCGGGACCGTGCCCCCCGGGCTGGTCCCGGGCGCCGCCATTTGCCCGGGGACAGTTGTAACACCCCTATTTTGACAAACCCTAAAATAGCCAAAATCCACATCATGACCCAAAACCCTAATCTGCTTCAGCCATTCCCTTCTAAGTGTTGTTCAGAACATTTTTCCCTTCGGGATCATCTCCAAAATCCCATCCTAAAACTGAGTTTCGACCCTTGCCGTCTCAGAAACCTAATTACCCTAATTTTATCCTAAACTGCTTTTCCCCAATTGTGTCGAAACCCTTCAGATCTTACCTGATCATACCAAACTTTGGCCAGATGAATTCTAATAATTTTATGCAACTTATCTGCGAAATCAGATTTCAGATCGGACCCTTAGATCTCCAGATTTGCAATCAAGTACATTTCCTATTCAACTTTTCCTCGCAGATCAGTCCCTGGAGCAAGATTTGAAATTGCAAATCAGCCCCTCTAATCTTTTCGGCTGTTTTCGACCAGCGCCTGGTCGTTGGCTACGACCAGCGCATCTTCGCCGGAGCCGCGCCGTGTTTTCGCCGCAGAGCTCGCCGCCGGCCATCCTCTCCGGTCGCCGCGCTCGTAATCGGTTGAGCCACCCCGCGCGCACGTGATAGCCACCGTGGCATCGCCCAGCCCAGCGGATAAACGCCCTCGCCCCAGAGCCGTGTCTTCGCGCGCGCAACCGTTGCCGTGGCATTTGCATGCGCGTACGTGTCGTTGCCGGAGCTGCGCCGTTGCCTCCGCATCTGCGCCATCACTGGTGAAGTCCCAATGCAACTGGCAAAGCTGCAGCACCGCCTGAGCGCGATCACATCGCCGTTCGCCGCTGTTGCGCCTGCACCCGACAAACTTCTCCCCGGCGCAAGCAACCGCTGTCGCTTAATCCCTCGCTAGCTTCGCCCCTGGACCTATTTAAACCCCCTCAGTGCTGTGAAGAAGCACAACTTCAAGACTTAGCCAAATTCCCAGTTTTTCACTGTTTCCCTTTCTTCTCCGGCGAGCTGTTTCTGGAGCCACCGTCGCCAGAGCAAACCGTAGCCCATCTCTCCAATCCAGGTTCACCAGTAAGTTCCCCACACCCATCTTCCCGTGCCCAAGCAAGCAATTGCATCATAGTGCTCCCCATCGCCGGTGATCGCCGGAAAACCAGAAAACCCCTGTTCCCTCAATGCTATCCCATTCAGCCCGAATTAGCTCTTGATTCTATAGAAGAACTTGATCAGTGAGCTTAGTAGAGCAAGCCTGTTGAATCAGGATCCCCAATTGCGCTCAAATTGAAGAAATCCCGATCTGGAAGTTCACCAGTTCACCGGACCTCGTCGCCGAGCCCCTCCGGCCGATCTCCAATGAAATTAACCCCTCCAGTAGCCTTGTTGTGCCCTAGAGATCATTCCCAAGCCTGGAATTAAGCTCATTCGCCTTGTAGCGAAATCCCCTAGGCTCCAGTGTCATCTTCTCCAGCGCCGGTCGCCGGAATTCGTTCCCGGCCGATTCAGCCAACACCACTTTGTCCCTTAGCTTCGCCTCACCTTCCTGAGCAATTTCTTCCACTAGCTCGACACCTGGATCTGCCTAGATTGTGAGTTATGCCTTTGTCAAGCTCTTGTCCAGATTAATGTCTGTGCCGTGTCGCCACCGCAGTTCATCGCCAGATTTAGCCACCCTCCAGCCACTTTCAGCCCTTAATCCTGTTGAGTATTTTATTCCTGTTAGTAATGCCTACCTCCCAGACAAAGTGTTGCATCAATTGGAGCCCTGGATCAAAAGTTAAGCTTTGCCCTAGTTTCTGGCCACGTCCAGCACTATGTCAGTGCATGTCAGCCACTGGCATTGACCTTGTTCAGCCCCTTCTGGTTGAGCAATTGAAATGCCACCTTGTCCTTTAGATTCCTGGAGTTGAGATCTACAGCTTTCTCTTTTATCACTTCTCCAGAAAACCATCCTAAGATCAGTTTGAAGCTATGCCAAAGCCATGAACCGAATGTCGACCCTTCGACGTTCAATCCTTTTTAGCCGTTTCTTCGACCAGAACCCTTGTGACCTTGCCCTAACCTTTTCCCCTGCATGCATGACTTATTTACTTAATACTTTCTATTGAAACTATTTTCAGTATGCTTATGTGGTATGTGTTTGTGTGTTGGTTGATTGCCGCAGAGTCAGAAGCGGAAGGAGCGGAAGAAGTATTTGAAGATCCGTCTGAGTACTTAGACCCAACATCGCAAGGCAAGCCTCATTCCTTTGATCATGTCTCACCCAATATTTTCATATGAAGTATATTCACTGTTTCTCATTATGCATGCTTATTTGAGATACAAGTATGTTTGAATGACATGAGTAGATATTACCTAATGAATCATGAAACCCTTTTGTTATTGAACCTTCATATATATGCTTTTGTCACCCTAGGACTCATATACTGAATATCCATATTAAAAACTTGAAATGGTCAAATACATGAGAAGTTATGATGAAAACCGATTTGTCAAGAAAACTGATAAAAGGGATCAGTAGTGAGGATTGGATTGTATGGAGAGGGTGCGGTGCGCACCAGGGAATGTGAATGCTCCTCACTATTGGTTCATAAGGACGAGAACCTTGTGCTGTGTCTCTATGCGAATTGTAAACGTACCAACCACTTGCCTGGTATGGGACAGGCACAACTTAGTAACTTTTTGGTATTAGCAGTTCCCTGCATGGTTTGTCGATCTGGTTTCTCGCGTGGAAACTGGTAGGCCAAGGTTCGGCCATGAGTGATGTGAGTTCAGAAAAATAATGAGAGGAAAAGGCGTAAAAGAAGGAAGGCGCTCTAGACCTGATTAAGCCGTGAGCGGTTGTAATCTTAAATGGTCGTATGTCTCGCGTGGACATAGACCAAGGCTATGTGTCCTGCAGGAACATAGACCAGAGAGGCTAGGAAGTAAGGCAGTGGGGAAGACCCACAACGGTACTTGAGACTTAACTGTCTATTTACCGGGCGGGGATACTGTTAATACTGAACTGTAAAAACGTTGTGTGATCTCGGCCTTGTCACATGTGTATAAGTCACATGGAGCTGATCCGACTTGAAAGCCGAGTGAACCAGTGGATTTAAAAAGAGGTACACCTTTGCAAAGTGTAAAAGAAGTATCAGATACTCTGTACTCCCAGGTTCAAGAGTCTTTTCGTAGTGGATGTTATCCATGGGTTATAGCACAAGTAATGTTTTGGAATGTTTTCATAATGCGGTTAACAAAGTAGTGACTCATGGGAGACCACTACATCTAATGTTTTATTGAAAACCTGTTTAATATTTAAAGTATCGTTTTCATGACAAAAGTACTGTTTTACTGAACAAATGACTTGGAAATCGATATATATCTCTATCCATATGAAACTAAACCCCGGAATCATATGTTCCACTCTCATGTAAGTACAATTGCATTAATCCCTGGAATGAGTGTCGCTGAGCACCAAGTGCTCACCCTTGCATTTATATCCCACTGTAGAAGAGGGATTCGAGGATCCCGATTCCTTCAGTTTTGAGTACTCAGTTGAAGATGGAAGCACCCCGGACGTGCCCACGTTCTAAAAGGATTATGCACCAAGTCAAGTCGGATGTGGGAGAAGCCCCTCCAACCCCGCTGCTGATGGAAGCCAAGCTGTTCGTCGTCGCTTTGTGTTTTATGTTGTGTGTTCGGTACTTGGATACCGATTCTGGTTCTGATAAACTAGTTATTTTCTTAGCAACTCTACTTAGCGCCATTTTCGGTGCTTTGGCTATGTAATATTGGCCATGTTGGCCTGATACTTGTTTCATGATATTACTATGCTTGTGTGGTTCGGAGCTCATGTGACATCCTGCTGTGTATAACCTACCTGGGCGGTTACCAAGGTGATCCTCAAATGGGGGTCTCACAACAGTGGCCTCCGTTGCCTGCCCCAGGCGCCGCCTTTTGGCTCCCGGGACCCTGCCCCCCGGGCGGGTCTCGGGCGCCGCCATTTGCCCGGGGACAATGGCCTCCGTTGCCTGCCCCGGGCGCCGCCTTTTGGCTCCCGGGACGATGCGTCTGGGGCATGTCCCGGGCGCCGCCTTTTGGCTCCCGGGACCCTGCCCCCCTGGCGGGTCTCGGGCGCCGCCATTTGCCAGGGGGCAGTGGCCCCCGGTGACTCCCCCAGGCACCGCCTTTCGACCCCCGGGACGGTGTCTCCGGAGCATGTCCCGGGCGCCGCCTTTTGGGCTCCCGGGACCCTGCCCTCCGGAAAGGGTCCCGGACGTCATCGCCCTTCTAAAAGGTAAAATCCCTGTTTGTTTATCACGTGCAGGTCACGCGAGGGACGCCTCGGGAATCAGCGACCACCTGTCAAGCATCCAGACATTTGACTTGAAGAAGGACGGTCCTACCCTTCAATCCGACGGTGGCTTCACGGGTAGTTTAGGCTTTTGGCTTCTTTTTGAGGCTATAAATAGCCCTTGTACCCCTCTGCTGAAAAAGATCAGCTCATTATTATTTGGAGTAGCTAAACTCACAGACGTGCTCCGGAAGCCTCTCCCCCGGAGAGAGCCTCCCCAGCCGGCTCCGGTCGGGAGCGCGTCAACAGGACTAGGGCCCCCACCGGGACCCGAACCTGTATAAATCCACGTGTCAATTCTTGTGTTTGTCCGGCGGGGGAGGACCGGTCACCCGGTCAACCCGCGCTGCGTAATCTCCGCTAGGATCGTCTTCAAAACCTGCCGGGGTATTCTTAATACCACGACAGTTGGCGCCGACCGTGGGGACCCGTGACAAATCGCCATGGCTCCTCCGAGAACAGGGGCCCGCGCCCTCCCCGGTGACGCCGGTCCCGCTGACCTGGCGCCACCCGTCCGGGACGCTGCTGTTCCGGCGCTTCCATCCGCAGGCGACCATTCCCAGGTACCGCCTCCCACCTTTCCTCTCAATCTAGGTGCCTCCACCTCCGGGTCGCTCCCGGCGGCCGCAGGGACCTCGGCAGGGACGATTTTCCCCCCGACGGCTCCCCCGGCTCCCAGGGATGCCCTGCTGGAGGCTCTCGTGGAGGGCCAGCTCCGCGCCCAGCGCTCTATGGACGAGCTCCTCAGTGTGTTGGCGCGGCCCCCGGCCCCAACATTTTCATCGCACACATATCCGGGGATCATGCCCCCGTTTATGGGATACCCGGCGGCCCCTCCGGTCTCCGGGGGGCTGTCTACCCCGTATGATCCCGCCGGAGGGATCCCTCCCCCCGCGGGATATACTTCCGGACACTTCTCGGCACCCGGGCCTGTCCCGGTGCCGGGAGGCTATTTCATGCTCGGGCCCTTCGTGGCACCAGGGGGGTACCCCGTCCCCGGCCCGCTTCCGAGGCTGCGGGGTCATTTCATGCCGGGGGTTATTCCTACGCCGGGAGCCAGTCCCGCCCCTCGCGTTGCATTTACCGCACCGGGGCCGGTCGACAGAGCAACTCCCGTGCCTCAGCGAATTTCCCCCCGCATTGGCTCCCCAACCCCGGACGTCGCCGAGGGGACTCACCCCCCACTGGTTCTGGATGTCGCAGGGGCTTCCCCCTTTCCGGTCCCGGTCGTTGCCGCAGGGGCCCCTTCTTCGGATCCAAACGCCGCCCCGGGCGCCCCCTCCCTGGTTCCGGATGGTGCAGGGGCTCCCCCCTTTCCGGTCTCGGGGGCCGTAGCAGGGGGCTCCCCCCAGCAGGCCCCGGTAGCTTCGGGGCCGGCTGCTACAGTGCAGGAGCTCCCTCCCCCGGCGAAGCAGGTCCGCTTCTCCCCGGGGGAGGTCGAGCGAATGCATTCTCCCAACTGCGGGGAAGAGCTTCCCCCCGGTCGTTGTCGCAGGGAGCCTCGCTCTCGCACCGGTCGGGGGAAGAGACCAGCCGAAGAACCATCCTCCCCGGAGGGAAGCCCGGACGTCCGGGAAATCAGTCCCGGCCCAGAAGAGAAGCGTCGTCACCACCACTCTGGCGGCCCTCTTGGGCCGCTACCTGACTCGGATAACGAGGGGGCGTCCCCCGTTAAAGAAGACAGTGACTGGGGCTCCCCCGGGGAAGTGCAGGGGGCGAACCAGCGTCTGTGTCGAAGACTCCGCAGCATCCGATGGCCGCGGCCGTACCGTCCCCCGCACATCGAACATTATAATGGCGAGGCGGACCCTTACGAGTTCGTACAGATCTACTCCACAGCCATCTCCGCGGCGGGGGGGGGACGAGAGCGTCCAATGCAACGTCTTCCCCCTCTACCTCACCGGCATTGCCCGCTCCTGGTTTTACAATCTGAAGGCGGGCTCCATCAAGTCTTTCTCGCAGCTGAAGCGGGAGTTCGGTGCCAACTTTCAGGGAAATTACGTACGTCCCCTGGATTCTTCACAGCTATACACAGTGCGCCAGAGAACCGGGGAGACCATCAGAAGCTTCTTCAAGCGCTTTGCCCAAGTAAAAAGCAAAGTGGCCCACGTCCCGGACTCCATAGTGATCGAAGCCTGCAAAAGCGGGATCCTCCCGGGGGAACTCCACCGAAGACTCTCTCGAAGCTGCCCCTCCTCCACCGACGAGCTCTTCAACATACTCGAAAAGTACGCTCACGCGGAGGAAGACGACATCTGGAAGAAGACCCAGTGGGCTCCTGCCCCCGCCGAGCGGGGGGCCCGGGATCCCCCAGGCGCCCCAGGCAGGGGGGCCGTAGCGAACCATGGCCTCGGGACACTTTTGTCCTCGAGGGCGGAGGCGGCTCGCGCGACCCCCCGAAGGGCAACCGCCCCTTTCCCAAGCCGAGAGGCCATGGGGGAGGACAGTCTTCGCGCGGCCGCGAAGGCCCCGCGGGGAGTAGCCGGGAAGGACCGTGGTGCAACTTCCACGGGTCCAGTACCCACGCCACCCGAGATTGCCACCAGCTGCTGCAGCACTTCGCGGCGTTCCTCGACCAGCGCGGGCAGGGGGGGGGGGACTCCGGCCTCCTTGCCCCCTCGGCCAGCTGTTCCGGCCCTTCCCGCTCCCGCGGGGGGGCAGCAGGTGCAGGAAGGGGAGCCTTCAGACGCTCTCCCCTTTCAAACTTCTCAGCGCCGCAGCAACGTCATCGTAGGGCGGTCTGCCTCCGGGCGGGACTCCAAGCGCCAGCGCAAGGAGTAAGCGCGAGAAGTTAAGGTAGTGGGGGTGCTACACGCGTCCGTGCCGCCCAAGTGGTCGGACATCCCCCTCACCTTTACGGCGGAAGACGCGCGAGGGGTTTGCTTCCCCCACGACGACGCGCTCATTGTCTCCGCGACAATCTACAACTGCCACTTGGCCCGCATCCTCGTGGACGGCGGAAGCTCCGCCGACGTCCGGTTCCTCAAAACCTTCAAGGAAATGCAGGTGGATGAGAAGCTCCTGCAACCAGCGGCAGGGCCTCTGCAAGGGTTTGTCCCGGGGAAGGCGATCCACCCCGTGGGCAAGGTAGATCTCCCGATCACCTTCGGCACCCCGGGGAACTACCGGACCGAGCTAGTCCGCTTCGACGTAGTGGACCTCCCCTCCTCATACAATGTGATTATGGGGAGGACTACGATCAATCGGCTGGGGGATGCCACCCACCAAAACTACCTGTGCATGAAGATCCCTGGGCCGCGTGGCGTGATCAACGTCCGGGGGGACCAAGACATGGCCCGTGCTCTATAGGAGCGAGCTGCTGCCACAATAGGAAGCGTCAACCTGATCAAGGCGCCCGGGGGGGAGGCTCCCCCCCCGGACGTAGGCATCACTGCGCCGTCCCCTGGGAGGCCCCTTCTCAAGCCGGGTCCGGAAGGGGGCCTCCGGAAGGTCTCGCTGTCCCCAGGCAGCGAGGACAAAACTGTCCAAATCGGGGCAGAGCTGCCCCAAGACCATGCAGCGCAACTCGCAGCCTTTTCGCGCGAAAACTCCGATGTTTTTGCGTGGAAGCCTTCAGACATGCGGGGTGTCGCCCGGGAGGTTATTGAACACAAGCTCGCGGTAACCCCCGGTCACCCCCTGTCAAGCAGAAGTTGAGAAAGCTCTCCCTCGAACGTCAAGAAGCCATCAAGACAGAGATAGCTCGGCTCCAAGAGGCGGGGTTCATCCGGGAAGTCTTGCACTCTGAGTGGCTCGCAAACCCCGTTCTCGTCAAGAAATCAAGTGGCAAGTGGCGCATGTGCGTGGACTTCACCGACCTTAACCGCGCCTGCCCCAAAGACAACTTCCCGCTCCCGCGGATCGACCAGCTCGTTGACTCCACCGCGGGGTGCGAGCTGATGAGCTTCCTAGACGCCTACTTGGGATACCACCAAGTCCGGATGGCGGGGGGGGACGAGGAAAAGACGAGTTTCATAACTCCCCTCGGAACTTTCTGCTACCGCCACATGCCCTTCGGGCTCAAGAATGCGGGAGCCACCTTCCAGCGCCTGATGACGCTGGTCTTCAAAGATCAAGTCGGCCGCAACGTCGAAGTCTACGTAGACGACGCGGTCGTCAAGAGTCCCCGTGCAGCCTCCCACATCGACGACCTCGCAGAGACCTTCCGCAACTTCCGCCGGGGGGAAGCTCCTGGGTTTCCTTGTGTCTCAGCGGGGCATTGAGGCAAACCCCGAGAAGATCCGGGCCTTCCTAGACATGCCCCCGCCGCGCTCCGTCAAGGATGTCCAGCGGCTCTCCGGCCGCCTGGCCGCGCTCAGTCGCTTCGTCTCCCGTTCAGGGGAGCGGGGCCTCCAGTTCTTCAAGATCCTCCGAGGGCTCGAGGGGTTCCGCTGGACCCCTGAGGCCCAGGAAGCCTTCAACGACCTCAAGAAGTACCTCTCGAGCCCTCCAATGCTCGTGAGTCCGTCTCCGAAAGAGCCCTTGCTCCTCTACCTCGCCGCGATCCCTGTCGCCGTCAGCGCGGTTTTGGTGAAGGAGCAAGGGGGGCAGCAACGTCCCGTGTACTACGTGAGTGAGGCCCTCCAAGGGGCCAAGACTCGGTACACGGAGATGGAGAAGATTTGCTACGCCCTCCTCATGGCGTTCCGGAAGCTCCGGCACTACTTCCTGGGGCACCCCATCACCGTCCCGTTGTCCCTCCCCCTGGGGGAGGTGCTGCGGAATAAAGAAGCCACCGGTCGGATTGGGAAGTGGGGGGCCGAGCTTGCCCCCTTCTCCCTGTCCCTTACCGGCCGCTCTGCGATCAAGTCGCAGGTCCTCGCCGACTTCGTCGCAGAATGGACTCCCGCCTCTGGGTCCGGGGACGAAGATCTCCCTGTGCCGCCCCGACACAGTGACCATTGGACCCTGCTGTTCGAAGGGTCGCTGTGTCTCGCCGGGGCTGGCGCGGGGGTAGTCCTCCGAAGCCCCAAGGGGAAGGAGCTCAAGTACGCCGCTCGGCTCGAGTTCCCCGCAACCAACAACGTCGCCGAATACGAGGCTCTGCTCCTCGGGATGCGCCTTGCGCGCTCCCTGGGGATCCAACGCCTCCTAGTGAAGGGAGACTCTCAGCTTGTTGTCTGCCAAATGGACAAGTCTTACCTGTGCCATGACGCAAATCTAAGTCTTTACTTGCAGGAAGTACGGAAGATGGAGAGGCACTTCGACGGCCTCGAGGCCCGGCATATCCCTCGAAAGGAGAATGACCGGGCTGATGCCCTGGCCCGGGCGGCAAGCGCCCGGGAAACGCTCCCCAAGGGGGCCTTCCTGGAAACAATCACGAAGCCCTCGGTGGTCTCCCCGGACGCAGGCCCCGAGCCTACGGTCCAAGAGGTCGCCGAGATCGTCCGGCCGTCATCATGGATGGATCCCCTCATCTCCTTCATCATGGGGGAGGGGGAGCCTCCCGACGAGACCGAGGCTAAGCGCCTCCGGGCCAAAGCCCGGGCATATCTCCTGCTGGAGGGAAGGCTCTACAAGCGGGGGGCTTCAGCCCTCCTGCACTGCCTCCCCCGGTCGGAGGGACTTCAACTCCTGGAAGACATTCACGTGGGGAGCTGTGGTTCTCACCTAGCCCCGCGCGCCATCGCCGCCAAGGCCCTTCGGCAGGGCTTCTACTGGCCTACAGTCATGCGCGACGCGCGAGACCTTGTCTCCGCGTGCGAAGCAGGCCAGAAGATGGCCAAGGGCTCGAATCTCCCCCCTGTAGCGCTGCAGACTATCCCCATCACTTGGCCCTTCGTGCGCTGGGGGATGGACCTCTTAGGGCCCTTCCCCCCAGCGCCCGAAGGATACAAGTTTGCGGTAGTCGCGGTCGACTACTTCACAAAGTGGGTTGAGGCAGAGCCCTTGGCTAGCATCACCTCCCGGGTCGTTCAGCGGTTTTTCTGGAAAAACGTCGTTTGTCGTTTTGGTGTCCCCCGGGAAATCACCGTGGACAACGGGACCCAATTCGACTCGGCTTATTTCCGGGAATTCTGCGAAGGCCTAGGGATCGTCATCCACTTCGCCTCAATGGCCCATCCTCAAAGCAACGGGGCCGTCGAGAGGGTCAATGGCGTAATCCTACAGGGGTTACGCCGGAGAATCGAACAAACCGCTTCCAAACGGGGCGCGTGGGCAGAGGAGCTTCCTAGCATCCTCTGCTCGATGCGCACGACCCTGTCCCGGGCCACAGGGCGTGCTCCCTTCTCCCTGGTCTACGGGGTGGAGGCAGTCCTCCCCCCGGAGATCGGCCTCCGGTCGCTGCGGGTCGAGCTCCTGAACGGAGCCACGACCGCAGCCTACCGGGCCAACGAAGACAACCGGCGGTCAGAAATCGACCTCGTGGAGGAGGAACGCGACCGAGCGCTCCTCCGCCACGCCATCTACGAGCGCGACATGTCGCGCGCATACAACCAGCGCGTGCACGAGAGAGCTTTCCGCCTTGGGGACCTTGTCCTCAAGCGCGTCACAGACCCCCAAGCCCAGGGTAAGCTCTCCCCCAAGTGGGAGGGCCCCTACAGGATCTCCGCTGTCCTAGGCTCGGGGGCCTACAAGCTCTCCAACCTTCAAGAGCAGGAGCTGAAGCACACCTGGAACTTGCGTTTACTTCGCAAGTTCTACGTCTAGCCTTACGGGCCAGTCCCCTCCCCCGGAGCGATCACGCCGGAGGGGGAGGAGGGACACTGTAGCTTCCTTTTCCCCCCCCTTCGCGGTTTCGCAGGGGGGGGCTTTGTATATTTTGTTAATAAATGCATAGCCTTTGTTCAAATTGTCTCACTGCAGGTTGTTCTTGTTTACCGTCCCTAGTGGCGACGCCCTCCCTGCGAGGATGCCTTGCCCGTGAAGATGCCCTCCCAGTCAGAAAGCCCTCCCCGCGAGGATGCCCTCTCCGTGAGTAAGTGGGCCCTGACCCAGCAAGTCCCTCCTGAAGGGCGGCTTACGAACAGCCCTCGTGGACTGAGGGTGTAAGCGGCAACCCGGTCCCCAGCGGCCGCGGTAACGAGTCACTTTGGGAGATTAGTCCCCTACCCAAACACTCAAGACCCGTCTTCGGGCACTTCCTCCTCCGGGAGTAGACGCTCTCCTCAGCGGGACGTCTAATGGCTTTCTGGATTTTCTTCCTCCTCCGAGAGTGGACGCTCTCCCCAACGGGACGTCCAAGGGATTTCTCAGGTGACCTTATTCCCGGCTCCCCGTTCTCACGGCGACCGGATGATTATCTCTCGGAGACCTTATTCCCGGCTCCCCGTTCTCACGGCGACCGGATGATTACCTCTCGCAGACCTTATTCCCGGCTCCCAGTTCTCACGGCGACCGCATGATTATCTCCCGGGGGCCTTATTCCGGCTCCCCATTCTCACGGCGACCGGACAATTGCTTTATGAAGATATGGATTTCTCAGATATATTTTCCCCCGGAGACATTATTCCCGGTTCTCCGTTCTCACGGCGACCGGACGAAGTCTCCCGGGAAGCTCCCCTCCGGAGGTCTTATTGGCTTTTCATGTGCCCCTTCCGCGCCTTGTTCCCGGTTCCCCGCTCTCCCGGCGGCCGGATGAACCTCTCCCGGTGCCACCGGGCACCCCGGAAGGTCCCTCCCTCGGAAATCCTGTTTTTACAATTTTCTAACTTAGAAGATATTTCTCCTACAGGTTATGCTCCCCCCGGGGACCCTGTTACCCCCACAGCGCGCGGAGGCCTCCTCCGGCCCGCTGTGGGCGGGGGGGGACAGGGGGCCCCCGGGTCACCCACGAACAAACATAGCTCATTCTTTTAAAGATGAGCCCCACAGACCATACAAGAAGAAAAAATAAGACAAAGCAATCAACAGAAAGGAGCTTTATTTATCGGGAAACCCGGAGGACACGCTCCCCCTCCGGTGTGCTTCAGGAAAGATACAACCCGGGTCCTAACCCGGGGGATTTCTCACAAGCCTAAGGCTCCTGCCCCTAAAGCTCCCGGAGGCGCTCCCTCAGCTCCCGGGCCAAGTCCCGGTACAGGGCCTGCACGCGACGCTGCGAGTCCCGAAGCACATCTTCGGGCCAAAACTCGTACCCCGCCGGTGGAAGTATCCGGAGGGGTGGTACCACCTGGGCCTCCGGACGCGGGGGAGATAGTTCGGCACGGCTATTGTCGAAATTGTCCAAGTGCCACTCCGGGCGCCACCTCAACCGGACAGGCTCCCGAGCAGTACCCCCGTCGCGCTCCCCGGAGACAAGGCTCAGCAAAATCAAAGCCGCTTGGGCGTCCCCCGGTGAGCCTCTCCCGGACCGTTGCCCGGGAGTGACCCCCCGGGAACCCTGGTAACATTTCATCGCAAAGACTTAGAAAATTTGAAATATATTCCATTGCAAAATGATTTTTGTACAAGTGCCCGGGGCTTCTCCTAAGAAGCTACCGGAATCAAAATGTCTAACAAAAATAAAAAGGGGTCCTAGCTAAAGACCCGGGGGAGGCTCATACTTTAGCATTGGGGTCCTCCCCCCGGGGAGCTTCCTCGGTGGCCGGGGCGGGGGCATCCGCGGCCGGAGGCGCCGGTGTCGGGAACCTCGTCCGGATGATCCGGTCGTAGAATCCCTCCGCCAGCAGCTCCACCTCCCGGCGCGTTGGCTCGAAGGCCTCCGGGAAGCTCCGGGGGATGCGCCCCCCGATCGCCCGGGCGCCAACCCCCCGATAGTCGACGAGCCCCGCGGCGGCCGCGATGACGGGAACCGCCCGGCCCCGCGCCCGGACGTCCGCAACCTCCGGGATGGCGGAGACTTGTGCGTTAAGAAAACGCACAGCCTCCGCGAGGGTCGCCGGGGGCACCTCCGGGCCGCTCCCGGAGCCCAGGCTAACGCTAAGGCTTTCCAAGGCCGAGCGGACGGAGCGGCCCGCGTCCGACAGCGCCCGGACGCTGGAGCTCTCAAGCTCCCGGAGCGCCTTCTCCCTCACCTTGGCCTCCTCTCGGAGGCGGCTGTAGGCGCCCTCCGAAAGGTGCACCTGGGCCCGGGCCCGGGACAGCTCATCAAGAGCTTCGTCCCTCTCCCGGAGGGCCGCCTCCCGCTGCTCCACGCAAGCCGCGGCCCGGCTCTCCGCCTCCTTGAGCAGTCGGGTGACCCGCTGCTCAAGGCCCCAGGTAACAGTCGCTACCTACAAAATGCATAAAGAGTTAGAAAAATCTTAAGTGCAAGAAAAAAGCCGAAGTATTAAGAGCTCGGGTTACCTGGGCTCCGAGGGACTCAAGCCCCTCAAAACGCTCGTGGAGCGTTCCCCCCGCTACGAAGGCCTGCACGTTCCGGCTGTGCAGGCCCTCCGCGCAGCGGGCCACCTCCCCGGCGGGAAGCAGAGAGGTATCTTGCCCGGCGCCCCCGTTGTGGCCTGGAGAGGGCCCCCGGACCTCGGAGTCCGGGAGCACGGCCGTCGTCGCCGGCGTCTTCGTCGACGAAGTTTCCTCCGAGGACGACGAAGACGAGGATTAGGCGGGGATCTCCGCCCGGGGGGGGGGATCATCGGGCCATTCCCCGCCCCAGGCCGGAGGGCCCTCGGAGCCTCCTGCTCCGGGGGGACCTCGAAGACTGAGGGGCTCCCCCCCTCCTCATCAACCGGCCAGAGGCACGGAGGCGCCGCCTCCGAAAACCTCACCTCTAGCCTCTCCGGCCCCAATGCCGCCGGGAGAGGCGAGACGAGCACCACGTGAAGTGGCGACGGGGCGTAGTCCGCCGAATCGGACCCCGCCCCACCGACAACTACCTCCTTTCCCCGGGCCTCGACGGGGGCCTTCGGGGGCGGAGGCGTCGCCTCTGCCCGGGACGCCGCCCGGGCACGTTCAGCCGCGGGACTCGTGTCCCGAGCCCTCACCGGCGTCGTCGCCCACGTCGTCGCGGTGCCGGGGGTCTTCTGAACCCTGGCCCTTTTGGGCTCCGAGCCCCCGGCCGCATCCTTCCCCTGTTTATGGCTCCTGGGGGTGGGGAGGGGCTTCCTCTCCGGAAGCTTGAGCCCGAAGGCCTCGGCCACCAGGTTCCGGGGGGGGCCCTCCCCCACGAGACGCACGACGCGCTCGTGTTCGTCGGCGAAGTACCTCCCCAGGAGGTGCTCCGCCCTGTCCCTCGCCGCCGGGTACGGGCGCACTACAAGAGGTAAAAAGTTAGTCAATTTCTCATAAAAAACTGCAAGTACAAAAATGCAGGGGACTTACGCCGCGTCACCGGCTTGACCGGAGGCCACTGCTCCGGGCCCATGCCGATCCCCCTTCTCCCGCGTGAGAAGGGGGAAAGCCGCAGGAGCGCCAGCTCCTCCGCGGCGTCCCGCATCGAGTGGGCCTTCTTCGTCAGCACCACCTTCCCGAGGAGCTCGAACTCCTCGTTCGTCCACACCGGCGGCTTCGGTGCGGATGACCGGCTGTAGGTGGGAGGCTCCGGGGCGTAGACAACCGCCTCGTCCCGAACTCGGAGGTAGAACCACCTCCGGAGCCAGTCCCCCCAGTGGTCCCGGGAGGCCGCCGCCGGGTAGTCCGCCACCCGGGAGGGCAGCATTTGGACCATCACTGAGCCGAAGGGGGACTTCGGTCCTCCCTTCACCAGGTGGGAGCTCCGCGCTGCCGGTTCATAGAAGTACCGGAAGGCGCGGAGGGAGGGCTCCCACCCGGTCGCTGTCTCGTAGAGCCATATAAAAAGGCCCATACGGACGAGCGCATTCGGGGTGAGGTGCTTGAGAGCCACCCCGTACTCTCTGAGAAACTCCCGGAGCATCGGATGCACCGGGAGCCGGAGCCCCGCCTCGAGGAAGGCCTCGAAGGCCACGACCTCTCCGGGCCTGGGGCGTGGGGCTCCGTCCTTCAGGGGGACCCGGATGTCCCCCTCTCCAACGATGCCCTTCTCGACCAGGGACTCCGCGTCCGAGACCGAGAACTCGGAGGCCCAGAGGAAATCCACGGGGATTTCCTCCGGGGGCACCTCCGTGGTCTTCGCTCGACCTTTGGGCGCCATTAGGTCAGTCCTTTCTTTTTTCGGTGGCTAACTATTCAGGAGGTTGACTAAAGCTCCCGGACGCTCGCTACCGGAGGAAGCTACCGGAAATGCTACCGGGAGAGCTGAAGCTGGAGTTGGAAAATTTGGAATGAGCTACCGGGGCCCCCTAAGGCCCTATTTATAGAGGCTGGCCGTCATCTAGATGCACGCCACGTGGCCCCCTCGGAGCAATCTGGACCACTAAAATTAAAACCGTGCGCGGGAAACGAAGGGACAGGCGCGTAAATCAAGACGCCGGTTCGAACCGCGCGTGCATTTATTGCGAAAACGGAGCGGCCATAAAGCGCCCGGCACAGAAACCGAAGCGTCGCCGGGGCTCCGATGACTTTCGTCCAGAGGTTTCGTCTGGAGATCTCCCCGGTAATGTAACCATTCCCTCCGGGGGCTCAAGCTTCGTCCCCAGAGGGAATAGGGGGCTGCTGTTGGGGGAAATCTCCATGCGGCCAACTCCAGGTAAGTTCATGATTGCCCGGGGACAGTGGCCCCCTTTTAGGCTCCCGGGGTCGTGCCTCCAGGGCATGTCCCGGGCGCTGCCATTGGCCCGGGGACAGTGGCCTCCGGTGCCTGCCCCGGGCGCCGCCTTTTAGGCTCCCGGGACCGTGCCTCCGGGGCATGTCCTGGGCGCCGCCATTTGGCCCCCGGGACCTTGGCCCCCGGGCGGGTGCCGCGCGCCGCCATTCGCCCGGGGACAGTGGCCTCCGGTGCCTGCCCCGGGCGCCGCCTTTTAGGCTCCCGGGACCGTGCCTCCGGGGCATGTCCCGGGCGCCGCCATTTGGCCCCCGGGACCTTGCCCCCCGGGCGGGTCCCGGGCGGCGCCATTTGCCCGGGGACAGTGGCCTCCGTTGCCTGCCCCGGGCGCCGCCTTTTACCCGGGGAGAGTGGCCTCCGGTGCCTGCCCCGGGCGCCGCCTTTTGGTTCCCGGGACGATGCCTCCGGGGCATGCCCCGGGCACCGCCTTTTAGGCTCCCGGGACCGTGCCCCCCGGGCTGGTCCCGGGCGCCGCCATTTGCCCGGGGACAGTGGCCTCCGTTGCCTGCCCCGGGCGCCGCCTTTTGGCTCCTGGGACCCTGCCCCCCGGGCGGGTCTCGGGCGCCGCCATTTGCCCGGGGACAGTGGCCTCCTTTGCCTGCCCCGGGCGCCGCCTTTTGGCTCCCGGGACGATGCCTCCGGGGCATGTCCCGGGCGCCGCCTTTTGGCTCCCAGGACCCTGCCCCCCGGGCGGGTCTCGGGCGCCGCCATTTGCCCGGGGGCAGTGGCCCCCGGTGCCTGCCCCAGGCGCCGCCTTTCGACCCCCGGGACGGTGCCTCCGGGGCATGTCTCGGGCGCCGCCTTTTGGGCTCCCGGGACCCTGCCCTCCGGAAAGGGTCCCGGACGTCATCGCCCTTCTAAAAGGTATAACCCTGTTTGTTTATCACGTGCAGGTCACGCGAGGGACGCCTCGGGAATCAGCGACCACCTATCAAGCATCTAGACGTTTGACCGGAAGAAGGACGGTCCTACCCTTCAATCCGACGGTGGCTTCCGGGGTAGTTTAGGCTTTTTGCTTCTTTTTGAGGCTATAAATAGCCCTTGTACCCCTCTGTTGAAAAAGATCAGCTCATTATTATTTGGAGTAGCTAAACTCACAGACGTGCTCCAGAAGCCTCTCCCCCGGAGAGAGCCTCCCCAGCCGGCTCCGGTCGGGAGCGCGTCAACAGGACTAGGGCCCCCACCGGGACCCGAACCTGTATAAATCCACGTGTCAATTCTTGTGTTTGTCCGGTGGGGGAGGACCGGGCACCCGGTCAACCCGCGCTGCGTAATCTCCGCTAGGATCGTCTTCAAAACCTGCCGGGATATTCTTAATACCACGACAGCCAGAAACTAGGGCATGGCACAACTTTTGATCTAGGGCTCCAAATGATGCACCACTTTGTCTGGGAGGTAGGCAATACTAACAGGAACAAATCACTCAACAGGCTCAAGGACAGAAAGTGACTGGAGAGCGGCCAAATCAGGTGATGAACTGCGGTGGCGACACGGCACAGGCACATCTCTGGACAAAGATTTGGCAAAGGCATAACTCACAATCTAGGCAGATCCAGGTGTCGAGCTAGTGGAAAGAATTGCTCAAGGAGCTGAGGCAAAGCTAAGGGACAAGGTTTCAGGAGCTAGATCGGCCGGGAAAGGATTCCGGCGACCGGCGCTGGAGAAGACGACACTGGAGATTAGGGGTTTTTGCTACAAGGCGCTTGAACTCGATTCCTTGCTCAGGGAGTGAAAGGGTGGAGTGTGGAAGCTACTGGTGAAGTCAATTTGGTCGGAGAATGACCGGAGAAGCTTGGCGCCGAGGTCCGGCGAATGGCTGCGGTTCCAGATTGGGATTTCTTCGATTTGAGCTCAATTGGGGATTTTGATTCCACAGGCTTGCTAAGAAATGGCTAAGGATCAGTTTCTACTACTGGGAAGAGAGCTAATTCGGCATGAATCGGTTAGCATTGGGGAAACAGGCAATTGGGCTTTTCCGGCGATCACCGGCGATGGGGATCGTCAGGGTGCAATTGACTGCTACTACACAGAAAGGGTGAAGGGGGGAACTCACTAGTGGCTTTGGATCAAAGAGAGGGGCTGTGAAATGGGCTAGCACCGTGAGCTCTCTCACTGGCTGCCGGAGAAGAAGGCGTTCGCGGTGGAGTTTGGGACTTAGATGATTTTCTGGAGGCTTGAGGCTCTCAAAGCACAGGGAAGGTTTAAATAGGCACGAGGACGGAGCTTGCGAGGGATAAAACGACAGCGGTTGCTTGCGCCGGGGAGAAGTTTGTCGGGCGCAGGCACAACAACGGCGACGGCGACGTGATTGCGCTTCAGGCGGTGCTGCAGCTTTGCCTGTGATGCCAGGGCGCCTCGGAACTTCGCCTGGGACGGCGCAGATGCGGAGGCAGTAAGGTAGCTCTGGCAATGACACGTAGTGCCATGCAAATGCCACGGCAACGGGAGCACGCGCGAAACGCTGCTGGAGCGCGGCCGTTTAACCGCTGGACATGGCGAAGCAATGGTGCTGGCACGTGCGCGCGGGGTGGCTCAGCTGATCACCAGCACAAGTGACCAAAAGCAGTGGCCGGCGGCGAGCAAACACGGTGAAAACTCAGCACAGCTCCGGCGACGTGCACTGGTCGAAGGCAACGACCAGGCGCTGGTCGAATGGACCTGAAAAGAAGATTTGGGCCGTTCTGCAATTTTGAAACTTGCTCCAGGGACTGTTCTGTGAGGAAAATTTGAATAGAACTTGGGCCTGATTGCAAATTCGGAGATCTGATGGTCCGATCTGAAATCTGATTTTGCAGATAAGTTGCATAAAATTATTAGAACTTATCCGGCCAAAGTTTGGTAAGATCGGGCAAGATCTGAAGGGTTTCGACAAAATTGGGGAAAAGCAGTTTAGGGTAAAATTAGGGTAATTAGGGTTCTGAGACGGCAAGGGTCGAAACTCAGTTTTAGGATGGGATTTTGGAGATGATCCAGAAGGGAAAAATGTTCTTAACAACATTTAGAAGGGAATGGCTGAAGCAGATTAGGGTTTGGGGTCAAGATGTGGATTTTGGCTATTTTAGAGTTTGGCAAAACTGGGGTGTTACATCATCTGCGCTAGTACGAGGTGCGCTACTTTCGCCAGTCTGTCCACGATCGTCCACACGGAGTTATATCCATTCTTTGTCTTCGGAAGTCCTGTGATAAAGTTTATTCCAACTTCTTCTCATTTCCATTCCAGTATGGTTAGTGGCTATAACAATCCTGCTAGTCTTTGATGCTTGGTCTTCATCCTCTGACATGTTTCACACTTTACCACTTACTCGGTAATCTCTGTCCATGCGACTTCACCAAAATTGATTCTTCAAGTCCTAACACATCCGAGTACTTCCAGGGTGAATAGAGTATGGAGTGTTATGAGCTTCTTTCAAAATTAGTGTCTTAATCTTCTTAACCTCTGGAACACACATCCTTTCATCTTGCCAAATTGCACCTTGCTCATCTTCTCGAAATTCTACTGCCTTTCTGATCCTCATATCCTCTTTGATCTCCCGAATTCCTTCATCACTTCCTTGTGATTTTCGAATCTCTTCTTCCAAGGTAGGTGTAACTAACAACGTACATGGTCACACAACCTTGATCTACTGATTCAATCATTTGCCGATGCAATCTTCCATTAACTCTGGTACAACAAGGGTGCGGCAGTAAACCTTTCTGCTCAAGGCGTCTGCAATGACTTTAACTTTACCAGGATGCTAATGCATGTCTAGGCCATAGTTATTTATTAACTCTAGCCATTGATGTTGCCTCATGCTCAAATTCTGCTGGGCAAAACATACTTCAAGTTCTTGTGGTCTGAGTAGATTGCACATCGATTCCTTAGTAGATAATGTCTCCAAATCTTGAGTGCGTCAATCATTGTTGCTAACTTCACGTCATGGTTCGGGTAATTCTTCTCATGCGACTGCAGTTATTTCGATGCAGATGCGACTGTTCTTCTTCCTTGCATTAAGACACAACTCAGTTCATGCCTAGATGCATCACACTACATCTCAAAATTCTTCCTATTATCAGGGAGTACTAGGATCGGTGTGGTTGTTAGCCTTCGTTTCAACTCTTCGAAGCTCTTCTGACAATCTTCTGTCCACTCAAATTGGACATCCTTTTTCAACAAACTAGTTGGCGGCTTGGCTAGCTTGGAAAAATCTTTCAATGAATCGGTGATAGTGCTCAGCTAATCCAAGAAAACTTCTGACCTCAGTCACTAATTCTGGTTGTTACCACTCTTTCACGGTCTCGACTTTTAACTCGATTCACTTGCACTCCTTCGGCTGTTGTCAGGTGACCTAAAAATGAAATTTCCTGTGTCCAAATTCACACTTATCCGGCTTAGCATTAAATTGTTGCTCCCTTAGTTTATCCAAGACTTTTCGTAGTTGGTCAGGATGCTCTTCTTGGTCTTTGACTGACGTCTGATATGGCATTTTTAATACGGTGCCATCCTAGGTTTCAATTCAACATTGAGTTCAAAACCTTAATCAGGGCACTTCTGATAACTCTTTTGGAAACACGCTTGGGTATCTTCCAACTTCAGGGATCTGGTTCACCTCTTTCTTCGAACTATGCAGATTTTGGGCTGGGTGTTCTACTAACATCCTCTCAGGGTTGGAACAAAACTTCTTTTCCATTAGGACTAGTAAGGGCAACGGCCTTACACTCACAATCCATTTGTCCTTTATGTTCCGACAACCAGTCCATTCTAGGTATAACATCTCAATCCTTGTAGTTCTAGTGCCAGTAGTTTAGCAGAGAACTCCTTTCCACTTATACTAAATTTTACTCCTTTGCACACTGACTTTACTGGCATCCTAGAGTCGGGAAACTGAGTAGTGATAGGGTACTCTAGATACGTTATATTCAGTCCACTTTAAATAGCAAAAATTTTTGTCTGATGATCCTCCTTCTTCTTCTGATGTGACATAGTTGAGTCTGCCTTGAGTTGGTACCGGGTTTCCTCAACTTCTTCCATGGTTAGTTGGAAATCTTTCTCTTGCAGCTGGAGCTTCTTATCCATACTGTTGTATTGGGGCAGGCATTGGGATTAGCGTCTGAACTACAGGCTGTTGTTGACCTTCACTTCTTCTCTTGGCTATTGGATCTGGCAGATTCTTCTAGGGGATTTCTCTTGACAATGACCAAACTATCCACGATGATAGCAGTGTGGGAACAATCACGCTGGTAGTGGCTTCTGTGACAAGCCGGGCACTTGGCTGTCATGGGTCTTGGGTACTGTAGATTTGGCTGATATTGTGGTGCAGCTTGGGTCTTTGACGAATGCATGAATATTCCTTCACCTGATATGTTGTGGCCTAGGAAAGAATCTCTTTCAACTAGAGAGCACACTTATCAATCTTGGTGTACAATTGATGATCTGCTAACCTCCTTAGCACTAGACTTAGATGCTGATTATGCTCTTCTTTGTTCTTGGAAAAAGATGAGAATATCGTCCACAAACACGATAATGAACTTGCCTAGATATTTCATGTGAACTTTATCCATTAAGTTCATGAACATTGCTGGTGCATTCGTTTGTCCAGATGACATCACTGTAAACTAATATAATCCATATCTTGTCATGAATACAGTCTTTGGGATATCCTCTACTTTGATCTCTTCAACACTGTTCAAGTTGTCCATACGGTCGATTAGTGGAGATCTTTCTTTTCTTTTCTTTTCTGTTCTATTCTGCTCTGCTCTATTCTGTTCTGCTCTTTTCTTTTCTATTTTGTGCAAAATGTGACTTGTTACCCTTTGGTGTTGGTTAGAGTGACGGTCTTCTTTTTACAATCTTTCTGACTTTTGTGTTTTTGGCTAGCCAGTCCATTCCAAGAATGATGTCTAACTCTTGAAGATTCAAAACTAGCAAATCTGCTAGGAATCCTAGGTTGCCGATACAAAAGGCAATATTTCTATGGCTTGAGTTGATTGGGATTCTCACTGCATCCATATCAACATATCATTGATATTTCCTCCTTGTGACATGGGAGTTGGTGATCCGGGTTGATCTTAATTGGTACGGGCTCTTCTTTCAGGTGCGTTCCTCATGTCACTGGTATCTTCCTCAGGTTCCCTTCCATGAGATCTTCCTCTTGAGTTAACCAATCTACTCTAACATGCGGTCAAAGAAAAGATTGCTGGTTCGGAGGGAAACACAGATAGTGTACAAGCGGAAAGCTGAGATCAATCCGTGAGACAAGGATTGGAAAGTGCAAGATGTTTTTTTCATAAATTAAATTTTTATAAAATACATAGTTTTGCCTCTATAGCTTACAAGAATATTTAGTAATCAACACACATCAAGACAAGCAACCACTACACAAAAAAAAAAAATCTAACGTCTGCTGTGGTTAGGCACAAAAGTTTAAACCAGGGAAAGTCTGGGATCACACGTCGGTATTGGAAGAACCGTAAGGCTCTACCTCTTCTGAGTCCTCCTCCTGATCTTCATCTGCGTCCATCAGGCTCAACTCCACGTTCTGGGATTTCGTAGACTACCACTGAGGCACGAAAGCTGTCTAAGGGAACATAACGCAAAATACCTAAAAGTTGGAAATAATGTTTAAAGCTTTTTCAAATAATCAAAAAGGATAACTACATAATATATTTTACTTAGACAAATTAGATTTTCGTAATTAGATTTTAGTCAAATAAACTAACGATTTTCTTTCTAGGGACGCCAATGTCTATAGAAGGGTCACGACCTACAGTCGAGCCTTTGCTCTGATACCATTTCTTGTGGGACCCTCCTTTGAGGAATCCCGTGGCAACCGCCCAGGTGGATTGCGCACAGGTAGGTTCATCACAAGCTCACAACAATAGGATTCACTTTAAACAATAAAGCAAGTAGATAAAACAAGTACAAGGTCACGAGGACCACTATTACAATATCATAATACCAAGGATGGCATTAATTAAAGTTGATACAAAAGTAGAGAGTTTTTAAAAATCAAGAATCGGTATCAAAGTACCGAACACAGAAAAACAACACAAAAAGCAACCACAAAGGTCTTCACTTCCCTCTGCAGCGGCTCTGGAAGGGCGTCCTCCACATCGGACTCAACTTGGCTCATGACCCTCCTAGAAGATCAAATCGTCTGGAAAGGCTCCTTCCTCTTCTTGGTGCTCAAGGTTAGGGGAATCGGGATCCTCGAATCCTTTCTTCTGAATTTGTTTGTAAAGGCAAGGGTGAGCATGTTTTTACACAATGCTCAGCAAGTCTCGTTACAAGAATGCAGGTATATAGATGAGGAGTGATCAAGAAAAGGGCTTAAGTCTTATAATCATAACTAGTATAGATTTCAATTCTTTGATTTCTTAAATAAGAGTTTTATTTTCAACAGCAGGGTTTTGGAAATCTTATAATAGACTTTAAGAAATCGTTATGTGATGGTCTCCCATGAGTCATCACTTTTATCAACCCATATTATCAAAACATTCCAAATAGTTACTTGTGCTGAACCACATGGATAAATCCACCGCGAACATACTCCATGACCTGGGAGTACAGAGTATCCGATACTTTTCTTACGCTTTGCAAAGGTGTACCTCTTTTTAAATCCAATTCTTCACTCGGCTTTCAAGTCGGATCAGCTCCACGCGACTTATACGCATGTGACAAGGCCGAGATCACAGAACGCTTTTGCAGTCTAGTATTAACAGTATCCCCGCCCGGTAAATAGACAATTAAGTCTCAAGTACCGTTGTGGGTCCTACCCACTGCCTTACTTCCTAGCCTTTGGCCTATGCTCCCACAGGATACATAGCCTTGGTCTGTCCACGTGAGACATTTGACCGTCACGATTACAACCGCGCACGGCTTAATCGGAGGCATAGGGCGTCTTCCTTCTTTCCACCTTTTCCTCTCATGCTTTTTTTGAACTCACATCACTCACGGACGAACTGCGCCCAACCAGTTTCTCCACGCGAGAAACCAGACCGACAAACCATGCAGGGAACTGCTAATACCAAAAAGCTACTAAGTCGTGCCTGTCCCATACCAGGCAAGTGGTTGGTACGTTTTTCATGCCGCATAGAGGCACAACACAAGGTTCTAGTCCTTATGAATTAATAGTGAGGATCCATCCACATTCCCTGGTGTGCACCGCACCCTCTCCATACAAACCAATCCTCGCTATCAATTCTAAATTTGTATTTTCTTTCACAAAAAAGGGTTTCCAAACATGTTTTTCACATAAGCGACCATTTGATATTTAGCATAAGTTTCCAAGCATAAGCATAATTCTAAGCATATATCCTAGGGTGACAAGGATGCATGGGTATTCAATCACAAGAGGGGTTTCACAATCATTTAGGTTATATCTAACCACATTATTTGAACATACTCTCATTTGAAAATAAGGCATGCATATACTTTGAAAACAACTAATATACTTCATTTGAAAATATTAGGCGAGACATGATCACGGGGTTGAGACTTTCCTTGCACTGCTGGGTCTAATTATTCGGACGAATCTTCAAAGACTTCTTCCGCTCCTTCAGCTTCGGGCTCTGCGGCGGACACAAGCAATACAGTACATACACTACATAAGCATACATAAAATAGTTGCAAGAGAAAATAATAAGTAAATATATCATGCATGCAAGGGAAAAGATTTGGACAAAGTCACTTGGGTGCTGGTCGAAGAGATGGGCTCAAAAGAAGTTGGATGTCAAAGGCCGACATTCAGTCCACGGCAAGACATAGCCATAAGTTGGTCTTAGGTAGGTTTTCTGGAGAAGTGGCAGAAGAGAAAGATGTAGATCACAACTCCAGGAATCTAGGGGACAAAGTGACATTTCCATTGCTCAACCAGAAGGGGTCAAACAAGGCTAATGCCAGTGGCTGACATGCACTGACATAGTGCAGACATTGCCAAAAACTAGGGCAAACCTTAACTTTTGATACAGGGCTCCAATTGATGCACAACTTTGTCTGGGAGGTAGGCATTGATAAGAGGAACAAAATACTCAACAGGATTAAGGGCTGAAAGTGGCCGAAGGGCGGCCAAATCTGGTGATGAACTGCGGTGGTGACACGGCACAGACACAGGTCTGGACAAAATCTTGACAAGGGCATATCTCACGATCTGGGCAGATCCAGATGTCGAGCTAGTGGAAGAAAATGCTCAGGGAGGTGAGGCAAAGCTAAGGGACAAAGTGGTGCCGGCTGAATCGGCCGGGAAGCAAACTCCGGTGAACTGTGCCGGAGAAGAAGACACCGAATTGGGGATTCTCGATACAAGGCAAAAGAGCTCAATTCCAAGCTTGAGAATGATCTCTAGGGCACAACAAGGCTGCCGGAGGGGTTAATTTCACTGGAGGATGGCCGGAGAAGCTCGGCGGTGAGGTCCAGCGAACTGATGAAGTTCCAAATCGGGATTTCTTCGATTTGAGCACAATTGGGGATTTTGATTCCACAGGCTTGCTCTACTAAGCTCACTGATCAACTTCTTCTACAGAATTGAGAGCTAATTTCGAGAGAATCGAACGGCATTGGGGAAACAGGGCAAATCGGGAATCCGGCGATCACCGGCGATGGGGATCGATCTGGTGCAATTGGGAGCCATGACATAGAGAGGGAGAAGAGGGCAACTCACCAATGGCTTTGGATTGGAGATTGGGGCTGTGAAATGGGCTAGCACCGTGAGCTCTCTCACTGGCTCACCGGAGAAGAAGACATTCACGGCGGTGCTGGGGTGTTTGGTGGATTTCTGGTGCTGGAACTGAAGCAAAGCACTTAGGAGTATTTATAGGCTAAGAGGCGGAGCTAGCGAGGGGGAATCCGCCAACAAGGCTTGTGCCGGGGAGAAGCTTTGTCGGGTGAGGGCGCAACAGCGGCGACGACGACGTGACGCATGCGGCTGTGCAGTTGCTTTGCCAGCATTGTCGGGAGCGCATTGGAACTGCGTTTGAAACGGCGCGGATGCGGAGGCAACAGCAAAGCTCCGGCGGTGACACGTACACGCATGCAATGCCACGGCAACGGGCGTGCGCGCGCGAAAACGTTACTGGAGCGCGGGCGTTTAACAGCTAGACTTGGCGAGGGTTTTGGTTGCTGGCACGTGCGCGCGGGATGGCTCAACCGATCACGAGCACGGGCGACAAGAGGCGATGGCCGGCGGCGAGCAAACGCGACAAGAAACACGGCGCGGCTCCAGCGAAGTGCGCTGGTCGAAGGCAACGACCAGTTGCTGGTCGAACGGGACCTGAAAAGAGGGTTTGGGCTGCTTTGCAATTTTGAAACTTGCTCCGGGGACTGATCTGTGAGGAAAATTTGAATTGGAAATGGGCTTGATTGTAAATCTGGAGATCTGGAGGGCTGATCTGAAATCTGATTTCAGGAATGAGTTGCATAAGATTAATGGAACTCATCTAGCCAAAGTTTGACAAGATCAGGCAAGATCTGAAGGGTTTCGACAAAAGTGGGGAAAACGACTTTACGGTAAAACAGGGTAATTAGGGTTTCAAAAATTGTGCGGGTCGAAACTCAAGTTTAGGGCAGGATTTGGAAATTCTTCCAGAAGGGAAAAATGTTCAGAATAGTGAATGGGAGATATTCACTAAATCAGATCAAAGTTTGGAGGTGGTCTGAGACTTTTAGTCTTTTGGGGCTTCTCACAAATCTGAAAAGGGCTGATTTGTGAAAAAGTTCTGAACGAAAGAGTTTGACTGCCAACTCTTTGGGGTAAGCTGCTGGCACAACTGGGATCTCATTCTGAAATAGAGAGGGACGAGGCAAGCCAGGATTTGGGAAAAATCGGGGTGTTACAAGAGAAGCCGAGCGAGTTGGATTCTCCCCCAGCTATGAATGCCGAATACATGAAGCATGCCGAAGTGATCCTTCACTTAGTCGAACAGGGTCTGACGGCTCGCGACATTGTACGCGACTTCGTGAAGAATCGGGTGAGCCCCCTGGGTGAAAGGGCTCATCCGGCTTGGGAGATAAAGTCCATGGCCGACAGCACCCTGGACTACAACAACGGTATGTGACTTCGACAGTGAAATCTTATACCTTTGCTTTGTATTTACTAACTGATGTGTTGGGGACACAGTCCTGCCTTCATCCGAGATCGAGAGGCGGACAAAATACCTCCTCAAGGCCTACAGTGCCGCAGTTGAGGGCCCCAAGGGATCGCCTCACCCACAAAGCTTAATTCACGTCGGCGACGACCTCAAACAGGAACGCCGAAAGGTACATTACCTTTTGTCAAGTCCTATTCGTAACTCGTATGTACATGTCGTATTAACAAAGATACCGGAATGTCACAGCTCTTGGGGAGATTCACCGAGGCGACCTTCCCAAGCGAAAGCATCGGTTTCCTGGGAAAGCCGACGGTAAAGAATGTGAAGAAGGTCTCTTCGAAGCCCAGGACGAGAGATCCCACCCCCAAGAAATCCAAGAAGATCCTCGGGGAAGGGTCTTCGCGCAGAATTCCCCTTACCACAAAGAAAACTGCGGTAAGATATCACATACCACCTGTTCCTCCAGGTACAAATTGGAATCACTTCTTCGTGGTACAGGGCGAGAGGAGCGATGAGGAAGAGGAGGATGACGTTCCTCTAGTCCGCCGAAAGAAGAAGATAGCTTCTTATCAGTCCGGTCAGACACCAGCCTGCCCTGCTGAGATAGAGGCAGTTGCAGCAGACCCCACGGCCACGGGGGATCCCGTGGTCACGAGTGAGATCCCTGCTCCTGAAGCCCTGGAGGCTTCAGGTTCAGTGACTTCTCCCTCCCTGGTCGAGGGGACGATCATGGTAATTCCTCGTGATCTCGAATCTTCAATTTCATCTGTATGTGTGTTTACCAAACTTACACGCATACAGGAAGAAGAAATTTCCCCCGTGACTCCTATGAGTCCCAAGGAGGTGAACCCTCCACTCCTGAGGACAGGAGCGGAGGTGATAGAGCAAGACTCCGCGACCATCCCTGGGGTCGCGGATGAGGTGTCAGCTCCGGTGGTCCAGGAGACATCCAGGGCTCCGGACGCATCCCTGCCAACCGAACAGACTACCTCGGTACAAATTCCTACCACTTAGGTCTTTATCATTCCTTATGCATATGCTTACAGGAAAATATACATAGGGAGGAAAGGCCCTGTTGACGAAGAGAAAAACCAGGATGGACAACAATTGTCCTTTTTCTCTCGGGGAGCCACCTTCGAAATCCCAGAAACTAATGGGATTTCAGTTAAGGTAAGAATCATGCTTGTTTCGTTTTGAATCAGATTGTGGCGACCATCAATGTGATCGACGACTTCTTTTTCCTTCGTAGGCGTAAAGACGTAGCACCGAGCCCCCCAACCGCCCCGGGGAGGGTTGAAGTCTCTGCTGGTGCTGAAGCCTCTGGTGAAGAGTGCTCTGTCCCTTCGGTCCAGGAAGTCATCCGGGCCATTAGGGAAAAGTCTGGCGCGGAGACCCAGTTGCAGGCATTGGATCCTGCTACCGAGGTCCAGCAGGAGTATCCACCTCCTACTTGCGTCGAGGATGAGGCGAGTCCCTCGACTAGGCCTCCCTCCATCCCGAAGGATAGTTCATTCCGGGAGTATATAGAGGTGTGTTATACATTCCTCATGATACCTGAATTTTGCATAAAATACAGCTGGTTTCCCTCTGTGTTACAGGAACTATCCCGTATGACAGCCAAATTGATTGCTATGGTGGAAAGCATCGAGGCCATACAAAAAGAGAGAGACTGCTTGCAAGAGTAAGGAGAAATGCTTTTTTAGTTTGCATGAAGACAAACTTGTTATGACAATTATCTTTTTTGCCGCAGGGAGGTTGCTTCTCTGAAGAAGAGCCTGGCCGATGACAAGCTCAGGGCGGCCACCGCGATTTCGAATCAAGAGGCCCAGCTCAGAGATCTGCGGTCACAGCTCTCTGGTAAGTCAATTCCCGACCAGAACAACTAGTGTCGACGATTCGGACTACGAGTCCTCAGCCGAACTTATGCAAAATTTGTAATAGCGAGACTTTTCAAGATGACCCTCCGGGAAGGCATGTAGAACAATGGTGAACAGGAGCACAGAGAGATTTATACAGGTTCGGGGCTTCGATGGTGGGAGTAATAGCCCTACATCCTGTTAGGATTTCACTATAGGTGACAAAAGGTTACAAAATGGTAGAAAAACTCCTTCACAGGTGAAGGGTTTTTCCTATGTAAATGTACAGAATAAAGCCAGGAAGGCTTGGAAAAACTATCTAATTTAGGCCGTAGACTTGGCTGTTTGAGTGGTTGAGATGTGTTGTATCTCGTCCTTTTTAGAGGTCTTGATCTCTTGTCGGGGGAAATCTCCGCGGGACTAAGTCCAGGTAAGTTGTGTCACGATTGCCCGGGGATCTGGCCTCCGGGGCCTCCCAGGGCGCCGCCATTTGACTCCCGGGACGTGGCCTCCGGTGCCCTCCCGGACGCCGCCATTTGGCTCCCGGGACGTGGCCTCCGTTGCCGTCCCGGGCGTCGCCATTTGACCGGGGACGTGGCCTCCAGCCCCTCCCCGATCGCCGCCTTTTGGCCCCCGGGACGTGGCCTCCGGTGCCCTCCCGGGCGCCGCCATTTGGCTCCCGGCACGTGGCCTCCGTTGCCGTCCCGGGCGTCGCCATTTGGCTCCCGGGACGCGGCCTCCGGCCCCGTCCTGGGCGCCGACATTTGCCCGGGGACGTGGCCTCTGGCCCCTCCCCGGGCGCCGCCTTTTGGCCCTCGGGACCTGGAATCCGGCGCCGTCCCGGGCGCCGCCATTGGACTGGGGACGTGGCCTCCGGGGCCTCCCCGGGCGCCGCCATTGGACTGGGGACGTGGCCTCCGGGGCCTCCCCGGGCGCCGCCATTGGCCTGGGGACGTGGCCTCCGGGGCCTCCCCGGGCGCCGCCTTTTGGCCCCCGGGACGTGGCGTTCGGCGCCGTCCCAGGCCTCATCGCCCTCCTAAAGGTAAAGTCTCGAACTGTTTATCACGTGCAGGTCACGCGAGGAGCGCCTCGGGAACTAGCGACCACCTGTCAAGCATCCAAGGCGTTTGACCGGGAGAAGGACGGTCCTACCCTTCAATCCGACGGTGGCTTCCGGGGTAGTTTAGGCTTTTTGCTTCTTTTTGGGGCTATAAATGGCCCCTGTACCCCTCCGTTGTAAAAGATCGGTTCTCTTTTATTGGAATAGCTAAACTCACAGACGTGCTCCAGAAGCCTCTCCCCCGGAGAGAGCCTCCCCAGTCGACTCCGGTCGGGAGCGCGTCGACAGGACTAGGGCCCCCACTAGGACCCGAACCTGTATAAACCCGTGTGTCATTTTTTGTACTTGTTCGGCGGGGGAGGACCGGTCATCCGGTCAACCCGCGCCGCGTAATCATCGCTAGGATCATTCTCAAAACCTGCCGGGGTATTCGCCATGCCACGATAGTTGGCGCCGACCGTGGGGATTCGTGACAAGACGCCAGGGCTCCCCCAAGAACACTGTTGTCCCGGCGGTCCCTTCCGGAGGCGACCTGGCCCAGGTACCGCCTCCCTCCTTTCCTATTAACTTAGGTGCTTCCACCTCCAGGTCGTTCCCGGTGACCACGGGGACCTCGGCCGGGACCAGTCTCCCCCCGACGGCTCCCCCGGCTCCTTGGGACGCCCTGCTCGAAGCTCCCGTGGAAGGCCAGCTCCGCGCTCAGTGCTCTATGGACGAGCTCCTTAGCGTGTTGGCGCAGCCTCCGGCCCCCACGTTTGCGTCACACCCGTATCCGGGGAACATGCCCCCGTTTATGGGTTAACCGGCGGCCCTTCCGGCCTCCGGGGGGTTGTTTGCCCCATATGATCCTGAGGGGGGGTTCCCTCCCCCTGCGGGATATACGTCCGGACCTTTCCCGGCCCCCGGGCCCGTCCCGGTGCCGGGAGGTTACTTCATGCCGGGGCCCTTCGTGGCACCAGGGGGGTACCCTGTCCCTGGCGTATTCTCGGGGCCGGGAGCCCACTTCATTCCGAGGGTTTTCCCTACGCCGGGAGCTAGTCCCGCCCCCCGCGTCGCGTTTACCGCATCGGGGGCAGTTGACAGAGCAGCCCCCGTGCCGCAGCGGACTTCCCCCCGCATGGGCTCCCCGGTTCCGGACGTCGCCGCGGGGGCTCCCCCCTCGCCGGTTCCGGGTGTTACAGGGCATGCCCCCTTCCCGGTTCCGGTCGTGGCCACCGGGGCACCCTCCACTTCGGTTCCAAGCGTTGCCGTGGGCTCCCCCTCCCCGGTTCCGGATAATACAGGGGCTTCCCCATTTCTGGTCCCGGGGGCGGTCGCAGCGTACCAGGCCAATGAGGCCAACCAGCGTCTGGAGATCGACCTTGTGGAGGAGGAACGCGACCGAGCGCTCCTCCGCCACGCCATCTACGAGCAAGAAATGGCGCGCGCATACAATCAGCGCGTGCGCGAGAAAGCTTTCCGCCTTGGGGACCTTGTCCTCAAGCGCGTGACGGACCCCCAGGCCCAGGGTAAGCTCTCCCCCAAGTGGGAGGGCCCCTACAGGATCTCCGCGGTCCTGGGCTCAGGGGCCTACAAGCTCTCCAATCTTCAAGAGCAGGAGCTGAAGCACACGTGGAACTTGCATTTACTTCGCAAGTTCTATGTTTTCCTCCCCTTTCGCGGCTTCGCAGGGGGAGGCCTTGTACTTCATTTTATTAGCAATACATAGGTCTTGCTTTTCAAACTGTCTGATTGCAGGTCTCTCTCATCACCGCCCCTAGCGGCGATGCCCTCCCCGCGAGGAAGTGGGCCAGGCCCAACAAGTCCCTACAACGGGAGTCCCACTCCCGTAGGGCGGCTTACGATCAGCCCTCGTGGACTAAGGATGTAAGCGGCAACCCGGTCACAGTGGCCGCGGTAACGAGTCACTTTGGGAGACTAGTTGTAACACCCTGGTTTTAGGGGTGAAAAGTTTTTGCATAAAACGCTGCATGCATGAATCCCTGTAGTTGTAGCCAGATCAGCTAAACCCTAATCTCCCCCAAACCCTAAAAATCTCCAAATCTATTCTCTAGATCCAGATCAAGATCTGACCATCCAGATTTAACCTACCAGTTATTCTGAAGATAAAAGTCTTCAGGAACCAAATTGAATTCTAACCCTAACTCCCAGTATCTAAGTCTCTTTCTATTTTCGAAAATAGGAAATTCAGATTTACCCTAAGTACCCCAGTTTCCAGATAATTGAGTTATCATGATCTAACCCTATCCAGACTCAAGTATCTTTTGGAATATGTTCCTAGGTATATCCTCAACTTACTTTAAAAAGTTGGGAACCAGATTGTTTCATCTAAACACTTTTCGCAGTTTAGTCCAAATTTTACTGCGAATAAGTCCTTTCTCTGTTTACCTGGAAGCCTGAAAGGGCTAAAATTCACGAATCAGCTCCAAATCCAGAATTTCTTTAGGGAACACCTCCCAAATACTATTTGATACAGATTTCCCTTCTATTTAAACATCAAAATCTTACCCTAATTACCAAGAATTCAAGATTTACAAAATCCAGATCTATTTTACTATAATTTTACCCTATTTTCGAAAAAAGGTGAAATCCCTCAAACCTTATCAAATTTCCTCTAGATTTGAGCTAAATGAGTATTAATAGAAATATTATACTCATCCATGAAATCAATTTCCAAATTAAACCTCTTTAAAACCAGATTTACAAATCACTCCAGATTTCAACTAAAACTCTTACACTTATACCCCTGGTTCGACCAAGTGGGCTATTTCGACTTCGACCAGAGCAGTGCAACCGACCAGCTGCTGTTTTTGACCTCGCACTGCTGTGTTTGCTTCGACCACGACCTGGTCCCAGTGCACGATCACGGCCATAGCTAGCATGCCACCACGTGCACCACTGCAGCTCCCATCGACTTCGACCTCGCCAGCTGCTACAGTAGCCGTAGTCGTTGAAGCCAGCCCGTGGTCACCATCTTCACCAGCTGAACAGTGCCACGTGTGTGAGTACTGTTGGCCACTGTCGATCTTCCCCGGCGCGACTCACAGCCAGCTGATTTCCTCCCGTTTGCACGCCACCAACAACGGTCGACGCAGGAGCTTTGCGCCACGTGGAGAACTCGCCGCGGCCAGCCATCAGTTCACCTTCCCATCACCTGTAAAGCCTTCACGGCCGCTGAACCAAGTCGTTTCGCCTCCTGTCTTTGCCGTGAAGTCGCAATCCAGTCTTTTCCTTGCCGGCTTCAACTTCCCGTGCACATCTAGCCGTTGCAGCACCTCCAGCTTGCCTATTTATACCCCCTGGGACTTAGCCTTACCTCTGGCACAGCAAAATCACCAGAAAACCAGCAGTTCACTGTGTCTTCTTCTTCCCCGGTGAGCAGCAAAGAGGGAGCACGGTGCCAAGCTTCTCCACTACTTCATTCTTCGATCCAACACCCCCAGTGAGTTTCTCTCATCTCCCTCATGCTTCTCGAACTTGGAATTTAGTTTAAATACCATCAGTCGCTGGCAATTTTAGTTTTACTCCAGTAGCTCCGGCGAGCAATTAATTTCATTCCAGAATGAATTGATCTTCGAGCCAGTAGTGAAAGATGCTTAGAATAGCTCACTTAAGACCCCTGAGCTATTGGTTTGAACAAATTCGTTGTAAATCAAAAACCCCCAATTTCCAACCATGAACATGCACTTGTACTTACTGATTTAGCTTCTCTTTTGAGCAATCTGTTAATCTAACTTCACCAGTGCATTTCTAGTACCCTGAGGACCATACACAAGCAAGGAATTGAGTTCAATCACTTTAAATCAGAAATGCCCAAATCAGATTTGAGTTCATCTTTTCTCCAGCCAGTATCTTCCAAATCCAGCCACTCCAGCTCAAACCACTTTGCCATTTAGATGTTTTGGACCATTCTGAGCAACTTTGTCTTCTATCACGACTTCTAATTCGGCCTAGATTGTGAGATATAGCCGTGCCCTAGTTACTGCACTGTTTATGTTGCATGTGCTCCAGGCCAATCAACTTCTTTACCGGTTTTCATCACTTTCCGGCCATCTCCTACCCTAGATCTTGTTGAGACATTTGTTCCTGTTACAAATGCCTAACTACCAGACAAAGTGTTGCATCATTTGGAGCCCTAGATCAAAAGTTATGGTAAACCCTAGTTTCTGGCCATGTCAACTCTATGTCAAACTATGCCAGTCAGTGGCATTAGCCCTGTTCACCCACCTCTGGCCATGAAAAACAGAAAATACTTTGTCAAATAATTGCCTCACTACCTTGTGCACCACATGCTTGAATCAAAACCCATTTTGGCCACTGGGAACTGTTCAAACCATGTCAATGCCATTCTTGGGCATTGTCAGCCTATGTCAGCCAATGGCATTGGGCCAGTTCGACCCCTTCTGGGTATGCAAACTGAACATAACTTTGTCCCTTAGACTCCTGGTGTTGTGATCTACATTTTATTCTACTGTCACCACTTGAGTTGAGCCCTCTATCATCCATCGACCCTATGTCGATGCCTTGAACCGAATGTCGACCTAAAGACGTTCGCTGTTTTTGAGCGAACCAGTCGCAACCTTGATATCATTCTGATATTTTGGAACCTTTGGAACCTTGTAAACCTTTGATATCATTCTAATCTTAACCCTAGTTTCCATAGTTTAACCCTAATCGCTTCCCAGAATCCAAATCTTGTGTCGCCGAGACACTTTCACTTTGCATTATCGCATATAGTGGATTAGTAAGAGTAGGATTGATTGTAATGCCTGTTTGCTTGTTTGATCCTTGTTCAGAGCAAGAGTCCGAGTTCGAAGACTTCATCGCAGACCCGACATCAACTGCTGTTTCTTACGACGCGGAAGGCAAGTTATATTCTTGAACATCTTGAACCTATATTTTATGAATTGCTAGAATATACCTTGATTATAAAATAATAATATTGCATGAGAAAGATTGAGAATAGTTGAATTATGAAATGGCAGCATCAGGCTGATGCCTGTGAAATGTGAATTGATCAAATAATGAGCCATGAACTAATATATTATATATATATATTTATATTCATGAAATAAAACCCCTAGCCATGACCAGTATTTTGGTATGGAATGGTGAAAGCACTGGATGTGCTTGGTTGCACTGGAAGTGCATGGATTATGGTATGAGCTGGTCACTGGCATATAAGGACCTAGAACCTTGTGTTGTGCGTCTAGTGGCATGATTAACGTGCCGACCGCAAGCCTGGTATGGGACAGGCCTGAACAAGTAGTATGTGGATAACACATGAAACCCCTGTATGACAAACTCACGATTAAACACGGGGTGCGCTCCAACACAAATCACTGGATGTGATCATGCACGCTGACCCTGAGGGGAAGATGCCAATTAGTGGGGGTTGTGAAACCCTGCCACAACTGTGGTATGCGTGAAGAAAACCACGGGGTCTGGGGTGAATTGTGTGTGAAACACGGCAAAAGTTCTTGTTATCTCCACCTTGCCACTCACAGTATGAAGTGAGTCAGGGGTCCAATCCTTGTTATAGGAAGGGCATGAAAGTGGATATATCTTGCGGGTAAATTGGTACCCCTCTGCAGAGTTAAAAATGTATTCGAATACTTCGTGCTCCCGAGTTTTAGGAGTATGCCGCTGTGGATTAAATCCACGGGGTGTGACACAAGTATTGTTTTATAAATTAAAATTTGTTAAGTCAAGATTACCCAAATGACATGTGTTGTCATGATAAGGGGTGCTGCCGTGGGCTGTCATGTGTTGACGTGTCGCGGTAGTACCATAATTTAGTGATCATGTGATATCTAAGAGGCATGTAGATTGTGCCCTAAGTATATGAAATGCTGCCATGAGCATGAGATTTGAAAAGCTTGGAAGAAAAGTATTTATGGAAAAACCCTCTCACCTCTTTTCCCTCAATAGCATAGGATCATGTCATCTCTACTATACGTATCTCTACTCTTACCTATGACTTGCTGAGTACGTAAGTGCTCACCCTTGCAACTTATCAACAATAGATGGAGTGCTACAATACCAAGATGAAGGCTTGGAAGATTTCGTGGATCCAGAAGGAAGAGAGCCAGTTCTGCCAAAACCCTGAAGTGTGCTGTTCTGCCGTCAACTTCTTACGACTGTGGGGGTTTCGCCTAGCTTCCGCCGAGTAGTTGTCTTTTTGTTTTAATTAGACCATTTGTGCCATGAAGGCATTGTATTGCTCTTGTTGTACCAGGCCAGCAGGCCATACTGTTTATGAATGATATTTTGTAAGTTACTCTGCTGCAATGAACTCCTGTGCTTGACTTATCCTGGGAAGTTAGTGGTATGTATGTATGAGGCCAGCTGCAGTGAGCTAGGTCTCCACAGGAGTAGTCGTGGTACCCTACTCGGGGCGCGACACTAGTCCCCTGCCCAAACTCTCAAGACCCGTCTTCGGGCACTTCCTCCTCCGGGAGTAGACGCTCTCCCCAGTGGGACGTCTAATGGCCTTCTTGGATCTGTCTTCCTCCTCCGAGAGTCGACGTTATTCCCGGCTCCCCGTTTTCACGGCAACCGGATGATCGGCCCCTTGCGGCCTGATTGGATCTATCTTCCTCCTCCGGGAGTCGACGTTATTCCCAGCTCCCCGTTTTCACGACTTCCGGACGATTGGTCCCCGGCGACCTTATTCCCGGCTCCCCGTTCTCACGGCGACCGGATGAATGCCTCCCGGAGACCTTATTCCCGGCTCTCCGTCTTCACGGCGACCGGACGATTGTCTCCCGGAGAAGTCACGGATTTCTCGGACATTTTCTTCCCCGAAGACCCTGTTCCCGGCTCCCCGTTCTCACGGCGACCGGACGATTGTCTCCTAGGGAGCTCGCCTCCGGAAATCTCATCGGGTTTTCTTGGACGTTTCTTCCATATGAGGCCTTATTCCTGGCTCCCCGTTCTCACGGCGACCGGACGATTGCCTCCCGGAAGATCTTCTCCGTGAAAACCTCATTTTAAAATTTTCTAACTTAGAAAATTACCTATGCTACAGGTGACTTCCATCCCGGGGGCCTTATTACCCCCACAGCGTGCGGAGCTATTCTCCGGCCCACTGTGGGCGGGGGGGATAAGGAACCCCCGGGTGTCGACCGCACCGCCCACGAGGAAACTTAGCTCATCCTTGTTAAGATGAGTCGTCCGGACCATCCAAGAAGAAGAAAATAAAGAGACAACGAAAGAAGAAACAACAACACAGGTTTATTGATTATCAAACCCGGAGGACATCTTCCTCCTCCGGTGGGCTTCGGAAACGATACAACCCGGGTTCTAACCCGGGGGATTCTCCACGCCCTAAGGCTCCTACGCCTAATACTTTTGAAGGCTCTCCGCTAGCTCCCGGGTCAAGTCCCGGTACAATGCTCGCACGCGGCGCTGAGCGTCCTGGAGCACATCTTCGGGCCAAAACCTGTATCCCGCCGGTGGGAGTATCCGGAGGGGAGGTATCAACCGGAACCCCGGTCGTGGAGGGGACAATTCGGCACGATGATTATCAAAGTTGTCCAAGTGCCACTCTGGGCGCCAACTCAACCGGATCGGCTCCCGGACACTATCCCCGCCGCGATTCCCGGAGACAAGGCTTAGCAATATCAGAGCCACTTGGGCGTCCCCCGGGGAGCACCTCCCGGACCTTCGCCCGGGAGCAACCTCCCGGGAACCCTGGTAACAGTAAATTCAATTCAAAGACTCAGAAAAAAATCCTAACTTCATTGCATTCAAAATATTTTTGTACAAGTGTCCGGGGCTTCTTCTAAGAAGCTACCGGGATCAAAATCATAAGAAAACAAAAGAGGGCCCTAGCTAAGACCCGGGGGGAGGCTCATACATCTTCGTTGGCGTCCTCCCCCCGGGGGGCTTCTTCCAAGGCCGGGGCTGGGACGTCTCCCGCCGGAGGCGCCGGAGCCGGGAACCACGCCCGGATGATCCGATCGTAGAACCCTCCGGCAAGCTGCTCGAACTCCCGGCGCGAAGGCTCGAAGGATTCCGGTAAGCTTCGGGGGATGCGGCCCCCGGTCGCCCAGGCGCCGACCCCCCGGAACTCGACGAGCCCCGCAGCGGCCACGACGACGGGGATTGCCCGGCCCCGCGCCCGAACGTCGGCAGCCTCCGGGATGGCGGAGACCTGTGCGTTGAGAAAACGCACAGCCTCCGCGAGGGTCGCCGGCGGCACCTCCCTGCTCCCGGAGCCTAGGCTTACGCCAAGGCCCTCGAGGGCCGACCGGACGGAGCGGCCCGCGTCCGCCACCGCCCGGACGCTCGAGCTCTCGAGCTCCCGGAGCGCCTCCTCCCTCGCCTTGGCCTCCTCCCGGAGGCGACCATTGACGGCCTCGGAAATATGGACCTGGGCCCAGACCCGGGTCAATTCCGCGAGGGCTTTGTCGCGTTCCCGGAGGGCCTCCTCGCGCTGCCCTACGGAGGCCGCGGCCCGGCCCTCCGCCTCCTTAAGTAGCCGGGCGACCCGCTGCTCAAGGCCCCAAGTAACAGCTGCCACCTACAAAATATATAGAGTTAGAAAAATCTCAAAGTGCAGGGGATGAATGAAGACGTCATCGACTCGGGTTACCTGGGCCCCGAGGGACTGAAGCCCCTCGAAACGCTCATGGAGCGTCCCTCCCGCGACGAAGGCCTGCACCTTCCGGGTATGCAGGCCCTCCGAGTAGCGGGCGACCTCCCTCGCGTGAAGCAGAGGGGTCTCCCACCCGGCTCCGCCAGCGCGGCCGGCGTCACCGGCGTCTTCGTCGATGAGGAAGTGCCCCCCGAAGACGTGGCCGAGGAGCTCTCGGCGGTCGCCCCCGCCTGGGGGGGAACCATCAGGCCTTTCCCTGCCCCGGGCCGAAAGGTCCTCGGGGCCTCCTCCTCCGGAGGAACCTCGTAGACCGAGGGGCTCCCCCCCTCGTCCACCGGCCAAACCCGCGGAGGCGAGGCCTCCGCGAATCTCACCTCCAGCCTCTCCGGCTCCAAAGAAGCCGGAAGGGGCAGGAGGGGCTCCACCAAGAGCGGCGACGGGGCGTAGTTCGCCGAGTCGGACGCCGCCCCGCCCGCGGTCGCCTCCTTCCCCCGCGCCGCGACGGGGCCCTTCGGGGGAGGAGGTGTTGCTTCCTTCCGGGCCGATGCCCGGGCACGCTCGCTCCCGGGGGTCTCGTCCCGGGGCTTCGCCGGTGTCGCCGTCGGCGTCGTCGATGGGCCGGGGGTCTTTTGAACCCAGGCCTTCTTGGGCTCCGAGCCCCCGGCCGCCTCCTTCCCCCGTTTGTGCGACCCGGGGGTAGGGAGAGGCTTCCTCTCCGGCAGCTTTAGCCCGTAGGCCGCCGGTACCAAGTTCTTGGGAGGGCCCTCCCCCACGGCGTGGACGACGCGCTCGTGCTCATCGGCGAAGTACCTCCCCAGGAGGTTCTCCGCCTTCTCCCGTGCTGCCGGGTACGGCCGGACTGCAAGAGGTAAAGAGTTAGTTAAAATTTCAAAAATTCGTAAATACAATACAGCAGGTTCCGGGAGCTTACGTCGCGTCACTGGCTTCACCGGGGGCCGCTGCTCGGGGCCCATGCCGATCCCACTCTTCCCGCCGGTGAACGGGGAGATCCGGAGGAGAGCCATCTCCTCGGCGGCGTCCCGCATCGAGCGGGTCTTCTTAGAGAGGATCACCTTGCCGAGGAGCTCGAACTCCTCGTTCGTCCACACCAGAGGCTTCGGCGCGGACGACCGACTGTAGGTGGGGGGCTCCGGGGCGTACACCACCGCCTCGTCCCGGACCTGGAGGTAAAACCACCTCCAGACCCAGTTCCCCCAGTGGTCCCGGGAGGCGCCGCCGGGTAGTCGATCACCCGGGACGGCAACATTTGGACCATCACCGAACCGAAGGGGGACTTGGGGCCCCCCTTCACCAGGTGGGAGGTCCGCGCCGCCGGTTCGTAGAAGTACCGGAAGGCGCGAAGGGTGGGCTCCCGCCCGGTCGCCGTCTCGTAGAGCCAGATGAAGAGGCCCATCCGGAGGAGCGCGTTCGGGGTGAGGTGGTTGAGAGCCACCCCGTACTCCTTAAGAAACTCCCGGAGCATGGGATGCACCGGCAGCCGGAGCCCCGCCTCCAGGAAGGCCTCGAAGGCCACGACCTCTCCAGGCCTGGGACGGGGGGCTCCGTCTTTCTTTACGGGGACTCAGATGTCCCCGTCCGCTACGACGCAGCGTTCGACCAAGGACTCGGTGTCCTCGGCCGTGAACTCCGACACCCAGAGGAAATCCGAAGGGATTTCCTCCGGGGGCACCTCCGTGCTGTTTGCTCGACCCTTGGGTGCCATGAGGTTAGTCTTCTTTTTTGTTCGGTGGCTAACCTTTCAGGAGGCTACCACTAAAACTCCCGGACGTCTGCTACTGAAAAGAGCTACCGGGAGAGGGCTACCGGGAGAGCAAAAATCGCTGAGGCTGAAAATTTGGAATGAGCATCCGGGCCCCCCCAAGGTCCTATTTATAGGGCCGGGACGTGGTCTAGATGCACGCCACGTGGCAACCGCAGATCAATCTGGATCGTAGAAGTTCAAACCGTGCGCGGGAAACGAAGGGACGGGCGCGTGAATCAAAGCTCCGGTTCGAACCGCGCGCGCATTTATGGCGAAACGGCGCGGCCTTAAGCGTGGGGCACGGAAACCGAAGCGCCGCGGCTCCGGTGACTTGGCCCGGAGTTCTTCCCGGTGACGTGTGCCACACCCACCGGGGACTCGAGCATCGTCCCCGGCGTGCATGGGGGGCTGCTGTCGGGGGAAATCTCCGCGGGACTAAGTCCAGGTAAGTTGTGTCACGATTGCCCGGGGATCTGGCCTCCGGGGCCTCCCCGGGCGCCGCCATTTGGCTTCCGGGACGTGGCCTCCGGTGCCCTCCCGGGCGCCGCCATTTAGCTCCCGGGACGTGGCCTCCGTTGCCGTCCCGGGCGTTGCCATTTGCCCGGGGACGTGGCCTCCGGCCCCTCCCCGGGCGCCGCCTTTTGGCCCCCGGGACGTGGCCTCCGGTGCCCTCCCATGCGCCGCCATTTGGCTCCCGGGACCTGGCCTCCGGTGCCCTCCCGGGCGCCGCCATTTGCCCGGGGACGTGGCCTCCGGCCCCTCCCCGGGCGCCGCCTTTTGGTCCCCGGGACTTGGCCTCCGGCGCCTCCCCGGGCGCCGCCTTTTGGCCCCCGGGACGTGGCCTCCGGCACCGTCCCAGGCCTCATCACCCTCCTAAAGGTAAAGTCTTGAACTGTTTATCACGTGCAGGTCACGCGAGGAGCGCCTCGGGAACTAGCGACCACCTGTCAAGCAACCAAGGCGTTTGACCGGGAGAAGGACGGTCCTACCCTTCAATCCGACAGTGGCTTCCGGGGTAGTTTAGGTTTTTTGCTTCTTTTTGGGGCTATAAATAGCCCTTGTACCCCTCTGTTGTAAAGGATCGGTTCTCTTTTATTGGAATAGCTAAACTCACAGACGTGCTCCAGAAGCCTCTCCCCAAAGAGAGAGCCTCCCCAGCCGACTCCGGTCGGGAGCGCGTCGACAGGACTAGGGTCCCCACCGGGACCCGAACCTGTAGAAACCCGTGTGTCATTTTTTGTGCTTGTCCGGCGGGGGAGGACCAGTCATCCGGTCAACCCGCGCCGCGTAATCTTCGCTAGGATCATTCTCAAAACCTGCCGGGGTATTCGCAATACCACGACATCTCTAAAATGGATGGATTCCTCTCTTTGTTCGATGCACCTTGCCACCCTCTTATACTGGTCGAAAGGGTGCTATGTCATAACTGCATCAAACAATTGCTTGGACGGTTGGATACAGTTTTTAGAAAACCGCTCTGAACCTCCACGCAGGTTAAACACGTGTTATTCATGGATAACTGCATGTATTAACCTCCTGACGGTTGATTCTCCACGTGGGGGAATCTTCGGGATACCTAGAATATTCTCGCTATAGGAATAGCCGGACAGATGAATTCCAAGAACCCTGGTTGTAAATGCTCTGACTGCAGGATACTAGCTGACCGCGCAACATCTCGGTCATTCTGTTCATGTATAGCATGTGAACTCCTGACCGCGCGAAGCCTGCGACCTGATCGCGCAAAGCCTGCGACCTGATCGCCCAAAGCCTGCGACCTTGGGCTGATGCTTTTCAGAATATCTTGAGTTCGCACCGCTAGACACGTGTCTGGTTCGAATCTGTCCTGAACCAACAGTGCATTTATTTGAACTGACTCGGGTGTCAATCTTCGTCAGCTAGCCCCCAAATTTAAAGAAAACGAAGGGACGTGTTCACTTTAAATTTAAAGAAATGCATCGGATTATTAACCCGACTCTTCAAATCCTTCACTTAGTGGCGCACTAAGTAGGACGGTTGGTTCCCCGAGACGGGCTCTGGGTAATATGCGACAAGTAATGATGACGCTTGTTGAAATGGTTTTTAACTCGAGGTAAAATTGTAAATGTTTTCAAGAACACGAGGCATTTAGAACGTGAACCGTCACCCTGATGGCTATAAATACCGGGTCTTTGAATCTGTAAAACTTCACAATTTCTTCTCACGGCTAAGTTCTTTCTAAAAAACATCTTCATTCTTCTCTTCATACATTTCCCAATGGCAGATCATAACATCATCGAGATTGAGAGTGATGAAGAGGAAATTCTCAAGCAAGAGCCTGAAATGCTTGAAGATCCATCTCCTTCAAAGAAGAAGTCCAACATTGACGAAGGATCCTCCAGCAGAGCAAAAATAGAAGATGAAACATCATCTTTTCTTCCTGCAGCTTTCTTCCCTAGCACCCCTTGCTTTTGTTTGGGCGATCGATTTTCTAGCCAGCAAGCGGTGACTATTCGGCCAGAAGATCCTCAACTTGTCTTGGGGAAACAATCTTCTGGTGGGAAGGTTGCACTTCCGCCACCTGGCGTCCATCTTTCCAAGATGGATATATCAACGTGTCATGAACAGGGACAGGTAACAATCCACATCTCCTTTTTGCTGATAGTTTATGGTTAGTATAACTAATCCTTGCAAATATAGGAGATTGGAGGCCCCAGTGGTCAGCCTTCTGCTGCTCCATTTCTTCCCCTTAGACAGACTCTTCTGGAGGAGAAGAATGCCCTGAAGAAGAAGACCGAAGAGATGTCTTCGGCAATTCTGCATCTGGCAGATTGTTTTGAACGATCCCGTGAAGAGGCGCACCAATTCTGTCGAGAGAGGGACCACGCCCAACAACAGCGGGAACTCTCTGACTTAATTAGGAACAGTAGTGTACCTCTTGTTAGGGATGATGTAGATAGGCTTAGATTAGTTGCTAGTTCCCTGGGGGTTGTCAGTGTAGATCCTACTGACAACAACATGTCCCTAGGAGAACTTTGTAAACTTCTTTTGGATCAGGTCGACGCTCTGGTCGCCGGTATCCCTTTTGTATGTAAAGAATGCAAGAAATAAAATTTTCTTTCTTCATATACATACTCTTTACATCCTCTGTGTGAAAACATCACCATAAGCAATGCCTTTACGATCACTCATACAAAGGTAAAATTCAACTCTGCGATTAGGATCACACCTTTCACAAAGGCACCGTGAGCATCTGATACCGCGATCAGACTTAGAGTTGCGGTTAGAAGTGAAACTTATCGCGACCAGACTTGAAACTCGACCAGACCATCACTGCGGTCAGAATCGGAGCTTAATCGAAAGCGTGGTCTCGATCATACCACAACCCAGTCAAAAAATATCCATACGTCCAAAAATCAAGTCACAGGATTTTTTCGTGAAAGTTTTCAGGGTACATAAAGGAAAAACGTCCTCTGAAAAACTTTTCAGGCTTTTTCACTTTCAGTTTCGGAAACAAAGAAGTCTTTTTGCTTCAGATCCGATGCCTAGAACACTTTAGCGGGTTCGCCAGAGACAGTATCCATTATGGGAAATGAATAAAATACTCAGTGGAACGTTTGAACGAAACGTTACTCAAATTAATGCGCCTCCTCGGGTCTATAAAAGGAGCAGATGTCTTCTCAAAGAAGCCACACAGCCAAAAACCCTCATCATTTCCGCCGCACAAAACCCTCATTCTTCTCAGCCTTCGTCTTCCCAAAAATCACCAACTTTTCCTTCGACTCTCCACTGAAAAATGGCGTCCTGGAGCCGATCCATCCACCATTCTGAAGAGAGTTTGATGTCGTTGGAAAAGGACGAGATTCTTCCTCCGCGGCTGTTAATCAACTGGCGGCCTGCGGAGAAGGATCAAGAAACCCCAACCGTCCAGGAGGGCGAGTTGGTGGTCTTTGAAGAGTATTTGCGCTGCAGGTTCCGATTTCCCGAGAGTCGGTTCCTCAAGGATGTCCTCGAGCATTATGGGTTGGAGTTGATCAACCTCCACCCAAATGCAGTGTTGATATTAGCGGTTTTTCAACACCTATGCGAGGCGTTCGTCGGAGTGTACCCCAGTGTGGACCTCTTCCGACGATTCTATTTCTCGGCGTGGTCGAAGAGCGCCAACGCCGCTGGATGTATTTACTTCTGGCTGAGGGATAAGGAGTATCCCTTTCCACCTCTGCGAGATTCAGTGCACGGGTGGCATCAGAAGTGGTTCTACTACACCCCACCGAACGAGAGCGGGTTGTGGTTTGAAAACTCGCGGCCAGAGAAGCCAAGCGAGTTAGACACTCTCCCGGCGATGAACGCGGAGTTCATGAAGCACGCCGAGGTAATTCTTCACTTAGTCGAAGAAGGGTTGACGGCTCGGGACGTCATCCGAGACTTTGTGAAGAACCGGGTGAGCCCCCTGCGTGAAAGGGCTCATCCGGCTTGGGAGATCAAGTCCATGGCAGATGGTACGTTGGCCTACAATGAAGGTATTCATTTTTGGCATCAAAAAGCTTCTTATGTTATTTCTGGAATGCACCAGTTTTAATTTGTATTTGGGAACAGTCCTATCCTCTGCCGAGATCGAGAGGCAAACCAATTGCCTTCTCCGGGCGTACAACGCCGAGGTAGAGGGTGCCAAGGGGTCGCCTCGCCCCCAAAGCTTAATTCGCGCCAGCGACGACCTCAAACAGGAGCGCCGAAAGGTACATTTTCGACTTGGCCTCCGTTTTACAGGTCTTATGTCTATCCAGCACTAATCCCATGAGAACAGCTTCTTGGGAGGTTTGCTGAGGTGACGTTTCCCAGCTATAACGTCGGTTCCCTGGGAAAGCCGACAACCAAGAACGTGAAGAAGATTTCCTCGAGACCCAGGACGAGGAATCCCGCCCCCAAGAAAGTCAGGCTAAACCTTGGGGAAGGGTCTTCGCGAAGCACTCCTCCTACAGCCCGAAGAACTGCGGTAAGATATCAGATCCCTCCGATCTTTCCAGGTGCAAACTGGAATTACTTCTTCGTCGTACAGGGGGAGGGGAGCGAGGAGGAGGAGGAGGACGATGATGTCCCTCTAGTTCTCCGGAGGAGGAAGATTGCGAGCTCTCCATCCGGCGACGCTCCAACTCCTTCCGCAGGGACAACTGCTACCGCAGAGGCGGCTGCAGCAGACCCCGCGACCACCGAAAGCCCTGTGGTTGCGGATGATCCCCTGGCTCCTGAAGCCCCCGAGGGTTCAAGGCCAGTTGCCTCCACTTCCCTGGTCGAAGGGACGACCGTGGTAAGATCCTCTCAGAGTCTTGCTTTCTTCAATTCCCCCTGTGCATTTGATGAGCTAGTGCTTATGCAGGGAGAAGAGCTTCCCCCTGCGACTCCTGCTAGCCCCAGGGAGGAAAATACTCCTCCTGCGCAGACAGGAGCGGAGATGGTTGTGCAAGATCCTGTGGCGGTTGCACACGAGGTGCCAGCCCCAGAAACCCAGGAGACATCGTGGTCTTCGGGTGGGACGCCGCCAACGGGATCGACTGCCCAGGTAAAGATTCTTCTCGTTAGCCTTTATCTTTCCCTTGAAAAAAAAAATTTTCATAGGGGAACACACACAGGGAAGAGCGGCCCTGTTTTTCAAGAGGAAGATCAGGGTGGACGATAATTGTCCCCGTGCTCGAGGAGAACCTTCCCTGAAATCCCAAAAGCTAATGGGATTTCAAATAAGGTAAGAACCTTTATCCTGGTTGTATTAGAAATGATGGTCACGAATTGTTACCATTTGATTTTTCTTTTCCTTTATCAGATGAAAAGAAACAGCGCCCAGTCCTTCAACCACTTCGGGAAGGGTTGAGGTCACTGCTGGTGCAGAAGCCTCTAGTGAGGGGCGCTCCATCCCCTCGGTCCAGGAAGTTGTCCGGGCCTTAGGGGGAGAAGCAGGCGCGAGGACCCAGTCGCATTCAATGGCGACTGGAAGCAGTGCCCAGCAAGCACTTCCTCCAACTGCCCCTGCTGTAGGCACCTCCGGACCTTCAACAAATCTTCCCATCAGTCCGGAAGATGCCTCCGTAGAGAAGTTCATGAAGGTATGATGAATCCTTCTCTGGGTGCCCTGAATTGTTCATAGGACACCTTTAACTCCCTTTTTTGTATCACAGGAACTATCCCGGATGATGGCCCAATCGCGCGCTACGGCGGCGAGCATGGTGGCCATACAAAGAGAACGGGACAGCTTGCGCATGTAAGGATCATTACTCTTCAACTTGTAAAGATACAAGTTGATTATGACCACTCCTTCTGTTTTATTACAGGAAAGTGGCATCGTTGGACAAAGAAGTGGCCATAGTCAAGCTTCATTCGATCTCAGTAGCTAGGAACCAAGAGATTGAAAACAACAAACTGCGGTCACAACTTGCTGGTAAGTTGATTCCTGATTAGGAATACTTGTCCTCATAACCTGTGAGTAATATTTTTTCTTGTTGCAGCACAAGCTGGTCAAAAAAAGCAACTCTAATCAGGATGAGCTCAGTCAGAACAAAAAAAATCCTCCAGGATTCTATCCAAGCCTCCGAAAGGGTGATTGGAAAGCTAAGCCATTCAGTCTTCGAAAAACTGAAGGCAGTGGCTCATCTTGTGAAGGCTGATGTGGTCGAAACCACACGAGACAATCTCAGCCAAGATGACTGGTCTGCCCTAGTTATGGCTCAAGCAGAGTCACTTCTCGAGTATCTCCCTGAGGATACACAGCGATGAGAAGAGGTGATCAGAACCAGAGTTCGGTCAGCCGCTTCCGCTATCCTCAGCCGGGTTCGACTTCACCATGGCCCAGATGCAGATCTGAATCCGCTAGTGGGACCGGTTGAGGTCGAGAGTGAAGAGCAACTAGAGGCCGTCATGGAGGAGATTAGTCCCCTTGTAGATAAGCTCCTGACTGAGCTCGGGATCGAATGATCCCTATACCTGTATAAAAATAGTTGTATACAATGCACTGCACATGAAAATTCATTTTTGAAAATGAATATATTTTTGTTTTATGTTGTTTCAAATTATAAACATATCCCCCTAACCCCCGCCTGTGATTGTAGATATTGAAGACTTAGTATTACAAACACAGGAGAAAGTGAATGTAACGACCAGGGATGATTAGGATCACTATAACACCTAGCCTTGTTTGTAAACCAGCAGCCACTCAGACAAACAAGGATTTGCCAGAAAGCCCCGTGTGCGTTGAGAAACGGCTTATTTAGGAGTGACTTATCTGAAAGTGGTTATGAGATCGACCAGCGAATCCGACCAGGGTGTTATAATGATCTAGCCGCGGGCGACCAGCCCCCAAGCCAAATTCATAGTGGATGGGCATAAAGGGAAATATTCACCATTTGAAAGCAAAACATTTTTTATTATGAAAAAATGCTAATTGAACAGGAAAAATGGGGTTGAGTACTTACACGTAGAACTTGCGAAGTTGATCGATGTTCCAAGTATTGGACAAAATTTGACCATCCTCCATGGCTAACCGCGCGGATCCTGGTCGTGGCACCGAGACCACAGTCTAAGGGCCTTCCCACTTCGGGGAGAATTTGTTTCGACTAGACTGATCTTGGATTTTTTGTAAGACCAGGTTGCCCACGTGAAGACTACGTGGTCGCACCCTTTTACTGTGATACTTGCGCAAAGCTTGCAAGTATGCCGCGGACTTGATCAAGGCGCGATCACATCCTTCTTCTAGGAGGACGAGTTCTTCTGACCGCTGTTCGGACTGATCAACCTGTTCGAATCGTTCTGTCCGAACAGACCCAATACTGACTTCCGTAGGCAGCACAGCCTCTGCCCCATAGACCAGATGGAAGGGCGTCTCGCCGGTGGCTCGACTAGAGATAGTTCGTAGTGCCCATAGAATGGTATAGAGCTCGTTTGCCCAAGCCCCCGAGCGAGTCTTAAGGCGATCAAAAACACGTTTCTTGATGCCTTGTAGTATCTGCCCATTGGCCCGTTCTATAGCACCATTGCTTTGTGGATGCGCCACAGAAGCAAAGCACACTTTTGTTCCGATCTGATCGCAATAGTCTAGGAAAAGACCACTAGCGAACTGGGAACCGTTATCGGTGATGAGACGGTTTGGAACACCAAATCGAGCAACAATGTTCTTATGAAAGAACTTTTGTGATGCTAATGCAGTAATATTTCGTACCGGTTCGGCCTCGATCCACTTAGTAAACGTGTCAATGGCTACGAACAGAAACTTGTATCCGTTGACCGCTTGTGGCATAGGACCAACAATGTCCATTCCCCAAACTGCAAAGGGCCATGCAAGGGGAATAGTTTGTAACGCATAGGCAGGTTGATGTATCTGTCTCGCGTGGAACTGACACTGAGGACACGTTTTGATCATGTGCTTGGCATCATCAAGTGCCGAAAGCCAGTAGAATCCTTGTCGAAAAGCTTTTCCGAGTAGTGTCCGATATGACACGTGTGCACCACATACACCATCATGTATTTCTTTCAAGAGGGATTTTCCTTCCTTCTGAGATATGCAATGCATGAATACTCCTTGAGTACCCTTTCTGTACCGAACCCCATCTATGAGTTTGTGCAGACGCGCTTTTCGTCCACGGGTAGGGTCCCGTGTTCAAGATAGACTCTCAATGGATGAGTCCAATCCTGTTCCTGACCGAGGTTGGTAACGGAGGCTATTACCGGATCATCCTCGACCGAAGTCATGATCGAAAGACGGTCCAAGTGTTCAACGAACACTCCTGCCGGAGCGGATGTACCTGAGGACCCAATTTTGGATAATTGGTCTGCGAGAATGTTGTCCTTTCGCGGGATATATTGGACTTCGAAATGATTGAAGTGTTTTTCCAATTTCCTCACTTCCCCCAGGTAATGAGCCATTGTCTCATCGGAGGTGCTGTACTCCTTGCTTACCTGGTTTACGACTAGCTGTGAGTCTCCCCTCACCACTAATCGACGGACTCCGAGGAATTTGGCTGCCCGGAGCCCTGCAAGAAGACCTTCATACTCTGCTGCGTTGTTGGTTGCAACAAAGTGTAGTTGTATGACATACTTAAGCTGTTCGCCCTGGGGCGTAACTAAGACCACTCCAGTCCCCGAGTGTTGAAAACTACGGGAGCCGTCAAAGTACATTGTCCAGTAATCGGGGCACTCCAATTCCTCTGGCAACTGCACGGGTGGCTCAAGGTTGGTCCATTCGACGACAAAGTCGGCCGAAACCTGAGACTTAACCGCCGTGCGGGGAGTGAAATGGATCTCGAAGGCACCGAGTTCGACCACCCATTTGGCGATTCGACCAGACTTCTCTGGGTTTCGGACAATATCCCCCAAAGAAAAGAACGGTGCTGGAAGTAATGTCGTAGCTTACGGGAAGCCATCAGTAGCGCGTAAAGTATCTTCTGGACCTCAGGGTAACGCTCCTTAGGACCATGAAGTATTTCGCTCACATAGTAGACGGGGTCTATGTATTCCTTCCCTATCCGCGATCAGAACGGCGCTGACCGCGTGCGGTGTGGCCGCCAGATAAAGGAGCAATGGTTCTCCTTTGTCGGGAGACACCAATACTGGCGGACTAGATAGATATGTCTTCACCTCCTGAAACGCTTTTTCGGCCTCATCCGACCATGTAAAACTGTGATGCTTCCGCAAGGCTTTGAAGAAAGGCAATCCCCTTTCGCCTAGTCGCGATATGAAACGACTTAAAGCCGCCATGCGACCAGCAAAGCGTTGAACATCCTTCATGGTCGAGGGCGATCTCATTTGTGCAATGGCCCAGATTTTCTCAGGATTAACTTCAATACCCCTGGAACACACAAGGAAACGAAGGAGTTTTCCTGAAGAAACCCCGAAAGAGCATTTCTCCGGGTTTAACTTTATTCCAAAGCGATTCAAATTACAGAAGGTTTCAGCGAGATATTCCAAATGAGACAATCTTTTGGTACTTTTTACAACCAAGTCGCCTACATATGCTTCGAGATTATGCCCTATCTGGGAAAGAAAGGTCTTTTGCGTCAAGCGCTGGTACGTGGAACCTGCGTTCTTGAGACCGAACAGCATTCTGACGTAGCAGTATGTGCCGAACGGGGTGATGAAGGCAGTTTTCTCTTCATCGTCTTCTGCCATGCTAATTTGATGATATCCTGAGTAAGCGTCCAGAAAACTCATCAGTTCGCAACCCGCAGTTGAGTCGACCAGCTGGTCGATGCGGGGAAGGGGAAAGTCATCCTTCGGACAGGCAGCGTTGAGGCTAGTGTAGTCGACGCACATGCGCCACTTGCTATTTGACTTGCGGACCATGACCGGATTGGCGAGCCATTCCGGGTGATCCACTTCACGGATAAACCCGGCCTGTAGGAGTTTGTCCAACTCCTCTCGGATGGCTTCCTGTCGGTCAACAGCAAAACGCCGGAGCTTTTGCTTTATTGGTCATTGTCGAGGTCGAATTGCTAACCTGTGTTCAATTACTTCCCTTGGGACACCGGGCATGTCGGACGGTTTCCACGCAAACACATCTGCGTTAGCCCAGAGGAAAGCAATGAGATCGAGTTCCTATTTGTCATCCAGAGCTGATCCGACCCGAATTGTCTTGGATGGATCATCTGGGTACAAAGGAACCAATTTGAGTTTCTCATCTGGTCGAGGAGCAGCCTTGATCGCGTCGGTGGCAACAGTGGCGACTTGAGCGTCCCGGAGGGGAAGTTGATCGACCATCTCCAAAGATAGCCGGTCGCACGTGAGTGCCACGTTACGACTGCCTCTGACCGAGATGACACCTTTGGGGCCAGGCAATTTTCCGCACTGGTAAGCATAGTGCGTTGCCATCATGAATTTAGCGAGAGTTGGCCTAGCAAAGATTGCATTGTACGCCGAATCACAATCGATTACGTCAAAAGTAACAAATTCTGTTCGAAAGTTATCTGGTTCTCCCAGTGTGACCGGGAGGACCACTTGTCCCAACGGCATCATGGAGGGGACTAGGATTATCCCATAAAACGGATGGATTTTGGGCTTAATCTTCGAACGAGGAATTTGCATCTCGTCGAGTGCCTTGACCAACAAAATGTCAAGGGAGCTTCGTCCGTCGATCAGGACCCTTTCAACTCTCGCATTACTGATGATCGGGGTAATGACCAGAGGGAGCCTCAATGGTCGTGTTAACCCCGCCAGACAATCAGTGCGATCAAATGTCAAAGGCGTATCTGACCAACGGGGGTATTGAGGTTCACCAAGGGATGTCTCCGTTTGGTTAACCTCTCGGTAAAAAGCCTTAAACTGCCTTTTGGAAACGAAAGAAGAAGAACCTCCAAAAATAACATTAATATGATTTTGAGGTACCTGGTAGGACATTTCCTCGTCTCCGTCGGCGCCCCTAAGTCCGCACACCTGTTCTTTAGGTGGTAAGGTTGGTATTGGCCCAACTCCTTGGTAGAAGTCATCCAGTTGCTTCAACCAACTCCTGCAGTTCTTAAGGTCGTGGCCTGCGGAGTTGTGGAGTGACACCACTTCTTGCCTTCCTGCGGATTAGTGGACTTTTCTGGCTGGTCGACACTCCGACCACCAGAGGCAGTTTTATTTTTAAATGAAGGCTTGTTACCTTTGGTCGAAGGCAGCTTCTCTACGACTGCGACCTCGCGGTACTGTCCAGAGCGGTTCCTCTTCGACTTCTTCGACTTCCCACCTGATGAAGATTCCGGCTTCTTGTTTGAATCTTCTTTCCTGGCGTCCTTGAAGCCTGGTTGAGGTGGTAGTCCCCCTTGTCAACCATTCGATTCCATTCGACCGCTTCGGCTGCATCAGAATATCGATCGGCCATGTCGAACAGATCGGCCACTGATCAAGGAGGGTGGATAAGCAAGTCCTCAGTGAATCTCCGGTATCAAACGGCATGTTTAAATGCCCTAATAATGTAGCCATCAGATATGTTCGGGATGGTATTCCTCACCCCAACAAACCTCTTGACAAACTGCCAAAGTGTTTCGGTTGAAGTTTGCCGTAGCCGATGAAGGTCGTCCTCTTTACCCGGCTTTTGGTAACAATTTTGGAAATTGCTGAGGATGGCATCGCATAGCATTTCCCAATTGTAGATGGAACCCTCGGGCTGATTAAACAGCCAGGTTCTAGCCGGTCCTGCGAGGACTGTAGGCAAGTAGTTGGCCATGACCTTGTCATTGCCTCCCGCCGCTTGGATGGGTTTTGAGTTCCGTCAAACCTCTCAATGGCCCCTGGTCGAAACTTATCGGGCCAAAGGACTACTCGTAGGCCAGGCGAGAAGGCTTTACAACCAACGTAGGGACCGTGAATCGCCCTCTGACTCTCGGCTGGGTCTCGGGCGACCTTATGCAATGGCGAAGTTACTCGTGGTCCCAAACGAGAGTGGACAGGAACTCGATCCCTACTATGAGAATCCCGCATTCGCCGGTATCTGTCCTGTCGGGACAGTACGGGCGGCGGGTAACTTCGTCGGCCGGAACCAGAATGGGGACAATCTCGTTCGCGGGAATGTGTTACCGAGCGGGAAGAGGCCGTTGGGGTCGCCTCAGACGCGACCTCATCCAGTCTCTCCGCCAGGATCCTAAAAAAGGCCAGTTTCTGCGCATCCGTGACCGTAGGAGGAAAGTTACGCATGACTTCCACGATAGATTGCAGTCGACCATGGGTACTTCTCCTAGGGGCACCAGGTGTTACTGTTTCTTCGTCCACCGGGAAACGCTCCAGTGGTAAAGAAGGGGTCTGGTCGCATCTGCGACTTGGCGACCGCCGAGAAGAACCCGGAGCAGCGTCGTAACGAGCCTACGCATCTTGAAGAGCCTCTTGGGCAGTTCTCCGTAGTTCGTTGTTTTGTTGCTCGAGATCTTGATCCTCCTTCTGTTTGCGATCTTGTTCTTCCCTAGCAGCCTGTTGATCGGGAGTTTCTTCCGACAACGCAGCAAACTGCCTAGGGAGAGAGGTTGCCGATGGGGAAAACATCTCAGTTTGTTCCGAGTCGGACTCGAAATCAAAGAGATGGTGAAGGTTATCAGGGTCGAACCTTCCGGGGCTGATTTCCGGGTCGAACCTTCCGGGGCTGATTTCCGGGTCGACATCATCCTTCCACTCGGCGGGGTCGTATGACGGACCGGATTCATCGCCTAGCGCATTAAGAACCTCTGTGGGTCCTGACCTTGCGCTAGTTGCTCCCTGGTCGATAGACATGACCTGAAGAGACGATTCAACCTGTGGAAGATTCTGGCCTTCAACCTCCTCCATCGGGACAGGATCGCTCGGAGAAGGCATTGGGATATGAGCATAATCCTCGAGATCGAAATCATTCTCGGAATCATATGCTCCAGCCATGTTTCAGTGAACCTCTGGATTAAAACTAGGACGCCTTGAGAAAGGCCCCATGGTGGGCGCCAGCTGTCGACAATTTGGACTCAGAGTCCTCAGCCGAACTTATGCAAAATATGTAATAGCGAGACCTTTCAAGATGACCCTCCGGGAAGGTATGTAGAACAATGGTGAACAGGAGCACAGAGAAATTTATACAGGTTCGGGCCCTCGATGGTGGGAGTAATAGCCCTACGTCCTGTTAGGATTTCACTATAGGTGATAAAAGGTTACAAAATGGTAGAAAAACTCCTTCACAGGTGAAGGGTTTTTCCTATGTAAATGTATAGAATAAAGCCAGTAAGGTTTGTAAAAACTATCTAATTTAGGCCGTAGACTTGGCTGTTTGAGTGGTTGAGATGTGTTGTATCTCGTCCTTTTTAGAGGTCTTGATCTCTGAAATGGATAATCGCATCAAACAATTGCTTGGACGGTTGGATACGGTTTTTAGAAAATCGCTCTGAACCTCCACGCAGGTTAAACACGTGTTATTCATGGATAATTGCACGTATTAACCTCCTGACGATTGATTCTCCACGTGGGGGAATCTTCGGGATACCTAGAATATTCTCGGTATAGGAATAGCCGGACAGATGAATTCCAAGCACCCTGGTCGTAAATGCTCTGACCGCAGGATACTAGCTGACCGCACAACATCTCGGTCATTCTGTTCATGTATAGCATATGAACTCCTGACAGCGTGAAGCCTGCAACCTGATCGCGCAAAGCCTGCGACCTGATCGCCCAAAGCCTGCGACCTTGGGCTGATGCTTCTCAAAATATCTTGAGTTCGCACCGCTGGACACGTGTCTGGTTCGAATCTATCCTGAACCAACAGTGCATTTATTTGAACTGACTTGGGTGTCAATCTTCGTCAACTAGACCTTGTCGTTTAGACTGTTTGTAACAATCTCCTTGTCGCAGCGCAAGCGAATCAAATAAAACGGCTCGGGCAAGATAAAACATTCCTCCAAATGACCATCGACTCTACCCGAAGGGGAACAAAGACCTGAGCCAATCCGTCTTTGAAAAGCTAAAGATGGTGGCCCATCTCCTGAGGGCTGATGTGGTCGAGACCACAAAAGACGACCTCAGTTCGAGCGACTGGTCTACACTGGTCGTAGCCCAAGCGGAGTCACTACTCGAGTATCTTCCTGAAGATACACGCCGACAACAAGAGGTGATAAGAACAAGGGTTCGATCAGCACCCTCCGCCATTCTCTGCCTGTTTCGTCTCCACCATGGCCCAGATCTGGACCTGAGTCCACTGGTGGGAACGGTAGAGATCGAGAGTGAAGAGCAACTCGAGGCCATCAAGGAGGAAGTCAATCCTCTTGTAGATAAACTCCTGACCGAGCTCGGGATTATGTAATCCCCAAAGCTGTACTGACATAATTTATAGAATGCAATGCATGTATTTTTTGATTTTGAAAGAAAGCACTTTTTTGTTGTTTCATATTATAAGCATATCCCCCTAGCCCCCGCCTGTGATTATAGATACTGAAGGCTTAGTATTATAAACACAGGATTAATACGAGTGCAACGACCAGGGGTGTGCGATCAGGCCAGCAATTATGATCAATGTAACGACTAACCTTGTTGCAAACCGGCAGCCACTCAGGTGACCAAGGACATAACAGCAAGCCCCGTATGCGTTGAGAAATGGCTTATTTAGGAGTGACTTGTCTGGAAGTGGTCATGAGATCGGCCAGCGAATCCGATTAGAACGTTGTACTGATATAACTGCCGGCGACCAGCCCCCGAGTCAAGTTCGTAACACACGGGCATGAAAGGAGATGTTCATCATATGAAACCAAAAGACTTCTTGTTTTATTAAACAATGCTAATTGAAAAGGAAAAGGGATTGAATACTTACACGTAAAACTTGCGTAGTTAATCGATGTTCCAAGTATTGGACAAAATTTGACCATCCTCCATGGCTAATCGAGCTGATCCTGGTCGCGGCACCGAAACAACAGTGTAAGGGCCTTCCCACTTTGGGGAGAATTTGTTGCTATTGTACTGGTCTTGAATTTTTTGTAAAACCTGATCGCCCACGTGGAGACTACGTGGTCGCACCCTTTTGTTATGGTAGTAGCGCAAAACTTGCAAGTATACCGCGGATTTGATCAAAGCGCAATCACTCCTTTCTTCTAAGAGGATGAGATCCTGTGATCGCTGTTCGGTCAGATCAACTCGTTCGAATTGTTCTATCCGAACAGATCCAATAGTAACTTCCATAGGCAGTACGGCCTCGGCCCCAAAGACCAGATGGAAGGGCGTCTCACCGGTGGCCCGACCTGAAGTAGTTCGTAGTGCCAATAGAACGGTGTAGAGCTCGTCCGCTCAAGCCCCCGAGCGAGTCTTAAGGAGATCGAAAACACATTTCTTGATGCCTTGCAGTAGCTGCCCGTTGGCACGTTCTACAGCACCATTGCTCTGTGGATGAGTCACAGAAGCAAAGCACACCATGGTCCCAATCTGATCGTAGTAATCCAGAAAAAGACCACTGGCGAACTGAGAACCATTGTCCGTGATGAGACGGTTTGGAACACCAAATTGAGTGATGAAGTTCTTAAAGAAGAACTTTTGTACTGCTGATGTGGTAATATTTCGTACCGGTTCGGCCTCAATCCACTTTGTAAACGTATCAATAGCTACGAATAGAAATTTGTAACCATTGACCGCTTGTGGCATAGGACTGACAATGTCCATCCCCCAGACCGCAAAAGGCCATGCAAGGGGAATGGTCAGTAACGCATAGGCAGGTTGATGAACCTGTCTTGCATGAAACTGGCACTGAGGACACATCTGGACCATATGCTTGGCATCATCAAGTGCCAAAGGCTAGTAGATTTCTTGTCGAAAAGCTTTTCCGAACAGTGTCCGATATGACGCGTGCGCACCGCATACACCGTCATGTATTTCTTTCAAGAGGGATTTACCTTCCTCCTGAGATATGCATTGCATGAACACTCCTTGAGTACCCTTTCTATACAAAACTCCTTCTGTGAGCTTCTATAGACGTGCTTTTCAAATAAACCGATCGCTTTCGGTTTCATCCTCGGTTAGGCTCCCATGTTCAAGATAGACTCTCAATGGATGAGTCCAATCCTGTTCCTGACCGAGGTTGGTAACGCAGACTGTTACCGGATCATCCTCGACCGAAGTCACAATCGAAGGATGTTCCAAGTGTTCAACAAACACTCCTGCCGGAGGGGATGTACGTGAGGACCCAATTTTGGATAATTGGTCTGCGAGAATGTTGTCCTTTCGCGGGATATATTGAACTTCGAAATGACTGAAGTGTTTTTCCAAACTCCTCACTTCGCCCAGGTAATGAGCCATTGTCTCATCGGAGGTGCTGTACTCCTTGTTTACTTGGTTTACGACCATCTGTGAGTCTCCCCTCACCACTAATCGACGGACTCCAAAGAATTTTGCTGCCCGGAGCCCTACAAGAAGACCTTCATACTCTGCTGCGTTGTTGGTCGCAACAAAGTGTAGTTGAATGACATACTTAAGCTGTTCGCCCTGAGGCGTAACTAAGACCACTCCAGCCCCCGAGTGTTGAAAACTACGGGAACCGTCGAAGTACATTGTCCAATGATCGGGGCACTCCAATTCCTCGGGCACCTGCAAGGGTGGCTCAGGATTGGTCCATTCGACCACAAAGTCGGCCAGAACCTGAGACTTACCCACAGTGCGGGGCGTGAAATGTATATCAAAGGCACCGAGTTCGACTGCCAATTTGGCGATCCGACCAGATTTCTCCAAATTTCGGACAATATCCCCCAAAGGAAAAGAGGAGGGTACCGTGATATTGTGAGCTTGGAAGTAATGTCGTAGCTTACGGGAAGCCATCAGTAGCGCGTAAAGTATCTTCTGGACCTCAGGGTATCGCTCCTTAGGACCATGAAGTACCTCACTAACATAGTAGACGGGTCTGTGTATTCCTTCCCTATCCGCGATCAGGACAGCGCTGACCGCATGCGGGTTGGCCGCTAAATAGAGAAGCAATGGTTCTCCTTTGTCGGGAGACACCAAGACTGGTGGGCTGGACAAATATGCCTTTACCTCCTGAAATGCTTTCTCGCCCACGTGGGACCATGTGAAATTGTGATGTTTCCGCAGGGGCTTGAAGAAAGGTAATCCCCTTTCGCCTAGTCGCGATATGAATCGACTTAAGGCCACCATGCGACCAGCCAGGCGTTGAACATCTTTCATGGTTGAGGGAGACCTCATCTGTTCGATGGCACTGATTTTTTCAGGATTGACTTCAATGCCTCTGGAACAAACAAGGAAACCAAGGAGCTTTCCTGAAGAAACCCCGGAAGAACATTTCTCCGGGTTCAATTTTATTCCAAAGCGATTCAAATTACAGAAGGTTTCAGCGAGATCGTCTAGATGAGACAATCTCTTAGTGCTTTTTACAACCAAGTCGTCTACATATGCTCGAGATTACTCCCTATCTGGGAAAGAAAGATCTTTTGTATCAAGCGCTAGTACGTGGAACCTGTGTTCTTGAGACCGAACGGCATTCTGACGTAGCAGTAGGTGCCGAACGGGGTGATGAAGGCAGTCTTCTCTTCATCTTCTTCTGCCATGCTAATTTGATGGTATCCTGAGTAGGCGTCCAGGATGCTCATCAGTTCGCAACCCGCGGTTGAGTCGACTAGCTGGTCGATGCGGGGAAGGGGAAAGTCGTCCTTCAGACAGGCACTATTAAGTCTGGTGTAGTCGACGCACATGCACCACTTGCCATTGGACTTGTGGACCATGACCGGATTCGCGAGCCATTCCAGGTGATTGACCTTGCGAATAAACCCGGCTTTTCGGAGTTTGTCCAACTCCTCTCGGATGACTTCTTATCGGTCAACAGCAAAACACCTGAGCTTTTGCTTTATTGATCGCTATCCAGGTCGAATTGCTAACCTGTGCTTGATTACTTCCCTTGGGACACCGGGCATGTCGGATGGTTTCCACGTAAACACATCTGCGTTAGCCCGGAGGAAAGTGATGAGCTCGAGTTCCTATTTGTCAGCCAGGCCTGATCCGACCCGAATTGTCTTGGATGGATCGTCTGGATACAACGGAACTAGTTTGAGTTTCTCATCTGGTCGAGGAGCAGCTTTGATCGCGTCTGCGGCGACTGTGGCGACCTGAGCATCCCGAAGGGGAAGTTGGTCGACCATCTCCAGAGATAGCCGGTCACACGTTAGTGCCACATTGCGACGGCCTCGGATCGAGATGACACCATTGGGGCCACGCAACTTGCCGCACTGATAAGCATAGTGCGTTGCCATCATGAACTTAGCAAGAGTTGGCTTGCCAAAGATTGCATTGTAAGCCGAATCACAATCAATTACATCAAAAGTAACCAATTCTGTTCGAAAGTTATCCGGTACTCCCAGTGTGACCGGGAGGACCACCTGTCCCAACGGTATCATGAAGGGACCAGGGATTATCCCATAAAATGGATGGATTATGGGCTTAATCTTGGAACAACGAATTTGCATCTCGTCGAGCGCCTTGACCAATAAAATGTCCAAGGAGATTCCTCCGTCGATCAGGACCCTTTCGACTCTCGCATTGTTGATGATCGGGGTAATGACCAGAGGGAGCCTCAATGGTCGAGTAAGCCCCGCAGGACAATCAGTGTGATCAAATGTCAAAGGTGTATCCAACCAACGGGGGTACTGAGGTTCACCAAGGGATGTCTCCGTTTGGTTAACCTCTCGATAAAAGGCCTTAAACTGCCTTTTGGAAACAAAAGAGGAGGAACCCCCGAAAATAACATTGACATGATTATGATGTACCAGGTAAGACATCTCTTCGTCCCCGTCGGCGCCTCTAACTCCGCACGCTTGTTCCTTAGTTGGTAAGGTCAGCATCGGTCCAGCCCCCTGGTAGAAGTCATCTAACTGCTTTAACCAACTCCTGCAGTTCTTGAGGTCGTGGCCTGTGGAGTTGTGGAGTGGACACCATTTCTTGCCTTCCTGTGGGTTAGTCAACATCTCTGGCTGGTCGGCACTACGACCACCAGAAGCAGTTTTACTTTTGAATGAAGACTTGTTACCTTTGGTCGAAGGAGGCTTCTCTGCAACTGCGACCTCGCGGTACAGTTCAGAGCGATTCCTTTTTGACTTCTTCGACTTCCCGCCCGACGAAGATTCTGCCTTCTTGCTTGAATCTTCTTTCCTAGCAACCTTGAGACCTGGTTGAGGCGGTAGGTTACCTTTATCGACCATCCGGCTCCATTTAACCGCTTCAGCCGCGTCGGAGTATCGATCAGCCATATCAAAAAGATCGACTACTGATCGAGGAGGATGGATGAGCAAGTCTTCGGTGAATCTCCGATATCAAACAACATGTTTAAATGCCCTAATAACGGAGCTGTCTGATATGTTCGGGATGTGTTCGGGGAAATCTCCGCGGCGCTAAGTCCACGTAAGTCGTGTCACATTGGCCCGGGGACGTGGCCTCCGGCCCCTCCCCGGGCGCCGCCATTTGGCCCCCGGGACCTGGCCTCCGGCACTGTCCCTGGCAGCCCCATTTGCCCGCGGACGTGGCCTCTGGCCCCTCCCCGGGCGCCGCCTTTTGGCCCCCGGGACTTGCCCTCCAGCGCCGTCCCGGGCGCCGCCATTTGGCCCCCGGGACCAGGCCTCTGGCGCCGTCCCGGGCGCCGCCATTTGCCCGGGGATGTGGCCTCCGGCCCCTCCCTGGGAGCCACCTTTTGGCCCCCGGGACTTAGCCTCCGGCGCCGTCCCGGGCGCCGCCATTTGCCCGGGGACGTGGTCTCCGGCCCCTCCCCGGGCGCCGCCTTTTGCCCCGGGGAGTTGGCCTCCGGCGTCGTCCCGGGCGCCGCCATTTGGCCCCCGGGACCTGGCCTCCGGCGCCATCCCGGGCGCCGCCATTTGCCCGGGGATGTGGCCTCCGGCCCCTCCCCGGGCGCCGCCTTTTGGCCCCCGGGACTTGGTCTCCGGCGCCGTCCCGGGCGCCGTGATTTGGCCCCCAGGACCTGGCCTCCAGCACCGTCCTGGGCGCCGCCATTTGCCCGGGGATGTGGCCTCCGGCCCCTCCCCGGGTGCCGCCTTTTGGCCCCCGGGAATTGGCCTCCAGCGCCGTCCCGGGCGCCGTCATTTGGCCCCCAGAACCTGGCCTCCGGCGCCGTCCCGGGCGCCGCCATTTGGCCCCCAGGACCTGGCCTCCGGCGCCGTCCCGGGCGCCGCCATTTGCCCGGGGACGTGGTCTCCGGCCACTCCCCGAGCGCCGCCATTTGGCTCCCGGGACTCGGCCTCCGGCGCCGTCCCGGGCGCCGCCATTTGCCCGGGGGCCTGGCCTCCGGCACGTGCCCCGGGCCTCATCACCCTTCTAAAGGTAAAATCTCGAGTTGTTTGTCACGTGCAGGTCACGCGAGGAGCGCCTCGGGAATCAGCGGCCACCTGTCAAGCATCCAAGGCGTTTGACCGGGAGAAGGACGGTCCTACCCTTCAATCCGACGGTGGCTTCCGGGGTAGTTTAGGCTTTTTGCTGCTTTTTGGGGCTATAAATAGCCCTTGTACCCCTCTGTTGTAAAGGATCGGATCACTTTTATTGGAATAGCTAAACTCACAGGCGTGCTCCGGAAGCCTGTCCCCCGGAGAGAGCCTCCCCAGCCGACTCCGGTCGGGAGCGCGTCGACAGGACTAGGGCCCCCACCGGGACCCGAACCTGTATAAATCCGTGTGTCATTTCTTGTGCTTGTCCGGCGGGGGAGGACCGGTCATCTGATCAACCCGCGCCGCGTAATCTTCGCTAGGATCGTTCTCAAAACCTGCCGGGGTATTCGCAATACCACGACAGGATGGTATTCCTCACCCCGACAAACCTCTTGACAAACTGACGAAGGGTTTCGGTCAAAGTTTGCTGTAGTCAATGGAGGTCGTCCTCTTTACCCGGCTTTTGATAACAATTTTGGAAATTACTGAGGATAGAGTCGCACAGCATTTCCCAGTTGTAAATAGAACCTTCGGGCTGATTAAACAACCAGGTTCTAGCCGGTCCTTCAAGGACTGTTGGTAGGTAGTTGGCCGTGACCCAGTCATCGCCTCCTGCCGCTTGGATGGCAGTAATGTAGATTTGAAGGAACTCGGATGGGTTCTGAGTCCCGTCAAACCTTTCTATGGCCCCTGGTCAAAATTTGTCCGGCCAAACGACCGCACGAAGGCCGGGCGAGAAAGCTTCACAACCAACATAGGGACCGGGAACTGTCCTGTGACTTTCGACTGGATCGCGAGCGACCTCACGCAATGGAGAAGTCACTCATGGTCCTAAGCGAGAGTGGACAGGGACTCGATCCCTATCACGAGAATCTTGTGCCCGCCTAGACTTGTCCTGGCGGGACGGTACAGGCGGCGGGTAACTCCGTCGAGCAGAACCAGAGTTAGAACGCTCTCGGTTGTGGAAACGTGTTACCGACTGGGAAGAGGCCGTGGGGGTCGCCTCAGATGCGACCTCGTCCAACCTCTCCGCGAGGATTCTGGTGAAGGCTGGTTTCTGCGCATCCATGACCGTAGGAGGAAAATTACGCATGACCTCCGCAATAGATCGGAGTCTGCCATGTGTACTTCTCCTAGGGGCACCAGGTGTCACCTTTTCCTCGTCCACTGGGAAACACTCCGGAGGCAAAGAAGGGGTCTGGTCGCGTCTGCGACTACGTGATCGTCGGAAAGAACTCGGAGCAGCACTGTAACGAGCCTGCGCATCTTGAAGAGCCTCTAGGGCAGTTCTGCGTAGTTTGTTGTCTTGTTGCTCGAGATCTTGATCGTGCTTCTGTTTACGTTCCTGTTCTTCCCTAGCAGCCTGCTGATCAGGAGTTTCCACCAATAAGGCAGCAAACTGTCTAGGGAGAGAGGGCGCCGAGGGAGAAAACATCTCGGTTTGTTCCGAGTCAGACTCGAAATCAAAGAGACGGCGGAGGTTATCAGGGTCGAACCTCCCCGGGCTGATTTCTTGGTCGATATCATCCTTCCCCTCAGCGGGATCGTATGACGGACCGGACTCATGCTCTAACGCATTAAGAACCTCGGTGGGTTCTGACCTTGTGCTAGACGCCCCCTGGTCGATGGACATGACCTGGAGAGTCGATTCGACCTCTAGGAGGTTTTCACCTGCAATTTCCTCCATTGGAACAGGATCGCTCGGAGAAGGCATCGGAATGTGAGCATAATCCTCGAGATCGAAATCGTTCTCGGAATCATATGCTCCAGCCATGATTCAGCGAACCTCCGAATGAAAATTAGAATGCCTTGAGAAAGGCCCCACGGTGGGTGCCAACTGTCGACGATTCGGACTCGGGGTCCTTAGTCGAACTTATGCAAAATTTGTAGGTTGTGAGACCTTTCAGGGTGTCCCTCCGGGAAGGTATGTTGAATTATGGAGAACTAGAGCACAGAGAGATTTATACAGGTTCGGGCCCTCGATGGTGGGAGTAATAGCCCTACGTCCTGTTGGGATTTCACTATGTATAGTAAAAGGATTTACAGAGTTGTGGAAAAGATCTTCACAGGCGAAGATTTTTCCTATGTGTTTGTACAGGTCAAAGCCTGAAGGGCTTTGTGAAAACTATCTAATTTACACTACTGTCTTCGGGTTGTTTTATCTGGTCGGGTTCGATCAATCGATCACTGGATGGCTTAGTGTTTTGATCTCTCGATCCTTCGATCCCCCCTTTGTTTGATGCATCGGGCTGCTCCTTTATACTGGTGAAAAGGGCGCCAAGTCGTAACGGCATCAAATAGTTGCTTGAATGCAGTTTCGTCAACCGCTCTTAACTCCCACGCAGGTTTAACACGTGTTATTCGTGGATAACCGCACGTATTAACCTCCTAACGGTTGTTTCTCTACATGGAAGAATCTTCGGGGTACTCGGGATATCCCTGTTACAGGGACAGATTAATCCCATGTTCTCTGGTCCAAAGTGCTTTGACCGCGTGATGTTGGCTGACCGCGCAACATCTTCAGCCTTCTGTTCGCGCATAGCATACGAACCCTTTACCGTGCACTCGCTACGGTTTGATCGCGTAAAGCCTGCGACCTCGGGCTTGTGCTCCTCAGAATGGCTCGAACCTATCCTGAACCAGTCGCGCATTTATTTGGACTGACTCGGGTGTCAATCCTCGTCAGTAGTGCTCGATGTATGGTGGGCGGTAAGGCCGCGGCCATCGAATGCACCGGAGTCTGCGGCATAGCGGCTGGTTAGCCCCCTGCACTTCTCGGGGAGAGTCTCGGTCGCTGTCTCCTTTGACACGGGACGTGCACTCGTTGTCGGAGTCGGGAAGTGGCCCAAGAGGTCCACCGGCATGGCGGTAATGACGCTTTTCTTCCGCCCCGGGGCTGAGTTCCAAGACGTCCGGGCTCTCCCCCGGAGAGGTTGGTTCTTCAGCGGGTCTCTTCCCCCGGCCGGTGCGGGAGAGAAGCTCTCCGCGTCCGTGATCCGGGGGAAGTTCTTCCCCTTACTTAGCCGTGCGCATTCGCTCGACCTCCTCTCGGGAGAAACGGACCTGGTCCGCCAGAGGCACCCTCGGGGGCGGCCCCGGGGGAGGAGGGAGTTCATGCACTGTAGCTACCGGCCTGGGAGCCACCGGGGCCGGCAGGGGGGAGCCCCCTGCGAAGACCTCCAGAACCAGAAAGCGGGAAACTCCTGTATTATCCGGAACCAGGGAGTGGCCCCCGCGACAACGTTCGTAACCAGAAAGGGGGAAACCCCTATATTATCCGGAACTGGAAAGGGGGAAACCCCTGTATTATCCAGAACCGGCGGGGGAGCCCCCACGGTGACGTCCGGAATCGGGGCGCCATTGCGGGGGAAGTCCATTGCGGCACTGGAGCTGCTCTGTCGACCGTCCCTAGTGCGGTAAACGCTACTTGTGGGGCGGGACTGGCTCCCGGAGCAGGGAAAACCCCCGACATGGGCCCAGGCATGAAGTAACCCCCCCGGCATCGGGAAGGCTCCAGACTGATGACCCGCCTGGGGTGGGTACCCCCCGGTGGGGTCGTATGGGGCGGCCTGGCCTCCGGAGATCGGGGGCACCGGGTGACCCATAAACGGGGGCATAACCCCCGGGAATGGGTACTGCGGGTATGTGGGGGCTAGTGGCCGTGCCAAGACGTGGAGCAACTCATCCATAGAGCACTGGGCGCAGAGCTGGCCCTCTACTAAAGCGTCAAGCAAGGCGTCCCGGGGGACCGGGGGAGCCGTCGGGGGAAAACTGGTCCCGGCCGAGGCGGCCGTGGTCACTGGGACTGAGCCGGAGGTCGAACCACCGAAATTAAGAGGGAAGGTGGGAGGCGGTACCTGGGTCTGGCTGCCGGGTCACCGGGACCGGCGTCACCGGGAAGGGCGCGGGCCCTCGTTCTTGGGGAAGCAATGGCGTCTCGTCACCAGTCCCCACGGTCGACGCCAACTATCGTCGTATTGCGAATACCCCGGCAGGTTTGTGGACGATCCTAGCGAAGAAAATACGACGCGGGCTGACTGAGTGGTCGGTCCTCCCCCATCGGGCAAGCACAACAAATGACTCGTGGGTTTATACAGGTTCGGGTCCCAGTGGGGGCCCTAGTCCTGTTGGCGTCCTCCCGACCGGAGTTGGCTTGGGGAGCTCTCTCGGGGAGAGGCGGCACCGGAGCACACCAGTGAGATTGTCTGTTCCTAGCAATAATGAGCAATTGTCCCTTACATGAGGTGTTACAAGGGCTTATATAGCCCTAAAAGACGCAAAAAGACTAAACTACCCCGCCTACTACCGCTGGATCGAGGGGTAGCAACGTGCTTCTCCCGGTCAGGCATCTTGGATGTTTGACATGTGTCCGCTGATTCCCGGGGCGCTTCTCGTGTGACCCGCACGTGACCCGGGACCGAGGACTCTTGTCTCCGGAAGGACGGCAATGCCCGGGACAAGCCACCGGGGGCCTTGTCCCCGGCAAGTGGTAGCGCCCGGGACAGGCACCTAGGGCTTTGTCCCCGGGAAAATGGCGGCGCCCGGGACATGCACCAGGGACCTTTTCCTTGGGCAAATGGCGGCGCTCGGGGTAGGCACCGGGGGCCTTGTCCACGGGCAAATGGCGGCGCCCGGGACAGGCACCGGGGGCCTTGTCCTTGGGCTAAAGGCGGCGCCCAGGACAGGCACCAGGGGCCTTGTCCCAGTGCAAAGGGCGGCGCCTGGGACAAGCACCGGGGGCCTTGTCCCCAAGCAAATGGCGGCGCCCGGGACAGACACCGGGGGCCTTGTCCCCAGGCAAAAAGACGGCGCCCGGGATAGGCACCGGGGGCCTTGTCCCAGGGCTAAAGGTGGCGCCAGGAACAGGCACCTGGGGCCTTGTCACTGGGCTAAAGGCGGCGCCCGGGACTGACACTGGGGCCTTGTCCCTGGGCTAATGGCATAGCTTCTTACCTGGAGTTAGTCTCGCGGAGATTTCCCCCAACACACATGATGTAATGCGTCAACTTAAAAAGCTTTTAAAATGTGATTTGGTTGTTGCCTTAAAAGATGTGAATTTTGAAAAGGATAAACTTTGTAATGCTTGTCAAGTTGGCAAACAAGTAGCAATTTCACATCCGATTAAGCGTGTTCTTTCAACTTGCAAACCTTTGGAACTACTGCATATGGATTTGTTTGGACCTTCCGAGTTCCAAATTATTGGGGGTAACAACTATGGTTTTGTTATTGTTGATGATTTCAGTCACTACACTTGGGTTTTCTTTATTTCTCAAAAATCTAAAACCCATGATATTTTCAAAACTTTTGCAAAACGTGTTTCCACTGAATTTGAACTTTCCATCAAGAAATCCGTAGTGATCATGTTGGAGAATTCGTTAATTCAACTTTAGTTGATTTTTGTGACTCCTAGGCATTAAACACGAATTTTCTACTTCTTATACTCCACAACAAAATGGAGTTGTGGAAATAAAAAATCGAACACTAGTAGAAATGGCAGGAACAATGCTAAGTGAGTATGACACTCCTACTCACTTCTGGGCTGAAGCCGTGCATACTGCTTGCTATTCTATTAATTGGCTTTATTTGCATCCTCTTCTAAACTTAACTCCCTATGAGCTTCTTATTGGGCGTAAGCCAAATGTTTCTTATTTTCGAGTTTTTGGTTGTAAATGTTACATCCTTAGAAAAAGAAACTTTGGTGGTAAATTTCAAAGAAGAGTAGATGAAGGCTTTCTAGTCGGATACTCCACCACTAGCAAGGCTTATCAAGTCTTTAATAAATATACTAGCTGTTTTGAAGAATCATGCGACATAGAATTTGATGAAAGAAACGACTCGCAAAAGGAGCAAGTCTCTTGTGAAGTTTCAGGTGAAGATCTTCAAGAAGCAGTGAAGAACATTACCATTGGAGACATCAAACCAAGAGAGGATGATCAAAAGATGATGTGAACATTGAGAATGATGATCATCATACATCATCACCTCATATTGATCCACCAGAGCAAAGTTAAGAAGAAGCTGCACAAGAAGAAGCACCAAGGCAACATCAAACCATCACTAAGGATCACCCTTTAGATCAAATATTCGGTGATGTGAGTAAGGGGAATTTGAGATGTCAATGATCGGCGAGCTAAGCTTCTTCCTTGGATTTCAAATCAAGCAATTCAAGAGCGAAACGTTCGTGAGCCAAACCAAGTATAAGAAGGACTTGCTCAAGAGCTTTGGGATGGAAGATGCTAAAGCAGTCAAAACTCCCATGGCCACAAATGGACATATTGATATGGAAAACAACGGAAAACTCGTCGATTCTAAACTTTATAGGTCTATGATTGGTAGCTTGATATATCTTACTCCTCTAGGCCTGACATCATGTTTAGTGTTTGCTTATGTGCTAGATTTCAGTCTGCCCCTAGGGAATGCCACTTGATTGCTATTAAAAGAATCCTTAGGTACTTAAAATGCTACCCTAACCTAGGTCTTTGGTATCCGAAAAATGCACTTTGAATTTATTGGATATTCGGATTCAGATTATGCTGGTTGTAAGATTGATAGAAAAAGCACATATGAAAGTTGTCAACTTTTGGGGAGATCACTAGTGTCTTGGTCATCTAAGAAACAAAATTCAGTTGCTCTCTCCACCGCCGAAGCAGAATATGTGTCGGCGGGTAATTGTTGTGCACAAATTTTCTGGATGAATGTCGCGCCCCGAAACTGGGACTACGACTACTCCCGTGGAGACCTAGCTTGCTATTGCTAGTCCCATACAAGCATACCCTTGACATCCCAGGATAAGTCAAGCGCAGGAGTATATTCACATTGCAGCAGAAAAACTTACAAAATATTAAGTAGTGTGGTCTACTGGCCTTGATACTACATAAAAATATTACAATACCTTCGCGGCATTCAAGGTTTAGTTAAAGCAAAATAAAACTTCTACACAGCGGATGATGGGTGTCCCTTCCACAGTAAGAAGTTGACGGCAGAACAACACATCAAGGATTTGGTGGATCTGGCTCTCCTTCATCTGGATCCAAGAAATTCTCCACACCTTCTTCTTGATCTTGGTACGCTCCATCTTCTGGGTTGTAAGTTGCAAGGGTGAGTACTTACGTACTCAGCAAGTCATAGGGAAGAGTAGATACATATAGTAGTATTGTTATGGACCTAGACTAGTCAAGAATTATGGATGTTTGTAAAATAATCTTTTCTTTCATATCTCATTACATCTCACGTCATGGCAGCACTTTTCATAACATAACATCACTATTTATGTTCATTAGATTATAGTACTACCGCGACACGTCGACACACGACAGCCCACGATAGCACCCCTTATCATGACAACACATGTCATTTGGGTAATCTTGACTTATCAAATTTTATTTAGAGAACATACTTGTGTCACACCCCGTGGATTTAATCCATCGCAGCAGACTCCTATAAACCCGGGAGCTCGGAGTATTCGAATACGTTTTTAACTCTGCAGAGAGGTACCAATTTACCCGCAAGATATTCCACTTTCAAGCCCATCCTATCAATTGATTAGACCCTTCCTCACAACCATGTGTGAGTGGCAAGGTGGAGATAACAAGAACTTTTGTTATGTATCACTCACAATTCACCCCCAAACTTGTGGATCTCTCGCGAACCACAGTTGTGGCGGGTTGTAGCCAAACCCCCACCCCTACTCATATTCCCATTGCTGGGTCAGGTACAAGATCACCTTCAGTGATATATGTGGGAGCCATTCTCCATGTCAATCATACATCACTACACAACTCATGTAGGGGTTTCATGTGCGATCTGCATAAGTACTTGTTCAGGCCTGTCCCATACCAGGTTGCGGTTAGCACGTGTTTCTTGCCACTAGACGCACAACACAAGGTTCTAGTCCTTATATGCCAGTGACCAGATCATACCACACACCATGCACCTACAGTGCCTGCACATCCAGTGCAACCAAGCACAACCAGTGCTAGTACCACCATTCCATACCAAAAATTCTGGTCACGGCTAGGGGTTTTATTTCATGAATATATATATATATACATAAATATATTAGTTCATGGCTCAAAACTTTTTTATTTCACATTTCACAGATAACCAGTCTAGTACTGCCAATTCATAAATCAACCATTCTCAATCTTTCACATGCAATATTATCTATATTCAAGGTTATGTTATAGCAACATTTAAAATATAGGTTCAAGATGTCCAAGGATATGACTTGCCTTCCGCGTCGTAACAAACAGCAGTTGAGCCATGGTTGGGTTTAGAAGTTCAAGAATGCAAAGATGAATGTCTCGATGATTCTGAAATGTTTGGATGATTCTGAAATGATTGGGTTTAGAAGTTGATTAGGGTTAAGTTATGGAAACCAAGGTTAAGATTAGTTGTCAAAGGTTTACAAGGTTCCAAAGGTCTCAAAATATCAGAATGATATCAAGGTTGCGACTGGTTTGCTCAAAAACAGCGAACGTCTTTAGGTCGACATTCGGTTCAAAGCATCGACATAGGGTCGATGGATGACAGAGGGACTATCTCAACTTGTGGCAGTAGAATAAAATGTAGATTACAACTCCACAAGTCTAAGGGACAAAGTTATTTTCAATTTGAACAACTGAAAAGAGGTGAAAAGAGCTAATGCCACTGGCTGACAAGCTCTCGCATAGGGCTGACAATGTCAAAATCTAGGGCTAAGAATAAAATGCAGTTCAAGGGCTCAAATCAAGTTGTGATAGAAGAAGAAATTGTAGATCACAACGTCAGGAGTCTAAGGGACAAAGTCATGCTCAGAACGATCATATGGAAGGAAGTGAAAAGGGCTAATGCCACTGGCTGGCATAGCCTGGCAATGAACTGACATGGCTAGAAACTAGGGCTTGCCATAATTTTTGATCTAGAGCTCCAATTGATGCACCACATTGTCTAGGAGGTAGGCCTTGATAACAGGAACAAATGGTTCAATAGGTTCCAAGGTTGAAGATGGCTAGATGATGATGAAAATCAGTGGAGAAGTATGGCGGCGACACGGCACAGTGAAGCCACTGGACAAGATCTTGGCATAGCAATAACTGGCCCTTCTGTGCAGATTCAGGGTCGAGCTAATAGAGGAAAATGTTCAAGAGATCAAGACAAAGATGCTGGACAAGGTGGCATCGACGGCGATGGCCGGCGACGACCGGGCGGCACACTGGTGGCACTCCAGTGAAAGGTAACACATTAAAACTGCAATCTGGTGCTATGCTGCTGAAACTTGGCGTTGCTGGAGCTAGCTATGGATAAGTGATACTGTTTGAAGCATTGGGCTCGACTGGACATGACACGGCAGTGAACGGCGACGAGCTGCGCCGGAGAAGAAGACAGCTTCAACGGCAACAGAGCGATGTGGTGATTCAAACTCCAATTTAAAGGCATAGTTGAGTTCCTAGATAGCTTCAGATAGTGTAAATGAAGGTACTTGGCCTAAAGCGACGCCGGTGAGGAGAACAACGCCGTGGCCAGAGAAGAAGAAGGCTAAATTGGGCGAAACTGATACACGGCCTTAGAATTCAATTGCTCGCCGTGAGAGCAGTAGGGAGGTGAGGTGAAGCTTCTGGTTACAACAATTCGGCCGGATGAATGGTGGTGCGGCCTGGCGACGTGAGCCGGTCACCGGTGGCGCGCGAGAAAGGGGAAAACTCCAATTCGGGTTTAATCTCGAGATCTTGATGCACAGGCTTACTAAGATTAGTCCACTGATCATTTTATTCTACTATCACGAAAGCAAATTTGAACTGGAGTGAATGCAATTGCTGGAACAGGGCATTAGAGGGTTTCAGTGATCGCCGGCGTTAGAGATCATCGGAGCTCAATTGGATGCCAACACATGATAAGGGAGATGAGATATACTCACTAATGCTGTCAATTTGGGGATTGGAGCACTGGGGTGTGCTGGCACCGTGAGCCTTCGTGCTGAGATCGCCGGAGAAGATGACAGCAGCAAGGAAGAAGTACTGTTTATGTTTAATTTCTTAAGGGCTTTGGAGAGCACTGCTAAAGATGAAGATGCTGCTCTGGGGTTGCTATTTATAGGCAAAGCAAAGTGTAACGAAGTTCACTGCTTGAAGATTATGAAGCTTGTGCCGGTGGAGACTTCGAGTTGAGGCAACGGCGAACAGCGAAGCTCCTGTCTGGCGTGCAGCAGCTGGTGAGCTGGGTAGAGATGGCCACGGCAACAACTGAGGTGCAAACACGTGTGCACATGCAAACACGATTGCAACAACTCGGGCTAGAGCGGCGGTGAAAACACAGCGGTGAGGTGCTCCTGGTCGCGGTCGAGGTCGAAGCAACGCTGTGCACTATGCCGGCTGTGGTCGAGGTCGCCGTTCACTGCTGGTTTGGTCGCAAATAGTGGGTGAGGTCGAAGGAGGTGATCCCTGGTCATGAACAGCGGCTGAGGTCGAACCAGGGACCTAATTGCAAGGATTTTTGATTGAATTCTGGACTGATTTGTAATTTCTGACTTGGAGATGGTTGATTTGCAATCTGATTTTGCAGATGAGTATAAACTTATACCTTATACTCATCTAACAAGATATTTGGTAAAATCTGGCATGATTTGATGATTTTTGATATAAACTGAAAAAAGGGTACTTTAGGGTAAAATAAGATCTGAGTTTTGTCGATTTCGAATTCTGGCCTTTAAGATGAGATTTGGGTATTCTGATAAAAGAAGATTTTGTATTGATTAGCATTTGGGAGGTGTTCCCTGAAACAGATTTGAATTTGGAGTTAATCTGAAGATTTCAGCCTTTTTGGGTTTGGAGATATCAGATAAAGGACTAAATTGCGATATAATTTGGACTGATATGTGAAAATACTTATATGAAGAAATTTGACTGCCAACTTTGTGGATTAAGGTATTGGCATACCCATGATCATAATCCAAGAATAATCTGATCTGAATTAGATCAAGATTTGGCTAAATCTGAGTTCTGAGTATTTAGGGTAATTAGGATAGTAGTTAGAACTTCTGTTTTCGAAAACAGGAAAGGATTGATAGGTCTGGAAGTTAGAGCTGGAATTGAGTCTGGCTTCTGAAGACTTTTATGTTCAGAGTAACTAATAGATCACATCCGAATAATCTGATCTTGATTTGGGTTCACAGAATAGATTTTGAGATTTTAGGGTTTGAGATATATTAGGGTTGAACTGATCTTGTTACTGCTACAGATCCAAGCATGCATGAGGTTCATGAAAAAGAGAGTTTTTACCCCTAAACTCAGGGTGTTACAATGAAGCAAACATTTTTGGATTATAGAATTACATTTGAAAAAGTGCCACCCTTGTGCGATAATGAAAGTGCCATTAAAATTTCAAATAATCCTGTTCAATACTCTAGAACAAAGCATATTGAAATACGGCACCATTTTATAAGAGATCATGTGGTAAAAGGGGATATAGATGTTAGTTATATCAGAACTGAGTTGTAACTAGCAGATATTTTCACGAAACCCCTAGATGAGAGTATATTTTGCTTTCTTAGAGGTGAATTAAATATAATTGACATTTCAAATGCTAGTTGATATGTTAAAAGTATTAAAATATAAATGATTCCCTCTCTGGTCAAAATCTGCTTTTGGTCGAAGTCATTGCCTTTGCTGACAGTCAGCATCTCAAACTGACTGTCAGTTCTTGCTTAGGAGCCTGGTCGTAGCCTCTGGTCGAAGTCATTGACCATGCTGACTGTCAGTTTCATACACTGACTGTCAGTTATGTGCTTCTGAATTTGGTCGTAGCCACTGGATAAATTGGTGACCCACACTGATTGTCAGTGTGGCACACTGCCTGTTAGTTTCAAAACCCAGTTCTTTGTACTGATTTTCAGCATCAAGTTCCTGGTTTTTGTGCTGACTGTCAGTATATCACACTAACTGTCCGTGTGTGACCCTGAAGCCCAAACCCTAGTGTCTTTTACATGTGTCTTTTCGCTGTCTCTTCGTCACCACGCCATCACCGTTGTGCCTCTCGCCACCGATGTCTCTCTCTCGCCGCCGGTGCCTCCTCTCGCCACTGCGCCACTACACCTCATCGTGTTTCACCGTGCCATCTATTCACCGGTTCTTCTCGCTGGTGACGCACCACTTCGTCGCCGCCGCACAGCACCTCGCCGTCTCTTCGCCGCCGTGCCTTGTCGTGTCACCTCCGCTGTGCCCCTGTCTCACCAGGTCTCATCCGTTTCTTACCAGCCGTGTCTCTTTGCCAGCTCTGCTCACCGTCGTCATCGATTTGATGTTCGACGGTTTCCCTCGGTTGATTCTCCTGAGAGGTTTTCTTTTGACCTCTTGATTTTTGCATTATGTCTTATTAGCCCTCGTCGTCTCGACGCGTTGCTCGTCGAAAGAACACTACAAACAGCAGTCGTTCAACGTGTCAACCGTCTGAGACAGTTCTTCGCCTTCACCCGAGAGTGTCCCTGTGGATTATTCCCGATGGCACGCGAGTCGCCTCCGCACCCTCCGCTCCACAATCCCCTACCTGTCCCCACGTCCCATAGGTCATGACTCTTGTAGTGTCCTGACTTTCTACACGAACCTGCAGCTTAACCTGTGGACTAGAATCGACAGCCGTGTTCCCATTTTTGCTCAACGCTCCCTCTCCTGGTCCACGATTTCCTCTCGCACAGGCATCATCTCCTTGGCCGACTCCTTCGCATCTGTAGTGATCAGAGATGTAGTCTCTGACTCCTCTCTCCACTGAGCTGATGAGCCTATTTGCCAGTTCTATGCCACCGTCTTTATCTCTCCCTGGCGCGACTAACTGACCTTCATGACAGGCCTCTAGGTCCATACTGTCATGATGGAGCAGTTTGAGGCCACTCTTGGACTATTTCGTCCTGCTTCTAGATGCCAGCTCCACACTCTTCCAGACCTTGAGCATCGAGAAGTGGCCATGCTTTACTCCGGCCCCTTTCAGCTTCGGCACATCGCTGGCCTACGCTGCGATGTTGACCTGGCCCTGAGGATCCTTCGTCTCACTTTGGTCCCTATGACAGGAGACAGGGCCAGAGTCACTTATCTTGCACTTCATGTTCTTATTTCCATCTTCCGGGAGGAGCCCTTTGACATCGTTGATCTGCTTATTAGCCAGATTCAGCACGTTCTTCTTGCCCCGTGTCGCCATCTTGTTTATGCCCCATACATCATGCCCCTGCTTCTTCACATCCGAGCTCCCTCATCCCCACCATCCTCTGGGTTTCTATCCTTCGGGCCAGGCTGCTAGCCGTCTTGGTGCCCATCCAGCAGGAGCAGATTCTGGATCACTTGCCCTCGTCAAGCACATCAGTCCCTCGCATGAGGGCCCGCCCAGCTCCCTCCTCACCGGGATCAGCTTCAGGTCCTGTTGTTTTGGCTCCTGCTACTCTGGCCTCCACAGCTCCAGCCTCTGCTTCCCCAGCCGTCGACCCGACTGGATCTCCTACAGGCTCTAGAGATATGGCCGTTCTAGGTTTCTTCAGTGAGGAGGATTAGGCTATAGTTTTTGCTCCCGCCTTTTTGTGCTTGATGCCAAAGGGGGAGTATTTGTATGACTTTGTGGTTTGTTATGGTTAGTTGGATTATTTATGTTTTCTTATATGGATATGGATGCCCTCAGATTTCTTATATGATGTTTATGGATATGTTTATGATGGATGCTATATGGATGGTTGACCAGATTTTTTTATATATATATGTGGTGATTTGGTCCTTATTATAATATGATGTTAATTGATCCTTATTTTGTATGCTCTGAACTTGTATGAACTTCTCGTTGATTTTTGTGATTTCATGCATACACGCAGGGGGAGTTATTAATTTTTTATTATTATTTATTATCAAACAGTTGTTGTCATCAATCATAAAAAAGGGGAGATTGTTGCACCTAGGCCTTTATGCCTGATTTTGATGATTAATGAAAACAAGCGCTTCAGACTAATTGTGTTTTGAGATATTGGATACAGAGCTTTGTTGGGAAGACATGCAGGATGATCAAGATGAACCCCACGTGAAATAGAAAAAGCACAAGTGGCAAGGTACAAAGACGAGACGCAAATCGCAAGATTAAAGATCCAAAGGACCTGAGGTAAAATATGTTTTATTACCGACCTCGGTGTTTTGGAGGTTGATCAGTTTAGAAATTTGTTTTTAGTTTTAACTGTACTATAAAGAGGGGTTGCAAGTCCTCTCTATATTTTCATCATAAACCAAGAAACTCTTAGGTCACTGCATTCATTCTTTTCGGTTGGATTTGTTTTGAAAAGATTTGGTTTTTCAGATGAGTTTTTGACAGCAAAAGTGGTTTTTTTGTTTTTCTAGAAAGATCTAGGCAAATCTGGGTTTTTCTTCTGTTGACAAAATTATAGCCCTTTAAATTATCTTTCAAATGAAATATCAAAAACTTAAATCAGATCTCTGGATTAAAATTTATGGCTATTTTAATCCATACTAACAGTCAGCATGTGATGCTGACAGTCAGCCTGAATGTCAGTTTGTTTAACCGTAATTTGTCCAGAGAATATGTTTTTTGAGCCAAATTTTTTTTGCCTATGCTGACTGTCGGCATGTGTTGCTGACTGTCAGCATGAGTTTCGATCTCGAGCTGATTTGTTTGAGAATTTGTTTTAACTGGTCGTTTTTGTGGTCGATGCTGATTGTTAGCATGAGCAACTTCTTTCCATATGTGACCACAAACGGCTAGATAAGTTTTATCTGTGATTTTTGTCGAGCTGTGGTTGCGGATGCTGACTGTCAGCATGTGTTGCCGACTGTCAGTTTGTGCTGTTGTGTTTCCTTTTTCGACCTCAAACAGCTAGCTGAGTTTTCTTCGAGATTTATTTCGTACTGGTCGTGACCCATGCTGACTGTAAGTATGCCATGTTGACTGTCAGCATGCACTGTAACTTCTCAGCTCATGCTCAATGGCTCTTTTGAACTTTAGGGCTATAAATAGAGGCTTTGAGCTGATGTTTCTTACACCAAGCAGCCTCATATTCATATAGACACATGAGCTTTAGTTCTAAACAAAAAATCTTGATCTTTTGATCAAGTCGTGAGTTTTGTGATCCACCGAGTGCTTCGTTCGCATCACTTTGAATACTTACAGTTTCTCGGTGCATGTCGGAGGTCTAGAAGAGACCTTGCAACCTATTACTCTTTGTGAACGCCCTCACCTAGACGGTTTGGTGGTGGGGCCGTTGATCTCTCCTGTTGAAGATTGTTGGAGAGACTCGGCGTGATTGTCAAAGGCATCAGTGCTCGCTGTTCCGGAGTGGACAAGGAGCAACCACTAGTGAGAAATATCCTTCGTGGATATTTAAGCAAGACTAATTGATTTGAGTGTTTCAACGATAAGCAGGGGAGACCGGGCAAGTCTCCGAGGCCTCGGGAAAAATCTTGACTGCAACCTTGATGGCAGTGCTCCGGCGACCGAGACACCTTCTTCGACTTCTCTGTTGTCTTCTTCATCAACAGCCTCATCGAATACGTCATCAACCTTCAGTGAGCTCGAGCAACCCACATCACCGAGACAGCCGCTTGAGCCTTGTACCAGCTCCAGCGGCCATCCCCGATGACGAGTTCGACTGCACCTGCGACCACTTCCTCGACAGCCACTTCGACCAGCAAACTCCAGCAGCGAGCACGTCAACAGTAGCCCTTCTCTCCCCTCTCTGTTTCTCAGTTTTAAGTGAATTGAATATTTGTATGAGATGGTAGATGTCTGTAGTTGACAACTGAATCAGATTTCTAAGTCAATTGTTAGATCTTTGAAGTTCATTTGGATTGATCTCAATTACTATTTCTGTTAGTCCTTGTTTTGGAGCCTTGAATTGTTAGCTACTAGATGTCAGTAACCTGAGGAGCCAAATTTGCTCTATTCTGTGTTGTGTGATTGCATCCAGGGGTTTTGTGTTGAGATATTGTATCTTCTGTGATCCGTTTGTGATTCATTTGCATTCTGATTGATTGTATTGCTTGAATACCATAGTTGGGAGTCTTGTTTGTGTGTGTGTTGAATGAGGGTGAGAAGTACTGCTCCGTAATGCGAAATTGCTGATCACCCTAAATCCATTTCACAGGTTGAGTTTTATTGAAATGATGAGTTACTTCTGTGATGACATGGTTGATTTGGAATGATACTCACAGTGCTTGGATGTTTTAAACTTTATCTGTCTCCAATGAATACAAGTCCATGAGTTCATTCACTATTGATTATTCTTCCTTGATTTGACCATAATGAGGAATTTTGAGCTAGTATGGTTATTCTATGTGAATCACTTAATTGCTGTGTTTATGCTTTCTGCTTGCATAGAACTGAGATGCTGAGTTCGGTGGCTTGATAGTCGTGGTTGAAAGGAGTCAGGGACCAGTCTGTGTTATTCCTTTACACCCTCACTCGTTGATACTGTCGATAAGCATATTCGTTTAGTTATTTTCGCCTCCTCTCACGAGATCACTGAACGTTTACGGCGTTATCGCTTTTACACATGATGACGTGTACAGACTTAACACTGACTCGATTGTTGCTCGATGACCATCTCTCTCCCATTTCTTCTGACATTTTCTCTCTCTTTCTCTCGTCTGATTTATTTTAGTTTCTTCTCCACCGATTTAGTCTAGTTTTATATGTTTTTCCTCTCTAGTCCCTGAGGAAAGAACGACAAAATACTCGCCTTACTGCATCGTCCTCATTCTCTTGCTAGACGGTCTAGGCCGGTACCAATGCCGAGTCGAATTGGGTCCCATTGTCAACATGATCTCTCGGTGGACCCCAAAGCGACACACTATATTCTTCCAGAAAACCGCTGTACTGCTCGGGAGGTGATGCTGGCCAAGGGCTCCGCCTCCACCCACTTGGAAAACTAGTCCACTGCGACCACCGCATACTTGTAGCCCCCGAGCGCTGGGGGGAAGGGACCTAGGAGGTCCATCCCCCAGTGCGTGAAGGGCCAAGTGATGGGAATGGTTTGCAGCGCTGTGGAGGGCAGATTGAATCCCTTGGCCATCTTCTGGCAGGCCTTGCACGCGGAAACATGGTCTCGCACGTCGCAGACCACTGTAGGCCAATAAAAGCTCTGGCAAAGAACATTTGCCGCTACAGCGCGTGGAGCCAGGTGAGACCCACAGCTCCCCGAGTGGATGTCCTCGAGGAGTTGTAGTCCTTCTGCCCACGGGAGGCAGCGGAGCTGGGCGGAGGCCGCCCTCTTGTAGAGTTTTCCCTCTAGCAAGAGGTATGCCCATGCCTTGACACGGAGACGTTTTCGCCTCAGTCTCGTTGGGAGGGTCTCCTTCGCCCCTTATGATGGAGACAAGGGGATCCATCCAGGACGATGCTCGGGCCATTGCGGAGACCTTCGGGATGCGAGTCTCAGGGTCCGCATCCGGAGAGGTCACCGAGGGCTTGACGACCATCTCCAGGAAGGCACCAACGGGGAGAGGTCCCCGGGCGCTAGCCGCCCGGGTTAGGGCATCGGCCCAGTCGTTATCCCTCTGAGGGATGTGTCGGGCCTCCAGGCCCTCGAAGTGTTTCTCCATCTTGCACACCTCCCCCAAATACAGGCTCATGTTTGTGTCATGGCACAAGTAAGACTTGTCTATATGGCAAACCACAAGCTGGGATTCTCCTTTGATGAGGAGGCGACGGATCCCCAAGGAGCGTGTGAGGCGCAGCCCCAGGAGTAGGGCGTTGTACTCGGTGACATTGTTCGTAGTGGGGAACTCGAGCCTCAGTGCATACTCCAGCGCCCTTCCCTCGGGGCTCTGGAGGACTACCCCCACTCCATCACAGCGAGACACAAGGAACCATCGAACATGAGTGTCCAATCGTTGTTGCGCCGGGGTGGCTCAGGGGGAGTCTCCCCCTTCATCTCAGAGGCGGGGGTCCATTCTACCACGAAGTCGGCAAGGACTTGTGATTTGATGGCGGAATGACCTGTAAGGGCGAGGGAGAAAGGAGCGAGCTGACTCCCCATTTCTCGATCCAGCCGGTGGCCTCTTTGTTCCGCAGCACCTCCCCCAAGGGGAGAGATGACGGAGCTTCTGGGACGCCATGAGGAGGGCATAGTAAATCTTCTCCATCTCCGTGTATCGAGTCTTAGCCCCCCGAAGGGCTTCGCTCATACAGTACATGGGGCGTTGTTGCCCCTCCTGCTCCTTTATCAGCACCGCACTTATAGTGACTGTGGTCGCAGTGAGGTAAAGGAGAAGGGGTTCTTGTGGAGATGGGCTCACTAGCATTGGAGCGCTCATGAGGTACTTTTTCAGGTCGCCGAGGCCACCTGGGCTTCGGGAGTCCACCTGAACCCCTCGAGACCCCAGAGGATCTTGACGAACTAGAGGCCACGTTCCCTGATCGCGAGACGAAGCGGCTTAACGCGGCGAGGCGGCCGGTAAGCCGCTATACGTCTTTCACGGAGCGCGGAGGGGTCATTTCCAACAAGGCCCAAATTTTTTCGTGGTTAGCCTCTATACCCCGCTGGGACACGAGGAAGCCCAGTAGCTTCCCCCACGTACGACGAAGGCACATTTTTCTGGGTTGAGCTTCAACCCGTTCTCACAGAGGCTACGGAAGGCCTCCGCTAAGTGGTCGATATCAGTCGGCGCACGGAGACTTTTGACAACCACGTCGTCGACGTAGACTTCGGTGTTGTGGCCAATTTTGTCCTTAAAGACCAGTGACATGAGTCACTGTAATGTTGCTCCAACGTTCTTTAGCCCGAACGACATGTGGACGTAGAAGAAGGTGCCATGGGGAGTTATAAAACTCGTCTTTTCCTCGTCCTCTTCCGCCATCCGGACTTAGTGATAGCCCGAATACGCGTCCAAGAAGCTGATAAGCTCGCACCCCGCGGTCGAATCAACCAGCTGGTCGATCCGCGGGAGTGGGAAGTTGTCTTTAAGAGAAGCCTTGTTGAGGTCAGTGAAGTTAACACATATCCTCTACTTCCCGTTCGACTTCTTCACGAGGACAGGGTTTGCCAACCATTTGGGGTGCAAGACCTCCCGAATGAACACTGCCTCTCGGAGCTTGGTGATTTCTGCATTGATGGCCTCTTGGTGCTCAAGAGAGAGCTTCCTCAGCTTTTGCTTGATGGGGGGTCGGTCGGGCGTTACAGCGAGCTTATTCTCGATAACGTCCCAGGCGACGCCCCTCATGTCGGTGGGCTTCCACGCAAAGACGTCAACTTTTTTGCTGAGAAAGGCCGCGAGTTGCTCCCCATGCTCTTTGGGGAGATCCGCCCTGATCTTGACGGTCCTACCTCTGTCCACTGGGGATAGCAGGATCTTCTGGAGGTCCCCCTCCGGGCCGGTTTGGGGTGAGACCTGCCGGAAGGGACAGTTGGGGTGTCCGGCGCCGGGGGAGAATCCCCCCCGGGGGCCTTGAGCAGGTTGACACTCCCGATTGTTGCGGTGGCGCGCTCGTAGAGAGCGCGGGCCACATCCTAGTCACCTCGGCCAGTGATCACGCCATGAGGCCCATGGATCTTCACACAGAGGTAGCTTTGGTGGATAGCGGTCCCTACACGGTGGATTGTGGTCCTCCCCATAATCGCGTTGTATGAAGAGGGGAGGTCCACTACATCAAACCGGACTAACTGGGTTCGGTAGTTGTCCTGGGAGCCGAAAGTCATGGGGAGATCAACCTTCCCCAGCGGATGGATGGTCTTCCCAGGGACAAAGCCTTGCAAGGGCCCGGCTGCAGAGTGCAGTAGTTTTTCGTCGACCTGCATTTCCCTGAATGCCTTCTAGTACAGGATGTCGGCGGAACACCCGCCGTCGACGAGGATGCGCGCCAGCTAGCAATTATAGACAGTAGCGGAGATGATAAGCTCGTCGTCGTGGGGGAAGCGAACCAAGTGTGCGTCTTCCGCTGTGAAGGCGAGGGGGACGTCCGACCACTTTGGTGGCTAGGACGTGTGTAGCATCTCTACCACCTTTACCTCTCGTGCGTACTCCTTACGCTGGCTCTTAGAGTCTCGCCCTGTGGTAGATCCCCCCGTAATGACGTTCACTCATCTTTGGGAGGTTTGGAAGGGGAGCAGTTCGGTTGAGCCCCCTTCTCGTGCCTGTCTCTATTGTTCCCCCGAGGGAGTAGGGAGAGCCGGCAAGGCCGGCTGAGGGGGCAAGGAGGCAGGGCTCCCTCCCCCCTGCCCACACTGATCGAGGAATGTGGCAAACTATTGAAGAATCTAGTGGCATTCCCTGGTAGCGTGGGTATTGGACATGTGGAAGGTACACCACAAATTGTTTGTGCCCCTCCTATCGAGGGGGTTTCCCGGCAGCGGGACGACTGCCTCCCCATGGCCTTTCGGCTTAGGGAAGGGACGGTTGCCCTTGTGGCCCGTGCGCGAGCCGCCTCCACCCTTGACGACAAAGGTGTCCCAAGGCCGTGGCTCTCCGTGGTTGCCCCTCTTAGGACGCCTGAGGGGGTCCCTAACATCCTGATCAGCAGGGGCGGGGGCCCCTTGGTTCTTCTTCCAGAGCTCATCCTCCTCTGCCCAGGCGTACTTCTCAAGTACAGTGAATAGCTCATTAGCGGAGGTGGGGCAGCTCTGGGAGAGCCTCCGATGGAGCTCCCTGGGGAGGATCGCGCTCTTGCACACCTCAATGACTGTGGAGTCAAGGACATGAGCCACTTTGCTCTTGACCTGAGTGAAGTGTTTGAAGAAGCTGCGGATGGTCTCCCTCGTCCTCTGTCGGATGGTGTAGAGCTGGAATGAGTCCAACGGACACACCAAGTTCCCCTGGAAATTCGTGGAGAACTTGCGCTTGAGCTGCGTGAAGGACTTGATGGAACTAGACCTCAGGTTGTAAAACCATGAATGGGCGATCCCAGTGAGGTAGAGGGGGAAAACGTTGCACTACACCGTCTCATCCCCCCAGCCGCTGAAATGGCCGTGGAGTACACCTACACGAACTCATAAGGATCGGCCTCACCATTGTAGTGCTTGGTGTGTGGCAAGCGGTAGTATCATGGCCAGCGGATGCATCGGAGTCGGCGGCACAGCGGTTGGTTGGCCCCTTCCACCTCCCGGGGGGAATCCCAATCGCTGTCCCCTTTAACGAGGGACGCGCGTTCATTGTCGGAGCGGGGTAGGGGTCCAAGCGACCCACCAGCGCGACGGTAGCATCTCTTCTCCTCTGAGTTGGTCGCCCGGGTATGCCCCGGAGGTGGTGATCACTTCCTCGGCCGGTCTTTTCCCCCGATTAGGACGGCAGTGTGGCTCACCACGACTGCTAGCTGGGGGGACTTCCGAACGGTAGCGGCGGAGAGCATCCCCGGATTTCATGGTGCGCATTCACTCGACCTCCTACCGGGTAAAGCGGGTCTGGTCCACTCGGGGAGACCTCGGGGGCGGCCCCGGGGGAGGAGGGAGCTCATACGTGCCGGTCATGGGTTCCGGGGGTGACCGGGTGCCCCATAAACAGGGGCAAGGCCCCCATGAACCAGAATTGCAGTGGATAAGCGGGGGCCACCCCAAGACGCAGAGCAGCTCCTTCATGGTGCGTTGGGTGCTGAGTTGGCCCTCGACAAGAGTCTCGAGCAACGTATCCCTGGGTAACGAGGGCGTAGTTGGGGGGACGCTAGTCCCCGCCGAGGCGGCCGCGGTCATCGGGCCGAGCCCGGAAGCCTGTCCACCGGAAGTAACAGGGAATGTAAGAGGTGATACCTTGATTTGGCCGCGTTTGGTCGAAGGTGCCGGGGTGGCAATGTCTAGAGGGGGTGGCGCCGGGTCACTGGGACCGGTATCACCAAGTAGGGCGCGAGCCCTCGTTCTTGGGGGAGCCATGGCGATTTGTCATGAGTCCCCACGGACGGCGCCAACTGTCGTGGTATTGCAAATACCTCGACAGGTTTTACGAAGGTTCCTGGCATGCAAATGACGATGCGAGCTGACCGCGTGACCGGTTCTCTCCCGTCGGGAAAACACGAAGAGTGACACGAGGGTTTATACAGGTTCAGGCCCTAGTGGGGGCCCTAGTCCTATCGATGTGCTCCCGACATGAGTCGGCTGGGGGAGCTCTCTCATGGGGAGAGTGCTCCTGAGCACGCCTATTGGTTTCTTGTTTATTGTTGATAATGAGTTGTCCTCTACTACAAAAGTGGGGTACAAGGGCATGTATAGGCTCAAAAGATGCAAATTACTCAACTACCTTGGTCACAGCCATTGGATCGGAGGACACTGTCGTCATTCCGCCGGCCAAGGTACTCGGATGGCTGACAAGTGTCCTCGCCGATTCCCGAGACATTTCTCACGTGCCCCGCACGTGACCCCGCGCGAAGGCCCTTCGTGGGTTTTTCCCCGCAACACCCCCGGGGACTTGACAATCGGCCCGGTGGTGGTGCCAGGGACATGAGGTCCACGGGGCGCTTCTCACCGAGCTAGTGCTGGCACTCGGAACATGGGGTCCCCGGGGTGTGATGAAGACATGTATGCCCAATCTTTTCGTGAGAAGGATAACTTCGATTTGATGGAGAGTGACCTTGGCGATCCGACTACCAACCAAACAAGATTGGACGCCCTGGCAATCGCTAAACCACACTCACGAGTCGTTATCAGCCGTGCCAAGACGCGGCCGACCTGATCACAAGGATTGATTCCTGCAAGCAACCGAAGAACAAGAAAGAACAAGATAAAATCAATCTGAAATTGCAAATATGGATGAAGCACATGATAAATTTGAGGTTGTGTAACTTGTAGTTGTTGGTCTAGCTGACACAAGAATACAAGGATGAAGTTTCACACATGGGGAAAACTAATCTAAACAAAACCTGAGGAAGAAAGGGAAGGGTGACAGCCATATGTAACAGGGGTGGTAGCCAAGGAGGTGAACGTGAAACCCTAGGGGTACACAGGCCTTGGGCCCAAAGTAGAGGTGGCACAGCACCCAGCAGAATCTGTCCGTGAATTGTTTCATCGATTGTGGACTATCCACATAGAATTTGGCAGTGGGGCCATAACCATTGGAAAGGTGGCATCTTAGGCTTCTTTGTAAAGTGCTCATTCACCCCAAACGGACTCCGTACGTGGCCTGGGCATCCGTTTGAGGTTGGACTGCTGCTGGATGGCCGAGCTTGACTCACGGACGAGTTGGGCGTGATCTTGGGCTGGGCTTGATGCGTCATGGGTTGCTCCATTTTTGATGTCGCGCTCTGATCCTCCGGTGTGGGCGTAGTGAATGGCTCAGCACATGGATTGATACCAACTCACCGTTCTCCTTGATCTTCTTGTGGCGACGAGGAAGTAGTGGAAGTAGTGGAAGGAGTGGATGCAGCCTTGTTCATATCCGAGCTAGTGATGTCCTCATCATTCTCCCTTCTTGAATTTGTGTCATCCTCGACGCAAGCATAATCTACTGCGAAAGGTTAGTACCAACACGAGGCAAAGCAACATGCAGATACTCCCCTTCTTGAAAGCTATTCTATAGGTTCAAAGGAAAACTAGAGGAACTTGACGTGAAATGATTAGTGCTATGGCAATCCTCTAGTTGATCACATTGTTGCTTGTTATCACTTTCCTGCAAAAGATTAGTCACAAGTGGAGATACGGCAAGAGGCCGTTTTTCCAAAGAAAATTCTTCACACATGCAATTATAGACATTAATTTCAGATATATGTCTTTCATGTTCAATATGATTTTGAGCCTCACAAGCAATATTAAACAATTGAGACAAAGAATTATATTCCTTAGCAACAAGAATGTCCTGAATTGCCTTATCAAGCCTACCTATGAATCTAATCTCCTTAGCTTCATTGGTTTCCTCTAAACCACAACGCAAAAAGCATGTTTCTAATTCGTGTTAGTATCCTGTTATAGTTTTATTACCCTATTTTACATGTTGTAATTTCTTAAACAAAAATTCAGCATAGAGTTTACTAACAAATCTATCTCTCATAAGGCTTTTCATGTCTTTCCAGGTGTGAGGTAACTTATTACATGCACACAAATCCTTCCACCACATTGATGCAAAAATAGTTAAAGCACTAGTGGCACTCCTAATCTTTCGTTTATCACAGATTTTATATCGAGCAAAAATTTTGTCTATAGCTATTTCCCAATCAATATATGCATTAGAACGAAATCCGTTATAAGAAAGATGGGTTGGAATGATTTTACTCGTACTCATGGGGGACAATGCAGCAATGGTAGCGTGGCTCTCTTGCAATCTCTCCTTGTGGCGGTACATATCAATTTGTGTTTCAATCTCCTTCTGAAATTCATCACCTGCCGTTATTAGTAGAAAACTAGAAACACACAAAAGTATATTTCCATATCAACTACTAGGTGGCGGACAAGGAACAAAAGTCACTCTTGCTCAAACTTCTTACCTAGCTCTTACAAGTTCTTACCGAAGCGAATAGGCGGTGCAACCGGTGGCTGGTTCGTGATAACTTAAACTCAAGTGTGAGGAAAGCGATTGTAAGATGCTGTACCTGTATGGTTAGTAGATGCTGGAGCTTGGATAGGCTATTATATGTGTAGCAAAAATTCAAGATCAATAATGCAAGATTGAAAATTAGTCCAAAGTAATAGTCAATGTGCTGTAACTAGCCTGGACTCGGACCTAACTCAAGCAAGTAACTAGCAACACAAACGACTAGAACCAAAAGATGCATCACAGAAAATTCTCCTCTTTTGCTACACACATTTTTCTTCTCTAATTTTTTTTGTGTGGCTCTATTTTTTTTGCACTTGCCTTTTTCTTACTTCTTTTCTTTTTATGAACAAGGCGGCTTTTGTTGCACTTTGCCTTTTTCTTTTGGGATCCACAACTAGTATAGAAGCGTTGTTTAGCAATTTCGGCTGCCAAAAACTCCGAATTCGAGGATCTAGTCAAAACCAAAGTTGTAGAGGATCATTTTACCTTTCCAACAAGTATAAGAACGTCAAAAATACTGTTGAAAATTGTCGGGGGAAATCTCCGCGAGACTAAGTCCAGGTAAGATGTGTCACAATTACCCGGGGACCTGGCCTCCGGCCCCTCCCCGGGCGCCGCCTTTTGGCTCCCGGGACGTGGCCTCCGGTGCCCTCCCGGGCGCCGCCATTTGCCCGGGAACGTGGCCTCCGGGGCCTCCCCGGGCGCCGCCTTTTGGCTCCCGGGACGTGGCCTCCGGTGCCCTCCTGGGCGCCGCCATTTTCCCGGGAACGTGGCCTCCGGGGCCTCCCCGGGCGCCGCCTTTTGGCTCCCGGGACGTGGCCTCCGGGGCCTCCCCCGGCGCCGCCTTCTGGCTCCAGGGACGTGGCCTCCAGTGCCCTCCCGGGCGCCGCCATTTGCCCGGGAACGTGGCCCTCCCGGGCGCCGCCATTTGCCCGGGAACCTGGCCTCCGGCCCCTCCCCGGGCGCCGCCTTTTGGCTCCCGGGACGTGGCCTCCGGTGCCCTCCCGGGCGCCGCCATTTGCCCGGGAACGTGGCCTCCGGCGCCATCTCGGGCCTCATCGCCCTCCTGAAGGTAAAGTCTCGAACTGTTTGTCACGTGCAGGTCACGCGAGGGGCGCCTCGGGAACTAGCGACCACTTGTCAAGCATCCAAGGCGTTTGACCGGGACAAGGACGGTCCTACCCTTCAATCCGACGGTGGCTTCCGGGGTAGTTTAGGTTTTTTGCTGCTTTTTGGGGCTATAAATAGCCCTTGTACCCCTCTGTTGTAAGGGATCGGTTCATTTTATTGGAATAGCTAAACTCACAGGCGTGCTCCGGAAGCCTCTCCCCCGGCGAGAGCCTCCCCAGCTGACTCCGGTCGGGAGCGCGTCGACAGGACTAGGGCCCCCACCGGGACCCGAACCTGTATAAACCCGTGTGTCATTCTTTGTGCTTGTCCGGCGGGGGAGGACCGGTCATCCGGTCAACCCGCGCCGCGTAACCTTCGCTAGGATCACTCTCAAAACTTGCCGGGGTATTCGCAATACCACGACAGTTGGCGCCGTCCGTGGGGACTCGTGACAAGACGCCATGGCTCCCCCAAGAACAAGGGCTCGCACCCTTCGCGGTGACCCGGGTCTCAGAGACCCGGCGCCGTCCGCCCGGGACACTGCTGTCCCGGCGGTCCCATCCGGAGGCGACCTGGCCCAGGTACCGCCTCCCTCCTTTCCTCTTAACTTAGGTGCTTCCACCTCCAGGTCGTTCCCGGTGACCGCGGGGACCTCGGCCGGGACAAGCGTCCCCCCGACGGCTCCCCCGGCTCCCCGGGACGCCCTGCTCGAAGTTCTGGTGGAAGGCCAGCTCCGCGCCCAGCGCTCTATGGACGAGCTCCTTAGCGTGTTGGCGCGGCCTCCGGCCCCCACATTTGCGTCGCACCCATATCCGGGGAACATGCCCGCGTTTGTGGGTTACCCGGCGGCCCCTCCGACCTCGGGGGGGTTGTCCGCCCCGTATGATCCTGCCGGGGGGTTCCCTCCCGCCGCGGGATATACGTCCGGACCCTTCCCGGCACCCGGGCCTGTCCCGGTACCGGGAGGTTACTTCATGCCAGGGCCCTTCGTGGCACCAGGGGGGTACCCCGTTCCCGGCCTGATCCCGGGGCCGGGAGCCCACTTCTTGCCGGGGGTTTACCCTGCGTCGGGAGTCAGTCCCGCCCCCCGCGTTGCGTTCACCGCACCGGGGGCGGTCGACAGAGCAGCCCCCGTGCCGCAGCGGACTTCCCCTCACATGGGCTCCCCGGTTCCGGACGCCACCACCAGGGCTCCCCCCTCGCCGGTTCCGGGTGTTACAGGGCCTGCCCCCTTCCCGGTTTCGGTCGTGGCCACTGGGGCCCCCTCCACTTCGATTCCAGGCGTCGCCGCGGGCGCCCCCTCCCCGGTTCCGGATGATATAGGGGCTTCCCCCTTTATGGTCCTGGGGGTCGTCGCAGGGGGCTCACCCCAACCGGCTCCCGAAGCTACAGCGCATGAGCTCCCTCCCTCCGCGGGACAGGTCCGTCTCGTCCCGGGGGAGGTCGAGCGAATGCGTTCACCAGAGCGCGGGGAAGAACCTCCCCCCGGCCGCGGGCGCGGGGAGCCTCGCTCTCGCACCGGCCGAGGGAAAAGACCCACTGAGGAGCCAACCTCTCCTGCGGAGAGCCCGGATGTCCGGGAATTCAGCCCTGGTCCGGAAGAAAAGCGTCGGCACCGCCATTCTGGCGGACCTCTCGGGCCGCTTCCAGACTCAGACAACGAAGGTCCCGTGAAAGAAGATAGCGACCGGGGCTCCCCCCGGGAAGTGCAGGGGGCCAACCAGCCCCTGTGCCGGAGATTTCGCAGCATCCGGTGGCCGCGGCCCTACCGCCCGCCACACATCGAACATTATAACGGCGAGGCAGACCCTTATGAGTTTGTGCAGGTCTACTCCACTGCTATCTCCGCGGCCGGGGGGGACGAGTCAGTACAGTGCAACGTCTTCCCCCTTTACCTCTCCGGCATCGCCCACTCCTGGTTCTACAACCTGAAGGCCGGCTCCATCAAGTCTTTCTCGCAGCTCAAGCGGGAGTTCTGTGCCAACTTCCAGGGGAACTACGTGCGTCCCCTGGACTCCTCGCAGCTGTATACTGTCCGGCAGAGGACTGGGGAAACCATCAGAAGTTTCTTCAAGCGCTTGGCTCAGGTGAAGAGCAAAGTGGCCCACGTCCCTGACTCTACGGTCATCGAAGCCTGCAAAAGCGGCATCCTCCCGGGGGAGCTCCACCGAAGGCTCTCCCGAAGCTGCCCCTCTTCCGCCGACGAGCTCTTCAACGTGCTCGAAAAGTACGCTCGGGCGGAGGAAGACGATATCTGGAAGAAGACCCAGGGGGCCCCCGCCCCCGCCGACCGGGGGGCCAGGGATCCCCCCAAACGCTCCAGGCAAGGGGGGCGTCGCGAGCCACGGCCTCGGGACACCTTTGTCCTCGAGGGCGGAGGCGGCTCGCGCGACTCCCCTAGGACCAACCGCCCCTTCCCCAAACCGAAGGGCCATGGGGGAGGACAGTCTTCGCGCGGCTGGGAAGGCCCCGCGGGGAGAAGGCGGGAAGGACCGTGGTGCAACCTCCACAGGCCGAATACCCACGCTACCCGAGATTGTAGCCAGCTGCTGCAGCACTTTGCGGACTTCCTCGACCAGCGTGAGCAGGGGGGGGGGACTCCGGCCTCCTTGCTCCCTCGGCCAGTTGTTCCGGCCCTTCCCGCTCCCACGGGGGGTCAGCAAACGCAGGAGGGGGAGCCTTCAGAAGCTCTCCCCTTTCAAACTTCGCAGCGGCGCATCAACGTCATCGTGGGAGGATCTGCCTCCGGGCGGGACTCTAAGCGCCAGCGTAAGGAGTACGCGCGCGAAGTCAAGGTTGTGGGGGTCCTTCGCACGTCCCCGCCACCAAAGTGGTCGGACGTCCCCCTCACCTTCACGGCAGACGACGCGCGGGGGGTTCGCTTCCCCCACGACGACGTGCTCATTGTCTCCGCGACCATCTACAACTGCCATCTGGCCCAGATCCTGGTGGACGGCGGGAGCTCCGCCGATGTCTTATTCCTGAAGGCCTTCAAAGAAATGCAGGTGGATGAGAAGCTCCTGCAGCCCGCTGCCGGGCCCCTACAAGGCTTTGTCCCGGGGAAGGCGATCCACCCTGTGGGCAAGGTAGATCTTCCAATGACCTTCGGCACCCCGGAGAATTACCGGACCGAGCTGGTCCGATTCGACGCGGTAGACCTCCCCTCCTCCTACAACGCGATTATGGGGAGGACGACAATCAACTGGCTGGGGGCTGCCACCCATCAAAATTATCTCTGCATGAAGATCCCCGGGCCTCACGGTGTGATCAATGTCCGGGGAGACCAAGACATGGCCCGTGCTCTATACGAGCGCGCTGCGGCCACGATCAGAAGCGTCAACCTCATAAAGACGCCCGGGGGGGGAGGCTCCTCCCCCGGAACTAGATGCTGCTGCGCCACCGCCCGGAAGGCCCCTCCTCAAGCCGCGTCCGGAAGGAGGCCTCCGGAAGGTCCTGCTGTCCCCGGGCAATGAAGACAAAACCGTCCGGATCGGGGCGGAGCTCCCCGAGGAGCACGCAGCGCAACTTGCGGCTTTTCTGAGCAAAAACTCCGATGTTTTTGCGTGGAAGCCGTCAGACATGCGGGGCGTTGCCCAGGGGGTCATTGAGCACAAGCTTGCAGTAGCCCCCGGTCACCCCCCGGTCAAAGAGAAGCTGCGAAAACTCTCCCTCGAGCGCCAAGAGGCAATCAAGGCGGAGATCACCCGGCTCCGAGAGGCGAGGTTCATTCGAGAGGTCTTGCACCCCGAGTGGCTCGCGAACCCCGTCCTCGTCAAGAAATCAACCGGCAGGTGGCGGATGTTCGTGGACTTTACCGACCTTAACCGCGCCTGCCCCAAAGACAACTTCCCGCTCCCGCGGATTGATCAGCTCGTCGACTCCACTGCGGGGTGCGAGCTCATGAGCTTCCTAGACGCCTACTCGGGCTATCATCAAGTCCGGATGGCGGAAGGGGACGAGGAAAAGACGAGTTTTATTACTCCCCTCGGAACCTTCTGTTACATCCATATGCCCTTCGGGATCAAGAACGCGGGGGCGACCTTCCATCGCCTGATGACACTGGTTTTCAAAGAGCAAGTCGGCCGCAACGTTGAAGTCTACGTAGACGACGCGGTTGTCAAGAGTCCCCGCGCAGCCTCCCACATCGACGACCTGGCTGAAACCTTCCGGAACCTCCGCACATTCGGGCTCAAGCTGAACCCGGAGAAATGCGCCTTCGGGGTGCGCCGGGGGAAGCTCCTAGGTTTCCTCGTGTCCCAGCGGGGCATTGAGGCAAACCCCGAGAAGATCCGGGCATTCCTAGACATGCCCCCTCCACGCTCTGTCAAGGATGTCCAACAGCTCTCCGGCCGCCTAGCCGCACTCAGCCGCTTTGTCTCCCGGTCGGGGGAGCGGGGCCTCCAGTTCTTCAAGATCCTCCGAGGGCTCGAGGGGTTCTGTTGGACCCCCGAGGCCCAGGAGGCTTTCGACGACCTCAAGAAGTACCTCACGAGCCCTCCAATGCTCGTGAGTCCATCCCCGGAAGAGCCCTTGCTCCTCTACCTCGCCGCGACCCCCGTCGCCGTCAGCGCGGTCCTGGTGAAGGAGGAAGGGGGGCAGCAGCGTCCGGTGTACTACGTGAGTGAGGCCCTCCAAGGGGCCAAAACTCGGTACATGGAAATGGAGAAAATCTGCTACGCCCTCCTCATGGCATCCCGGAAGCTTCGGCATTACTTCCTGGGGCACCCCATCACCGTCCTGTCATCCCTCCCCCTTGGGGAGGTACTGCGGAACAAAGAAGCCACCGGCCGGATAGGAAAGTGGGGGGCTGAGCTCGCCCCCTTCTCCCTGTCCCTTACCGGCCGCTCCGCCATCAAGTCGCAGGTCCTCGCCGACTTCGTCGCAGAGTGGACTCCCGCCTCTGGGTCCGGGGACGAATATCTCCCTGTGCCGCCCCGACGCAATGACCATTGGACCCTTATGTTCGATGGGTCGTTGTGTCTCGCCGGGGCTGGTGCGGGAGTAGTCCTCCGGAGCCCCGAGGGGAAGGAACTCGAGTACGCCGCGCGGCTCGAGTTCCCCGCAACCAACAACGTCGCCGAATACGAGGCTTTGCTCCTAGGGATGCGCCTTGCGCGCTCCCTGGGGATCCGGCGCCTCCTAGTCAAGGGAGATTCTCAGCTCGTAGTTTACCAAATGGACAAGTCTTACCTGTGCCATGACGCAAACTTAAGTCTTTATTTGCAGGAAGTGCGAAAGATGGAGAGGCATTTCGATGGCCTCGAGGCCCGGCATATCCCACGTAGGGACAATGACCGGGCCGACGCCTTGGCTCGGGCGGCCAGCGCCCGGGAATCGCTCCCCAAGGGGGCTTTCCTGGAGATCATCACGAAGCCCTTGGTGGCCTCCCCGGATACAGACGACGAGCCTCATGTCCCGGAGGTCGCCGAGATCACCGGACTCCATCTTGGATGGACCCCCTCATCTCCTTCATCAGGGGGGAGGGGGACCCTCCTAGTGAGACCGAGGCTAAACGTCTCCGGGCTAAAGCCCGGGCATATCTCCTCCTGGAGGGGAGGCTCTACAAGCGGGGGGCTTCCGCCCTCCTGCGCTGCCTCCCCCGGCCGGAGGGACTTCAACTTCTCGAAGACATCCACGCGGGGAGTTGTGGTTCTCACCTAGCCCCGCGTGCCATCGCAACCAAGGCCCTCCGGCAGGGCTTCTACTGGCCCACGGTCATGCGCGACGCGCGAGACCTCGTCTCCGCGTGCGAGGCATGCCAGAAGATGGCCAAGGGCTCGGACCTCCCCCCTATAGCGCTGCAGACGATCCCCATCACAAGTATGTGGTAGTCGCAGTCGACTATTTTACAAAGTGGGTTGAGGCGGAGCCTTTGGCCAGCATCACGTCCCGGGCCGTTCAGCGGTTTTTCTGGAAAAACGTCGTATGTCGTTTTGGTGTCCCTCGGGAAATCACCGTGGACAATGGGACCCAATTCGACTCGGCTTATTTTCGGGAATTCTGTGAAGGCCTGGGGCTCGTCATCCACTTCGCCTCTGTAGCCCATCCCCGGAGCAATGGGGCTGTCGAGAGGGTCAACGGCGTGATCCTACAGGGATTGCGCCGGAGACTCGAGCAAACCGCTTCTAAGCGGGGTGCATGGGCAGAGGAGCTCCCTAGCATCCTCTGCTCCATGCGCACGACCCCGTCTCGGGCGACGAGGCGTACTCCCTTCTCCCTGGTCTACGGGGCGGAGGCAGTCCTCCCCCCGGAGATTGGCTTCCGGTCGCTACGGGTGGAGCTCCTGGAGGGAGCCACCCCCTCGGCATATCAGGCCAACGAGGCCAATCAGCGCCTGGAGATCGACCTCGTGGAGGAGGAACGCGACCGAGCGCTCCTCCGCCACGCCATCTACGAGCAAGAAATAGCGCGCGTGTACAATCAGCGCGTGCGCAAGAGAGCTTTCCGCCTTGGGGATCTTGTCCTCAAGCGCGTGACGGACCCCCAGGCCCAGGGTAAGCTCTCCCCCAAGTGGGAGGGCCCCTACAGGATCTCCGCGGTCCTGGGCTCGGGGGCCTATAAGCTCCCCAACCTCCAAAAGCAGGAGCTGAAGCACACGTGGAACTTGCGTTTACTTCGCAAGTTCTATGTTTAGCCTTACGGGCCTGTCCCCTCCCCCGGAGCGTTCACGCCGGAGGGGGAGGAGGGACACTGTATTTTCCTCCCCTTTCGCGGCTTCGCAGGGGGAGGCCCTGTACTTCATTTCATTAGCAATACATAGGTCTTGCTTTGCAAACTGTCTCATTGCAGGTTTTTCCCATTACCGCCCCTAGCGGCGATGCCCTCCCCACGAGGATGCCCTCCCCGCGAGGATGCCCTCCTTGTGAGGATGCCCTCGCCGCGAGGAAGTGGGCCAGCCCCAACAAGTCCCTACAACGGAGCCTGCACTCCCGTAGGGCAGCTTACGATAAGCCCTCGTGGACTGAGGGTGTAAGCGGCAACCCGGTCACAGTGGCCGTGGTAATGACTCACTTTGGGAGACTAGTCCCCTGCCCAAACACTCAAGTCCCGTCTTCGGGCATTTCCTCCTCCGGGAGTCGACGTTATTCCCGGCTCCCCGTTTTCACGGCGACCGGAAGATCAGCCCCTTGCGGCTTGATTGGATCCATCTTCCTCCTCTGGGAGTCGACGTTATTCCCGGCTCCCCGTTTTCACGGTGACCGGAAGATCAGCCCCTTGCGGCTTGATTGGATCCATCTTCCTCCTCTGGGAGTCGACGTTATTCCCGGCTCCCCGTTTTCACGGCGACCGGAAGATCAGCCCCTTGTGGCTTGATTGGATCCATCTTCCTCCTCTGGGAGTCGACGTTATTCCCGGCTCCCCGTTTTCACGGCGACCGGATGAATGCCTCCCGGAGACCCTATTCCCGGCTCCCCGTTTTCACGGCGACCGGACGATTGTCTCTCGAAGAAGTCGGATTTCTCGGGCATTTCCTCCCCCGAAGACCCTATTCCCGGCTCCCCGTTCTTACGGTGACCGGACGAGTGTCTCCCAGGAAGCTCGCCTCTGGAAATCCCATCGGTTTCTCTTGGACATTCCTTCCGCTTAAGGCCTTATTCCCGGCTCCCCGTTCTCACGGCGACCGGATGATTATCTCCCGGAAGGTCTTCTCCTTGAAAACCTCGCTTTAAGATTTTCTAACTTAGAAAATTTCCTATGCTACAGGTAACTTCTATCCCGGGGGCCTTGTTACCCCCACAGCGCGCGGAGTTATCCTCCAGCCCGCTGTGGGCGGGGGGGATAAGGAACCCTCGGGTGTTGACCGCACCGCCCACGAGGAAACTTAGCTCATCCTTGTTAAGATGAGTCGTCCAGACCATCCAAGAAGAAAAAATAAAAGAGGCGCAGTAAAAGAAAACAATAACACAGCGCTTTATTGATCAACAAACCCGGAGGACATCTTCCCCCTCCGATGGGCTTCGGACACGATACAACCCAGGTTCTCACCCGGGGGATTCTCAAAGCCCTAAGGCTCCTATGCCTAATACTCCCGGAGGCTCTCCGCTAGCTCACGGGTCATGTCCCGGTACAACACCCGTACGCGGCGCCAAGCGTCCCGAAGCACATCTTCAGACCAAAACTCGTATCCTGCCGGTGGAAGTATCCGGAGGGGAGGGATCATCCGGAGCCCCGGTCGCGGAGGGGACAATTCGGCACGATGATTATCGAAGTTGTCCAAGTGCCACTCCGGACGCCACCTCAACCGGATCGGCTCCCAGACACTATCCTCGCCGCGATTCCCGGATAGAAAGCTTAGCAAAATCAGAGCCGCTTGGGCGTCCCCCGGGGAGCCCCTCCCGGACCTTCGTCCGGGAGCAACCTCCCGGGAACCCTGGTAACAGTAAGTTCAATTCAAAGACTTAGAGAAAATTCTAACTTCATTGCATTAAAAATTTTTTATGTACAAGTGCCCGGGGCTTCTTCTAAGAAGCTACCGGAATCAAAAAATCCTAAAACAAAAAAGGTCCCTAGCTAAGACCCGGGGGGAGGCTCATACATGTTCGTTGGCGTCCTCCCCCCGGGGGGCTTCCTCCGAGGCCGGGGCTGGGGCGTCTCCTACCGGAGGCGCCGGAGCCGGGAACCACGCCCGGATGATCCGGTCGTAGAACCCTCCGGCGAGCTGCTCGACCTCCCGGCGCGAAGGCTCGAAGGAGTCCGGGAAGCTTCGGGGGATGCGGCCCCCGATCGCCCGGGCGCTGTGGCGCCCCGAGATTTGGGACTACGACTACTCCTGTAGAGACCTAGCTCGCTGCAGCTAGTCCCATATATGCATAGCATACACATACCCTTGACGTCCCAGGATAAGTCAAGCACAGGAGTATATCACATTGCAACAGAGTAACTTACAAAATAGTTAAGCAGTGTGGCCTGCTGGCCTTGATATTACATAAGGAGATTACAATGCCTTCACGGCATACATGGTTTAGCAAAATAACATCTACACAGCAGAAGATAGGTGACCCACCCACAAAAGAGAAGTGGACAGCAGAACAACACACATCAGGGAAATGACGGGACTGACGCTCCTCCTTCTGGATCCACGACGTACTCCATGCCTTCCTCTTGATTGTTGATCGCTCCGTCTATTGATTTGTAGGTTGCAAGAGTGAGCACTTACGTACTCAGCAAGTCATAGGTAAGAGTAGATACATATAGTAGTGATGACATGAACCTAGACTAGTCAAGAAGTATTGATGTTTATAAAATAATCTTTTTCTTTCATACCTCATCTCATGGCAGCACGTTTCATAATATAACATCATCATTCATGTTCACTAGATTATAGCACTACCGCGACACGTCGACACACGACAGCCCACGGCAGCACTCCTTATCATGACAACACATGTCATTTGGGTAATCTTGATTTAAACATATTTTATTTAGAAAATAGTACTTGTGTCACACCCCGTGGATTTAATCCACCGCAGCAGACTCCTATAAACCCGGGAGCTCGGAGTATTCGAATACGTTTTTAACTCTGCAGAGAGGTACTAATTTACCCGCAAGATATTCCACTTTCAAACCTTTCCTATCATAACAAAATGATTGGACCCCTGACTCACTTCACATTGTGAGCGGCAAGGTGGAAATAACAAGAACTTTTGTTATGTTTTACTCACAATTCACCCCCGACCCTGTGGCTCTCAGCGAGACACAGTTGTGGTAGGTTGTATCCAAACCTCCACCCCTACATATGTTTCCATTACTGGATCAACGTGCGAGATCACCTTCAGTGATATGTGTGGGAGCCGTACTCCGTGTTTATCGTGCATCACTACACAATTCCAGCAGGGGTTTCATGTGCGATCCACATAATTACTTGTTCAGGCCTGTCCCATACCAGGCTTGCGGTTAGCACATTGTTCATGCCACTAGACGCACAACACAAGGTTCTAGTCCTTATATGCCAGTGACCAGACCATCCACAACCCTGCACCTTCAGTGCCTGCATTCCTTTGCAGTCTAGCACCTCCAGTGCTACCACCGTTCCATACCATTTTCTGGTCATGGCTAGGGGTTTTATTTCATGAATATAAGTATATAAATACATATAATAGTTCATGGCTCAAAACTTGTTTATTTCACATTTTACAGATAACCAGTCTAGTACTGCCAATTCATAAATCAACCATTCTCAATCTTTCACATGCAATATTGCCTATATTCAAGGTTATGTTTTAGCAACATTTAAAATATAGGTTCAAGATGACCAAGGATATGACTTGCCTTCCGCGTCGTAAGAAACAACAGTTGATGACGGGTTAACAACGAAGTCCTCAAATTCAGCTTCTGAATCTGCTCGACGACAAACCAAACAATACACACAAATATTACTTATATATTAAGATGTTTTAGGATCTATATGCAGATATGCTTAACAAGGATAACTGAACGATATTGGAGATAATTGAGATTACAAGCTGAACTGAGTTGAGATCTAGGGTTTCAAGGATTTGGCTAAGGATGGTGGTAGATGCCCCTAGGATCTCAAGGTTATCATAAGAACATCAGTTTTGTGGTTGGTTTAATCAAAAACAGCGAATGTCAGCAGATTGGCATTCAGATCAAGATTCTGACATAACTTCAAGGAAAACTAGAGAGCTTATCTCAAGTTATGACAGTAGAAGAAAATGTAGATCATAACTCTACAAATTCAGCGGACAAAGTGGCTTTCAAAATGCACAATCAGAAGTGGATAAACAAGGCCAATGCCATTGGCTGGCATGCACTGGAATAGTGTCAAAAACTAGGGTTTAGCGGCAATTATAATTCAAGGGCTCAATTCAAGTTGTGATAGAAGAATAAAATGTAGATCACAACCTCAGGAATCTAAGAGACAAAGTTATGCCCAAAATGCACATCTGGAAGGGAGTGAAAAGGGCTAATGCCACTGACTGACATAGTCTGGCATTGATCTTGACATGGCCAGAAACTAGGGCTTGGCATAACTTTTGATCTAGAGCTCCAAATGATGCACCACTTTGTCTGGGAGGTAGGCATTGATAACAGGAACAAATCATTCAACAAGATCTAGGGCAGAAGATGGCTAGAAGGTGATGAAATTCAGTGATGAACTGAGGTGAACTAGTTGTACTGGAGCAGTTCTGGACAATATTTTGGCATGGCTATAACTTGAATTCTGGGCAGTTTCAGAGATCGAGCTAGAAGACAAATATGCTCAGGAAGTTGAGGCACACCTGAATGACAAAGTGGATGAAGCTGAAACGGCCGGGAAAGGATTTCCGGTGAACTGCGCCGGAGAAGATGACATCAGATTTGGGGCTTTTTGATACAGGCCGAAAGAACTCTAATCCAAGCTTGGAGAGTATCTAGGAGGTATAGGGAAGCTTCTGGTACAAATGGATGGGCCGGAGGATGGCCGGAGAAGACTGGCGACGATCGCCGGCGACTGGTGGAGCTCAATTTTGAGGAAACCTTCGATTTTAGCTCAATCTGGAGATCTGGATGCATAGGCTTGCTGGAAATGAGTCACTGATCATTTTTCTTCGCAAGCTCGAGAGCTAATTCGAAGTAGATCGGCCAGCATTGCCGGAACAGGGCAATCGGGAAGTTCCGGTGATCACCGGCGACTGGATGCAAGATAACTCAATTAAATGGTTCAGCACGATGAGGGAGATGAGATATACCTTCTGGTGCTGTTAAATCGGTGAGAAGTGCAGCAGGGCGTGCTGGCACCGTGAGGCCTCAATCTGGACTCGCCGGAGAAGAAGACGACAGCGAGGAGATTTTGCAAAATTGGCTAAGTCCTGGTGAAGGGGAGATGACACAGGGTATGGCTGCTTATATAGACCACAGGGCGATGCTTGCAAGGAGATAGCAGCAAGGGAATTGTGCCAGATGACAAGATTTGCCGGGCGCAGCTGCAACAACGGCGAGCGGTGAAGCGACTGTACACTGGCAAGGCGAAGCTGTGCTACATCGAGTCTCATCAATGTTGGGCGGTGCAAGGCAGTGGCGACAAGGGCTGGCAACGTGGCGCAATGTTGCTGACAAAAGCCTGTTGCTGGTCGCGCGCAGGAGCACATGCTGTTCAACGGCGCTGCCACGGCGTTGCCACGGCGATGGCTGGGGCGTGGACGCGTGTGCACATGCAACTCAAGTGAGTACGAGCTCAGGCGGGGCGAGGCGTGGCCGGCGGCGAGCAAGCGCGGCGCAAACGCACGGCAAGGTTACTGGTCGTGCACTGCAGTTGGCCTGGTCGAATTTGGGCTGATTTGCAATTATTGATTTTCTTGATTTGGACTGAATTGTAAATCTGGAGATTTGGAAGGTTTGATCTGGAATTGATTCTGCTGTTTTGGTATACTTAATTCCACAAATGATTTGGCACAGATTGAAGATAAAATTTGGCACATTTGGATGATTTTTGGTATGAACTGAAAACAGAGTAGATTAGGGTAAAATAAGTCTGAAACTTATTGATCTCGAATTCTGGGATTTAGGGTTTGATTTTGAGACACACATAAAAGAAGAATTTGTATTGAAAAGCATTTGGGAGATGTTCCCTGAATCAGATTCGAATTTGGAGATGATTTGCAACATTTTGCCTTTTCTGGCTTTTAGAAAATCTGGAAAAGGACTGATCTGCGATACTCTTGGACTGATTTGCGAAAAAGGTTCAGATGGTGAAATCTGGCTGCCAACTTTTTGGATTAAGGTATTGGCATACCCTTGATCATAATCCAGGAATAATCTGGTCTGAACTTGGCTAAGATTTTGATTAAATCTGAATTTCTGAAACTTAGGGTAAAAGGTAATAACAGATATTCTGTTTTCGAAAACAGAAGGGAGTTGATAATTCTGGAAGTTAGAGATAGAATTGAATCTGGGTTCTGAAGGCTTTTAGGTTTAGGATAACTGATAGATCAAATCTGGAAAGTCAGATCTTGACTTGGGGTCACAGGATAGATTTTGAGATTTTAGGGCTAGAACAGAATAAAGCTGAGGCTGATTTGGTTGATCTAGAAGAGACATATGCATGCATGATTTTTAAGAAAGAAACTTTTCACCCCAAAACTCAGGATGTTACAGGCGCCGACCCCCTGGAACTCGACGAGCCCCGCGGCGGCCTCGACGACGGGGATCGGCCGACCCCGCGCCCGAACATCGGCAGCGTCCGGGATGGCGGAGACCTGTGCGTTAAGGAAACGCACAGCCTCCGCGAGGGTCGCCGGCGGCACCTCTCTGCTCCCGGTGCCGAGGCTTACGCCAAGGCCCTCGAGGGCCGTCCGGACGGAGCGGCCCGCGTCCGCCACCGCCCGGACGCTTGAGCTCTCGAGCTCATGAAGCGCCTACTCCCTCGCCTTGGCCTCCTCCCAGAGGCGGGCGTTGATGGCCTCGGAAATGTGAACCTGGGACCGGACCCGGGTCAATTCCGCGAGCGCCTGGTCTCGTTCCCGGAGGGCCTCCTCGCGCTGCCCGACGGAGGCTGCGGCCCGGCCCTCCGTCTCCTTAAGTAGCCGGGCGACCCGCTGCTCAAGGCCCCAGGTAACAGCCGCCACCTACAAAATACATGTTAGAAAAATTTCAAAATGCAGGGGATAAGCGAAGGTGTTATCGACGGGTTACCTGGGCCCCGAGGGACTGCAGTCCCTCGAAACGCTCATGGAGCGTCCCTCCCGCGACGAAGGCCTGCACCTTCCGGGTGTGCAGGCCCTCCGAGTAGCGGGCGCCCTCCCCCGCGGGGAGCAAAGGGGTCTCCCGCCCAGAGCCGCCGGCGCGGCCGGCGGGGGGTCCCCGGACCTCAAGGTCCGGTAACACGGCCGGCGTCTTCGTCGACGAGGTTGTGCCCCCCGAAGACGTGGCCGAGGAGCTCTCGGCGAGAGCCTCCGCCCGGGGGGGAACCATCAAGCCTTTCCCTGCCCCGGGCCGGAAGGACCTCGGGGCCCCCTCCTCCAGAGGAACCTCGTAAACAGAGGGGCTCCCCCCCTCGTCCACCGGCCAGACCCGTGGGGGCGAGGCCCCCGCGAATCTCACCTCCAGCCTCTCCGGCTCCAGACAAGCCGGAAGGGGCGGGAGGAGCTCCACCGCGAGCGGCGATGGGGCGTAGTTCGCCGAGTCGGACGCCGCCCCGCCCGCGGTCGCCTCCCTCCCCCGCGCCTCGACCAGGCCCTTCGGGGAGGGAGGCGCTGCCTCCTTCCGGGACGGTGCCCGGGCACGCTCGCCCTCGGGGGTCTCGTCTCGGGGTTTCGCCGGTGTCGCCGCCGACGTCGTCGATGGGCCGGGCGTCTTCTGAACCCGGGCCTTCTTGGGCTCCGAGCCCCCGGCCGCCTCCTTCCCCCGCTTATGCGACCTGGGGGTGGGGAGAGGCTTCCTTTCCGGCAGCTTTAACCCAAAGGCCGCCGCTACCAGGTTCTTGGGGGGGCCCTCGCCAACGGCGCGCACGACGCGCTCGTGCTCATCCGCGAAGTACCTCCCCAAGATGTTCTCCGCCTTCTCCCGCGCCGCCGGGTACGGCCGGACTGCAAGTGGTAAAGAGTTAGTCAATTTCATTAAAATTTTGTAAGAACAATGCAGCGGGTTCCCGGAGCTTACGTCGCGTCACCGGCTTCACCGGGGGCCGCTGCTCGGGGCCCATGCCGATCCCCCTCTTCCCACCGGTGAAGGGGGAGATCCGAAGGAGAGCCATCTCCTCAGCCGCGTCCCGCATCGAGCGGGTCTTCATGGAGAGGATCACCTTGCCGAGGAGCTCGTACTCCTCGTTCGTCCACACCGGCGGCTTCGGTGCGGACGACCGGCTGTAGGTGGGGGCCTCCGGGGCGTACACCACCGCGTCGTCTCGGACCCGAAGGTAGAATCACCTCCGAACCCAATCCCCCCAGTGGTCCCGGGAGGCCGCCACCGGGTAGTCGATTACTCGGGCCGGCAACATTTGGACCATCACCGAGCCAAAGGGGGACTTGGGGCCCCCCTTCACCAGGTGGGAGGTCCGCGCCGCCGGTTCATAGAAATACCGGAAGGCGCGAAGGTCGGGCTCCCGCCCGGTCGCTGTCTCGAAGAGCCAGATGAAGAGGCCCATCCGGACGAGCGCGTTCGGGGTGAGGTGGTTGAGAGCCACCCCATACTCCTTGAGAAACTCCCGGAGCATGGGATGCACCGGGAGCCGGAGCCCCGCCTCGATGAAGGCCTCGAAGGCCACGATCTCCCCAGGCCTGGGGCGGGGGGCTCCGTCCTTCTTCACCGGGACTCGGATGTCCCCGGCAGCAACAATGCCCCTTTCGGCCAAGGACTCGGCGTCCTCGGCCGTGAACTCGGACGCCCAGAGGAAATCCGAGGGGATTTCCTCCGGGGGCACCTCCGTGGTCTTCGCTCGACCCTTGGGTGCCATGAGGTTAGTTTTCTTTTTGGTGGCTTTTGCAGGAGGCTACTACTAGAAACTCCCGGACGCCTGCTACCGGAAAAAGCTACCGGGAGAGCAAAAATCGTGGGGCTGAGGATTTCGAATGAGCTTCCGGGCCACCCCAAGGTCCTATTTATAGGGGCGGGCCGTGGTCTAGATGCACGCCACGTGGCACCCGCGGATCAATCTGGACCGTAGAAGTTCAAACCGTGCGCGGGAAACGAAGGGACGGGCGCGTGAATCGATCTGGAGCCGGCATGAGTACACCTGGCGTACCCGATGCACCGCCTCTCGAGCTGCGTCCTGGATAGCATCCAGTCGGCTTGCCCTGCTGGCCTCCACTCTGATCACCTGTCCCTCACGACTATCGAGAGCGTGCACCAGCACTTTGGCCTTGAAGCCATAGCGACGCCCCTCATAATAGTCCCAAATAGTCTCGCAGATCGGCCGCTCATCAATCCCTAGGAATTGAGCAATATGCCACAGCAATGTGGCCCATCCACCGAGACGCTCGATGTAGTTGAAACGTTCCTTGGCCATCTTGCCAAGAAATTTTGGAAGCAAAATAAGATTTTGAAATCAACATTTTTAAAGGAGCAGAACAACCTTTTGCAAAAATAAAACTTTTCAGAAATAATTTTTTTTTTTTTAAATAATTTACGAGGTCCTGGCGCTGCCAAGCCCTAAGGGTACCGTCCTACAGTCAAGGTCTGTGCTGCTCTGATACCACTATTTTATGTCACGTCTGCCACGACAGTGACATCACCTGTGAGGAGCCCAGCTCGGTGCAGCTGGCCCTTTAACCACTTGACTTCCCAGGATGAGTCAATCACAGGATTACATTGCAGCAGCAAAATAGTACAATAGTCATAATTGTATGGCCATCAGGCCTTAGTACAATACGAGATACAGTGCCGTACAAGGCACAAGGGTCCAACAAAATAACACATCTAGTCGACGGAAGCTAGGCCCGAAAGCAATCCACAGGAAACAGAGGTTGACAGCAAGACAGCACCATATCAGGGATCCGAAGGGAACTGCTCAGCTTCTCCTGGGTCCGCAGCATCTTCAGGGTATCCTCCAAGGTCGTAGAATGCTCCATCTATTGATGAGTTGTTGCAAGGGTGAGTACTTACGTACTCAGCAAGTCATAGGGAAGGTAGATATACATATATATATATGACATGAACCTATGCTATTGGGGAAAGAGTGAAAGGTTTTTCCCAAAATACATTTCTTTCTCAATACTTACTCAACTATTGATCATACCCATGGCAGTAAATAAATCGTATTGATGGTGATACATATATCCCATATCACATTATTTTCATTCAAGCCTTTCAATCATATACTCTTAGCAATATCTCATAACTTAGGACATAAACCACATGCCTCTTAAATATCATATGTTTGCTAGATTATGGTATTACCGCGACACGTCAACACATGATAGCCCACGGCAACGCCCCTTATCATGACAACACATGCCACTTGGGTAATCTTAAGCTAATAAATTTTTAGTTTATAAAACAATACTTGTGTCACACCCCATGGATTTAATCCACCGCAGCATACTCCTAGAACTCGGGAGCACGAAGTATTCGAATACATTTTTAAACTCTGCAGAGATGTACCTCTTTTTAAATCCACTTTTTCACTCGACTTCCAAGTCGGGCCAACTCCATGCGACTTATATGCATGTGACAAGGCCGAGATCACACAACGTTTTTGCAGTCTAGTATTAACAGTATCCCTGCTCGGTAAATGGACAACACCATCCCAAGTACCGTTGTGGGTCCTCCCCACTGCCTTACTTCCTAGCCTGGGTCTATGTTCCCGCAGGACACATAACCTCTTTTGATTACAGTCGCGCACGACTTAATCTGGCGTAGGGCGTCTTCCTTCTTTACACCTTATCCTCTCATAATATTTCTGATCTCACATCACTCATGGACGAACTGCGTCCCACCAGTTTCCACGCGAGAAACCGGATCGACAAGCCATGCAGGGAACCGATAATACTAAGAAAGCTACTAGGTTGCGCCTGTCCCATACCAGGTAAGTGGTTGGTACGTTTTTCATGCCAGTAGACGCATAACACAAGGTTCTAGTCCTTACATGCCAGTGACCAGATCATACCACAACCATGCACCTTCAGTGCCTGCACATCCAGTGCAGCCAAGCACCTCCAATGCTACCACCATTCCATACCAAAATACTGGTCACGGCTAGGGTTCTATTTCATGAATATAATTGTACATGTTTATACTTTTATTAGTTCGTGGCTTGCTACCTTATCAAGTTCACATTTCTCAAGTATTCAATCTATCACTGCCATAATATCATTGATCTCAACATGTGCAATATTAATGAAATATCTACTCATGGAATAGCATAGCAATTCATAAAATATGGGTTTCAATATGTTCAAAGTATGACTTGCCTTCCGCGTCGTAAGTATCAGCAGTCGATGACGGTTCAGCGACAAGATCTTCAACCCCGGACTCTTGCTCTGAACAAGATCAAACAAGCAAACAGGCATTACAATCAATCCTATTCTTACTAATTCACTACTCTGGTGATACAAGGTTTGAAAGCGACGTGGTTTTAATTATGGAAACCAGGGTTAAAGTTAGCTGTTAAGGTTTACAAGGTTCCAAAATATCAGGGTAATATCAAGGTGGTGACTGGTTCGCCCAAAAGCAGCGAATGTCTTTAGGTTGGCATCCGGTTCAAGGCATCGACATAAGGTTGATGGGTGATAGAGGGCTCAACTCAAGTTGTGACAGTAGAGAAAAGTGTAGATCACAACATCAGGAGTCTAAGGGACAAAGTTATTTTCAAGGTGCACGGCTGGAAGTGGGTGAAAAGGCTCAATGCCACTGGCTGACATAGTCTGGCATAGGGTTGACACGGCCAGAAACTAGGGTTAGCCATATCTTTTGACTCAGGGCTCCAAATGATGCACCACTTTGTCTGGTGGTTAGGCATTTGTAACAGGAACAAATGTCTCAACAGGACCTAGGGCAGGAGATGGCCGGAAAGTGATGAAAACCGGAGAAGAATTTGGCTGGCCTGGAGCACATGTAGTGTGAACAGTACAGTAAACTAGGGCGTAGCTATATCTCACAATCTAGGCCGAATTAGAAGTCGTGATAGAAGACAAAGTTGCTCAGAATGGCCCAAAGCATCTAGATGGCAAGGTTTCCATGGCTGGATTGGCTGGATTTAGGAGATATTGGCCGGAGAAAAGATTAATTCAAGCCTGATTTGGGCATTTCTGATCTAGGGCAAATAAACTTAATTCCTTGCTTGAGGATGGTCTCTGGGGCATAAGAGTGCTACTGGTGAGGTTAGATTAACTAGAAATGCACCAGAAAAGCTTGAACAGCAAGCTCAGTTCACAAGCAAAGTTCCAATTTGGGGTTTTTCATATTTTAGCAAATTCTTCGATTCTGGTTGCTTAGATGTGTTCTAAATGGTCCACTGATCATGTTTGATTACAGGCTCGAGAGCTAATTCACTCTGGTTAGAGTTTAATTGCTCGCCGGAGCTGTTGGAGAGAAACGGGAATTGCCGGTGACCCAAGAGGTTTGAAGTCAATTACATGCTCGAGTACGATGAGGGAGGTAAGAGGAGCTTACTGGAGTAGCTGGAATTGAGGAGGAAGCAGTGTAGAGGCTTGGCACCGTGAGCCTCTTCTCGAGCTCGCCGAAGAAGACGAAGACGACGGCGTGGTTAGAGGTTTTGGGTGGTTCTGGTGTGAGTGTCTTCGTGCTGGGCTGGGGCGTCTTTTATAGGCACAGAAAGGGCTTGCAACGGCGGGAATTGCACGGGGAAGTGAAGCCGGCTTGAATTGACTGGGAAGTGACCGGCGGCGATGACAGGCGGCGAAGCGACGTCTTCACCGGTCGTGTCGGCTGCGCTGCTGCTCTGGTGGAGGTGAAGGCGAAGTGATGCCTCCTCAAGGCATGCTTGCAACGTGGCACCGTGCTTCTGCCGTGGCTGCAGCGATGGCGTGCGCGCGCGGGCAAAATTGGGGATGCTGGTGCGGCCGCGGTGGCTCCACGGTGGCGAACGGCGTGCGTACACGTGGTAGGAACGCGGTGGCAGAGGTGGCGACCACGGGGCTTCACCGGCGACGAAATTCCTGGTGTGGCAGCGCGGCGGTCGCGGTCGTGCACAGCCACTGGTCGTGCACAGCGTCTCTGGTCGAACCAGGGACCAAAATGCAATGATTCTTATTTGAAATCTGGACTGATTTGTAATTTCTGTCTTAGAGATGGTTAATTTGAGAATTGATTTCATGGCTGAGTATAACATTTCTATTAGTACTCATCCAGCTCAAATTTAGCGAGAGTTTGACAAGATTTGAGGGATTTCACCTATTTTCGAAAATAGGGTAAAATTAGGGTAAAATAAGTCTGGATTTTGTCGATTTCGAATTCTGGTGATTGGAGAGAGATTTTGAAGTCTGATCAAAAGGGAGATCTGTATCAAATAATATTTGGAAGGTGTTTCCTGAAGAAATTCTGGAGTTGGAATTAATTTGCAGATTTTAGCCTTTTCAGCCTTCCAGGTAAACAGAAAAGGACTTATTCGCAGTAAAATTTGGACTAAACTGCGAAAAGTGTTTAGATGAATTAATTTGGCTCCCAACTTTTTGAAGTGGGTTGAGGCTAAACCTAGGAACATATTCCAGGGGTTACTTGAGTCTGAATAGGGTTAAATCAAAATAATTCAATCATCTGGAAACTGGGGTACTTAGGGTAAATCTGAATTTTCCTGTTTTCGAAAACAGAGAGGGGCTTAGGTACTGAGAGTTAGGGTCAGAATTTGATCTGGCTCCTGAAGACTTTTATCCTCAGGGTAACTGGTAGGCTAAATCTGGATGGTCAGATCTCGATCTGGATTTAGAGAATAGATTTGGAGATTTTTAGGGTTTGGGAGAGATTAGAGTTCAACTGATCTGGCTACTACTACAGGGATACATGCATGCAGGATTTTCATGCAAAACTTTTCACCCCCAAAACTAGGGTGTTACAAGCCTACCCTCCTTAAAGGAATCTCGCCCCGAGATTTACCTAGAGAAGGGAAGAGGTAGGGATAAGCCTGCCGCAGATCATCCTCTTTCTCCCAAGTCGCTTCTTCCTTTGAGTGATCCTCCCATTGAACCTTGCAAAGCTTGATTTTCTTTCTTCTGAGTTGACGCTCATCACTGGCCAGTATTTGTAGTGGTTGAGTGAGGTAGGTGAGATTCTTCTGAAGCGGAATTCCCTGGTGTTCTATCTGATCCGTTGGTTCTTTGAGGCACTTACGGAGTTGTGAGACATGAAACACGTCATGAACTTCTCCAAGGTCTGATGGTAAATCCAGTTTGTAAGATACCTCTCCTTTCCTCTTAAGGACTTTGAAGGGTCCAATGTACCTTGGGGACAGTTTTCCTCTCTGATGGAATCTTCTCATCCCTTTTAACGGCGTAACCTTGAGATAAACTGATTCGCCTGGTGCAAACGACAATTCCCTTCTTCGGTTGTCGGCATAGCTCTTCTGGCGTGACTGTGCTGCCTTTAATCGTTCTCTGATGAGCTTGACGTGTGCTTCAGCTTCTTCGATGAGTTCGGGTCCAATGACTTGCCTTTCTCCTGGCTCGTCCCAATGCAGTGGAGTTCTACACTTGCGCCCATACAAAGCTTCAAAGGGTGCCATTTGCAGACTAGCTTGGTAACTGTTGTTATAAGTAAACTCCGCAAATGGTAAGCACTTTTCCCAAGAGGTTCCATACTCTAAGATGCAAGCTCTGAGAAGGTCTTCCAAGATTTGATTTACCCGTTCCGTCTGTCCTCCTGTCTGTGGATGATATGCAGTGCTAAACTGCAATTGGGTTCCCAAAGCTTCGTGGAGTCGGTTCCAGAATTTGGATGTGAATTGCGTTCCTCGATCTGGAACGATCTTCTTCGGGATACCATGCAGTGTCACTATTCACTGCAGGTATAGCTCTGCTAATTTGTTGCCATTATACGTTTTCTTGACTGGTATAAAATGAGCAACTTTCGTGAGTCTGTCCACAATGACCCATATGGAATCATATCCCCCTTGTGTTCTGGGAAGTCCTGTGATAAAATCCATACCAATCTCTTCCCATTTCCAAGTTGGCACTGGTAAGGGTTGCAGCTTTCCAGCTATCTTCTGATGATCGGCCTTAATCCTTTGGCAAGTGTCACATCTTGCGACATATTCCGCGATTTCCCTCTTCATTCCATTCCACCAGAATTGCGTCTTCAGATCCTTGTACATCTTGGTGTTTCCAGGGTGTAGTGAATATGGGGTTTTATGGGCTTCGAAAAGAATTAGTTCCTTAAGGTCTGTATTTCGGGGTACACAAATCCTTCCCTGATACCATACGATTCCTTGATGATCTTCAGTGAATTCCTGGGTTTTTCCTGACCTGATGCGGCTCTTGATCTTATGTATCTCTTCATCTTCTTTCTGAGCATCCTCAATCTGCTTTTGGAGTTGAGACTCCATAGTCAATGTAGCTAACATCCCAGATGGCACTATGGTTACTTCAAGATTCTGAAATTCCTGCCGTAAGCACGGGTTCTTAGGTGTAGCTCCTTGTAGGGTATAAGCCTTCCTGCTCAAGGCATCTGCCACTACGTTGGCTTTCCCTGGATGGTAGAGTATGCTGAGGTCGTAGTCCTTGATCAGCTCGAGCCATCGACGCTGACGCATATTGAGCTCTGTCTGTGTGAAGATATACTTGAGGCTTTTATGATCTGTAAAGATCTCACACTTATGTCCAATGAGATAATGCCGCCATATCTTTAAAGCATGCACCACTGCCGCTAACTCCAAATCATGAGTCGGATAATTTTCCTCTTGAGGTCTCCATTGGCGTGAAGCATAAGCCACCACTCGACCTTGTTGCATTAACACACAGCCTATTCCTTGCTTTGAAGCATCACAGTAAACTACAAAATCTTCTTTGCTGTCTGGTAATGTGAGGACCGGTGTTGTTGTCAATTTCTGCTTCAGCTTCTGAAAACTTTCTTCACACTTGATGGTCCATTCAAATGCAACATCCTTCCTTAGCAGGTTCGTAAGAGGTTTGGCTATTTGGGAAAATCCTTCAATGAATCTCCTATAATATCCTGCTAATCCCAAGAAACTTCTAATCTCTGAAACTGAGGTAGGTTGCTTCCACTCCTTGATTGCAGAGATTTTAGCCGAATCTACTGAAATTCCTTCTGCTGTCAACACATGTCCAAGAAATGAAATTCTTGTCATCCAAAATTCACATTTATCAAACTTGGCATAAAATTGCCTCTCTCGTAGCCTTCCCAAGACTAGGTGTAAATGTTGCTCATGTTCTTCCGTACTCTTGGAATATATCAGAATGTCGTCTATGAATACTATGACAAACTTGTCAAGATAATCCATAAACGTACTGTTCATGATGTTCATGAAAGCTGCCGGAGCATTGGTCAATCCAAAGGGTACTACTGTAAACTCGTATAAACCATATCTGGTAGTGAAAGCAGTCTTCGATATATCTTCCTTCTTGATTTTCAGCTGATGATATCCAGATTTCAAATCTATCTTGGAAAATACTTTGGCTCCTCGAAGTTGGTCGAACAAGTCATCAATTCTTGGCAATGGGTACTTGTTCTTAATGGTGACTTCGTTCAAAGCTCGGTAATCTACACACATTCGTAAGGTTCCATCTTTCTTCCTTACAAACAAAACTAGAGCTCCCCAAGGTGAAGTACTGGGTCGGATAAATCCTTTACCCTCCAGTTCCTCTAACTGATTTTTCAACTCTTCTAAATCCGTTACTGGCATCCTATATGGTCTCTTGGCTATAGGTGCCGCTCCTGGTTTAAGCTCAATGGTAAACTCTATCTCCCTGTCAGGTGGCATCCCTGGGAGTTCTTCTGGGAATACATCTGGGTATTCTTGTACTGTGGGCACTTGATCCAAGCATACTTCCTGAAGTGCATGGACTGATCCTTGCAATTTTTCGACCGATGATCTTTCCGCATGGAATAGGACTTCCTTCCCTTGGTTACTAACAAGGCTTAGAGTTTTCTTCTCACAATCCACTAGACCTTTATGCTGGGATAACCAATCCATTCCTATTATAATGTCTAGGCCTTGCAGTTCTAGGACTAATAGATTAGCCAAGAACTCTATCCCATCTATTCTGAAGGTTATATGACGACAAGCTGAATATACAGGTAGCTTAGCTCCTGGGGTCTGTATAGCCATAGGGTACTTTAGAGGTACCATAGGTATTCCCACTTTAAATGCAAAATCTTCTGATATGAATGAGTTTGTAGCTCCAGGGTCAAACAGTATTAAAGCAGATGCAGATTGGATCAAGAATCTACCTAGGAGAATGTCAGAGGCATTGTCTGCTTCTTGAAGGGAGGTGAAGTTCAGTCGGCCTCCTCGACCTGCCATGGGTCTTCCTCCTCGCCCTCGTCCTCGGCCTGCTACATTTCCCCCTCTATTGGACAAACCTCCTCTGGGGCTTTGCAATGGTGGTGAAGCCGTGGTTCTAGGTGCCATTGCTTGTGTTCCACCTTGCGATCTTGCTATCGCCGTTGGGAGTTGGATCCACGGGCAACTGTCTTTGCGGTGTCCCATCTGTCCGCAATGATAGCATTGAGTCCTTGCCTGAGGGCAATCCCGTTGATAGTGTGCTCCTCTGCAGTTGGGGCATGTCGGAGTGAATTGTGGTCTTGGCGCCGGGTAGGGCGGACGAAAATTTGGAGGTGTTGGGGCCATTCCCCTAGATGAGCTAGCTGGCAATCGCGACTGTTGCATCATCTTTCTCTTCCGATTTTCTTCTCCGAGGCCTCGCTTTTCTTCTATCTTTAATACTCGATTCACTAGGGTCTGGAATTCTGTGAACTCATGGGAGGCAATCTGATACTGCAAATAGTGCTGAAGTCCTTCGGTGAAGCGTTCAATCTTCTTCTCTTCCGTGTCGATGTCGTTGGACGCATACCGAGCTAGATGGTGGAATTGGTGCAGATACTCAGTGACAGTCCGATTCCCTTGAGTCAAGTTCCGGAATTCTCGGCGTTTAGCTGCCATGACGCCTGTAGGGATATGGAATTTTCAGAACTGATCCTTAAATTCCGTCCAAGTGATGTTGTCTTTGTCCATGTGTGCTTCTTGATAATTCATCCACCAAGCAGCTGCTGCTCCAGTGAGTTGGTGTGATCCGAATAACACCTTCTCTCGATCATTGCAACGGACAGTGTCCAGTTTCCTTTCAATGTCCCGCAGCCAGTCGTCTGCGACGATTGGGTCGGTCGCGCTTGCGAAGGTTGGCGGTCGCGTCTTCTGGAAGTCCGAGAGTCGAGTTCCGACGGCAGTACCTTCAGCAGTCCCTGGCATTTTCTGAATGACTTGAGCTAGCAACTGGGTATGTGCAGCCTGGGCTTCTTGGCGGCTCCTCTCCATTGAAAGAAGAATTTCCTGGAGACTTGGTGAGTCTTCTTGTGGCGGTAGTGAGCTCTGCGATCCTGGATGAGGTGTGGTTCCTCTTCGTGGCGTAACTGGGTCTTGGCCCTCTTGGTCATCTTGAGTCCTTCTCCTTGTGTGAACCATTCTGATCTTCTGAAGAGAGAAGCAGACAGGTCTAACTAACTAAAGAGAATTAAGGTGCTAATGCAGAAATTAATGCGAAACTGATTCATTGATGCACAAGTAGTTGATACAAAAGCGGCTAAGCGCCTTAGTCTGATACAATCAAAATACAAGTAATGGTGATGATAACAACCAAAAGCATCACCAAACCTAGAAGATCTACCCTGCCCTGAGGATCTAAAAGAACAGGCAACTAACTGCTCCCACAGGGCTCAACCTCCTCTGGCTCCATCTCGTCGTCGGACACCTCCAGAGTAACAAACCCGGGTGGTCCAGACTCATGGAACAGCAGAGCAGACCCACTGCCCTCTGCCCGGTGGGTGCTAGGGGTAGCGAGCGTCGGTACCCAGCTGCATTAGCAACCCTCCGAGGAATCAAGCTAGGTCCTGCACTGGGTCCAAAGGTACGAGCTGGGGAGACAACTGTCGGCGCAACCTCCTCAACTGTGCGGCGTCTCTGAGCTGCAGGCTGAGAAGTCAACGACGGGGAAGCGGTTCGGCCACGTTTCTTCTGCTCCTCCAACTCTTTGCGGAGCTCCTGATGCTCAGCAAGCAAAGTAGAGTAGCGCGAGTCGAGGGTCCTCAACAGACCTACAGTGCCTGCCAGACACGGGTCCAGATACTCCACGATGGGTGGCAACCCAGAGGGAGATGAAGGCACGTGACGGAAAGGTGACTCCTGTAGCCGGCATGAGTACACCTGGCGTACCCGATGCACCGCCTCTCGAGCTGCGTCCTGGATAGCATCCAGTCGGCTTGCCCTGCTGGCCTCCACTCTGATCACCTGTCCCTCACGACTATTGAGAGCGTGCACCAGCACTTTGGCCTTGAAGCCATAGCGACGCCCCTCATAATAGTCCCAAATAGTCTCGCAGATCGGTCGCTCATCAATCCCTAGGAATTGAGCAATATGCCACAGCAATGTGGCCCATCCACCGAGACGCTCGATGTAGCTGAAACGTTCCTTGGCCATCTTGCCAAGAAATTTTGGAAGCAAAATAAGATTTTGAAATCAACATTTTTAAAGGAGCAGAACAACCTTTTGCAAAAATAAAACTTTTCAGAAATAATTTTTTTTTTTTTTAAATAATTTACGAGGTCCTGGCGCTGCCAAGCCCTAAGGGTACCGTCCTACAGTCAAGGTCTGTGCTGCTCTGATACCACTATTTTATGTCACGTCTGCCACGACAGTGACATCACTTGTGAGGAGCCCAGCTCGGTGCAGCTGGCCCTTTAACCACTTGACTTCCCAGGATGAGTCAATCACAGGATTACATTGCAGCAGCAAAATAGTACAATAGTCATAATTGTATGGCCATCAGGCCTTAGTACAAAACGAGATACAGTGCCGTACAAGGCACAAGGGTCTAACAAAATAACACATCTAGTCGGCGGAAGCTAGGCCCGAAAGCAATCCACAGGAAACAGAGGTTGACAGCAAGACAGCACCATATCAGGGCTCCGAAGGGAACTGCTGATCTTCTCCTGGGTCCGCAGCATCTTCAGGGTATCCTCCAAGGTCGTAGAATGCTCCATCTATTGATGAGTTGTTGCAAGGGTGAGTACTTACGTACTCAGCAAGTCATAGGGAAGGTAGAGATACATATATATATATATGACATGAACCTATGCTATTGGGGAAAGAGTGAAAGGTTTTTCCCAAAATACATTTCTTTCTCAATACTTACTCAACTATTGATCATACCCATGGCAGTAAATAAATCATATTGATGGTGATACATATATCCCATATCACATTATTTTCATTCAAGCCTTTCAATCATATACTCTTAGCAATATCTCATAACTTAGGACATAAACCACATGCCTCTTAAATATCATATGTTTGCTAGATTATGGTATTACCGCGACACGTCAACACATGACAGCCCACGGCAACGCCCCTTCTCATGACAACACATGCCACTTGGGTAATCTTAAGCTAATAAATTTTTAGTTTATAAAACAATACTTGTGTCACACCCTATGGATTTAATCCACCGCAGCATACTCCTAGAACTCGGGAGCACGAAGTATTCGAATACATTTTTAAACTCTGCAGAGATGTACCTCTTTTTAAATCCACTTTTTCACTCGACTTCCAAGTCGGGCCAACTCCATGCGACTTATACGCATGTGACAAGGCCGAGATCACACAACGTTTTTGCAGTCTAGTATTAACAGTATCCCTGCCCGGTAAATGGACAACACCATCCCATGTACCGTTGTGGGTCCTCCCCACTGCCTTACTTCCTAGCCTGGGTCTATGTTCCCGCAGGACACATAACCTCTTTTGATTACAGTCGCGCACGACTTAATCTGGCGTAGGGCGTCTTCCTTCTTTACACCTTATCCTCTCATAATATTTCTGAACTCACATCACTCATGGACGAACTGCGTCCCACCAGTTTCCACGCGAGAAACCGGATCGACAAGCCATGCAGGGAACCGATAATACTAAGAAAGCTACTAGGTTGCGCCTGTCCCATACCAGGTAAGTGGTTGGTACGTTTTTCATGCCAGTAGACGCATAACACAAGGTTCTAGTCCTTACATGCCAGTGACCAGATCATACCACAACCATGCACCTTCAGTGCCTGCACATCCAGTGCAGCCAAGCACCTCCAGTGCTACCACCATTCCATACCAAAATACTGGTCACGGCTAGGGTTCTATTTCATGAATATAATTGTACATGTTTATACTTTTATTAGTTCGTGGCTTGCTACCTTATCAAGTTCACATTTCTCAAGTATTCAATCTATCACTGCCATAATATCATTGATCTCAACATGTGCAATATTAATGAAATATCTACTCATGGAATAGCATAGCAATTCATAAAATATGGGTTTCAATATGTTCAAAGTATGACTTGCCTTCCGCGTCGTAAGTATCAGCAGTCGATGATGGTTCAGCGACAAGATCTTCAACCCCGGACTCTTGCTCTGAACAAGATCAAACAAGCAAACAGGCATTACAATCAATCCTATTCTTACTAATTCACTACTCTGGTGATACAAGGTTTGAAAGCGACGTGGTTTTAATTATGGAAACCAGGGTTAAAGTTAGCTGTTAAGGTTTACAAGGTTCCAAAATATCAGGGTAATATCAAGGTGGTGACTGGTTCGCCCAAAAGCAGCGAATGTCTTTAGGTTGGCATCCGGTTCAAGGCATCGACATAAGGTTGATGGGTGATAGAGGGCTCTTCTCAAGTTGTGACAGTAGAGAAAAGTGTAGATCACAACATCAGGAGTCTAAGGGACAAAGTTATTTTCAAGGTGCATGGCTGGAAGTGGGTGAAAAGTCTCAATGCCACTGGCTGACATAGTCTGGCATAGGGTTGACACGGCCAGAAACTAGGGTTAGCCATATCTTTTGACTCAGGGCTCCAAATGATTCACCACTTTTTCTGGTGGTTAGGCATTTGTAACAGGAACAAATGTCTCAACAGGACCTAGGGCAGGAGATGGCCGGAAAGTGATGAAAACCGGCGAAGAAGTTGGCTGGCCTGGAGCACATGTAGTGTGAACAGTACAGTAAACTAGGGCATAGCTATATCTCACAATCTAGGCCGAATTAGAAGTCATGATAGAAGACAAAGTTGCTCAGAATGGTCCAAAGCATCTAGATGGCAAGGTTTCCATGGCTGGATTGGCTGGATTTAGGAGATATTGGCCGGAGAAAAGATTAACTCAAGCCTGATTTGGGCATTTCTGATCTAGGGCAAATAAACTTAATTCCTTGCTTGAGGATGGTCTCTGGGGCATAAGAGTGCTACTGGTGAGGTTAGATTAACTAGAAATGCACCAGAAAAGCTTGAACAGCAAGCTCAGTTCACAAGCAAAGTTCCAATTTGGGGTTTTTCATATTTTAGCAAATTCTTCGATTCTGGTTGCTTAGATGTGTTCTAAATGGTCCACTGATCATGTTTGATTACAGGCTCGAGAGCTAATTCACTCTGGTTAGAGTTTAATTGCTCGCCGGAGCTGTTGGAGAGAAACGAGAATTGCCGGCGACCGAAGAGGTTTGAAGTCAATTACATGCTCGAGTACGATGAGGGAGGTAAGAGGAGCTTACTGGAGTAGCTGGAATTGAGGAGGAAGCAGTGTAGAGGCTTGGCACCGTGAGCCTCTTCTCGAGCTCGCCGAAGAAGACGAAGACGACGGCGTGGTTAGAGGTTTTGGGTGGTTCTGGTGTGAGTGTCTTCGTGCTGGGCTGGGGCGTCTTTTATAGGCACAGAAAGGGCTTGCAACGGCGGGAATTGCACGGGGAAGTGAAGCCGGCTTGAATTGACTGGGAAGTGACCGGCGGCGATGACAGGCGGCGAAGCGACGTCTTCACCGGTCGTGTCGGCTGCGCTGCTGCTCTGGTGGAGGTGAAGGCGAAGTGATGCCTCCTCAAGGCATGCTTGCAACGTGGCACCGTGCTTCTGCCGTGGCTGCAGCGATGGCGTGCGCGCGCGGGCAAAATTGGGGATGCTGGTGCGGCCGCGGTGGCTCCACGGTGGCGAACGGCGTGCGCACACGTGGCAGGAACGCGGTGGCAGAGGTGCAGACCACGGGGCTTCACCGGCGACGAAATTCCTGGCGTGGCAGCGCGGCGGTCGCGGTCGTGCACAGCCGCTGGTCGTGCACAGCGTCTCTGGTCGAACCAGGGACCAAAATGCAATGATTCTTATTTGAAATCTGGACTGATTTGTAATTTCTGTCTTAGAGATGGTTAATTTGAGAATTGATTTCATGGCTGAGTATAACATTTCTATTAGTACTCATCCAGCTCAAATTTAGCGAGAGTTTGACAAGATTTGAGGGATTTCACCTATTTTCGAAAATAGGGTAAAATTAGGGTAAAATAAGTCTGGATTTTGTCGATTTCGAATTCTGGTGATTGGAGAGAGATTTTGAAGTCTGATCAAAAGGGAGATCTGTATCAAATAATATTTGGAAGGTGTTTCCTGAAGAAATTCTGGAGTTGGAATTAATTTGCAGATTTTAGCCTTTTCAGCCTTCCAGGTAAACAGAAAAGGACTTATTCGCAGTAAAATTTGGACTAAACTGCGAAAAGTGTTTAGATGAATTAATTTGGCTCCCAACTTTTTGAAGTGGGTTGAGGCTAAACCTAGGAACATATTCCAGGGGTTACTTGAGTCTGAATAGGGTTAAATCAAAATAATTCAATCATCTGGAAACTGGGGTACTTAGGGTAAATCTGAATTTTCCTGTTTTCGAAAACAGAGAGGGGCTTAGGTACTGAGAGTTAGGGTCAGAATTTGATCTGGCTCCTGAAGACTTTTATCCTCAGGGTAACTGGTAGGCTAAATCTGGATGGTCAGATCTCGATCTGGATTTAGAGAATAGATTTGGAGATTTTTAGGGTTTGGGAGATATTAGAGTTCAACTGATCTGGCTACTACTACAGGGATACATGCATGCAGGATTTTCATGCAAAACTTTTCACCCCCAAAACTAGGGTGTTACACGCCGCCTTCTGGCTCCCGGGACGTGGCCTCCGGTGCCCTCCCGGGCGCCGCCATTTGCCCGGGAACATGGCGTCCGGCGCCATCCCGGGCCTCATCGCCCTCCTGAAGGTAAAGTCTCGAACTGTTTGTCACGTGCAGGTCACGCGAGGGGTGCCTCGGGAACTAGCGACCACCTGTCAAGCATCCAAGGCGTTTGACCGGGAGAAGGACGGTCCTACCCTTCAATCCGACGGTGGCTTCCGGGGTAGTTTAGGTTTTTTGCTGCTTTTTGGGGCTATAAATAGCCCTTGTACCCCTCTGTTGTAAGGGATCGGTTCATTTTATTGGAATAGCTAAACTCACAGGCGTGCTCCGGAAGCCTCTCCCCCGGAGAAAGCATCCCCAGCTGACTCCGGTCGAGAGCGCGTCGACAGGACTAGGGCCCCCACCGGGACCCGAACCTGTATAAACCCGTGTGTCATTCTTTGTGCTTGTCCGGCGGGGGAGGACCGGTCATCCGGTCAACCCGCGCCGCGTTACCTTCGCTAGGATCACTCTCAAAACCTGCCGGGGTATTCGCAATACCACGACAAAAATCAAAAGATATCGCAATTTTATCAAAGTTGTCTTAGATTGAGCAATTTGAATCCGAATTGGATTAGAGTTTGAAGATTGCACAACTTATTTTGCCCAAATTTTAGCGTGATGAAAATGGCCGAATTTGAAGATAAGCCAAACTAACTTTTTGCCGAATTTCTCGCACCAATTCTAAAAAGTATAAATATATCCCAAGCCGAGTTCGGATGAAAGAATTATGATGAAAATACTGAAACAGATCTGTTAGATTCAAACTCTACACCATCAATATTAAAGGGCCAATATCTCATAGATGAATGTCTAATCTGACTTTGACCTCAACGGAAAAGTTGTAGAGCACGATCTGATGTTTCCAGAAAGTACAAGAATGTGAAAATCTGAGTGTGTATGGAGAAGATATGATGAAAACAACGAACTGGACAGTGACAGATTAGAATTGGACGTGACGACGAGGAGGTCGACGTGCAATTCGACTCCGCGACGAGATGTGATGAGGAATGGGGTCCCGATCTTCTGATAGGTAGGGGATAGTTCGATTGGTGGAGACTCTACGTTGACGATCCGACTTTCGACCAGAACCGATCTAGGCCTGCAATCGCTACACCACTGCTCTGTTCGTTATCAACCGTATCGAGGCGCGGTTGATCTAACCACGAAGGCCTGTTCCTGCAAGCGAATCGAAGAACACATGCAAGAACACAGAAGAAGCAATCTCGAATTGCAAGTATGTACTAAGATCACGAAGTGTTGGGGTTCCACAAACCGAAAGACGGCGAACTGCGTCAGCAGAAAATTCTAAGCAAAACCCAATTCTAACAATGACGGCTACGAGGTTTTAATATGCGAGAGGGGTGGCGTCTAGGGTTTGGGGTGCACCCCCCCACGCGGGATACACGGGCCGAGGCCCAATAGACAGGTGACGCAGCACCGCACGGCCCAACAGAATCTGGTCTCCAATTGTTTCGACGATTGTGATTGACTCAGACGGAGTTTGGACGTGGGACCAGATCCGTTGGAAAGGACTCATCGAGGGATTCTCCGTAATGTACTTGAACGCCCAAACGGAGTTCGTATGCATCTGCTACGCCCGTTTGAAGACAGGCTGCTCAGCCGTGGCCGACCCGGACTCCAGCTCGCGGTAGACTTGATTCCCGACCCGTCTTGGCGCAAAGTGACACCCTCGGTGATCAACACCATGATTCCTGAGCACAAGCACAATATTATTAGGTAGTAACTCGCTCTTGTCAATATTCTCTCGTGTACTAAGAAACGAGCTCACTTGGTGATTTGGTTGACGTGCACGTGCCCTTGTTATTGGTCCTTGCACAACGGGTGTTGGAAGAATGGTCACATCGTTAGGGGTGATGTCCTCATCATCCTCCCCCTCTTGAGTTGGAGTCGTCCTCGACTCAAGCTCATCTTCTTCTCCCAAATATGGCCGAAAATCTGAAATGTTAAAAGTGGGGCTAACCCCGAAATCTGCAGGCAACTCAAGTGTGTAGGCATTATCGTTTATTCGCTCTAACACCTTAAATAGACCATCCGCACGAGGCATTAATTTTGACTTTCTTAACTCAGGAAAACGCTCTTTACGTAAGTGTAGCCATACAAGATCTCCAGGAGTAAATATCAGTTCCTTTCTACCATGACTACCAGCAATGCGATATTTTTCATTCATTCGCTCAATATTTTCTTTTCTTGTTTCATGTAGCTTTAAAATAAACTCAGCATGTTTCTTAGCATCAAGATTGACCTTTTCAGATGATGGAAGAGGCAATAGGTCAATAGGAGCACGAGGGTTGAAACCATACACTACCTGGAAAGGACTTACCTTGGTAGTTGAGTGTAGCGCACGGTTGTAGGCAAACTCCACATGAGGAAGGCACTCCTCCCACATCTTTAAGTTCTTCAAAATAGCTCGCAACATTGTGGACAAGGTGCGATTTACCACCTCCATTTGGCCATCAGTTTAGGGATGACAAGTAGTAGAAAACAGTAACTTTGTCCCCAATTTATTCCATAATGTCCTCCAGAAATGACCCAAAAATTTTGTGTCGTGATCTGAAACAATAGTGGAAGGCATAATGCAAACGAACAATTTCTTTGAAAAATAAGTCGGCAATGTGAGTGGCATCATCACTTTTGTGGCAAGGAATAAAATGTACGATCTTGGAGAATCGATCCACAACAACAAATATACTATCCCTCCCCCTCTTTGTTCTAGGCAAACCTAGAACAAAATCCATCGAGATATCCTCCCACGGGACACTAGGAGTAGGAAGAAGCATATACAAACTGTTTGGATTTAACCGTGACTTTGCCCTTTGACACGTGGTGCAGCGTGCCACGAAGCGCTCAACATCACACCTCATCTTTGGCCAATAGAAGTGTGTGGCCCAAATATCGTCCGTCTTTTTGACACCAAAATGTCCCATCAGGCCTCCTCCATGAGCTTCCTGCAACAACAAAAGACGAACGGATCCAACTGGAATGCATAGGCGGTTAGCTCTAAACAAGAACCCATCATTGAGTACAAATTTATTCCAAGCCCTCCCATCCGTGCAATTAATTAAAGCATCTTTGAAATCAGCATCTTGAGCATATTGTTCTTTAATAGTTTCAAGTCCAAAAATTCGACAGTCAAGTTGAGACAACATAGCATATCTCCGAGACAAAGCATCAGCAATTACATTATCTTTCCCTTTCTTCTGTTTAATGATGTAAGGAAAAGATTCAATAAATTCTACCCACTTGGCATGTCTACGGTTCAATTTGTTTTGACTGCGAATATGTTTCAGTGACTCATGATCAGAGTGAATAACAAATTCCTTAGGCAATAAATAATGTTGCCACGTTTCTAAAGTTCGCACAAAAGCGTACAACTCTTTATCATACGTGGAGTAATTTAAAGTAGGCCCACTTAATTTCTCATTGAAATATGCAACAGGCTTACCTTCTTCATGAGCACACCACCAATTCCAACTCCACTAGCATCACATTCAAGTTTGAAAGTCTTACCAAAATCTGGAAGTTGGAGTAATGGTGCATTTGTTAGCTTTTCTTTCAAAAGGTTGAAGGCGTCCTCTTGTGGTTGTCCCCAATGGAATGCAATGCCCTTCTTTGTCAATTCATTCAATGGTACGGCAATGGTGCTGAAGTCCTTCACGAAACGGCGGTAGAAACCAGCAAGTCCATGAAAGCTTCTGACCTGTGTGACCGTTTTAGGAGTCGGCCAACTCTTGATAGCTTCGATCTTGGCTTCATCAACCTCAATTCCCTGTGGAGTCACAACATAGCCAAGAAACGAGACTCGATCGGTGGAAAAAGTGCACTTCTCGAGGTTACCAAACAAACGTGCCTCTCTCAAAGCATTAAAAACAGCACGTAAATGTTTCAGATGTTCAGAAAGTGACTTGCTATAGATCAAGATATCATCAAAATAGACCACCACAAATTTACCAATGAAAGGAAATAAGACCTCGTTCATCAAGCACATGAAAGTACTAGGTGCATTAGTCAATTCAAAAGGCATAACTAACCACTCATATAAACCGAACTTGGTCTTAAAAGCAGTTTTCCATTCGTCTCCCAATTTCATTCGAATTTGGTGGTACCCACTACGCAAGTCAACTTTTGAGAAGATAATAGAACCACTTAACTCATCAAGCATGTTGTCTAACCTAGAAATATGATGACGATACCTTATTGTGATATTGTTAATGGCTCTACAATCCACACACATGCGCCAACTACCGTCTTTCTTAGGAACCAAAAGAACAAGAACAGCACAAGGACTAAAGCTTTGTCACACGTACCCACGGTCTAAAAGCTCTTGGACTTGTCATTGAATTTCCTTAGTCTCCTCTAGATTGGTCCTATATGCATTACGGTATGGCAACGTCGCTCCCGGGATCAAGTCAATTTGATGCTCAATACCTCGAATAGGTGGTAGTCCCGGGGGCACCTCAGCGGGGAACACATCGTCATACTTCTGCAAAAGGTTAGTAACAGCAGGTGGAAAAGAGACAGGCATATCATCAAATGAAAACAAGGTCTCTTTACATATCAAAGTAAAGCATGACGGTTCAGCAAGATCATATTTTGTAGCAAGCAAAACACCACCCTTCAATTTAATTCCCTCAGTCTTAGAAGCAGGTACATTCTTATCTTTCTTATGCGGAAAAACAGTTTTAGCTACTTGCTGATTTTCAGATTCTGTGGTGTTCTCTTTCTTCTCATTTTCAAGACTTTCCCTATCAAAATGCACAATTTCAGATGGAGTCATGGGAAGCAAGGTTATTTTCTTTCCTTTGTGCATGAAAGTGTACCAATTATTTCTACCATGATGACTTGCATTAGTGTCATATTCCCAAGGTCGGCCTAATAAAAGTGAACATGCTTGCATACGCACTACATCAAAATTAGCAACATCATGGTATGAACCAATGAAAAATGGTACTCTTGCGGTTTGCGTTACCTTAACCTTACCGCTGTTGTTGAACCATTGAACATGATATGGTTGGGGGTGTGGTTGTGTGGTCAAGCCAAGCTTCTTGACCAGATCAGAACTCACCAATGATTGTTCGGACGCGCCGGTCGTTGACGACGAGGAACATTTGAAACAACTTGTGGCGTTGGGCTCGCTCGGCTTGCTTCATCTGAGTACTAAGGACCCACTGGACAATGATGGTCCGGTATTCTTGTGTGGCTACTGTACCCAAAGCTTCCCCATCATCATCATGTTCGGATTCGTCATCAACATTACCTGCAAGGTTAGCTGCAAGAGCATATTCATCATCAACATCAGAAGCACTAACGTATCCACCATCGTCTGTCGCAATGTAAGCTCGCTGACTTGGGCAGTTCTCGATCACCTGAACCCTGTCATCAAGGTGGGCAACACGTCGTTCCAATCTTTCAATACCTTTAGTTATCACTTCCATCATGGTTTTCAGCTCAGCATGAAGGACACACTTGTTGTCCTCTTTATCAGATCCTACCATGATTAGTAGAAAGTAGAAGAAACACAAGAAGTATTATCCCTACAAACTACCAAGTTCAGACAAGTGGATTCACGTACACCCTCTCAACCATCTTACCACGCTCTTGCAAGGTTCTTACCAACGCTGCAGAAGGTACAACCGGTGGCTGGTTCATGATATCATGACGAGCTTAAGTGTAACGATTGCAAGGTTGAATCCTGTTCTGATAGAAAGTATATGGAGCTTGGAAGGCAGTTATGGTAGCAAAGGTTAACAATAATTGAAATCAGAATGCTAAGTTGAATAAGTGTCCAAAGTACGTGTCACAGTTGCTGGCCTAAACGCGTTCCTAAAACTAGTTCAAGTAAGCAAAGTGATCGGCACAAGTGATGGACATGAAATGATGCAAACACTTCTGATCTCTTTTTTTTTTTTTTTGGCTAATCTTTCTTTGCATGCGGCTCTTTTTTTATGCACTTGCCTTTTTCTTTTTTTTTTTTACAAGAGTGCTGCAAAGGATGGATTACAACTCAAAATTTAAGAATTACGCACAAATCCTATCACAATACTCTCGGCAGTTTAGCAAAGATGCTATGCAGAAACTTCCAATAATAATTTGGGGCTCTTAGAGACATCAAATGCAAAAACTTATAACTAGGAGATATGGCCCCCGAAATATAGGCTGTACAGATTACTCTGAGATGGAACAGATTAACTTCCAATGCAATTTTCGCCACGAATACAGCGTTTCTGGAATTTGGTGCAATGAACAAAGTTGTAGATCTCTTCGAGAGATACAATTTAGAATATTTAATCGCCCAAATTGGTGTTCAGAAGACAAAGATATTGTCCTTATAAAAACAGCAACGCAAAAGAGAAATCCGAACCGATTGCGACTCGAATTTGGTTTCGGTTTAGAATAGGGATTTGATACTCGACCTAGACCAAGAACAAGAATTGACCAGCAATACGACAATGACCATGGACAAAAATTCAACAATGCAAAACTGAAAACAAAAATTGCAAAAGGCTCAAATTGGTTTGGACAGCGGAAGACTATGATCTCACTTTTTTTTTGTTTTGGCTTTTTCTGGACTCTAGGTAGAAGATGAATGATGAACAGAGAGGATACCTGATGGGTAACCGGAGCTCTGATACCACTTGATGAGGAATGGGGTCCCGATCTTTCGACAGGTAGGAGATAGTTCGATTGGTGGAGACTCGACGTTGACGATCCGACTTTCGACCAAAACCGATCTAGGCCTGCAATTGCTACACCACTGCTCTGTTCGTTATCAACCATACCGAGGCACGGTTGACCTAGCCACGAAGGCCTGTTCCTGCAAGCGAATCGAAGAACACGTGCAAGAACACAGAAGAAGCAATCTCGAATTGCAAGTATGTATTAAGATCACGAAGTGTTGGGGTTCCACAAACCGAAAGAAGGCGAACTGCGACAACAGAAAATTCTAAGCAAAACCCAAGTCTAACAATGATGGCTACGAGGTTTTAATATGTGAGAGGGGTGGCGTCTAGGGTTTGGGGCCCACCCCTCCACGCTGGATACACGGGCCGAGGCCCAATAGACAGGTGATGCAGCACCGCACGGCCCAATAGAATATTGTCTCCACTTGTTTCGACGATTGTGATTGACTTAGAAGGATTTTGGACATGGGACCAGATCCGTTGGAAAGGACTCGTCGAGGGCTTCTCCGTAATGTACTTAAACGCCCCAAACGGAGTTTGTATGCATCTGCTACGCCCGTTTGAAGACAGGCTGCTCCGCAGGGGCCAACCCGGACTCCAACTCGCGGTAGACTTGATTCCCGACCCGTCTTGGCGCAAAGTGACACCCTCGGTGATCAACACCATGATTCCTGAGCACAAGCACAATATTATTAGGTAGTAACTCGCTCTTGTCAATATTCTCTTGTGTACTAAGAAACGAGCTCACTTGGTGATTTAGTTGACGTGCACGTGCGCTTGTTGTTGGTCCTTGCACAACGGGTATTGGAAGAATGGGCACATCGTTAGGGGTGATGTCCTCATCAAGATGCAAGACTAAAACTAGACCAAGACTAAAATTAAAAACCAGCACTCGACAACGATGGACGAAAATTCAAAGATGCAAACTGACAAGAACGATGCAAGGCTAATGACGATGGTTTCGACAGTGGATAATAAATCTTTTTGTAGGGCAATTTTCTGGATTCTAGGTATGAAATCAATCTACTAAACTAAGATAGATAAATTCTCACCAGTCAACCTAAACCTCTGATACCAACTGATGAAGACACAGATGCCCGATCTTTTGGCGAGAAGGATAACTTTGATTTGATGGAGAGTGACCTTGGCGATCCAGCTACCAACCAAACAAGGCTGGACGCCCTGGCAATCGCTAAACCACACTCACGAGTCGTTATCAACCATGCCAAGACACGGCTGACCTGATCACGAGGATCTATTCTTGTAAGAAACTGAAGACAAGCAAGAACAAGATAAAAGCAATCTGAAATAGCAAATATGGATGAAACACAGAATAAATTTGAGGTTGTGTAACTTGTAGTTGTTGGTCTAGCCGACACAAGAATACAAGGATGAAGTTTCACACATGGGGAAAACCAATCTAAACAAAACCTGAGGAAGAACGGGAAGGGTGACGGCCATATGTAATAGGGGTGGCAGCCAAGGAGGTGGACGTGAAACCCTAGGGGTACACGGGCCTTGAGCCCAAAGTAGAGGTGACATAGCACCCTGCTGAATCTGTCCATGAATTTTTTCATCAATTGCGGGCAATCCAGACGGAATTTCGCAGTGGGGCCAGATCCATTGGAAAGGTGGCGTCGTGGACTTCTTTGTAAAGTGCTCATTTACCCCAAACGGACTCCGTACATGACCTGGGCATGTGTTTTAATTTGGACTTGTTGGGGGAAATCTCCAAGGGACCAAGACCTAGTAAGAGGCGCCACCATTTGCCCGGGGACAAGGCCCCCCCGGTGGCTTGTCCCAGACTCCACCTTTTGCCCGGGAACAAGGCCCCCCAGTGGCTTGTCCCGGGCGCCGCCTTCCGAAGACAGGGGTCTCTGGTCTCGGGTCACGTGAGGGTCATGAGAGAAGCGCCTCGGGAATCGGCGGACACCTGTCAAGCATCCAAGGTTCGTGACCGGAAGAAGGACGTCACTGCCCCTCGATCAAACGGTGGCAGGCGGGGTAGTTTAGTCTTTTTGCATCTTTTAGGGCTATATAAGCCCTTGTAACACCTCATGTAAAGGGGATAGTTCAGTTTTACTCTAAGAGATAATAGAATAGGTGTGCTCCGGAGCCATCTCTCCCCCGAGACAGCTCCCCTAGCCTTCTCCAGTTGGGAGCACGCTGACAGGACTTGGGCCTCCACCGAGGCCCGAACCTGTATAAACCTTCGTGTCTCTTGCTGAGTTTGGTCGACGGGAGAGGACCGGTCGCACGGTCAGCTCGCGTCGTCTTTTCTTCGCTAGGATCTTCTACAAAACCTATCGGGTATTTGTAATACCACGACAAGACTACTGCTAGATGGCCGAGCTGGACTCACGGATGAGTTGGGCTTGTTCTTTGGCTGGGATTGATGCGTCGTAGGTTGCTCCACTTTTGATGTAGCTCGCTGAACCTCCGGTGTGGGCATAGTGAATGGCTCAGCACATGGATTCATGCTGACTCGTTGTTCTCCTCGATCCTCTCGTGGCAGCGAGGAAGTAGTGGAAGGAGTGGATGGAGCCTTGTTCATATCCGAGCTAGTGATGTCCTCATCAGGGCGCTTCTCACTGGGTCAGTGGCGGCGCCTGGGACGTGGTCCCCGGGGAGCTTCTCATGCCGCCAAGGACGTGGTCCCCCGGGTGCTTCTCACCAACCTCGGGACAGTGGAGGCGCCTGGGACGTGGTCCCTGGGGTGCTTCCCACCGGCCCCGGGACAGTGGCGGCGCCCGGGGCGTGGTCACCAGGGGTGCTTCTCACCAGGTCAGTGGTGGCACTCGAGACATGGGCCTCGGGGCGCTTCCCATCGGGCCAGTACTGGCGCCCGGGACGTGGTCCCCAGGGTGCTTCTCACCTGCCCAGTGGCGGCGCCTGGGACATGGGGTCCCCCGGGCGCCTCTCACCGGGCCTGTGGCGGCACCCAGGACATGGTGCCCGTGGCAGCGCCCAGGACATGGTGTCCCCGAGGTGCCTCTGACCGGGCCAGTGGGGCGCTTCTCACTGGCCAGTGGCGGCGCCCGGGGCGTGGTCCCCGCGGCGCTTCTCACCGGCCAGTGGCGGCGCCTGGGACGTGGTCCCCGGGACGCTTCGCACCGGGCTAGTGGCACCTTATAACCAGGACTGATCGGGCGGAGATTTCACCCGTCAGAACTGGAAGGCAAATAGGAACTTGCACTCATCTCTTTCTGATGAGGTCATCCCAGCACGTGTTGCACCTTCGCATGTAGACCAAAGATCTGATCAAGAATACAATGGACCGATCACTCGACGTCGTGCAAAGAATCTACAACAAGAGGTGACTTCACTCCTTGCTGAAATTGACATTACAAATGATGAGAATTTTATACTACCTAAAAGTTCTACACTTTTGCTACTTAGGTTCACATACGAGGAGATAGAAGATGGTCCAGCTAAGAAGGCCTATGTGGAGGACATGGAGGATAAGGAAGATTGCGTGGAGGCAAACATGGGTGCTGCCCAAAGTTGAGACGTGTCATGTGACAAGTACTGTAACTTTCACAAGTCGTACGATGAAATATTTTGACGTTTCTGGATGCATAATTCACATGGATGGAAAGCTTATGGAGTCCACTTTCCAACGCAACAAACGGCTCATCTTTTGGACTTCCCAATTAGGAGTAATCACCATTTTAGTGCTGGCTGCACAGAAGTCAAACAGCCGCGCGCTAATTACTTCGTGGTGACCTTTCAGCTAGCTTATCTTCAGATTCTTAAAGAGTCTTTTCTCACCTAACTAGAAGGGTTGTTCTCTAGTATTAATATCCACTATGTATGGTGTTAAGGGGAATTATTTTTGGAGAAGCAAAAACCAATCCCTTTTGTTCAGCTGTGTGCTAACAATTTCCGAGAGTGATCTCTACCCCTTTGCTCTTGTGATTTCCTCGCGAAATTACAGAAGCGGTCGCATCATCGACTCCCAATCGGTGCTCCTGCTCCGTTTGATTGCAGGTTGTGTTGGTTGGTTTCATAAGAGTGTGGTTGGACGAATCCTCGATTCAGGTTGCCGTATTGCGACGGTGGTTGGCTTCGAGTTTTATTTGTCAGGTTGCACTAGTTATCTTGGCTGTTTTCAGTAAGTTATCGTGTTCATGATCCTACGCCGTGAAGATCAGGACCAAAGGACGCATCACTTTCCTTCGGGCTAATGCGAATGTGTTTGCGTGGAAATCATCCGACATGCCTGGAGTCCCCAGGGAAGTGATTGAGCACAGGCTAGCAATCCAGCCTGGACAGTGACCTATAAAACAAAAGCTTAGGCATTTTGCCCCTGACCAATGAGGAGCTATTCGTTCGGAGTTGGATATGCTCTTGGAAGCTGGCTTTGTTCGCGAAGTCGACCACTCCGAATGGCTCGCGAACCTGGTCATGTTCCTGTAGTCAAATGGTAAGTGGTGCATGTGCGTCGATTACACCGGTCTCAATACTGCCTACCCGAAGGATGATTTTCCCCGTCCACTCATCAATCAGTTGGTCGATTCAACAGCGGGTTGCGAACTAATGAGCTTCCTGGATGCCTACTCAGGGTACCAACAAATTAGCATGGAAAAAGAAGATGAGGAGAAGACTGCCTTCACCACACCATTTGGCACATACTTCTACGTCAGGATGCCAATGCCATTTGGGCTCAAGAAGACTGGTTCCACGTACCAGTGTTTGATGCAGAATACCTTTCGATAAAAATTAGGGCATAACTAGAAGCTTATGTAGATGACTTGCTTGTAATTTGAATAAACATGGGATAAAGTTGAATCCTGAAAAGTGCTCCTTTAGAGTTTCTTCTGGTATACTTTTGGGTGTCCTTGTTTATTCATGAGGCATTGAGATTAATTTTGCAAAATTTGGGCTGTTGAGCAAATGAGATCTCCTTCGACCATGAAGGAGGTACAAAGCCTAACCGGACGAATGGCAGCTTTAAGTCATTTCATTTTGAGGTTGGGTGAATGTGGATTACCTTTCTTTAAGGTTCTATGAAAGCACAATTGCTTCCAGTGGTCGAACGAGGCCGAACAAGCTTTTCAGGAAGTGAAGGACTATTTGGCCAGTGCACCAGTACTGTTTTCCCCAGTTTTGGGAGAGCCATTACTTGTCTTTTTGGATGCTACCCTTCACGCGGTCAACACTGTTCTGGTAGTAGAGAGGGATGGAGTGCAACAGCCAGTTTACTATGTAAGTGAAGTATTAAATGGACCAAAGGAAAGATACCCTGAGGTCCAGAAATTACTATATGCTCTCTTAATGGCTTCAAGGGAGTTGCGACATTACTTTCAACCGTACAAGATTATTGTGCCCTCGTCCTTTCCTTTAGGGAACATTCTCTGAAATCCAGAAGTAATGGGTCGAGTTATGAAATGGGCCATAGAACTTGGAGTGTTCAATCTCCAATTCATAGCACGAGTAGCAATAAAATCCCAAATTCTTGTAGATTTCGTGGTTGAATGGACTAATCCCGAACCACCTGCACAAGAATGTGAGGATTTGAAAGATACTGACCACTAGACATTGTATTTCGATGGCTCTCAGAGCTGGAGCGGTCTTAATTATGCCTCAGGGCGACCAGCTCTAGTATGTTGTGCAATTACACTTTGTAGCTACAAATAATGTAGTAGAGTATGAAGGTCTTCTAGTCAGGCTTCGAGTAGCCGAATCCCTAGGAGTCCATCGATTAGAGGTGAAGGAAGATTCACAGCTAGTCATAAACTAGGTGAATAAGGAATACCAATTTTTCGATGAGACAATGGCTCTATACCTGGAAGAAATAAGGAAATTGGAAAATTACTTCAGAAACTTCGAAGTCCAATTTGTTCCACGAAGAGACAATATTCTCGCAAACCAATTGTCAACTTTGGTTCCTCAAGTGCATCCGCCCCGGCAGGAGTGTTCATTGAGCACTTAAAACATGTCTCAATCGTGACCACCGTAGAGGCACCAGAGGCGATGACTAACGTCACCACCCTCGAGCATGATGCAGATTGGATCCTAGCATTGAGGAATTATCTTGCACATGGGACCATGCTGGAGGACAAAACCGAAAGTGACCAACTAGTTAGAAATGCGCGAATGTACAGATTGATTGAAGGAATCCTGTACAGAAAAGGTGCTCAAGGAGTGCTAATGCACTGTATTCCTCAAGAAGATGGTAAATCCCTTCTTAAAGAGATTCATGGAGGCATGTGTGGTTCGCACGCATCCTATAGAACACTAGTCAAAAAAGCTTTCTGACAAAGTTACTACTGGCCAACAGCACTTAATGATGCTATGCAATTGGTCAAGACTAGCCCACAGTCTCAATTTCAAACTCGGCAGGTCCACTAGCCAGCATATGCATTACAAACTATTGCCTTAGCATGGCCATTTTCCATGTGAGGAATAGTTATTGTGGGACCTATGCCTCAAGTGGTCAATGGGTATAAGTTTTTGTTCATAGCCATTGATACGTTTACCAAGATGCCTTGTACCGAAGTTGGTGCGCGGTTTTGACAAGTTCGTCTGAACTATCCAGCTTTGCACTACTGTCCCTGAAAGGTTAGTGGTTCAAAGAAAAGAAGAAAAAGAAAAATAGAAGCAAGAATGAGAAGTGAGATTGATTTATATCAGCGAAAATTAATCTAAAAAAATGAATTACCGTTGTTCCCCGGCAAGGCGCCAAAAACTTGATCACACCCGAAAGGGTCGAGTGCGATTTCCGAAGTAATAAACTGCAAGTGCACGGTTGAACGTCGAGCACTTGAGGGTCGAATTCCACGAGGAACAAGCGTATTCATTTTTCTAGCTTAATGGATCACTGATTAAGTTTAAACGAGTTGGGGGCATTTTTTTCTACAACTAAGTTATCAATCTAGGGTTTGCAAGCTAGAATGAAAATCTGGGGTTTTGGGAATTCTATAACCATCCGGCGTAATTCTATCCATTGTCCAACGATTGTAAATTAATTTATATTGTTTTCCTAGACATATTAAGTTTTCAGTTCAGGGCGTTGGGTCAACAGTCAGAAGATCGTTTCCACTATCATGTTTGGAGAGAGCCTCTCTCCTCTTCAGGATCCCACGTCGAAGCGTTATGGACTCAAGAACTCTCCTAAATTCTTGTTTAGACTCAACTGTTACATCTGTTGCCGAAATAAGGATTTAGGGTTTGGAGGAAGAAAACATAAGGAAATAACTCCAAAACTTGAAATAAAGACCGAGGAAGAATTATGCTTTCAGGATTAGGTCATCCCTAACCGTAGAGGGGATCTACTCACTAAAAACCATAATAATGTAGAAATAACAATAAAAAGGAAATAAAAACAAACTTAATTGCTTGAGAATTGAAGTTGCCTTCCTTGCCAGCTTACAAAAGCAATAAAATTGAGAAAGGGCCTCTAGTAAACTAAAACTAAACTAAGCCTAATGGCTAGTATGTAAAAAAACATGTCTAATTGAGCCAAAAGCTTCTTTATTTGTAGTACATAAATCTTCGAATTAACCAATTACAACTCAAGACTTATCTAAGAAGGAAATTGTCTCAGATTCGGACTTTAAACCAACTAATGGGTTTGTTTTGGATTTGAAATTCAGGTTTCCGGTTGCATTTTTGTTTTTCAGATTTTCAGCATCATCTTTTTCCACTTCGTTTCCTATCCAAACGATGTCCAAATAACTCCAAATTTGGTACGTTTGTTCCCTGAAACATGATGGACATACTCATGAAAGCAGATTGTAAAAATGTTACAAAAAGTAACAAAAAATGACGTATCAAAGGAATTTTATGCATTATTTTTGCACATTTTTAATACTAAACCTAGGGTAAAATTCTACCAAACTAAGACTTATCAGCCACCTGCCAAGATCATTGGGTGGGCTGGTGATCCTATTACGTGCTAGACTAGGTTTTGATTTAGCCTCGATCAGATTCTGTTGCTCTGATTGAAGTATAGACGGGTTTCGACTATACTTGATCAGATGCTAATATGCACAATAACGGGATCTTACTCAAAATTACCAAAACCCAAACTGATCGAACCATAGTTCAAAAGATAGCACGCTCTTTATTTCAAAGAGGGATCTTGTACATGTCGAACGTTAGGATGCACTTGCCTACGTCGATGAACTATGTGTGTAAGACTTAAATAAGTTCAATGACTCTTTGATGATCTAAACTATAAGTATTACAAAGTATTTATAGTCCAATCATAAGAGTACGTATCAGACTCAATAACCTAAACGTATTTTACTCAGACAACTAATTAAACCTGAATACATAAGGTTTAGTTATATATATATTGATTGGACTACAATTCCAACCAGAGATCAGATGGAGGTCATGACCCCTTTATGAGGTCGTGAACCTATTTGAGCTCGACTAGGGACTAGGTCACAGTCACAAAGCCTTTGCGAACTCATCCTGACAGACCCGAAGATCCTCCGAGATCATCACTCCCCTGTTGAGAAGGAGCCAACCCCCATTGGCGACCATGTGATCAAAACTGAAGATGTGGAAATTGAGCTTGACCATCTTTTCGGGTGTACCACTTTGCCGAGCGTGCTCGTTGATCTTTCCGTTTGATTCGAAAATGCTCTCGTGTGCCACTGCGGGTGGTTGTCACCTTCTTCTCCAAGATCACGTCGTCAGGTAGAGATTCTTCTCGTTGATAGACCTAGTCTTCAACAGATAGTACTGTGGTATCTGGCTCATCATCCAGCATTTAAGGCTCAAAGAGTTCGAAGTGTTCAACATTGATAACTAAGTAAATATCCATGTATGGAGGTAACTCGAGCTGACAAGCATTAATACAAACTTTCCGAAAAATCCGAAAAGGACCATAATAGATGGGTTTAAGCTTTTTACCTTCACGTTTTAGTCAATCCTTACTCAAATGTAGCCATACCATATCACCTTCATGGAATTGAGCATCAACTCGGTGCCGACCATGTCGCGCCCTGTACTTGAGTTGAGCTTTTAGAAAGTTCTATTCAACCTCACCATGGAGCCGTTGAATACCTTCTAGAAACATTTGTGCTCGATCTTGATCAGAGACTTCCTTGCTGTTCTGTGCAGAGGTAGGGATCACAAGCTCCATGTCAAACGGACTCTGTGGTAGAAATCCCAAACATACCTCAAAGGGAAACTTCCTAGTCGAATCATGCACTGCTCGATTAAAAGCATACTGCAGGTACGGTATGGTTTGATCTCGTGTCTTCGGATGCTTAGAATTAAAGCCCCTCAAGAGATGAATGACTGTTCGATTTACCACCTCAGTTTGACCATCAGTCTGAGGATGAAAAGCAGTACTCTCTTTAGCTTTGTATCCATCATCATCTAGAGTGATCACCAAAAGCGACTAAGGAACCGGGTATCATGATCAGACACAATAGAAGTCAACAGTCTGAAATGTGTCCAAACGTGCTGAAAGAATACCTGAGCCACTTCTTGTCCTATGATAGTATTTTGACAAGGTATGGGAATTATCATTTTGGAGAACTGATCAACGACGACAAAGAGATAGTCGTTGCCATGTCGGGTCTTAGGCAATCCTCCCACGAAATTCAAGGATGTGCTTTTCCATGGTTGCGATGGAACTGGCAAAGGAGTGTACAAACCTAATCTCTGGTTTGCTAGTTTCGAGATGCTGCAAAGACAACAGCCTCGAACAAAACTAGCCACATCCTCCTGCATACGCGGCCAAAACACATTTCGGTTAAGATTTTGCGGAGTCTTTTTAACACCAAAGTGACTAGAAACCTTCGATGTTTGCACTTCTCACAGACATAGAATTCGAGGTGCTCCACGAGGTAAACAAAGTAAATTGCCTCTGTTCGAGAGTCCTTGTCGAAAAAACTCTGTAGGTTTCTTTGTTTCGAGATCAGCCAGTGCTGATAAAAAATCAGGATCTTCACTTTACATCCTGGCATAGTCATCATGACATGAGGGCTCGATCTGCACAAATGCTGATAAGCAGACGGTCGTAACTACTGGCCGTGACAACATGTCAGCTAGTTTGTTGTGTACGCCCTTCTTATACTTAATCACCAGATTTAATTGCTGCAGATACGACATCCACTTCTGATCCAAGAGGATCTTCGGGTCTTCCATGATGAGTTCGCAAAGGCTTTGCGATCACGACCTATTCGAGTCTGGCAAGGTTCCACAACCTTGGAAGGTTCCACGACCTCGATCCGATCTCTGGTCAGAATTGTAGTTGATCTATATACATATAACTAAGTCTTACGTATTCAGGTTTAGTTAGTTGTCTGAGTCTAATACGTTTAGGTTATTGAGTCTGATACATACTCAAACGATTGGACTATAAATACTTTCTAATATCTCTAGTTTAGATCATCAAAGACTCGTTGAACTTATTTAAGTCTTAGACACATAGTTCACCGATGTAGGCGAGTGTGTCCTAATGTTCGATGTGTACAAGATCCCTCTTTTCAATAAAGAGTTGTGCTATCTTTTCAACTGTGTTGTCGATCAACTTGGGTTTCAGCAATTTGAGTAAGATCCTATTATTCCGCATATTCGCATCTGATCGAGTATAGTCGAAGCCATCTATACTTCAATCAGAGCAAAGCAGCATCTGGTCGAGGCCGTAATCAAATCAAGTTGGTATCAAAGCAACTATCCTGCCCTATGGATGGGGAAGACTCGCCAGGGTCACAAAACCTCTGGCAAAACTCTAGGCGATCATTCAATGGTTTCTACAGTCGCGTCTCCAAAGATGTCTGATGATACCTCTGTTCAAACTAACCTAGTCGGATGAGTGGCTAAGCTCTCCACTGACATGGACACCATGCTTGCTTGGATTAAGCAGCAGGGCATGGCTGTACCTTTTGAATTTGATGTTTCAAAAGGCAATGTTAAGGGTGTGAATCTTGGTGAAGACTTACGCAGAACAGACGAAGATAAAGACGAAGGCGACCATAAGGCCGACGACCTCGCCAACACCTCGTTAGCTGTCGGATCTTTCAAGGTCGAAGCTAAGGTTGACATACCCATATATGATGCCAAGAAGCTGGATTCTTGGATCGATCTTCTTGAGACCTACTTTGACCTACATGGGTTCAGTAGCGCTCAAAAGGTGAAATTTGTACCTTTGAAGATGAAGGACCACACCAAGACTTGGTGGAAGGCCCTTGTCGCCAGTGATGAAGTTGACGACCTTGCGTGGGGTCAATTCAAATGACTCCTATGACAAGAATTCTACTCGATGGGTTATCTCGAGGAGAGATGGGATCGTTGGCACATATTATATCAGTGCTGCAACTAATCCGTCCAGTATTATATGACGGAATTTCAGAGACAAGCAATGGTCATTGCCATCTCGCTCTCCGATCCTCAAGTGTTCTAAAAATACACATCTGGACTTCAAAAATCGATCAGTGTTGAGCTAAGCCTGTTTGACGTCTTGGATATCACAATCGCGAGCACGACTGCTGTGGTGATCGATACGAAAAATAAATCCCGTGATGACAAGACAGACAATTCGACCTTGTCAAAAGGAAAGTTGAGTCCAAAGAAGAGCACTCTGAAGTCTAGTATGAGTATCTCTTGCGATCATTTTCATGTTACCGAGCATACAAAGGATAAGTGCTATAAGCTCCATCCTGATCTTCGACCAAATAGAAACAGACCAGGGAAAAGAACAGCTACATCAACTAGGGCTCCAATCAAAGAAAGAGTTGTCCGAGTAAATTCAGTTCAAGAGGTGGATACGGCTTTATCTCTGATGGCAATGCCAAAGGAGAAAGTTTCAGATTCAACTAACCACCGTCACTTAACAGAGGAGTTGTTCACTATCTACATCCAGGTGAAGCACGAAGTGGTCGCAGCAATATTCGATCCTGGAAGTCTGAAGAATTTGGTTTCGGCTGGACTGGTTCGGCGACTAGGTTTGAAGCTGACCACACACCGGCGACCGTATCCACTGGGTTGGTTTACATCTGACATGAACCAACAGATTACGAGTCAGTGTGTGTTGAAATTTGGCATCTCTGCTCAATATCAATGAGGTTCAATGCGATGTTGTTCCTATAGATATTTGTCAGGTGATCCTTGGGAGTCCATATCTGTACGATCGAGACACTCACTTCCATTTGTCGACGATTGGGACTTTCATCCTTGGTCGAACTTACATAAATGTTAAAGAAGAATGTGAAGCCGATCTAAGGTGAATCTCAGTTAAATTATGGTATCTATGTCCGAGGAAGAAAGGAATTTATATAGGTTCAGGCCCTCTAATGATGAGTAATAGCCCTACGTACTGTTAGGATTTCACTATGTAAAATGAGGGTTACAAGAAGAGAATCAAGGATGTTCTTAGATGAACTAAGAACAATCTTGTATTCTTTAGCTTACAGTCAATGTAAATCTACTATAGCTAGTTTTAAAGTGTTGTGTCTTGAATCTCTTGCGTCGTTTTTTTATCTCTCCCAACGATCCTCTTTTTATAGCTCGTTGTCGATCCTTGATTATGGATCAAAGGGTCGCTAAGAGGTAGACGTGCACCGGCCATAATGTACAATTATATCTATTTATGATTTCGCCTCCATCTTGTCGATAGTTACTATAGATTTAAAGAGTTAAAACATCTAAGACGGTGGTAGTGATAAAACAGGTTCAACCACTATTCATGATTGAAAGAGTTTAATCATATAGCTGTTAAATGTTTTATCTCTTTAATAAGCCATGGTCTCGTATTAACTACAACAATGCACAGCTATTTTCATGTCCTTCGCGAACTGGACGAACATGGAAAATGTCTCGATGTCCGCGGTACTCGTGAGACCATAATCTCTATGACCTCGGTATTTGTGGGTATCTAAAGACTACAAATTCTGCGACATCACAGGATGAGCATTGGAATGGGCTATGTCCAGTACATCTTGGACTATTCTTTGTCTCTCTCTTAGGTGCTTGAGACCACAAAAAGGTAGAAAATCTCGTTATGTAGTCCTTGCAAAAATAGAACGGCAAAGGTGACTAAGTCGGGTTACAATCCTCGTCAGCTAGCCCCCGAATTTAAAATAACAAGATACATACTTTGTTATTTTAAATTCAATCATTTTGTAAATTCAATTATAAATATTTCGACGTTTCAGCTTCTCCTGTAACAAAAAGACGTTACTTTTTTCCACCGTGTGTCGTTTCGCTTCCAAAGAAGATCTTTGGGTGCAATTTTGATAGGTCAGGATGAAATCTTTTGCTACCACTTGAGACAAAACTTAAAGTGTATTTTCAGAACTCGAAGCTTGAGAACACGAAGCATTGCCTATGGATTTTATAAATACTTAACTTTTATGTTCTAAGAATTTCAAGCTTTCACTTGTTAAGTCTTTGAACTTCTTTCGTCTTTTCTTCTCTGTTCTTGTTCTAATGGTGGGCCAAAGTTCTAAACAAGTTGTTGAGAGTGATGAAGAGGAATTAAGAATAGAAGATAGTCTTATGCAGGCATTTCAAGAGGTAACTCTTCTTTTGAAATTAATCTTTCTTCCAGTATAGAGTTTTTGAAAATAACACTTTTTGAATATTTTTGGGAACTTGAGGGTCCCACTACCTTAAAGAAGCGAACTAGTGATGATATTGGAACATTCAGTGGATCCTCATCAAAGAAACTAATGAGGTACGAATAGTTAGCTACCACTACTTGTCAAACCATGGTGTCAGCCCCTTCTGCTCAAAGTGATTATGATAGAAGGAAAGAGCCTGACAACCTACGGTCTTTGACTATTCGCTCTCATTCTTCTGAATTAAAATTGAGGTATTGATTATCTCACTAACTAAGTTGTTTAATCAAGAAATAACTCAGACTTTAATCGAATATATAGGACGGATGGTACAATTCTTGTACCAATCCCTTCGGTGGTCCAACCAGCATCTACCTCTAAGGTAAGTATTTTTGCTTCCTCAATTCTTGTATGCCACCTGGATTAAACCTTTTGTCTATAGGAGGACAAGGCATTGTGGGTTCTCAATGAATAACTTGCTGAGATCCAGGTTCTTCTGAGTGGAAAGACTGTTTTATGCAGAACTCTCCAAGAAGAAAAAGAGGAGATCGAGGAGCGGTTCATTAGGCGAGGACTCAACCTCGAGACTGCCTTCAAGGTCGTTGAGTGCCTCAGGGAAAATTATAATAGGGCTTGTGAGGATGCAAGATTGGCTCGCGAGGAGAGAGATCTTGTGTGATAGTAGAGGGAACTCTCTGATGCAATAAGAGCCAACTGTTTTCTCACAACAAAAGATGATGTCGAAAGATTAAGGAACGTCGCTAGTTCTCTTGGGGCAGCTAGTGTTAATCCTACTAGCGATAATTTGTCCCTTGGAGAACTTTGTGTTTTGCTTCTGGATCAGGTTGAGTCTTTGGTCGCCAGTATCCCTTTCTTGTGTAAAGACTGTAAGAAATAAAATTATTTTCTTTACACTAAGAGCTTTAGTTCATTACGTATAATCTATAATCATTTTTTAATATCCAATTTCTATCTCTGCCATCAAAAGCGATTGCAAGCAAAAAATCTCTACTAGAAAAAATAACCACAGGCAAATATATTTCTGCGACCATAACATTCACAGGTTGTATAACTACAACCCAGGTCGCGGCAATAAGAAATCGAGACCACGGAGTTTCTGGCTATAATATGAGTGACCGACAGCTAGCCCCCGAATTTGAAATGAAATGACTTTTCGGATTTCAAAAATATTCATCATCATTTCGGATTCCAACAAGTCCCATGAAGAAATTTGGGTGCGCCAGTCAGATCCATCATGGGAGACATTTAATGCCAACGACAGGTGCAAGGGCAACTTACAGTGTCCAATGTCTCAAAAAACCATTCGCGCAAATCTCATCATCTTACGCCGCCAAAAAACTCTCTTCCTCCAAAACCCCTTCTTTTTCAATCCTGATCAAATGGCATCCTGGAGCCAATCCACCTTTTGTGACAATGAGAGTCTGGAGATCTTGGAGAAGGAAGACAATTTACCTTCAAGGCAACTGATCACGTGTCACCCAATTGAGAAAGAGGAAACACCAGTTGTTCAAGAAAATGAACTAGTGCTGTTCGAAGATTTCTTATGTTGCGGATTTCGTCTTCTAGAAAGTGATTTCTTGCTCTGTGTTCTCAATCACTTTGGGCTAGAGCTGGTAAATCTTCACCCCAACTCGGTATTGAGTTTGTCCATATTCCAACATTTGTGCAAGGCTTTTGTTGGAGTTTTGCTCGGCATCAATCTTTTCTGTTGTTTCTACTTCTTGTGTGGTCCAAGAGCGCAAATGCTGCTGGATGTGTACACTTCTGCTTGAGGGAGAAAAAAGATTACCCTGTTGTTCCTTTGAGGGATTCTATCCATGGCTGGAGTCAGCGATGGTTCTACTGCACTGCCCCTGAAGAAAGCAGTCTCTGGTTGAAAAATCATCGGCCAGAGAAAAGCAACGAAAAGAACTCCGCCCTGATCTTAATGAAGAGATGCAGAAACAAGCCTACGCTATCCAATGTCTAGCACTGGAAGGCTTGACAACTCGGGACGTCAATCGGGACTTCATCAAGAGCCGAATTAGTCTGTTGAAGAAAAGGGTGTACCCTGCTTGGGAGGTGTGCTCTATGCAAGATGGGACCTTGGACTATGAGCAAGGTAAAGCCTTTTCTTGTAGATTGGAAATTTATCTTCAATCTAGTTGTGCTTAGTGCATTTCCCAAACAGGACTACCTTCTTCTGAGGTTGAGAGGAGAACAAATGCTCTTTTCAAGCTTTTTAGTCCGACCACAGAAGGGGAGTTGAACGCGCCAAGACCCCAGAGTCTAGTCTATGGCAACGACGAATTACTACAAGAATGACAAAAGGTAAAATCTCTTGCGAGAAACTTGCATATGTTTTTTTTTTAATAATAATAATTGAAGGAATGTATTTCGATGTCAATAGTTGCTTTTGGACCAAACAACTAGAACAAAAAGGACCGTTGATGATGCTGGGACTTCTGGGGGTCCTTTAGCCAAGAATCTAAAAAGAACTCCTTCCAAAGGGAAGGGTCAATCATCGATGGGGAAGTCTTAGCCCCCAGCAAATCTAAAAAGGCCACAAAGGCAACTTTGTGCATGGCCGTTAAACCGAGTTTAGCGGCCAAAATGGTAAATTTATTTTTCCCTCACCTTTCTCCAGGTACACTTCGAAATTATCCCTCAATCGTATAGGGAGAAGGAAGCGAGGAGGAAGAATATGAGATCCCCCTCATCCTGCGGAGAAAAAGGTCTACTGAACCCTTGAAGAGCACATCCAAGAAGATGTTCACCTTGTTGTTATCTCCTGGGAGTGAGGCAATGAGTTCCATTGGACTCAATATCAGGTAACAGATAATTACCTTGTTAGTTGTGTGTGAATATAGTCTAAGTTATTCATAACCTATGCAATCATAATGAATGTTCAGGGCAAACTACACCTCCATACAATCGACTTCAATTCCTGAAATTGAAGCAAGTGTGGTTGAGGAAACATTGACTACTATGGTGGAAACTCTAGCCATAGGGTGTATTTTGGGTACATCTATAGCACACGATGTGACTATATTCACTAAGGTTCCCATCATTAACAAGGTCGTGCAAGAAGTTGAAACCTTAGCACTTGTTAATGATGAAAGAACTGATGCCGCGGTTGGTCCTATGACCATGGGAATGGAAAACCAGCCTGGGACTACATCTGTTCCCATGGTTGCCGAAGCCCTCCCTCCCCCTAAGCAAGTAGAAGAGAATGTGGAAACTACTGGTCAGCCTACTGACACTCTGTGTTCTACGCTAGAAGTAAGTCTTCCAATTGCTGAGCAGGTGCAAGATGACTTGAGATCTGAGATTATGCTCAAAGATCTCGTAGAGGTGAGTAAATCTTTACTCAGTAAATCTTATTATTATCTCTGAGAAATATCTTCAGATGTTTTTTTTTGCCTATAGAACTCTGCTCAGCATTCGACCTTGGTGAATTGGCTAGTAGAGCAATTTAAGGTCACACAAGCAAAATGCAACCAACTAGAATAGTAAGTTTCTTGCTCTAATTTCATTCCCCCATGAATTAGAATGAAACTTCCTTGTTGTTACAGGAGAAACTCTGCTTTATCAGAAGAGGTTGCTAAAGAACGCTCCGAGAAGGAGACTGCTGTAACTAAAGCTTTAGAGAAAAATAGCAAGAATCTAACTGAAGCTTCATCATCTTTGGAGGAAAATAAGAAGACATATGCTGCTCTCCAAGAAAAAATGCAAGCTGATTTGAATTGTAAGTCCACTTCGGTAGCTTGTTTCATTGTATTTGCAATTTATCATGAACTAATCAAGTCTACTATGCTTCTTCAGGTCAAAAAGAATTAAACTCTAAATTGGCTAAAGAAAGGAATGCCTTTGAAGAGAAATTTATCAGGCGAGGGCACAATCTCAATAAACTTCAAAAGATTGTGGTACTCTCAGAGTGGCTACAGAAAAAGCCAAAAATGCTGCAAAACTTTCTCAAGATGAGAAAAATGATTTGGAAAGTATCATCAACAACTGCAGTATTATTGAAAAGGCCACTCTTGAGAAGTTAAAAGAAATCGCAGACTCAATCGAGGCAAAAGCAATTGATCCTGAAAAGGATAACATGTCTCTCGAAGAGTCTTGTGCCTTGGTCGCAGCTCAAGCAGATTCTCTGGATGAAAACATCCCCGAGTTTGCAAAGAGATAAAAGGAAATAGTCAAGACCGACATTGGTATTGCTGCTTCTTCGATCTTGTGCAAGCTTAGACATCGCCTTGGGCTGAATTTAGATCTTAAATTACTTGCAAACAAGTATATACAAAATGGAAAATGCAAATGCATGCTTTCACAAAATTTAAAACTATGATAAACTTTAAACTTTAAACTTTATGTTATAGTTATATTCTCCGAGCCCCCTCTTGAGATTAATGATGATGAGAATACAGTATAGTAATGTCGGGATAGAAAACATCGCTAGCGAGTTCCTTTTGCGTTAAGAAACGACTAAAAATGAAAAGCCTCGACTAGAGTTTATTATGAGATCTCAAGAATAAGCAACTCAAAATAAATATCAAAGCTTGTTATGAAATGACGGCCACCCGAATGATCAGAACATAGTAGTAAGTCTCATATGCGTTAAGAAATGGCTTATTGAGAGATGTCTTATCTAGATGCGACCATGAGATCGGTCAGTGAATCCACTTTAAATACTGTAGTGAGATGATTATGTAAGATGAACTCCAAGCTTAGCTTGAAGCTAAACAAAGGACAAGAAATGAGAATAGAATCATAAACTAGAGTGAAAGGAACATTGTATTATTAAAGAAAACATGTAATTGAACAGAAAAATGGTAATGGCAAAAACTTACACATAAAATTTGTGCAATTGATCTATATTCCATTAATTGGATAAGATCCTTCCATCTTCCATAGCTAATCGGGCCAATCCTGGTCGTGGGATGGAAACCATAGTATAAGCACTTTCCCACTGAGGAGAGAACTTTTTGCGATTGGACTGGTTTTGGATTTTTCTTAAAACCAGGTCGCCCACATGAAGACTACATGGTCGCACCTTCTTACTGTGATATTTACGCAAAGCTTGTAAATATGCAGCAAGACCTAATCAAGCCTCGATCACGCTTTTCTTCGAGAAGAGAAAGTTCATCTTCTTGAGCATCACTTTGATTATCAATATCCAAGTGACTTAGGCGAGCTGAACCAAGTTGAATTTCAATTGGTAAGACAGCTTCTGCACCAAAAACCAGTTGGAAAGGAGTTCCATCCGTAGCTCGACTGGATGTGGCACGTAATGCCCATAAAACTGAGTAGAGCTCATCTACCCAAGTCCCCAATTGTTGATAACTATGACAACCATCAAAATAAATCGTCCGACAGTCAAAATTATCCAAATCTACCATGTCCTGTTCCTGTGGTGCGGGATTAGACAATTCGATCACAAAATATGCAAGAACTTGGGATTTGAATGCTACTCGAGCAGTGAAATGGAGATCGAATGCTCCAAGTTTAACTGCCCACTTCGCAATTCAACATGAGACCTCCAAGTTCTAGAGAATATCTCCTAAAGAAAAGATGATGACATAGAAATTGTATGTGCTTGAAAGTAATGTTGAAGCTTTCTAGAAGCCAGTAACAAAGCATAAAGGAGCTTTTGGACTTTAGGGTAACACTCCTTTGGTCCATTAAGCACTTCACTTACACAATAAACTGGCCGTTGCACTCACTAGTACAGAAATGCAGTCTACTAACCCCTATCTTCTATCGGTTATTAGCGAAACAGCACAAAATCGATAGAAAATGTGCCTCGCGGTCAAAAAAGCCCGACGGATGTATTTTCCCTATCGGTTTCTAAGAAACTTACCGATAGAATAAATAGTATGATTTACTCTAGCGGTGATGAACATATTTGCCGTTAGAAGAGATGCATAAGTACTGACGGAAGAATGTTGTGCGCCGATAGGACTGGTCGACTTCAACAACTAGACTTATTCTATCGCTACTGTATGAATATACCGACAGAATATATTAAAAGTTCCTATCGGCAATATGTAGTTCGCCGATAGAATAGTTGACCTTCTACAAATATTTTTATTCTATCGGTAATGGATTCTTTTACCGTTAGAATATATAGAAAATTGCTTAGAACTGTTCGTCTTCTAATAGTTTTATTCTATCGGTAATGCATGTTTATACCGGTAGAATATTGCGCAAAATATCTTAGAACTGTTGGCCTTCTACACTAGTAATATTCTATCGGTAGTGTACGACAGACCGATAGAGTATGTACAAAAATTCCTATCGGTAATATTTATTTGTGCCGATAGAACCATTCGGCTTCTACAGATGTTTTTATTACTAACGGTATTCTGTTTTCTTACTGATAGAAAATATATAATTGTATAAATACACGGGTATGTCTCTTTCATTCTCACAGTTCATCTGGGCTCGTAGTCCTAACCCGTAAGCTCCATGGACGGCCGGCGCACCTCTACAGGGGACCGCTGCACCTCCGCACCTCCATCGACGCCCTCTAGACGTCGGCATCCCAAGGAAGGTACGTAAAATTTCTGCAATATTGTTAGATTATTCTAATCTGATTATGGCAATAATTCTGCTTTTTTTGTATCCTTCATTTTGATGTGTCTTCTTTTCAATATGATTATGATCTGTTCATGTCCTTGGATGATGCTCGTGAGGGGCAACGTATTTCACGGTTCTTCATCGCAGTACGCTGCCTACGTTGGCTTGTTGGCGAAAGAAATGGTGAAGATCACCGTCGAGAGCTGGAAGGACGTGAAGGGCGAGATCTTGGTTGGCTCGGTCGAGAAGATGCTTAAGCCCGGCGTGTTTC